>OY728146.1:122609263-124056138 GCA_963277665.1 Viscum album | reverse complement strand
TCAACAAGTTCTTACCAATGTGGGAACAAGATCCATCACATTAAAATAAAAATTTGTCTCCCTGATTCACCCCTCCCCTCTCAAGGTGTCCCGGGGTCCTTCAATTTTTTGTTTTGTTTTCTTTTATTCCATATGTAATTGGATATTTCAAATTTAATACAACTGTTTTTTCTTCTTCCAATCCCATCTTTTATCTCTTCTCTCATTCTCCATCATGAACTCTTACACTCATAATGATGAGTAATTGACCAAAAAAATATCCTCAAGATTAATCCAATGCATGACCCCAAGGAATTGTTTGATTTATTCTTTGATTTAATATTAGGATGATTTATAGTGGTTATAATCCTCAATGTGGTTTTCTAATATTTAAAATATTATTAAAAAACCATTCTCCCTAAATTGGGTATATGGATTTGGAGTGTTCTAAGAAATTGTTAAGTTCATTTTTTATTCAAAATTGGTGTAGATTAATGTGTGTACACAAAAAGTATAATGAATTCACAAAGATGATTTTAAATAGGAAAATTATGTTTATCCCTATAAAACCCTCTTGGGAGAATTTACTTTATTCGTAATTTCATTATGTTTTACATCTTCCTTTGGTTTTTAATTATGCATTTCATTATTTCTCAAAAAAGTAAAACCCAAAAAATCAGTTCTTTAAAAATATAAAAAACAAAAACCATTATATTAGATGAATTAGAATTAGTATTTGATTGATTGTGATGCTCCCCAAATGAAACTAACTTGTTCATCCACTATGCTACATCAGGAAAAATAAATTATCTTTTTTACAACCCTATGACAGAAATAGCATGTATATGTTAGATAACTCCTTTATTTATTCCATTAATGGGCATTATGATCACATATTTATTTTTATGTATATCCCCATAATATGAGATGCTATAAAATTAATTTAACATGAAACCATGATGATTCCATTCAAGTAGATTATAAGATTTTTTTTTTATTTTTATATATTACTTTCCTAACTTCCAAGACACTAAGATCCTATATATTGTTAAATGTTCTACTATGTAATAATCGTTTTATTTTTTATATTTATAGATTTAATAGTTGTATCAAAGGTATTTTTAGTTATTTTTAGAAATTAGGATTAGAAAATACTACTATGAACCCAAGGGATAAGTTTAAATATAATAAAACATCATGGAATTTATATAAAGTATTAAGTGATTGGTTTCCACAAAATGAAATCCCTATCAATATAATATAATTGTATGTGGATCTAGAATAGTATTATCTAGGGTAATGATTATAAAAATGGTGTGTTGATTTGGACATGATCATCCCTCGATGCATAAAAATGAGCCTTATTGTACACCTATTTTGACACTCCTAGTGATATTTTTGGTCAATCACATGATTTTTAATAATAATTATTAAGGATATATATAAAATTTAATTATTATTAGAGGATAGTAAAGAATAATGTATCTAGGAATATTCTTCTGGGCATTAAATTTCCTTTGTAATTTAGTGATTCCTCAAAGTAACATGTTTCTCACAAAGTTTCTGTTATTTTAGAAAAATAGTGGGAAATTGGGGAAACTGCATAAATGATGAGTGAAATAGATGATGCATTGAAAACCACTTCAATGTGATAAAATGTGGAATGGAAAAATTTATTTGGATGATAAATCAATTATCTCATGTTATTAATAATAACTTGAATCATATTGAGATACATGATTCAACTCTAATGGAATAACTTACAATTGATTCCTTTATGAATTAAACATCACTTTCCATTAGTGGATATACAACTCCAATAAATATCTACCAAAGGATTTCCTCTGTAGAAAACATATATTCTATACTATATTATTCATATCTAGAGAAAATCACCTTGGTAATATACCTCAAATAAGGAGAACATGGTCAGTGGTGGAAACTAATTAAGAACACAAATCAAAGAGGGGAGATTAATGATTTATAGTGGAAATATTTTAAGATAATGTTTTTTAATAAATATTTTCACCATATGATGATAATAAAGATGGATAATGAATTATTGGGGATAAATAAGAAGTAAACTGAATCAATGTGAATATTTGAAAGGAAATTTACAACACTTGTTCATTATACCTCAAGATTTTTTCTAGTTCCTATGGGGAAGGTTGATATGTTCTTTAGTAGACTGAGACCCCATCTTCAAAGGAATCTTGAATATCAAGAATATGATATCTATAAGGAGATTTTGTGGAGTTATATTATTTTTGAAATAGTATTTGTATAATTGTAATGCTCACATATGACTAATAAAAAGAATATAAAAATAGATGAAAACTCAAGGAAGAATTTTTATTATTAAAGAGAGGGAAGAAATTGCATTTACCAATGTGTAATGAATGTGTGAAGATAAATTTTAGGAAATTTTTTCTTAATATTTGAAATTTTTAGATGTGTTGGAGTGATGTCCAAGTATATAATAACTTTCATAGAGATGTGAATCCTCAGTATCTCAATTAAAAAGAAATAGGGAATTCGGTGCATATACAACATGAAGTTTAATGTATCAATTTTTTAAATCTTGGGATGTTTTCAAATAAATGGCCACATCATAAGATAATATAAGTAAAACACTATCAACCTAAACATAATCCAAAGGAAAAAAGGATGTTCTTTCACAATCACAATGGAATAATTAGAGGCACATAAAGATGTATTAGTAGGTACACTAATTGAGATCTCAAAGAAAGTAAGTACATTGTTTGAATTTTGTTTTACACATTCCTTTATTTTATCAAAATATGAAAACAATATAGAATAAAACCCAAAACTTTTAAAAGTACAGTTATCAGTTAAGAATACTAGAGGTATTATCCAAGCATCAAATGTGTATTGAAATCTAGTATCAATTTGGAAAGTAAAATCACATCACAAATCCAGTAGTCCTTCCCATGGTGTAATTTTACACAATACTAGAGATAAAATGGATCTGAAAAAATAATTATAATATCAAATTCTTAATTAATGAAATTTATGTGTTCTTGAATGGAAAATCTAGAGTTATTTTTGAAGGATATATATACCATAGTGAAGACTACCTAGAAGAACCTCTTATAGACTTTGTTGTATAGATGATCAGAGAATAGGGGGATAAAATGAATGTATACAAATATAAAATGTTCTCATCATTTAGGAATACATTTATTTATTTCTAAACGAGTTTCTTGGTCCTCCCTTAGAAAGAGAGGAATAATTCTCAATTGAACTCATACAAGGATCCCAGAAAATATCTAAGACTAGGTATAGAATAGCATAAGTGTGGTTAGTGAAATTAAATAAGCAACATCAGGATATTTTGGGATTTTTTTTATTTGACCAAGTGTGTCTCCTTAGTGAGAAACTATTATCTTTATAAAGAAGAAGTATGGATCAAAAAATCAATGCATTGATTATAAATATCTTAATGGGATCAGAGTGAATAAAAATACCCCATCCTAAGGATTTATGATCTTTTTGAAAAGATTCATGGGGATTACTTATTTTATAATATTTTTAAGTGTGTAGAATGAAGATATACCAAATACCTACTTTTAGATATGATATGAGAATTATGAGTTTTTTATGCCATTCCGCTTAACTAATTCCCTTTTAATATTTATAGATTTGATGTTTTGTGACTTTAAGGGCGACCTTGTTATGTTCATTTTAGTATTTATTGATGATTTTTTGATATATTCTAAAAGTTTTGAGAGATAGGAGTATCATCAAAGGGTTATATTACAAACTCTAAGGGAGGAGGAGAAGTTTGGTAAATTCATAAAATATGAATTATTTTTACAATAAGTTGTGTTCTTAGGGAACATCATAATTAGTGGAACAATCTCAATTGATCCTACCAAGAAAAACTCATCAGAAGAGTGGAAGCATCCTATTAATAGAACCAATATTTGTTGTTTTTTTGGTCTTATAGGATAAAATATATGGTTTTTGAAGAACTTTTCATGATTTTATAATCCCCTAATCATTTTAACTAGAAATTTTGTTAAGTTTATTTTGAAAAAGGACTTTTAAAAAGTTTCCATGAACAAAAAAAGAGGATAGTTAGTGCACCTATGCTATCATTACCCTATAATGGGGAATAAATTTTCATTTATAGTGAATTATCTTCAAAAGAACTTAGATTTGTACTCATTAAAAATAAAAAATTGATTACTTATGCACTATTATAGCTAAACTTCCATGAGTGTAATTATCCTACTCTTGTCTAAGAGATATAGAGACACTACCTTTAGTGGTAAAATGTGATATATACATAGATAAATTAGTATTAAGTATATATTAAAATAGAAGGATCTCAAAATGTTTTAGTTAGTATGGTTTAAGTTAATCTAGGATAATGATTTCTATATTCACTACCATCCGAAAAAGATGAATAAGTTAGTTGATGCTCTTAATAGAAAAGAACCATCTAATCTATCAATGATGAAGATTGAGAAAAAACCCTATACTCATAGAATGAAAAGGGTATATGTATAAATAATAATAGAAGGGAATACATCCCAAATTTATCAAATGATTACCTAATAATATATCAAAGAGAGGATAAAGGTAGCACAAAAAAATGATCTGGATCTTCAAAATATATAAAGGAGGGGAAGCTTCATGAATTCCATATCGATGAATATCAGGTCCTTTGGTTTGGAACTAGGAATTGTGGGCCTCAAACACCTGATATAAGTACATAGATATTTGATAGTATACATAACTCATATTTCTCCATCCATCATAGGAGTACTAAGATGGACCATGGTCTTAGAGAGCACTTCTGGTTAGATAACATATAGAGTGATATCACTAAGTATACATCAAAGTGTTTGGAATATTAGAAAATTAAATAGTTTTGATGGAAGTCCAAAGGGATGATGAAACTATTTCATATACCCATATTGAAATTGGATAAAATCATTGTGGCCTTTTTCACTAGTCTCATGAAGAAATCCAATGGAAACAATGTGATATGGGTTTTAGTAGATCGACTTACCAATACTAAACACTTCAATGCTATTCAATAATATTTCTATCTTGAACAACATCACAATATATAAATAAATTAAGTGGTGAGGCCACATGGGGAATAACATTAAACAATTTCTTATCATCATACAATGTAAAATTCCAAATTTTTGAGAAGTATTCAATATGATCTAAGTAAAAAAATTGAATTTCATCCCAACCTATTACCCCTAAATAGATGTCCAATCTGAAAGGAATATTTAGATACTTCAATACATTTAAGAACTTTAAAAATATAATTTAAAGTTACATGGTATCAATATCTCCCATTTGTTGACTTCTCTTATAATAACAACTTCCGCTCAAGTATTCAAATTGTAACATACTGTGTTTCTGTGAATTATTTTTTAAAATAGATCCAATTTATTTGAGGATTTAATTACATGAAATAATAATTTAAACTTGTGTTATATTCACTGCTAATTTAAAATTTCACCACATGAAACACTCGCATATCTTGCATTACATGAAACACTGAGTTTTAACAAAACCATGATTTATTATTAATATATTTATTTAAACATAAAAATTATGAAATAGTAATTAAAATGAGTAACATGAATTTTAATCACTAATTTTTAAATATAAATAATTATTATTTTATATAAATATAATATATGGATAATAAAATACATAATTTTAAGTAAATTCTTTATATGTTTCAAAAGTACTATTTTCTTAAAAAAATATTACTTTTTGTGAACATCAATAAAATCAATTTTTGAAACTTTTAGAAAATTAATTTTATAAATTAAACTTAATTTTTTAACTTAAAAATTTAAAATTAAGTTATGGTGAAGTTTTGGGTTTTTTCTGAAAATATTCTTTTTTATGAAGAGTCAAAAATACGGAATTTTAATTGAAAACTATCTTTTCATTTAGTTTTTTTTATAAATAAAAATTATACATTAAATTTTTTTAAAAGTTAAATTTGTTAAATTATACATATATTAATAAAATTTATGTCATTTTAATAGATTCTATATTGAAATGGTATATGAAAACTTTATAAAATTTTGAACATTTTCACTTTAAAACCCTACTTTGTCATCACGTATGCGGGATTAATTTTAAATTAATTTTTTCCACTTCTCTAAATGGAATTTAGAAATATGGATTCCATATTTGGAATCAGAATAATTTATAATTTCTAATAATTCCCATTGAATTTTTTACCAAAATGAACAGTGAATTAAGTAAAAATTAATTACGATGGTAAAGGTAAAAATGGGTTTTCAAGGGGTTAATCTAAAAATATAAGGGTAAATTTTATCTATAAAGTTGTAAAAAATATTTTATGGACATATTTATACCTTATAATGTATTATGTTTTAATATGAGACATTTTTTACCCTTGTAACATATGGAAAACAGAGGATCACTCAATTCTTTTTAAAAATACTAAGTATTTCCTATACCCCACTTATAAAAGGCCACCCCAATCCTCCATTATTGACACCTTAAAAACTCTTTAGTTCAAACAATAACTACCTAAATAAATTCCAAAGTTCCATTCACTCATCCTAGATCCTTATTCTGGTCATAAATCTGTCCTAGGATGGATTTTAGTGAAAACCTAAGGAGTATACCTGAATAAGAGGTAATGTTCATCAATGAGTTTTTTTTCCTTTCTCAAAACCCACTAAATTTTTATTATATAATTATTATATAAAAAACTCAGTATATTACATATAATAATATTTCATAATGCTATGTTCATTACCTACGACCTTCTCCACTTCCATCAAATGGTTTACGAAATCATCTTTCTTATGTATGATGGACTACCATCTTGCGAACTAATATTGTTCATTTTTTCCATTACCACCTATCATGGATAAAAATAATGTTTTATTTATTATTTATACAATATATACATGCTATTTATGATTTTATTATAATTATTAAAATTTTATATCAAAGATAACTTCATTCATTCTATTTTTTGGTAATACGATAATGTTGTTCGTGTGTACATTGGACTACCACCTTGGGAAGCGACGTGATTAAGTCATGATTTACATGGAAGGTATTCATGATGGATTATTAAATATATGTGATATATATGAACTAAAAATTATTCTATAATGATAAAATATCATTTAATTTTCTTTCTTTCAACCCAATAATAAAATGAAAAAAAGTGTTCATGTGTACGTACAACCTATAGTTTCTATGAACGAGGCATTTTATATTCTATCACTAAATTATGAGGGTTAATATACATATATATATAATAAATATATATTATTTTTCTATTATTTTTATCATTACAGAGATTATTTTACTAAGATCTAATTAAGAGGACCAAAAGTAAAAAAATCCAATCACACACGAAAAACACAGTGGTTTTTACCCGAAAAGGAACTTTAACGTGAAATAATTAATAAATGATTAACCAAAGGTTATAAGAAAATAATATATGGTATTATATATATTAATATGGATCTAAAATATGTTCATAATAAACTTATATTTATTATAAATAAATTTTGAATTAGTATGACAAAAGTCAAGACTTAAGGTAAGATATTTTTGTCTCAATTTTATCTTTTTGATATGTTTGTTATGTTATGCACCTATATTATTTTATAAGGTGTATATACAGACACTTTGACATGAAATATAATAAATTTATATATCCTCGGGATATTTTAAGTTATTTATATTTTTGTTACTTCATGGTTCTTATGAATCGATGTAACCAAAGTGTTAAAGTCTTCATGTTACAATCTCATTGTTTATTGGGATTGTTTATAATTATGTTTCTGATGATAAAATATTATGATTAATATCTCAATAATTCTAATGAATTTTTGTATCATATGGTTATTAATTCTAAATTCAAGTAATGGTACCTTGTTTTACACTCTTTTACACTTATGAAATTTGTTTTATAAAAATATGACTTTGTTTTTCTCTTCATTTTTAAATATGTTTTCTTCCAAATTTGTATTTTCTAAAAATGTTTTCAGATATATTTTATTAATATCTTATTATTTTTAAAAGTAATTTTTTATTAGGATTTAATTTTTAAAAAATATTTTGAAAGGAATCTTTATGTCATTTTCAATATAGTTCTCAATTTGGTTTTACTATAAATGTGAAATGAATCTTCATTTAAACATGTATGAATTGAATATAATTTACTGGAGTGAGGACCAATTATTACATCATGGATTCCTTTATAAATTTTCATGTTTATTTTAAATTAAAACTATTTTAATAATTTTTTACATTTTAAAAAGTAGTTTTCAAATCAGAAAAGATATTAACCTCAAGCGATGTTTTAAATGGTATTTCAAAATTATTTTCCATTTAAGATGACATCTTCTAATGTTACATATTCCTTACTGGGGATATGTTCTAATGATTTAATTCATATTTATTCTTTAAATTGTTTAAGTTTTGATGGAATGATTTTCATGAAACTCATTCCTTTTCCATGGGTTATACAATGATAAGATGCTTATGAAACCCATTCCTTTTCATGGGTTATGCTATGACGAAATGACTATGAAATCTTTCTATTATCCACTCCTTTATGATATAAATATTTTTTTTAAACCCATATCATTTTACGGGTTATTATATGATTAATTTTATTATCTTATGGAATACATAGGTATGATTTTCATTATGTGATGGGTGGAACTAATATCTCCCTCCAATTAATTGGGAAATGATTAATTTTTTATAAGATAAAAGGTACACATGAGGTTATACCAAGCCCAAAAGTTTGTAAAAATGGAGGTCATACCAAGCCCAAAATAGGTACATGAGTGGTTATCCCAAGGCTATCATGTTATGAATGTATTTTTGGATAGCCTTAACATATGATTTTTTATACTTATGTGTATGACACAAATCTATTTCTTTTGACAATATTATGCTCCCAGGGCTTTTGTTCTTTGATTTCATTATGATTAATGTCTTATGAACTTCCATTATTTATGTAATGACTTAAGATTCTAATCTTTGATATAAAGGGTATGGTTTTCAAATGTTATTCTCATGTTCTCATACCCTTATTTTCATGTTGTGCTTATGTATCTCCCTTGTTTAACATTACTAAAAATCTGAGATCACCCTTTCTAATGATTTATTTCCCTATGTTAAGAAAATATGTATTATGTATGATATATCTAAGAATGGTGCTAGTTATGAAGATCCTAGTTGGGGATGTTTTAGTTTACTTATGGACCAGTGTTTATGATTCTATGTTTCCAAAGGCACTAAACTATTATATTCATCAAGCATGTTTTTGTGTAATGTAAATAATATTCATAAAAAATGATGTAATATTTATGAAAAATAAGCCCAAGGTAACTATATTTGGTATTAGAGGATAGGATTTATTAAAATAAGGTATCTATGATAATAAAACCTTAATGAAATCCCCAAGGATAAGTCTAAGGATAATTATAAGTAATATTCAAAGTATAGGGAAATTTCTAGGAATTTCAGTAATGAGTGGAATGATTGGTTTACTAGAAATAAATCCTTATCTAGATACTACAAGGGGATGTGGATCTAGCACAGATTTACATAGGTGTCACTACTACAAAACTGGCTTTATCCAACACTAGGGCTTTAATAGTTCCTGCTAAAAGTGTTGTTAAAGACCCCCATTGTCATAACTAAAAAAATAATCATTAAAGGGGGTCTTTAATAGTGCTAATAAAGAACTGATATAGGGGGGGGGGGGTAATCAGCATTTTTTAAAAGTGCTGATAAAGAACCCCCTTTATCATTTTTTTTTTAGTAGCGTTGATAATGGTATACTTTAAAAAAATAAATTTTATTAAAAATAATATATTAATATTAAAATATATTTATATTGATATAAATATAATAAATATTTTTTATATTATGTTTTAGATAAGGTAAATAGTCATTTACACTTAATATATATTTGATATTTGGGGAAAATGACATATAAAATAATTAAAAAATATTTTTAATTATTAATTTTCTTAATATTACCTAATAATTGTCATTTAATACCAATTTCAAGATAAAAAATAAAAAAATTAATAAAAGATATAAAATAAGTTGAAAACATAACTCGAAGTTCAAACGTCCATAACTTTTTATTTGGGTGTCTGTTTGGGCTCTACTACATATCAAATCAAATCATGCGATGAAATCTATTCCCCTAGTGATATAGTTAAACCTCTATCATGTTTCTCAAGGATAAAAATTTCCCAAAAGCCCTCCAAAACTGAATTTTTAGTCATGGTACCCCAATGTTTTAACATTCGATGGATTTTCAACCTTATTTAAGGGGGTCTAATTGCCTTTTTTTACAAAGATTGAATTTATTCATAGGGGTTATATTTTCATTGATAGTACGGTTTTAAAATTTTATCATTTTTTAAAATTTAATTTTATTTATAATTAAGTATATTCATGTTTTCATATATTTTAGTATAAAAAATCACACATATAAGTACATATATAAACATATTTATATAAAAAATTATATTATAATATATGTAAATCAAAACATATTCTAAAAATGTATTTAAAAAAATATCTAACCATTTTTTACATTATATATTTATATTTATAAATTTTGTATATACATATGAGTGTGTATTAATAAATAAATATATATTTGTATCATATTATAATATATATAAATGAATATAATATGTAATATTTTTAAATAAATAAAAGTATATATATATCACAAACACAAATATATCATATAAATATATTTAAAAATAATTATATAAATATATGAATGAAAAATATATATGTAAATATATACATATAAATAGAAATATTATTAAAGAGACAAAAAAGAAACATGGTGTGGTTGTAAAGGTGTTCAATATTCGAAGGAGGGGTGTCGAGTTAAAACACAGGCGAGCACACATGAGGATAGAAATTTGAAAATAATTGATAACAAGGATGGTGTGGTGAAAAGCACTGAGAAAGGTGGTGGGATTCCTGTTAAAGGTGTCGCATAAGTGCTGATAAAGTGGTCGGGCTCATTGATGTCCAGAAAAAAAATTACCCCCATTAATAGTGTTTCCATTATCAATGCTAAAAAATCATTTTTTAAGGACCCCATTAATGGTGATTTTTTAGTGTTGTTAAAGGGGGCTTTAGCAGTGATTTTTTAGAACTCATAAAATCTTTAGGCTTCTAATCGACCTTTGATTATCAGTAATTTTTTATCACTGATAAAGGCCTATTATTGTGCAATTAAAGTCATTTTTTGTAGTAGTGTGTAATAACCCCAAAAACACCATATTTATCTAGACTTCATCAGGAACTAGTGCATGAAAACATACCTTATAGCACACCAAGTTTGACACTCTTGGGGGGGATAATCATTGGAAATTCAAAAACTCTTTATAAACCGTCATGAAGGATTTAAATATAAGATGACAATGAGTGGCCTATGATAAACCTAAGGTTTCATAGATTAAATATAAGGTGTCATGATTTAGTCATCCTATAAGTGATTTTTCATGGTTATATGGTTCTATAACATGATTATTCTTTCCTACACTATGATTTTTGGTTTTAGTCAAAGGATGAAACCTAAAAGAACCATGTTAATGCTAGGTGTGATTGAGAATGCAAGGATTATCCTCTTGAGAAGCCAAATTATATGGTATATAGAATTAGATAACTCATTGCAATTCTTGCACAGATTTCTCAAGATTTGAATCATACTATACTTCCAAATGATAAATGGAGGGAACAACACTATGTTGAGTCCTTTATGAGGGAACTTACACCTTCTTTCAATGGAATGTTTGATCCTCTAGTTACTGAAAACTGGATTAGTACCAATGAATAGATATTTTCTGGCCTCTAGTGTTCAGAACATGAAAAAATCATTTTGATTTTCAATCATTTGGAAGGTAAATCATATCAATGGTTGGCTATAAATAAGAATACGAGGATATATGATGAAATTGACTCCACGGATTGGGATGAGTTCAATGAATTATATTTAAACAATCTCTTTTATCATATTCTTATACAAGAATGTAGAAGGAGTAACTTTAGATAAAGAAAAATGATGATCAATTTTTTGGTACCTATGATGTGTATTTTATAAGACTTGGTACGTATGATTTTTTTATTATCATCCAAATTAAAGGTTTGTTTTATCAATTATATTGTTTCTTAAGAATAATTCTTAGAAGTGCATTATCCTTAAGAGACATTAGTATCTATGAATATATTTTTTCGATGTTCTATTAATGTGGAAATATAGGTTTGAGTTAGATATTAATATTATGGTATTGACAAGAAAATGAATATAGAGTTTAAAGAAAAATATAAAAACAATGGAGAGAAGAGAATGTGGTCTCCATTATTCTATAATTATGGGAAGTTGCATGGAGAAAATTTTCTAAAGGGGGCTCCTAAATTTTTCAAGGGCTGAAGTGAAGTTCATCAAGTGGATAAACGCAGAATTTATGGGAAGATGTAACTGAATGATGTGAATAATGATAAATATCCACATAATGTTCCACCCACACATTAGTGTTTAAAATAAAATGAGTTTGGTAATTATTATAAAAAATTCTAAAATAGGAGGGTTAATGATGGTGACTAACGCCAATAACATCTTAATCTAAGGGACAAGCATAAATCTCATGCAATCACTATTTTTAATTATAGGTGAAATAATGATGTGATGAAAGGTACACTTACCATATACTCTACAACTAATAATGTCATATTTGACTCTATATTTAGTCATTATTTTATATCTAAAGAATTTATTATTTGTATCAATATGACTCCCAAAATTCTAGATGTAGAATTAGTAGTGAAACACCTTAATGGTATGATTTTCATGTCTCAAGTATATGATTAATATTAAGTTGAAGTTGGTGGAAAAATTGTTTCATGAAAATATTTTCACTCTTCCTCTAGTAGAATTTGATATCATTTTAGGCATGGATTGACTTTCTCTTTATAAATCGCACATCAATTGTCAAGGAAGGTATTTCACATTTAATATTTCAAACCAAACTATGATATTATATCAATGTGAAGATAAGTATCAACTTCTCATGCAGATGATATCAATTGTATGGGTCTTACTTTACATTCATAAGGGGTGATTATCTCAGATGGTTGGGGATAAACTCAACATATATTATATACCTATTTTTTATGAATTTTTTGATTTATTTCTAAAATAGTTTCCTAGACTTCCAAAAAAATGTGAAATTTAGTTCTCAATATAACTGAAACCTTGTTTCACACCAATTTATAATAACCCCAACATAATTTATCTAATTTATTTTTAGTAATTTCAGAAGAAAATCCAATAAAACCTTAACAATGGATTCATTCGACCAAGTGTGTCACATTGGGGTGAACATCTTCCTTTTGTGAAAAATAAATATGGATCGATATGTATCTAAAAATGTTATAGGGAGGTTAACAATATCACAATTAATAACAAGTATCTTCTTCACCATATTGATGACTTGTTTGATAAATTATGAAGAGATCAATACTGTTTTAAAATTGACCTTAATTATGGTTATCATAAATTGGGTGTGAAGAAATAGGATATACCCAAGATGGGATTATTTACAAGGTATAGACACTATTAATATATAGTATTTCCTTTCAAGGTTACTAATTCCCCTTCCATCTTTTTGGATTTAAGGAATTGATTTTTTAGATATTACATTGATCAGTTTGTGGTAATTTTACAGATGATTTTATTATCTATTCAAATAGAAGAGATAATCATAAAGACTACTTGTGTACTTAAGGATCTAAGTAAGGATAAACTATATGAAAAAATTATAAAGTAAAATTTGGGTTATATGAGTTTTCATTTTTGGGTCACATAATCTCAAGAGAGGGTATATCAGTATATCTATCCATGACGGAGGCTATTGAATATTGGTGTAGACCAACAATAGTGACTAAGATCCATAGTTTTCTTAGAATAGATATATATTATTGATGGTTTTTTGAGAATTTATAATGACTATCTAATCCACTCACAATGTTAACTTGAAAGGGAGCCAAGTTCCACTAGATAGATGAATGTGAGGAATATTTCAAGGAAGTGAAGAGATGATTTGTCAACACACATGTTCATACATTACTATGTAGTAGAGAAGGGTTTTTAATCTATATTTATGCTTTAAAGAATTTATTGGTATTTTTTATGAAGTATGACATGTTTATAACTTATGCCTCATGAAAAATGAAGATTCATGAGAAAATTTACCCAAATCATGATTTTGACATAACTACGGTAAATTTTTCATTAAATATTTAGAATAATTATATTTACAGAGAAATGTATGATATATATATATATATACTTATCATAAATTTTTAAAGTGTATATTCACATAGAAAGAGTTGAATATGTGCCATAGAATATGGTTAGAGCTAATTAATTATTTTGACTGCTCAACAAACTACCACATAGGGAAAGGGAACAAGGTGAAAGATGATTTATATTGAAATAATCATGCTAGTTTAATTAATATGAGGATCACTAAAGATCCAATATTTCTATATTTTTAAACTATGGACATGGAAATCCTGGATGATGGTTAGAAATAATATCTTTCTCAATTGAATTTCAAACCATCTATCTAAGTGAAGATTAAAGAGGCACATAAGTAAGATATTGATTTGTAAAAGAATGTTAGAAATGTTCTTGAGTATAACCTTTATCGTGATAGAGTGATGATGTTCAGGAACCATGTATTTTTTTCATCCATACCAGACTTAGAGTAGGATTTTATAGAGGAAGTTCATAGTTCTGAAATCTCTATTTATCTTGAAAGTATGAAGATATAGTGAGATTTTAAAGAGTACTTCTAGTGGGATAGAATAAAGATAGATATTTCAGAGTTTGTATATTTGTTCTTGGTATATCAACAAGTTAACGCTGAAATAAAAAATTCTAAGGGGGTTTTGCATCTATTACCCATACCAGAATGGAAATGGGAGAACATCACCTTGGATTTCCCATGGGGCTCCCCAAAATGTCTAAAGGGAATAATGTTATATGAGACATTGATGATCACCTTACTAAGTCAACACAATTCATCGCTATCATAGAATACTTATCTTTGGATCATATTACCAGTATATACATTAAATAAGTGGTAAGGTACATGGATTAATACATTCCATTATTTCTAATCAGGATTTGAGGATTAACTTAAATTTCTTGTAAAACCTTTTTCAAGATATTGATATAGATTTTAGTTTCATCACATCATACCATGAGTTTTTAAGAATTATTATTTTTTGGATAAATTAAATTTCTATTATTTATTTTATTACACACAACAATAATTAAATCTTTTTTTATATTAAACACCAAGTTAATATTGCACAACATGCAACACTGGATTAGCTTTCATTACATGCAGCACTGAGTTTTAGCAAAACCATGATATAATATTAATATATTTTATTGAACATGACCATTATAGACTATCAATTATACTTACTAATAAGAATATTAACATATAAATTTAGAACATTATTTATAATGTTTTTATGAAAAAGAAAAATATTGATAACAAAATACACAATTTTTGGTAAAGCCTATATGTTTCAAAAATATTATTTTCTCAAAAAATAATATATTATATTTTTTTGAACAAAAGTAAAATTAATTTTTTACACTTTTATAAAACTAATTTTCTAAAATAAAATTTATTTTTTAAATCATAATTTCAAAAATAGATTAGGCTTAATTTTCATTATTTTCTGAAAATTTTCATTTTTTGATGAATAGTGAAAAATATGGAATTTTAATTGAAAACAACCTTTTTGTTTAATTTATTTATAAAGTTAAATTATTTTTTAAATAGTGTTTAAAGTATTATTAGTTCAATAATATATCTATAAATCCAATTTATGTCATTTTAACCAAGTTCACATTGAAATTGGATATAAAAGCTTTATAAAATTCTGATCATTTTCACTTTAAAAATCTGCTTTCTCAACACAACTATGGGATTAATTTTAAATTGATTATTTACACTTCTATTTATCATGTTTGAAAAAATGGATTCAATATTTTCAATTAGTATAATTTATAAATATAAAAATTCCAACTTAATTTTAGATAAAATGATTGGTGAATGAAAAAAAATTAATTACCATGTTTAAGGTAAAAACAGTTTTATCAGGGGTAAAACTAAAAAAAAGGTAAAAATAACCTATAAAAATGTAAAACATTTTATGGACATATTTATACCATTACACCTATAAGGTTTGAATTTTTTTTCTTTTGGACCCTTCTCACATATGAAAAACTTGGTAACTCTCATTTCTCTTCAAAAATACCAAGTGTGTCCTCTCCCCCACTTAAAAAAATGTCACACCCTCTCTTCCCTTCTTCAAAAATTCACACCTATTTGGTTCATCCAATAAATTACCAAATAACTTCCGAAATTTCCACTACTAATAATAGAAGCATTTTTTTGGCATAAAACTATCCTAGTAAGTCTTTTACTTTAAACCTAAGGAGGATACCCGAAGAGGATGTAACCTCCATCAACGTGCATTTTTTTATTTCTTTCTAAAATTCCCTTAAAATATTATTATTTCACAATTTTATAATAACCTCAGTATATAACATATAATGAGTTTTATTTTTGTGAATTTAATGACCTAAAACCATCTCCACTTCCATCAAATGGGTTACAAAATCATCATTTGTAACGTCCCGACCCTAGTTACCCAGAGTCGGTGCATTATTACATAAAATTTTCATGATCACAAGAAAGATCAAATCTCAAAAGACCGATTGGTTTAGTAGCCTTGGAAACACTAGATATATTCATAAGTCTTACATTGTATCATAAAATGAAAAACTACTACAAAAACATATTGTCTCCATAATACACACTCATATCTCCACATAATATCCCTGTAGATCATTCATAATTTACTTCTTCACTTCCTGGGAAAAATAAAACATAGAAAAGGGGTGAGCTCAAATTCCCAGTAAGGATAACATTATAGTGGAAACTTTCATAAATAAGAATAAACATTTAAGGAAATGTATAACTAAAACAAAAGCCTTTTAAACTTGAACTTCAATATAGTATGGCAAAAGTAAAATGAAATAATGCCATTTACTTGTTCACATGGATATTCTACTAATCGAATAATCACATTCAATATCAATAACCACTTTCATAATATTAGAATGCATAATGCCAGACTATCATAACCACATATCCAAGGCCTCGTTCCAAGACTAAAAATAAGATTTTTCCAAGGCCTTGTGCCAAGACACTAGTTTGTCTCATGAGACCTACCGATGCATCGAGGAGCTATAGCGGGCTCCACCCGTCACATATTAAATCCAATGCATTCCCATATGAAAAGGTTTAAACATAACATAAACATTCGTATTAAAACTAGCATACGAAATGTCAATAATTTCACCATAAACTATGAATGGTATAAAAATTTCACATCCACAGTCAAACAATCAAAAAACCATCAATACAATATAGAAGTTTTGTATCATAATAAATCAACTTCAAATAAGCTTAAAATCCATCAAAGGATGTTGACATAGATGAAATCAAAACTCTTTTTAGAGAAATACCTCTTTCTATTTTTGAAATCATATAAGAACCATATAAAATAGAACATTTTCTTTGAAAATATTCTTATAATCTTGTATGGAAAGCTTTGAAAATTTTATAACGGCGGAAAATAACCGCACCCTCCGTATAAGTTAAAAAAACATTCTTACCTTAATTCTGTCGAAAAGGTTAAAAAGGACCTTGTTTTGAAAATGACGGAAAGATTCATTTTATAAAAAGTCAAAGAACGGTATAAATGACATTAACCCATATTCTTGTAAATAATAAAAAAAAATTTGAAATACATTTTTAAGAAAACATGGATGTGGATGATAAAGAGATCCGAGTAGATTATTACATATAAACAACCTCGAATAATGAAGAGATTGTGAAATAACCCTTACCTTGTACTTTTCCTTGGTTGGGGTTGGTTAACCTCCTGTATAATGGTGAAATAATTGTTATTAAATTATACAAGAATCATATACATTAATATGATATCATATATGATCTTTTAATATTGATTTGATAATAATATCTTAGTATTATCGTTGTTTCAGGTGTTAACTTACTTGTTTTATTTTATATGTTTTGTTACGTAAGACATGTTTGTAAAGGATAGGTTGTATATTATTCATATCCAGAATGATATCAAGTCCTTAAACATCATTTTTTAAATCATCAAATGATAATTATACTTGAATGGATACGATGGAGAATGAATCTCATCACGTTCGTGGAGACGGTAGTCCGTACGTACGCACGAGCGACAATATCATTCTTTTGATAATAAAATAATATATAAATGGATGTTATATCATATATAAAGATTCATTAACATGTTATATTTATTATTTACATGAGTTACACATCATTATTATACCCATCAAAATAATATTATATTTAATAACAATTACACCACGACGTGGAGACGGTAAGCCGTATGTACGCACGTATGGTGACATGTTATTCAAAGGGTGGATAGAATACTGAACATGTTTGTACCATATTTATAATAACATCACAGTATATATATGATACTGGAGTTATTATTTTATAATGGTAACAACAAAGGAAGAAGAAGTGGAAAAAGAAAGGAACTTGGAAAAGGGTGGTGAAATCATTACCTCTTCTTCGGTTTATTCCTTTTGATTTGATCAAAAGGGATCCTTAGGTTGGCTTTCTGATCAAACTAATGCCTCTAGGTTGTAGTGAGGGATGTTGGGAGAGTATTTGGGAAGATTTTGGCCGAACCAAAAGTCTTTTAAGGTGTGAAGAAATGAGAAGGAGGAGTGCCCTTTTATAAGAGGGGTGAGGGGAACCTTTGGAAAATCTAGAGATATTAGTTTATAATAAATTCATATTCGGTTTCCAATGGCTCCAAAGTTGATTATTAAAAGTTTAAGGTGGGTATGGGTATAAAAAAACTCAACCAATAGAATTTATATAGGTTTGGGTACTTATATTAACCTTATCTTTAAGTATTAACTCTAAGTTAATTAGTTTAACTTTTACAATGTCTCTTTGCCTTTTTATATAATATGGTTAATAAACATACTATATACATCTAAGAGACCCCCAAGTGGTCCATTAATGATGAACCAATAATGATATAAGTCTTTTGGCTGAACCTTATATTTTTAGTAATTTAATATCAATTAATAATATAATATTTGTTTTAAGAACTATTTTATTTCAACTTTGACACTATTCAATATTTGATTTTTGTGAAACTCATAACAGATTGATTACTTCGAAAAAAGTCAATTAAATCAATCATAATATATCCTAGTATCCTATAAAATTAGTTTAATTCATTAAAAGTTTCATATTATATTTATTTTGGTATTTATAATATCAATTATTTTAATTTTTCACTATTATACTAATTAATTCATCATCATTGTGTCATTAATAAATTAAATTATTTAATGTCTAAAAATTATAAATAAAATATAATTATGTAGTAAATCTTTTTATCTTTCTAATGAATATTTATATCTAAAATCCAACATATATAACCCTATGTAAAAATTATTTTTCTAAAAGATATATGCTTGTGTCATTTTTGTATTCATTTTAACTTAATTAAAAAAAAGTGTCCCTATCACCTACAAGTGGCACCATGGGGTCCCAAAATCGACCCAAAGATGCCTATGGTCGAACATGTATCAACAAATAAGTTTAGTACACGTTTTAGGGTAATTTAGTATTATTATAATATTATTTGTTTAACCCTTATTTACCGGATTTACCCTTAACCATAGTAAATAAAATATTTACCGCAGTAATTATTCAAAATGTCAAAAAATAAAAGTTACCTATTTACACAATTTGGACATCCTGATTCCAAATATGGAATCCATTTTTCTAAATTCAAAACACATAAGTGGCAGAAATTAATTTAAAATTAATTCCCGCTGTCAAAACAAAAATCGTGTTTTTAAGAGATAATAACTATCAAAAGATTGACACTTGTTTATGTTCGGTTTAATTGTAAAATTATGTCCAATGACCAACATTATATTAAATGGTATAAATATATTATAAATATACTTTAAAACCACTCAAATTCATAATTTATCACTATTAATTATTTTGATTAAAAAAGTTGTTTTTAATTAAAATTTAGTAATTTTCACTATTCATCAAAATATGAAAGTTATCCGAAAAGTACCGAAATTTCATCTTAGGCTAAATTCTATATTATGAATCCAAAAATGAAGTCTATTTTGAAATATAAAATATATATAATTTCAAAAATTAGGTAGTACTATTCATAACGGCTAGTTTGATTGGTTATAGTGTGTTAGAACTCGGTGTTGCGTACAACACACGCTATCACATTATTCAAAGAGAAGCGTATCATAGAAGCTTGGGGTGTTAAATTCTCCCCTCCTTCAAATAATTTCATCCTCGAAATTTATAGAATACTACCGCATGAAAAGACTCAGGTGGTTCTTCATCATAAGTTCCTCGGGTTCCCACGTTGCCTCTTCCATCTTATGGTTTCTCCAAAAAACTTTTACCAGACGCGTCGTCCGGTTTCTCAGTACTTGTTCTCTCGTATCAAGAATCCTGACGGGCTCTTCACAATAGGAAAGATTGGGTTCTAGTTCTAATTCCTCATAGGTGATTACATGCGTTGGGTCAGGCATGTATTTCCTCAACAGAGATACGTGGAACACATCGTGAACTTTGGAGAGACTTGGCGGCATTGCCAATCGGTAAGCCACAACCCCAATTCGTTCTAGAATTTCGAAAGGTCTGATGTACCTGGGACTCAATTTACCTTTCTTACCAAAACTTATGACTCCCTTCCATGGAGATACCTCTAGGAAATCATGATCACCGACTTGAAATTCCAAATCCTTCCTTCGATTATCGGCATAGCTCTTCTGCCTACTTTGAGCTGCTTTGATGTGATTTTGGATTACCTTCACCTTTTCCACCGTTTCCTCCACCAATTATGGACCTACAAGTTTTCTTTCACCAACGTCATCCCAACAGGTTGGTGTACGACATCTCTTTCTGTATAACACTTCATATGGTTCCATCTGAATACTCGAATAGAAGCTATTGTTATAGGAAAATTCTACCAGTGGTAAATATTGATCCCACATACCCTGAAAGTCAAGTGAGAAAGATCTCAACATGTCTTCTAAGGTCTGAATGGTCCGTTTTGATTGTCCGTCTGTCTGAGGGTGGTAAGAAGTACTCAAATGAAGTTCAGTATCCAGGGATTTCTGAAGACTTTTCCAAAATCTTGAAGTAAAATGGGGATCACGATCAGAAACAATCGATAGGGGTACTCCATGAAGTCTCACAACTTCATTAATATATAGTCTTGCTAGACGTTCCAAGGGTAGATCTTCTCTTATAGCAAGAAAATGTGCTGACTTGGTAAGATGATCAACAATAACCCATATTGCATCGTTCCTTCTAGGAGTCTTTGGTAGCCCCATGACAAAGTCCATCGTAATATTGTCCCATTTCCACTCCGGTATGGGAAGAGGTTGCATGACTCCTCCAGGCTGTTGCCTTCCAGCTTTCACTTGTTGACAAACCATACATCTTGACACAAAATCAGCAATCTCCATCTTCATGTTGTCCCACCAAAAATGTTCCTTCAAATATCTATACATTTTGGTGCTCCCAGGGTGTATAGAGAAATTGGAACTATGAGCATCATCCAACAATTCCCTTTTTAGATCAGGTATATCGGGAACACAAAGTCTCTTCCTGAATCTCAAAATTCCATCTTCATACACAAAGTATCTCAATCTCCCATCATTCACAACTTTAATCTTCTTTTGGAATTCTTCATCATCGGTCTGAGAACTCTTAATCCTTTCTAGTAAAGATGGTTTGGAAACCATTTGAAAAAGCATTGATTTTTCACCTTCCCTAGTTATACCCATGTCCATCTTTACTAGATCCATGAAAATTGGACCCCTTTCAATTCTCATCATGTTCAAAACTCCATGGTCTTTTCTACTCAAAGCATCTGCCACCTTGTTTGCCTTCCTCGGGTGGTAGTGTATCGTACAATCATAATCCTTGAGTAATTCAAGTCATCTCCTTTGCCTCATGTTGAGTTCTTTTTGTGAGAAAATATACTTCAAACTCTTGTGATCAGTATAAATCTCACATTTTTCACCATAGAGGTAGTGCCTCCATATCTTCAAAGCAAAGATCACAGCTGCTAACTCGAGATCATGAGTAGGATAGTTTTGTTCATGAATTTTCAACTGTCGTGATGCATAGGCAATAACCCTATCATTCTGCATAAGGACACAACCAAGTCCTTTCTTCGATGCATCACTATAAATAACGAACCCATCATTCCCAGATGGTAGAGTCAATATAAGAGCATTGAATAATCTTATCTTAAGTTCTTAGAAACATTCTTCACACTCTTTTTAAAAAACAAATTTAACCCCTTTACGTGTGAGCTTCGTTAATGGGTTAGCCAATCGGGAAAAATTCTGGACGAAACGTCGATAATAACCTGCCAAACCAATAAAACTGCGTACCTCAGTTATACTCGTAGGTGCTGGCCATTCTTGGATTGCCTTGGTCTTAGAAGGATCAACAGAGATTCCATCTTTAGAGACAATATGGCCAAGAAAAGAAATCTCATGAAGCCAGAATTCACACTTGCTAAACTTCCCATATAATTCATGCCTCCTCAGAGTCTTCAAGATAATGCGCAAGTGATTTTCATGATCTTCGTAGGTTTTAGAGTATACCAAGATATCATCAATAAATACCACCACAAATTCATCGAGATACTCCTTGAAAACTCTATTCATCAGATCCATGAATACAGAGGGTGCATTAGTCAATCCAAACGGCATTAAAGTAAACTCGTAATGCCTGTACCTGGTTCGAAATGCTGTCTTCGGAATGTCTTCCTTATTCACACACAACTGATGGTATCCAGATCAAAGGTCAATCTTTGAAAATTATTGAGCTCCATGCAGTTGGTCAAATAAATCATCAATATGTGGTAGGGGATACTTGTTCTTTATTGTTATAGCATTGATCTCCCTGTAGTCGATACATAACCTCATAGATCCATCTTTTTTTAACAAAAAGAACAGGGGCTCCCCATGGGGAAACACTAGGGTGAATAAATCCTTTATTACTCAATTACTCTAGTTTTTTCTTTAGTTCGACTAACTCTACAGTGGTCATTCTGTAAGGGGACTTCGATATAGGCCTTGATCCAAGAATTAAATCAATGGAAAACTCAACTTCTCGTTCTGGAGGATGTCCAGGTAAATCTTCCGGAAATACATCTACAAATTCTTTCACAACAGGTACATCCTCTATTTGAACATTCCTTTCCTCACCGACAGTTATTTCATTCTCTTCCTCCCCAATAATTGAATTTAGTTGAGCTACTGGGGGTGGATCTAAATAAGAATTAGGTGGTGATGATTCTGCTCTAAAGATAAGGTGTTCCTTATCATTATCATCAAGAATCGTAACCTCTTTCTTCTTACAATAAATCTTCGCATCATAGTCCGAAATCCAGTCCATACTGAGGATTATATCAAACTCAATCATAGGTATGATGATGATATCAGCAGATAAAGAACATTTATGTGCTCTAATGGGGACTGATTCGCAAAACTTTGTTGCAATGATACTTCCCTTAGGAGTTTTAACTGACAACTCCCTTATTAAATCAAATTGGAAATATCTAATTTTCTTAGAAAACTGGGAAGATATGAAACAATGTGATGATCCAGAATCAAATAATGCATTTTCTAAACTTGAGGAAACCATTAAATTACCTGCCACCATGTGTTTCGGAGCTTCTACCTCAGCAGTAGTGATAGCATAAGCCTGGCCTTGATACCTTGGCCTTTTCTGAGGTAAGTTCTCCTGACTCTTAGGACATGCATTTGCATAATTCCCCATCTCCCTACAATTATATCATTGAACATTGGTAGCTTCCTTCTTCCCCTTGCAATCACGAGCTTGGTGGCCTTTTTCACCACACTTGTAACAGACTCTGATTCCCTTCAAGCAAGTACCAGGGTGTTTCTTCCCGCATTTACCACAGGATGGATATTTAACCTTTCCATTCTTACCCTTATTTCCATTCCTAGATTGATCAGCAGGTCTCTTCTTCTCTTTCTTTGCTTTAAATTCATAAGACTTAGAGAATTCCTTTTCGGTCTTGATAGCACATGAGACAATGTCTTCGTATGACGAGAAGGATTGTGAGACTAATGCTAGACGGAGAAATGGTTTTAACCCATCAAAGAAATGATCAATATTACTTCTTGGGTTACGTATATAATCTCTAGCGTACCTTTCTAACCTTGTAAAGTTAGCCTCATACTTTGTGACATTCTCATCCTCCTTTTGTCTCAGACTCAGAAATTGCCTTTCTATATCTGCTCGATGGTCACAAGGAAATTATTTTTCTAAAAACAGATATTTGAACTCCCTCAATTCCATATTTGATACTTAATCATCTTCCTTCATTTTTTGAATCAATGACCACCATTGATCAGCATCTCCATTGAGGCGGTAAACTTCCATGATAACTTTTTCCCTTTCACTGCTCCCCAAATCTTGAAATATTTTCTCTAGGGAATTTATCCATTGCTCAGCTACTAAGGGATTTGTACTCCCATTGAACGTTGGTGGTTGTTGCCTCATGAATCGATCTAACATTGATCCTCCACGCTGTGGATCAGGATGCTCCATACGGGTAAGGTTATTATTCATAACCTGAGTAAGTTGTCCCAGTATGGTGATTAGCTGATCGGCACCAGTTGCATCACCAGCCCCACTATAATTATCTTGAGCAGGAGGGAAATCCCTACATGGAGTGCGTTCATTGATACGGTTTCCATTTCTTCCACTAGGCGCCATTTCTAAACAATGGCATAAACTAGATCAGTTTATGAATCAAAATACATAATCCCATACTTATAAAACACTTAACATAAATTGAACTATTTATGGATATAATCCATAATCATAAAAATGTTTTCTTTGAGGAAGTATATACTCATAAACCCTTCATAATGATTTGTAAAGAAAATGAGAGTTATCCTAAGCATATCCCTTGGGAGTGTCGTAACCAAGAGTGAAACAAGGCCCGTTGTCGTGCACCAGTTCTCGTTCGAGTCTAGCTCAAAGCGGTGTTTTCGGGTGTTACCCCTAGGTACATCTGTGCCAGAGCCGCCTCTACCTGCTCGTATCCAGACATGGATGTATTGCTCGGAAAACTCACAAAATATCTACAATACCAAAATTCTAGGAAGTTCTTCTATACTAATCCTCAAAGTTCATCTTAGGTCTACGTGCTCTAATCAGAGTTTATCTAAATCTAGCTTCCAAGGTTTGTACTAAACTTCCTCTGATACCAACTGTAACGCCCTGACCCTAGTTACCCAGAGTCGGTGCATTATTACATAACATTGGCATGATCACAAGAAAGATCAAATCTCGAAATACCGATTGGTTTAGTAGCCTTGGAAACACTAGATATATTCATAAGTCTTACATTACATCATAAAATGAAAAACTACTACAACAACATATTGTCTTCATAATCCACACTCATATCCCCACATAATATCCTTGTAGATCATTCATAATTTACTTCTTCACTTCCTGGGAAAAATAAAACATAGAAAAGGGGTGAGCTCAAATGCCCAGTAAGGATAACAATATAGCGGAAACTTTCATAAATAAGAATAAACATTTAAGGCAATGTATAACTAAAAAAAATCCTTTTAAACTTGAACTTCAACATAGTATGGAAAAAGTAAAATGAAATAATTCCATTTACTTGTTCACATGGATATTCTATTAATCGAATAATCACATGCAATATCAATAACCACTTTCATAATGTTGGAATGCATAATGCCAGACTATCATAACCACATAGCCAAGGCCTCGTGCCAAGACTAAAATTAAGATTTTTCCAAGGCCTTGTGCCAAGACACTAGTTTGTCTCATGAGACCTACCGATGCATCGATGAGCTATAGCGAGCTCCACCTGTCACATATTAAGTCCAATGCATTCCCATATGAAAAGGTTTAAACATAACATAAACATTCGTATTAAAACTAGCATACGAAATGTCAATAATTTCACCATAAACTATGAATGGTATAAAAATTTCACATCCATAGTCAAACATATCACAAAACCATCAATACAATATAGAAGTTTTGTATCATAATAAATCAACTTCAAATAAGCTTAAAATCCATCGAAGGATGTTGACATAGATGAAATCAAAACTCTTTTTAGAGAAATATCTCTTTCTATTTTTGAAATCATTTAAGAGCCATATAAAATAAAACATTTTCTTTGAAAATATTCTTATAATATTGTAAGTAAATCTTTGAAAATTTTATAACGGTGGAAAATAACCGCACCCGCCATATAAGTTAAAAAAACATTCTTACCTTAATTCTGTCGAAAAGGTTAAAAAGGACCTTGTTTTGAAAACGACGGAAAGATTCCTCTTATAAAAAGTCAAACAAGGGTATAAATGACTTTAACCCATATTCTTGTAAATAATAAAAATGTTTTGAAATACATTTTTAAGAAAACATGGATGTGGATGATAAAGAGATCCCAGTAGATTATTACATATAAACAACCTCGGATAATGAAGAGATTGTGAAATAACCCTTACCTTGTACTTTTCCTTGGTTGGGGTTGGTTAACCTCCTTTATAATGGTGAAATAATTGTTATTAAATTATACAAGAATAATATACATTAATATGATATCATATATGATCTTTTAATATTGATTTGATAATAATATCTTAGTATTATCGTTGTTTCGGGTGTTAACTTACTTGTTTTCTTTTATATGTTTTGTTACGTAAGACATGTTTTTAAAGGATAGGTTGTATATTATTCATATCCAGAATGTTATTAAGTCCTTAAACATCATTTTTTAAATCATCAAATGATAATTATACTTGAATGGATACGATGGAGAATGAATCTCATCGCGTTTGTGGAGACGGTAGTCCGTACGTACGCATGAGCGACAATATCATTCTTTTGATATTAAAATAATATATAAATAGATGGTATATCATATATACAGAATCATTAACATGTTATATTTATTATTTAAATGAGTTACACTTCATTATTATACCCATCAAAATAATATTATATTGAATAACAATTACACCACGACCTGGAGACGGTAAGCTGTACGTACGCACGTATGGTGAAATGTTATTCAAAGGGTGGATAGAATACTGAACATGGTTTTACCATATTTATAATTACATCACAGTATATATATGATACTGGAGTTATTATTTTATAATGGTAACAACAAATGAAGAAGAAGTGGAAGAAGAAAGGAACTTGGAAAAGGGTGGTGAAATCATTACCTCTTCTTCGGTTTCTTCCTTTTGATTTGATCAAAAGGGCTCCTTAGGTTGGATTTCTGATCAAACTAAGGCCTCTAGGTTGTAGTGGGGGATTTTGGGAGAGTATTTGGGCAGATTTTGGCCGAACCAAAAGGCTTTGAAGGTGTGAAGAAATGAGAAGGAGGAGTTCCCTTTTATAAGAGGGGTGAGGGGCACCTTTGGAAGAGCTAGAGATATTAGTTTATAATAAATTCATATTCGGTTTCCAATGTCTCCAAAGGTGATTATTCAGAGGTTAAGGTGGGGAAGGGTCGAAAACAACTCAACCAATAGAATTTAGACAGGTTTGGGTACTTATATTAACCTTATCTTTAAGTATTAACTTTAAGTTAATTAGTTTCACTTTTACAATGTGTCTTTGTATTTTTATATAATATGGTTAATAAACTTACTATATACATCCAAGAGACCACAAAGTGGTCCATTAATGATGAACCAATCATGATATAAGTCTTTTGGCCGAACCTTAGATTTTTAAAAATTTAATATCAATTAATAATATAATATTTGTTTTAAGAACTATTTTATGTCAATTTTGACACTATTCAATATTTGATTTTTGTGAAACTCATAACAGATTGATTACTTCGAACAAAGTCAATTAAATCAATACTAATATATAATATTATTCTATAAAATTAGTTTAATTCATTAAAAGTTTCATATTATATTTATTTTTGTATTTATAATATCAATTATTTTAATTTTTCACTATTATAGTAATTAATTCATCATCATTGTGTCATAAATGAATTAAATTATTTAATGTATAAAAATTATAAATAAAATATCATTATGTAGGAAATCTTTTTATCTTTCTAATTAATATTTATAATCTAAAATCCAACATATATAACCCGATGTAAAAATTATTTTTCTAAAAGATATATGCTTGTGTCATTTTTGTATTCATTTTAACTTAATTAAAAAAAAGTGTCCCTATCACCTACAAGTGGCACCATGGGGTCCCAAAATCGACCCAAAGATGCCTATGGTCGACCATGTATCAAAAAATAAGTCTAGGACACGTTTTAGGGTAATTTAGTATTATTATAATATTATTTGTTTAACCCTTATTTACCGGATTTACCCTTAACCATGGTAAATAAAATATTTACCGCAGTAATTATTCAAAATGTCTAAAAATAAAAGTTACCTATTTACACAATTTAGACATCCTGATTCCAAATATGGAATCCATTTTTATAAATTCAAAACACAGAAGTGGAAGAAATTAATTTAAAATTAATTCCCGCTGTCAAAACAAAAAGCGTGTTTTTAAGAGATAATAACTATCAAAAGATTGACACTTGTTTATGTTCGGTTTAATTGTAAAATTATGTCCAATGACCAACATTATATTAAATGGTAAAAATATATTCTAAATATACTTTAAAACCACTCAAATTCATAATTTATCACTATTAATTATTTTGATTAAAAAAGTTGTTTTTAATTAAAATTTAGTAATTTTCATTATTCATCAAAATATGAAAGTTATCCGAAAAGTACCGAAATTTCATATTAGACTAAATTCTATATTCCGAATCCAAAAATAAAGTCCATTTTGAAATATAAAATATATATAATTTCAAAAATTAGTTATTACTATTCATAACGGCTAGTTTGATTGGTTATAGTGTGTTAGAACTCGGTGTTGCGTACAACACACGCTATCACATTATTCAAAGAGAAGCGTACCATAGAAGCTTGAGGTGTTACATCATTCGTGTGTACGGAAGACTACCGTCTTGCGAACTGATGTCTTTAGTTCATTGATTACC
Source organism: Viscum album (assembly GCA_963277665.1). NCBI lineage: Eukaryota > Viridiplantae > Streptophyta > Magnoliopsida > Santalales > Viscaceae > Viscum > Viscum album. The sequence goes on along the minus strand of OY728146.1, from coordinate 124,026,774 downwards.
ACCTTACAAGGATAGAAATAAAGATGGATTTTTTTATAAATTATATATATGATATTTATTATTTTATTATGTTTTTATAATTTTTAAATCCCACATACCTTCATATTTTCCATTTTTTGGGAATACTATAACGTTATTCGTGCGTACAGAGGACTGCCTCATTATTAAGCAATGTGATTCACCCACACTTTACATGGATGGTATTAAGGATGGATTTAATAAACATATGTGTTATTTATGACATAAAAATTATTATTTAATGATAATATATCATTTATTTTTCTTTCTTTTAACCCAAAAAGAAAATGAAAAAAGCAATATACATGCATACGTATGACCTACCGTCTCTATGAATGGTGTATATTAATTTCTATCACTAAATTACATTAATTACTATAAATATATATATGATAAATATATTTGATATTTATATAATCTTTATTACTCTATAGATGATGTAACCATGATCTATATAAGAGTACCAAACGTAACCAGTCAAATCACACCTGAAATACAAAGCAGGTATTATCCAAAAGCTAACTTTAACATGAAATCGATAATAATCAAGTAATAAAAGGTCATAAAAATAATATATGGTATTGTATATATTAATATAATTATTAAATAGGTGTATAATAAACTTATATTTATTATAAAACATGTGTGAATGAGTATTATGGAATTTAAGACATAAGGTAAGGGTTTTTGTCTCAATTTTCATTCTTTGAGACATATGTTATGTTATAAACCTATATTATTTCAAAATATGTGTATAAAACCTCTTTTAAATATAATATAATGAATTTATCAATCATATTGATATTTTAAGTTTCATTTTATTTCATTCCTTCATGGGTCTTATGAATCAATTTTATTAAAGTGGTAAAGATTTCAGGTTACTATCTCATCATTTATCACGATTTTTTATGATTATGTTTTCATTGATTAAATATTATGATCCATATCTCAATAATTCTCATTAATTTTCTTATACTATGGTTATTCGTGATATATTCAAGTAATATTACCATGTCACACTCTTTTTCATTAAAATTATTAAGAAAATGTTTTTATGAAAATTGCACTTCATTTCTATCTACGATCGGAAATCTATTTTCTTCAAAAACTATATATTATAAAAATATTTTTTTATTATTATTATATTAGTATTTTTAAAAGAAGTTTTTACCAATTTATTAATTTTAAAAAAAATGAAATGAATCTTCATGTTTTTTTCAAACAGTTATCATTTGGATTTTATCAAAAATGTGAATGGAATCTTCATTTTAACATGTACGGCATGAACGGAGTCTTACAATGTCATGAAAAATCATTAATTATAAGATTAAAATATATTTTTTTTGTTTTAATTTCATTAAAAAAAATTAATATGGTTTTTAATTTTAAAAGTAATTTTTAAAAGGGGAAAGGTTATATTACTCAAGAAATGTTTTAAATGGTCTTTCAAAAATATTTTCCACCTAAGATTACATCTGTATATGTTACACAAGTCTTATATGATATATGGACCAAGGAAACAATTAATATTATTTCTCTAAATGGTTTATCTTTTTATGGAATGGTTTTTATGAAATGTGTTCCCTTTTTATGGGTTATACCATGATAAGATTCTTATGAAACACATTCCTTTTCAAAGGTTATTCTATGATGAAAATATTATGAAACTTTTATATTTTTGATAGTATATAATGATGAAATTTTTGTGAAACTTATATCATTTTTGGGGTTATTATATGATGAATGTTTTTATCTTGTGTCATACATACATATTATTTTCATTATCTGACGGGTTGGACATATATCTCCCTCAAATGAACTCAGTAACAGTTAATTTTATATAAGGCCAAAGGGTACACTAGAGGTTATCTCAAGCCTGAAAGATGTTACATTGAAGGTTATCCCAATCCTAAAAAAGTACATTGGTGTTTTACCCAATTATATCATTCCATTAATATCTTAATGGGTTTACTTGACATAGGATTTTATATTCTTATGGGTATTCCACAAATCTATTTCTTTTTCTAATATTATGTTCTCATTACTCATGTTCTTCTATTTACTTATGATTCATGTCTTATGAACTTATATTACTTATTTAATGACTCTATATTCCAATATTTAATATGAAATGTATGGTTTTAAACTATTATGTTAATGTTTTAATAACTTTATGTTCATGTTATGATTATGTATCTCTCGTGCTTACCCTTAATAAGAATATGAGCTCACTTTTTCTTATGTTTCTTTTCCATATGTTATGAATATATGTATTACGTATAATATGTTTAAGAAGGGTGCTAGTTATAATGATAATAGTGGGGTGATTTAGTTTACTTATGGACCAATGTTTATCTTTCCAAATTTCCAAAGGTACTAAACTATTACAGTCCTCAAACATGTGTTTCTTTAATATAATGAATATTCATAAAAATGAAGTAATATCTAAATATGATAAGCTTGGGGTCGGTATAAAAGTCAATCAAAATGAAGTAATAAATGAGAAGTGATATAGAACACCTACTTGTTGGGATGAATTTGGTGAATGAAAGCTAATTGCAATATATCTTGTGAATAGATGGCAGAAAAGGTTCAATCCATCCAAAAAAATATAAAGGCTACTTTGAGTTGATAGAAGAGCTATGTCGACATCCATCAAAGGGACTTACAGTTTGATATTGAAGATAAAGTCTTTGAATTTCAAGGTAACACCATTATTTTTAAATAATAATCATTTTTTGGAATAAATTAAAATTCTTTGATGTCTTGTATTATACACAAAACCAAGTTAAGCTTACACTACATGCAACACTAATTTTTAACAAAACTCTTATATATTATAAACATGGATATTAGAAATTACCTATTAAACTTATTGAAATGAATAGTATTAAAAAAATTAAAATATAAAGTATAATGGTTTTATATATATATAACATGTTTATAATAAAATATAAAATTTTCTGTAAATCCTTTATCTGTTTCCAAAATACTATTTTCTCAAAAAAATGTTATTTATGTCTTTTTGTAAAAAATAAGAAAATTAATTTTTTACCCTTCTATAAAATTAATTTTATAAAATATAATTAATTTTTAAATTCATATTGTTAAATTTATCTTAGGGAGAATTTTTGAGAATTTTTTGAATAGTTTCATCTTTTAATGAATAGTCAAAAATACTGAATTTTAATTGAAAACTGCCTTTTAGTTTTATTAATTTATATAGATAAATTATATTTTAAATTGGTTTTAAAGTATAATTACTTAAATAATACATATATTAATCCAATTTAGGTCATTGGAATAAATTTTATATTGAAATAGGATATAAAAACTTTGTAATCATTTGATAATTTTCTCTTGAAAAGTATCATTTCTCGTCACATCTGCAGGATTAATTTTAAATTTATTTTTTCCACTTATATGAATGAAAATTTTAAAAATGGATTCCATGTTTTTTATTAGAATAGTAATTATTTTTTAATAAAGTAAACTTAATTTTTGACCAAATTGAATAGTGAATGCAGTAAAAACTATTTACTGTAGTTAAGGTAATAATGGGTTTATTGGGGTTAAACTAAAATGATAATGGTAAAAATAACCTATAAACATGTATAAAAACTACTATATTTAAATATTTATAACATTAATCATATAAGATTTTATAATGGTTAATTTCTTACCCTTTTGACTTATGAAAAATGTTGGACCACTCAATTCTTATCAAAAATACCATGTGTGCCCCCTTATTAAATTCCACCCCCACTCCTACATTATTAACACCTTCAAACATATCTTTTTCTGCCAATACCTGACCAAATGACTTCCCAAAATCCATATCATAGCTATATAGGCCTTATTTTGGTAATAAATCCAACCTAGGAAGGCTTTAGTGAAAAACTAATGTGAATACCTAAAGAAGAGGTAATGTTCTTCATTAAGCATCATTATTTTATATATTTCTATACTTTATTAAATTATTATTATATTATGGTTATATAATAGCCTCAATTTCTTCTATAATAATAAATATTATTATTCTAAGTTAATAAACTAAAACCATCTCCAATTCCATCAAATGGGTTAAGAAATCATCATTCGTGTGTATGGTGGACTACCGCATTACTGACCAATGTCATTCGTTTTTTCATTACCACCTATAACGGTTGGAAATAATAATGGATTTTTTATTTATATATGATATTTGTGATGATATTATTATTTTATAATTATTATAACCCTCATAAATTTATGCATTCAATTTTTTGAGAATATGATAATGTCGCTCGTGTGTACGGTGAACTACCACGTCATAAAGCGATGTGATTCATTTACGCTTTGATTGAAAGGTTATAAGGGTGAAATTTAATGATTGTATGTGATAAAAATGAAATAATTATGATATTAATTACATATTTAACTTTATAAAAATATAATATATATCATTTTCTTTCTTACCTTGTTGCTCAATGAAAGATGATAACACCGCTCATATACGTATGGACTATTACCTTCATGAAGCGATGTGAGTATCTTTTCATAACCATAACAAATGTATGATATGTATAACTATATTTAAAGAATTAATATTTTATTATGATATTATAATAATTTTGTAAATATAATATACTACTTACCTATTTTCCATAATGATCATTGAAGATTGTAAATGTTACTCATGCGTACGTATGACCTACCATCTCTATAATTGTAATGTACTTAATTTCTAAAAATGATCCTAAATGATTGATATTAAAATTATATTTTATGTAAAAATTGGATAATTAGTTCTTTATTATTATTATACAAGTGATGTATTCATGATCAATGTAATCGGACACAAAATAACAAATAAAAAATATTTGAAAAACTCATCAGTTGTTACCTAAAACATGACTTTAACATATAATTCTTAATGAAAAGGTAATAAAAGGACTTAAGTAATTTATATATGATTTGATATATATAATAATGTTTTTTTAATAAATTTATAATAAAATTATATTTATTATTCAATAGTTTTGAATGAGTGAGAAGGAATTTAAGACTTAAGGTTAGATATTTGCATCCCACCTTTCTTTTTTATAAGACACAAGCCACATTCACCATGTATTCCTTTGATTATGTGTTTAAGATACCCATGAATGTATTTTATGAAAATTATATTAAATATTATCGGTGTTTACATATCCATGATAGGATCTCTATTTCATGGGTTTTATGGTACAAAAGTAAACAAAATGATAAGTGATTTTTGTCTTAATTTTCCTTTTTAATGACATAAGTTATGGTATGCACGTATCTTCTTATATGAGGTGTATATGCTTCCCTTGAAATATTATATCATTAATATCCATATTTTAATAATATTTCAATTTTCATTTATTTTTATTCTTTCATGGGGCATATGTTTTAATGTTACTAAAGTGATAAAGATTTTATGTTCCAATATCTTCGTTTATCTAGATTGTTTATGGTCATATTTTATGACGATATAATCTTATAAACTATATCTTAGTAATTATCCTGAATTTTATTCTCCTATATTTATTCATTACATCTTCATCTAATAGTAAAATCTTCCACTCTTTTATACTTAAAATAATTGATAAAAAAATTTAATAAAAACTAAATTTATTTATTTCTTTGATCGGAAATATATTTTTACCAAAATAATTTTTTATAAAAATGTTTTCAAAAATAAGTTTTAGTAATATCTTATTATTTTTGAAAGGAATTTTTAAAACTTTTTAATTTAAAAAAAATGTTTTAAAAATAATATTCATGTCATTCTTTAAATAATTCCTTTGAATTTTTTCAAAAATGTGAATGGGATCTTCATTTTAACGTGTACGGTATGAACATAATTTTTCAATTTCACAACCAATCATTGATTAAAAGATTATTTTATAATTTTTCAAGGTTATTTTCAAAGAAAATTATTTTCAAAAAATTTCACATTTCAAAAAGTTTGTTTCAAATAGGAATGGATATTTTATTTAATAAATATTGAAAATTACTTTCAAAATATTCCTTTATAAGTTTTCAAATTTATATTCATAGAAAATGTAATTCAAAACTTTTTATGCTTTAAAAACTATTTTTCTAAAGAGAAAATGATATTTTTAGAAACAAATATTTTAAATGATTTTTTAAATATTCTTTTATAATTATTTATTATTATTTTCAATAAAATTTAATTTTAAAAAGTTTTACTTTTAAAAGTTTTGTTTAAAGAGGAATGGATATTTCCTACAATAAATATTTTAAATGGTTTTTAAAATCATCCTTTAAAAGTATTAAAGGTTATTTTGAATGAAAATTATTTTAAAAATGATTTATGTTTAAAAGTGTCTTTTTTTCAAAGTGGAAAGGATATTTTCCTCATGAAATGTTTTAAATTATTTTTAAAATATTAATTTATTAGTACTCATGGTTATTTTCAAATAATATTATTTTCATAATGATTTATAAATTTATTTTCACAAAAATAATTTTTTCTCAATAAATGTCCCAAGTAGTCTTTCAAAATTATTTTTCATCTAACATGATATTCTTTGAGGTAACTCATTATTAAGTGTTGATATGATCCAAGGATACCATTATTATTATTTCTATAAATTATTTATTTTTATGATGTCAAGATGCTTATGAAAATCATTTCTCTTTTATGGGTTATACAATGATAAAATGATCATAAAGCCTACTTCTTTATCTACGAGTTGTCATTTGATGAAATGATGAAAGTAGAATGAAACATTTTTATTTTACAAAGTTTATTTTATGATGAAATTTTTATGAAACCCATTTCATTTCATGTGTTCTGATATGATCAATTTTTTATTATATTTTAGAACACATATATATGATTTTCATTATGTGATAGTGGTTACATTATAACCAATAATGGTGGTTATGTTATAAAAAAAACAAGTGGGACCTATATCTTATTCCAATGTATTTCATAAAGATTTATATCTCATTAGATATACAAGACTATAATAGAGAGTGAAACTGGTTTAGTAAGGGACTTTATCTACTATGACGGTCTTGGGAGTGAACCTTGACTACTAAGATGTTGTGCATGGACCTATTTTAAATTTCCATAATGTTATGAGTTAACTTGATTACATGTTGACAACATTATGTGTGAACTAGATTACATTATCACAATTTTAGGCATGGACATGTATTTCATGTCCATAATTTTATACGTGGACCTGGTTGTATGTCCATAAGTTTCTATAAGGGCCTGATTTCAGTTCCTTAATAGAAGGAGTGAACCTGTTTCTATTTATACATGTTCACATTGTTATAAGTTGATGTTTATACCATAAATATATTTTTTATTCAAATTTTATGTTCTTATGGAAAATGTTATTTTATTCCTTTTTGATCCATGTCTTATGAACATCAAATATTTATGTCATGACTCGTGTTTATGATTTATAACAGGTTGGGCAAGAACTTCATAAGTTACGTTAATTATCCCATACCCTTATTATTATCTTATGATTTTATATGATCATAGACTTATATCTATTATATTTACCATTACTAAGTATCTAAGCCCATCTGTTCTTATGTTTCCTCTACCCGGCTTATGAAGAAAGTCTTTATGTAAGGAATGCCCTTATAGAGTACTAAATTAGAATATATTTGGGAGAAACATTAAAGTTTTTTCACCAGATTAGAAAATTATTTATCTATTCTAAAAATACACTAAATAATTATGATCCTAAGGCCAGTATTTCTATAATATATTAAATATTCATCTAAGAAGATGTAATATTCATATATCAGATTCATGTTTCATTATATTTGGTATTAGAGGAATGTTTTAGTTAAAAATTTTAAAATATGATGAGAATACTTTAGTGATATCCCTAGGGATATTAAGGTTATTTATATATATTTATATAAGGATAAATAAAAGTGTGAATTAATGTAAAGAAAATTTTCTTGGAATTTTTGTAAAGGATATATCGATTGGTTTCCTAGAAATACATCCTTTTATAGATAATACAAGTGTTCATGTATTTGGAATAGATATACCTAGGGTTAAAAACCTAAAAACTCCATGTTGAGCTAGACTCAATCATGAAACTAGTGCATGAAAACGGGCTTTACTGCACATCTGAATTGACACTTCTAGGGGATATGATTTGGAAATTCACAAACTCTTTGTGAACCATCATGAAAGACTTCGATAGATGATGATTATAACTAATGTAGGATTAAACTAAGGTATCATTAACTTGAAATAAGGTCTCGTGATTTAGACATCTTATATGTGATTATGGTGATTATGTAGTGTTCCTCTATGATTAGTGTTAGTCATGGTATGATTTTTGGTTTATTTCATTATAGGAACCATAAAGAACTATGTTGATATTGAATGTGATGGAAAATTTTCAAATCATTAGCCAAATGGGATGATATATAGAGTGAATTATGTTTTCATTATTCCTAATTAGTTATCATAGAACATGACTAACAATATGAAACATAACAAACTCTCAGACTCACCAAAGAAGAGAAGGAATTAGTTCATTTAGAGTTTTTATAGTAGAGACCATGGATGAAAGATGATTCCATTTTCTATATATAAATAATGTTGGAAGAAGAAATCAGGGGAATTTCTCAGAGGGATGATAATATGTTTTATGTGTGGAGAATAAGGACACAAAGTAAGATATTTTTGAAGAAAAATGAATTACTCAATTAATGTAATGGATAGGAATATTGGTCTCCCTAAGGTATTATCAATATATTACTTCTTTAAATATGTAAAGTATTGGAATTATGAAAAGCAAGGTCCTAGGGGGAATCATGTGAAGAGAATCAGTAAGGTGGTATGAGTAATGGTTATATCAATGATGATGATGTGACTACAAATGACATATGAAAGGAAAGAGGTATAAAAAAACAAGATTATGAAGTCTAGTGAATTTTTTGAGAAGGAAGTTTTATGATTGAATTATTTATGTATTGGAATTCAAGAATTTTAAAATGTAATGATTTTCCAATATAATATTTTCTTTAAGGATTTGAAAAAATATGTTTAATGGTGCTAATGACCAAGAAAATTGATTTAATAGAAATATCATATTTTATTGAAAATATATGATTAGTGGAAGTTAACCCTTAAAATGATCATGATGTTGTAAAAATTGTGTTTATATTGGATAAATAGTTATTAGATAAGATTAAATAAAATTGTATAGTACAGATTACCTTGGAATATATTAATTATTTATTGAAAGAAAAGTTTATGCTATCATGGATGGAGTTTCTAGTTCTTTTATATTAAGTAATTTATCTAATAATTTTTGTTTTATTTAAGTAATGAAGAATAATGAAAATATTTAATATGGTTTCACGGTAATTTAGGTTATTATCATGTTTTAAGGGAATACATAATGATGGTATTCACATGTTCGATATGTGAAAATTAAGATCTACGTTATGCTATATGGGGGATCAATGTTAATATGATTTTAATAAATTTTGTGAAAATGTTTCTAATATTTTTTATTTTCATTTTTTGAAAGGGTAAAATTTTTAACCATTTATAAAATTTGTTTATTCTGAAATTTGTATGAGGTTTTAAATATTTTTTGTATTATTTCTCCATATAAAGATTTATAAATATTGGATAACCTATGCAAACCATTTTTTATAATAAAAAATGATGGACATAATAACTTATCATTATATATATGGATATTATGATCCTTTAGTGCTTCACTCAGAACAAATTCACCTTTATTTATTTAAGTTAGAGATGAAGTGGAAATTGATTAAGGTATAACTACAGGTTGATATTGTGTTTATGAAATGGAATGAAATAAAGTTATTATATCATCTTGTGAAACTTATTAAACTTTAGGAAAAGGGTCTTGAAAAAAATCCTTTTATCATTTTTTTATGATATTAATGACCATTTTCAAGCCTCTTTGGTTTATGATTTTCTGATCATTAACTTTCTCCTCACAATGTTCTCTATCACTCTCTATTTATATTTGTGTATTAGTTTTCTCTTCTATGCCTATGTTTTCACTTACCACATATGTTCTCATATTTGGAAACCTATTATGTGTTATTCCAGATGAACATATAACATCCTACTATATTTTTCAGTAAGATTTTTTATTAAACCTTTTTATGATGTGGGTTTCTATGAAAGGAACTTTCAAGTATTAAACATTTTGATGACCGAGATAAATTTTGAGGTAGAAATTCATCTTAAGGGGGTATAATTTAACACAACAATTTTTTATGATATTTTTTAGGATAAAATAAATTTATTTTATATCTTTAATTACACTGAAAGCAATGTTAATCTTACGTTACATCCAACACTATCTTAGCTTTCATTATAAGAAAAACTGAGTTTTAACAAAACCATGATATGTTATTACTGAAACTGTTACGACCTAGCTGTTAAAATTTGTGATATAAATATTAATAATTAATTTTAAAATATTAATTAAAATTTTGTATATAAATAAAACATTTTTATAAAAAATAAATAATTTTTGGTGAAGTCTTTTTATGTTTCAAAAATACTATTTTCCCAAAAAAAATGTTTTTATGATTTTTTGTGAACAATAATATAATTAATTTTCAATATTTTAAAAAATTAATATTATAAAATAAATTAAATTTTTTATTTTGTAATGTCAAGTTTATATTAATTTTAATTTTTCATATTTTATAGAAAATTTTCATTTTTTGATGATTAGTGAAAAATATTAAATTTTATTTGAAAACAGTCTTTTCATTAAATTTATTTATATAGATAAATTATATTTTAAATTGGTTTTAAAGTATAATTAGTTAAATTATTAATATATTAATCCAATATAGGTCATTGGAATCAATATCATATTTAAATTGGAATTAAAAACTTTTTAAACTTTTGATCATTTTCTCTTTAAAAACCTGCTTCCTCATCATGTCTGTGGATTTAATTTTAAATTGATTTTTTCCACATTGGTGAATAAAATTTTTTAAAATGTATTATATATTTTGAATCATAATAATTTATATTTTATTAAAATTCCAACTTAATATTTCACCAAAATGAATAGTGAATGTAGTAAAAAATAACTACCACATTTAAGGTAAAATGGGTTTATCAGGGATTTAACTAAAACGATATGGGTAAAAATAATTTTATAATTTTATAAAAAACTATTTTCTAGCCATATTTCTAAAATTTAACCTATATTATTAAATAATGGTTCTTTTTTTACCCTTTTAACATATGAAAAACATGGGATCACTCAATTCCATTCAAAAATACCAAGTGTGTCCTCTCCCCCACTTATAAGAGGCCACCCCTATCATCCCTTATTCATATATTCAAACCTATTTGGTTGGATAATACCTACCCAAATAACTTCCCAAATTCACTTCCTTAATCCTATTGTCCTTATTTTGGGAATAAATCCAACCTAGGAAAGATTTTTTTCCAAGGTAAGGATAATACCCGAAGAAGTGTTGTATATACTTCTCATATCTTCTTTAGGAAATAAGTTATGCAATGACCATATATTCTTATATTTTTTGTATACACTTCAAATGATAGTTTATATCATGAATATTGGTCTTTTAATGATATTATAGGTTTCATTTAATGTTATTATCTCACATTTAATATATTTCAATGTTACTAATGTGGAAAATATTTTATGCTTCAATCTCTTCATTTATCAGGATTATTTATGATCATGTTTTTTGGTGATAGAATATTAGGATATATCTCTAAATAATTCTTATGAATTTTATTCTCCTCTAGTTATTCCTGAAATTTTCAAATTATTATACCATTTATACACTCTTTGGTACTTAATTTAATTGGTATTTTTTAAAGAAAATCTAACTTTTTTGATTTATTTGGTTAAAAATACATTTCTTCCAAAATCATGTTCTATTTTTTTAAATGTATTTTTAATCTCGCATTATTTTTAAAAGAAATTTTTATCTATATTTTAATTTTACAAAAAAAATGAATGAATATTATTATATTGTTTTAAAATAATGCTTATTTGGTATTTACCAAAAATGTGAATGGGATTTTTGTTTTAATATGTATGGAATGAAATAAATTTTTCAATGTCATGAAAAATAATTACATAAAATATTATTTTATATTTTATTAAGGTTATTTTCAGATAAAATGGTTTTTAAAATATTTTATGCTTTAAAAATTGTTTTTCTTAAGAAGAAAAGAAAATTTTCTTGAAGAAATATGTTAAATAATTTTTTAAATATTCCTTTATAATTTTTCAATTTATTTCTAATGAAATTGATTTTAGAAATTTTTTTTGTTTCAAAATGTAATTTTTTAATAGGGAAAAGGATATTTTTCTCAATAAATGTTTCAAATTTTTTTGGAATATTCTTTTATAAGTTATCAAGATTATTTTCAAAAAAAAATTGAAAAAATTATGGTTTAAAAAAAATTATGAGTAAAGGATATTTTTCCCAATAATTTTTTTAAATAATTTTAATGAATTCCTTTAAACAATTTCAAGGTTATTTTTAAAGAAAATTATTTTCAAAATGTTCTATTCTTTAAAAAAATTAAGAGAAAATGATATTTTCCTCAAGAAATGTTTTAAATGATTTTTAAATTCTTTCTTTATAAGTTTTCAAGGTTATTTTTAAAGAAAAATATTTTTTTAATGTTTTATATATTTATTTTAAAATAAAATCTATTTTCTTCATGAAATGTCTGAAGTAGTATTTCAAAATTATTTTCAATATAAAATGAAATTATTTGAGATTACATATTCATTACTAGAGATATGATCTAATTATACCATTCTTATTCTTTCTATGAATGGTTTATGTTTATGATGATATGATATTTATGAAACATAGTTCTCTTCCATGGATTATATCGTGATAAATTTTACCTTTAAATAAACTTCTTTCTCCAGGGTTTATGCTTTGAAGAAATTGTAAAATGACTATGAAACCTATTTATTTTCCATAGTTAATGTTATGATGAAATGGTTATGAAACCCATTTCAATTCAGGGGTTCAAATATGATCAATGTTTTATGATGTCATGGAAAACATCTCTATGATTTTGATTATGTGATGTTGGTTATGTTATAAACAATTATGGTGATTATGTTATAACCAAATATGTGTGGGACCTATATCTCACTTCAATGTATTGAGTAAAGATTAATATCTCATAAGATATACAATACTGGAATGGAGAGTGAACTTGGTTCTATAAAGAAATTTGTCCACTCTGATGGTATTGGGAGTAAACCTTGACTACTATGACGTTATACGTAGACCTATATTTCATGTCCATAATGTTATTCGTGTATCAGATTACATGTTCACAATGTTATGCTTGAACCTAATTACATGTTCACAATGTTATTCATGGACCTATATTTCATGTCCATAATGTTATGTGTGGACCTTGTTGCATGTCCATAATCTTATATGAGGGCCTAATTTTATTCCCTTAACTTAATGTGTGAACCTATTTCTATTTTTACATGTTCACAATGTTATAAGCTAGAGTGTATTCCAAAAATATATGCTTTGTTCCAATATTGTTATCTCATAGATCATATTCTTTGATTCCCTTATGATTTATGACTTTTAACATTCAATCTTTATGAAATGATAAATGTTTATTATCTATTATTGGTTGGTATGAACATCATACGTTATGTTTATTATCACATACCCTTATTCTTATCTTATGATTTCATATGATCATATATTTATATCTCTTATGTTTACCCTTAATGAGCATCTTATCTCACCCTTTCTTATGTTTCCTTTCCATAGGTTATTGAAAAAGGTTTAGTGTAGGGTATGTCTATGATGAGTACTAAATGAGAATATAATTGTGGGAATAATTGATGATATTTCACCATATTAGATGATTGTGTACCTAGTCTACAAAGACACTAAAATATTATGTTCCTCGGGCATCTGTTTGTTTAATGTATTGAATATTAATATAAAAATATGTAATATACATGAATCAAAAGACCAAGACTCTATATTAACCATGTAAAAAATTCATGTCATTTGGATAGAAAGGAAATCTTATCCCTAGCTACATTGGGGTATTTTAGATCCTTGATCACAAAGGTGCCCCAGCCTATTGGATAGAAATTCCTCCCAACATGGATCAAGGTAATGATGTATTCCAAGTATCTCTCTTGGGGAGGTTCATACATAATCCCTCACATGTACTGAATCCATTGGTTGTACCATTGGAAAATTTTATTTTATATAAATATCATTTAGTGAAGATATTGGACCATATAGACAAAGTTCTTTGAAAAAAGAGAACTTGCCTTGTAAAATAATTGTGGAAGAAGCACATGATTGAGGAAGAAACTTCAAAATCAAAAATTTGATGAAATATAAGTATCCACGTCTATTTTAGTGTATGTAAATTTTAAGGGTGAAATTTTTGAAGGGGTAAGAATGTAATGTCCTGAACTTTTATAAATGAAACCCTCTTTTGAATGAATAATTTCCTAGCAAGTAATATACGAAATTATTCATTCAAAAGAGGGTTTCATTTATAAAAATTTGTATCAATGGTGAGGACTCAGAAAGTGCATCCATGAGACTTGAGATCAAATCTATGCAGTGAAATATTTTTTCAATGTACTATGGCATTCTTGTAGCAGTACTATAACAAGGACTGTGGTAGTATTTTAGTAGTACTATAGTCTGAACTATAGAAGGAATTGTTCGGTACTGTAGCAACTGAAACTATTCATCAGTTTTGGATTTTGGGCCACTAGTTTGGTCCTCAGGCCCTTCAAGGCCTTCAGAATAGTAAGGAATACATGCAACCTCAAGGCCTTCATTCCACCTCATGGCCTTCAGGACACATGAAATTTTTACATAAATGGATAAGGAATATTCTACAAGGAACAAGATCCATATGAGGATTCAAAGTAGACACATTCACTAGAGAAGAGATAACAGATTTTAAAGAATGAGAGGGTATGGAAATTTCCATCCAGACCTGCTCTTGCATGCATGTGACCCCTTGCCGAATATCCATGCGAAGGTGGAGAGCTAACATCATGATGTAGATGCTGGGGAGGTGCGGTTTTGAATAGTTATAGTCTAGATGAATTCCTCGAAGACCTTCAAGTCATGTAATGTCACAAATACTACGGTCCATGTAAGGGTTATCCTTAAACACTTAAAAGGGGGATTATTAAAAATTAAGAGAAATATGGCCTTTAAACCTTTTGAGCAAGTAATATAGTTATTGAAAACACATGCTCTACTTTAGTTATTTTAGACCAGAATAAGTTATATCATGAATGATTTAAAAGGCCATTAAATATCATAATAGTTGACATTATAGTCTTTATACAAGGATTTTATTATTATTATTATATATATAAGGGATATGAGAAAATCCAATTAACACATAAAGAAGGACAGATGGCCTTTACCAGTAGGATCTTACCCTCTAAATCTCATTTATCAGAGCTTACAAAGGAGATAGTATCACTAAGATTTTACCTTGACCAAGTTCAAGTTGAGATTAAGTAACTAAAGCAAGAGATAAACTATTTATGGAATAATTTAAAGCTCATCAAGATCACATCCCAAACCATGTATGTCAAACCACCCCATGAAAATATCACAATCGCACACAATACCTTTAGGTAATTCACTAGTGTAATAAAGGGATATGTATATAGAACCTAATAATTTTAATTTTTATATTTTTATAAAATATTGATTATATTTTTCTATTATTAGTACTATATAATAATAAAATATAAACTTTTTTTGATGAAACATAAATTATATTTTTTGGAAATATATAGTTTCAATCAAGTGATTATTTTAAATGAATTCAAGATTTTTTGAATTAAATTATATTTTAATAAAATATTTTAATTTAATAATATTTATTATATATAAAAGTATAATATAATTTTACAAAGGAAAAATAATTTTTATAAAGGCCAGAAAACTTTTATAGTAAAAAATAGTATTTTTCAAAAAAAATGTGGATTTTTTATTTAAAAGTTTAAATTATAATTATTATAAAATTTCATGATTAATTAATATTATTTATTAAATCAAAAAATATAAATTATTCAGCACTAAATTTTCCATGATTTTTTGAGACAGTTTAATATTTAGCTAAAACTTTAATACAATATAAATATATGATATGAATTATGACATCATAATATCTTAAAGTGATGTAACAAATTGTACAAAGGTCATAAACAACCCAAGTATATTTCCCCTTTAAAATAATTTATTTAAAATTTTATTTAATTAATTTTATAATCCTTTAATGAATACTCAAAAATAAATATTATATTTTAAGGTTTTAAAATTAATTCTTTATGAACACGTCTCACTTCCACATCACTAAGGGTATTATTTTAATGTTTTTAGTTATTAACCTTATAGAATAGTGAAATACACTCAACTTTTGTAGAAAATATTAGAAAAACAATGGTTTGGTTTTTTGGTTTTGATTAATTTATTATATTGAGTCCAAAACCTAAGTTTAGAAATTATTAATGAATTCCTAGCTCTTTTTCTATAAATAGACACCCATCCTCATTCCTCTCTACTAAAAATTCATACGACATGATTTTCTAGTTATTTTATCTCCCAAAGAGTCCCTCTAAGGTTTACTTATTTCCTCAGTGTTGCATCCTTATTTTTTTAGGTTGGAACAATCAAAGTAAGGGAATTATCCTCTTATCTTTTTCCATTCAAGTACCTCATTTTTGTTTTGTCTCTAAATGATTAATTAATTTATTTTAAAAACACTTTTTATTATCCCTTTACTTCAAAAACAATTTTTTTACCAATGGTATACCTTCTTTCCCTCTCATTTTACCCATTTTTTAATTAAAATTTTATACCTATAATGATACTTAATTCATTTCTTGAATTTATCTCTTCTACAATAGAAATTATCATATTGTGAACACCCAAATCTCTTCCTTTTATATAGATATTCACATAAATTAATACATGATTTATTGATTAGTGGATATATGTATATATTAAACCTATATTTCATTATCTTGGGTTAAAATGATGTTATTTTGAGTTCATTAATCACTTTTTACGTGATGATTTTGATATGAACCCTATTATTTATTTTACAAAGGATATTGATGAAATGAATTATTATAATCACTGTGGGTTATATGAATTTATATATATGAAAGATGTGCCCTTATGGTTCTCTAATTCATTAGGTAAATAAGTAATCTCTATATATGACATGTTTTATAATACCATGATGAATAACCTTGTTAATTATGATTTTTTATACCTTGGTGATAAACTTTGATGATATTCTTATTAATGTCTCATTTTTATGATGTAGCCACATTTCCATATTATGGTTCATTATTTTTATTTTATGATATGGCTAATTTTCTTATGATTATTTTCTCTCGATATTCCTCATGGTCATATGCTAGACAACTCATTTGTCTATTCACTTACTGTGATTTATGCTCACCCCTTTCTTTTGTTGTATGTCCCCATGATATGAAACGTAGTAACACTTATTTAAGATGAACCCATGATGAAAAAATTCATGTGGATTGTAATGATATTTATATATATTTTTATATATTATGTTCCTAATTTCCAAGATAATAATCCTTAAAATATATGTTTTATTGTTAAATTGATTACTATTTAATGAATTATTTTTATTTAAAAAAGGTGGGATTTCATACGAAACATCGGGTTTAAATGAACCATGATTTATTATTAAAAAATAATTACATGACTATTATAACCAATCCTTTAGAATTAGGGGGAAATAATAGGACTAACTATATTTTGATATATATATATATATATAAAGGTTTTACTAAATATAAATGTATTGATTAATTATTAGTAAATAAGCACTCAACTTTTAGAAAAATCATTTTGATATTTAAAAAAATAAATTATCTTCAAAAAATATATTTTTATTTATTTTTGGGAGAAAATGTTTTTTTAATTTATATATATTTTATATATTTTATTTTATTAAATTAATAGTATTTTTTAAATCATAATATTAAAATAATTTAAGATGAATTTGTGATAATTTTCGGAAAATATTGATTTTTAAATAGTAAAAAATACTGATTTTATTGAAAATTGTATGTACAATGGTTCATTTTATTTTAAAATGGTTTCATGGAAAATTATTTTTCTTATCTTTTAAATAATCTAATTATGTTTATTGGAATCAATTTTATGTTTTAATATATTATGAAACCATTTTCATAGGTAAAATGTATTTTCTGGAAAAACTATTTTTATGTGTGAAATGTTTTTTAAAATTAATAAATTAAATTGATAACTATTTTTAAATTATTTTTATAAAAATTAATATATTATATGATCAATAAAATATTTTAACATTCATGTAATATTTTCTAGGCATTAGATAAGAATAAATCTAGTTTTAAGATTAAAAACTATATTTTTCTAGAAAGTATTTTCTATCATTTTTGTGATACTATTTTAAAATTAAATTTTTCTACTAATAGATATTTAATTTGGTAAAATAAATTCCATATTTAGAATTAGGAGGTTCAAATTTTTTAAATATACCCCTTTTAGTTTTGGTCAATATGAATAGTAACTGTGGTAGAAATTATCACCTCAGTAAAGGGGAAATTAGGTTAATCAAGGATAAAACTAAGTGATATGGGAATGATTTTTCATCCTAATACTTACTAGATGAACTGAATTATAACCTTATCTCCTTATTCTAAAAAATTTGTTATTTAATGGAAATTGTTTTATGAAAATGGCCTATATAATATTTAAAGTAAAGAATGTTACAAAATATCACACTCTCAGTTTTAAATATCTCTTATGTGTCCACATAGGATAAAAAGTTATGGATGAATAAAAGTGTCTATTTAGAGATTAATGAAATTATTTTCATGATATAATTTTATTTATAATTTTTAGTAATTATATAATTACCTTATATTCTTATGCAATACCAATGCAGTATTTCTCTAATTATATATATATATATATAATGATTTAAAAAATATTAAAATTGATATAATTAGAATAATATGATATGTACACTGAATTTTATAGATATATATGACATATTATGATGGTTTTAAATCATTATGTTCAAATTAACTCTTTATCTTGATGTATTTAAAGTCAAATTAAATGAATAGTGTTAAAAAAACCTTAATGATATTTTATAATAAATAATATTTTATTAAATGATATAAAATTTATTAAATTATTATATTCATCAAAATAAATTGGATATGGTTTTAATCATCAACGATTATCTATTTATGTATCATTTTTTATTTTATAGTAAAACTATTAACACTTAAAAAGTAGAAAACATTAATATTATGCTAATTACCAAAAGTGTCAACAAAGGGTTAAAAAAAGATAAGGGTAAAAATGTGATCGAAACTTATTAAAATTTTCTTGTATGAGTTAATTTTTAATTATTATAATAATAAACTTTAATCTTAAAAATTTGTATCAATTTGGACATGAAATTCAATTTATATTAATTGAATATTTAAACAAATTCCAAGGGTACCCCTTCACTGAATTATAAAAGGGATAATTTCCTT
This sequence comes from Viscum album, assembly GCA_963277665.1. Classification (NCBI taxonomy): domain Eukaryota; kingdom Viridiplantae; phylum Streptophyta; class Magnoliopsida; order Santalales; family Viscaceae; genus Viscum; species Viscum album. Next base: position 124,007,110 of record OY728146.1, on the reverse strand, counting down.
TCAATTTTTACACTACTTTGGATTTTCTAGCTCTATAATCCCCTAAAAAATCCATTCTAAACATCACAATTCACATTTTTGAGGTTATGTTCTCCCCAAAATACCAATCCTAGGATCTTTAAGATGAGATCTAAAAGAAGCTTTTCAAAGAAAAGTTAATCGCCTTAACCGATCACTTTGTTTTTTAATTTTTATTTTACCTCATCTAAATATGTTATCTTATTCATAAATTAATACATTAAGTTTCATAAATAAACTAAAAAATTATTATTATTACAATACACCATTATCTTCTCTCTTTCCAATCAAATGGTTAGTGAAAGTGGTGCTTATGCGTACGTACGACTTACTTTCTCCACATAGTGATACAATTCATTTCTCATAAACATATTTTATGGATGGGTATTTTAATTTTTTAATTTTTATATATGGTACATAAGAAATAATTATTTTTATGGAATGATAATATCATATCTACTTTATTTCCTTCCAAACTAATGGAAAATGACATCATCGATCATGCAGAGGTATGGACTACCACCCCCATGAAGCGATGTGATTTATTTTTCATTAATGTTTTACTTGGATGGTAATAAGGACAGATTTAATGAATATATGAGAGATGTATGATATATTATTTATTCTATAAATTATATTTATTTTTTACAATTATTTCATTCCATCTGTTGAAAAAATGAAAACAATTTTCATGTATATATATAGCCTAACATCTTCATAAACTATGTAGTTCAGTTTCCTATATCTACATTTATGAATGATTATAAAAATTTATATTGATAATTTATAATTATTATAACACTAGATATTATTGAACCATTATCATAATAAAATTTACAAAACTACCAAACTAGAATATACATGTAAAAAATAAAGCAAATATCACCTAAAACAGTGATTTTAATAAAGAAGTGTTAACTAAGTGGTGATAAAAGGTTATTAGTAAAACATTTATAGAATCATATATATTATTATGGGTATATAATATATTTATAATAAAAATATATTTATTATAAATGAGGTTCCAACACATAAGAAGGAATTCGGGCCTAAGGTAATGGATTTATAGTCTCACTTTTATTTCAGGGAGACTTATTCCTAATTCACCACTCCATTATTTTATGTGGTGTATTAATTACCCCTATGACATGTTATATCATGAATATCCTTATTTTCATTATATTTAAATTTTTAATTTATTTTTTTCCATCATGGGGATTATGATGGAAAATTTACCAAAGCGGTCAAGGATTTTCTTCTCACTTTTATTTCCATGGGACATATACCATATTCACTAATTGTTTCTTTTATATGGTGTATATAATAACCAATAATTTATTTTATATTTATTATTATAAATAATTTCTATGTTTATATATCCATATAATTTTCTTTATTTAATATTTATTATTATTCAAAAGATTCCAATGTGGTAGGGGTATTATGTTACAATCTTATTATTCATTAAGATTATTTATTATTAAGATTTTGTTGATAAAATACCATGATCTATCTCTCCATAAACTCTTGAATTTTATTACCCTCTAGTTATTTCTTGAGAATAATTTTTTTCCATTAATTTTACTCACCTTAAGTACACAAGAGGTTGAAAATGTGTTTTTATGTAAAATCAACATTATTTCTCTATTTGGTCAGAAATACCTTTTCTTCTATATCCATATCTTATGAAAATATTTTAAATATGATTTTTAATAATCTCATATGAATTTTTAAATTCATTTTTACCCATGTATGAATTTATTTAAAAAAATTATGATGAATCTTATTTTTATTCTCTAAATGAGATAATTTTTAAATTTTCTAGAAAATTTGAAAGGAATGTTTTATTTTAATGTATACTGATTGAATAGAATTAACTACTATAATGAATAATAAATTCTTTGAAGATTCAATTAAAATTTTCCATGTTTATTTCCAAATAAAATTTTTTCCCTTGATTTTCTAGGGGTTTTTATGTTTTAAATAGGTAATTTCAAATTTAAAATGATATTTTACTCAATAAATGTTCCAAGTAGTCCACAAAAATAATTTTCCATCTAAAATAACACAATTTTATGTCACAAAATATTTATTAAGATATGATACAACTATACCATCCTTATTATTTCTCTATATGGTTTTTTATAATGAAAATATGATTATGAAACCCTTTCCTTTTCCAAAGGTTAAGATATGATGAAATAATGAAATTCCTATGAAAACTACTCCTTTTCCATGGGTTATTCTACGATGACATGTTTATAAAACCCATTTATTTTCATGGTCTTATATGATAAATGTTTTATGTCCTTGTGGAATAATATATATGGTTTCATTATGTGAATGTGGTTATGTTATAACCAAGATAAGTGGTTACATTATAACCAAGGATGGTGGTCATGTTATAACCAAGGATGGGTTAGACCTATAGTTCACTCCAATTCATTGGGTAAATATTGATACCTGATGAGATAAATAGGATTGGAATAGGGATTGAACCTAGTTCAATAAGGTACTTTTTCCACTATGATATTCTGGGTAGTGAACATTGACTACTACGGTGGTTTGGGGAGTGAAATAATTCCACTATAATAGTCTTGGAAGTAAGCCTTGACTACCAAGGAAAATGATTTTATATAGATCTATGTATACCACAAAATTATTCATTATGATAATGTCATGCTCTCATAAATTATTTTCTTTGATTCCATTATGATTCATGTCTTATGAACTACCATACTTTATGCTATGACTCAATATTATAATCTATGATATATAGGGTATTATTTTCAAATGTTATTCTCTTATTATCATACCATTATGTTCTTGTTATACTCAAATGATCATTGATATCTCCCTTGTTTACCCTTAATGAGCATATGAGCTCATCATTTTTATGTTTCCTTTACCCATGTTATAAATAAAGCTATTATGTATTATATATCTAAAAATAATGATAGTAATAAAGAACCTAGTGGGAGATGATATAGATATTTTATGAACCAGTTATTTATATTTCAGAGTTTCCAAAGGTAGTATAATTATACGATTCTAGAATGGATCAATATATTATGTAAGGAATATTTATCTATTAATATAATATATATATATATATGTGTGTATGTGTGTGTGTGTAAAAATTATGGGTCATTATAGTTGGTATTAGAGTAAGTTTTATTAAACCTTTGAAAACTAGGATGAGATAACATTACTGGGAACCCCTGGGATAGTCTAAGTATAGGACAAAATCCTAATGTTTTAGTAATGACCATGGATAACCTAGGTGAAAAGAATGTTTCATGATTTATAAATCATATGAATAATTTTTCATGATTATGTGATTACCCTATATGATTAATGTTTCTAAAAATATAATTTTTGGTTTTAGTCAACTCCTAGAACGAGGAGGATTAATGTTACCACCAATGGAAATTGGAATGATTTTCATCATGAGTAACCAAATGAAATGGGATATGGAATATAAAACCATTTGATTATGCCACACCATATATCTTGTTATATAATAAAAAAAATTACATAAGTTAGTTTCCTAACACACCTAATAAGAGATAGATTGAGTTTTATAAATACCATAGATGATAAAAGTTTCATCTTCCTACATGTTTATAATGTGGGAAGAATAAATCCAAGGAATTTGTTATAGGAAAAGGAATATGTTTTTTATTGAATAAAATATGGACACCAAGCATGTTATTTTCAATGAAAATTTAAAATTCTAGTAAAAACAACTTGAATATTAGTTTACCTATGTTATCATTAATGGTTTAATGTTTTAAATGTGGAAATTATGGGAATTATTAAAATCTATGACCTAGAGGGAAAGATAGAGAAGTGGATTAACAAGGATTTATGAGTAAGAGTTTTTCTATTGATGATGAAGAGACTAAAAATAACTTATAAAAGGAATGAGATATTACGGAATAAGTTGATTAATTATAGTTAAAGGTCTAAGAATAAAGTGGAATGATTGAGGTTTTTATGTATTAGTATTTAAGAATTATATTAAAGATATTTCTAATATAAGAGTCAGGAAACATCTGAGGATTGTTCCATAGTAGTTCTCTTTATGGATTTAAAAAAAATTGATTAATGGAACTAATAAGCATGAAAATAAATAATTTTTAGTTGGGATAAATATATGGTTGAAAATAATGTGTTAATATTAGTGACTTTGAAATTTATTAGTTAATGACAAATTGATTTAGGTCAATATCGATGATATTTATTACATTTTGGATTTATGTAATATATTCAATAATTTGTGAACTTATTTGAGGAATAAGAATTGTGTGAATTTTCAGAATCATATATTCTTTCATGTGAGGTTAACTTAAAATTTATGGATATCATCATGTATTTATAAGTTTAAGTCTAATAATAAGTTAAAATGAATAAACAACCCCTTTTAATGTTTTATTTTTTATAATTTTTAATTAGTTTAAATATTTTAATTGGTATTAATAATAATACTATATTGAGGTTTAAATAACCCTTTGGGGTTGGTACATTGTTTTCTGTCACGTTAATTATGGTCTAATAGATTATGGGATATAATTAATATTGTTGTTTTTAAAGTGATTCATTTATTCATGATATTTTTTTGAATTTTACTACATTAAAATTTTATATAGTGATTCTTCATGGGGGTTAATGATATTTTCAAGATGATTCATTGGGTTGCGGTATTTTTAACCCTTAGGTTTCACAAGTGATTTTACATGAAATATTATTTGGAAAGAATGTAATTAAAATTTTAAATATTAAATATTATTGTTTTGATATAGAATTTGAGATAAAAACATTCTTTAAAGTTGAGGTTATTAAGGGAATTAAGGATTTAGTGATTAAAGTTTTATTTCTTCGTATGATGGTTTATTCAATTTTAAAATTATATTATGAAAAACATTTTTTGTTTCGGTTAATTCCTAATGATATGATTAATAACTGTATATAATTTTTTGGTCTGTAATAAGTTTATTTTGGTGCTTTAATAATTAAGAAAGCATCTTAAATACTCATCAATTAGAGCAAGAGACTAGATTTTGGTGAAAAGTTTTTAATGGATGAAATTATAATTTTCAAGTATATTTATTTATGTTATTAGTATATATGTTAAAGGAAAGCTTCAACTCTAGAAAAATGATCTTGATAAAATAAAATTTTTCCTATAACCTTCAATTTGGATGGATTTATAGTGTTTTAACACTGCACTGATTCATTATTTTATGGTTCTTAACATTATCATGATCGTGTCATATATCACTCTATATTAGTCCTTTACACTAGTTTTATCTTCCATGTATATATTTTCACTTCCCACTGATGTTCTCCTATTTTGAAACATGGTTTTTTGTGACCTTCACACTTCTCTTTCCCTCTTTTAAATGGGATGTTTTATTAACCCATTTTGTGATATGGGTTTTCAATAAAGGAATTTTAAAATATAAAAGGTTTGATTACTAATACCAAGTTAAAATTCCAAGGGTTCAATTTATTAAAGGGGGGATAACGTAACACCCCAATATTTTTGAAAATATTTCTCTTTAAATAATTATATTTCTTTGATATCATGTGTTACATGAAAAATGAAGTTTATACAACCCACGATATATTTATAAAATATTATTGTGTGGCTCTTACAACATAGATAAAAAAATTGGTGGGTATGGGTAGGATTTACAAAATTATTAAATAAATATATATTTTCTACTCAATATAATTCCAATGATCAATTATTATAAAATAAACACTCAAATATCAGTAAAATTATTTTATTCATAAAAAATATGTTTTCTTATAAAAAAAGATTTTTATTAATTTTTTTGAGAAAATATTGTGATTAATTACTAAAAATTTGAGAATTTTTTTTATTAAATTAAAATCATTTTTAAAATCATCATATTAAATTTTTATTAGGATGAATTTATGATACTTTTCTTAAAAAAATGATTTTCTTGTGAATAGTGAAAAATAATTATTTTATTAAAAATTGTTTGTATAAAATTCCATTTTATTTTAAAATGGTTTCATGGTAAAATTTATTTTATTATATTTTAAATAATTTAATTATGTTAATTGTAATCAATTTTATGTTTGAATTTTATATAAAAACATTTTTATTGGTAAAAATCCATTTTCTTGAAAAATAATTTTTATGCATGAAATGTGTTTTTATCTTAATATATTAAATTTATCACTATTAGATAATAATTTTGATGAAATTTATATATTCTATACTCAATAAAAAAAATTACTGACATCTAATATTTTTCTACTCTTGGGATAATATTAAATACGGTTTTATTCTTCTAAACGATAATTTTCTAAAAATAGTTTTTCAACACATTTTGTGAACTTATCTAAAAATTAATTTCTATAAATTTTAGGTATTTAATTTGATAAAATTTATTCCATATTTTTAATTAGGAGGTTGAAATTTTTTAAATAGTACTCTTTTATTTTTTGTCAATATGAATAGTAAGAGTGGTAAAAATTATCACATCATTAAATGGTAAATTAGGTTAATCGAAGTTAAAACCATGTTATAAGGCCATAATATATCATATTAATTATTATTTGATGAATTTAATTCAACTACTATCACCTTGGTATTGAAATTTACTTTTTTAATCGATATGTGTCCATGAAAATGTCCAATATAATATTTAAAGCCATAAAAGTTACAAAATGTCACCCTCTTAGTTTTAAATATCTCTTTTGTGTATAAATAGGGAAAAGGAAAGTTATCGATAAATATAAGTGTATATAATGAGATTAATAAAATTATTTTCATGAAAAAAAATTATTCTAATTTTTAGTAACTATATAATGACCTCAAATTCTTATGCATCACCAATGCAGTATTTCTCTAATTAATAAAGTCATATATAAAATGGTTTTAGAAATATTATAATTTGAATAATTTGAATAATTTAATATATATTGTGAATTTTATAGATATATATATGACATGTTAGGGTGGTTTCAAAATCATTAAATTTTAATTCCCCCTTTTTTGATGTATTTGAAGTCAAATTAACTGTATACTGCTAAAAATGAAAATAATGGTATTTTATAATAAATACTATTTTATTAAATGATGTAAAATTAACAAAAATATTATATATATTAAAATTAATGTTATAGGGTTTTAAAAATCCAAAATGGTATATTTATGTGTTTTTTCATTTTATAGAATAATTATTAACCCTTAAAAGGTAGAAAACATTAATATTACGGTAATTGTAAAAAGTTTAAATGAATGGTTCAAACAAAAACATAAGGGTAAAAATATGATCCTAAATTTTCAAAATATTATTATATGAAATAATTTAGACATATACTCATATTATATTCTAATATTATAAATTTTTATCCATTAGTACATCAAAATTATTTAATATTAATTTAATGTTTTAAGAAATTTAAGGAGTTTCCCTTCACTCAATTATAAAATAGTGCCTCTCATTTATCTTATTTACCCCATATTGATCTTAAAGATACATCATACAATGAATAAATACCTTCTAAAATTACTTATACACATTATATAGTTTATTTTCTCCCCAAGATACCAACCCTAGGATCCTTAAAAGGATATTCGAATGAGTTGTTTCAAAGAAGAGGTAATCGCCTTAGCCGATCACTTTCTTTTTAGTTATTTTTACCTTCTATAAATATTTTTTATTAATAATAAAAAAATTAAGTATAATAAATATATTAAAATTTTATTCTGATTATTAAAATACCATTATTCACACTCTTTCCCATAAAATTATAAGTTAAAGGGTTGCATGTGTGTATGTACGACTTATCTTCTCCACATATAAATATAATTCATTTATCATTTACATATTTATATATGAGTATTTTTATAGTTTTAATGTTTATATATTATAATTATGAAATAATTATACTTCTGTAATGATAATATAATATATATATATATATATATATATATATTCTTACCTTACAACCCATTAGAAAATGATAATGTTGATCATCTGTACGTGTGGACTACCACCACCACAAAGTGATGTCATTCGTTTTTCATTTCTGTATTACATGGATGATAATAAGGATGTATTTAATGAATATATATGATATATATTATATAATAATGATTCTCTAAATTTTATTTATTAATTACCTTTATTTTTTCCATCCGTTAAAAAATTAAAACAACATTCATGCATGCGTACGGCCTATTGTCGTCATGAACGGTGTAGTTCATTTTTCTATTTATTATTTTATGATTGAATATAAATTTTTAAAAAATATATATATATGATATTTATATCATGATAAAAAATATATATATTAGGCAATTGTGATTATAATATGGGGACCAAAACTATCAAACCATAATATACATGAAAAAATGAAGCAAATATCAACCGGAAGAGTGATTTAAATAAAGAAGTGTTTGCAATCAGGTGATAAAAGGTTTTTAGTAAATAATATATGGTATGATATATATTATTATGGTTCTTTAATATATTTATAATAAATATATATTTATTTTATAGGAGGTTCCATCATGTATGAAGGAAGTCATATCTATGGTAATGGATTTCTAGTCTCACTTTTATTTCTGGGAGACTTGTGCCAAATTCACCACTCATTCCTTTTCTATGGGGTATATACTTCCATTTTGACATGTTTTATCATGAATATAGTTCTTTTAATGATAAATAAATTTTTAATTAATGTTATTTTTTCTTCAGGCTTATGATTCAAAAGTTACCAAAGTCGTAAAGGATTTTTGTCTCACTTTTATTTATGTGGGACATAGGCCATATTCAACAATTTTTTATTTTATATGGTGTATATAATTCCCTTGAATATATATATTGTTTTTTATTATAAAGTTTATTTTTATTTACATATCCATATATTTTTGTTTATTTCATTGGGATTATTTATTCAAAAATTAACCAAAGTAGTAAGGGTTTTATGTTATAATTTTATTGTTTATAGGGATTGTTCATGATTAATTTTCTGATGATGAAATACTATGAAATACCTCTCAAGAGACTCAGTACTTTTCTTATCCTATTTTTTCTTGATAGTACATTTTTTCCTTTCATTTTCCTTATCTTAAATACTTAAGAGAATTAAAATATTTTTTTAAGGGAAATCACCTTAACTTCTCTCTTTTGTCAAAAATCCATTTTCTTTTATATCCATGTTTTCTAAAAAAATAAAGAATATTTTTTTCAATTATCATATTAATGTTTTAATACATTTTTTACAATGTATAACATTTTAGAAAATGTTTTAAAAGTAATATTACTATTGTTTTCTAAATGAGATACTTTTTACTTTTCTAGAAATTGTGAAAAGAATGTTTTATTTTAACATATACAACATGAAAATAATTTCTCGCTATAATTACCAACAAATTCTATAATTTTTCCATTACAATTTTCCATGTTTATTCTAAAATAAAGTTTTTTCTTAATATTTGGGAAATTTTTGTTTTTAAAAATGTTTTTTAAAATTGAAATGGATATTTTCTCAATAAATGTTCCAACTAATATTTCAAAATCATTTTCAATCTAAGATGACATAATTTAATGTTACCTAAGATTTAATGGAGATATGATCCAATTATATCGTACTTATTATTTCTCTAGATTTTATATGTTTATAGTAACAAGATGTTTATAAACATGTTCCTTTTACACAGGTTATGCTATGATGAAATAATTAATTATTTATGAAAGACAATCCTTTTCTATATGATATACTTTGAGGAAATGTTTTTCAGAACCATTTCTTTTCTAAGGTTTGGTATGATAAATGTTTTATGAACTTTAAGAACACATTTTTATGTTTTTCACAGTGTTATAGTTGTTAAAACATAACCAAAGATGGTGACTATGTTATAATTGAGAACGGTTATCACATTATAACCAAGGATTGGTGAGACCAATATCTTCCTCCAATGAATTGTGTAAATATTAATATATCTTGACATAAATTGGATTAGAATGGGGAGTAAACCAATTTTAGTAAGGTAACTTTCAACTATGATGGTATTTAGAGTGATTTTTGCCTATTATAATGGTTGGGGGAGTGAACTCATTCCAATAGTATATCCTTGAAAGTATGTATTAAATAAAAATGAAATGATTTACTATGCTTATGTGTATACCAAATAATTATGTCTTATTCCAATTTTATTCTCTCATGTCTCATGTTCCTTGATTCCATTATGATTCATGTCTTATTAACTACCATGTTTTATTCCATGACTCAATATTATGATCTATGATATGCAAGGTATGGATTTCAAATGTTATTCTCATATTCCAATACTCTTATGTTCATTTTATACCCATGTGATCATTGATATATTAATCTTTTACCCTTAATGAGAATATTATATCACCCTTTTTTATGTTTCCTTTCCCCATGCTATGAATAAAGGTAGTAAGTATGATATTTCTAATAAAGGTTCTAGTTATGAAGAACTTAGTGGGAGACAATGTATATATTTTTTAAACTAGTAGTTTATATGTCCATGTTTCCAAAGGAACTACACATATATGATTCTAGCATGGATCATTACGTTAGGTAATAAATATTCATCTATTAAGATTTGATATCTATATATGAGAAGTATGGGACTTCATATCATAGTGATACTATGTTAGTAAAGATTATTAAGTTGAGAAGTAAAGGTAAAAAATTCTAGGTTTTATGGAAATCACATGGTCAAAATAATAACCCCTAAAAGTCTATTTAATTAGTAATATTAAGCTTAGTACTCTATATTTATTTCCAGTTGATATAAATATATGTTACAATATTTTTCCTTTATTAAAGGAAATAATTTGGGAATATATTATTGTAACACTATGACATAATATTTCTAATTTTTTTAAAAATAAAGTGATGAAATTTTGATTTAATCTTAATTAACCATTATAGAGTACATTTATATTAGAATATTTTCAAATGAAATTCATAAAAATGATCATTATAAGGAATCATAGAGAATTTTATCCACTTATTATGAAACATCATCTTTGGGATTATAAGGGAAACCTAAATCTCAACCCACAAGTTATATATACACACATTAAAAACTAAGAAACCTTTGATGCTTTCATTGGATATCATAAGAGGACTAATTTAAGGTAGATTATAATTGGTATTATTTTATTTGACATTTTCATTGTTAATAACTTTTATTTAGACTTATTAATTTACAAAATAGAAAAGGATTAAAAAATAAAAAACTTAAATCAAAACCCACATTTCCCTATTGTTATGTAAATATGGGGTATACTTCACTCGAACAAAAAATGGTGCATATTTTAAATCTATAGTAAAACCTTTATGTGATATAAAAAACATAATTATGATCCTTTTTTTATATACATATCAATGAATTAGAATATTATTCCACTTTCATCTCATGTAAAGTTATATGGAAGGAGGTTCCTGTAAATTAAAAGTGATAAATAGTAAGTGGAATCTTACATAAATTATAGTAATAATGTATAAGTATGACATAATATAGATTTTTTATATTTTAAAAAGGTTTTAAATAATATTGGTTACTTTTTTTATATACTTTTTACCCATTTTAGACACAATATTCTTCACCTATTATAGATTATGAATGACTAATTTCAATGGATTAGAATAATCTATAATATAATGTATGTGTCACAGATTTAGGTTTTGTAGTGTCACCCTGAGAATACTTTGAAAAATTAATGGAATAAGGGGATACATATGAGAAAATGGGAAATATATAAGAAAAATAGATAATATAATATAAAAAGTTAGTTAGTAAGTTTATGTGAAAAAATATTTTTTAAAGGATCAATAAGAAGAATTAATATAAAAACAATTGAAAAATGAAGATCCAAATCCCCTTAATTTTTTGGATATTAATTCCCCTTAAAGGCTTACTGTCACGAACCGAATCTGGTCACCGCCAAAACTGTCACCAAACCCAGCCCGTGACATGACCCGAAGGGCGTTCCCTATCCCCACGGGCTGGCACAAGTGCCCGAGTATCATTAATTTAGGTTTGGGAACGATTTACCCGAGTATGAAAGTATAAAACTTTAAAAACAATCCATAATATAAATCTGAAATTTTTGAGCGAAACAAGACTTAATTAAAAACCAGAACTGAGTACATTGGTTTAAAGAAAATACAAGTGGTACAAATAAAAAAAATTATAGCATCAAGATAGCCCCAAGGACTCCACACGACTAGGGGTCATCTCCCCCAAGCAATCTCCAAAACTTCACACCAAGGATGGGAACTAACACCATGAACCGCCATCACCCTTAGCCTTACCTTTACCTGAATCAAACATAATCAAGTCTACTTACACCCAATGGGTGTAAGTAGGGTGTGAGCCTAAGCCCAGTAGGATACCACCCAATGATTCCAAAGAGTAAGAAATACAATGTGAAAAAGCAAGCAGTTTTCAAACGCAAGGAAAAGTAGTGTTAAAATTTCAAGAAATGAAACCTCTAATTGAAAATAGTTTTCAATCCAAAATTTTCAGAATATCATCACATTAAAATAGAAATGTTAGATACTGTAATTTAATTCCAAACACACCCTAATACATGGTTAAATACTAAAAATCCAATGAGCAACAACATTGGGAACACCCCTAGGCACTAGGTTGTCTTGGGCCCTATGTACCTCGTACCTCGGTGTAAAGTAACCATAGAAAAATTTTTCCTCATGCACGAGCCACTAGTAGGGAACATACCCATAACCTAGTGGTCCCCAATAATCATCCACATACTTTAGTTAGAGTTGTCGTTATCCAAATGCTAAGTGAAAGAGGGACAAAACCCATCCGGTCCACTAGCCGTACTAGTACAAATCCGCCCCACTTAGGTACCCAGGCTTCCCATTTTCTGCTCAATCAATTTCAGCATTAAACATAAATAAATTTTCATATAAAACACCATTACTGGTCAAACACAACCAATATAGTATCTATCACATTTTATACCACTTAAAACACGCAACAAAACACTTAGATTTTTCATAAAACAATTCCTCAAAATCTCGTAGTGTTTCGGACACAAAACTCCTTATAAACCTCACTTTCATAATATGTGCACATATTTAAGTTTCAAAAACATAAAGGGAATCCTACTACATTTCTGTGAAAACACAAAATCATTTTTAGGGAAACCCCATATGGTTCAAGAAATGACATCATTGCTAAGTCTCCATTTTTACACAACACAACTCTTAGAATTTCATGTGGTTCACAAACACTATTAAAACCAGATTTTTCAGCAACAAACACAAGGTAAAATAATTAAAAACAGTATTTTTATCCCAATTATAGTTCAATAAAATCAACTAGTTACTTATAGGGTAGCCCCAATTAAACTAATAAAACATTTCTATGAAAAACCCCCAATTTCACATGAAATTGGCATTTAGGATTCATTTTAAATACAAACACCACTAAAACTATATTTTTCAGAAATAATAAAATTTAATAAGCATGAAAATACCATAAAAACAGTAGAAAATTCACAAATATTTCATACACAATGGAATCACCTACCAAAACCAAGGAAACCCTTGAATCCTTTGTGCGAAAACCCAAACGCACCACCGCCGCACCTCAAGGAAGGTAAACCAGACCTAAAACCAGAATTTCAGACCATTAAACACAAGATAAAACCATAATTTTTAAACCCTAATTCCTGGAAATTAGGAACCTCAATGATAATGGAATAAACCCTAAGTACATTGGATGTAACACTAAACAAATTGAAAGAAGGAAGGAGGAGAACAACTTACTTAAATTATTTTGTAGAAATCGCCCCCAAAAATACCAGTATCTGATTTTAAAAATACTAAAACATTCAAGGGAGGTTCTAACAAGGATAGGTAGATCATTTAGGATTTTGAATGGGGTAAAAAGGGTAATAATTTAAGGAGTTATGAAGGAAACAAATTACCTTTATAAATCCTCCAGAAATTTGAGTTCTTCAGAATTTTCGACCTAACACGTGATGCAAATGAGCTGAAAAGAGTGTGGGAGGATAGTGGACGTGATTCTGGGTTCAAGGGGCGTGTTTGGGGCTTGTAATCACCGAAATACACTTAAAAATGAATAAGTTATTAATTAATCAAATTTTATTTTTAAAACTGGAATTGGGATTTCGGGCAGGCCCAATCCCTTAAATAAAAACCCATATACACCTTGGTTATGGATTTCCAAAGGCTCAAAATTTTAATTTTGGTGTTAATATATCAGGGGAGGACATTTAGGAGTTGGAATTAGTGAAAATTATTAAAAAATGAATAAGTTATAAAAGAAACAAAATTTATTTGTAAATATGGAATTGGGCTCACGGTTTGGCCCAATTCATGAAAACTCACCTATTCTCCATAAAAACTTTGGAAACCCCCCAAAACAAAGAATTAATGGAAATTAAAATAAAAATAAATTTGAAATAATCTAATTATGTGACACTTACATTATAAGAGATAACCCAATTTTTCATAACAAATTCTTCTAAATATAAATCAGATAACTTTTTATACCTTTCATGTACTAAAATTATACAATGTGAAATTGATTATTATTTATATATACCATCATCCATGCATAACCTTATTGTGATATGTACAATTTATAATATCATGGTTGATATTCTGTATAATAAAAATACTCAAAATGTCGCATGAGAATAGGTATTCACTTAACTTAGGATCCGAGCATTGAAAGACCTATTCCCTTTGATGATCTTAATATTCACATGATCGAACATTCTATTAGAACATTAATATCATGTTCTTTTAATATTATAAAGATAGTTATGATAGTGATGTATGAACTTTAATATTTATCTTATATGAAAAAACATTTTATAATTAATGAAAAATTTACTGAAAATGTTTATGTTATTAAAAAAATGAGAAATATAAGGGGGGATAAAAGGTTAATTAAATCCAATCTAAAGGACCGACTAATAGATCGAAATGGACTTCCAAGAATATATTAAACCAAATAATTTCCATAAAAAATTTCTTAAAATTTAGTGTTCATGCACAAACAACATTAAATGATAAAAATATTTCTTACATTGAATACAAATAAAAAATTTATAGACAGTCCATAACTAAGATTATTGGTCTTAAGAATGTAAATTAAATTATCAATAATTAATGGTTATGAGACTTATTTATAAATGTATACACAATAAACAATTTCATAAATTTTCTTCAAATAGTTTATCTAAAACTTTTATTATAGTTTAAAACTATTCATATTTTCTATAGGTGTATATATCATACCAATGTAAAGTGAATAACTTGTGAATAAAATTTTAGATTCATTAATCCTCATCTCACTTCTATAAAAAAAATCAATGGATGGAGATAAAATTTTAGTAAGAGAAAACCAAGTAGCTAAAACATTTTAAAATAACATTGAATATGAAATTCTTTTATTAATACCTATAATAAATAGGTAACATTATAAAAAATAGTCATATAAAATATGTTTTCAATTTATTCACTAATTATTATCTTTTTAGGGATAACTAGATGCTCATTACAATCAATTTAGATACTCAAAACATATTTTTTTTAGACCCAATGCATGAATATCCAACAAATTGATATCACTTTATGTCTATTATGAATTTCTAATACACTACATTCTATATTTTACAAAGAAAATTCAAATTAAATGTTTTATATTATGTTTAAACCCTATTTTTTATGATAGGGTGATGCTTATTTAATTTAAAAATCATGGTATATGGATGGAAAAATTTCATAAGAAACCTATGTATTTCTACATCTAGATAAGTATTAGGGTGTATATAATAATATTTACTATCAATATATATACAAAAAAATACTTGTTTTCTAAATATTTCTACAATGTTTGAAATAAACTAAAAACATGGATTGTGGTTATTAAATTTATAAATTTATGAAATATATTATATTCCATAAAAATATTTTCATCCCTAAAGTGGTATTTCTGAATTTAATTACAATTTCATTTAAAATGTTTTTTTATATTTTTTTATCTATATTTTTTAACTATTTCCACGATTATTGATAATCCATATATTAAAAAAAGAAAGAGATTTTTTTGGAAAGAGTGGTAAGAATACATGGTGTCTGAATGTTTAAAGACACCATGAAGAGGTGATTTACTATCACATTAGTTATTTTTTATTTCATAAAGATCATAATGATATTATTTATCTTCTACTTATTTAGTTAATTTTATTATCATTAAGTATAATTAATTTTGAAATTTATTTTAGTTTTATGTGGATATAATATTTTCTTATGACCTCAAATGTAGAATTTATTATCAAAATAAATTAATAGTCTTGAATGAAAAATGGTACACCAATTCCATTTTTTCAATTTAAACATTACATTTTAGTTTAAAAACACATGTCACATAGCTAAAACCAAACAAACATGCTCTGGAATTCATGATGATTTAGGGAAATGAATTAATATTCATTAATAATATACAGGAATTAACTAAATGTCAATATTATTTAGGGTTATCACCTTTATTATTCAAAGTTCACATTTTTAGTTTAAAAGTGAGCTTTTATCTCAAAAATATGTCAGATATTCAAAACCAGAAAAAATCACTCATATTTTATTAATACATAGGATAAAATTTAATAATTAATTTATGATGTCTATGAATTAACCATAGATCAATTTGATATACATTGGGAAAGATATGACTAAAATTATATGTTTTAATTTAAAAGTGATATTTTAGTTCAAAATATGTTTTACAAACTCAAAATTGAGAAAAAACTTTTATTATTGTAATACTTTATAACAATGATCCATAATTTAATTTTTATGTGTAATAATCAACAATATATCAATATGACCCATGGGGTGGATAGTTTGACTCAAAGTGTATGAGTCTAATTTAAAAATGTCGTTTTATCTCAAAAAATAATTCACCAACTCAAAATTGAGAAATAAAATTTTTAATGTATTTATACTTAATATAAAATATCAATAATTAATTTTTAAAAAATAGAAATCAACCCAATTTCAATCTAACACACGGTGTGGCTGATATGACTAAAACTGCATGTTTCCAACTTAAAAGTGAAATTTTGGTTCAAAAAATGCCTTATATACTCAAAATAGATAAAATGAACTTATATTGTATTTATACTTTAGTAAAAGGATTCGTCATTCATTTTTGATATGTAGAAATTAAATGCATGTCGGTATGACACATAGTGTGGCCGATATGATTGAAACTGTGTGTTTTCATTCAAAAGTTACAATTTTGTTCAAAAAAACATCACATACTCAACACCAAGAAAACAAAATTTAATTTGAATGATACTTTATAATAATTTTTATTTTTCATTTCTAACATATATGAATCAACTACATATCAATATGGAATGTGGTGTGATCTGTATAATTGAAATCATGTGTTTTATATTTAAAAATAGAATTTTAGATAAATACTCACTTCACATATTCAAAAACAAGAAAAAATGTTTGAATTTTCATGATAATTTAGAAAAATGTTCAATTATTGGTTTTTTATATTTAGTAAACAATCACATGTTAATATGACACACGATGTGATAGATATAACTAAATATACATCACATGATCAAAATAGAGAAAATGTGATATAGGTGTTATATTAGTTTGTAATATACTTCATTTATGTATAATTTTATCTTTTTTTATTTATGTATTATGTTTTATCATTCATATTTTTCATTTCATTTATTTTTTGTTTATGCATTATTGTATCACATTTTGGTTTTATTTAGTTATTTATAGAATTACCAAAATAATATTTCACTAGTAGAGGTATACACTTCTTTTATTTAAGGTTGCGTTGATCCCTAGAGAAGTTTTACTTTGAATAATATTATTTTTGAGTTTGTTAGAAATTTTACATGTTTTTAAAAACAAGATATATATATAATGTAATTATAATGAATTGAAATTTTTATAATGTATATTTATTTGTAATGTACATTTATTTGATATTTATTTATGTTTTATTTATTTGGATATTTTAGTGTGTTATTTATATAGTATTAGAGTGTTGCAGTTGGTCAAAAATTTATTATTTTTAACTATAACACTAATAAAAGTTCCATTTAATAGTTTCAAAACCATAACTGATAAAATATAAATTTTTTCAATGTTTGCATCATCAAAACTTTTTTAGTACAGATAGAGTAAATATCTCTTATTGATAAGAGTTTAATATTTAATAGTGATTTATTAAACACTAAGTCCACATTTATAAATTTCTTCTACACCTCAGCTTCCTCTCACTCAAAAAAACTACAAGCAAAGGACTTGAATATTTTTTATGGAAAATAAGTAAGGAAATTCACTTCTTAAACACCATCAAGGTCCTCATCATACATGAATTGATAACTTTTTCTCAATTTATGCATGTAAATCCATTATCCAACATGTTTTAACTCATTAAAATCCACTTATACCTCTTTTTCACTTTCACATTCTTCCACTTTACCTTCCCCTAAGGTTATTCCACACCTATGATAATTATTTTCTTCATTTATTAAATTAAACACAGTGAAATATTATCCTTATTTATTTTTATATTCTTTTTGTTTTTTGAAATCCTATTGTTCTTATAATTTTTCTTTTATTATTTCATTTTTATCTAAACTATTATTTTTTTAATAAATTTTTTTATTGTAAAATTCATCATCTTGATCAATTTTAACACTTATTTTCATCAATATTTTTTCCAAGGTTTATTAATGTTCATTTTTCATCTCAAAAATTTTGATTTTCCTTAGGTTGTAAGGGACTCCATGGATTATTATGTTCATATCTTTATATGGTGTTCCCATAATAACCATAAACATTCCATAAATCTCATTTATAATGCCTAAAGTTCACAAAGTCTCTCATTGTTATCTTTTATTAAAACTAAAATATCTAGAATAATTTTGAATCTCAGTAAATATAAGTTAAGAAATAATAAAACAATATTTCAACTTAAATCAATAGTTCAAGTGAGAACAATCTCAAAAATAATAGTAAACAACTCAAAACTCGTAAGCATAATTCAATTTTATAAATCATAAAAAATAATTCTAGTATAAGTGTAAAAGTTAAACATGAAAAAAATAACTAAAAGAGAATTTAAAATGTCTACATAAGAAATATATTTTTTTGGAATTTTCAGTATGAAAAAGCGATTAGAATTTTAATTTTTCAACACAAAACAACTCTTAGTTTTATATAATTTTTAGACCACTAAATCGGTATCAAATCAACATTCAATCATGCTCAACATAGTATAATAAATCATATAAATTTACTATATCAAACCATAAATTATATACATAATTGTTACATCATTTTAAAAATATATATATCATATTATAACTCTGAAAATCAATATGGGAGAAAATTCAGTTCATATAACTTTAAAAAATATAAAAAATTAACCATTTTTTAAATACTTTTATTTAATCCTTCTATAGGATTTAATAATACTATTAATACAATTAATATTCTAGGGATGTATGTCAAAGAAAGGGTGATTTAAAATCCCAATAAAGAGATGAATAATAGGGAAGATCATGAGACATTAAGGGTAATGTCATTATCATTGGAATATGTAAATAAAATGAACGCGGCATAGAATGTGGAATATTTGTAAAATTAAAATTTAATAAACATATTTCAAGGATTAATCATAATATATCATAACATTATAGACAAAAAACTATATTATACCTATGTATAACAATGTACAAAAAAGTAAATTGTATCATCTATACACATAATGATCTCATGAGATATAATACTTTAACTAAATACTTAGAGGGATATATAATTATAGGACTACTATTCATATCATAATATTCTCATAATCATATAAAATACATTGAAAGGATATGTAAATCAGTCATAAACAGTAAATAAACCCATGAGAAAAAATGGGTTTCATAATGATGACATAAGTAATATGTTAATGAATAAACTTGTAGGTTTCAAAAATAAGTATGGGAAACATAATTTTATACACTAAAGAATTTAATTAAAAAATAAAATATCATATTTTATGAAGAGGAGAATAATAAAAATAAGAAAAATAAAGGAGAGACTTTGAGAATAAATTATTTATCAATAATTAAGAATGTGGCTAAGAATTCATCCCACAATAAGTAAAAACATAAATATCCCTAAAATAAATAAAAGGTATTGAAAAATAAAATACATTTAGAAGGTATTTTAGAAAAATAATAGCTAAAATATGTAAAAATATGTATTTGACCAAAAAAGAAAAGGGAAGAGTTGAGAGTCACCTTATGTTAAGTCCCATTTTATTTTTCTATGATTACACCTTATATATAACTAAATTATGTTAATTAAAACATTAAAATAGACATATATTAAATTTAGTTATTTTATTACTGATCAATTATAGTCATTATAATTTATTTATTAACCATTCATTTGGGTTAAAATGGTTTGATGACATGTTTTTTTGAAATAACCTGTTTTCATTTCGATATCATAGTTTTGATCAATTTTCAGATATCCATTAGTCAAATGACCTCTATATGAATAAAAATACACAAAAAAATATATATTTATTAATTATAAATAATCTAAACAGACAAAATATGAGGTTTTTAATTATAAATTAATAGGAAACATCCTCATAGGCGGTTGCCAAGACAATAATAGGAAGTCTCAAAAGAGGGAGACATATATAATGTATATGCATTATAAATAGTTTCAGAGAAATATATTTTTGCATAAAAATAATTAAATATATATAATCTATAGTATCCAGAAATAATGAATTGACTACTTCCTCAAATATGGTAAATCAACCATTAACGTGGCTTTTTTAAATAGAGAAAGAGAATATGTGTGTGTGTGTGTGTTATAAATAGTTTATCATAATGAAATTGAATCTTTTTATAAAATTTTTAATTAATTTTTTAGAAATATTTTAATATTAAAAAATAATAGGATAATAATAAGAGTAAAATGAAATTAATTGAATGACATCTTTACCCCTTCTTTGAAGGATACTTCTTTGCTATGAGACTTAGGCCCCATGGGCATAGAGTTGGATAAAAAAATATTTATAAGGATGCAAGGAGACATATGGGAAGTTAATTGGGAATAATTAGTCAATAATACTTTTTTTGGAAGTTATTTTTCATGGGGGTGATAGGGGTGTATATACATAAAGGATAGGGGTATTTTAGGTTGAAATAATGAAAAAAAATATTATTTTAATACCAATACTTGTAATAGTGGTATTATTTTAGACTATGAATATATTTTTAATTAAAATATAAGTTCTTAAGACTTATAAACCATTAAACCAATGAATTTATTAGACTATACAAAATATAAAAAACAAAATTGGAAAATTGTTTTTAAGTTGACTACTTTAATTTTTTAGACACTGTAAACCATTTTTTTATGTTTTAAATTTTATTTATTATTTTTATATTCATTATTTATCCTATTAAAATTATTTTTTGTAAATATAAACATTTTAAACTTATTATATCCTTGTTACATGAATACTATATCAAAAGATATGGATTTTAAAAATAGATTTTTTATTATTTAGCCAAAAATTTAAGTTTTTCAAAAAAAATTACTAAAACATCACTATTAAATAATTTTAATATGATAATTACAAAAATAAAATTAATTTTGTAAAAATAATTTTCTATTTTAAATAATTTTTAATATTTAATTATTAACATAAAATTAAGGTTTTTTACAAAATAAGTGAAATATACACTTATATTATCTCTTAGTTACCAAATTTGAATATTTATTTAATGGAATTATAATATTTATACTTTACTACATTATTCATATTAAATTTTACTTTCACATCATTTATTCATAATTAAATTAGTTTTCTCTCAATATTCTCTACTTATTTTATAAAGTGTAAATCATATTTGTAATGTTATGTTTCTTGTTTACAGTGTCATCCATGTGTATGATATTTTTAGCTGAAAATAACCCAATTGATTTTAAAATACTACTTATACTGTTTCTTTATTTTTCTTTTCTCGTTATAACATTATTTAATTTTAGGGGTTATATTTATCCTTTATATAAAATGCTCTATATTTTTAAAATAAATTAGTTTTAATTTTTAATACATGGGTTATGTGTTTTATACAATAACTTATGCCTAAATATTATCAACATATATATATTAAGAAGAAAATTTTCATATAGAAATGTTTTTCTTATTATATCCCCCCCTTATAAATTTATACCATAAAATTTCAACTCATATACTCAATTTATTATAGGGGGAGATACTTCTATTTCATTTCATCCTTGGGTTCCCTTGTTGCCTCATTATATGTATAGTTTTTTCAAGTTGTTTTTATAGGGGGGTTTCATGTTACATGATATATTTTTTCTATGGTCAAGGATCTTTACCGGTTTACCCTCATAAGTGAATTCACTATCAAGTTTCACAACCTATCAATTTTGTAAATGTGAGGGATTAAATATATACATCCTCAAGAGAGATACATGGATCACATCATATACATGAGAATGTTTTGGTTGATGTACCGGTCAATGGGTCATAACTCTTATGTGGTTAATAATCTCAAAGGGACCACTGTATCCAAGAAAAATATTTCACTTCTTTCCAAATCTCATAATTATCTTATACGGTGTTAATCAATTAAATAATTTATTTTTATAATTCTATGACATTAATCACTGTACAGTAATGAGAACAGTTCACCATGTGACCTTAGGTACACCTCCATTTATATCCAAGGCTACTGACTAGAAGTGAGGGACTAAGGTGAAAATGTGGGGTGACTATACCATTATATAATAGAAATATAAAAAAAATATAACCATTCATCACAATATGTAAAACCAACCTAAAGGGTAAGACATATCACATGCTATAATAAAATAAACTATTCAAAATGTCACATGAGTCAGAAAGACACTAACAATATCTCACATGAGTAGATAATATACAATCAAGACCAAAAGTAAAAAAATTAAAAACAACCAAAACATAACCTCAAGTCCCGACCTGGTCCCGCATCCTAACTCGGTCTAAGCTATATAGCTCAACCATCCAACACAAGGCCTCTATTATATCATAATGGGTGATGAAAGATGGTATATATGGGGAGGGTGAATTGTTTAAATTATTTTTTTAACTATAAAAAAATATTATAAAAGTTACATAATTGAGTTAATTTACAACAAAAAATAAAAGGAAAAAACAATAATAATTTTATAGTGGTTCGGTCCAAAATGGACCTGCTCCACTCTTACACATTTATACTCTATGAGAGATGAATTATACACTATAATCATTTTTAAATGAAAATCCTAACCTCGTTATAACTTTATTTGTATAGTGTATGTATAACCAAGAATACTGAATTTTATAAGGGCAATCATAACCCAATTATAACACTACATTTAGACTGTGGGAGTCACAACTCAAATATTGTAAACATTAAAATTTGGAATTCACAATATGAAGAAAAAAATAATGAATGATTTTGAATATAAAGGAATATATATAAAGTGAGAGAAATTTTGAGAGATGGGGAAAATCATTAAAGACATAATAAACTAGAAAAATATATAATATAAAATAAGGAATCACATGTATTGGTTATTGTGAAATTTATTAGGATGTATCTTCAAGGAAGTTGTAGAAGTTTACCTTTATCTCTTGAAAGTATTTTCAATAGATTTTTTCTTTTCACATAGGACATATGTTTGTACAAAAATTCATGGTTCTGAGTAAATCCCTTTTCATTATCAAAAGTCTATGTTCTGAAAACTAGTGTACTTTGAATATTTCCCAAAGCTTTTAAATAGGATATGTAAAAAAATAATCCAATCTCTAATTGGATATAGTAATTCAAATTAAATCATCAAAATTGTATAAGAGAGATAAAATTATCATTCCAAAATAATCATCGATATTAAAATAATAAATATAAATTCAAAGATCCTTTAATTCATTGTTAAAAAACAAAATATCTCCATAACAATATCACAAATAAATCCCATAAAAATTGCAAGAATGATTTATTGTTAAATTCAAATTTCAAAATAATTTCTAATTTCATACAATGTGTAAGTATTCAAAAATTAATTTTACTACATTAAAAAATATAATATCAGTTTAAATAAGTATTAATTCACTAAATATTAATTTTTAAAATAATAAAGAAAATAAATCAACTCAAAATATATAAATTTAAATGATCAAAATATATGCATGAATAAATAATTAATTAAACATCAATTAAATATATTTAAAATACATAATAAAAATTAATCATTGGGATTATATATAATATATATACTAATTTTATGAAAAAATTACCCAAAAAAATTAATATAAAAATATAGTAAATCATATTTTCAAAAATAATAAGAAAATAGGGCTTCTTGAAGTTTATAAATTTTAGAAACATAAATGAAGTGTCATACTAACTGTGAGTGTTGAGTGACCATGAGTCATATTCCTTGTGTTTTATTAACTTATATTTTGATCCTAACATTCAATCATTTCAAGTAACTTAAAGTCAGTAAAAATAATTTGTTTTTTATATACTGGCCATACGATCAAATATAACATGCAGAAACTTGAGTTTATGTGTGGAGAGTAGTCAATTGAAATTTAAAAGTGTGGAAGGTTTACATACCATGTTAATTATAAGTCTTATCAATTCATACGACATATAATATCATGAAAATTTACTATAAAAAGCTTATGTATCCTTGAAGCATGAATGATCTTCACTGTATGTTATAATTTATATGATCTTCCTAATATCATCAAACTGTATTCATTTTCGATGCATCATGTAGAGCATGGGAACTTCATATTGAATATAAATCCTAAAAGATAATATGATGTTTCACTGTGTAAGATTCACAATAAAATCATGTGGAAAGATTCCATGATGGTGTAGAGTGGGTGAGGTGCGACTCCTATTCAAATTCTACCAACATAATCTAATTTCCTTCTATTTTACTATTTTTTTCAAGATACTGATGACATGCATGTGCCACCTGTTCTTTATGTTTTGAAAATCATGTATTCATGAGGAATAATGAAGACATATTGAAATGATGACTTGATGAAGTAGTATACTACATCTATGTATGCACTATGTGGTATCCTTATATGGTAAGCTAGTAAATTTCAAGTTATAACTTTGGGACAACAGCATGTGTTTACTTGAAAAAATCCATGCAGTCACTTTGAGAAAAGACCATATGATCTCATAAAAATATTGATGCAATAACATTAAAAAAAATTGTGGTCACTTGGGAAGCATTATGTGGTCACTTTAAAAAAAACAATATGCGGTCACCTGAAAAGATTTATGTGGTCACTTATCATCAGAAGATTCATTGAATTTTTAGACCATTTATACATTAGAATCATAATTGAGTACAATTTATTAAAATATAAATAAATTAAATACCTTTAAAATAAATTAAACAACACTTAAACCTGATTTTTTATCATTTTATATTACTAATAAATTGAAAAAAATTTATCATAATTTTTTACAAAAAATAATTGAAAAAAATGCAGAGAATTTGGTCAATTTGTTGAGAATCCAATCAATTATTTTAGAATTCCTCAAAATTAAATGTAATATTTATTAATAACTAATACTTCCAATACAATAAGTTTCACATAATTCCTATATATATCTTGATTTATAATTGAAAATCAAAACAAAAAAATAAACTGAAAATTACTACCAAACCGAAAACATGCAACAAGTTAAGAACAAAAGTGAGAAATTTTTTTGACTGATTAAATCATCGCTATATTTTAATAAATTGTATATAAACTTATAATATTTGATATTAAATAGTATTTATATAAATAAAAATAATTTTCTTTATGATGTAATAAAAAAATTATCAAGTAAAACAAATTTATAGAAACTATGATTATCATGTAATAAATAATATATTGTTAGGAATATTAATATTAAAAATATAAAATAAAAAAAATAATCAAAATATCCCAATAAACTATCCCTATTTGTAAATTTAAAAACCAAAAAAAATATTTTATATAATTATCCCTCTTTTTGAAATTTTTAAAAAAGACCATATTCAAAAAACTAAAACGAGCAGATTGAAAATAGAACTGAAAAACATTATTTTAAAATCATAAAAAAACTACCTCATAATAAATATAGATTAATTTATATAAAAAAATTAAAATATTATTTCAAAACTAAATTTTTAACATACCAAGATCAAATTAAATTTTCTTAAAATTTGAAAAATCTAATTATTTAATAAAAATATATATGAGTTGATTTTCTATTGGAATATATACAAAAATAATATCACTCTAATTAGAATAATCTTGAATAAAATTAAAATTCATAAATATAATATTAGTTCAAGAATTAATTAAAGGTCTCTTTGAAATAGAAATAGTAGAATAATTATCACAATAAATAGTTATCATTTCAAAATTAAAACCATAGGTAGACAATGTTTGTTTAATTCACAAATATTTTGAGAAATAAGATAAAACAAAGATATTACCACTTTGAGTAGTTGAAAAAGAAATAGAGTTTTGTTTTCTTGATCTCCAAAAAACTAAATTATTACCAAAAAAGTGACACATATCTATGGTTATTTTTATATGAAGTAAACATCCTCTAGATTCGAGGCCTGTGTAACTAATTAAATAAAAATAAATTTTTCTATAATAAAATAACCTACAATTAACAGTTTCTTTAATATATATAATAATATGTTTAATAACATTTATGTGATATTCCTTAGGATATTATTGGAAATTAAACACAAGAAAACACTAAACATTACATCAGGTCTAGAAGTAGTTAAATACAAAAAAAACTGCCAATAATACATCTAAACAATTTTGATTCAATAGATTTTGATTAATAAATGGAATCAAATTTACAAATAATACTTATATAGGTTTTAAAATATTTACAAGAATCAAGATATGAATTTTTGAACAAATATTGATAATATTTGGATTTATTAAAAAATATTCCATTATTTCTATAGAAAATTGATGTTTGAGAAAGAATTTCAAGTCTACTATATAACTCATGTCAAACTCACATTCCCGAAAATTTGAAATCTGTTTGAAAATAAAATCATTTAAAGATCCAAAAAAATATCATCAAAATAAATTTAAAACAAATAGAATATCATTATAAATATTTTTAATAAACAATGACGGATTATCTTTATGTTTGAAAAAATAATTTCTCAATAAAAAACATATTAAGTCTATCATACCAAGCATAAGGTATTTGATTAGTACCATATAAAACTTTTGATAATTTAAAAAAAATATTTGGAAATTTCTCAAATTAAAAAATAGGGTGTTGAGAAATATAAACTTCTTCCTGAATAAAATCATTTAAAAAATTATCGACATTCATTTGAAATAAATTAAAACCTTGAAAAGTGAAAAAATAAAACAAAATTTTCATAGATTAAATTCTATAAATATCTATAAAATATTTTTCAAAATTGTTAGCTTCTTTCTTAAAATTACCTTGGTAAATAAGTCTAGATTGTTTCATAACAACCTATGTATATTCATCTATATTATTTATAAAAATCCATCTATTTATAAAAAAATACTTACATAAAGGGGGTTAAACTAATGTTAGAACATTATTATGAGAAATTTATTAATCCCATCGTGCATAAAAAAATCCAACTAAAATTAGTTAAAGTATTTAAGAGTTTGAGAGTCATAACCCATGTATGACCAAATGACTATATTTTATTTAGTTTTTATAAGGCCATAAATTTGAGTGTGACCAAACAAATGAACATGCACTAATTTTAAAAGTTTATTATTATTTATCTAATTGATATGTTTAAAGTAAACTTTATTTTGTTTCCATTTCATTTAAGAATTATAAACATAAAGATTTTATTTTTTCATAGTGGGTAAATGTTCTGTATTCTCATATTTATAGATCTTATGTAAAATTCTGAAATTATAATTTCCTAATAATTTATGTAAAATAATATTACCACTCTTCCCAATATTCAATAACTTAACATCATTTAATGTTAGTTCAAAAAAACAAATATTATAAATAATTTACTTCCAATTAGCATAAAATAATAAATAGTCATAATTAAAAATGAAATATTTATCATTTTGAAATTTAACTTCCATTATATTCTCAAATAATTGAGAATTTATAATTAAATTATGTTTTAAACATTCAAAATAAATACTTTAGAAAAAAAGTATAATTTTAATTTCTAAATTTACCAAAACCAATTATATTTCCTTTGGAATTATCTCAAAATGTAATTGTTCCTCCATCACATTTTTTGTAAGTTATAAAATTTAATGGTTCTTTGGTCATAGGAAATCCAATTTCTATATACTATATTTCATTCTTGAGATATCTAAGGGACTTTTACTTTAAAAATAAATTACCTAAAAATTTTAGTACCCAAGCTACTTTGGGTTTAATTAGATTAGTAAACAAAATTAATCACCTATATAGAATTTTAAAAAGTATTTTATAATACTACAGAAAAAATGACTTATAAATATGATTATTTATAAATCCCAAATAATTTTTAAATCTAAGAGAAAAATAATTTTCATAGTGTCCTTTGATTCCACATTGAAAACATGTAACAATAATAGTAAAACCATTTTTCCCCTTCATAAAATGATTTTGATACATTTCAGGTAATCTCTTATCATAGACAATTCCTTATTTATTTTTATTTGTTTTATTCAAAGAAATTATTTTATGATACATTTCACATCCTTGAATAAATGTAGAAAAACTTTTCTTAATTTATTTAACTTCCTTTTTCAAATTATCAGTGACAACCTAAGTATATTGTAAATAATTATAAAATTTATATTGAGAAGAAAAAATTGTATTCCTTATCTTTTCATTATCTTATAAAAGTTTTTTGTTTTTAGAAATAGTTTTCTCATTATTTTCATTAATCATATTATATAAATCTATTTCTTTAAAAATATCTTTTTTTCAGCCTTTAAATTTAATCATTTAACTTAGAAACATTTGGATTTTCAGAATTGTATTCAGAATCAAGACTTCTAGAATAGAAACAAGAATTATTAACCTCATTCATAGATGGCATGAATCACTTATTAGAAAGTTATTTTTAATATCCATATTCTTTACTAGAATCAAATTAATTATTATAAATCTAACTATTTATCGAACCCTTTTTCTTTTATTTTTATACATGTGTTAATTTTTTAGTTTTGGGGAGTTAATATTGATATTCCCTTTCTTTCAACACTCAAAACAAGTAATATTTGAAGAATTATAATAAGTATTACCTTTATTATATCCCTTTCATTTTTACTTTTGATAGTTCCTTCTATATAATTTCATGAATCCTTTCTTTATCATTATTTCACAAACTCCATTCACAATCAAATTTGTGTCCTCTTTTTCACTTTCCTGAAGTTCAGAATCAAAATCATCAGTAGAAAAAAATTTAAAAATTTAAATACTAGACAATTTATATTTGAAGTCTCCACTTCAAATATGTTCTTCAATTCTAGTTAATACTAAATTATTGAACCAATTAGTTCATTAAGAGTTTACTCTTTGAAGTTCTTAATTTCATCGATGGTGACCTTCTTTGTATTATATTTCATTGGTAGTGGTCTTGGTAATCATTAATCAAGTACTATATTTGTTAAAGTTTCTCCAAGTTAATTCATTCCATTCATAATGGTGGTGAATATATAGAACATCTAGTTTACACTTTCCTCTTCACCCAAATTTAATTATTAGTACTCATCTCAAATAATTCTATGATTAGTTGAAAATAATTTATTTAAGATAATGTGAGTAACTTGTAGAGTCCTCAAAATCCCATGAGTTTTATTACACATAGAAATATTACTAAACATACTTTTGTTAATATAATAATATAATAATATTTACTAATTTTTAATTTAAATCATATTTTTCAGAATCATTTCCAATAATAGTATCTGGGTAACCTTCTGGTATTTTTGATGCGTTTACTATTATCTACTAGTGTTTTATGCTTTACAACTAGAGGTATGCCTCAATTATAGATTTATAGTAACCATAATTGTTTCCATAAAAAGTTATGTGGATTCAAAGGAATCCATGTATCATTTAAATTCATTCCTTCTATATTAAAATGATCTTTTCCCTCATACTATAAGTTTTATGATAAGGGTTATCATAATAAAATATAAACACAAACTCTATATCCAATAGGGAAAGGTTATTGATACCAGGTGTTTGATATTAGAAAAATAAATAGAAAAACTAATTTATACTTAACAATGTCATTATTTGATACCAATTTTTTTGTTATAAAGAGAAATAGAAAATGATCTAAAGGGGGGTGAATAGAGAAAATTAAAAATTTAACCATATGAATTTGTTATCTAAGTTAATTAATGGATTTAATTTTAAATATAAAATAAAATGAAAAGATCAAGGAATTTTTATAGTGGTTCAATCCAAAATAGACCTTTTTTTCCTTAAACATCTCTACTCTTTAAGATATATGTTTTCCACTATACTAATTTTTTAAGGGGAATAATATCCTAAATAAAAACAACTTTTTCTAGTGTGAGTATATACAAGATATATTTATTTTTTATGGGGAGTCACAACCCAATTACAACACTAAATTTAGACTATGTGAGTCACAACCCTAATAGTACTGAATTTAGAATTTGATATTCACAACCTGAAGAAATAAAGAAATAATTATTTTGAATGTAAAAGCATAAAGAAATTGACATCGCATGTAAGAAATGGGAAATAGTGTTATGAACACAAAGACACTATGATTAAATTAAATAAAAAAAGGGAATAATAGGTACTAGTTATTATGGAATGTGTCCATATTTATCTGTAAGTTAGTAGTTGAATTCATATAAGTTTTTGTTCAACACGTAAAGGTATGGAAAATAGATGAAAACTTTTTTGTATAGGATTTGGTTTGTAAAACAATTAAAAGTTTATATTAAATCACTTTTTGTTATCAAATTATTTTATTCTCATAACTAATCTCCATTAAATGTGTCTCGAAGCCTTTAAATAGGATTTGTAAAACAAACTAGCCAATATCCAACTGGGTAATGTAATTCAAATTCTATGTTTATATTTATCTAAGAGATAGAAAATTATAATCCCATAATTATATTAGATATAAAAATACTAAATAATAATTCTAACGGATTTGAATTCATCATTAAGAATACCAAAATATCTCTATAATAATAGTCCAAATAAATCCTATAAAAGTATAAGATAATTTGAAAATTAAATTGCAATTTAAAAATACATTCTAATTTCATACAGTGCACAATTTTTAAAAATAATAATTATACTACATTAAATACAAAAAAATAAGTTTGAATAAGATATATGCCACTAAATATTTATTTATAAAATAATAAAATAATGAAGTAAAATCAAAATATAAAAATTTAAATAATCAAAATATATGCATAGATAAATAATAAGCAAAATACCAATTAAATATATTAAACTATAGTGAAAAAAAAAATATTTTCATGGATTCTTTATATTATATATGTATTTTATAAAATAATAGATTACTTAAAAATAATATAATAATTCATTAAATATGATTATCAAAAATATTGAAAAAAAGATAATTCTTCAAATGTTTAGATTTTAGAAAAATAAATAGAGTATCATACTGACCGTGAGCATCAAGTGATGATGAGGTATATTCCTTAAAGTTAGTCAACTTACTATTAAACCATCGCATTTGTTTGGATCAAGTAATGTATGATTAGTTAAAATAATGTTTAGTCGGTATACTAACAATGTGATAAAATATAATGTGTGGTCAATTGAGTTAGTGAATGTAAAATGGTCAGCTAAAATTTCAACATGTGGTAGCTTCACATAACATTTTAAGTACATGTCATACCACTTCATATAGTATATCATTACATTCTAAGTTGTTGTAACAAGATTTTACATTCTTGAATCATGAATGAGATTCAATGAATGTTATGATTTATACGAACTTCTTTTGATCATCTTGGAACATTACTATTTTTTTCATCATGTGTAACATGAGAACTTCCTATTGAGTGGAAATCCTGAAAGATAAGATAAAGTTTCACTATGAGTACATAATAAGAAAACAATGTGGTAAGATTCCATGTTGGTGTATGGTAGGCGAGGTGTGTCTCTAATTTGAATTATGAAAATGTAATATGCATGTATTTTGTTTCATCATTTTTGAAATATGTGAATGTGATTCATGTGCCATATCAAAATTGTGTTGTCTAAATCATGTATACATGAGGATTAACATAAAATACTTGAGAATTATTGTATAACCAAAATGGTAGTATAACCAAAATGGTTGTATAACTTTAAAAATAATGAAGAAAACTATAAATTGAAAATGGTTGTATAACCAAAATCATATGGAAAGTTCAAACCAAAAGTTTGAACATTTAAATACTGATTCAAACTTTATAGTAGTTAAATAAAATATTGATAAACATATTATATTTCATATGAAATAGGATTTATATAATTCCAATTACTATAACTCAATATATAATAAAAAAATATTCTAGTAAAACTGATTTCTAAAAATTATGATTATCATATAATAAAAATACTATTGTGAGGAATTGTAATATTCAAAACATAAAATATTAACAAATAACAACGAACTCCTAATTGCCTCTTCCCTACCCATTCCTACGATCATTAGAATGGATTGAGTATCAATGTGTTATGGCCACATAAGAAGGGTGTGAGTGTAACTCGGTAGGACATCACCAATAGTGTCTCTAACATATTCAATAAACATAGTGCATGTAAATTTTGATATACTCAAAATATTAAAAAAAATAACTACATACAAAATATTTTTCACAACCATGGGTACTATCAAATCCACCTGGTAGTGACCATATCTACTTCATAAAGTGTTTTATGTCTCTAAAAATGATACATAAACACCCGAGGGGAAATCATATTTATCAGCATACCATTATATATCTTATATCATCATCATCGGGGGTAAGGGACCTACCTAGTGTACCATCATATATCATCAGGTGTAATAACACCCACACTATATACTATTATATACCATTTGGGGGAATGGATCCCACCTTGTATACCATCATATATCATATATCGTCATCACCAAGGGGATAAGAAACCCAACCTTTATTCTATCATATATCATATTATCTATCACATGGGTTACAAACTCACCCTATTCTGATATGAATTTCCTAGGTTGGATTCTCAATAACACAACCAATTCCCACCACCATATTCATACTAGGATATAATTGGGTTAGTCCTATTTGTTTTAATCCTATCAAAATCAGCAGAAGATTGGGGAACCCTGTTTGGTCCCCAAGGTTACATCACGGTCTAGACACCCCACAGGGGTTACTTTATCACACATCAAAATTCTAGGATCAAATCCCATTACACAAATCACACCACTTCCCACAACATAGCCACACTCAAATCATGGCCTAACTGATGTCATAGGAAACACTATATAATCCAAAACTATGGTTAGAAAAATGAAATTTCACTTCCAAAACAAGCTAGGTGAATGCTCTCACACTAACCATATACATAAATCCTTTTTATAGTATCCCCACCACTAAAAAACATGCAATATATAACACTAGATTTTATTAGTTCTAGAGAAAAGCACTGATAATGGTTTAAATCACACAGAAAGTCCCAAATCAAAATAGAATAAGAGAGACTGCTTCTTTATTTATAATTCTTCTACATGTCAAACTCAAAATCCTGTTATGGGGATGGGCTCTAGTATACACGATATGAACATATATTGGCCCTGTACAGGCCCACTTGGGTGTTGTCCCACACTCTACTTCCCACATGACTTGTACCACATTTATACACCCATTCAGGTACTACATGACCTGGCCCAGTCCATGCCCCATTTTTTATACAAACGAATAAAAAAATACAATTATTAAAAATAAAAATAAAAAAATTAAACAAATGAAAATTATAAATGAATAAATTAAAAAAATAATGAATTATAAATAAATTTCAAATACATATATATATTATAAATATTAATAAATAGTATATATAAAATATAGATATATGAAATAAATGAAATGAAATAATTGAAAAAATAAAAAATAAAAATGGGTAAATTAAAAAAAATGTAAAAAAATAGTAATTAACGATTTGTTGATAAAAATTAATAAATTTAGTATACATATATATAAATTAAAAATATTAAAAAAATATGATATTGTAAATATAGATATATAAAATGAATAAATTTTCATAATTCGAAAAATTAAAAATGAATAAATTATGATAATTAAACAAAAAATTAAAATGGAATAAATTTCAAAATTATTAAAAAACATATTAATGAAATAATTATTAGTAAAAATGAACAAATTTAACAAATATATATATAAATTAATTATAAATATTAATATCTAATATATACTAAATATAAATCTAAAAATAGATAAAATGTAATAATTAAAGACATATTAATTTCTGATTTATTGTTACTAATTTGTATACATAATTATTCATTAATATATTTAATATAGAAATATATTCATATATATTTCTATATTTATATCAATATATATAATATTTTCTAAAATATGAATTCTATAATACAAAATATTTATGCATATGTTTAATTAGTCATGTATTTAGGGAATAATGGTTTATAATTAAAATTTAATATTAATTAAAAATATTGACAATTTATATTGAGTAATGGATATAAGTTGTTGTTATTTGATTTTCAAATATTACATATATCAAATGTGTGTAACATTGATTCCACACATACATATACACAATTAATATATTTTTATATATAACTTTCCCACACAAATATTTACATAATTAATGAAATATTATATAGAAACACACACACCTAATATTTATGTAATTTATTAAAATTTTAATATTCATTTTAGAATTTCATTTAATAACATGATACATTTAAAATATTAGGTATTTAATTTGTAATATTTATTTATTTATTTTAATATTATTACACTTATGTATTATTTATTCTTTTTTAAAATTTTTTATCTATATATTTTTTTGGAATTTAATCATTCTCTAATATTTATATTTATTTATTTTTTTGTTTATTTTTTAATATTTTCAATATGTATTGATCTTTATTTCAATAAATATCCATATTATTTTAATAGTTAATATTTAATTAATAAAACTTATACATTTTTTAATATTTTTTAAGTATACTCATTTTTAATTATTAACATTCACTCATTTTTAACATTTATGCATTTAATATTATAAATTCACTAATAATGTTAAAAATATTTTTGTAAAAAAATATTTATAAATAAAAATACTTATAAATGTATATTAACTATATTTATAAAATTTTATATTTATAATTATGAATAAATAAATATTATTTAAAAAAACTATTTATATAATTATAAATAAATTATTATATATTTTTTAAATTATAAAAATATAATAAATATATTTAAATAATGAATATATTTACTATATTTATATTTATATTTATATTTATATTTATATTTATATTTATATTTTAAATATATATGTATATATATAACTACATAAATATATATGTAATTATATAAAAATATAAATATCATTTTTTAAAAGGATTTATATAATTATAAATAATTAATTATATATTAAAAAAATATAAAATTATAATAAATATATTTAAATTATGAATATATTTTCTACATTAATATTAATATTTATATTTATTTATTAAATACATATATATATATATATATATAATATTATAAATATATATATAACTATAAAATTATAACAAACATATTTAAATAATGAATACATTTACTGTTTATATATTTTTTTAATTTTTTTATTAAATATATATAATTATATATATATATATATATTTATAATTATAAAAAAATAATTATAAATAAATTTATAAACTTTATTATTTATAAATGTATATTTACTATATTTATAAAATTATATATTTAAATAATTATAAAATTATAATAAATGTATTTAAATAATAAGTATATTTCATATGGATATTAAATATATATGTACTCAGGAAGGTTCAGGTACCGAGTATACTCGGCCATAAAAATTATTAATGAAAATAAACTACAAATATAAGAACCAACAAGCGTACATCACAAAAATCACTACCAAACCAAGAATGTTGCAAAAGTACACCATTGAAAAAACACAACATTTTGACATGAATATCCATAAATCATGGACCAGAGAACTAGATTTAGAAAGAACTGAAATCCCACTGATACACCCATGATCAGCTGATAACTGCCAACCATGAAGACATCGTTCACCCAACCACAACGTTGATGTCAGCCAAAAAAATCCATCATCTATCATCATCATTGATGAATCAACGCTCGTCGGAGGATGTCACTATGCCCGTCAGTGTTATCATCACTTAATATTGATTGACCCTGATGTCCACCAATGGAGGTATAAGACATCATTTCATCAGTTGGAGCTGCTCACCATCGACATCCCATACCACCGATAACCCATGGTACTTGAGAACTTTTCACCTGTTGGCGTCCCATACCACCACTGGTAGTCTCACAACCACCAAAGTAAATCATTTCCTATAAAAAATATACCCACATAGGCCAAAATATAATGTGGATAAAAGTGAAAGAAACCCCATAAGTAAGTAGAGGCTTATCCCAATGTCCACCACACCTCCTGTATTCATGATCTGAGTCATCGCTAACCCCAAAATAGATTCCAACACATGGCCAACACATTTGTCTCCAACCTACCCTCATAAATGTTTCTGATGGTTAGGGACGACAACTACCACACATCCTAAGGGATGCTCCTCGTCCCGAGGTCTTCGTGGCATGCTCATCATCATCCACACTGGCTTACACACACACTCCACCCCTTGTTCTCCAAGCTGGTAGCACTACACAGTGCCACACCAGAGTCATATCCAGTTCTATCCCTGACATTTTGTAGGCTCCCTACTGTGGATCATCAGAAATTCCATGATATACCATATTCATCACTGCCAGGGACCCACACCCACTCGCATCTTGTTTCCATCAGCAACAAAACCAATACCTCCATCGGGCCTCCATCATTGCATCCATTGTGATCCCATACTTTGATGTAGTAGCCTCTTTTCACACTTCCCAAGAAACCTTCCTCACCGATTTTCGGTCATCTCCTTCAAATATCCATAACAAATTAGATACATCATGTCTTCAAGAGAGTGCATCATTGATCTCAAAGATAGTATGGAATCACTGATAGCCTTCCACCTGATGAACCCCACTTTGCAAAGATATGTTGGGTGGGTTAAATGGGAGAGCGGTGTTTTTCATTATTGGAATACAGAAAATTCAATTTTTTTATCTAAGTTTGGATTTATGAAATTTCTAGGACAAAAAATTCCACCCGATTTTAAATCGATGTTGGCCTAGTGGGGTACACCACGGCATGTTGTAAACATTTCAAAATTCCCAACAATTTCATCCTCAACTCTTAGGATAGAGATGACCAGATCAGCAGAGTAATCCCTAGGTTTAAGAGAGATAACCTCTCTATTTATGATAGATAAGATCTCCATTAAATATATATTTATACATAATTATATAAATATATATAATAATAAAAATCATTTATAATCATATAAAAATATTTATAAAAATACTTAAAAATATATTTCTTTATAATTATAATTATAAATTCCTTAACAACACTAAATAAACGCTGATAATGATATCTTTTATCAGTGATTATTATTTTATAACTGATAAAAGGAATCTTTATTAGATATTTTGTGGAATCATGGATCAAAATCTCCTTAATCTTTTTAAAATAACCCTAATCGAACAAATTTTAGTTGTGCCTCTCAAGATCTCATGGGATTTCACTGATTTCATCTCTCCCCTTAACCTTCTCTCAGATAAATCAAGCCTTGAATCTATGGTATGATATTTTTTCTCCTCCTCTCTTATATCTTTCTTGTTTAGGTTTAGTGGTGTGTGTTAGTGTGGAATGTTTTGGCTTGGTACTCTCATGGGTTCCAAATTTAGGGAATCTAATCCTTATCATTTGAGATTTAATGATTTCTCCTACCATGATGAATAAAACCTCACTCTTTGACTTCATTGAGCACCCTAAAATTGGTTTGGGTTCCATCATTATGAATTTTAGATTTAGAATCATATATTTCTCTTCTTATATCAACTCAATAGTTCTTTTTTATTTTATACAACAAGATCAGGTTTCTTTCTTCTCAAAATATTCCACTAACATCCTCAAAATAATTCACTCTTTGTGGATGTATAAAATGT
Organism: Viscum album; assembly: GCA_963277665.1. NCBI lineage: Eukaryota > Viridiplantae > Streptophyta > Magnoliopsida > Santalales > Viscaceae > Viscum > Viscum album. The sequence goes on along the minus strand of OY728146.1, from coordinate 123,968,577 downwards.
ACATCATTTACAGCTTTCATGGAGATTCATCATCATGGCATGAGAATGTACCATTAAAATTGAATAGATTCATATTGAATCTTTACACAACAATATCAAATCAATCAACTTTTTATTTTCATTTCGGCAGAAAAAAATATTTTATGATATTTAAAACATTGAATATCATATTGGTAATCATCTATATTTAATCTTCATTTTGATCACTAATATTGAATTACAAACACCCTCATTTTAAATTCAAAATATAAAGAATATATATCTCCTCATCTTTTATACCATTTTATCTATATAAAATTATTATTATAGTAAGTATTAGAAAATCTGCATGATATTTTGGAATTGAAAGAATGTATTTGAAATTATCATAATTAATTTCCTTCATTGGATTTTAAAACTGTAGACTCTCTTTATATTTTGTAGAATTCTATAATTTTTTCTATGTTCTAATGATTACATGGAACACAGAATGATACTTATGAACTAAGGATTCATTATTATGTAGTAAATAATTAATTCTTACATCATAATTAATTATTACATAAATGATGTATGATCCATACATAGGTTTATGTGTACACGGATGATGCTTATATGACCTTAGCAATCGTTATATTGAACAAAATAATCCTTTCATGGGTCCAGGTTATGTTCACATAGAGAAAAAATGATGTTTATGTAAAATGAATCTGTTATTATAAAGAATAATTCATCTTTACACATGTCATATTTTTTGTTGAAATTTCTCTGTATTCATTTTTACATAGTTCAGGAATTTTTTATTTTTTAAACATTTAACTCAGAAATTCCATAATTACTTATATTAACTCAGAAATAAATAAAATCATTTCTGACCCATATCATGCTCTTTAATTGAAATTAAATTATCTTCCAACAATTTTTGGAATTATCAAAATAATTTGAAACCCATTTTAGCTCATTTTTATTCCCTTTGAAGCATATAAAATACTCATGATATAGTATTTCAATATCATTCAATACCTCTTCTCATTCCATCCTTAATTAACCTTCACCCATAATATATTGATCTATGATTTTGGCATGTAATATACTAAGTAACTCAATAAAGATTTCCTAAAAACTCGATCTATCTTTTGCAAGTCCTTAAACCTTTTTAAATTTTTTTAAATATCACTTATACAAGATATCTATAATAGTTCAAAATCCATATCATATTCCAAATTCTTTATAATTATATATAGTTCTTTGAACTTTAACACCTTTCATTAGCATAAAAACTATCTCATCTATCATCTGATGTGATGGGATGCTCACCAAGTATCTTACTCTTCAACATTCCTTTTCTAACATAGGAAAAATACTTCATTACATGTCCCATGATTTCCAACATCAACTTCACTATTCTTTAAAACACATTGACTTTCCTTTACATTGACAACCAGTTCAAAAAAAATATAAATTCAACTCGTAGGCACTTCGCTAATCAAGTTAATTTATTATGTTTAAAATTAGCAGTACTTAAGATAAGTGGTTCTTTGAAAAAATAACATATGTTTAATATTAAATAATATTAACCACCTCTTATAAAATTTAATTATTATTCCCCCAAAAATTTAATATTTTTTTTCAAATATATTAATTAGTGATGATTAGATTAATATATGTCTGTAAGTGATTCAGTTGACTAAGAAATCTAATTTATTAATATTTTTAATAATATATTTTATAATTATATATGAAATAATTATTTTAAATACCTGGACTTATAATGAAAAGTTTAACATAACATTATAAATAGTAATAAATGAGATAGGAAACATTAATTCTTGAAGTGGATACCTATTATTAGTAAGAAATCATAATTAAATTAAAGAAGGATGAATGGTTGACCGTTACTTGTTAGTGGTAAAATGTCCCGTATTATTTCAATTTCTCACTTATTTTTTTGGATATTTGAATTGATCATAAGTTACATTTTTTTACTGATAGGTGGAATCCACTTAAAATTTCCTAATCCCTTTAAACTTCACTTAGATTTTCAATGAAACACCCCCTAATCCACAATAAACCAAGTGATGAAATGAATAAACATCAACTCCTCCCACATTTTGGACTCCCACCTAGAAAGGATAGAGAAACTATCCTATAATTACTATTATTTTTTCATGGGAAGCTAATCACTTCTAAAATTTAGTCCTCGAAGAAAGGTAATTTTACTTTTCATGGGGTTATTGAAGAATTTCTTTGAATTTTGAAAATGAAATAGTTATATCGGCATGAGTGTGTGTAAGATCACCCATATGAGTCTTCCCACAGTCAAACCAATCAAGGAACCCCTTGTAGGGATCAGACTGCTACTACTTATTTTTCAAATTTAGGGAAAACATAATAAATTATTTTTGTTTCTTCGTAAACTCCTAGTCTAGGAACATTTATATTTAACAATAAAATTTTTATTCTCATCATCTTTATCTCCCAGACATTTTTTGTTTTATTTTGTTGCATTAGAATCATCATCCATCTCTTCTATCCATCAACCTATGTTGCTTGAACTACTCTGAGTAGTAGTCGTCCCATACCAAATACCGATGATTATTTTGGATTAATTTAGAGGAAAAAACCTATCACCAAGGGATTAATTATTTTCTTAAATTAAATTACCCATTTCCTTCAAATCATACTAAAATTATTTCAAACAATTTAATATTGGGATACCATTATTAGAATTATATATAACATTTAGTTTTGATTATGAATATATCAAGTGTATTTATTTATTTATTTATTGTAAAAAATGAATATTTTATGAACCTAATAGGTTAGATATCAATCTAAAATAAATGCACTCTAATTGTATAAAAATAGACTATGAAGATTAAGTTAAGGAGTTCATCAAGTTTCCAATAGAGCATGCATACAAACCTGATCAAATACTTTTTCTATGTTTAAGTTGTTGTTATTCAATACAAATTAATCCGGAAGAGTAGGATTAACAATTCATTTCTCATGGAAAATATCATATCTATAAATGTTGTAATAAACATGGAGAAAACATGAACATGCATATTGATTAGGATGATTCAATGGTTTATGGATCATTTGATATGAATACCAATTTAAATTAGGATGAAGATCATGTAGAAGAAAATATATAAAAATTTAATATGACCTTCAAGATTGTCCAAAGTTATTTGATAAGTTCAATAGTTGTGCTAAGAGACCATTTTATACTGGTGTTACAAAATACACAACTTTTTTAGTTGTATTGAAGTTATAAAATTTTAAATATGGAAGTGGATTGAGTGACAATAGATTTACAGAACTATTTGGTATCCTATATGGTATACTATTAGAGGAAAATAAACTTCCTTGTCAAACATATGATGTTAAACGAATACTACATTCAATAGAAATGATCTATAAAAAATAAATTCTTGTGCAAATGATTTTATATTGTTTATAAATGACCATGACTCACTCATAAATTTCTCCATATGTGGAATAGATTGATACAATAAAGATGAATCAAGTCCGTAGAAATTTTTATGGTACTTTACTATCATTTATCAATCTAAAAGATTATATGCATGTTAGGAAACTATGAGATAATTGACATGGCATGCAGATACAAAACTTAAGTAAGGGAAACTACATCATCTATAAGAATCTTCTTTTAAGTTCCCAGTCAGTGAATTGTATCACTGATAGGGGGAGGGGTGAATCAGTGATAATTTTTTTCTTTTATGTTTTTTCTTTCAATTGAAACAACCTTTTCCTCCTCTTAAATATTTAATTCCCTGCTGAAAAAAATTCAATTCACATGTCTACAGGAACACAAATATTTATAAGGTTCACTATTCAATAATAATATCTACATTCTTGATATGGCTTGGAAATGATCCAATATCATACAATCCACTAGAAAACAATCCTTGCATTGTAAAGAGTGGGATATACTCTAACACTCGTGTAGCACTATTAAATAATCCCACTAGTACGTGTGCACCTTATTAGCACAAATAGGGTAATACAATTGTCATGTAACAACTCATGTCACTTGTGATTCTTATAAATTCAACAAATTTATTCAATTGAAATAAAATTCTTCAATTATTTTCCATGAAGAAAGATAAGAACCTCTTAGACTTTGTTTCTGACAAATCAATCAGATTTTTTCTAGGTCTGATTTTCCCAATCTAATTCCTTTGAGTACAATTCTACCAGTCTTATTCTATTTATGAATACAATAGTAATGAATCAGCGCCACCTCAATCCCTGAGTACGATAAACTCGGTATGATTCTTCCTTGGAATAAAAATATTCAATATGGAAATACCCAATATGAAAAATCTAGTTCTGATTAATCCATCCTAATATAATGATAATCCGAATACAAAATTCTTCCCATCAAAATGTCTTTAATACAAAAAAATGGTATCACTTTCTTTCACTGAAAATAGAGATCTTCTCTCTATACTACGATGAATACTACATTGTTTTTAGTAAAGTACAATGTACTTTTTATCCTTTTATAGGTGACCCAAAATAGTTTTATCTGGGAATAGAAATATATTTCTTGCTCACCTAAATTCACACAAAATGAAATTTCCCTTAAAATCATAGAGCCATTTTGACTTTATCAATTTTTCTTGATTATTCTAGAAACTTATACAATCTTTACCTATTATTCTCCAGAGTTCCAATTCATTTGTCAATACGATTTCAATTATTGGTTTTTATTTCAATTGGTGAGTCTAATTTCAATTTCTGAGTCCAATTTCAATTATCGAGTTCAAATTAAATTGTCGAGTCAAATTTCCTAAAACTAATTTGAATCAAAATCTTGTATTTCAAAGTTAAGTTACCCCTCAAAAAATCATTCATTAATCTCTTTTCTTCTAATAAATCATCCAAAAAAATTAATTCATCCCTTTTGAAATGGTTGGTTACATTGTTGATCATCTTTTAAATTTCTTCTCTTGAACCATGTAACGCCCAGACCCTAGTTACCCAGATTCGGTGCATTATTACATAACATTGGCATGATCACGAGAAAGATCAAATCTCGAAAGATGGATTGGTTTAGTAGCCTTGGAAACACTAGACATATTCATAAAGTTTTACATTACATCATAAAGTGAAAAACTACTACAACAACATAATGTCTCCATAGTCCACACTATTATCCCCTCATAATATCCCTGCAGGTCATTCATAATTTACTTCTTCACATCCTAGGAAAAATAAAACATAGAAAATGGATGAGCTCAAATGCCCAGTAAGGATAACAATATAGCGGAAACTTTCAAAAATAAGCATAAACATTTAAGGCAATGTATAACTAAAACAAAAGCCTTTTAAACTTGAACTTCAACATATTATGGAAAAAGTAAAATGAAATAATGCCATTTACTTATTCACATGGATATTATACTAATCGAATAATCACATGCAATATCAATAACCACTTTCATAATGATGGAATGCATAATGCCAGACTATCATAACCACATAGCCAAGGCCTCGTGCCAAGACTACAAATATGATTTTTTCAAGGCCTTGTGTCAAGACACTAGTTTGTCTCATGAGACCTACCGATGCATCGAGGAGCTATAGAGGGCTCCACCCGTCACTTACTGAGTCCATTGCATTCCCATATGAAAAGGTTTAAACATAACATAAACATTCGTATGAAAACTAGCATACGAAATGTCAATACTTTCTCCATAAACCATGAATGGTATAAAAATAACACATCCATAGTAAAACAAATCACAAAACCTTCAATACAATACAAATGTTTTGTATCATAATAAATCAACTTCAAATAAGCTTAAAATCTATCAAAGGATGTTGACATAGATGAAACCAAACTATTTGAGATAAATATCTCTTTTCTCGAAATCATTGAAAAGTCACACATTTATAAAGGAAGTAATTTAAAAGAGATTTTTGAATCAAAGTGTCCCATACCACTTTGAAACTTTTGAAAAGAAATATCATTTCAAAACCTTCATGTCCATATAAATAAATCCTTAAAATCATTTTGAAAATATGGACATTAATTAAAAATATTTTGAAAGATAAATCTTTAAAACATTTAAAATTATGATCTTGATAAAGAGTACCTTTCAAAAATTGTTAAAATATTCATTTTGAAATCATTTAAAAGTCACATAATTATAAAATAAAACATTTACTTTGAAAATATTCTTATAATCTTGTAAGGGAAGCTTTGATGATTTTATAACAGCAGTAAATAGCCGCACCCGCTGTATAAGTTAAAAAAACATTCTTACCTAAAATTTGTCGAAAGGTTAAAAGTGCCTTGTTTGGAAAATGATAGAAAGATTCATTTAAAAACACATAATGGTATAAATGACTTTAACCCATATTCTTTGTAAATAATAAAAATGTTTTTAAATACATTTCGAAGAAACATGGATGTGGATGATAAAGAAATCCCAGTAGATTATTACGTATAAACAACCTCGGATAATGAAGAGATTGTGAAATAAACCCTTACCTTGTACTTTTCCTTGGTTGGGGTAGGTTAAACTCCTATATAATGGTGAAATAATTGTTATTAAATTATTAAATAACCATATACATTAATATGATATCATATATTATCTTTTAACATTGCTTTGTTAATAATATCTTAGAATTATCGTCGTTTCGGGTGTAAACTTACTCATTTTATTTTATATATTTTGTTACGTAAGCCATGTTTGTAATGGATAGTTTGTATATTAATCATATCCAGAATGATATCAAGTCCTTAGATACTATTATTAATCATCAAATGAGAATTATACTTGAATGGATACTATGGAGAATGAATCTCATCGCGTTCGTGGAGACGGTAGTTCATACGTACGCACGAGCGATAATATCATTCTTTTGATATTAAAATAATATATAATTGGATGGTATATCATATATAAAGAATCATTATCATGTTATATTTATTATTATTATACCCATCCAAATAATAATTTATTGAATAACAATTACACCACGACGTGGAGACGGTAAGCCGTACGTACGCACGTATGGTGACATGTTATTCAAAGGATGGATAGAATACTGAATATGGTTGTACCATATTTATAATAAAATCACAGTATATATATGATACTGGAGTTATTTTTTTATAATGGTAATAACAAAGGAAGAAGAAGTGGAAGAAGAAAGGAACTTGGAAAAGGGTGGTGAAATCATTACCTCTTCTTCGGGTTCTTCCTTTTGATTTGATCAAAAGGGCTCCTTAGTATGGCTTTCTGATCAAACTAAGGAATCTGGGTTGTAGTGAGGGAAGTTTGGAGAGTATTTTTTCAGGGTTCGTCTGAACCAAAAGTCTTTTAAGTTGTGAAGAAATGAGAATGAGGAGTGCCCTTTTATAAGAGGGGTGAGGGGAACCTTTGGAAAATCTAGAAATATTAATTTATAATAAATTAATATTCAGTTTCTAATGGCTCCAAAGTATATTATTTAAAGGTTAATGTGGGGATGAGTCTAGAACCACTCAAACAATATAATTTAGACAGGTTTGGGTCATTATATTAATCTTATCTTTAAGTATTAACTCTTAGTTAATTAGTTTCACTTTTGCAATGTCTCTTTCTATTTTTATATAATATGGTTAATAAACTTACCATATACATACAAGAGACCCCAAAGTGGTCAATTAATGATACACCTATCATGATATAAGTCTCCTGGATGACCCTTATATTTTTAGGAATTTAATATCAATTAATAATATAATATTTGTTTCAAAAACTCTTTTATGTCAATTTTGACACTATTCAATAATTGATTTTTTTTAAAACTCATAACAGAATGATTACTTCGAAAAAGTTAATTAAAGAAATCCTAACATGTCATATTAACCTATAAAATTAGTTTAATTCATAAAAAGTCTCAAATTATATTTATTTGGGTATTTATAATATCAATTATCCTAATTTTTTATTAATTAGGTAATTACTGCATCATAATTGTGTCATAAATAAATTAAATTATTTAATGTCTAAAATTTATAAATAAAATATAATTATGTAGGAAATATCTTTATCTTTCTAATGACTATTTATAGTTAAACATCCAACATATATAACCTTATGTAAAAATTGTTTTTCTAAAAGATATATGCTTATGTCATTTTTGTACTTATTTTAACTTAATTAAAATAAAGTATCCCTATCACCTACAAGTGGCTCCATGTGGTCCCAAAATCGACCCAAATATGCCCATGGTCGGAAATGTATCCACCAATAAGTTTAGGATACGTTTTATGATAATTTGGTATTATTATAATATTATTTTTTAACCCTTATTTACCAGATTTACCCTTAACCATGGTAAATAAAATATTTACCGCAGTAATTATTCAAAATGTCTAAAAATAAAAGTTACCTATTCACTCAATATGAACATCCTTATTCCAAATATGGAATCCATTTTTCCAAATTCAAAACACATAATTGGCAGAAATTAATTTAAAATTAATCCCGCTGTTAAAACAAAAAGCGTGTTTTTAAGATATAATAACTATCAAAAGATTGATACTGGTTTATGTTGGGTTTAATTGTGAAATTTTTTCCAATGACCAACATTGTATTAAATGGTAAAAATATATTCTAAATATACTTTAAAACTACTCAAATTAATAATTTATCACTATTAATTATTTTTATTAAAAAAGTTGTTTTTAATTAAAATTTCGTAATTTTCACTATTCATCAAAATATTAAAGTTATCCAAAAAGTACCAAAATTTCACCTTAGTCTAAATTCGACACTCCTAATCCAAAAATGATGTCCATTTTAAAATATAAAATATATATAATTTCAAAAATTAGGTATTAGTATTCATAATGGCTAGTTTTATCGGTTGTGGTGTGTGTTAGAACTCGAAGTTGCGTACAACGCACACTGCTGTATTATTCAAAGAGAAGCATATCGTGGAAGCTTGGGGTGTTACACTGTAAATTTATTTATGTCCCCATTCTAAAGAATAAATTTATTTAGTCAAATTGAATATATATAAAAGTTTAAAATATTGGATTTAAAAAGGGTTCACTATTAAAGTTGGTAAAAGTGCATTTTTAAAAAGTACTTCTTTTATCTGAAAAAAAAGAATTTGTTCTTAAATTATGTCTAATAAACTCATAATATGGATTATAAAATTATAAGGATTATATAAGGTTTCAAATTTATTTAATACTATTCATAACCTCATTTGAACGACTTTTTTGGTAAGTTATGGTGCGCTTGAAATCGGTGTTACGTGTAGTGCAAGTTATTGAATTGTTTTGAAGAAGTACACACTATGAAGTCTTGGGGTGATACATTCTCTCCTCCTTCAATAAATTGCATCCTCGCAATTTGAAATTGTTCTTTGAAAATAAAAGGTTGAAAATAGAAAATATCTTTGTGGAAAAACCCACATCGGAAATTGGGTTACTAAAATTTAGTCTTAATATGAGGAAAAGAGAAATGAAAGGGTCACCACCAAATTATGATCTTGATTAGGAAAACATTGGTGGAAATTAGAGAAATATAATTGGAGTAAAAACGTAAATATTTATAGGTAGTGATTGATGTCATCAATCACAAACAAGTGTAAAATTGAGGTCCTTAAATTCATCATTCTATGATGATTTAAAATACCATCAGTTCAACAAAACATAGGGTATTAGGATAACACATTTTTGGTTTTAGGATTATTTAAATAAAGTATAAGAATTAATTTCTTCATAGAATAAGATAAGAAGAAAAAAATATACTTGACAATTAGAGTCTCATCCTTTAACTATGTTCTACCACAAACTCATCTTTCACTCTAAAAGATAATAAAACTCAAAAATAATATTATATTTATCCTATTCGTATAGGGGTAAAAAATGAATTTTATAGTTAAACTAATATAACCATTAATAAAAACAACATTACTCAATCCAGTACATCACGTGGGTCAGTGGTAGGTGATACACCCTTGTCGCCCTTCGGTTGTGGGTTCAAGTCTCTCGGCCTTGTCGGACGCGATGGGTTGCCACCCGACCTCCGGGTTGTCCTTTTATGGTAATCCAAAATAATCCAAACTAGAACTATCCAAAATACTTCAGTTCAAAATTTATAAGGAAGTTAAACACAATGAAGATCCTTTTTTCCGTGTAACAACATTTGAACACCTTCATCTTGTATTATTTTAAAACACTACAACATCCTGAATTACCATAAAACCTTATTGATTACATTCATGATCCCTTATTCCTTAAAGAATAATAGATATACTCCTTCAATCCAAAAATGTTATAAAACCCAAAAATGATAGAATATACAAATCATTAATCAGTTTCAAGGTAGTCAATAATATCCAATATAATTTATCCAAATCAATCATGTATTATTCTAAAATCACTACTTTGGTATTAGAACCATATTATGGTTTATCTTTCTCTCAACCATATTTTTTCCAAAAATTTAACCTACTATTGAGTAACTTTTCATTGTTCCACACAATCTCAAGTCCTTGAAGAAATAGTACTGTAGTACAATCCTTATATACTCCATAATTATTATAACAAGTACATTGTTGATACAACACTCAAATGATATAATCAACATAAGAACTCTAATCATTCCTCTTCATCTGTGGTAGTATCATAACTTGATTATTATCCAATAGCATCATTTGTGGCATAGTATGATTACTGGGACATAGGTTCGTGTAGTGTCCAAACTCCTTGCAAATGAAGAATTGTACATTTGAACCCATTTTCTTACCCTTGCAGTCATGCACTTTGTGCCATTTTCCTCCACACTTATAACAAACTCCCATTCCTTTCAGGCAAGTTCCAGGGTGTTTCTTCCCATAGTTATCACATATGGGAAAATTCTTCTTTTACCTCTTCCCTTTATCCATATTTCCCTCTTCCATCCTTTTCTTGTCTTGCTTCCCTTCAAATCCATAGGACTCAGTAAACTCTTTACTTATCTTATCAACACCTGATATTATTTCTTCATATGATGATAATACATGGGAGACTATTTTCCTTCTAAATGATGGATTAATACCATGAAAGACATGATCCTTCTTACTATTTGGATCATGTGCATTTTTGTAGTTCTCATTCGTTCTACTGGGCGCCATTTCTAAACAATGGCATACACTAGATTAGTTTATGAATAACAATATCTAATCACAAACACATAACATAAATTAAATAGTTTATGGATGTAATCCATAATCATAAAAATGCCTCCTTTGAGGAAATATATACTCATAAACCCTTCATAATGATTTGTAAAGAAAATGAGAGTTATCCTAAGCATATCCCCCGGAAGTGTCATAACCAAGAGTGCAGCAAGGCCCGTTGTCGTGCACCAGTTCCCGTTCGAGTCTAGCTCAAAGCGGTGTTTTCGGGTTTTACCCCTAGGTACATCTGTGCTAGAGCCGCCTCTACCTGCTCGTATCCAGACAGGGATGCATTGCTCAGAAAACTCACAAAATCTCTACAATACAAAAATTCTAGGAAGTTCTTCTATATTAATCTTCAAAGCCCATCTTAAATCTATGTGCTCAAATAAGAGTTTATCTAAATCTAGCTTCCAAGGTTTGTACTAAACTTTCTCTGATACCAACTGTAACGCCCTGACCCCAGTTACCCAGAGTCGGTGCATTATTACATAACATTGGTATGATCATAAGAAAGATCAAATCTCGAAAGACCGATTGGTTTAGTAGCCTTGGAAACACTAGATATATTCATAAAGTTTTACATTACAACATAAAGTAAAAAACTACTACAAAAATATAATGTCTCCATAGTCAACACTATTATCCCCTAATAATATCCCTACAGGTCATTCATAATTTAATTCTTCACATCCTGGGAAAAATAAAACATATAAAAGGGGTGAGCTCAAATGCCCAGTACGGATAACAATATAGTGGAAACTTTCAAAAATATGCAGAGACATTTAATGCAATGTATAACTAAAACAAAAGCCTTTTAAACTTGAACTTCAACATATTATGACAAAAGTAAAATGAAATAATTCCATTTACTTATTCACATGGATATTCTACTAATCTAATAATCACATGCAATATCAATAACAACTTTCATAATGATGGAATGCATAATGTCATACTATCATAACCACATAGCCAAGGCCTTATGCCAAGACTACAAATAAGATTTTTTCAAGGCCTTGTGCCAAGACACTAGTTTATCTCATGAGACCTACCGATGCATCGAGGACCTATAGAGGGCTCCACCTGTCACTTACTAAGTCCAATGCATTCCCATATGAAAAGGTTTAAACATAACATAAACATTCATATTAAAACTAGCATACGAAATGTCAATACTTTCTCCATAAACCATGAATGGTATAAAAATAACACATCCACAGTAAAACATATCACAAAACCTTCAATACAATACAAAAGTTTTGTATCATAATAAATCAACTTCAAATAAGCCTAAAATTTATCAAAGGATGTTGTCATAGATGAAATCAAAACTATTCGAGATAAATATCTCTTTTCTCAAAATCATTGAAAAGTCACACATTTATAAAGGAAGTTAAAGGAGATTTTTGAATCAAAGTGTCTCATACCACTTTGAAAGTTTTAAAAGAAATATCATTTCAAAACCTTCATGTTCATATAAATAAATCCTTAAAATCATTTTGAAAACATGGACATTAATTAAAAATATTTAGAAAGATAAATATTTAAAACATTTAAAATTATGATCTTGATAAAGAGTACCTTTAAAAAATTGTTAAAATATTCATTTTGAAATCCTTTACAAGTCACATAATTATAAAATAAACATTTACTATGAAAATATTCTTATGAGCTTGTAAGGGAAGCTTTGACGATTTTATAACGGAAGTAAATAGCCTCACCCATCGTATAAGTTAAAAAAACATTCTTACCTAAAATTTGACGAAAGGTTAAAAGTGCCTTGTTTGGAAAACGACGGAAAAATTGCTTTAAAAACACATAAGGGTATAAATTACTTTAACCCATATTCTTTGTAAATAATAAAAATGTTTTGAAATACATTTAGAAGAAACATGGATGTGGATGATAAAGAAATCTCAGTAGATTATTACATATAAACAACCTCGGATAATGAAGAGATTGTGAAATAAACCCTTACCTTGTACTTTTCCTTGGTTGGGGTAGGTTAACCTCCTATATAATGGTGAAATAATTGTTATTAAATTATTCAATAATCATATACAATAATATTTTGTCATATATGATCTTTTAACATTGCTTTGTTAATAATATATTAGAATTATCGTCGTTTCGGGTGTTAACTTACTCGTTTTCTTTTATATGTTTTATTATGTAAGACATGTTTGTAATGGATATGTTGTATCTTAATCATATCCAGAATGATATCAAGTCTTTAGATTCTATTATTAATCATCAAATGAGAATTATACTTGAATGGATATGATGGAGAATGAATCTCATCGCGTTCGTGGAGACGGTAGTCCGTACGTACGCACGAGTGATAATATCATTCTTTTGATATTAAAATAATATATAATTGGATGGTATATCATATATAAATAATCATTATAATGTTATATTTATTATTATTATACCCATCCAAATAATAATTTATTGAATAACAATTACACCACGATGTGGAGACGGTAAGCCGTACGTACGCACGTATGGTGACATGTTATTCAAATGATCGATAGAATACTGAATATGGTTGTACCATATTTATAATAACATCACAGTATATATATGATACTAGAGTTATTATTTTAGAATGGTAATAACAAAGGAAGAAAAAGTGGAAGAAGAAAGGAACTTGGAAAAGGGTGGTGAAATCATTACCTCTTCTTCGGGTTCTTCCTTTTGATTTGATCAAAAGGGCTCCTTAGGATGTCTTTATGATCAAAATAAGGCCTCTAGGATGTAGTGAGTGAAGTTGTGAGAGTATTTGGGTAGGTTTTGGCCGAACGAAAAGTCTTTTAAGGTGTTAAGAAATGAGAAGTAGGAGTTCCCTTTTATAAGAGGGGTGAGGGGCACCTTTGGAAAATCTAGAAATATTAATTTATAATAAATTAATATTCGGTTTATAATGGATCAAAAGTTGATTATTTAAAGTTTAAGGTGGTTATTGGTCGAAAACCACTCAAAAAATATAATTTATACAGGTTTGGGTCATTATATTAATCTTATCTTTAAGTATTAACTCTTAGATAATTAGTTTCACATTTACAATGTCTCTTTGTATTTTTATATAATATGGTTAATAATCTTACCATATACATCCAAGAGACCCCCAAGTGGTCCATTAATGATACACCTATCATGATATAAGTCTCTTGGCCGAACCTTAGATTTTTAGGAATTTAATATCAATTAATAATATAATATTTGTTTTAAAAACTCTTTTATGTCAATTTTGACAATATTCAATAATTGATTTTTGTAAAACTTATAACAGAATGATTACTTCGAAAAAAAGTTATTTAAAGAAATACTAACATGTCATATTAACATAGAAAATTAGTTTAATTCATAAAAAGTTTCAAATTATATTTATTTGGGAATTTATAATATCAATTATCCTAATTTTTCATTAATTAGGTAATTACTCGATCATAATTGTGTCATAAATAAATTAAATTATTTAATGTCTAAAAATTATAAATAAAATACCATTATGTATGAAATCTCTTTATAGTTCTAATGAATATTTATAGTCGGGCATACAACATATATAACCCTATGTAAAAATTGTTTTTCTAAAAGATATATGCTTATGTCATTTTTGTACTTATTTTAACTTAATTAAAATAGTGTCCCTATCACCTACAAGTGGCTCCATGGGGTCCCAAAATCGACCCAAATATGCCCATGGTCAGACATGTATCCACAAATAAGGTTATGAAACGTTTTAGGGTAATTTAGTATTATTATAATATTATTTTTTAACCCTTATTTACCGGATTTACCCTTAACCATGGTAAATAAAATATTTACCGCAATAATTATTCAAAATGTCTAAAAATAAAAGTTACCTATTCACACAATATGAACATCCTAATTCCAAATATGTAATTCATTTTTCTAAATTCAAAACATAGAAGTGGCAGAAATTAATTTAAAATTAATCCCGCTGTTAAAACAAAAAGCGTGTTTTTAAGATATAATAACTATCAAAAGATTGATACTTGTTTATGTTGGGTTTAATTGTGAAATTATGTCCAATGACCATAATTGTATTAAATGGTAAAAATATATTCTAAATATACTTTAAAACCACTCAAATTCATAATTTATCACTATTAATTATTTGGATTAAAAAATTTGTTTTTAATTAAAATTTAGTAATTTTCACTATTCATCAAAATATTAATGTTATCCAAAAAGTACCAAAATTTCACCTTAGTCTAAATTCGACACTCCGAATCCAAAAATGAAGTCCATTTTGAAATATAAAATATATATAATTTCAAAAATTAGGTATTACTATTCATAACTGCTAGTTTTATCGGTTGTGGTGTGTGTTAGAACTCGAAGTTGCATACAACGCACACTACTGTATTATTCAAAAAGAAGTGTACCGTGGAAGCTTGGGGTGTTACATTGTAAATTTTTTTATGTACCCATTCTAAAGAATAAATTTATTTAGTCAAATTGAATATATAAAAGTTTAAAATATTGGATTTAAAAAGGGTTCACTATTAAATTTGGTAAAAGTGCATTTTTGAAAAATACTTCTTTTATCTGAAAAAAAAAAAGAATTTGTTCTTACATTATGTCTAAGAAACTCATAATATGGATTCTAAAATTATAAGGATTATATAAGGTTTCAAATTTAGTTAATACTATTCATAACCTCTTTTGAACGACTTTTTTGGTAAGTCAGGGTGCGCTTGAAATCGTTGTTACGTGTAGTGCAAGTTATTGAATTGTTTTGAAGAAGTACACACTATGAAGTCTTGGGGTGTTACAAACCACTCGAAAAGATGAATTCAAAGGATAGATAAAGTAAATCAACCCTTGACCCACTTGATTAAGTCATTTGAAAATAAACCAGTGTATATCTATCACTTCCTCCTTTTCTATGATTAAACTGTATATAATCATTCTAATATTGATCATTCTAATATCGATCATCCTGATGTTGAAATTTTCCTTCTTGATCGTGATATCGATCATTATAATACAGAACATTTCTTTCCTGAGTCTGATATCGATCATTCTAATATTGATCATTCTGATATTGATCATTCTGATATTCATCATTCTGATATTGATCATTCTAATATTTATTATTCTTATATTGATCATTTATGGGTACCAAAAAAATTATATCATCTGATGGAAATCCTAGATGCAATAGTAAATTGGTACCACATTTTCAATCAATACCACCTTCTCGATCAATACAACATTTTCAATCATTTTGGGTACGATTATTCTGATTCCAATATTAAATTATGTGTTTTATAGAAAACAAAATTCTACAGTGACTCGATACCACTTCTTTTTAATCCAACCAAAATTTGATCATTTGTAAAAACAATCAATATCACTTCTTTCTCTCAACAACCTAAATATGATAAATCTGGATACAATATTTTTCAGATTGGAATCATCTTCTTTCACTCAACCTTTCTTCCATCATGATTTCACCATAAGTTCTCAATTAAACTCATGATCTATATGAAATATGAATTAGTAAAGAATTATCAGATTTAAAACATCATAATCATAGTGACTTTGATTCCCCTTCCAAATAGCAACTATCTGCTCCAGAGTGAGGTCGATGACCATTTACTTCTAGTAAGATGTATTCATTATCATCATGAACGCAATTTGAGTCTAATCAAAACTACTTCTTCCAAATATCCTCTTCTCATTATGATGGACTATCACAGTGAGTCTGATTCTTTAAAGAACACAAGTCTGATATTTATCAATACCAAAAGTATCACAATTGATTCCAAAAACAATGTAAATTGGTTTCCTTCCTTAAAAATATACTTTGACAACAAAAGACAACACAAAACACCTTCATCATCATCTTTGTCCTAACAATCGCCCCCTATATTTTTTTCAACCAGGTTTTCATAAATCATTGAACTTTGGATCCTTAATAAATAGATTACTTATCAACAATTCTAAGCCTATATGGGCTAACTCAGTTTAGGAAACAAGAATCATTTATAGAAATACCATGATGTCTAAAAGTAGTGGTTTGGAAAATATATTCATCTTTCTTCCTCAACTCTTCTTCAACCTTCCAGTAATACAAAAAAAAATTCTACAACCACTGGAACAAACAGTTAGAATAGTTCACACACTAAATAATGCTAAATTCATATCTTACCCACAACTCCCCCTTTTTACCTTCTTCACTTGGATTGATTTATGAAACAATACATTTCTCCCCCCTTAACAATACAATCCAAAGGTAATATGAGAGAGGGGATAAAACCATATACCTCAGACTTGATGAGAAAGATTTTGGATGCCCGTGTTCAACCTCAATCTAAAAAATGATTCCTTCTATAATGGTTTTGTGAAAATGTCAACCACTTATCCTGATGTTGAAACATATTCCAGTTTAAATTCATTTTTCTTTACATGATATTTGATGAAATGATATTTGATATCAATATTATTTGAATAAGAATATTGAACTATATTTCTAGTGAGATTGATTGATCTTTTATTGTCACAACCCTAGATCAAGGGTAACTTCAATTCCACAATAAAATATTCCAATTGTGTTTTCATCCACATGAGTTGAGTAATAGCTATAGTAGAAGAAACATACTCAACTTCATCCATACTAAGAGTTACTGAATTCTATTTCTTTGAATGCTATCTAACATAATTCTTTTCTATAAAGAATACTCCACTTGATGTGGATCTTCTATCATCAAAATTTCCTACCTAGTCTACATCTGAATACCAAAAAAATAAATTCTATTTGATCTTCCATACCTAATTATAAATTTTTTTGTGCCTTTGATGTAACTAAGAGTTCTTTTTTCAGCAATAAAATGTGATTCATTTGGAGTAATTTAAAACCTTTCACAAAATATAACAACATAAACAATGTCAGCTCTTGAGTCAGTAAAATAGAATAGACTTCCAATCAGATTCTGATACTCTTTCTAGTCCACTTATTTTACTTATTCATCTTTACTCGACTTAGTGCCCACTGTCATAGTTTTGGAAATGGGTTTTGAGTTTTCTATGCTGAACCTCTTGAGAATTTCCTTATAATACTTTTCTTGGGTGAGAAAAATGTATTCTTTCTTTTTCAAGATTTGTAACCCCATAAAGTATTTCATGTCCCCCATCATGGAAATTTCAAATAACTTATTCATATCTTTAGCAAATCTTTCACAACTTCATTCATCAATCTCAGCAATGATAATATCATCCACATAATAAATCATAATGATGGAATAATCTTGACTTTCTTTGATATATAGAAATTTATCCACTCTTTATTGAAATTCATCTTTCTTAAGAAAGTATCCAATTTGGAATACCATGACCTAGGATCCTATTTTATCCTATAAAAGGCTTTCTTCATTTTTCACACATAACTTTAATATTTACCAATAACAAATCCACAAGGTTGTTCAATATAAACCTCTTATTCAAGATCAATATTTATGAATGCGGATTTAACATCTATTTGAAAGATCTTGTAGCCTCATCGTGGAGTAATAGCAAGAAAGATTATAATTGTTTCCAATCTGGCCACAGGATCAAAGGTTTCATCAAAATCAGTTCATTCAATCTTTGAATACCCTTTGCAAACCAATCTTTATTTGTTTCTTATAAATTCACCTTCATCATTCATTTTGTTCTGGAAAACCCATTTTGTTCCAATGATGTTTTTTAAATAATGGGTATGAGTTCTCATGTTTTGTTATTTTTAATCCAATACAATTCTTCATTCATGTATTGAACCCATTCTAGATGTTCAAAATCTTATTTCACATCATTTGACTCTACTTTTGAATACAAAGAATTATGAGTAATTGGTTCTGTTCATGTTCTTATTTGAACCTTCTGGTGCTAATCACCAATTATTTTATGATCTTACACTTTCTTCTTCATCCTTGGATGATATTTTTAAGTGTCTTCCTCATCACCAGAATTAGATGAGTCTAATTCTTCGTCTTGAGTATGAATACAATTATATGCATCCTTATCATAATTTTTTTCTCCCACTTTCTAAACTTCCTTGTCTGCATGAGAATGTTTATCTTCATATTCCTTTTCAATTACTTTCACATCAATTGAATCAACAATTATTTTTGATTCTTTTTTTAAGCACTCATATCCTCTTCCTTCTGGAGAATATCCAAGAAAAATTTCATCTACACCTTTTTAATCAAACTTTCCAAGGTTTCTACCTTTCACCTTTATAATAAATAGAGTCCCAAAAACCCTCAAGTGTTTAAAACTTAGTGTTTTTTCATAAGAAAAATTACCTGGAGTCATACCTAATTGAGTTCTGTAGAAACAAAATTTCTGAATATAAATATAAGAACTCATGGATTTCCTCAAAAAGTAATGAGAAAGGCCATGTTCAAGTAACATGGTTCTTCCCATTCCACCAAGTTTCTATTCTATATTTTACCAACCACATTTTTTTGGGAGTATATGGGAAACTATAATCATGATTAATTCTATGCTTCTCAAGATATTCTTCATACTATCCACTTCTATATTCACCACTATTTTCTATTTTTAACTTCTTGATTGAATTATCACATTCCTTTTCTTTTTTCCTTCTAAAACTTTTAAACATTTTCGAAGCATCTAATTTTTGTTTCATATACATAACACAGGTAATGAAAATAAAATCATCAATGAATGTAATGAAGTAATTATATCCATTTGTTGATTGTTTGAACATTATCTTACATATATCAGAATGATTTATCTCTAGGGGTTGTTTTGAACAAATCTCAACTTTCTTATACACTGAGTTTTTATTCTTCACTTTCTCACAAACAGTGAAACACTAATATCTTCTTCTTGTAAAATCAAGAATATCTCAAACACTTTCACTTTAGGATAACTTTCTCATGTTTCTTTGACACATGTGTCCCATCATTTTATGACACAATTCATTCTCTTCCACCATACTCATGTAACAAGAGTTTTTTATTTCACCAATCGGAAAAATATTCCCTTTTGTATGTTGGCCTCTTGTAAAAATCTTCCCATATTCATCACTTTTCACAAAAAACACATATTTATTGAAGATAAATTCATTACCCTCATCACACAATTGTGAAACTCTTAGCAGATTTTGTTTCATCCCATCAACATACAATGTTTTCTTAGATTTCATGTTTTATTTTCCAATTATGGATTACCCAACACCTTTAATTTTCAATTATTCATCATTTCAAAATTTCTCTATTCCTTATTTAAAATATTTCACATCCTTAAACAATTTTAAGTCTCCTATAATGTGTTAAAAACAACCACTATCAAGTATTCAGGGTCATTATCTTTTTCTGGCTTTTAATGCGGTTTCAACAATAAGAGATTTTTCTCCTTTATTTTCTCTCTTCAATTTGAACTTATAATAATAAATAATATTTTTGTTGAGATTATAACAAAATAACAAATCCTTTTACAAGGTTTTCAGGTTGTTTACATCTTTTACAAATAGTTTCCAGGAGCAGGATCCTATTTTTAATCTTTACTCCAACCTTCTCTAATTTCTTCACAACAAGTTTCTCTGTCTTCTTTCTTTGAGGAGATTGAATCCCCCTAAATATTATCCTTTCATAACTTTTGTGATAATAGGAATGTTTTTGTTTGAACCAAAACATACTTTGTGTGTGTTTGAATCCCCTATAATAATATAAATATCCATAGAATGAGTATTTACCTCTGAAACTTCCATATTGATTATAATTTTCAATATGTTTCTGAGAAACTTTCTCATATCTATTTCCTGAGACACCAACATTATTTATATCAATCATATTCTTCTTCTTCTTTCCATATTTTTTAGATCCAGATTGTTTTAAAACATTTTTGAATTCAGGTCTCTTTGAAACTTCAGAATTCACATCATTTTTGGTTTTAGACACAAACATGACTTTCCCATCTTTTTTCTTTTCATAAATAATTATATGTTTATTTCCACCCTTTGAAGGTAACTTTTAATGAACCTTCTCTGATTTCTCATTTTTAGAACTTTAACCAAACTCAGTGATATAGTTTTGGAAACTTGGGTTTCTCAATTCATCTTTTTAAAGTTTTGTTGGGCAAGTTCCATCTATTCTTCTTATACCTTTATCTTAACCTCCAGATACTCATTATGATTCTTTTCTTCTTTAACATATTTCTTTGAATCATCAATCACTTTAACTAGATTTTCCATCTCATCAGTAAAACATTATTGGTTGTTTGAGTATTTATCTTCCAACATTTTTTTGTTTTTCAATTTTTTTGATCTTTCTCATAAATTATTTCAACGCTTCTTTAAAATGGATACCATGTTGAGTATCTTCTTCTTCAGAACTCCTGCTTCCATATTATTCATCATTCACAGTTGCAATGAAATTATTTTCAATACCATACTCAATTGACTTTTTGTATTCATCATCTCTTCTTTCATCTTCTTCATATTTATATAAGAAACTTATTCTTTTGGATTTGAAGAATTTATTTTATTTCCCTACAGAATAAAACTTTACTATATCAACCTATTTCTTCTATGATTTCTTGGATTTCTTTATTCTTCTTCACTATCCTATTCATTCTTTCTTTGAGGATAGTTATCTGCAAAGTGAACAACTACTCCACATTCAAAAAATATCAAGGTAACTTTCCCTTTGAATTTTACTATACCTCTTTTTACATTTTAAAAAAAAGATAAGATATCATTGAAATTTTTACATACCTCATTTTCTGAGTCAGAATCACCATATTCTTCTTCAATAAGATTATTCATTGACTTTTCTTTCTTCATATCCTTGAAAGACATTTCTCTATCTATCTTTGTTTTTCATCTCATATATTTCTCTATTATCATTTAATAAGTGATAAGAGTGCTATGTAAATCATTAAGAGATAGTGTCTCAGGATATCTATCTTCTAATAAAGAAACTTTTGCATCAAATATTTTAGGTAGGATTCTCAAAATATTTTCAAAAAATTTAGAGTCATCCAGCTTTTCACTAAGACATATGATAGTTATCACAATATCATTCACCCTAGTAAAGATATCCCCCATAGATTCATGCTCACACATATTCAAGTCTTCATACTTCAATCTCCATATTTGAAGATTTTCTTTCATGACTTTTTTATTGCGTTTATATATGTTTTTTAATTTTTCCCATATACCATTGTATATGGAAACACCTTTCACTCTCAATAATTCACTTTTAGAAAGTTATGAAAATATTAAATTCTTCACCCTTCTATGATTCTCAAGATTCTTATAATTAATAGGTGTAAGTGGAGATTTATCATTAATGGGTGGAAACCCAATTGTTGCAGCTTCTAGAACATCATAACTGATATACATAAGATAAGGAAGTATTATATCCTTCTATATATGATAATTCTCTCCATCATAGACTGGAATACCTTTACAGTTCACATAGTTCAAAATATCCATCAGCAAAGAATAGTGAAGGGAACCTACCTATGATACCAATTGTAAGTGCCCAAACAGTGTATTGTATCACTAAGAGGGGGAGGTTGAATCATTGATACACTTTTTCTTTTATGTTTCTTTTCAATTGAAACAGCCTTATCCTCTTGTTAAAGATTCACTTCCCTGCTACGAAAAATTCAATACACACATCCACAGGAACACAGATATTTACAAGGTTCACTATTCTATAAGAAGAGCTAATTTCTTGGTATGGTTTGTAAATGACCCAATACCATAAAATTCACTAAAAAAATACTTATATTAAAATGAGTAAGATATTACCTTAAAATCATGTAGCACTATGAAACAATACGACTAGTGTGTGTTCACCCTCTAAGCACAAATAGGGTAATACAATTTTCATGTAACAACTCATGTTACCTGTGCTTCTTTTCAGTTCAAAAAATTTATTCAATTGAAATACAGTTCTTCAATTCCTTACTTGGAAGAAAGATAAAAACCTCTTGGACTTTTTTTTAGAAAACTCAATCTTATTTTTTTTTTGCCTGATTTTCCCAGTTGTATTCCTTTGAGTACGGTTCTCTTAGTCTGATTATCTTTCTGAACACAATAGTAAAGAATTAGTTCCACTTCAATCCCTGAGTACGATAAACTCGGTATGATTCTTCATCTATCTAGAAATATTTAATAAAAAAATACCGAGAACAAATAATCTCATTCTGATTAATCCTGCTCAATACGATGATCAACCGAATACAACATTCTTCCTAGTGAAATGTCTTCAATACAAAACAAAAAGGTATCACTTTATCTCAATGAAAACTAGGATCTCCTCTCTCTACTAATATAAATAGTACACCATCTTCATTCAAGTACAATGTACTTTTTTCCTTTTATAGGTGACCCAAAATAGGTTTGGGTGGGAATCCCAAAATATTTCTCGCTCACCCAAATTCATCCAAAATGAAATTTCCCCTAAAATATTATAGCAATTATAACTTCATCAACACTTATTGATTATTCTCAAAAAATCTAAAATATTTACCTCTTATTCTCTAGATTTACAATTCAGTTGTCATTCGACTATAATTATTGGGTCAGATTTCAAATACTTAGTATTATTTCAATAATTGAGTTCGATATCTATTGTAGAATCTAATTTCAATTTCCAAGTCTTCTTTAATAAAGATTATTTAAATCAAAATATTGTATTTTAATGTTAATATCCACATTTAAAAATCATTCAAAAATCTCTTTTCTTCCAACAACTCATTCAAACAAAGTAATTCATCACTTTTGAAATGGTTGGCTACATTTTTATCATATTCTTCATTTATTATCTTTACCCACTTGAAAATATCACTTCAATGTATAGAAAAAGTAAATGAATCCTTGAACCGCTTGATGAAGTCATTTTAAAACAAACCAGATTATATATATCTCTTCCTATTTTGTAATGATTAGTTAGGATATGATCATTATGATATCGATCATCCTAATGTTGATCTTTCTCTTCCTAAGCTTGATAATTTTCATTTTAATAATTATCATTTCCTTCATGAGCCAGATATTGACCATTCTAAGATTGATCATTCTGATATTGATCATTTTGAGATTGATCATTATAATATTGATCATTCTAATATTGATCATTTCTAGGTATGAAATATTTTTATATCATCTGACGGAAAACCTGGATGCTATAGTAAATTGGTACCACATTTTCAATCAGTATCACTGTTTTGATCAATGCCACATTTTCAATCAATAAGACCCCTTCAATCATTCTGGGTATGATTATTCTGATTCTGATCTAGAAGTATGTGGTTTATGGAAAACAAAATTTTATAATGAATCAATACCACTTCTTTTTAATCCACCCAGAATCTGATCATTTTGAAAAATAATCAATATCGCCTCTTTCTCTCTACCACCCAGATATAATAAATCTAGATACAATATTTTTTAGATTTGCAAAATCTTCATTTAATCCTTCGTTATTCCATCAATATTTCATCACAAATTCTCAATTAACTAGTCTATATTAAATATGAATCAGAAAACCATCATCACATATAAAACATCATAGACATAGTGACTCTAATTCTCTATCAAAACAGCTACATCTCCCACATTAGCTTCAGAGTGAGACCGATGACCATTTACTTCCAAAAAGATTTATTCACTATCATACCAACCCTGATTTGATTCCAATAAGATACACTTCTTCCAAATATCCTCTTCTCATTATGATGGACTATCACAGTGAGTCTGATTCTTTACAAATACATGATTCTGATATTTATCTATACCATGAGTAGCACAATTGTTGCTAGAAACAAAGTGAATTGATTTAATAACTTTAAAACATACCTTGATATCAAAATACAACACAAAACACCTTCATGATTATCTTGGTCCTAACACTTTTTAGTGGATGAGAATTGATTATGAGTTTCCTTAATTTTTAAATAAGCTGAGAAACTTTCATCATACATCATCTATAGATGGAATAAATCCTGTTAGTGTATAGAGTAGTACTCATAGTACATTTTCATACATGTTGATAAATTATAACTTGGGTACATGTTTATGGATGAATCAAAAATACATTATGTTGTCTCTATTTATATCTAGATCAAAACAACATGGTAATGATATTGATGACTATTTGGCTCCATTGATCAAAGATCTGAAATTGATATGGGATTTATATTTTACAGTGTATAATGCTCATATAAGTGAAGAATTAACATTTAGGGAAACTTTTAAAGATATAACATTAAATGAATGTTGGAGTGTCCCATTTTTTAATAATTCATACACTCATTTCAATTGAAACTTTCTTTTACCACTAATTTTTTAGGAAATCAAAAATGTTTACCTCGATATCATAAATACTAATCCTAGATGAAACCATTTGATGGGAATAATAAATATGGTAAAACATAATATTCAATAAGTTTTGACCAAATATTATATAAATTAAAATATATTGATAC
The DNA here is from genome assembly GCA_963277665.1 of Viscum album. Taxonomy (NCBI): domain Eukaryota; kingdom Viridiplantae; phylum Streptophyta; class Magnoliopsida; order Santalales; family Viscaceae; genus Viscum; species Viscum album. Next base: position 123,942,903 of record OY728146.1, on the reverse strand, counting down.
TTTTTTCGGTAAACCATTTTCGAGAAACCTTTTGAAATTGGATTCAAAAATGAGATCAATTTTATTTGAATTTTCATATTGGAATTGTTTGTAAATAAAATATTTTGTTGATGTGATACATGTAGAAAAAAAATTATTTGATAGTGTTACTGAAACATTAATAAGTTTTCCAAGAAAAAAAAATATGGAATCATTGATAGGTAAGACATGCATGAAATGGTAATAAGATTAGAGTTGGAACCAGTGAAGGGTTAAGGGCATAATTTTCTTCCTTTAGCATCTTATACTATATCCTAAAAAAATAGTGTGATTTTTCATTTTCCTTACTAGTATAAAATTTATATACAGGTATTTATAAAATATTATTAATTTCATGTCGATGATTAATTTGAAGTTACAGGGACTAAAATCACACAACTGTCAGGTTTTGTTATAATATTTGATCTAGTTATTTATGTTTCATTTTGTCTAAAAATGTATGACATACATTAACCAGACACTACTTCTTTTTCAAATCCATATCCAGTAAATTTATAGACCCAAATAATTTTCCAATCATCAATAAGGTGGTTATTGTCATATTATATGAATTAGAGATATTCTTCCCACCATCATCCTTTGATATAAGGGTCCACCTGATGGGTATATTAGTTAGATAGGTTCAACTATGTGGTCCTATCCAATACAGATGGATGTACCCCCATTGAATGGGATATGAATAATTTGAAAGGGTATGTCAAGAATAAAAGTTTACCAAAAGGTTGTATTGAAAAATGATATATTGTTGAAGAAGATATTGAATTATGTACTGGTTACCTTCCAAATTTCAATAGCATTAGTCTCCACAAGTTTCACCACAGTGGGAATCTTATGGGTGAAGGGATTTCTAGAAGATATGTTCTTAAAATTACTATCACATAGAGGAATCAAGAACAACTTTACATTTTACATAATAGTGAATATGTTGATCTATATATTGAATCTCACAATATAATTCTTAGATATTTGAATCCATCATCGGCTGAAGGAAGGATATCAAATGCATATAGTCAATAGTTTATAAGATGGTTCTGATATCATATTTATAAGGAGTTCTCTTAAAATATGAATTCAATTGTTAAATGAATTCGATGGAAATCTAGGGTACCAAATGAAAATGTTATATCTTACACTGGTTTTTCAATCAATGATTATACATTCTATACAAAATAACGTGATGAATGTAGTAAGATGAAAAATAATAGTGTTACAATTATGGTGGAAGTGATGAACATATATGGTTCCAAGGATAGAATTCCAATTTTTGAAAATATTTCTAATTTCGGCAATATCAATGATATATAAAAGTTATATTATAAAACATTTCAAGTGTTGATTTTATATTGTTAATGGATTAAAAATAGGAGTTAAGTGAAAGTTTGTTGAATGGGATTCATGAAGGTGAATTTTACTGTGGAGGGGGAAAAGGATGATTCGTTCATAATGGAATCACTGTAAATTCAAATATTTTATGTCTCAGATCCAGCAAACAATAATTGGTTTATTGTCCTACTGGTGACTAAAACAACTACAAGATTAGATGAAAATTCAATCAAGTATGAAACTTTCATTGGGAGATCAAATCATTTCATGGTGGTCTCAATATAGACAATGTCTTTTACGTTAGAGGGGACCGCAATGAAAAGATTTTGATTCTCGATAGAGTATACAATTCCATTCAACCTTTAAGAAAATAAATAGATTTCAATGAGCTTTTTAAAGTGTTTTTTAATATACTATGATTTTACACATAATATTTTGTGTTCCCTAAGATATTAACACAATCTAAATTAATTGTTTGACTACTCATGTAAACAATTTCTCCTGTAAATGATTATGTTTTAAATCTTGGGGAAGAATATGTGGTTGATGCTAAAATTGTAAAATTATTAGGGGATCAACAGAATGTTGATGAAAAAAACATGAATGATTCATCATCATAATGTTGAATAAAATTTTCAAGGAAATAAGTAAGGGTATAAAATTTTAGGTTAGATGGAATCAATGCGGCTAACCTTTTGACCCCCACAAGTAAATTTTCATTAGTTATGTTACGATCATAATGAGTATGAATGTCTTGATTGATAAAGATTCTTAGCACTATGTATATCATTTAATGAAGGAAAACCATTGGGAAGATATGAAGGTAACATTATGATAACCTTTTATTAATTTACCAAATCCAAACAAGGTACAATAATTTTTAGATTTAAAGTTTTTAAACTTTAACCAAACCCAAAAGTGATAAAATGTATTGGGGACAAAAAAATATCAAAAAACCTCCATTAAACATGAGGGAAATCATAATCAATCCACCACCACTAACACCTTAAAGTAGTGGAACACTATAAACTGGATCCACCATCACCATCAAGATACATCTTTCCTTTACCTAGATTATACATAGAAAAGTATACATACACCCAAACATGTATATAAGGTGTGATCCAAATACCATTGGGATTCACCCAAAGAAAATATTAAATTCTATATCATTATAATACATATCAACATTCACACATCCACAAATATAGTTGAAACGTTTTTAAGAAAACACTTTTATGGAAAAAAATTATCAAAAAGATGCTTTCTTGAAATAAAAATGTACACACGGTATATTGTATACTGATGGTTATCACCACATAACATAAGAATCATTTCATAAGAGAGAACCATTGGTAAATCCATATAGTTAACTATCACAATTGAGACCTTAGAAACCTCCTACCTCAGTGATCAAAATCCTCTTACTCAACTACCAACAGTGTTCCTGTGCATGAGCCCATAAAAGGGATCCCATCCCAAGGTCTAATGGTCTCCATATCATAATCCAATACCAATAGTGTTCCCATGCATGAAACACTATATGGGAACTCATCCCAATGTCTTTTGTTCTCTAATCATATCACATGTTTAGTTAGTATTGTATATTCAATCATGATATATGAATCTGGGACTCAAACTATTCTGAATCAACTAGCATACTAGTTCTATTATTCCCTCCTAGATGCTTAGGATTCCTTTTTTTCTCAAATTCCATTCCATATTTCACTTAAATCATCAATTTCATATACGTAATCCAAGAAGCATAAGAACACAAGGAAATCACCACTTTTACATTTTCACATTGATCCAATGATCAAAATCCACAAGGAAACCTCCATTATCTCTAAACAATACCAATTTACACTTCACACACACACCAAAATCATTTGTAAATACATTTCACACCACTAGGAAATTTTATGAAACCAATTTGGAAACACAACAAGAATAACACATATGGAATCTAACCATTTCTATGGGAAAATCCCCTTTCAAATTCATACTCACATCAAATCCATTTTATAACATGATTCACATCTCTTTAATAATTCAAAGACACTTTTATGATGCATAATGAAAAATAAAACAAGCCATAAAAACCCATTTCTATTGTAAAATACACTTTCAACACAATCCCACCTTTAAATATATTTGAAAACACATTTTTCACCTTTCATATAGGGCATAAAACATATTCAAGAAACACCACAATGAAGTGCACATAAAACATAACCAATTTTCTTTAGAAAGACAAATCTAATCACATGTGTATCTAAAAAACCATCCAAAACATATTTCTCACCACACAAACAATACATAGAATACATTTAAGAACCAACCAAGCGAGCCAAAATAATATAATAATGTAAAATGTGTGGAGACACCTACCTCACACTTAAAAACTTATAAAACCACAATTTCACCACCACAAGACTATATAAAGGAAATAATGAACAATATTTATCATGATTTCACCCAACATCTCAAGATCTAACACTCATTGGGTCAAATAACCCACTATAAAATAAGAACTCAATAAGGGGGAATAGAAACCCTAGAAGAAGGGATGAATTATGAGAAAAGAAACTTACTTAATGATTCCTTGAAGTTCCCACACCAAAACTACAAATATATTAACACTCAAAGGCTCCAAGAAGGATTGAAGTAAGCTCTCATGCCTGAAAATCCTATATGGGAAGATGAGTGGTGATTTAAAGACAAAATTGAAGAGGTCATAAGGGTAAATTTATACTTTTTAATGTCCTAGATAGGTCACATGTTTTTCCTTCATAGTTTTCCAAACTATCCATCCCTCACTATCTAAGAGAAACATTCCACATAGTTATCCTACATGGTTTTCAAAAGAGTATGACAATTTTACGGTCGCCACTATCCAAAATGAACATTTTCCGTATGATTTCCTTGGAAAGGGAATATGGTTCCCCCAAACCTTGTACCAACCATGAACCACCTTCGGTCAAGCCCGAAATCTCAATTTTTCCTAAAAACTCACGAGGAACCCAAGTAATAAGTTAAAAACCAAAATTAAATAGAATAATATATCAAAACAAAAACATAGATGTGATTATTCTCTCTACCATGAAAATTTTCATCCCCAATAAAGTCGCTTTGAATGTTGGTCAGAAAACAAGAATGGATGCTCTTACTCAACCCAAGAATTCTACTCCCATGTTTCATGCATTTCATTACCATGCTTCCAAAGAACTTGGACTAATGAAACCAAGAGTCACTTTATATTAAGAATCCAAAATCCACATTGGCTTCTCAAACACTTAAAATTAGGTTCCAATTCCAACTCTTCCCAATTAATGACATGAGATGGATCTTGGTTGTACTATTGTAGCTAAGTGATAGGGAACACATCATAAATTTATGTCATATATGAAGGAAAATCTAACATGTATTCCAATTTACCAATTTTCTCAGTAATCTCAAAGGGCCCGACATAACTCGGTATTAGCTTCCCTAGTTTACTCAAATAATGATGACCCAAGTGAGGTTCCACTTTCAAAAACTCCTGGTCACCCATATAAAACTCAAATAATAAGCACCTCTTATCAGCATAATATTTTTTACCACTATATGTTGTCAACGAATGATGCAGAATCAACTTAATATTATCATAAGTTTCTTGCACTAGGCTCAGTCCCAACAATAAGGTCTCTCCCACATTAGTCCAACATAAAGGATATAGACATGACCAACCATAAAGTTCTTAAAAGGGTGCTATTTTAATCGGAGATTGGTAACTATTGTTATATTTGAACTCATACAATCCTAAATTTTTATCCCATGAACCTCCGAAATCCAATAAACAAGCCCAGATCTTGTATTACAAAATCTAATTCACCCACTATGTTTTACTATCTATTTGAGGATGGTATGTCATACTCAACTTGACCCGTGAACCCATATCCTTCTAAATTCATTCCAAAATTTATGTGGTATAATAGGGGTCTCTTTCAAAACAAATTTTTAATGGCGCACCGCAAATCCTCACAACCTTTTGAACATACAACTAACTCAAAACATCCACCTTGGTTGAATCCTTGATTAGAATGAAATGTGATTCTTTGGTTAAACAATCAATCACTTCCAAAATTGAATTCCTCTACTAAGATGTACAAGGTAATCCAAGAATAAAATCCATGGTGACCTTGTCCCACTTCCTGGAATGAATAGGTAATGTCTTAATAAAAACAAAGGGACTTTGGTTCTATGATTTAACATGTTGACATGTATAACACCATGATACAAAGTTAGCTACATCTTGCCTCATACCTAGCCATTAGTACTGTAGAGGTACATCATAAAATATCTTTATTTCACCAGGATTAATGGACCACTGAGAATAGTTCCTATCATACATCACTAACTTCCTAAATAAACAGTACCATGAAGTGACCTTTAAAGAACAAATACCCCTAAAGAGAAAACAACCATTCACAAGGAACCTCCCCACCATTAAAGAACATCATATAAAACTATTATAATTCATCACTCGGATACTCTTTCTAAATCAACTCTATAAGTGAAGGTGTTAGTTGAACATTGTCCAAGAAAACACCTCCATTGTGTTACTTGGTCTGGAGATGCATCTGAGTAAAAATACCCATAAACACCTACTCATCACTATACTCCTTCGATGTATGCACTAGAACTTTGCTGCTAAAGGAATCTTCCACCACATTTCCTTTTCCTAGGGTATACACAATATTAAAATTGACCCCCTGAAGGTACTCAACCCAATGACATTTCCTGAAACTCAAATATTTCTAGGTGAAAATTTATTTCACGATCTTGTGATCAGAATAAAAAAAATATTGCTCCCAAAAAATATTGTGTTGACATGTCTTTAAGGCATGCATCACTGCTAAAAACTCCAGGTCATGGGTTAGGTAATTCCTTTCATGTGGTCTAAGTTGGTGAGAACCATATTCCACCACATGGTCATCTTAAATCATCACAAACCCAAGACCCATACAATAAGCATGAAAATAAACCAAAAATTCCTTTTTAGATCCTGGAAAGATCAAAACACAGGTAGCAGTAAACATCCACTTAATCTTCTCAAAGGATGTTTGACACTCTGGGATTCATTAAAACTTTACCCCTTTCTAGCTAAGCACTATCATGGAAGAATAAATATGAGATATATCTCAAATGAACCATCTAAAATACACTATAAAGCCCAAAAATCTTCTCATTTAAAAAACATTATTCATATATTCCCAAGATATCACTACACTGAACTTCTCAGGGTCCACTAAAACCCCTCACTTTGAGATCACATGACCTAAAAACTTCACCTCCTTGTTACAAAATATTCAATTTGAAATCTTCACATAGAAACGATGATCTTGAAAGGTTTCTAACACAATCCTCAAGTTTAGATCATGATCCTCCTTAGTCCCAGAGTAGACCAGGATTTCATCCATAAATACCATGGAAAATGAGTCAAGATACTGATGTAACACCCTATTTATAATCACCATAAAGACTTTTGGTGCATTTTTCAATCCATAAGGCATGAATAAATATTCAAATTGGTCATACATTCTTTAGAAATATGTTTTCAAAACATCCTCCTCTTTAACTCTAACTTGGTGATACCCAGAATGTAATTCAATATTAGATAACCACTTTCCCCCTATAATCATATTGAATAGTTCATCAATAAAGGGGAAAGGGTATTTATTATTCATCCTTAACTTATTCAAATTCTGGTAATCAATTCACAATGGGAGAGATCTATAGGACTTTTTTTGAAAATAGAACTGGGGAGGCCCGAGGTGAGATATTCGGTCAAATGAACTGTTTGGATTCCAAATCATCCAATTTTACCTTTAATTCCCTCAAATCAGTGGGGGACATATGGTACAAGGGAACAGATATTGATTGTGTCCCCATGCCAAATCAATGGATAAATCCACATCTCACTCTAGAGGTAAACTTGATAAATCCTCTAGAAAAAACTCTAGGAAATCATCCACCATAAGAGGTAATCTACCCTAGTAAGCACCATCATCATCATCCAATGCAAGCCCTGATATTTGATAAACAATATTTCTCAATTCTGAAAGTAGAGGTCTAGTATGTCCTAACTGAGGATCTTATTCACCTTGAAAAGCCTGGGTACTACAATCAGGTGACACAAAACTCAATCATTGCCTATAATAATCAATGCGCACCTAAAAACACACCATCCATCTATACCAAGGATCATATAAAAGGGTTTCATTTCCAAAACAAAAAAAATCATTTCTAGATCAACCTTATATGTGGTGTTTATATAATATAGAAACCTAAAACCCTACTCTTTCTTATTATCATGTAGTGTAACCAACTCCATCACATACTGAATAAGCTAGGTTGGGAACATTAACACAACCAAAAATGGGTGGAAATTAAAGAAACAGAGGAACCAGTATAAAAAATAATGACAGATAAATATGATGAAATAAGAATGATACCTTGAACTATCATAGTCCCTGCATCTATTTAAACTGGTGCTCATTCCACAGCATTAAGTTTCCTCATCTCATCCTGACCCTGAGAGAGACCAATAATCTATGGCTCCACCTTTAACTGACTCTACCCATAAGAAGATCCATACCTACTTTCACTCCCACTGAATTGAGAAACTATTGTCATGTATGGTTTTGAATGGGATGAAATCCATTTTAAATCTATAGATCCTACACTGCTATGATATGGGTACCTTGAAGAATCACTACAAGTTCCTCATAGCTCTACACCTATGGAAAGGTTTGGGTGAAGATGAACACATAGTTAACATGTTCCTTGGATTCCCAAATTGATGGCACACAATATACCCAGCATCAAAATCCATATAAGAAGATATCTAGGAAGTATGGTCTGAACTACCACCTCCCTTCTTCCACTTCTCATACTGCTTCCTCTTCCTATCAGATGAACAACCACTACCCACTACTTACACTACCCCATAGGAACAATACTTGATTTTACAGTCAATTTTGACCATCATGGCATGATCAACCACTATAGAATAAGTATTTATCTTGAATAATAAGAACTTATAATGGATTTCTGGTGGCAACCCCCTCTGAAACTTTTAATCCTTCAGCAGCACATTGGAATCGATCTCAGGTGCATATAGAACTAGCTAATAAAAGTGATTTGCATACTCCATCACGGTCTAGTATCCCTAGATAAGTTCCAAAAACTCTCAGGACCTTGATAAGTACAAAATATCATGGAAATACTACTCATTGAAGAAAAAATTTAAATATTTCCAAATTATATGCTCTTGCTTTCCATATTGTACCATCGAGTCCCACCACTTTCGACTAGGATCTTCTAATAAAAAAAATTAAATTTCATCATATCTACCTCAAGAGTGTCAAGAAACTCAATAATCCTCTCTGTATTTTCAACACACTACTAAACTTTTTTGAGGTTTCATGTTTCCTTTGAAAGAGGAGGCTTATCCTTGAAGAACTCATAGTCTTTATCCTTTATATGACCTAGTTTAGATTCTTCAACCTGAGCAGGACCAGAGCCTGCACCTTTACCCAAATCTTGGAAAGGCTAAATAACCACTTCCACTAACCTCTAATCAATTAGTGGGGGAAAATCTCTTTGGCCACTTCCCAAAATTGTATAAGAACTATCCAAGGAGGGATATTACTACATAAGAAACAACCACAAGGAAACCCATTAATACAACCAATCTAAAAATTTACAACAACAAAAATAAATACAAATACTTTCATAAATAAAAACATAACTAAATCCATCACAATAACAAGTTTACCAAACCACTCCACCACCACCCAATGTCTATATACAGTCTACAGCCTATACGTCTCACCTGGAGGAGAAGTCAAAACAATTTTCCCAAAATCCTATAGTAACTCAAGTCCAATTATGAGGTGTTTTTTCCAAGAACTCCAATTATAACTATAACCTAAAACCCTAAAAATCCTAGATCTAGTCTATCCATAGTTTTCAAAATAACTTAACCCCAAAAATAGTGTGATTTTCTCTAATACCATTTTTTCATGAACTAAACGGGGATGCCATCCAACCTGACACCCGACCTGATCCATGGCATGGACCAAAGGGTGTTCTCAATACCTACAAGCTAGAAAATAGTTTCTGGGTAACAAAAATTTAAATTTTAAATGATTTCACTCATTTATATAATCATAAAAAAACCAAAAAGAATAAGAATCACAATAATATATAACCATATCCAAACAAGGCACAATAATTTTCAAATTTAAAGTTTTACAACATTAACCCAAACCAAAAGTGCTCAACAAAATAGTAATGAAAAAACTATCCCAAAACCTCCATGAGAAAATAGGTACATCGCCCTCAAGTCACCACCACCAACACTTACAAGAAGTTGAACACTTGCAATCAGATCCACTGTCCCCACCACGATACATATTTCCTTTACTTGGGTCAAATCCAGGAAGGGGAGAATTCCCGAGGTACTGTAGCAGTACTGTAGTAGGTCACTGTAGCAGTACTGTAGCAGCGGCGGACTGTAGCAACGGAAGTATTGTAGCAGTGCAGGGACTATTGCAGGTGTTGTAGCAGTGGCGGTACTATAGCAGGTACTGTAGAAATGCGGGTACTGTAGTAGTACGGTTCATCGAGGGGTCCTTTGGGCCAAAAAAATGGGATTTCTAGCCCTGTATGTAGGCCACATGGCCTTGGGCCTTCGGGCTATGTAATGGGTCACCCTCTACCCAGTCTAAAGAGGTCTTTGCTTTAAAAATAAATTGAGGCTTTAGCCCAAATGAGTATGTAGGGTGTGATCCAAATACCAATAGAAATGCACCCAAATTAAATATTCCATGTTATAACATTATAATAAAAAATCAATATCCACACATCTATAATGATAGTTGAAACAATTTTAAGAAAACACTTTTAAGGAAAACATTTCTCAAAATTAATCTTACTTCAAATAAAAATGGACACCAGGTCTCCCATTTACTGAAGGATATAACTACATCACATAAGAATCATGTCATAAGAAAGAATCGTGGGGGAATACCTATAGGTTACTAATATAAGTGGGACCATATAAACCTCATACCTCAGTGATCAAAATCCTCCAAATCAACTACCAACGGTGTTCCTATGAATGATCCATTAAAGGGGATCTCATACTAAGGAAAAATGGTATCCATATCATAATCCAATACCAAAAACATTACCATGAATTAACTACTAGATTGGAATGAATCCCAAGTTCTAGTTTTCTCTGATCATATCACATGTTTAGTTAGTGTTTTAGTGTCAATCCTGCAAGATGAATCTGGTCCTCAGCCTCATTCAAATCAACTAGATTACTAGTTATAGTCCTCCCACCTAGATACTCGGGATTCCCTTTATGTTCAAATTTAATTCTACATATCACATAAATCATCACTTTCATATACACAAACCAATAATCATAGGCACAAAAGGAAATCACCACTTTCACATTTTCACATTGATCTGATGATCAAAATCCACACAAGAACCACCATTTTCCATAAATATAACCACTTTCCATTTAAAATTCATATGAAAACCATTTGAAAATACATTTTCACACCACTTTCACAATTTATGAAACCCATTTGAAAACACAACAATAAGAACACATTTGGAATCAAACCATTTCCACACAAAAATCCCCTTTAGAATTAATGCTCACATCAAATCCGTTTTATAACAAGCTTCACATAACTTTCAAAATTCAAAGACACATTTAAGGTGAACAAAGAAGATTCCAACATGAAGAAAAACCATTTCTCTAGGAAAATGCACTTTCAACATTTTCTAACCTTTAAATCTATTTGAAAACACATTTGACTCCTTTCACAAAAGGCATAAAACATATTCAAGAAACATCACAATGTATTAAACATGAAACATAACCAAATTCCTTTAGTAAAACCATTCTCATCACATATGAATCACTAAACCTTTCCAAAACGTATTTCTCACCACACAAATAATCTATAGAACACATTTAAAAAACCAAGAAAGCAATCCATAATCATCTAATAATGTAAAATCATGTAACGGCCAACCTCGCACATGGAAACTTCTAGAAACCAGTGTAAAATCACAACTGAACCACCACAAGACCCTATAAAGGAAATATCAAATGATAACCATCATGATTTCACCCAACATCTCAAGATCAAAACCTCATTAGGTTGAATAATCCACTGTAAAATAAGAACTCAAGAGGGAGGGAATAGAAACCATATAAGAAGTGGGGAATCATGAGAAAATAGACTTAATTAATGATTCCATAATGTTATTATACCAAAATCACCCAAATATTGATGATATAAGGCTTCAATAAGGCTTAGAGGATGTTCCCATAGATGAAAATCCCATATGGGTAAGATGGGAAGTGATTTAGGGTTTAAATCAAAGATGGTATGAGGGTAAATTTCAAATTCTTAATGACTTTTATAGGCCGCACGGTAATCCCACAAGGTTTTCCAGACTATTCCATAATTGTATGGTCTCCACTATCCAAAATGATAATTTTTTACATAGTTTCTTGAAAAAGGGTGAGAGGTTCCCCCAAATCGTTCGTCATCTATGAGCCACCTTTGTCTAAGCCCAAAATCTCCATTTTTTCACAAAAAAACTCTTTGATAAACCAATTACTAAATGAAAGACTAAAAATAAATAGAATAATAACTCAAAACAAAAACACTGATGTGACAAAAACTGATACATGGTGCTCTCAGTATGAATTGAATTGTATGTTTTTAGTTTATAATTTACATTTTAGTTCTAAACACACATCATATACTCAAAACTAATAAAAAAAAATTATATTGTTTTTATAATTTAGAAAAAATTTCCCTAAATTATTTGTGATGTGTAAGAATCATATGTGCCCCAATCTAATGCATAGTGTGACCAGTATGACTCCAATTGTGTCTTTTTATTTAAAATTGACATTAATTTTAGTAAAAAAGAAAATTGAGAAAATAAAAATAGTTAAAATTCATTTTTATTATTTTTATCATTGGGAAAATGATCCATAAGTCATTTGTGATGTGAAGGAATCATTTGTACCTGAATCTGATAAACGATGTTGCTGGTATGAATTAAAGTGTCTGTTATCAATTTAAAATTGACATTTTAGTTTAAAAAGTGTTTCACTCATTGAAAACAAATAAAAAATTCTATTATTGTCTTTATAATTTAGGATAATGATTCATAATTCATTTTTAACGTGTAGGAATTAGTCTCATATCAAACTAACACATGATGAGATCGGTATGACTCAAAGTATGTGTTTTTAATTTAAAATGTAATTTTAGTAAAAAACACAAGTGACATACTCAAAACTGATAAAAACATTCAATTTTTTTATAAATTAGTAAAACAAACCATAATTTATTTTTTATTTTTTAGAATCAACTGCACATCAATCCAATACATACTGTGACTGGTGTGACTCGAAGTGTGTCATTTTATTTCAAATTTACATTATTTTATGTAAAAAAAAGTTTCATACTCAAAAACTAGAACATACATTCGGATTTTTTGTTACTTTAGAAAAAAAATCCAAAGGTTTTTTTATGTGTAAGAATTAGTATCTATACTATCCCACCTTTTTATTTCATAACTTTATATAGCATTTTACAAATTGAGGATCCTTTTAAAGTTTAGTGTCTGGGAAATTAGTTAAATAACACCTAAAAATGTAAAACATTATTCTATTACACTTTAATGTATTATTATAGGTTTATCCTAAATAAATTTATTCAATCTCATAACTTGGGGAAATACATCAAAGGAAAGGTTGAGCATAAGGCCCGGTAAGGGAAAATAAAGGAAACATTTTACTTGTGATCTTGAGAAATATCAATAAGAACAAGAAGAAATACATAAATGCATGAGAAAAAGGTAGATAATAATAATAAAAACATGAATCATAGCTTGGAAATGTGGATACAAATTTTAATATAGTCATTCATAAGCATATCACCAAGGTTTATCACTAATGTGTCATAAATATTTCTAAGGTTATTCACCAAGGTATTGTAAAACTTGTCATCTCTAGAGATTAAATTATTTACCCAATGCATTGGAGAACTATCAAGTAACACCCTTAATATGTATTAATTAATTTTATCCACATATATATTAATAAAACTTCTCATAAATTACCCAGGGAGAATAAAAGAAACGGGTTTCATTTCAAAATCATGGTGTTTTAAAAAGTGATTAAAAACAAGATCATTTTGTCATTTTAAACCCACAAAAAAGGAGGGTGGGTTTAATTATTATAATACTAGAATTAAAATATATGATTTTGAAATATATGTGAATACCCCTAGATAATGTAGAGTTTTGGATATTCACAAAATAAAATAAAATAATTTCTTTATAAAAAGAGAGAAATTTTAAGACGAAAATCTAGCAGCATAACGGGTATGAAACACGATTTTAGAAAACATTAAAAAGAGAGGGGAAATGTGTATAAAATTAATAAATTAATCTTAATATAGTAAAGGTAAATAATAAAATTTACATAATAACATGGTTTGTAAATTTTAAATACATACCACATAAAAAAGGAAACAAGAAAGTGAAAGAGAAGTTCAGAGTTCCCTTACCTTGAAGAGTGAATCCTAAAACACAAAGATCGAGACATTAGGGGATCAATTACACCTTGGGAGGAATCCTTCATAGGTAAAACTATCATAAAATTGTTTTTAATGAATTTGGAATAAATGGGAATGAATAAATGGGTGGGTATTTATAGGGAAAGTGAGGGATTGTTTTATTAATTTCCATGGACACTTTAGTAGTGGTATTTGAAAAACATGGTCATGCCCATGGTATTTCCCACTTGGGACACCTATTATTATATTTTAATTCACATGAGTTTACCATAATTTTATATTAAATATTACATCATTATGATGTCATTAAACATACTAAAAACATAAAACTGTATTTGTACTATTCACTAAAAAATAAAATATTTTATAAAATTATCAGAAATTTACCATAACCTAATTTGAAAGTTCTAAATTAAAAAATAAAATTTATTTTATCATAATAATTCGAAAAATATGATAAAATTAACTTTTAACTATATAAATTCATAATTATTAAAAATAATAGCAGACAGGAAATGCATAGTAAAATACAAAATAAAATTTTCAACACTTGAAAAAATAAACTTATTTTATCATTTGTAATTAGAAAATATATGTAACACTATTTAATTATAATAAAAAAGTATCCATAAAAAAATTAGTTTAATATAATAACTTATATCTTTCTAAAAAGTGTAATTTTTACCTGAAAAATCAATTTATCAAATTCCATCTCAATTTTTAAGCAAAACTTTTCTTAAAATGAAAATAATGGAATAAAAATTCCATTAAAACAAAGGGATTGAAATTTAAGTGACTAATTATTTGACACATTACCCCTTATGACACCCACATATGACCAAAGGGTAAGGTATGTGATGGGGATAGACTCTTGGGGTGGCTCGGATAACATCGCTCGAGTGGTAATCTCCACTAACTTGAACTTCTCCCATATGTGATTTTATTCAAGATTAACATATTGAAGTTTGGATTAGGCTTTCTTAAGAAAGAATCCCATTGATTTAACATCCTTCCTATGCTCTGAAAAATGGGATTCATATGGCACAATTCTACTGGATGATCATTGACTCTTCTTTCTACTTTAATTAACCATTATCATTTATATTTATGATACCAATTATAACATTAAAATTATTATTAAGATTATTGTTTTCAATAGTCATATTTAACAATGGTCATAGTTGAATAGTGGTTATATTTTGGTCAAAACCCAAAGGTCACATTTCAATTATACTCACTTCATTATTAAAGGGATATATTTTTGTTGTGTATAAAATAATATTACTCTCATTTTGAGGAAATAATTATCATTAAAATGTTCGGGTCGTTACATTATTCCCCCTTAAGAAATTTCATCCCCAAAATTTGAACTCATTTATGAGAGATGTGTGTAATCCTGCCTCATTTTTGTGGTTCCTCCACAACACTTTAACGAGGTGGGTAGTCTTGTTGCATAGAACCTTGTCTCTGCGGTCCAAGATCTCAACCGATTGTTCCTCATAAGAGAGGTCATGTTCCAGTTGTACCACCTTATGATTTAGTACATGTGAAGGGTTATGTATGTACTTAATTAAGATAGATACATGGAAAACATCATGAAATTGAGCTACATTTGGAGGAAGTGGTAGCCAATAATCCACTATTCCAATGCAATCAAGGATTTTATAGGGACTAATGTACTTGGGGATAAGCTTCCCTTTCTTCCCAAATTGCACAACTCTCTTTCATGGTGAAAATAAAATGAATAGTTCATCCCCAACATCGAACTCCAAGTCCCTTAGATGGTTTTCAGAATAGCTCTATTGCTGATTTTGAGTGTCCTTAATGTGTTATTGGATGGCATGAACCATTTTTTTCATCCCTTACATAAGATCAGGTCCAATAAGATTTATCTCAGTAGCTTCATACCAACAAGTAGGATTTCTACATTTCATCCCATATAGAGCTTCATAGGGATCCATTTGAATAATTTAATGGGAGTTTCTTTTGTATGAGAACTCAACTAATGGGATATGTTGATCCCATCCACCTTTAAATTGCATTGAGAATTTACTCATCATTTCCTCAAGTGTGTTAAATGTCCTTTTAGATTTTCCATTAGTTTGAGGGGTTATAATCCGTACTAAAATTCAACTTGGTACCCCGAGCATGTTGAATACTTCTCCTTAATTTTAATGTGAACCTTGTATCATGGTAAGATACAATAGAAATTGGAACTCCATGAAACCTTACCACTTCCTTCATGTATATCTTCTCAAGTTGGTCAAGAGATAGATCTTCCCAAATAAATATAAAATTGTCAGTATTGGTGAGATGGTTCACTATAACCCATATTGCATTATTTATATAGGATTTTTTTGAGAGACCAGTGCAAAGATACATAGTGATATTATCCCACATCTATGCTGGTATGGTTAGTGGTCATAATACCCATTTAGGAAGTTTTCATTATTCCTTCACTTGTTGACACACTAGGCACCTTGTACTATAGTCAGCAATATTCATTTTCATGTTATCCCACCAATAATGATCACAAAGGTCCTTATACATTTTAGTGCTTCCAGGATGTATAGAGAATGTAGAGACATGAGCTTCATCCATCGAACCCTTCTTTATTTCCAGAATATATGGAATAGATAGTCTTGTATGAAATTTCATTACACCTTCTTAATCAATATATAACTTAGGATACTTCCCATCCATCACATCCTCAAACTTATTCTGCAATAAAGGATCATCTCTTTGAGATTTGTTGATATTCTCAAGTAATGTCCTATTGAGAAATAATTTGGTATAGTATTGATGATGTCCCTTCCCTTAAAATTCACATGTCTAGTTTTACTAGATCTTTGATCAAATAGTCTCCTTGAATCGTCATCATCAACTGAACAATAGGGTCCTTCCAACATAATGCATCAGCTTTATTTTCTCTTCTATGGTGATAATGAATTGAAAAATCTTAGTCTTTAAGAAGTTCCAACAATCTCCTCTATCTCATGTTCAATTTCTTGGGTATGAAAATATACTTCAAACTTTTATGGTCTGTGTATATATCACATTTATCCTCATAAAGATATTGTCTCCATATCTTTAGAGAAAAAACAACTGCAGCCATCTCTAGGTCATGAGTAGGATAGTTCTTCTCATGAGGCTTCAACTATCACGATGCACTACTGAAAAACTCGACTTTAACAGTGTAGTTATTTATCATCACTAGAAGAAAATGATGATAAATGGCATATTTATCAGCACTAAATAAAGCACTGATAAATTTAACCTTTTATCAACACTTTTATTTTAGCACTGATAAAGAAAACCTTTATTAGTGTTTTAATTTTATCACTCATAAATGGTATCCTTTATCAGTGCTTTATTTTTAGCATTGATAAAGGGTATCCTTTATCAACACTTTATTTTGAGTGCAGATAAAGGGTATTCTTTATCAGTGCTGAAAAATATTTCTTTCATCAATATATTTTTAGCACTAATAAAATGAAATAATTAAATAAATAAAAACTAAAAAATATGTTTATTAAAAAACATATTACAAATTTTATTAATTAAATAATTATTGATAAAAATGAATTTATTGATTATACATTATTAAATATTAAACATTTTATTAATTAGATAATTATGATAATTAATGTTATTAAATTTTATATATTGAATATATAGATATATATTAATTTATACAAATATGATTATATATTAA
Organism: Viscum album; assembly: GCA_963277665.1. NCBI lineage: Eukaryota > Viridiplantae > Streptophyta > Magnoliopsida > Santalales > Viscaceae > Viscum > Viscum album. Next base: position 123,925,149 of record OY728146.1, on the reverse strand, counting down.
AAAATATGTATGTTCTTTATATTAAATTTTCATATATTTATTGAATAATGGTATATAATTAAAAATTAATATGAATTAAAAATATTGACTAATTGCGTAGTACTCAACATATAATTGAATGTCATTTTATTTTTAAATTTAATATAGGTAAAATGTGTATTATATTGATTTCACATAGATGTATAATTAATGTATTTTTATATATAATATGCACACACAGAGAACTTATCCATTTTTTCAATATTGTTAAAGTGTAACTATATTATTAATTTATTCAATTTCACTCATTTTGTACATATATGTATGCACTCAAAATTAGATATTCATTAATAATGTTAGAAATATATTTGTAAGAAATATTTATAAATAAATATATTTATAAATTTACATTCACTATATTTATAAAATTATATATTTATAATTATAAATAAATTAATACTTTTTTAAAAGTATTTATATAATTATCAATAAATAATTATGTATATTTAAATAATTATTAAATTTATAACATATTTACTTAAATAATGAATATATTTACTATATTTATATTTATATATATTTATTGAATATATGTGTGTGTGTGTGTGTCTAATTATAAAAATATTTATAATGATATAAATAATATTTTTTAAAATATTTCTATAATTATATACAAATAATTATAAAATTATAATAAATATATTTAAAAAGTAATATATTTAATATATTTATATTTATATATATTGTTTAAGTATTTATAAATATTTATAATTTTTTATCTATAACTATAATTATAAATACTTTAATAATGCTACTGTAATAAGTACTGATAAAAGAATCTTTATGAGTGCTTTTTTTCACGCTGATAAAGATAAGGATTTATCAGTGCTAAAAAATGTGATTATAAATGAAAATTTATCATTACTATAAGTTTGTCACTAATAAATATTGGTTTTATCAACACTTTTTTAGTGATGATATAAGTGACTCGGTCTATTTTAAAAACCCTATCCAATTAAAAACCCATCGCGATATAGAAGCTTTTTGTAGAAGACACCCGTTTTCAATGATCCTCAGTGAATCAAAGGTCGAATCACACCACTAGAATGCCTTTGAACATCTAATCTAATATCCAAAAAGGGTCTCAGATTTTCTTCAACCTAGAGAGGTAGGACTTCCAAATTTCTTTTTGTATTTTTGGTTTCATTTTTTGATTTCTTCTTCTACGATTTGTTTATTATCTTTTTTTTGTGATTTGTTTGTGATCCATTATTTAGAGAATGGTTTTTTTCTTTTTTTGTTAACTACAGATGTATGATATGTTTTTTATATCTAACACTGAACCTTGGATTTATTCATTGTTGTTTTACTACTGTGTTTTATATCTTCTTACAAAATAATTTATTTGTATATGTAAATAAATTGGTAGAAATTTTCATTTATATTATTGTTTATTGAATACCAATTAGAGGTACTTTGGTGGTTCTCTGATGATTATATATATGCTGACACCTTTCATGGACACCTCAATGGATATGAATCTTTAGATACTATTTTTCAAGAACCAAGTTAGTGGAGTGATGTATGTTCTTCTATTGGTTATATGTATCACAGGATCTAGTTCCTATTAGAATTCACTATGGTCCTTAGTTTTATTATGGAGAAGATTCAAAGGGGTCATCCCCAATTAAGCACATGAGGGTTTATCACATCAAGCCTTCACTTTTTGAATCATTATGGTGCTTTTAGTTCATGTTATGTTTGAATATCCGGTTTTTATCTATTTGATATTTATTATAGAAAATAAGTGAGGAGTTTTTATACTAGTGTGACATGTATGTGTGTATATATAGATATTGAATCATTTATTTCCATGGTTTTTTTCTAATATGTATGCCTATGTTGGGTAATGGTGATTTTGGGTATGCATTTCCATTGTCCCTAAGAGTCGTGCTAGAATTTTTTTCAACCTCTAGAACTAGTTGTTTCTATTTTTGGGGAGTTCAAAACCTCCCATTTTTTGTTTTTTACACCCAAAGTTTAAACCATATTTTAGTGACTTTGAGGTGTGTTAGAGTTCATAAGATGATCTGACCTGGTTTTGTTTGAGTAATTCATGTTAGGGTCATTACACTATCCATCTTTCAGTATACACCTATAGAGTTTAGTGATAATATTATTTATTATCTACCTTTATATCCCTCTAATTTTCAAATTCCAACAGCCCTTATTATTGGATTTGGAATATCTAGGCACTCAGATATTCCAATAGAAATGATCCATATTTCCCTTATTATAATTTTCTATAATTTCACTTTTGATAATGAATATCTTATGTGTATATATTTATATATTTTATAAAATTAATCTTCTATAAACCCAATATGAGGGATATGAATTGAAAATTGATGCATTCTAATAATTTTCCAAATGAATATGAAGATGGAGATAAATATTTCATCATGTTTACAAGAGAGAATGCAGACAACCCTTCTAAAATCTTTTGTTCGTGTTTACATTGTTTTTATTCATGAAAAATTAGTCTGGAAGAGTTTGAAGAACATTTTATTTGTCATGTAATAGATCAAAACTATAAGTTTTGGACTAAATATGAGAAAAAAATAGAATGTGGACATTGATTGGGATGTTAATATGGTTTATGAATCATTTTATATGAATACCTTTGGAAAAGATTATGGATATCACATGGAAGAAATGACAATAAAATTTAAAGATGAAATTCATGATTTTAAAAAGTTGTTTGAGGAGTTAAATAGTTATTCAAAGAAACCATTGTATATCGGTTTTACTAAATACACAACATTTTCAGTTGTATTGAAGTTATATAATTTGAAATCTGGAAACAAATGGAGTGACACCCACTTTACAGAACTACTTGGTCTTATGAAAAAAATGATACCTGAAGAAAATAAACTACCATGCCAAACATATGATTTTAAATTAAAGTTATATTCAATGGAAATTATCTCTAAAAAATACATACTTGTACAAATGATTTCATATTTTTTCACAAGGACCGTGAATCACTCATAAATTGCCCTTAAGTGTGGCACAGATCGATACAAGAAAAATGAATCAAGTCCTTGAAAATTTGTATGGTATTTTCTTATCATTCCATGGTTTAGAAGACTATATTGATGTCAAGAAACCGTAAGACAATTAAAATGGAATACAAATACAAGAATTAAATATGGGAACCTACATCATCAAACATATTCTCCTCAGTTGAAGAAAATTTATTACATGTTTCTTGATTCTAGAAATGAGTTGAGAAACTTTCATCGTGCATTATCTACAGTTGGAATAAATAATTTTTTTTACAGATTAGTACCCATAGTACATGTCCCATCATGTTGGTAAATTATAAATTTCTCCCATGGTTATTCATGAAGCACAAATAAATTATATTGTCTCTTCTTATATCTAAACCAAAGCAACCTGGTAATGATATTGATGTCTAATTGGATCCATTGATCGAGGATCTAAAATTGATATGGTATACATGTGTTACAATGTATGATTCTCATAGAAGTTAATAATTAACATTGAGATCCATGTTGTACTGAATGATAAATGACTTCCCCTCTTATGTAAATTTATGAAGATATAACATTAAAGGCATCTTGGGGTGTCCCATTTATAGAAAATTCACATACTCAGTTTAGTTGAAACATTCCTCAAAGAATGTGTTTTTAGGACATTGAAAATGTTTACCTAGATGACATAAATACCAATCTTAGATGATAGCATTCGATTGGAGTATAAAACAAGGAAAAACACCACCTCCATCAATGGGTGATCAATTGTACAAAAAAGTAAAAAATATTGACACTATTTTTAGTAAACCATTTTCGAAAAACCTTACAAAATCATGTTGGAAGAAGAGATCAATTTTCTTTGAATTACTATATTAGAATTGTTTGTATGTTGTAAATTTTCTTGATGTCGTGCATGTAGAAAAAATATACTTGATAGTGTTATTAGAATGTTGATAAATGTTCCAAGAAAAACAAAATATGTCATCAATGCTAGGTTGGACTTGATTAAAATGGGGATAAGGGAAGATTTGGCACCGGTGAAGGGTAAAAGGTGAATTTTTCTTCCTACAAAAGCTTTTACTCTATACAGATAGGAAAAATTACAATTTTTCCTTTTCCTTATTATTGTAAAAGTTCTAGAGTGGTATTTATAAAATATTAATAATATCATTTCAATGAATAATTTGAAGTTACAAAGACTAAAATTGCATGACTGTCATGTTTTGATGATAGATTTAATGTTTGTTTCTTTCCATTTAATTCTTCCACAAAATTTATGACATATATTAACCTAAATCTCATTCTTTTTTAAATCCATATGTAGTAAATTTATAGACCCTGTGAAGTTTCCCATCATGAATAAGGATATTTCAAACATATTATGTGAATTATAAATGCTCTTCCCTCCATCATTCTTTGATATAATTGTACACCTGATGGTTCACTTGGTGAGATAGTTTCAGCTATGTGGTCCTATACATTATAGATGGATGTACACCATTGAATGGTATATGAAGATTTTGAAAGGGTATGTTAAGAATTGAAGTCATCCAGAATTTTGTATTTCGGAATGATATATTGTTGCAGAAGCTATTGAATTCTATATGAATTACCTATCATAGGTTGAAAGCATCAGTCTCCCAAAGTCTCATCATAGGGAAGTCCTTATGGGTTAAGGGATTTTTGGAAGAGATGTTGTTACATTTTAATTTGATGGAGTGGGAGAAATCACATATTTACATATTACATAATAGTGAAGATATTGATCCATAAATTAAATCCCATAAAGAAATTATTAGAGATTTGAATCCATCAAGGGCTCAAATATTAATATCATATACACATAATCAATAGTTTATAGGATGGTTCAGAGATAAAATTTACAAGGAGTTATCTAAAAATATGAATTAAATTTCCAAATGACATCAATGGCTATCTAAAGGACCAAATTAAAATTTTATATCTTACACTGGGTTTGTAATCAATGGTTATATGTTCTATGCAAAAGAATGTAATGACTTTAGTAGGATGAAAAATAGTGGTGTTATGATTATGTATAAAGTGATTCACATATCTAGTTCCAAGGATATAAATCCAATTTATGAAAATATATCATATTTTGGAATTATTGAATAGATATATGAGTTGGATTATACAACATTTAAAGTTTTTCATTTCCGTTGAAAATGGGTTGACAATATCAATGGAGTAAAAGTTGATGAAATGGGCTTTGTGTAGGTGAATTTTAGTGTATAAGAGGAAAACGAAAATTCATTCATAATGGCATCATAATTTATTCAAGTATTTTATGTATCTGATCCAACAAACAAGAATTTGTCAATTTTCCTACTGGTGACTAAAACAAATTTTGAGTTAGATGAAAACTCAATCGAGGATTACCCTTTCTTTGGGAAATCACAATCATCTCATGTTAGTACCACTATAGATAATGTCTTGTACATTATATGGGAACAAGAAGAGGGTATTTGGATTCTTGAAAGAGGAACCAAATCATTTAAACCTTTTTAAAAAATAAAGATATTTTAATGAGAAGGTAAAACAGTTTTTTAATATATTATGTTTTATTTATAATATTATATGTTATCTACTGAATTAACATAGTCTAAATTAAATGTTTTACTACTCATGAATACAATTTATTCTGTATATTATGATGTCACCAGTCCCTTAGAAGAAAAAACTATAATTAAGGAAACCCTTTGGATAAATTCAAAGTTAATGTTACGACATACTTTTCCTATTTTACTGAAAAAAATATGTATAATGGAATAACGATTTAATGTTAATTATTCCTTGCAAAGTTCGTTTATTTTAAAATATTTAGGTCCTTGTGTCATGTCTTTGAAATAAGATCAATCATGTTGTCTCTGCTCAATCGTAGAGGTAATATTGATGTTTTCACAGTAAAATCATTTCCCATAGAATTAATGTATTGTTTCATATTTATGGTTAATTTATTTCGTTTTAGTATTACTTACATAATAATTGTTTTCTTATATAGGTGGATTATTTTGTTTGAGTTGGGAGTGATCTCTCCAACTTTCATTACCCTTCTCCCTTAAAACCTTTTCACCCCTATAGTGGTGCATTTATCACTTTCTTTAAAGTTACCTCTATTACCTTTACAGGAAGAGAAACAGTGCTACCTCAACTCAATTATAGAGGTAATATTGATGTTTTCAGAGTAAAATCATTGTTCATAGAATTAATTTATTGTTTCATATGTATGTTTTATTTATTTATAGTATTACTCACATAAGAATTTCTTTCTTATACAGGTGGACTGTTTTGTTTTATTTGGGGGTGCTTTGTCCAACTTTCATGATCCTTGTCCTTTAAAAACTTTTCACCACTATAATGTTTCATTTATCACTTTCTTTCAAGTTACTTCAACTTCTATTGCATGAATAGAAACAATGATGTCTATGCTCAGTTATAGAGGTAATTTTGATGTTTTTAAAGTAAAATCATTGTCCATGGAATTAATTTATTGTTTCATATTTATATATAATTTATTTATTTTTAGTATTACCCACATAATAATTTTTTTCTTATATAGGTGGATTCTTTTGTTCAAGTTGGGGGTGCTCTTTCCAACTTTCATTCTCCTTATCCCTTAAAAACTTTTCACCCATGTGGTGGTGCATTTATCACTTTCTTTGTAGGAAGAACAATGATTCTTCCTCTACTCAATTATAGAGTTAATCTTTATGTTTTAACATTAAAATAATTTTCCATTGAATTAATGAATTTTTTCATATGTATGTTTAATTTATTTCTTTTTAGTATTACTCACATAATAATTTTTTTCTCATACAGGTGGATTATTTTGTTCATGTTTGGGTATTCTTTCCATCTTTCATATCTTTCTACACCAAAACTTCCACATAATTATTATCTCACAAAAATTTTCACTCCTTTAGTATTAACATTTATCACTTTCTTTTAAGTTCCCTTCACTACTCAATCATATATTTATTATTGATATTTTCACAGTAAAATAATTTTCAAAATAATTAATGTATTTTTTAATATTTATGTATATTTATTTATTTTTAGTATTACTCATAAAAAAATTTCATATAAAGGTGGATTATTTTTTTAGTTTAGGTGGTTTGTTCGAAACAACTCAAGCAATGTTGGTATTTTGACAAATAAATTCAATGGAAATCATGGTAACATTGACAGTTAGGATTATTTTGAATCTATGTAATAATTTGTATTTATTTAATTGTATAAACCAATGTTTGAAATTTATATAATATATTATTTTTGGGTATTTGTGTTTTAAATTTCATTTCATTTAAATTATGTATTGGGAATTTTTTGTGTTGATATATGATGTGTTTTTGGTGTGTTTCTAGTGCTACAGTGTGCCGTTACAGCACACTGTAGTGGATTTTCAATCTTCTATAATAGAATACTATAGTATGTCCATTTATCATCCCTTTAAAAAGAGTTGATAAATGACCCCTTTATTAGATCCTTTTCAGTTATGATAAAAGTCACATGATTTTAACATCTATCGCGTTGTCAATGCTTTTATAGTATTCATAAATTTTATTTATAGCACTATTGAAGGCCTGTTTTGTAGTAGTGATATATAAGCAATCACCTTATCCTTTTTCATGAAGATGTACCTAATACCTTTTAGATATTCATTGCTAAAAATATTGAATCCTTCTCTAATATAGGGTAAAGTTAACATGGGTGTAATAACCAATCTCTTCTTCAGATCTTGGAAACTTTTCTCACACTCCTTTTTCTAAATGAACTAAACCCCTTTTCAAGCTAACTTGGTTTGTGGATTAGAAAGTCGTAAAAAGTTTTCACAAACCTCCTTTAATATCTTGCTATACTAAGAAAACTATGAATCTTAGTTACTATTATAGGATGAGGCCACTCCTCCATAACCTTTGTCTTTTTAGGGTCAAATGAGATTCATTCACTCGTTACAATGTTCCCTAAGAAAGAAACTTGTTGAAACCAAAATTCACATTTTTTAACTTTCCAAATAACCACTCCTTCCTTAGAGTTTTTAGTATCACCCTTAGATAGTCCCCATGTTTCTCATAATTTTTTTAATATATTATAATATCATCAATAAAAACTACCACAAAGTTATCATGGTAATCCTTATAGACTCTATTCATCAAATCTATAAAAATAGAAGGTGCATTAGTCAATATGAAGGGCAAAACAACAAACTCAAAACTCCCATATCTTTATTGGAAGGTGGTCTTTATAATATATTCTTTCTTTTCCATCAATTGATGATATCAATATTTAAGATCAATCTTTGAGAATAATTTATCCATACAAAGATGGTCAAATAAATCATCAATTCTTGGAAGATGGTACTCATTCTTCATGGTGATCCCATTATGTTCTCTATAATCAATGCATAATTGTATTGATCCATCCTTATTCTTCACAAAGAGAACAGGTTCTCCCAAAGAAGACACACTAGACCAGATAAACCCCTTCTCCAAAAGATCTTTGATTTTCTTCTTTAATTCCTCCAGCTCCATATTATCCATTCTTTAAGGGGTCTTTGATATTATCTTGCAACCTGGCATAAGTTCAATGGAGAAATCTACCTCTATTTCTGGGGGAGGTCCATAAAAATCCTTAAGAAATACGTCAATGTATTCTAAAAATATGGTAACATTTTATATTTTTATTCTTCCATCACATTCTTCATATTCACCTATAAAATCTATAAAGAAGGCTACTGGTAGTGCTTCTAGACAAAACTCAGGTCAAGATATCTCTCCATTGAAAACAATTTTAGTTTTTCCATTCAAGAATTAAGTGATTTACTTGATTCTATATTTGGTCTTAGCATTATACTTTGAGAGACATCCCATACCTAGTATAATTTTTAATTCCAACATGGGAATAACTACTAAACTTGTGAGGAAATTATGCTCACCAAAGTGAATACTAGAGTTTCTAAACACTTTTGATGCTTGGATAATCCCTCATTGAGTCTTTAATGATAACTCTACTTCTATAAGTTCAGGGAGTGATTCTATATTATTTTCAAACTTGGAGGAAACAAAGAAATACATAGAACCAGAATCAAACAAAGTACTTGCTAGATTTGAGAGAACAACGAGAGTACCTACCACCACATCATTTGGAGCTTCAACTTAAGCTATCGTAATAGAAAAATCATGACATTACTCCCTTATCCTATGCTAATTTTGATGTTGATTCCCCTTTAGTAACATTGGATTTGGACAATAATTGGAAAATTTCCCAAGCTATCAAATTTTGAATCATTGGAATTTAGTTATGGAATGTACCATCTTCCTTTTGTCATTTGTGTTGAGAAGTTGAGTCTTCACTTCACTAATATAGTTCGGAGTGATGTGGTCATCTCCTCCACACTTGTAACACATGCCATTCCCAAGTATCCAATTCCCTGAATGGTTATTCCAACATTTGTTGTATGTTGAAAGTTTCACTTTATTTCCTCCTCTTCCTTATTCGAAGATCCTCCCCAGGTTTGGCTCTAGATATATCTTCTTCTCATTTGATTTGTGATATCACTTTGTATCACTGAACTCCAGTTAGACCTTCATAGCACTCTATACAATTTCCTCATAGTTTCAATAGTCTTTTTTTGGATAAATTATTATGTAGATTAGGTCTTAGTACATCAAAGAGTACATAAACCTTCCCATTAGGATCCATGACAAAGCTAGAGGTATAACAGAAATTTCTTGTGAAGTTAATCACATAACTACCAAAAGATTCATTATTCTTCTTCTTTAGCTCAATAAATTCCTTTTCCATTTTATTTCTCGTCAAATGAGGGAAATAGTTATTAAACAATATTCCCCTAAACTCTTTCCACTCCAATTCTTCAATATCCTCTCTTGGACTCATTTTTTTAATTGGTTCCCAACACTGATCATCTTATCCCTCTAAATGGTACACAACTAGAGTGACCTTCTCTTATTCTAAACAATGAAGTACAAAAAATATATTTTCTATTGAGCTTATCCACTATTTAAAAATCAATGGGTTGGTAGATCCATTGAACGAAGGTGTTCATTGACGTATAGAAGAATCAATGTAAAGTGGTTCCCTTCATGGTGAAACTATTCCCTCATCTTGATTCAAGTTATTTCCCATAACTTGAGTTAGTTGATTTATAATTCACATGAAGGTTTCCATTCTGGATTCCATCGGAGGGTAGTTAGCGCATGGTCCATTACGCTCACCATTTACATAGTTCCTCATATTTCCTGCCATCTTCTAAAAGAAGAAAACCTTAGTGAGAAACATGTTTCATTTAATAATCATACAATTCTAAAGGAAATTTATGTCTTAAAACATCATGTTTAAATTTTTTATTCATTACCAACCACAAAATTTTCTATACCCTTTATAATGATTCATAAAAATATTATGATTAACCAAACATATCTCACGGAAGTGTCAAAATGGAAGTGAAGGAAGGTCCATTTTCATGCACCACTTCCCATTTGAGTCTAGATAAATGTAGTGTTTTCAGGTTTTACCCCTAGAAACATCTATTCTAAAACAACATCCACTTTTTCGTATCCATACATGGATTTATTTGTTTAGAAACCACTTACTTAATATTTCACCAAAATAGTAGGATGTTTTACTATATTTAAAATTTTCTCTAGGGTTATTCCTAAAATTTTAAAATCCTAATTTCTACAAATAAAAAAACCTCCCTTTGATGCCAACTATAACATCCCACCTTTTTATTTCAAAAATTTACATATAATTTTACAAAGAGATGATCTTTTAAAGTTTAGTGTCTTGGAAATAAGGTAAATAACACATGAAAAATTCAAACATTATTATATTACACTTTAAATGATTATTATAGTTTCATCCTAAATACATTTATTGAATATCATAACCTAGGGAAATACATAAAGGAAAGGGAGATCATAAATACTAGTAATGGAAAATAAAGGAAACATTTTACTTGTGATCTTGAGGAATATCAATAAGAATTTGTAGAAATACATAAATACATGGGATATAAGAATATAATAATAATAAGAATGTGAATAATAATATATATAAATGTTTCTAAAACATTTAATTTATACATTCATAATAATATTATCAAGGGATATCCCCATGGTGTCAAAAAAATTACAAGGTTATTCACCAAGGTTTCGTAAAGCTTATCATCTATACAGATTAAATTCTTTACCCAATGAATTGGAGAACTATAATGGAACCCCATTAATAAGTATTAATTAATTTGAGATATGTAGATATTAATAAAACATATCATATATAACATGTGGAGAATAAATTAAATGGGTTTCATTTCAAAATCATGGTGTTTTAGAAAGTGCTTAATAAAATTATTTTGTCATTTTAAACCCACGAAAAAGGAAAGTGGGTTTCATGTATGTTAATTAAATAATTAAAATAGATAATTTTTACATATATTGGAATACACCTAGAGAAGATAGAGGTTTGGTTATTCAAAAAAGAATATAAATAATTCCTTGATAAAAAGGGTGAAATTTTGAGATGAAAATTTGGTAGCATAATGGGTATGAAACACGGTTTTAGAAAACATTAAAAAGAGAGAGGAAAAGGGTCTTACATTAATAAATGAATATTAATACAGTAAATGTATAGAATAAAATAGAAATAAAAACATGGTATGGAAATTTTAAATACATACCACATAAAAAGGAATCATGAAAGGAAAAGAGAAGTTCGGAGTTCCTTAACTTCAAGAGTGATTCCTAAAACTCAAAGATCGGGACCTTGGTGGATTGAGGACTCCTTGGGAGGACACCATGGAAGGTAAAACTATTATAAATTAGTGTTGGATGAATTTTTAATAAATTAAAACAAATAAATTGGTGGGTATTTATATCAAAGGTGATGGAGATTTTTATTAATTTTTTAGGACACCTCAGTAGTGGTTTTTGCAAAACCATGGGCTTTCCCATGGTATTTTCCCATGGTATTAGACACTTGGGACACAAATTATAATAATTTAATTTAAATGAGTCTAAAATTATTTTATATTACATATTACAGTATTATGATGTCATTAAATATACTGAAAACTTAAAACTGTATTTTTACTATTCACTGAAAAACAAAATATTTTATTAAATTATCATAAATTCACTGTAACCAAATATTGACATTATGATTTCAAAAATGAAATTTATTTTATCATAATAATTCTATAAATATGGTACATTTAACTTTTAACAATATAAATACTCTATTATTAAAAATGATAGCGGATAGAAAATGCATAATAAAATATATAGTAAAATTTTTGACACATGAAAAAAAAATATTTTATAATTTGTAATTAAAAAAGAGTTCTTAATAAAAATATTTAATTATAATAAACATTATTAATAAAGACTTAGTTTAATATAATAACTTATATCTTTCTATAAAATTACAATTTTTACCTTAAAAATCAATTTATCAAGATCTATCTCAATTTTGAAGCAAAACTATTCTAAAATAGAAAATATAGAATAAAATTTTTATTAAAACAGAGTTATTACAATTTAAGTAACTAAGGACTTGACACATAACCCCTTATAACACCCACATACAAACTAAGGGTAAGGTGTGTGATGGTGATAGACTCTTGGGGTAGCTCAGATAACATCGCCCAAGCGGTCATATCTACTAACTTGAACTTCTCTTGTAGGTGATTTTGTTCAAGCTTAACATGTTGAATCTCGGTTTGGGATTGGTCAAGAGTGAAGACCAGTGATGCAACTGTTTTCCCAACCTAAGACAAATGGGCTTTGTTTGTCATGATTCTACTGGATGAGTCCATTGACTCTTCATTTTCATTAATTAACCATCATCATTTCTATTTATGATACCAATTATAATGTTAAAATTATTATTAAGAGTTTTTTTTACAATAGTCATATTGACCAATGGTCATATTGAACAATGGTCATAATTGACTAATGGTCATATAACAGTTGAAACCCAAAGGTCAAATTTCAATTATACTCACTTCATTATTAAAGGAATATAGTTTTGTTGATTAAAAAATAATATTACACTCATTTTGAAGAAAAAAATATCCTTAAAAAGTTTAGATCATTACAATCGCACCTCAATTCAATACACGATGTGCCTTTTATGGATTAATGTGTTCATTATCAATTTAAAATTTACATTTTAGTTTAAAAACTATGTCACTCCCTAAAAACTAAGAAAATTCATTCTAATTATCTTCATAATTTAGTAAAATTATTAATATATCTTTTGTTTCATATAGGAATTAGTCTCACATAAAATTTCCATATGATGTGACAGGTATGACTTAAAGTGCATGTTTCCTGTTTAAAATGATATTTTAGTAAAAAAAATGTGAAATACACAAAAATAATCAAACAAATTAAAATAGTTTTGATACTTTAGGATAATGATCCATAATTAATTTGTGACATTTAGGATCTGATCCTTAATTTGATGCACGGTGTGCCCAATATGACTCCAAGTGTGTATTTTTATATAAAAATAATATTAATTTTTGAAAAAATACAACCGGTGTACTCAAAACCAATAATAAACATTTTTATTATTTTTATACTTTAGAAAAATTATTCATAAGTCATTTTTCACATTTAGGAATCAGCCACACCTCAATCAAATACATGGTGTACCTAATATGTCTCAAAGTATCTGTTATTAGTTTTAAATTGAGATTTTAGTTCAAAAAGTGTGTCATTCATTGAAAACTATTAAAATTCTCTAGGATTTTCCTGAAAATTTATTATAATGATTCATAATTAATTTTTGATGTATAATAATTGATCTCATGTCAAACAGTCACAATATGTGACCGGTATGCCTCAATGTACATTTTTCCAGTTTATAATGAAATTTTAGTAAAAACAGAAGTGACATACTCAAAACCAAGTTGAAGCAATTTTATTTTTTTGATAATTCAGGAAAATGATCCATAAGTAATTTTTGACATATAAGAATCAATCAAACCTCAATCTAACACATAGTGTGACCGGTATGACTCCAAGTGTATATTTTATTTTAAATTGGCATTAATTTTAGTATAAAAGAAATGTGACATACTCAAAACTGAGAAAACACATTCAAATTATTTTGATATTTTTGGGGAAAATCCATAAGTCATTTCTGAATTGTAGAAATTAGTCACAACTCAATCCAATACAGGGTGTGCCCGGTATGACTCAAAGTGATGGTTATCAATTTAAAATTGACAATTTAGTTAAAAAAGCGTCACTCACAAAGAATCAATAAAAACACTCAGATTGTCTTGATAATTTATAAAAATGATTCATAATTCATTTTTGATGTGTAGGAATCAGTCTCACATCAAAACGACATACTATGTGACTGGTATGACTCAAAGTGCATGTTTATAGTTTAAAATGACATTTTAGTCAAAAAACACAAGTGACATGCTAAAAACTGAGAAAACAGATCAGATTGTATTTATATTTTATTAAAACAATCCATAATTCCTTTTTTACACGTAGGGATTATTTGTACCTCAATCTAATGAAAGGTGTGACTGGTATGACCTCAGTCATGTGTTTTTATTTAAAATTAACATTAATTTTAATAAAAAAGAGAAGTGACATACTCAATGTAATGTCCCAGACCCAAGAAGCCACCCAAATAGTGCTAAACAGGTTGGGTGTTACTACCTTAGGTGAACCTCCCTAAATACTAAAGGCTACTGACTAGAAGCGAGGGTATGATAGGTATAGTGGGGAGGCTATACCCTCTTAGAGGATAATAATGGTACTAGTCTGAGAAAAAAATATAACATGCAACAAAACTAAATGACTCAGACGACTTAAACTAGAAACATAGAGTGAAAGTGCAATCAATAGCAGATAAATAGTAGAAGTAAAATAGAAACAATATCAGTGGAAAGTAAACACAATAGTATGTTGAACCACTTGTAACAACTATAGGAACAGACAATTCATGCATCTATAGAAATTCAATATATAAAAGGGCTCCAATGGCTAACCAATATTAGCTAAAATAATAAAGTAATCATGATGATACAGGAAAGAAATAAAAACAAGGTAAACTCTATCTAGAAAAGATCTCAAAGTCCATACCATCCCCATGCAATAACTAATATAGTATAGCTCCTGAAACTGATCTCTTTCCTATACGAAAATCCATAAAGTCTATATGCATCCTGAAGGGCCCGTATAGGGTGTGAGATGAATCTCAGTAGGATACCACATAATGGTGTGTATCTAATAAAAGTGTTTAAGTAGGAATACATTTATAAATAAACCAGTAAATAGTACAATGAAAAAATAAACACAAACTCTACTGGTGCTCAGTAACCACCATGAAGTGTTACCTGCTTCAGCCAATGCTGGAATCTCTATCATGTAACTCAGCACCATGTGCCTCCTTAAACCCTATGTCTCAAGATACTGGTATCCCAAAGGCATTCCTAAACTAAAGTAACTCGGAGGAACAGTGATTCCTATCCTCAAATAATTAACCAGAGGGATAGCGATGTCTTCCATCAAATAAAGTAACTAGAGGAACATCGATATCTACCCTCAAATAACGTAATTGGAGGGATAATGATATCTTCCCTCAAATAAAGTTTCTCAGCCCATGGCCTCAATCACGACAAGCCTTATCCCCCAACCTGATAGTCTTGCTGTCATATCCTGAAGGCTCCTCTCCTTCTAGGTGGCCTTCTATAGAAAGAACCCCCAAAACAATAGTTCCTAAACTATAACTATCAGGGGCCTCTACCCACACAACTGGTCAAAATCACATCATCAAGGAGTCTCTTTTTGTGCACACTACTCAATATTTTGGGTGAGTGGTAATCACCAAAATAGTAACCAATCCACAACATCTATAACACCTCATGTCCCTGCGACCATGTCGCTCAAGTCCAATGGCCTTGCCATCCGAGTATCCCAGGCCATGCCCAACCTGAAAGTAACACTTCCTTAAACCAACATCTATGACACCCAATCCCATGGTTAAACCACCCAATGTAACCTAGGACAATCCCAACCAATGATCAACATCACTCAAAAATATTCGGATCACACCTAACACAACCTGAAGGTTCTACCATATGTAATATCACACATCACATATATAAGAAAAATAAATACTTCTAACATGAAAAACAAACTAACAGTTGAATTGCACTATCCATGTTCTCCCTTAATCATGCTTATCAAGTTTATACTCTGCAGTTTCATCAAATAGTTCAATTATACCCATTTTGGAACCCCCATCCAAAATGCCCCATATGTGAAACAACCTCTAACTCAGTCGTGCTCAAGCATAACAAGGTGAGGGATTTCCCAACGGCATCCCATAAGGCATGAAATCAATTTAATATAAGGAAACATGGGTCTCACTCAATACCCGACATTGCGCTAAAAAGACGCAACCCCCACTTCTCTACAAAAACACAAAACAAGGTATGCACCACCTACCTGAGACTCATAGATGTAGTCATGTCTGAGATCGAGCTCCAATTCGAAGCTAATCTTCGTATATCTATGTTTCCATCAAATCCTAGCAATTATTCTCAGATAGAAACTACGGTGTGTGAGGAAAAGAAACTATAATGAAAGAGGGTGTGCAGGTTTAGCCTTACTGATGTGATCCTGCAGCCAATGATGGATTTAATAATGTATTTTTAATGAATAATCTAGAATAAGAAACGTTCTCGACCTCTTGGAGCGTCATAGTCTGAAACTGGTGAAGAAGAAGATGTTTTATGAAATTAGACGTGATTCCCTTTCATATAAGTGAATAAAAATAAAATTTCATGGTGTATATGATGCACTACATGTTGTGTAGTAGCCTTGTCCATACTCAAACTTATGTAGAGGTAGCCACAGGGGTCAACACACGGCTAGGATTTTGCTGGTACGCTGATGTAAGATACACAACATGTCAAGTAGCACTACACGCCGTGTAGTAGGAAATTATTACATGGTCACCATACGACATGTACTCAGCCAGCATGTAGCCAGTACACGCCTAACAAACACACAATGTGTACTTTGGAGTACATGGCATGTAATCTGGAAATTTCCCGAACATCCCATATTTTTCCTGTTTTCTCAGAAACAAGTCAAAATTCAAATAGGGTTAGGATTTTGACCCATTCTAAAAACCCGGGTTCTTACAATCTCCCCACCTTAACATAGCTCATCTCCGACCTATCAAACAAAACCCAGAGAGGGAACCTAACATACCCTTATTGGTCAAAGCAACTCGGACTACCCTGGTCTCAAAGGTTCTGGCTAAATTCTTCAAGGGGATCCCCACCTTAGGAATTACCTAAATTGGTCTCAACTTGACAAAACTCAAACCAATAAAAGTTCCAACAACCTATTTCCTAGACCCATGGTCCTCCCATGACGCATCATCACTCCTAACCCTCATCGGTAATCTCATGTCGTTATTGACACCCAAACATATCTGAACTGTATTGGTGTCCTCCTTAATGAGGTCCTACATCCCGTGGATTCTCAAAACAAAACTTGGTTCCTTTCATCTCAAGAAACTTGCATCCTCGATGCCCTGATGCTCACAGAACCTCAATAAACATGCATCCCATGGATTCTCGGATGCCCATGGAACCTCAAGTAACCCACATCCTCGATGCTTCCGATGCTGTGAATCTCATATATATATATATATGTGTGTGTGTGTGTGTGTCACATGCCTGAAATGGTGTCAATCCCACTGACCAGCATCTAGTCAGTCCACATATATCATGTGCACCTCATGCACTCCAAAAGGCATGCCTCAATAGGTCATTCCAAAAAGAAAACAAGAAATCCATGGACACACTTTTGGTGTACCTCTTACCATCATTGTCTCACCAGCTTGATCAGCCTTTGGAAACTCCATGGCATGAACCTGGCCTGAAGTACGACTGCCTGATTCCTGAACTCCCTGCGGTGTTGCTCTAGTCATCAAACATGAACCCCTATTCTAGGTCATCTTATCTATGTCATGTCCTCCTCGTGCAACTAAAACTCGTCTACCCTATCCTAGTACCTAACCTAAACTAACTCCAGATGCCACAACCTTTCCTAGTCCCTTCCTCCTGGCTGTATGATAAGGCTTCCAACAGAACCTCTCGAGATTACCAACTTGTCTGCATGCCTGAAACTCCTTTGAAGGCCTATCGCACTGATTTCGGACATTCCTTAGCTACCCACACTGGAATAAAACCACTGAAGAACTGTTATGAGGTGGTCTAGCTGAGTACTTGGCTTGACTGTCCTGTTGGAACTCATTCTGTCATCGCATCCTACTATCTAAACCATCACCTGAAGTCATCATCTGGCCTAAGTGAGACCTCTCTTTCTCATTACCCTCTGTTATGAGTGTCTGATTCACCACCTCTGAGAACAAACTCATCCTGAAGATATTTACTTGGATCTGAATGGTGTTTTGTAATCTATCCTTGAAGCACCTCACCCTTGTCAAGTCATCTCTTACCATACCAAGTGCAAAGTGAGACAGCTCAGTAAAAGTAGTTGCATAGTCCATGATGGACATCTCTCTCTATTAAAGGCTCAAGAAATCCCAAGATCTCTCAGCCCTCAGTGTCTCTAGGTAAAAGTGCTCGAAGAAACTATCCTTAAAGTCCTTTCATGTTATTCCCTCATGTATGCGAGCCTGAACCTTCACATCCCACCAACGCTTCATTGGTCCTCTCATCATGTATGTTTCTAGCTTTACCCTCCACCTAGGAGGCATCTCGAGCTACTCGAAGATCATTTGTATTCTATCTATCCAGTTATCAGTCGCATGTAAACCACCCACACCCTGAAAAAGTGGTGGGTGTTGAGATTGGAACTCCCATATCAGATATTCCATAGATGGGTCTGTGCCCTATAACCTCTGTCAATCCCCTGTAAGACACATACCGGACTAGACCGGAGATGCTCGTCCAGCCACAGCCCGAATTCTGCCAAACCCGGCTGATTCCCTACCTGCAGTGGATCATGAACCTAATCTTGTCCCTAAGCCTATACATGTGGTTCATGCTCTTCATGTCCCTCATGTGTCAAAACCTGATCATGCACCTATAGCATTGTACCGTCACCCCCTGATGCTTCATATAAATCTTCTAAGAGGAACCCGCCGAATACCATGATGGTCAGACAGCCCACATATAATATATATATATATATATATATATATATATATATATATATATATATATATCACGCAGATAAGGAAAGCAGTAAAGAGGCAACGTATAACAAATACCCTTACTCTCCCCCCATCGCAGCCCATGCCCATGACATCCCAGCATCATGGCCTCTTTACCTTCCCTCAACAGAGCCAAGTATCAAAAGTACCACGGACCATCCACATCCTAACAACCAATGTTGTCTCAAACCGACAACCTAGTCTCCCAATCCTAGTGACCAAAATCACCTCAACCATAGTATCTTCCTGCTCATACAAGATTGAAGAACAAATATCATTCCACATGAAATTCTATAAATATATATAAATAATGGCATATTATATTTAAATCAACAAGAAATTTTATCAATATTTTCACCCTTCACATTTAAAAATCATTTATAGCATGGAAATTGGTATTTTATACATGGTATTATCACTTCACAAAGAATATGTGCTGATATGAAATTGAAATACCCTAAAAATGGGCCTATCAAAAACCAAGTTACCAAGCCTTTCAATATCGGGCCAAGGTCTACATATCACAATAAATAAAATTACACACCAAGTGAGCCACCAAGGTGGAAATCATATAAACTGTAATCTGAGAAAAAGAAAAACAGAAATTCCCAACTAAGGCAACTTGGTCAATCCCTCATACCTGGGGCTATAGGAACCCAAGAACAAGCTAGAGACCCAGCTCAAATTATAACCAATCTTCATTCTACCATATCCCAAATAGTAAACCAGCAGAAATAAAAAAGATAAGTCTCAATCTCATTAGTATCGAGAAAAACACTGCTACTAAATCCTTGTCAAGAACTCGTCTGATGCCACATTATAACATTCCATACCCAAGCAGCCTCCCGAAAAGTGCTAAATGGGTCAGGTGTTACAACCTTAGGTGCACCTCCTCGAATACCAAAGGCGTCCTACTAGCAGTAAGGGTCTGATAGGTATAGTAGGGAGGTTATAATCTCGCTGAGGATAATAATGGTACTAGTCTGAGAAAAAATACGTAACATGTAGTGGAAATAAATGACTCAGCAGACTCGAACTAGACCCGCAGAGCGGAAGCACAGTCAATGGTAGATAAATAGCAGAATAAAAATAGAAACAACAGTAGTGGAAAGTAAACACAATAACATGTTGAACCACTTGTAACAACTACTAGAATAAAAAATTCATAAATTCATATCAAGTCAATATATAAAATGGTGATAATGGCTAACCAACAGTAGCTACAATAATAAAGTAAGCATGATGATACAGGAAAGAAAGAAAAACAAGGTAAAATCCAGCTAGGAAAGACCTCAAGGTCCATACCATCCCAATGCGATAGCTACAACATTCTATCTCTTAATGCTGGTCTCTTTCCTTCACATAAATCCATAAAGTCTATACGTGTCCTGAAGGGACCATGTAGGGTGTGAGACCAATCTCAGTAGGATACCACCCAATGGTGTGTACCTAATATAAGTGTTTAATCATGCATGTATTTATAAATAAAGTAGTAAATAGTACATTTCTCAAATAAACAAAACCCCTACTGGTGCTCAGAAACCACTATAAAGTTTCACCTACTTCGGCCAACACTGGAATCTCTGTCATGTAACTCGGCACCATGTGCCTCTTCACACTCTGTGTCTCAAGATACCGACATCCCGAAGGCACGCCCTAAACGAAGTAACTGAAAGGAACGATGATGAATTTCCTAAAATAAGTTACTAGAGGGATAGTGATGTATACCCGCAAATAATGTAACTAGAGGGACAATGATGTCTTCCCTGAAATAAAGTAACTGGAGGGACATCGATATCTACCCTCAAATAAAGTGTCATGGCCCACATCCTCTATCACAATGATCCTTATCCCCCAGCCTGATAATCTTGTCGCTATCCCCCAAAATCTCATCGCCTTCCACGTGGATTCATACGAAAAGCACCCCCAAACCAATAGTACCTAAACCATAACTATCAGGGCCCTCTACCCACACGAGTGGTCAAAACAACCTCATCACGGAATCTCTTTGTGTTCACACTGCTCAATGTTCTGGGTGAGTGGTAATCACAAAAATAGTACCCAATCCACAATATCTCTGACACATTGTGTCCATAAGACCATGTCTCTTAAGTCCAGTGGCCTCAAAATCTGAGTATCCTGGGCCATGCCCAACCTGACAGTCACATTTCCTCAAGCAGATGTCTATGATTCCCAATCCTGTGGTCGAACCACCCAATATAACCTGGTCCAAGCCCAACCTATGATCAACATCACTCAATAATATATGGGTCATGCGCAACAAAACATGAAGGTTATAATATATGAAATATCATGAATCACATATATAAGAAAAAGAAATACTTCTAACAGTAAAAACAAACAAACATTTTAATTTCACTAGCCATGTTCTCCCTTAATCATGCTTATCAAGTTTATACTCAGCAGTTTAATCAAACGGTTCAATTATACCCATTTTGGAACCCCCAGTCAAAATTCCCAAATAAAAAATGACCTTTAACCCATCCTCTCTCATGTGTTACAAGGTGAGGGAATTCTCAATGGAATCCCATAAGGCATATAGTCAATTTAATTTAAAAAAAACGGGTCTCGCTCAATATATGACATTTTTTAAAAAAGAAGCAACCCTCGATTGTATATAAAAACAAAAAACAAGGTATTCTCACCTACCTGAGACTCATAGACATAGGCACGTCTAATATCAAGCTCCAATTCAAATATGATCTTTGTAAATCTATGTTTCCATCAAATCCCAAAAATTCTGCTCATATAGAAACTGTGGTGTGTGAGACAAAGAAACTAGAATGAAAGAGGGTGTTCAGGTTTATCCTTGATGATGCGATCTCATATCCACCAATGAATTGAAGAACAAATTTCAAATGAAGAATCTAGGAGAAGAAACGTTCAAGTCCTCCTGAAGCATCAAAGTCCGAAACCGTTGAAGAAAAATATGTTTTCTGAAATTTTATGTGGCATTCTTTCATATAAGTGAATAAAAATAAAATTGCATGGTATGTATGATGGATTACACATCGTGTAGTAGCCTTTTTCATACTCCGACTTAAGAGGAGGTAGCCACACGACTTGGAAACTCTAAATGGGTCAACACGTGGCTAAGATTCAGCCTGTACGTGGATGGAAGATACACAACATGTCAATTAACAATACATGTCATGTAGTAGAAAATTGTTTCATGGTCACCCCATGGCATGTACTTGGCCATAACATGGCCAGTACATGACTAACATACACATGGTGTGTACTTTGGATTATAGGGAGTGTAATCTTGAAATTTCTAAAACTTCCTAGATTTTTCCAGTTTTCTCAAAAACAAGTCAAAATTCAAACAGGGTCGGGATTTTGACCCATTTTAAAAACTCATGTTCTTATACTCAGAACTGATAAAATGACTTCATATTGTTTTTATACTTTTGGAAAATGATCCATAAGTCAATTTTGAAATATAGGAATCATTCATACCTCAATCCCATACACGGTGTTCCCAATAGGACCCAAAGTGTCGATTATCAGTTTAAATTGACATTTTAGTTCAAAAAAGTGTGCCAGTCATTGAAAAATGAGAAAAGACAGTTGGATTGTATTTATAATATCACAAAATGATTGATAATTAATTTTTTACATTTATGAATCAATATCATTTCAACTGATATATGATGTGATCGGTATGACTCAAAGTGTGTGTCTTCTGTTTAAAATGACATTTTAGTAAAACCACAAGTGACACACTCAAAACCGTGAAAACACATTCACATTGTTTTCATATTTTATAAAAATGATTCATAAGTCATTTATTATGTGTTAGAATCATCCACACATCAATATGATGTACGGTATGACCAGTGATACTCGAAGTGTATTTTTTTTTAAATTGACATTCATTTTAGTAAAAAAGACAAGTGACATACACAAAACCAATAAAATGCATTCAGATTGTTTTGATAATTTATTATAGTTATCAATAAGTTTTTTTATGTATATAAATCTTCCAAACCTTAATCTAAAACAAAGTGTTTTCAGTGTGACTCAAAGTGACCATTATCAATTTAAAATTAACATTTTTGTTCAAAAAGTGTTCCACTCATTAAAAATTGAGAAAACATGATCGTATTTTCTTGAAAATTTATTACAATGATTCATAAGTAATTTTTGACATTTAGGAATTTAAAACATTTCAATATGAAACATAATGTGGTTGCTATAACACAAAGTGCATGTTTTCAATATATAACATCCATTTTAGTTTAGACCTCGCATGACATCACCAAAACTAAGAAAATGATAGAAGATATTTTTCTCATAATTTTATATTCTATTAATTAATTAATTTCCTTTTAATTTTTATCTTATAATTATTTTTTTTATTTTTATAGAGATAATTCTTGAAGATGTACAAGTAATCAGGTGATGTAAAAAAATCAATTGCAACTCAATTTGATACACAGTGTTCATGGTATTACTCAAAGTATATGTTTTTAGTTTAAAATTGAAAATTTTTGTTTAATTTATTTATTTATAGTATTACTAATATAATAATTTTTTATATGGTTACATTCTTTTTCTTGAGTTGGTGTGGTTTTTTCAGTACTAGCATGACTGAGGATCAGGGGACAAAGATAAAGTAATATTATTGTTTTTTGGATTTTTGTGATAATTTTTACTTATTAATGTAATTATACAAACAAAGGTTTTAAATTTAAATAATATAATTTTTTTCTTGTATTTGTTTTTTGTAAATTTTGTTTCATTTAAATTTTATATTTTCAACCTTAATTTTTTGTTTTTTTTGTTTTTTCCGCTTCAGTGTTCTATCATTTTAATATTACACTACAGTGGATTGCCCTTTTATCAACACTTTAAATAGTGTTGGTAAATGGTGTCCAATATTAGTGTTAATGTAAATTAATGATAAAGGGTTTCCTTTATCAATGATTAAAAAACACTGATAAAGGTACCTTTTATTAGTGCATTTCATATAACTGATAAACATTTCTTTATCAGTACTTTACTAGTACTGATAAAAGCCTATGGATTTTAATGGAGCTTCGATAATGTGTGTTGCTTGTGTGCTTAAAATGGAAAATTTTAGCACTATTAAAGGATATATTTTTAGTAGTGTACTCATATACCCACACATACTAGTGGAGGAGGGACCCTCACCCCTCACAATTCTAACTATCCAAGACACTCTAAAGTATCCCAATTATCCATATAGCCTACCCCTAGGATAAACATTTCATATCCATCACTCTTCCCTACATGAAGAGAACTAAGGGAATGTATCTAAGGGTTTAATATTCTACGATCTTGAGTTCATAACTCTCTATATTTCATATGTCACATAAGATATATCTATACATAGGACCACAATCATTGGTGACCTAAACATCAAGATTAGTGTTCAAGGGTCCATCATGGACCAAGATGCTTTTATTCATCACATGTGGATTCAAAATAAGAAATTTGTTTTCAATTTAAGGTCGATCACACATAGGTGGTGAGATATTATATCACATACTACATAATATAATCATAAAACTTAGGGAGATATATGAGTACTACCTTCCTCAACCATAGTTTTTACTTTTAAGAAAATCTTGAACATAATTGCTTAAGCTTGTCCAAGCACAAACAACCTTCATCCATTAACAAGAATCCTTAACTCCATCAATAACCATCCAAAATAATTATAAAATAATTCTAATTAATTAAAATAATAAACCAATATTAATTACATAACTAACTCTTTTGGAATAGTAATATTATTATTCACTGAGGAATCTATTATAACATAATTATTAGGTAAAGGGGTGTGCATCACCTTTGACATACACCAGGATCACTATCACAAAAAATAACTAACCTTTACCAACAATTCATAAATAATTTAAATTATAATTTTATTAGGAACCCAAAATAATATAGGGATGTTAATTACCTCAATTATACCACACAAATCCTAGCTAATCCAGCCTCCCATAACCTCTTCTATTAAATGACACCAAATCTCCAATATATTGAGATCATTCCACCAAACCATGGTGGAGCCTTTACCTGATACTTAAACCCTGTGAGCTAAAATTATAGTAAAAGGAAGGATAAGGATGATAAGGTTGATAATAGTGAGAAACCAACCTTTCTATATGGAGAAACCTCACCTAGGTTACCAAGAACCATAATGTTTATGGAGAGGTAAGGATAGTAAGAGGAGCTTAGACTCCCCTTATTTAGACATTTGAAAATGAATGATACTGAAGGATTTTCCAAGTTTAAAGACCCAAAATAATATCATAACCATATTTCAATAAAACTATAAAATCCACATTGTGGTGTGACCCATAGTTATCATAATATAATGAGTTTTCTAGAAATTCATCATCACGTATCCCTTTGGGTCACAGCATGGTATGATGGATTTAGGAAAAATCAAAACCCTTATGGTATATACATTCAATACATGGCCTTCCCCAATACAACACAACATACCACATGGATCATCCCTATAACAATTTCTTATAGGGACCCTCAACGACATAAACCACCAATAGTAGTATTATCCTTCACCCTATAGTAAACCTAATAACATAGCCATCACAATTGTGTAATCTAGTCTATCACACTTAATTTTAGAAAATATGAAACCCTTACTTATCATGGTAACCCTTATGTATCATAGGTAAACTCTTATGTATCATAGATTTTACCCTTCTGAATCATAGGGTGACCCATCAACCCATATGTTTAAACTAGATCAAACCCTTACATATCACCTAGAGAAAACCCTTTCATATCAATCACTTGATCATTCTTTTATCCATTACACATCATAGTAACCCTGTGTATAATAAATGAAATTATAGATACATTTATACATAATACTTTATCATTTTTTCAACCCAAACATATAAGAATAATCCAAACTTATTATAGGGTAATCTTTATGTTTCATAGAGTTTACCCTTACACATCACACGGTGACCCCAAAACCCTTACATATCAAACACTTTAAAAAACTTTAAACACAAATTTGGTTAACCTTATCCATTATAGAATGATATAATTACTTTTTCAAATCTCATTTCCTTCCAAGTACACTTACATATCCTACTGAGTACCCTTATTTTTTTACATTATCCTGGGGTAACCGTTATTTATTTCCTTTTCCATAAGGAACCCCTTATGTATAAGTACCCTTATGCATGAGTAATCCTATGAATTAATACTTTATCATCTTCTATAAATATAAAAATCCATGAATTTTAGTGATATCTTATGATAGAATCTATATTATTGCTTGCAACACAACAACTCACATATGAAAATCCCACCATAACACAATTCCTTATCTATGAAGTGAGACATCTCAGGCTCTAAAAAATAATTCTTAATTAAAGGGTTCAATATGTGTTCTTTTCCTTCATGGAATGACCCTCCCCCTTCTGTAAAATAAACTATGTCACAATACCCCTAGATGTGGGGTGATCAACCTCCAATTTTATAGCCACCCTGACCCTAATATAACACTCACATGACTAATCAATACATAGGCCTATTAATACACCCAAAAAACCTTATATAGTTATTAAAAAATTTATAATCCTATTCTAAATCCAAATTATCAAAATGGTCACTACCCCGATACAAAAAAATAAAATTTCCTCCTAATTTTTACTAACCCATTCGGCATAGGTCATTAAAACCACCCCCACCATGAATATTATCATCCTTGATAAGTATCCTTAGGCATCATCTATGAACCATCCTGGTCACCAATACCCTATGAACAACTCAAATTCTATGTCACATGCTAGTTATAGTCATTTTGAAACTACGCCCAAATTAGCTCCAGTACTCAAACCCCCACTATCCCATGCATCATGAAACTGATTATTTCCCCCAATTATATGAATATTACATACTCCTACTAGAATTCATGAATTTTCAAACTATATATTTCATACATCATTATTTCATGTCATTGATCTACCTCAAAACATCACTCATTCAGTGTCACACTTGATCATCACCTATCCATTCACATCATAATCCATAGTCTCACATTCAAGACTATATCAATAACATAATACCCCACCTCATTGCACATGGAAATGTTCTTTCCATGAGAACTAGCATTCTATGGACCAAATCACCCTACCATCTCATTTATCAAAACACACACTTGGTCATACCACTAAACCATCATTTCCTATCTAGAAGATTTCAATTATTGAATATACTGACTGATCCTGATCCACATCAATTAATACCAATATCTAGGTATTTTTTCATACATAACTTAAATTATTTCATCCAAGAACCATCATAAAACCATAACCAAATCTATGATGGGTCCACGAACACATCACTCTCACCATTCATCAGAAACTACTCAAAATGAGCCTTACATGCTTAGATCATATATGGTGTTCTCTCTAAAAGGATAAATCAGGATATGTCTGACCACTAAGAGGGTGGGTGGGGGAGTAAATTGGTTTTAATCCTTTTTATGCTTTCTTCTTTTAAAACAACCATTGCCCCTAGTCAGAGAGTATTGACTCTACTAACACAAAACACACAATTACACCCATAGAAAAACCTGAATTTACAAGGTTCACTACTCAATAATATTATCTAGTCCTTATAATGATTGGGAAACAATATTATATAACATATTTAGTTAGAAAGTCATACTATATGGTTTAAAACAATCTGGGTATATCCATCAATTTTATTTCACTATATTCCATTGATAGTGCATGTTCTCCTCACACAAATAATTATTTATGAAATTGTGTAAGTAATTTAAAATTCAAAACTTCAAAAACTATGTAAATAGTAACTTCCATTAGAAACTTCTTCCATGAATAAATATAACCATGTGTAAAGATACAGAAATATCACAGGCTCTTCATTATCATTGAAAACTGAATGTATTCAGAATTAAATCATCATGTATGAATTTAACTAATTATTGTATGTATATTGGATCAATACAAGTAAAATCTTGGTATTCTTCCTCATAAATACCATAAAAATCATAGATTCCTTTTTTCATTAATTATGAAGCCCTCCAAATGAAAATATCATGCATAAATTCAATAATGAAATCTGACTTATCATCCTTCATTCATAGTGCAAGACATTCTATAATATATTCTCCCACTTTTCCTTTAAATAAAATTAGATACCTCTTATTTAATGATAAATTCATGACCAACATGTCCTATATTCCTTCTTTTTCATGTTCAAACAAATGTAAAAAACACATCATTCCATTTATATTTTCTTTAGCTCGCTAAAATAGTTTTATTGGATCTATCTTCTTTATTATAACTTCTATCTTCATACAAGATAATCCTTTATAATAATCTGAATATTATCAATCATGATATTTAATATTTAGAGAACACCTTACTTTTAATCAACATATTTAGTTCACGGTAGCTCCATCTACTGTGAAACTCAGACTCATTCAAATATATTTATGCGATATCTCGATACAATGTGTGGTCAATCTATTTCAATTTGGAATCATTCATCCCCTTAATGTGGTCATATGATTCCAATGTAATGTTTCTCAACTGTTCATGAAATCACATTATTCCAATATGCGGTCACATGACCCTTCATATGGTCACAATATTCCAACGTATGTTTTTATGACCCTTCATACATTCCCACTAATCCAATATATGGTTGCACTACATAACCCATGGGAAAACTAGTCCATCACATGGTCTCACCACATAATATACATTCACACTAATCCAATGCACTACCACACCACATAATTAATGATCACACCATTCTATCACAAGGTCACACTACATTACATATGATTCCATGCCTTCATCTCATATAATTTCATTGATGTATTCTTTTCATAAATTAATGATTTATGTCTTGACAATAAAATGAATCAAAAATCAATTATTATTTATTTTTATTATCTTTTCACTTATTTCATTAGTTAAAAAATAAATATAAACCACGTGGTCTTGAGAATATACCCCTTTTGTTTTTTTTCAACGAAGGAAAAAAATAAATGAAGCTATGAAACTCAAGAAATGAATCACAATATAAAAATTATAATCCTACATGAGAAATATGATTGTATGAAATAAGAATCATTCAAAAATAATTCTATGATGTCTATAAAATAATGATCAAAAATCATTTTAAACTTATATATTAATTACATATGCACAACATAAACTACCTTTAACATATAAAACATATTTCCTACATCCACTTAAAAAAACTGTTAAAAAAATTCACACATGAAGACATCACATCTTACATCTTTTAAAAACTCCACTTATCATATTCTTTCCATTGATAGGTAAAGTAAATATGAATAGATAGATTTATGTTATCATGATTTCTCCACCTTTTACAAGAATATCCAAATACTATAATAGAGTGGGGACCAAAAATCGCATACCTTACCATCGAAGAGGGAAAGGTTTAACACCTATTATCAACCTCAATTTATCAAATGTTTCATTGGACAATGGTTTCATGGAAATATCATCCACATATTCCTCCATAGGAATAAACTTCAACATTATTTTATTTATTCATCAAGCTCCTTTATGAAGTAATATTTAATATCAATATTATTTGATCATTAATATTACACTGACTTATTTGTGAGATTTATAGAACATTGATTATCACAGCCTAAGAGAAGTGGAAACTTCACATTAACAAAAAAATATTCCAAATGTGTCTTCATCCATATTAATTGTGATTTATCTTGAGGGTAAGTATCATACTTGGCTTCTATATTACTAAGAGTTACAAAATATTTCTTTTTTGTATGATAACTCATGCATCTTTCTCCCAGAAAGAAATCTCCAATAGAGGTACATCTTTTATATTCAAAACATACTACATAATCATCATCTTTATAGATAAACAAATTCAAATTTCCCTTAACATCATCCTTTATCCCATAATATTCATTTACTTTAATATAACTAATAATTATCTTTCCAACCAGAAAATGTGAAAAAAAAATTGCACTCTAAAATATAGAACATAGGGTAAAAACATAAACTGGGCCTATTACAGAGGATGTTAAATATATACATCTTCCAATCAATTTTCTAAATTCTTTATGATCACCATACATTCCAAATTCATCCTTAAAAAAATATCTTCCCACTAATATAGAAGTGGAAACAAGTTTTGAATCTTCCATACCAAAATTTTTATGTAATTCTCTGACATATATTTATTATGATAGAATGATATGATCCCAATATTCAAAAAATTACAATCCAATAAAATAAAAAATTTATCCCATCATATAAATTTCAAAAAAAAAATCATCTCATTGAAGAACCCTTTATAGTATTTTTCATTATTCCCTGTAAATATTGTATCATTGACATAAACAATCACAATGAGATAAACCACTTGATTCTATTTTATATAGAGGTTACCATCCAAACTTCCCTTCCAAAAGTTAAGATAATTTAAACATGAATCTATTAGAATACCAAGCTCTTGGGGATTTATTTAACCCCTGTAAATTCTTCTTCAATTTACATAGATAGTTATCTTATTTTTTCTATCATGAAACTACTTGGTTGTTCAATATAGTTTTCATATTATAGCTCTCTATTAATAAAATAACACTTGAAATCCATTTTTAAAATCATATAATTTCTTTTTTAATCAATATAAAGATATATTTTTATGGTATTAATTCATGAAAATTGGCCAAAGGTATCATCAAAATCAATTAATTCAATATATGAGTATACTTTACAAACTAGTATTTTTTTATTACCACTTAACCTATTTCATTGAATTTTTTTCAAAAAAACAACTTTTTTAATAACATTTTTATATTCAGGATTGGATACTAGATCCCATGTCTCATTTTTATCAATCTTATCCAATTACTTATTCATGGAATTAATCCAATCTTGATATTACATTACTTCTTCAATATATCTTGGCTCATCCTGTGAAAACAGAGAGGCATGTGAACCATCCCCCAATGTTATTCAATTTTGAACAATTATTATTTTTTTCTAAATATATTTTGGACCTCAACTTACTTCCTTAGCAATATATGAGATGACCAAGATTTTCCCTCATCACTAGAAATAGTTGAATCAATAAATTCATCATCACTTATTTCAGAGACATTGACATGTTTGTTTATCATAAACAACTTCTTCATCACTTCCTCTTAAAATTATAGCTAACTGAGAGACATTACTATTGAAGTGTTCTCTAACTAATAGAATCAACAAATATTTTATTTTCATTATTATAACATCTATATATTATAATATTTCGGTAGTATCTAAGGAAAATACCCTCAATACATCTTTGTTTAAAATTCCTAATATTTTCACCTTTGATTTTAATAATACATGGGCTTCCAAATACCCATATTTACTTCAAAAATGGGGTATTATTATAATATATATCATATGTAAAAATTTTGGGATTTTTTTAGAAGTATTGATTTTGAATATGGAATGTGTCACCAATATCATGTCTCTAAAAGAACCAATAAAATCCTTGTTCAAATAGGATGGTTCAATCCATCTCAACCAAAATTATATTCTTTATTTTAAACACACCATTTTTTTGTGTTTATGGTGAACTAATCTCATGATAAATATCCTAATTCTCAAGATAACCTTCTAAGTTTATATTTGGGTATTCAAT
The DNA here is from genome assembly GCA_963277665.1 of Viscum album. Classification (NCBI taxonomy): domain Eukaryota; kingdom Viridiplantae; phylum Streptophyta; class Magnoliopsida; order Santalales; family Viscaceae; genus Viscum; species Viscum album. Next base: position 123,893,128 of record OY728146.1, on the reverse strand, counting down.
ACCATTATTTTTTTGATCTTATTTATAAGGTATCTACACTCCATTTCAATACTTATCCTGAACCTTTTGAACAACTTGAGAGTATATGATTTATGTTTTAAAAACATAATACATGTAATATGAGGGAAATAATAAATAAATAAAATAAAATAATTATCCCCATTTTTTATTAATTTCTCATGGGCCCGCATATTTTATAATGAATAATCTACAAATGATGAGTGGAATGTGTCTCAACCTTCTTGTGTATAGAATTTGAAAATTATCGTTTTTAACATATGAAACAAAACTAGTATCATATTATTATCGAATCATAACATACACTTCATCTATGTGTTAGTATGTTCATGTTTCTATGGAAAACATGTCAAATCCTTCTATTCCAAAATTTATTTTCTTCCATCATACTCAGATAACATGAATTCTATGCATCTCTAACCCAAAACAGGTTTCCATTGGTTTAGTTCCCTCTTATTATAACTTCCCTATTTTTAATACTTTTAATAATAGAATGATATATTCATAATATGACTTTATTTACTTTATTGAAAAACTAGGAAACACTTACATAATTTTGTTTCAACCAGTCTACAAATAATTCACTTCTTCACTTTGAAATTTCTTTTCTAATAACAGTTTATCCAATGCCTTTGTTTCTAATTATAATATTTTTCCCATCACCCATTGTCTAGGGAGGGGAAGACGGTGTTACTAGCCTTATGTGACATCCTTAAGACATCAAATACTGGTAATAAATGTCAAGGTCTTCGTAAATATTTGTTGGATTATTTCCCCTTAGAAAATAAAAAAACAAACCAAGATAACCATAACCTAAAAACCACCTTATGATGAATGAGTAAAATCAAATAAAACTCAAAGTACAACCAACCAACAAAAAAACCAAACTACAACCATGAACTATATCAAAGTAAAAAGTATAAAATAAAACAACAAAATGAAAATACATCAAATACACAAACTCCACATCTCCCAACATGCTCCAAATTCCAAATCCAAAATTCAATCCCATAGTGTTCAGATTCCTCACTAAATAATTGTAAAACATTTCCTCTACTAATGTCTCCAAACACAATATATGCAAGCACACAAAAGTTCCCAAGAATGGGGTGAGTAAAAAATTAATCAGGATTTTCCCCAATGACTTCCCAAATCTGACACTATGATAAAAAATAGCATATTTATGTAAAAAATATATATATAAAACGTTAAAACAGTTTATACCAAAACCAAAACAATTTCTAAGAAAAATATTTTTCCATGAAAATAAACCAAACAAGTCTTTAAAAACATTCTACAAATCCATTTGTAATAACCCATTACATTCCAAAAATTCACACATGCAAGCCCATGTGATAGTTCCATACTCATGAGTGGTCTCCCATCAATCTACCAAGTCATCAAATATTACCAATATACCAAGTTTAGAAATGCACATGCCCCTTTCATAGAGTCATGTCAATGAAAATGAACCACACTAAATATTTATACCAAATACTATGCGAAAACAATTGTTACAATAAATTTAAATAAAATAATACTTTTATTGAAAAAATTTCTAAATTATTTTATATAAATCAAAAACAAAGAACCTTTTTAAAATCATGTAACCAATTGCATTTTCCATAAAACAAACAATTTTCACAATTCCACAAATCATCACTAAAGAGAGTTTCTATCAATATTTTCACATAAATTTAACAATTAAATTAAATAAATTAAATCAATTTGAAATCAAAACATAAATTTATAACTAATAGGACTCAAGGGTGAATCCACCTACCTCGCAACTATTTGATAAAATGAAGAATGGCACAAAACATAAAAAACTCAACTTGAAACTCCAAAAACCATATTTAGATCTTGTTCCCTATAATCCAAACAACCATAAAGCATAATGGTTGAAATAAAACAACATAAATATATCCCTAACATATTATATCCATGAATCCAATATAGGAAAGAATAATAAATATAAGGAAAACCATGAAGAATGATCAATTACCAACAAAATCAGCCTCCAACACACCTAGATTCACATTAAAATCACTCACTAGTCAAGAGGAAAGATCTCTCTAGCATTTTGAAGGAGTGGAACTCATTTTTGGGATGTATTTAGAGAACTAGATCATTAAGGGGGTAAATCAAATTATATACACAAAATTCAGAACTATTTTTAAGGGTGCACAGTTAGTGTGAAAGGTTAGGCAAACCATATGCTAATTGTGCATTATCAACTACCTCCAAACACCTATCATGTGGTTGGATTGAATGGTTAGGAAAACAATGAACCAACCATGCTAAAATCAACTATCTATATGTTCCCAATTTCTCCTTGGTGCCCACCTAGTTTGGCCAAACTGTGTGCCTACCCAGTGCACACTGTTTTAGTTTCATAGTTTCTTGGGAGGTGTTGCACGGTTTCTACTAACCATGCTCAAAATATTCACCACCAAAAAATCCCCAAAAACTTTTAAAAACACATATGAACCTCCCTAACCATAACTTAATTACTTTATAAACATAAAATACATAAATAAATTGTTAATTACATTAAATAAAGGGTTCTTCATTCCCCCCACCATTGGTCTTTCCATCCATCGAAAGCTGAAAACCACTATTATCTTGAAAGAGTTCGAGTCATTGCTCGACCATTTACTTCTCATTCTTGCATGTTTCTTTATGTATCTGACCATGTTTATATAAAACATGTGTTATACCAATGCTTTTCCCTTATAAGAATTTATCTTTCCTACAAATAATCCACATTAGGACATTACCAAAAATAGCATCTGACTCTAGGTCAATGTGATCCCATCAAATTACATTTTCAGGATCAGGCTAATACTTCATTAATTGAGACACATGAAACATGTTATTCATTTATTTTAACCTTGGTGTAAAATCCTACTAATATGACACCTCACCAACAAGTTTATTTATCTCAACAGTGAATATGTATTAAGGAGATAACTTTCTCTGATTCCCAAAATGACAATGACCAAGCCTTAGAGAGAAACTCAAGAACACATGGTCACTCACCTCAAATGACAATAACATTCAACGATGATCTATATATGATTTTGGATTACTCTGAGTCATCTCCATTCTCTTCCAGATCAACTGAATTTTCTTCATTGTCTATTCTATAAGGATTGGTACACCTAGTTAATTCTCACCTATTTTGACTTAAAAAGGTGGAGAACAATAGGCACACCCATAAAATGCTTCAAAAGGATCCATGTGTATCAAGGCATGATAATTATTGTTATATGAGAATTACACTAATAGTATTTTATCCTTCAATGAGCCACCAAAAACCATCACACAAGTCCAAAGCATTCCTTCCAATGTTTGTATCTTCCTTTAAGATTCTCCATCCATATGAGGATGATACACCATGATCATAGTAAACCAGGTCCCAAGGTCTTTGTGTAAGGATTTCTAAAAATGAGATGTAAACATTAAGTCTTGTTCTGATACTATCAAAACTGGTATTCCATTCCTATTTACCACTTCTCGAATATATATTTTTGACAATTCATCCACCGTATTAGATTCACAAATAGGGATATAATGATATGAATTGGTGATCTGATCTACTATCACCCATATGGAAATGAATTTATAAACCATTCTTGGGATAAATGTTACAAAATCAATGTTTATCTTCTCCCATTTACAAAAAAAATTACGTAATGAATGCAACATACCCTCTGGTCACTAGTTCTCTACCTTAACCTAATGATAGGTGGGGCATCTCATAAAAAACTCAACCGCATTTTGTTTCATTCCAACCCACAACAATTTTACTTTCAATTCCTTACACATATTATATATTCTTGGAAGAATAGTCCATATCCAATGGTGTTAATAATGAAGAATATATTCCTGATAATCTATAAGTATGACCATCCGACCTTGAAAACACAACATTGATCCTCTATCAAGATTCTATCTCTCAACAGTATCCCAATCATTGAGTTTTGACCTCATGAAAACACATTATAAATGGGATTTCAATGCATATTTAACCTTATCATCCAAATCAAGAACAAAATAAACTAGAAAGGAAACTGCAACACTACCTCTTTCTTCAGAATCCAAATTCATATTGGCTATCACAAACATCATATGCCATTGACCCAAAGCCTCTTTTTCCAATTGACTATATGACCAACTTATTAATGTATATTCCACTAAATTTATTTTACCAAATGTATAAAACAAGTTGAAGTTAAACATTTTTAGTTACACCATCTATCTTCTTTGTCTCATGTTCAAATATCTTTTTGAGAAAATGTGTAAAAAATAATATGATTTATAAACACCACAAATTTATCACCAAAGAGGTAATGATGGAATGTCTTTAGAGCATGGAATATAATATCTAATTAAAAATCATGTGTCAGGTAGTTATTATAATGAAACCATAACTATCATTATCCATAAGAATCAACATGATCTCCCTATATGATAACACATCCCAACCTAGATCCAGAAGCATCACAATACACCACATAGCCTTATCCTGATTTCAAAAATATCAAGATCGAAGAATGATGTAAGGTGAAATTTAAACTCTTGAAAAGACATATAGAATTCATTGTTATATTATAATGGAACATTTTTCTTTTCCAAATATGTAATTTGTGAAGTTGTGAAAAATCTTGAAAAAAATGTTGGTAATAACCAAATAAGATAAGTAAACTATGCATTTCAAAGACATTATTTGGTGGTTTTCAAGATTTCACAGACTCTATATTTCATTAATCCACAAAAAAACCACTTTAATATGTAAAATTGATAAGTAAATATACCTATTGTATCCAAAAGTAACACTTTAAACGTTTTTAATACAAATGACGAACATACAAAATTCCCAACATTATTTCCAAGTGTTGCTCATGCTCAAAATTTGTCCTTGAATACGCCAACATTTCATCCAAAAACACCACCAAAAAAGATAATATATACATTTTAAATATCAAATTCCTCAATTACATAATTAATTCTAGTGCATTCATAAGACCAAAATACATAAACACATACTCAAAATGGCCATATCTACTCCTGAAAGTTTTCTTTGAAATATCCTCCTTCTGAACCCATAATTGGTGATTTTCGGATTGGAAGTCAATTTTTTAGAACAACATGGATCCCATTAATTGATCAAATAGATCATTAATTCATGAAAGATGATTATTATTCTTTAACATAACATGGTTCACTTTTTGATAATATGCACAAATCATTATGGTTTCATCTGCCTTTTCACAAACAAGACTGGTGTTGCCCACGAAGACATACTATGATGAATGCAACCTTTTATTTCCACCTATTCCAAATGGAAATTCAATTCCCTTAATTATGTTGGTTCCATCAGATAAGATTAAATAGATATAGGACTGGTCTTGAGGAAGATATCAATTATAAACTCAATTTATCTTATGGGAGGAAACCCTAAGAAATTGTTGGAAAAACATTCTAAAATTGATCAAAAGTTATTGTAAAAACACTACTCCTAATCTCATACAATGATACCAAGTTCAAATCCTCTAACTAGTATGAGATAGTTCCAACCTCTAGTGATAATAAGGCTACTACATATGGCTTTACATTTTGATTTACACTAAATATATGCTTGATGCCATCATCAGTTTTAAAATAAACCCTTTGGGTATAATAGTTGATATGATCTTTGAACATTCTCAACCAATAAATATCCAAGATTATTTCATAGAAAACCATTTCAAGAACAGATAAATCCCATATCAATTTAGGCCCATCAAAAGTTATAAAACATTATTTTCGCATAAAGGCGCATCAATCTCTTTGTCCAAGAGGAGTTTGAAGTTTCAAAATAGAAATAAACATCTCAACATGAAAAACTATAAGATCAACAACATGAGAAGAAATAAATGAATATGATGAACCCATATCTAATAAATCTTGAAAAAAGGTATAATTCAAAATAATTTTACCTCTCACCATTGACGGTTAAGATTTATCATCAACAATCATTTTCTCAACTCCATAAAATTAGTTACTCACTGCACTTTATTATTTATTAACTTGTTGAGATTTCACTTGATGAGGACTCATGGTATTCCTAGAATCACCTTGGATAGCTCTATTATGATAATGATAATTATTTTGTTTCCCTTCTCTGGTATAAGAATATGATGTCTTAAAAATATGATATGTGTCCCTATCACCTTACCTTGGAGCATCATGATAGTAGCACTAAAAATGCACCATATAGTTTAAATTCTGACATGATCTAAGTGGTGTTGCATAATCTTTATTCATTTGATCAAAATAACCACATTGAAATCATCCTATATTTTTATTTTATTTATGAGAAAAATTCATTAATCCACCTGTCTGATTATAATTCATTCCACTACCTTGGAATTAGGTGTCCCTATTTCACTTACTTTCAGTTTTAGAGTTCCCATAATTTTCTATAGGTATCAACATGCTTCCTCCACCCACATTACCTAATACATCTCTTACTTCCACCTTCACTCTATTAATCATCTCTGTATAATCTGTTATAAAAAGCATGAAAATATTTGAGTGAATATATAGCCTCAACCCTGATTCAAAAATTTATGCCTTTAAGGATGAACATTAAGAAACTTTTTATGAAAATCAGAATAAATTGTTTAATTTAGTAGTATACTTTTACATTGTGAGTTTCTCTTTCTTTGGGCTAAAAAAATCTTTTATTCCATAAATTCTAAACTTGTGAGGATAGAATTGTTTGTCTGACAATTCTTAAAAATCCTTTCATACAATGTCATGGTCTAATTTAGCCTGAACAACTAAATCCCACCACTGGAATGATAAATCCTATAACATATATATTTTAAACTTTTCTTGTACACATTTTTTTGTTCCTATGAAATCAAATATTTGATTCATCCTATTCATCCACACTTCTCCTTTTTATGGTTCTAAATCACCATGAAATATGGGTGGATTCTGCTTCTAAAAATGAAGAGAATAATCTACTTTCCTTGGTTCATCCCTTTTATTCCCTCTATCCATGGATTAAAAATAATGGAAAATACTCAGAATCAGTAATTAGTTCACCTATAAATCATGCGAAACCACATTCTTAGTAGCCACTTCAGTTTGGTTTCTTCTATGCTTAACTAGTTCCATTTTCAATAACCAAAAGAAAACACCATTTAGTCTCAATCTCTAGAAACTGAAGGCCTAGAACTTTAAAATTTGTCACATCACATTTTTTATAACAATGCTTTCCAAAATTAAACAATTTCCATTTTAATCCATTTTTGAAAATTCCCCCATACTTTTTTGAAAATCATGCCATTTTCAACTATTTTCAAAAATCAAAAAAAAAATACAAAATTATCAGTCATTACTCAAAATGAATTATGCACTCCTAGTGGGAATTTATTTCTAAAAATGCATGTAGTGATCTTCTCATTGGATAAACCCATGATAATATGGTAAGAATTCCTAATAGTGTCTTAAATATTCATGTACTAAAACTTCCTAGTAAATTAAATCATAGCATAAGTAGGTTATATGTGTCTCTTTAGGCTCTAAATTTCAGGTTCAAACAACCCTAATCCTTGCTACCCATTCTACTCATTTACTAAACAAGAATGATTTTCAACTCTATGAATGAAAAAACAGATACCATTTGTAACATCTTACCCCTTACCCATTGTCTTGAGAGAGGAAGAGGGTGTTACTTGCCTTAGGTGACATCCCCAAGTCAATAAAGGCTGTAAATAAATCCCTAAGGTTTTATAAATAGTTGGGGGATTATTTTAACTTTGAAAATAAAACAACCAAACCAACGTAACCATAGTCCAACAACCACTATATAATTCAAGAGTATAATTAAATACAACTCAAAGTATAACCAACTGACAACAAAACCAAACTAAAACCATGAAACATATCAGAGTACAAAGTAGAAACCAAAAACCAAAAAAAAAACCCAAAAACACCAAATAAACAAACTCCACAACTTCAATAATCCTCCAAACTATAACTCAATAATAAGAGAATATAGTATCATGATGTTTCACTAAATAAATTTGAAACCTTTCCTTTACCTGTGTCTCAAAAAAATATCTGAAAACAACCCAATGTGCCCAAGTATGTGGCAATTATAAAACTCAGTTGTATTTCCCCAATGGCATACCAACTCATGCTTCTATAAGAGAACAAGTTAGCACATTTATATAAAATAATTTATATATAACAATTTAAAATATTTTATATCAAAACCATAACCATTTATACAAAAAAAAATTTCCATGGAAAGCAACCAAACCATTCTACAAATACATTTGGAATAACCCATTCTATTCCACACATTCACACATACATGACTAGGTGACAGTTCCATAATCATGATCTACCTCTAATCGATCCACCAAGTCTTCACAAGGTAACCATATACCATGTTCCCAAATATCACACTCTCCTTCCATAGGGTAACATTAATGCAAATGAACATATTACAATCATTAATGCTAAATACCATTCCAAACCAATTGTTCCAAACTATTTCAATAAAAAAATATTTTATTGAAAACATTTCTACAAACCTTTTCCATAAATTGAAACCAACAAACCATTTTAAAATCATCACTTTAAAGTCATGTAACCAATTGCACATTCCACAAAACAACTAATTTCAATAATTTCATAAACAATCATTAAAGAGGGTTTCCATCAATATTTTCAAATAAATTTCAAAATTTAATTCAAGAAATTCAATAAATTTGAAATTAATCATTCAAGTTATAACTAAGAGTATTTGAGAGTGAATCCATCTACCACGCAACCATTGTAAAAAATTAATACCAACACAAAACACTAAAAAATTATCTTAAAACTCCAAAAATCATTCTTTGATCATGTTCCCTATAATCTAAAAAACCTAAAATCACATGATTAATATAAAACATCATAAATATGTCCCAAAAGTATTAGATCCATGAATCCAAGATATGTAATAAGAATAAATATAAGGAAAACCACCAAGAACGATCCCTTACCAACAAAACTAGCCTCCAACACACCATATTTTCCTTGGAATCACTCTTGGATCATGAGTAGAGGTCTATATATCCTTTTGAAAAGATTTTAATTCATGTTAGGGTCATATTAAAGAAATAATGATTCACTAATAAGGTAAATAGAGTTAGAACCACAAAATCTAAATCTTATTTTTAACGGTGCATGGTTAGGAAAACTGTGTGTTAATCGTGAGGTAGCCACTACTTCCAAACACCCCTCACATAGTTATATTAAATGGTTATATAAACCATTCACCAATAATATTAAACCCCACTGTCTAAATTTCACGGTTTCTCCTAGGTGTCTATATAGTTTGGCCAAACCATGTTCCTAATCGTTCACATACCTAGTGCCCATAATTTTAGTTACATGGATTTATAAGAGGTGTCTCATGGTTTATACTAACCATTACCAAATTATAAACCTCCATAAAAGCCCCAAGAACTTTCCAAAACTCCTCAAAACCTCCCAAAAAATAACCCAACCACCTTATATACTTAAAATACATAAATAAAGGCTTCATTACCTGGAACTATGGGTGAAATAATGTGGGACTCATAATTTCAAAAATTCACTACTTCTTATTTGTAGTATTTAATATTTTTTTAAAACATTAATTCTATATCAATGTGTGAATAAAATTCACTTTATAAAATCAAATTCCATTCTCCATTCGTATACTTGTGTGTAGTTTCCACCAAAAGAACCTTCTATTTTCTATTTTGTTCTTTTATCTGATGTGTTTGAGATTTTTCATTAGAACCTATTTGGGATGGAAACATCACAAGACACTATTTTTAAGGATTTACAAGATGATCAAACCTATAACATAAAGTTTCAATAGGTTATAATCAGTTTTCAATCTTCAAACTATATATTTTAGGTTTCTTTTGAGTTTGTCTTCTTGAAGTGGGCTAAATCCCCCACAAAATCTACCTCAAAAACCTCCTGGATTCATTGTAGTGTTTATAGTTGAACAAGAAAATATTCTCTATATTCTTAAATCCTTCACATCTCTAGTAAAATCTATAGAAATTATATTTTCCTTTGTATATTGTATTCTCTCTAGAACCATGTATTTGTATCACAACCTCTTTCTAACCATCAATATTGGATCCTATATATGAATCAAAATTTTGGTAGACTCCTAACATCTTATAATTCACATTATACTTATTATAAGCCTTCACATAATCTCTATTTTTAGAAATTTTTTCTTCAATCTTTAAGTTCTCAAAAAATTTAGGATTTTGTAATTCACTTATTTTAGCTACATATATGGTCCTCTTAACATGAATATTATTCTAAGACCCTTTACCAGTATCTTCATCCTTTTTATTAACCATTGAGGTTAATTTTTATAAACTTTTTAAAATTTACACTCTTTAGGTCATTCACCAACTCCCAGAATTGAATTTTGGAAGTTTGATATTCCTTGTTTAGCTTTATTTAGTTTCTATTGAATAGGGTCAAATTCTTTCTCCATATTCCCCTTTTTTCATTAATCTTTATGTTGATATTTTTATCCCCACCAAGTAAATACTTTAGGTTTTTAATATCTTTTAACAATATGGATTTTTATTATTCATGCACTATTTCTTGATTGTTAATAGGTTGACCATATTTCTTAAATATGTTGTTCTCTTTATCTGGTTTTTCAATTTTTAGAGGCATTATTTCAATTATATTTTTTGTATGAACTCCATTTGATTTTATTCTTATTTTTCTTCAATATTTATACTTCCATCATTGGTAAAGATCTCATCATTCACCTTTTGATTAAGAAACTTCTCATCACCTTCATCACTAGAATTATTTACTTTCACTTCTTCAATATTGTTATCTTCCTCACATTTGGATAAAAAATCCTCTTTTTATATTTATTTAACTTATCAATACTTAATTTTTAATAAGACGTTGATTTCTAAACCTTCTTATTTAGTGGTATTATTTTCCTTCCTTATTCTTCATCACTATATTCATCTTGATTTAGTCTTGTAAAATTTGCTACCAAATTTCCAATGTATCCACAATTAAAGAAAATAAATGGTAATATTCATTTATACTTCCATGTTCCTTTTTCATATTTCTGTAAAATAAAGACATTAATTCATAAAAATTATTACTCACTTTATCTTATAAATCATAATCTCAACCCGTTATTTTAATAACAAATTTCTTTGGATATTATTTATTAGTGACTTTAAAATATATTTGATGATTATATTTTCCCCTTATTTTGATATAATTATCTTTTATTTTCTCATATATAATTACAATACTATGAAAATAATCTAGAAATATTATTTAAGGCTCTTTAACTTAAAAATATGAAACATTATCATTAAATATTTCTATAATAATTCTCAATATATTTTCAAAAACTATTGAGTCTTATAATTTCACTCAGAGGATTCTTAAGGTTTTTATAATATCATTAACCCTTATAAATAATTCATTAATAGATTATTTATCTCTCATTTTTAAATATTCATATTTTAATCTCAATGTTTGAAACTTAGATTTCTTTATATTCATGTTATCTTCATAAATATTCCTCAACTTATCTTAGATGCCTTTATCCATTCCAATTCCCTTTAACCCTTGGGAATTGACTTTCTGAGATAGATATGGAGACAGAGAGAGAGGAGAGAATATAATTTCAAGATTTTCCATCATTCTCTCGATTCTTCTTATTTGTATCCATTAATGGATAACCCTTAGTAGTAGTAGTGAATCTATCTTCGGTATCTTCTACAAAATTGTATCCAATGGAAAAAACGATAGGGAAGAATTTTTTCCTTCTAGATATGATAGTTTTTCATATGATAGACATCATTCAAATTTATATTTAATTATTTATAAAAATATATGTAATTATTATTATTATTTAAAAATTTAATATCTTAGAGTTAATAAATAAAACACCCCTATGATACGAGTTTAAAGGTTCAGTTAGGATTTGTGTGAACACTGAGAGGGGGGTGAAACAGTGGTCTTCCTTTTTATGTTTTTTTAAATTGTTTCCTATGATTAGAGAGTAATGACTATAATAAAACAAAATATGAATGAACACCCAATGTAATACAATAATTTACAATTTTAACTAATTAAAAAGAGTATTTGTCCATTGGAATAATCTAGAATCATTCTATGATTACATAGTTCACTACAAAACAATCCATTGTTGTTTACAGTATGTAGGCTATATCCATCACTTTCATTGAACTATAGTATATTTATAGTTTATGTGTTTCTCAGATAGATAATATAATAAAAAAACAAAAATAGAATTAACCATCACCAATAGGCTTCAATAATTCATCACTATGATGATTGAATTCTTCACACATTCCCTTCTTTAATTCAGATCATTGTTTTCTTTGATTTTTTTATAGTATCAAAAAAGAACCACTAATCCTTATTTTTCTATCTCTACACTTCTTTCATACTTCCATCACACTCTTTTATATTTATTATTTGAAACAAATTTAGATAATATATCAGGCTACATCAGTTTTTTCTAATTATTCTTCTTCAAATAAATATTTAGAAAACCACATAAATAATTTTGAATTAAAATCTCCAAAAATATTGTATCTGGTATTCATAATAATATCCATTATAAATTACTTCCATGAATTAATGTAACTTCATGTAAACATGAAGAAAATATAGGATCTTTATTATCTTTTCAAATTCAATTCCTTATTAATTAAACCCTCACATATGAATTAAATAATTTATTTTATGTAGAAAGGTTAAATATAACTCCAATAATAAAATTATTCCTCATAAATACCATAAAAACTATATATTACTATTTCCATGTTAATTACACAATATAACACATAAAATTATCTTGAATAAATGCATTAATTCAATTTGATGTTTCATCCTTTATTCACAACGCAGGACTTTCCACAATGACTTCTTTTACTTTTCCTTCAAACAGAATATGATATGTCATCTTGGATGAGAAATTTATTGAAAGCTAAACCAATATTCCTTTTACTTAAAGTTTAAAAAACATTTCACATCACATAATTACCTTTAAATTTTATTTAGTGCACCAAAAAAATTTCATATTATCATTCTTCTTTCTTCTACCTTGTATCTTTATCCATGATACTCCATTACAAGAATTATGGTGGTCATTATCATGATATTTAAAATTTAGAGAACACCTTTATTTTAATCACTAGATTTATTTTATATTAGCTCCATCTACCATTGAAATCAATGGAATTAAATTTATTTATGTGACATCTTGATGCAACCTGAAATTGTTCTATTTCAATGTGTGGTCACTTAATCCCTCCCTTCCACCACATGATTACAATGTATGGTTGACCAACCTTTTATTCTGTTTCACTGCTCCATGTATAGTCTCATGAATATTCATATAGTATTACTATTATAATATAAATTTACATGTTTTTCATGAAATATCACTACTCTAACACATGGTTGTACCACATTACCCATATTAAAACTATTCCATTTCATAGTCGCACCACATAACATATGATCACACTACTCTAATGCATGATCTCATCACATAATTTATAGTAACAATAATCAATCTCAGGGTTGCACCACACAATGTATGGTCTCACACCATTATCTCATGAATGGTATATTTTTTTTTCTTTTCACATCTTATAGATTTATGTGTTGAAAATAAATAAAAACACTATAATCAATTGCAATTTCTATTCAAAAACATATTCACTTCTTTCACAAATCAACCAAAAATTGAATCCACTTAGTCTTAACACTCTCCACTATAGGATTTCTCCTATCGTCAATAATCCATGACAATGAACTTTCCTAATACCCACCATCATCCAAATACTAACACTCATGATACACACTCATATTTATCAAATATGTAAATATCTTGATTTCTAATCTAGGGACTAATGATTTTTTCATACCCACATAACATATTTCTAATACCATTGATAATCCTTCATCATAAACAAAATCCCAATAAATATAAAGGTACATGGACTTTCTAAACATCACATGACTATAAAATACCACACTACTATGGGCCCTAACTAGTCCCTATAGGAACTAAAAATCACATAAGTTCCCAACTCATAATAATTAATATACCATAATGATTTATTATCCATAAAACCAATCCATTATGACCCTCATTGTTTTATAAGACCTAATGGTTATGTAACCATAATCCACACTTCAAAAAAGGTCACAAGTCATTTATCATCCAATATGACCATTAAATATATCCAAAATCATTGTGACCACCCATTCATCCTTTTGTTGCATCATAGATACCTTGTCTCACACACCATCCACATCATGATGCACCAGTTACCACTGGCCAAACCACATTTGACTATTTCCTATAGCATCCCCTTTCACCAAAATAAGGCATAACAAAGTATGAATAAACCCTATTTCTTCCCTACCATACTACTCAAATCGTTCATATCGATTCATATCCCATCATTCCATGGATCATGCACCTAATACACTAGTTATCCATGCATTATATAAAAGTTCATCACATTAATTGTAGGCTCACATGCCTAATTAACAAGCTATCAGGACCTCCCATGCATATCAAGCTTATCTAAAGACAATCACTAGTCATACTTCCACACTCAAAAAACCTAATTCAACTTTATAAAAATATCACACACTTGATATCACCCTAAAAACATCAATCTCAAAAAAAAACATCTACCCATGCTTCTCATCTATGAAGAAACACAGAAACTTAGGCTAACTCATCTCCTGATTTACCCTCATATATCAAAACTCATCTCACATATAACTGGAATGCACACTGATAATCAATCATAACACCTGACTCACTAATATCCTAAGTCATATCTCAATGTCACTAGGATATCCCACCTAGTCCATATACAAAATCACAATAGGTCGTAATTCATGAAGTAACATTCGTGCTCTGATCTCAAATATAACAAGCCACTCTGAGGCTAATATACCCACTATAATATTCACACATGCACAAACACACACACACACACACACACACACACATATATATATATATATATATCATGTATCTCATACTCAATACAACTACCCCCCCCCCTCAGGTACCAATTCCCATTGGTCATCCGTGTACTGAACTACCCCATCGAGTATCAATATGATGATATGTATCCAAAAAACCTTAACCATATGGTTTAATTAAGTATAATTCCACTAATAATTTGTTTTGGAAAATTCTAGTTATGTTAGTATTTAAACTTTAAATAACCAAAAACTATTTCCTTTTTAGGACTAGCATCATAATCACACATAAGCATTCACAAGTCATGTGAGCATATGCGATCAATATGATGCATATAATACTACTTATTTTCCACCGTAATCCAATAAAGAACCATAAATATAATAATATAGAATATAATATTAGAAAATAATTTACTCAATGGTAACATAAAAAAGTAATAACATCAATATCGACTCACTAATAACTTGGACTTCGGATCATGTAAGTGTTGGAAATACACACAACATAGCATCCATCCCAAGTTATGACCATTCCTATCTCTAGTATACCATATCCTAAATCATAATAAAATTAAAAAAATTATATGATTACACTATTTAATTACTTAAACCAACCCACTCTATAGTAACTAGTTTAGTTTTCCATGTGACCTCATACAAACCTCCCCATATGCCATAGGATTTTGACCAGTAGTGAGGGTCTAAGGTGATTTTTTAGAGAGACTATACACTAAAATCATATTAATATAGAAACAAAAAATAATAATATGAAACTAGTTATAATAGTATCCTACTAAATAAAATAAACACCATATCCAAAACCAACCTAAATGATAAAACACACCCCACGCTATAAAAAAATAAAATATCCAAAACACCACATAATCCAGACAACCCCTAAATAGATCTATTATGAGTAGATCATATATAAAACAAACCATAATAAAAAAATAAAAAAAATCCCAACCCATGTAAAAACCTAATAATTTAATTTAAAATAATAATAATCTTGATATCATGTTTAACACGCAATACTGAGATTTAACCCAACTATGTTATACTATAAAAATATTATTATTTAAATGTGACCACTATAAACTAGACATTAAGTTAGAGGTATGAATAGAATTTAAAAATTTATGAAAAATATTTACAAATATTTTATATAATAAAAATTTATTTATTAATTCATAATAAATAAGTACTTAATTTTCAATAAAGTCATTTTATGCTTCAAAAATATGTTTCTTCAAAAATGTTTTTTATTTCATTTTTCACATAAGTTATAATGAATTTATACAATTTTTTAGAAATAACATTCGAATAAATGAATATAACTTTGAAATTTTATTTTTATAATAATCTTAGCATGAATTTTTGATTTTTTTTTTAAATAGTTGATTTTCTAGTGAATAGTGAAAATACTGATTCTTCAAATACTGTAACTATTATGAAATAATCATGATTTTATATTGAATTAAAAATTAATAAGAAATTTTTAGTGGAAAAATATATATTTTAAGAGTAACATAAATTTTTTTAAATCAATAATTTTAACTTTTGAACTCATTCTTGTCTTTTAGAACCAAAATTATATTTTATCCTAAATGAATACTATTTTTGTTTCTTTGCAATTAATGGCATGGTTAGAAGGTTCTATTCATTATTATATTGATTTAAAAGTCTAAAAACATTATTTTATTTATTATTTAACAAAAAATAAATGTAAATAAACTTATTACTTGATTTTAAGGTGAAAATATTTTTTTCACTTAATCTAGTATTTTCCTAAAAAATTTCTTTCTTAAATTTTGCACACTTATATTAAAAGTAATTTCATACCACTGTATATTTTGAATGTAATAAAATGGATTCCAAATTTGTAATAATAATTTCGTATTTTTTTATATGTCCCCTTTTATTTTTCAAAATATAATTATTTTATCATGGTAAAAAATTTAAGTTATCGTTGTTAAGGTTAAATTGAGTTTAAGGAGGGTTTAACTAGGAGATAAGGATTAAAATGACTTTAGAACATTTCTAAATGTGATCTATTTAGTGTTTTCTAACCCTATAAAATATTATCTATGAATTTGGGATGACTTGGTTTCACTTTACTTGATTATTATATATATTTTATTTAAATATTTTATATAATTTCAATTATGTATTTTACCTCACTTATAAAAGGGAACCACCTCTTATCCTATATGCACGATATTTGAGAACTCTAGTTGTGAAAATACAAACAAAAATACCTCACTATATTCCTTACCTTATATATCATCCCAAATTGGTTTTCCACTCAAACAGTGCTCTGAACTAGTAGGCCACCAGTCCTTAGGTTCACATCCATGTATGTCAAAGGCTACCGACTATCAGAGAGGGTCTGATGAAGTGATTTTGTGGAGACTATACCCTAAGTTGATGATAATAAAAAATTTCAATATATATAAAACACATAGGAATAAGGATTATAATAGTAGAAGAAACTATAAAATTGGCAGCATCATAATAAATAGCAGTAGTAATAAACACGCTCAAAGGAATAATGCCATTTCAAGAATAAGACACGCTTAATATCAGGTCATAAAAACAATAGGTAAGTTTATTCTCTTGTTGCTGACCATATAGGTACATATATCATGCATTAAAAAGGTAAAAAAGTAAAATCCATATCTATTAAAAAACTATCATAGTCTATTTCCATCCATCCCATGAAAAAGGTACAACTACAATCACTAAAGTCTTGTTCTCGAGCTTGATCCCTTACTTGATCTCAAAGGCATGATATCTACATGCATCCCGAGGGGACCATTTATAGTGTGAGTATGAACTCAGTAGGCCACCAAAAATGTTTACCCCTCTTACATCTATAATTATGTAGGTGTATGCAGAATATAAATAAAAGGAAACACGCACACATCTATAAACTATCATGTTTCCCTTATGCTCAACACCCATAAGGAAGCGTTTACCTGCTTCGTCCAATGCTGATATATTCCATAATAAATCCCCCAATATATATATATATATATATATATATATATATATATATATCATATAGAACATGTCTTCATATATATATTTACATTAGAGAGGACCCATGGCTTAGTGTCCAAGGCATCCCTTGAAGAAGATCATATATGTAGATCCATCATACATCTCCCATAAATGTATCATCGGCACCATGTTTCATCAATAAAGTATTCAGAATCCTAATTGTACACCCATAAAACATACCAGGTCCCATATACCTCCATATAAATTTTCCCCATCAGCTCAACATCCCAAAATCTCAAGGTGCGATGATATCTGTCCACCAAAATATAATTATCATCAAATCAATAGTCGATGTCCAAAGGTACAATTATATTCATCCTCCCATAATCCCATCTCATCGACCACAAGTATAATGGTGATCTGCATCACTCAAACAATGGTTTCAACACCATATCCTTTCGGTCCATCACTATCCATTGTGTCTTTCTACAGTGACCACCTCCAACATAACTAGTGGTCAACAACATCCCCTAAGTTGCAATATCTATAGATTCCTCCACCCTAAATGAGTGGTCAACACCTCCTAAATTGATTCCTATCTATGTTCAAATAACACCAATGGAATTTTGACCAACAGTGGTGAGTGGAAATCACCAACAATACCTAATCCACATTATTCATCACCTCATGCTCCTACGACCATGTCACTATATCCCAATGGTCAGCACCAACTCATGTAACATGGTCCATTCCCTTATATAGATGGCCACATCACCTCAATATCGGTGATCATCATCACCATATATATCTCGGGTCATGCCCTCAAACCGAATACGGTGTCACCTCAGTCTTGGTTATCATCATCACTTCAAGTAACCTGGGCCACACCCAATATTCCCATGGAACCATAGAAATCATAACAAAATTTAATTAAATTAATTCACACAAGAATCCTAACATTATCATTTAGTAAAAATCAACTTACCTAACTTATCATATATATTCAAAGTCTAAGTAATTCCCAATGACATACCATGACATTTATTAAACAATTAAAAGACAAGAATTAACTAGTTAGGGGTCTCACTCAAACATCCCAACATATTTATTTAGGTACTCATCCAATACACCCATATAATTAAGGAGAAAGATAGGAACCACGTACCTTATACTCATAAGTGATCACTCATTTGATATTGGACTATAACTCGAGATGAAATTATAAAAATCAATATCTTAGAAAAACACCCTAGAAATAGGTAAAAATAGCTTTCATAGATTTAGAATTATATGTGGAGAGATAAAAAAGAAAGGATGCATGATGATTCAATGCCTTACCAATATGATTTAAATGAGACTGAATGAACAAGAATTAGAGCTCAAATGATGGAGTTAGGCCAAAGACCAAGGGAGAGAAAATGGGAGATCCCCTTGTGTGTTTCTCATGAAATAAAGGATAAATAATGAGAAAATAAGATAAATTGAGGAGGGTAAGTTTAATAAATTTACACTTTTTAATGATGTGTATGGTTTGGCCACACGGTTTTTCTAATCATATGCCAATTTTCTGGTTCTCACTACGCAAGCACCACACTACACATGGTTTTTCAAACTTTGCATAGCCCATGTGATTCCCCTCTATCAAAAACTACAGATTATATACAGGTCCATACACCCCCACCTACATGGTTTGAAAAACCATGTCCAGTGCTATAGTGGGTCAGATAGTTTCCCCTTTCAGGTTGCATGATTTGATCAAACTATTCACCTCTATTTTCACTTTTCCAAAACTAAATTTTTGAGCCCCAACATGTTTAAAACTCACTAAAAACCCTATAGTACATAACTTTAATTAAATAACATCAAAAATAAATAATTGGTTCAATCAAACTCTTATAATTAGGTTATTATGCCCTAAAAGAAATATGGTTCACTCACCAAACTCAAAAATTCACAAAGGATGAGGAATTAAACCTTCTCAAAAACCCATGATGTTACAGTCTCCCCACCATATAATAGATCATCCTTGAGATATCAAGATTTAATTGGAGATGGTATCAAACATAATCATATCATTTACATCACCCGATCTACTCGAGTTATTAATCATAGTATAATTTCCCTTGTGGAACTCCCCACCTTAAGAATTTCCTATTCAATCACTTTTTGACACAAAATTTAAACATACTGATAGTTCCACTAACCATCTTCAGAAATAAAATTCCTACAATGGAATATAATTATTATTGTACCTCGTCAGGTTTTCAATTCATACTCATTTCATACAAAACACCCATTGATTTCCCACATCTCATCAAATTCCCAAATATTTTTCATCTTAACAGATGAAAAAATAATCTTGCATCATATATATGTTTGTATTCCCATTAAAGTCCCAATTACTATACACCTAATACAATCCATTAATTTGATATTATTCTAATAATAAAACATGGTTCCTAAATACCTCATATGTATATGTCACACACACCATACCAATGCCAAGATATTAACCAATGCCTTGTTAGTCCAGAAACAAATCCCATGCACCTCATGCACCAAAACTGGCCATGCCAAAACAGAAGGTAAATGCCCACCATTATGTCGTACCTATAATCATCATCGGATCCCTATCTTTATCTACACCTAGAATCTCAAATGTGTGTATCTATCCTGATGCATGACTCCCTAAGGAATGAATTCCCTATGGAGTTAGACTAGATACCAGTCAATGACCCCACTCTCAGGTCTCTCTATCTCTAACATGAATGCCATGTGTAGCTGAATCTTGACTGTGTGCTCTTAGTACTGCTCTTGATCTAACCTAAGATCCCTGAGTCTAACCTGGTCCCTGAATCTTATCTATATGATAAGGATTTATATATAACCACTCTATATTACTCATCTAACCATAATACCGGAACTCCTTTAGAGCATTCTCACACTGAGTTCGGATATTCACCGACTACCCACAATGAAAGCATGCCATTTAAGACCCACTCCTCAGTGGTCTACGTAAGTCTCTGGCTAGACTAACCTATTGAACTCCTCACGGCCCCACTTCTAACTACATAAATCATCACCTCTATGCTCACCTAATGTTGTCACCCAGATCAAATATGATCAGTCCATCATGTTTACTTTAGATATAATTGATTGGTTCCTCACCTCAGAGAATGACGTTAGTCTAAAGATATTCAATAGAACCCCGATGGCATGCCTTAATCCATCCTCAAAACTCCTCACCCTATAAATTTCATTTCCCACCATAATTGGTTAAAAATATAAAGGTTTGTGAAATTTTCCACATAATCCATAACAGATGTGTCTCCCTAATGGAGACTCATAAACTCATAGGCTCAGTCTTCCCTCAATGTCTCTGGAAATAATTTTTTGATGAACCTCACCTCGAAATCCCTCAAATTTGGTCCCTCATGTCTACCTTCATGAACTTGTACATCCCACCAATGCTTTTTTGGTCCTCTAAGAATATAAATTCATAGAATCACCCTCCACCCTGGGGGTGTCTCAAGATTATCAAAGATATACTGGATTGACTCGATCCAGTTATTTACTACCTATAGTCTACCCTCACCCTGAAATAAAGTTGGGTGATGAGACTGGATCTCTCATCTAAAATAATCCATAGAAGGTTCAGATGCTTGAGCTATCTATTTAATATCTTATATGGCCTAAACCAATTTCACTATGAGATATTATCTAAACATGGCCCAAATTCTTCCGTCTAATTAAATTGTCCCACCTATACCAAAGCTTATACCTATGGTTCATGAGCATCCCATCCCTTAGGGGCCTCATCCTGTGCATGCTCATGTGGCGTTATATCTTCACCCTCCTGACGCTCCACCAAAATCCTTCTAGGAGGCATCCCGGTGAATACCAAACACAATGGTCAAACAACCATAACATTATACATACATATATATATATATATATATATCATAGATAGGGAATTTTGTAATAGGAATAACATATTACCACCCTTACACACCCCTAACAGAACCATACCACACGACATCTGGCATCATGGCCCCTTAACTACCCATATCAAGGTGAGTTTTCACATATAATCCAGCCTCATGGCCTCTTTCCTACCCATAACACAATTCGGCATCACATATCATATATCACCAAAAATCATAAATCTAGGTTATTTGAGTAGAATTCCACCAAAAATATTAATCAGGACAACACTGTTTAGATTCTTTGTTGACACTTTAATCAACTCCCCACCTTTTATCAACCCTTCCTAACCTTATCGGGGTCAAGTCCATATATCACATATCAGTCTCACCAGGAACCAAATACTTGGGTTGGATGAGTATAATATTGCCAAATATATATATATATATAAGAAAACATTATTTATCTTTTTTATCAACACTTTAAATATCCCAACCCATCTTAGCACATTCAAGTATCCTAAGAAATTATTTATAGGAACATACATATATCATGTCTCCCTATGTGCCTACTGTGATTCATAAATAGTCCTCCCTTTCCATATCGATCCAAGGTTAAAAACCAAAAAATCTAATCAAATAACATCCAAGTGCACCACTCGAGGTGGAAATCAAATCACATATTAAAGCGCCAAGCATAACATCAATTTCACACCTCTAGAAACTTGGTATGTACCCTATGGATGGGGCTATATGTACACAAACCTGATCTCTTTACCCATTTCTAATGATGTCCTAGTCCCTAGTCTAACATAGCCCAAATAGTAAGACCAAAAATAAAATGAAAATCTTATGATTCCATTTATATCATCCTAATCCTATTTTCAACTTGGATAATTCTCTAGACTAGTTGGACACTAGGCCTTAGGTGTGTCTTCCTATATGTCAAAGGTTGCAGACAAGTAGTGAGGGTCTCATGAGGTGATAGTGGGAAGACTATACCCTTGGGTGATGGTAATAAGAATGGTATATATATATATAACACAACAAATTAAGGAACATAAAATTAGAAGAATCTATAAACTCAATAGAACTATAATAAAAAGAAGCATTGATAAAAAAAATCTCAATGGCATAATTCCATTAGAATAATAAGAAACACATCATAGAAAGTCATTAAAAACAATTGGAAAGTACAGTTTCCCATGTCCAACTATACAATTATATATAAAACTCATAAAAAATATCAATAATAAAACTTCATCTCAATGTAAGAACCACCATGGTCCATTTCCATCCATTCCATGAAAAAGGTATATCTATGATCACTAAGGTCCATATCTCAATCTTGATCCCTTACCTAATCTCAAAGACATAAAGTCTACATGCATTATAAGGGGTGTGTGTAGGTTGTGTGTATGAACTCATTAGGCCACCACCAACATATATATAACACAACAAATTAAGGACCATAAGATTAGTAGAAACTATAAACTCAACAGAACCATAATAAAAAGCAGCAGTGATAAAAAATCCCAATGGAATAATTCCATTAGCAGAATAAGAAACACATCATAGAAAGTCATGAAAAACAATTGGAAAGTTCATTTTACCATGTCCAACCATACAAGTATATATACAACTCATAAAAAAGATCAAAAATAAAACTTCATCTCAATGTAACAACCACCACGGTCCATTTCCATCCATTCCATGAAAAAGGTAGATCTACGATCACTAAGGTCCATATATCAATCTATGATCACTAAGGTCCATCTCTATATCCTCTAATAAATAATTCACTATCGGCTCAAAATCCAACTTCCCAAGACATGGTGATACCTTTCCTCCCATAATCCCATCCTATCAGCCTCAAGTATAACGATGAGCCGCATCCCCCAAATAATGGTCTCAACACCATCTTTCAATGGTCGATCATCATCCACCATGGCATTCTATGATGAGCAACAATGGCATAAAATATGTTCAAAACCATCCCCGAATCCACAATATCTATGGAGTCCTCCACCCATAATGAGTGGTTAACACCACCACAACTAAGTCCTATTTTTGTGCACATGACCCCAATGGCACATCATCCAATAATGATGAATGGAAACCACCAAAAATACCTAATCCAAATCATCTTTCACCTTGTTCCAATGAGTCTATATCAATAAATCCCAATGGTCAATACCATATCAAGTCAAACATGTTATTCCCTTATCCAGATGACCTTATCCCCTCAATCACAGTGATCAACATCACCCCATATATCTCAGGTCACACCCAAAACCCAAAAACCATGTCACCACAGTCATTGTGATCACCATATCCTCAAGTAACCCACTCCATGCCCAAAATTACCATATAACCATAAAAATTATAACACAATTTCATTTTATTAATTCACACAACTAGCCTAACCATCCCAATTGGTCAAAATCCCCTTACTTGGATTATCATATATAGTTAATGTCTAGTTAATTCCAAACAGAATCCCATTACATTTCTTTATAAATAAAAATACAATGATTAATTAATTATGGGTCTCACTCGAACAACCCAACATCTGTATCTAGGTACACACCCAAAAACACTTATATAATTAAAGATAAATCTAGGTTACACCTACCTTAAAATCATAGGTTCTGACTTATCTGATATCAGCCTCTAACTCAAGCCAAAATGAGAGAAATATGGATTTTAGAAAATTTACATTGAAATATGAAAAAAGATCTTACACAGATTTAACATTACTTGTGTCAATATAAACAAATACAGAAGGAAAGATGATTTAAGGACATAACAATATTGTCACGAACTAGCTCGGGTACCCTGGTAACCTAATAACTGAGTCGGCCCTGGCATGGCCTGAAGGGTGTTCTTGATCCCCATAGGTTGGAGACTAGCACCTGGAATCATACAACATGCATGTGAGAATGATTTTTCCACTAAAAAAGTGGAAATAAAAGTGAAAAGATAGTATGCATAACTAAAGAAAACTCTATTTGGAGTAATGTACCAGAATAAAACAATGCACAAAAAACACAAAGTACTACAACCCAAGTACCAAAATAGGAAAATCAGCCTAAGGTACCAAGGGAAAAACTCACCAAGCTCAATGCTCAACAGCTAGATCCACCTCCAAGAGATAATTTTCCTATACATGAACATGGAAGGAGAAAGTATACAAGCACTAGAAGGAAAAAATAGGGTGTGATCTAAAAGGCCCAGTAAGGTCTCACCATGAATTCCAAAACAGATGCCAACAATTGATTAACCAATGAAGTGAATTAAATTTTTAAAGATAAATTGGTTTGGAATTTTAAATCATAATTAGAAAAATCATGATATATATTTTAAAAGATGGAAAATTACTTTACATAAAAGCTTCAAAAATGATGGAATATTGATAAAACAATGACTTAAATAAAATAGTTACATAAAATAGTTTATGTAAATTTAGTAGGAATATAAAGCAATTTAAAATAATTGGCATAAAATTATATCTCAAATATAAATAACAAGAAAGAAACATGTTCTTCTTCCAAATAGGTAAAATAGTATTTCCGACTATAGGAATTCACACTCTCTAAGTGGTCATCGAAATATGTGTACACATACACCCTCTAGACATTTTTCATAGAGGACTCATCACCCTCGCCTAAGGGATGTGACCTGTTGTAAGTATGTTTTAGAATGTTTTAATATCATATAGTGTGTCCAAATAACTCACCAACTACCTAAGGCTTGCATGTTCTCGTACACAATCAATGATGGGAAATTTATTTTAAGACTAATTAAAATACAATTAAGTCTAATTCTTCCATTTCAATGTCAATTTTCCATTTAAAATCAAAAATAGGTTTTAATAAAAAAACATGCCTCTTTAAAAAGATGAAACCACTAGGTTTCTATCAAAACATTCTAATCTATTTTCACCAGTTTGAAATCCATTAAAAACCAATTCCGTCATTTCAGAAATAATTTCCATAATTATATTAAACAATTTAATTGAAATATTTTCCATCAAATCCATAATTTAAATTAAACAATTTAAATTAACGAATTTCCATAAACACACACCAATTCAATGGAAGTGGGGGTTTTCTAAATATCATGCCAAATCTATTTAAAATTTCCCAATTCAATGGAATTGGATTTCATTACATCAATTAAAATCAATTTTAAGAAAAAGAATTTAAATCAACTATTGAAATAAATCAAGAAATTCAAGGTTAATAAATTTGTCTAATCAGGATGGAACCACCTAAATCAAGGTTGTTGATGATAGCATCAATGATAAACCAACCTTTTTGGTTTAATACACATCCTCACAGTCATATTATCATAAGTGTCGACACACCAATGTTCAATGTTCTTCAAGGGTTCTAAGAACCAAAGCTATTCATTTTATTTCAAAAAGAAGTAAAATTTCACATGTGATGGTACTTTATCTCTCCTAAATAATTTTAAAATTATTAATTAAAATATTACATTTGGTAATATTTTATCTCTCATGGATAATTTCAAATTATTGATTAAAATATTACATGTGATAATATTTTATCTCTCTTATATAATATCTAGATTATCATTTCATTCTAAAACATGTGTTTGAAATTTTCCTTCAATAGTTCATGCAATTACATGTTGATAATTTTATATTTAATAAAATTATCCTTAACTTCCAAAGTAATTATCAAAAATATATATCTAACTATATATTTATATATACATATATATATATATATATTTAAAAAAAATAAATAACATCAAATAATTTTAATAAATTGTCCCAATTGTGTTTATAGATATCTATCTATATATATATATATATCATTTGATAATTCATTATATTTTTATAATATAACTAATTATCGTTTATTTTTTTATAAATTAACCTTTGATAACTTCAAAATTTATTATTTTTTGAGAAAAGTGAGCACTAAGGCCCTTTTATTGATTCAAAGAAAAATTACACAAATCAAAATGAGGTAATTTTACATTTGTCTCAAAGAAAAAGGGTAGCCTGTCACCTGGTAGGGTGTTTGAATAGATACATCCTTCAGCATTGACCTGTTTGTTGGAAAACCCTTCAGCAATATAGTTAGCTTCCTTGAAAGAGTGAGTAATGATGTAGTTCATCTAAGGAAGTCTTTCCAATAATTTTTCCCATTTTGTGGTTAGCTTCCAAGATAAATGCAGTTAGCCACCTCTTACCACATGCATAAGAGTGGATGAGTCACATTCTAACCATATGAAACTCCATGATCTTTTGTGATCATGATCAACTTCCATTATCATTCCCATCATTTCTGCTTCCAGAGTAGTGTAAATACCTCAAGGACCATACAAATATTCAATCACATCGCCATTTTGGTCACGGAAAATTGCACCATAACCTGATGGGCATGGGTATCCCCTAGAGGCCCTGACTATGTTGAATTTTATCCAACCAGTGAAAGGAGAAATCAAAAAAACTTCCAAAGTTCCACATGGGGGATAGAAAATTACCCATAACCTGAAGTCGTCTAAGGATCAAGGAGTCTGCAACTGAGTTACTACATTTTTCAATATGTAGTGAATTAGCGGACTGCACTGCAGCATAAATGCCCCCCATTGCTATTTCAACATTGAAGTTCTCCCTGCTGTGAATGGAAGCATTCCTGCTCCTCCATGTATGGTGTACTAGCTCATCACATGATACATTGAGGAGAATTATGATCCACTTTGAGAGGCAATCACTATGAATTACAGTAAGAAAGGAATAGATTGAGTCTATTCACTGCAACCTAATATCAAAAATCTAGAGAACAATCTTCCATAAGGAAAATTATATTTTTAAGATCATGAAAAATTTATTCACATCTTCTCAATGTTAATTGTATAAAATGCATTTTCAGAATAGAGAAATATCGACTCTTTAAAGATTCACATCCACTGGTAGCTTATTCAAGAGTATCCTCTAAATGAGCGTGTACCTAGATGGTGTCATCCATTTTTTGTTCCAGTTACTGATCCAGTGAATGTATCTATAAAGAAGGTGCTTGTAGAAGCTCTTATAAACAAGAATTCCATTTGAGTACTCCTCCTAGATAAGTATATCCTCTTGATTTATAAAATCATAGTTCGTAAAAATAGAGGTGATGTCAGGATGAGCTGAATCCAAACATTCTAGCTGGTTCCGTATGATGAAAGTGTGATAAATACCACTATCCTCATTTTTAACCCTATTAATAAGGGGGTCACATGTCCAGTTATCATACCAGAATCATAATGAAGAGTGTGTACCAGAAATCCGTTGATAGTTTGTGACGATCATTTGGAAAACAAGTTTAATTCTAGGCCAAGTCGAGGACGCCAGGTAAATTCTATTTCCTAAAAGAAGTTTGTCCATGAATCTGGTTCTATGAAAATCTAGGTTAGGAGATTCTTTATTGATGAGCTTCATTATGAACTTTTCCTTCAAGGCTTGGTTGAATAATTGTAAGTTCTTTATGACCAAACCTCCAATTTTGTAAGTAAGACAACACT
This sequence comes from Viscum album, assembly GCA_963277665.1. Lineage (NCBI taxonomy): Eukaryota > Viridiplantae > Streptophyta > Magnoliopsida > Santalales > Viscaceae > Viscum > Viscum album. Next base: position 123,864,545 of record OY728146.1, on the reverse strand, counting down.
TTTTTTAGGAGGTGGTGATGATTCTCTTTTCCATGACACCCCCACTCCATAAAAAAAATTCATCATTGTGTTCAACTTTTTGATGAGAGAGACAGGCCAGAGATAAACCATAAATTAGTAAAAAAGTTTTGAAATAACCACATGCTTGACAAGGCATATGTGGCCTTTCCAGGAGTAAAGAGTTATTCTGATATGATCCATTGTATTTGAGAAGTGAATTTTATGAGGTTTCTCCTAGAACAGGGGAACTCCCAGATAAAAAAAGGCAAGGACCCCTCCTTTAGTCCAAAATCATTGGTGAGACAAGCCTTTCTTGATGCTATAATGTTCTTACCAAAGTAAATGAAGGATTTTTCCCAGTTGATTATCTGGACAGAGATGTTTTCATAATGATGGAGAGACTTTATGAGATTACTGATGTTCCTTCTATCCCCTTGGGTGAAAATAAAAATTTCATCATCAAATAAGATGTGGGAGGGGGAAGAAGTACCTCGAGCTTCTCTGATGATCTTCAAGTCACCCTTGTCAACCATATCTAGGAGAAGTCTTCTTAGGTAGTCCTCTGTAATGGAAAATATAATTTTTGAAAGTGGATCACCCTTTCTCTCCCCCTTTCACATATAAAATATCCCTCTGGTGACCCATTGATGAGGATAGTGATACAGGACAAATCAAGAAGAACCTTGACCCATTGAATGAATGTCATACTGAAACCAAAACTATGAAAAACCTTGCCTATAAACCCCGAGTCCACTATATAAAAGGATTTTTTGATATAAATATTTAGGGCAATGTTGGATCCTCGAATATATTTTCTGATCAGGTTCATACTCTCTAAGGAAATGTTCAAACAATCCTGAATATTACTTTTATTCACAAATCCAAACTGGTTCCAACTGATAATCTTCTCTGAGACCTAAGAAATTTTGTTGGAAAGGATTTTTGTGATCAATTTATAAATAGTGTTAACTAAAGAAAATAGCCTAAATTGGATTATTTCACTTGCACTCTCAACCTTTGGGATTAGGGAAATGAATTTAGCATTGAATACTTGGGGAAAATTCCCACCCTTGAAGAATTGTTTAACAAGCAGACTAACCTTATTTTGGATAATCTCCCAGTATCTTTGAAATAAATGATTAGTGAACCCATCTAGTCCTGGATAACTATCCTTTTTGAGCCCAAACATATCCTCTTTGATTTAGGAATCCATGGGCATCGAGGTAAGGGAGTGATTTTCTTTCTCTGTGAAGAGATTTAGGATGAGGCCTTCCCTTAACATTTCACTCTTTGGGGGTTCATTGAAATGATTCATGTAAAATGAGATGATATAATCAGATATCTCTTTTCTTTCCTCCAAGATTCGATATCCATCCTTAAAAAGATCAAGGGGCCTATTTTCTCTTCGAACCCTTTAAATGGCATTAAAGAATTTTTTTTTATTTTTGTCCCCATTAGAGAGATACCATGTTTTGAAGATGTTTTTCTTGGTTTTGTCTCTAAGTTTTATGAGGTTTGAAAGCTTGGATGAGGTTTCAACTTATTTTTCCATATCTCCATTGATGTTTCCCCGAGTATTTTCCTCATTTATATCATTTAGAGAGCATTCCAGGCCATCAATTTCTGCATCTATTGAGCTAAACTTGTGCTTACTCCATTCTTTCAGCTTTATTTTTATCATTTTCAGCTTAGAGAGACATATCAAAGGAAAATAATTGCTAGTCATTGGGCCCTAGGTATCTTGAATTATCCTTGAGAACTCTGGAATATAGACCCATAAATTATTAAATTAGAATGGAATTGGTATTTTCCCTACACTTTTGAGAAAACTTACCATAATTGGATGATAGTCCGAATTATGTCTGGACAAGGTGACACAAGCAATAGATTTCCATGAAAGAAGGGAGGTACCATTGAAAAAATCCCTGTAAATTATGCTCACTCACATCCCATTTAGATGTCACCTATACCATGTGAAATTTTCCCTAGTAAGTTTGACTTCGTTCAATCCCACCACCTCAATACAATCCCTGAAATATTGAATAAAGGTAGCATTGACAACAGGGCCAAATTTTTTTCTGCATGCAAGTTGGAATTGAATTCCACTAAAATAATCCATGGGTCCAATACTGTGTTTTAAAGCCTTTTAATTGTGTTCCAAAGTGACCTCCTGTTAATGTAGTTATTGTGATCATACACAATGGAACAATACATCTTCCTACCAGACTCTATGAAGATACTAGTGATGATGTAGTCATCTTCAGAAATAATAGAAGGGTTTTCCACACAATTATGAATGAGAATCCAAATTCTATCCATAGAGATTATGGCCATAATGTTTCCCATAATTATGTACCCTTTTCTGCTAAAGAGGGTTCCCATGTTTGCAGAGTTTACTTTTGGTTCAGAAATGCCTATAATTCTAGGTTTGTACCTACCTGTCAAGAGCCTGATGGAACCTTCTGTATCAGAATTGGCTAGACCCTAACAGTTCGAAAAACGTATCCTCATATTTATTTTGGTCTGGGGGTAAGACCCCCCCCCTGTCATTTTTTCTCCAGTATTTGGTATTTTCTTGATGATATGGGTGTCTCATACCTTAGGTCAGTTTGCTGGTCCCCAAATTTCAGGTGCTTGTCTTGTTGTACATGTGCATGTTCGGTCCTCTTAATATTAGCCTCTAAGACTCTATTATCTTTAGCAGCCCATGTCTGGTCCCCTACCTCCTTCCCCAGTACAAGAATTCCAAAGTTCAAGCTTTTTATTACCTATGTGTTGTCTATGTCGTCACATAATCCAGGAGTTTGGATTTTGATTTCATTTCTTTGGTTCTCATCTAGAGTGGAATTTCCTCCTTGACCCTTTAGAACATTTAAATCATATTGGGAAGAAACTAAAAGAGTTTCAATTTCAATTTCTATAAGATCTAATAAATAATCTTCATCCTGTAATGAGATTACATCTAAAAACCATCATGAGAGAAATCAAATTGTGTGCCATCCTGCTCTTCTATAAAAGAGCTCTAAGTATTGGTAACAAGATTAGAGTCCCCACATTGTCCATACTTTTGTTCCTCTTCCTCAGCCAACATTATCAAAGATAAGCTTGTGCTTACATGCTTTCTTGATTTTCTTCTTATTTCCTATTCCCACACAATGTGTTTCCCGTGATCGACCAAGCTTCCTGTTTTTCCATGGGACACTTCCTACCAAGCTATTATTCTGGGAGCCGGTTTCATCATTTTCTGTAGCACGCGGCAGTTGTTCACAATATTCCCAACTATTTTCAATGTTCATATGACTTGGTTAGATTCTCAAATTCATAATTTACCTATATTTTTTGATCAGTTTCTTCTAAGAATAGACACTCAAGAGTAGCTTATTCCATGTTAATATCAATCTGAACCCTCATATACATACCTAAGTCACCATTAATTATACGTTGGTCAATTTTCAAGGGTTTTCCAATCCCAGAAGCAAGATCATTAATAATTTTTGGGTGCCAGTACACCTATGTGAGTCCATTGATTCTCATCCACACCTATGCCAGAGAATGCCTCTGATTAAAGGGGTTAAAATTGGGATCCCATTATGAGATCCTAAAAAATCATGGTTGTAGATTGATGTTTCAAAATTTTGATGTGGCATTGAGTTCCTATTATTTTTCTAGAATAATATAAAAAAAATCTCTTACTAATTAGGATAATCCTCCACCGCAAAAATCCCCAAAAATGATAAATTCAATTTTTTAGCTCTGTGAATGACCAGGATTTCATACCTTTTTTGTATGAAGCTTGGCCAAGAATAGAAAACTTATAAAGGTGCATTCATTGTTTGAGTGAATCTTGATCTATTGCAATTGTGATTGATTTGTCCCCCAAATTATTGATGACAAGTTTTTTTCCAGATTCAGAAGTGTTGGATCACTCTATGGCTTTAGAAAATGAAATGACTCTTCGGGAAGAGTACCAGTCTAATTATTATAAATAATTTTGTGTATTTAACCCTTGATAATTTACTTCAAGATTATCTTTTATAAATCTATTTTTATCATTTTATAACTCATATAAATATTTTTTAAGGATTTTATGAAATTATCATTTTATAAAACATCATAATTATTATTCGATAATTTGACACAATTATTCCTTATCAAATAATTTAAAACTATCTTTTGATAATACAAACCCAATTTAAATTATCATTTGATAATTTTATGTTTATCATGTGATAATTTAGGTCTTTATAATTTTATTTAAGAATCAAAATTATCTTATTTATTTTTATTATATGTGAAAACAAAAGGAAGAATAAAATAAATAAATACATTATAGAAAAACTGACCATTCTTCTTCTTTTTTCAGGAACACCATGCACCAAAAGGGACTGTGTATGCCTGGATATGATGGAGGAGAATAATTATTGGAATAAGGGGATTCAGGGATCATGCACATAGGAGTTCCTAATTCCATTATACATGATAGGATTGACCAATAGGAAGACTAAGGTGTTCCATGATTTAAGAACCCTAAAAACGTAGCACACATAATCCCATTTTAAAACACCTTTTTTGATCAATATTTCACCTAAAACTTAATGGTAGAGTCAGTATTTTTTACTCATTAATGAATTAACAACTGAAACGAATCAAAACCATTGAAATTTGAAGGTTCTGGATTGATGCATCAGCAACAATAGAGTTTTTTTGGGTAACACGGGAGAAGAAGCATTGATAGTCATTAAATAAATGAATTTTTAATTAATTATTTCACATTAAAATAAATAAACAACATCGAACGCTCATTTATAATAAAATTTATATCTCATCTAGGGTAAACACCTCGTTTTGGACCTAATGGGGGTCTCAAATTTCTCAAACAATGAACCATTTAAGAGATATTAAGGATTTATTATTTAAAAAATGGAATAAAAAATTAATTAAAATAAAAAGTATTATTTTTTTGAGTGGGCCATCCAAACACCTGATGCTTAAAATTGTTATACCTTGTCTTGGGTAAATCCCTCATTTTGAACCCATCGGTGGTCTCATATTTCCCATTTGATACACCATTTGAGAGATATTTAATTATTTTTAATAAAATAAAATATTAAATATTATTTAATAACTTTATCTCATGATTGAGGCATTTTAATATCCAAATCCTTCGAATTTTATACCACTCCTTGGGTAAACATCATATTTCAAACATAACAGCGGTCTCATATTTCTTATACAATGCACCACTTGGGAGTTTTTCAATTATTTTCAATAAATTTCACGCGCTTAATATAATACAGTTAATATTTTTATTTAGTCTTTGTAGAGTCTTTTTGGGTCTCAAAATATCATAATAACTCAGTGTAAAAGCCTCAAAATATTCAATTGAATTTTCTAATCTGTTAACTGGTAGTTAAAACTTTTAACACAGTTATTAAAAATTCACTAATAAATCATTTTTTCACTTAAAATATTAATAATTTGACACAAGAGGGTTTAGGAATACCTGAAACAGTAATGAGATGTTACAACCACCCAACCATAGGAACATTTTTTCCTCATAAAGCCTATGAAGAAGCCTCTATGTGAAAAATATGAAGCCATTATTCTCTTATCAGTGCCTCACTCTCCCATGTCTCATGAGAATCAGAAGCATGTTGTCATAGAACATGGATCAGAGGTATCGTCCTCCCATGAAATATCTTTCTCTCAGAATCAACAACCCACACTGGTCATTTAGTCATAGATAAAATAGGTTCCACTTCAAGATCATGCCAACTCAAAGCATGAAATGGTTCAGATAAAAACTTTCACAGGTGCAATACATGGAACACATTATGTGTCGACATCAGTTATGGTGATAGTGTCAAATGATATACAACATTCCACACCTACTCAATATCCTCAAAAGGTGCAACAAACTAAAGAGAAAACTAACCTTGCCTCCCAAGCCATCGATGATCCAACTTGGGTGAAAACTTCAAGAATACCTAGTCACAAACTAAATATTTCAAAGGCCTACAGTGATGATCAACATAAGTCTTATACCAACTCTGTGTTCTCAACATTCTCTGACAAAAAAACGAAATCTTAGTTGTCATCTCTTGGACCAAACTAGGTACAAACAAGGAAATTTCAGAAATATCAGACCAACATAATGGATATTTACAAGGAAAACCATAAAAGTCCTCAAAAGGATCAATTCTATTCACATACTGGTAACTATTTTTATAAAAAGACTCAACCAACTCCAAATGATCATACCAATCCCTACCAAATTTGATAACATGAGAATGAATCATATCCTCAAGAATATCATCCAACTATAACTTCATCTCTTTCAGTTCATCTCATGTGATGCGGTAAGAGGGAAATGAAATTGGTTGAGTATCAAGCATCAAGTCAATGGAAAACTCAACCTCTCTTACTAGTGGTAAACCAGAAAATTCAAAATGAAACACCACGAGAAACTCGATGGAAACAAGAGGGAGATCACCACCCATTGAATATCTCTCCAGATCAAAAGTAAATGCTGATATCACTTTCCCCAACTCCGGATAAGAAGGTCTAGTTCTACTCGACCTTGGGTCTCATTCTCCTTTAAAGATAAGAGGCACACCATTATGTGTAGTAAGGTAGACATGTCAAGGATAATAATCAACATTGAATTTATTGGTAATGATCCAATCTATTCCAAATATGATGTCAAGAGATTTCATGTCGAGTACTAGAAAACTCCATGAAAGATCTGTATCTGATAGAGAGAATGCACAAGCGAGACTATGAAAACTCTACTCTCTCTTCATACCAAGGGGTGTAGTAATATCAATCGCACAAGATAAAATCTCCATAGGAAGATTAATCATATTAATGATAAGGGTTTAAAAAATTGATTGAGATTCATCATTATCAAATATAGAAGCCACTAAAGATGAAGTTATAGTGATAGTACCTCTCACGGTCATTGGACTTGTGTCATCTCCCTCTGGTTCATGATAAAATTGTATCAAAGGGAATTCCCAATCATCGTTGGTTAGCGACTAGCACCTAGAATCATACAACATGCAAGTGGGAATGATTTTTCCACTAACAAAGTAGAAATAAAATAGAAAAGACAGTATGCATAACAAAAGAAAACTTCACTAGGAGTAATTTACCAAAATACAACAAGGAAAAAAAATCCCAAAGTACTACAACCCATGTACCAAAATAGGGAAAATAGCCCAAGGTCCTAAGGGACACAAATCACCAAACCCAATGCTCAACATTTAGATCCAACTCCAAGAGATCATTTTCCATTACTCAAACCTGGAGTAGAAAGTCTAAAAACACCTGAAGGCAAAATTATGGTGTGAGCTAAAAAACCTAGTAGTCTCACCACCGATTCCATAAAAGGTTTCAACATTTGATTAACCAAAGGAATTCTTTCTATTTTTAAAGATAAATAGGTTTTTAATTTTAAATCATAATTAAACAAATCATGTTATACATTTCAAGTGATGAAAATTTACTTTAAGAAAGGGCTTTACAAATGATGGAATATTGCTAACACAATGGATTAAATAAAATAGTTACATAAAACAATTTATGTAAATTCAGTAGGCATGTAAAGCAGTTAAAAATCATTGACATACATTTATATCTCAAAAATAAATAACAAAAGATCAACATGGTAATCTTCCAAATAGGTATGATATTATTTCTGTCTATAGGACTACACACTCTCTAAGTGATCACGAAAATATGTGTACACATACATCCTATAGAAACTGGTTAAAGGGGACTCACCACTATTTCCTAAGGGATGTGACCTACTTCATATATATTTTAGAAGATTGTAATAGCATAAAGTGTTTCCAAATAACACACCAACAACCTAAGGCTCGAATTTCATCTTACATAATCAATTTTGAAAAATTTATTTTAATACTTCTTAAAATAAAATTAATTTTAATTCTTCCATTTCAATGCCAATATTCCATTTAAAACCAAAATGGGTTTTAATAAAAAAAATATTGCCTCTTTAACAAGATAAAACCACTAGGTTTATATCAAAACATTCTAATCCATTTTCACCAATTTGAAATCCATTCAAAACCAATTCCATCATTTCACAATTCATTTACACAATTAAATTAAACAATTTAATTGAAATATTTTCCATCAAATCAAAAATTTAAATTAAAAAATTTCTATTAAAACATCCCAATTAAATGGAATTGGGGGTTTTCTAAATCTCATGACAAACCCATTTCATATTTTCCAATTCACTAGAATTGGATTTCATTACATCAGATGAAAGAAAGTTTAAGAAATAAAATTTAAATTAAATATTGAAATAAATCAAACAATTCAAGGTTAATCAATTTGGATAATAGGGATGGAACCACCTACCTCAAGTTCATCGATGACAGCAGCAATGATAAACCATATTGTGTGGTTCAATACACCTCCTCATGGCATGATTTTCATAAGTGTTGACACATCAATGGTCAACATTAGTCAAGGCTTCCTAGAACCAAAACTAGTTATTTTATTTCAAAAAAATAAAATTTCACATGCGATGATATGTTTTCTCTCCTAGATAATTTTAAAATTACTGATTAAAATATTACATTTGATAATATTTTATCTCTCATTGATAATTTCAAATTATCGATTAAAATATTACATGAGATAATATCTTATCTCTCTTAGATAATATCTAGATTATCATTTTATTTCAATGCATGTGTTTGAAATTATTCTTCAATAGTTCATGCAATTACTCGTTGATAATTTTATATTTAATAAAATTATCCCTAACATCAAAAGTAATTATCATAAATATATATATAACAATATATATACATATATCTTTTTACAAACAAAATAAATAACATTAGATAATTTTAATAAATTACCACAAGTGTGTTTATCGATATATATATATATATATCATTTGATAATTCATTATATTTTGATAATAAAACTAATTATTGTTTATTATTTTTTATAAATTAACCTTTGATAATTTCAATAAATTATCATTTGTATATATTAAAAATTATAATTTGTTAATCCACATAATTATAGTATGATAATTTCGATAAAATACTTTCCTATCTAATTATCATAAATAATTTTGCGTATTTAACCATTGATAATTTAATTCAAGATTATCTTTGATAAATCTATGTTTATCATTTTATAACCCATATAAACATCTTTTGATAATTTGAAGAAATTATCGTTTTATAAAAACTTTATAATTATCATTCGATAATTTGACACAATTATTCCTTATCAAATAATTTAAAACTATCTTTTGATAATACAGAACCTATTTAAATTATGATTTGATAAATTTAGGTTTATCATTTGATAATTTAGGTATTCATAATTTTATTTAAAACCAACCATTATTTTCATTATATTTATTATATATGAAAAGAAAAGGAAGAATAAAATAAATAAATACATTATAGGAAAACTAACCATTATTTTTTTTTCAGGCACACCATGCACAGCAAGAGACCGTGTGCGCCTAAATCTAATGGAGGATAACGATGATTGGAACAAGGGGCTTCATGGATCATGCACAATGGAGTTCTGCATTTCTTCAGACATGAAATGATTGACCAATGTGAAGACCAAGGTGTTTTGTGATTTATGAACCCTAAAAACGTAGCTCACCTAATCCCATTTTAAAACACATATTTTGATCAATATTTCACTAGATAATTGATGTAGGATTCATTATTTTTGACTCATTAATATGTTACCAACGAAAAAAGATCAAAACCATTGAAATTAAAAGGTTTTGGATTGATACATTGGCAAAAATGGAGTTTTTTTGGGTAACGTTGGACAAGAAGCATTGATAGTCATTAAATAAACAAATATTTAATTAATTAAAATTTATTATTTCACATTAAAAAAATGAAATCAAATTCTCATTTAGAATAAAAGTTATATTGTGTCTAGGGTAAACACCACATTATAGATCTAACGGCTCTCTCAGATTTCTCAAATTATGAACCGTTTCAGAGATATTAATGATTTATTATTTAAAAAATATAATAAAAAATTAATTAAAATAAAAAGGGTTATTTTTATGACCGATGCATTTAAAAACCCGACATTTACCATTGTTATACCCCATATTGGATAAACCCCTCATTCCAGACCCATCGGTGGTCTCATATTTCTCATACAACTTACAGTTTGAGAGATATTTAATTATTTTTTAAAAAATAATATATTAAATATTATTTAATAAATTTATCTCATGAGTGAGGCATTAAAATAGCTAGTGTCTTCAAATGTTATACCCCTCTTAGGGTAAACACCATATTTTAGACATAAATTGGTCTCATATTTCTCATACGACTCACTATTTTAGAGTTATTCAATTATTTTGAATAAATTGAGTGTGTTTAATATAATTCAATTAATATTTTTATTCAGTCTTTTCTGAGGCTTTTTAGGTATTGAAATTTCATACTAACTTAGTGTAAAACCCTCAAAATATTCATTTGAATATTCCAAGAGGTTAACTGGATGTTAATTCCTATAACATATTTATCAAAAATTTGTTGAAATTTTTTTTCCCACTTAATATATTAATAATTTAACACAAGAGGGTTTATGAATACCCAAAACAGTAATGGGATGTTACAACCTCCCCACCATAGGAACTTTCTATTCCCAGAAAGCCTACAAAGAATCCTATAAGTGAAACAGATGAGGCATTTATTCTCTTATTGGTGTCTCCCTCTCCCACATATCATGAGAATCAGAAGTATGCTTCCATAGCACACAGACCAAAGCTATAATCCTCCCACGAAGTACCTTGGTCTAAAAATTAGAAACCTTGAATGGTTGTTTAGTAAAAGATAAAATAGGTTCTACTTCAAGATCATGCCAACTCAAAGTATGAGATATGTCAGATAAAAAAAATTCACATGTGATACATAGAACACATTGTGTATCGATGTTAGCTACGGTGATAGTGTCAAATTATATGATACCTTCCCCATCTACTCGACAGCCTCAAAATGTGAAACAAAATGAGGAGAAATATTCCCTTGCCTCCCAAGCCATTGATGACCCAACTTGGGTAAAACTTTCAAGAATATCTTTTCACCAACTGAAAATTACAAAGGCCGATAGCGATGATCAACATAAGACTTATACCAGATCTATAATGTCAACATTATTTGACAAAACAACTAAATCTTAGATGTCATATCTTGGTACAAACATAGTCCAACCAAGAAACTTTCAGCAGGGACAACCATACAAGGCCGTAAAAGGAGTCATTTTGATCATAGACTAGTAATAGTTGTTATATAAAGACTCAACCAACCTCAAATGATCATCCCAAGCTCCCCCAAATTCATGAACATAATCATGAATCATACCCTCAATAAGATCTTCAACCTGAAACTTTATCTCTTTCGGTTTAGCTGGTGCCATGCAATAAGAGGGAAATGAAACTGGTTGAGTACCGGGCATCAAGTCAATAGAAATATCAACCTCTCTTACCAGCAATAAATCAATAAAATCAAAAGGAAACAATATGGGAAAATCAAAAAAAAACTGGAGGGAGATCACCATCCATTTAATCTGGCTCCAAATCAAAAGAAAATAATGATATCACCTTCCCCAACATCGGATAATAATGTCTGGTTCTTCTCGACCTTAGGTCCCATTCTCCTTGAAAGACAAGAGGCACACCACTAGGTTTAGTAAAGTAGAATCGTCAAGGATAACAATCAATCCATGATTTATTGGTAATTATCTAACCTATCCCAAATATTATTTCAATATATTTCATGTCAAGTACCAAAAAAATCCAAGAAATCTCTCCATCTGATAGAGAGAATACAAAAGTAGGACTATAGAGACCCTGTTCTCTACTCATACCAAGGGATGTAGTAATATCCATTGAAAAAGATAAAATCTCCATAGGAAGATTAATAATATTAATTATAAGGGTTAAAAAATGATTGCTATGCACTGGTATCAAATAGAGCTATCAATAAAGATGAAGCTATAGTGATAGTACCTCTCATGGTCGCTGGACTTGTTTCATCTTCGTCGGGTTCGTGAAAAAATGGTATCAAAGGTAATTCTTGATCCCCATGGGTTAGAGAAAAGGACCTAGAATCATAAAACATGAAATTGAGAATTATTTTTCCACTAAAAAAGTATAAATAAAAGAGAAAATATAGTTTTCATAATAAGAAAACTCTACTAGGATTAATGTACCATAATACAACAAGACACAACAAGCCCAAAGTACTACAAACCAAGCACCAAAAAAGGGAAAACATCCCAAGGTCCAGAGGGATACAACTCACCAAGATCAATGCTCAATAGCTAGATCCACTTCCAATAGATCCTTTTCCCTTACTCAAATCTAGAAGGAGAAAGTCTTCAAACACCTGAAGGCAAAATTATGGTGTGAGATAAAAAAATCCTAGTAGGGTATCACCGTGGATTCCATAACAAATTCCAACAATTGATTAACCGAAGGAATGATTTTAATTTTTAAATATAAGCAGGTTTTTCATTTTAAATCATAATTAAACAAATCATTATATACATTTCAATTGATGGAAATTTACTTTGAGAAAAGGATTTACAAATGATGGAATATTTCTAAAAAATGGATTAAATAAAATAGTTACATAAAATAGTTTATGTATATTTAGCAGACATGTAAATCAGTTCAAAATCATTGAAATACATTTATATCTCAAATATATATAATAAGAGAGCAACATGTTCATCTTACAAATAGGTATGATAGTATTTCCATCTATAGGACTTCACACTTTCTAAGTAACCATTGAAATATGTGTACACATATTCCCATTAGAAAATGGTTGGAGATGATTGGTCACCATTGCCTAAGGAATGTGACCTATTATATGTATGTTTTAGAACGATGTAATAACATAGAGTGTGTCCAAATAACACACCATATACCTTAGCCTTTCATGTTCTATTACACAATCAATTATGGGAAATTTATTTTAAGCCTGCTTAAAAAACAATTAAGTCACATTCTTCTATTTCAATGCCATTTTTCCATTTAAAACCAAAATAGGTTTTAATAAAAAAACATGCCTCTTTAACAAGACAAAACCATAGGGTTTCTTTGAAAACATTTTTACTAGTTTTAAATCCATTAAAAACCAATTCCATTATTTCACAATTAATTTCCATAATTCAATTAAACAATTTAATTGAAATATTTTCTATAAAATCCACAATTTAAATTAAAAAATTTAAATTAAACAATTTAAATTAACAATTTTTCATAAACACACCCCAATTTAATGTAATTTGGTGTTTTATAAATCTCAATCCACAAACATTTCAAATTTCCCAATTCCATAGAATTATATTTCATTACATAAATTGAATGTGATTTTAAGCAACATAATTTAAATCAACTATTGAAATAAATCAAGAAATTAAAGGTTAAACAATTTGTCTAATTGGGACGGAACCACCAACCTCAAGGTCATCGAAGATAGTAGAAATGATAAACCACCCTATGTGGTTCAATACACCTCCTTATATCCTTATTATCCTAAGCATCGACACACCAATGGTCGACTTTTGTCAAGGGTTCCTAAAACCAAAACTAGTTATTTTATTTCAAAAAGAAAAAAAAATTACATGCAATGATATGTTCCCTCTCCTAGATAATTTTAAAATTATTGATAAAAATATTACATGTGATAATATTTTATCTCTCATGGATAATTTCAAATTATCAATTAAAATATTATATGTGATAATATTTTATCTCTCTTAGATAATATATGGATTATCATTTTATTCCAACACATGTGTTTGAAATTATCCTTCAATAGTTCATGCAATTACACATTGATAGTTTTATATTTAATAAAATTATCCTTAACTTCCAAAGTAATTATCAAAAATATATATCTAACTATATATTTATATATATATATACATATACATATATATATATATATCTTTTGAAAAAAATAACATTAGATAATTTTCATAAATTATCCCAAGTTTGTTTATTAATATATATATATATATATATATCATTTGATAATTTATTATATTTTGATAATCTAAATAATTATCATTTTTTATTTTTTATAAATTAACCTTTGATAATTTCAAGAAATTATCATTTGAATATATTAATAATTATCATTTGTTAATCTATGTAATCATACTATGATAATTTCAATAAACTACTTTCTGGTATAATTATAATAAATAATTTTGTGTATTTAACCCTTGATAATTTACTTCAATGTTATATTTGATAATCTATGTTTATCGTTTTATAACTCATATAAACAACTTTTGATAATTTGATGAAATTTTCATTTTATAAAACTTCATAATTATCATTTGACAATTTAACACAATTATTTCTTATAAAATAATTTAAAACTATATTTTGGTAATTCAAAACCTATTTAAATTGTCATTTGATAATTTTAGGTTTATCATATGATAATTTAGGTCTTTATAATTTTATTAAAAAACCACCATTATTTTCTTTAGATTTATTATATATGAAAAGAAAAGGAAGAATAAAATAAATAAATACATTATAGGAAAACTAGCCATTATTATTTTTTAGGCATGCCACACACAACAAGGGACCATGTGTGCCCGAATCTGATGGAGGAGAATGGCTATTTCCATAAGGGGATTCATGGATCATGTACAGAGGAGTTTTGTATTATGTTAGACATGATAGGATTGACCAACGGAAAGACCAAGGCATTTTGTGATTTAAGAACCCTAAAAATATAGCACACCTAATCCCATTTTAAAACACATATTTTGATCAATATTTCACTTGATATTTGATGGCGGAGTCAATAGTTTTAACTCATTAATGTGTTACTAAATGAAAAAGATCAAGACCATTTAAATTTGAAGGTTTTGGATTTATGCATCAGCAACAATGGAGTTTTTTTGGGTAACACTGTAGAAGAAGAACTGATAGTCATTAAATAAAAAAAATTAATTAATTAAAATTAATTATTTCACATTAGAAAAATAACATTAAACGCTCATTTAAAATAAAATGTATATCCCATCTTGGGTAAACACTTTGTTCCAGACCCAACGGCAGTCTTGGATTTCTCAAACAATGAATCGTTTGAGAGATATTAATGATCTATTATTTAAAAAATGGAATAAAAATTCATTAAAATAAAAAAGGGTTATTTTTACAAGTGAGGCGTCCAAATGCCCGACTCTTACAATTTTTATACCCCGTCTTGGGTAAACCTCTCATTCTGAACCCATCGGTGGTCTTGCATTTCCCATACGATTTTCCGTTTGGGAGATATTTAATTATTTTTAATAAAATAATATATTAGATATTATTTAATGACTTTATCTCATGATCAAGACATCCAAATATCTTTCGCCTTTGAATATTAAACCCCTCGTAAGGTAAACACCATATTTCGGACATAACAGTGGTCTCAGATTTCTCATATAACACACCATTTTGGAGTTATTCAATTATTTTGAATAAATTTCATGCAATTAATATAATACAATTAATATTTTTATTCAGTCTTTTCTAAGGCTTTACATGTCTCATAATCTCATACTAACTAAGTATCGAACCCTAAAAATATTCAATTAAATATTATGATATGTTAACTGGAAGTTAAGGACTTGAACACATTTATCAAAAATTCACTGATAAATTATTTTTAATAATTTAACATAAGAGGGTTTAGGAATACCTGAAATAGTAACAGGATGTTATATATATGCTTATAATGATATCGACAGATAAAGAATCAGAGATCAATTAATGAAGATAGGATAAAGAATAAGGGAGAAAAAATCGGAGATCCCCATGTGTTCTATGCATGAAATAGAGGAGAAATGAGGAAAAAAGATAATGGGAGGGTATGTTTTGTAAATTTACAATTTTTGATGACCCACATAGTTTGGTTACATGGTTTGGCTAACCGTACACCAACTTTGTTATGCTCACTGCCCAAGCACCACACTATGCACGGTCAGATTCACTATTTCCCAAATTATGTGAATCCTATTTGATTCCACTCTATCAAAAACTATGGAGTATATCCATTTCTGTGAACCCCCACCATCAAGGTTTGAAAAACTATGTCCAGTGTAATAGTGTCTCATACAGTGTCCCCTTTAAAGGGAATAGTTTGATCAAACGGTGTGCCTCTATCAGTGATTTCCTAAAACTGAGTTTTTGGGCCCTGATGTGACCAAAACTCATCAAAAACCCTATGGAAGTTTCCAATACATAATCCATATCTAAAAACAAGGTATTGGGTCAAAAAAAATCTCAGAATTAATTTTTGAATACCAAAAAGAAATATATTTCACTCACCAAACTTGAGAATCTAGAAAGGTTGAGGAATTCAACCCACTCAAAACCCAGGATGTTACACCTTCATTATAAAGATCCTTTTCATACCCTAAGACATTTGAAAAATGATTAAATTTTATAATAAATGAGTTCTCTCAAGAATAAATAATTTTTCTTACCTGACTCTTTCAAAGTTTATTTCTTCTTCCACTTTCTCAAAATATGTTGTATTTGTCCTAACATAATTACTCTAGTATAAAAAATATAATGATATGTTATTATGATTAATAAAAAATAATTTTACACCTACTTTTCATCCTATAAAAAATAAAAATATTGATTGGTGTATGTATGACCTGTCATCTCCACGTATCAGTGTAATTCATTTTTTATCACCACTTTACTTGGATGGTTATAAAGGTAAAATTAATGAATATATATGTAAGGTCCACTATGCTAGATACCCTAAGAGGAGGGTGAATCAGGGTATGACAGATTAAAATAACTGCCCCATTGATCTTGTTTCATTGTTAGACAAAACTCTCTTCTCTCTCCCTCCCGTTGAAGAGTATAAACAAATATTAAATCATGCACAGGACACATCAATTTTACTTCGTTCACCCTCATTGGGCTACATCCAAGGAGAATACATAGGAAATGTGTTGATGTACCAAATTCACTATAAGTGCACTGTTGTTTACAAGTTTGAAGCAGACTCACTATCCCTCCTGGTTTATAACCATTCACAATTTGAGAACTCACAGCTCTCTCAAATGAAGTGTTCTCACTATTTCTTCAGAATATATGATCATAGTTTAAAGACATTTAGGTCCTTTAATTATCTCTAATGAGTGTATACTTAACTGTATGTAGATGCACTATTGAAGTCCAAATTTCATCCACTGATGAATAACCATTTTCCACTGATCACTAGGCAACAACCTTTGTAAATACCTTCACAAAGCTCCTTACTTTGTGAAACTCCCAATTTCTCAAAGCTCAAACATGCCTTCGCGAAGTCCCTGCTTCTTTGAAAATCACACACCTTCACATAGATTAGGCTATCACAGAGCTCAATCCATTGCAAAGAGACTTCCTTTTAAAATATCACTGATCTAATTCAGAACACACCTCTTTCATGGAGCTAGATTAGCTGCCTAAAATCTTATACCTTTTGCGAAGTACACTGCCTCCGTGAACCTCCTTTATGATTCGAGAGCTAAAACATTTTCTAGAAAAAATCTATACTATTCTCAAGGGGTTCAAGGCCTATTTATAGGTGATTCTACCGACTCGAGAACCTTTCATGCAAAGTCTGTTCCACATCAACTCAAATCACAAAGCTTTGAAATTTCTGCCAAAATTCTCTCTATATTGTGAAGCACCATGAAAAATTTTGGATCATAAAGCTCATTGTAATCATGGAGAATTCCGTCAATTCCTTTGCATCATCGCTGCAATGCTCCCTCTCAATTCTCTTCACCTCTGTTGTTTTTGAAGCTTATCGTAATCACAGAGATCACCATCAACATTCTTCATGTCTTTACAAAATAAAATTCATTAAGCCCATCTTCGTGAAACTCAGGCCTTTTTGAAATTTTTAAAATATCTTCAAGGAAATCCATTATTCGCAATGCTCACCAAACTCCAAATTTTGGACCCCAAAAATTTGGCAAACACTGGAAAATGGTTCCACCTTGTATCTATTCTTTTGTACCACCTTCATACCTTTCATTCCTTTATCGTGGCTCTTTTTCAACATTTATTGTCAAAAAAAATCTCTGTTACTTAGAAATTCACCAAGAAAACCTACTTTTTCAACAAACACAACCAACCCAAAAATGTTACAATGTTAAATTGAGGGATTTTTTTCCAACAATATCCCCCTTTGGTTTTGTTGACAACTATTATCATAACAATTATCTAAACTTTGATACCTCACTAAAGCTCCTTCCATCATCTACCATCATTCCCCTCTTGAGATTTAGATAGCGACCAAAGATTCACTCACCACATACTCTAATCCCACATGAGAAATTCTCAGCATAAGAAATAAGAGTAGTATGAAAATTTCATCAATTAATCACTTCATTTCTAACACCAATTGTTGATATCATACTACTACCAATAAACTGCTTGCATCATGAACCTCAGCTGTCATGATATCTAATATTTGATCAATCACTTGAACCATCTTTAGATTTAATACTCCAACCCCTGTCTCACTGCTTCAACTGTCATCTTCTCCTTGCGTCTTGAGTTAATACACTTTCTCCCATAAAAGACACACTTTTCTCCCCTTTGAACAGTCACATTTTATCCCCCTTTGTCAAAGAACCCAAAGGTCACTCCTTTTCAGTCTGTAATAGGGTAAAAACCCACATTAGTACATTAGGGAAAAAATCATACTTCAGGGTGAGGGGGGTAAAAATCCACACTTTTTTTAAGTACAAGGAGTCAACAGGACTCCCAGAGCTAGTCAATGTCTCTCAAAATATTCCTTGGGTAAGTCCTTTGTCAGAATGTCTACAACTTGTAACCTTATAGGCACATAATCCAACTTCATTATCCCTTGCTCAACTTTCTCCTTGATAAAATGATATTTGATCTCAACGTTCTTTGTCCTTGAGTGATGGAATGTGTTTTTTCAAAAATTTATTTCACTTGAATTATCACACTGGATTCCGCTTGGATACTTCACTTCAATGCCCATAACATCAATTTGTTACTTTATCCACAATAATTGTGTACAAGCTTGAGTTGTGGAAATATAATTAGCTTATGTGGTTCTCAATGAAATGAAATATTGTTTCTTTCTTAATAAAGAAATAAAAAAACCACCAAGATAGAAATCACCTCTTGATGTTGATTTCCTGTCATCTGCTGATCTGGCCCAATCTACATTTATATATCCCAAAATCACTGGTTGATATTTATCATTATACATAAAATTGAAATACACAGTTCCCTTAATATACCAAAGTATTCTTTTCACTTAAATAATGTGAATTTCCTTGGGATTTCTTTGATATCGTGTTGTTTGGAATGTGGGAAAAACAATATCAGGTCTTGTCACTATTAGGTATAGTAAACTTCCAATAACATGCTTGTATTCTGTTACATTAATTGTCTTACCATCATAATATTTTGATAATTTCATTCAGGTAGAAATTAGAGTCTTCATCTCCTTATAATTTTCCATTCCAAATCTTATCAGAACCTCCTTAGAATATTTGGATTGAGAAATGAATGTGTAATTCCTTCCTTGTGTTACATGTAATCCAAGGAAAAAATGTTATCTCTCTAATCATTTGTATTTTGAACTCACTTTTCATGAATTTGGAAAAATGTCTACATTGAGTTTCATCTGATCTACCAAATATTATGTCATAGACATAAACTAGAACCATTTTCCTTTGATTACTATTGTTTTTGAGATGGAGATTATAATCAACACCACCATGTTGAAAACCAATCTTCTTCAAATACTAATCAATCTTTGAGTATCATGATCTTGGTTCTTATTTCAACCCATATATCACTTTCTTCAATTGAAATTTTTTTTTCTCATCTTCATGAATGAGAAAACCATATGGATTCTCAATATAAACTTCATCCTCCATAACCCCATTCAAAAATGTAGATTTTATGTCTATCTAGAACACTTTGAACTTCTATTGCACTGTAATGGCTAGGAATAATCGGATTGTATCCATCCTTGAAACCGGTGCAAATTTCTCATTGACATCAATACCCTATATCTGGGAGTATCCTTTTCACATCATTCATGCTTTGTTTCAAATCATTGTTCCATATTCATTCATCTTATTGTGAAAACCCCATTTAGTCATGATGACATTCTTATCTGTTGGCCTCAAAATAGTCTCCCAAGTCTGATTCTTCTCAATCTGGTCTAGATCTTTATTCATCACATGAACCCAGTTTCCATCTTCAGTTGAATTAGTAAAACATATAGGTTCAACTTGAGATAAGAGAGATGTTTACTGTAGTGAATTCATTCTTCTTGTCTGAACTAGCATTGTCTGGTCACCAATAATATCCTACCTATCAATTTTAGCTCAACTCTTTGGATTCTTTGCTGATACATTCTTGACTTATTCTTTTTCATCATCAATATCTTCTTTTGAGTCAGCATCTGCTACTTATGTTCCCCCTGTGTTAATTTCCTCTTCTTCACTTTCATCAAGAAACTGTTCACTTTTCTGTTGAGTATTCTCTTCATCTTCCACAACAGTGACATCATTTATCTCAAATAATTTTCCTATCCTCTTGTTAAATCATTTGTATACTTTTATTTTTCCTGAGTATCCAAGGAATATCCTCTCATCTCTATGTGACTCAAATTTCCTATGTTTTTCCTTATTGAGAATGAAGCACTTAATTCCAAAGATTCAAATGTATTTCACTGTTGGATTATTTCAATATCACATATCATATGAAGTCTTTCTTTTCTTAGTAAACAATAGGTCCATGTTAGAAATGTAGACCAATGTCAATACTGCTTCCTTCCAAAATTTCTCTGGTTGGTCATTTTCAATAAGCATCGTTCTAGCCGTATTGTTAATGATCTGATTTCTCATCTCAACCACTCCATTATTCTAGGGAGTTATTACTAAATAAACTTTATGCCTTATACCATGTTACTTGATATAGTCTTATACCTGACTATTTGTGAATTACATGCCATTATTAGTATGAAAATTCATAATTTTCTTCATAAGCATAATTTTTTATTCCCTCTAATACTGTTTTAAGTAGATAAACACATCAGAATTATGGTAAATGAAAAATACCCATGCCATTCTACTGTAGTCATTAATTAAATGAATTTAATACCTCTTTCCATCAATGGATCTTGGTGAGATAGGTCCACAGACATCAGCATGCACCAATTCAATCACTCTTGTTGACTTATTTTCCCTTGCTTTGTATGTCTTTCTAATGGTATTCCCTTTTTTATTGGCATCGTATGTATGTGTATGATCACGTGATATCTTAGGGAGGTCTATAGCAGCATCACACTTTACCAGATATTCTAAGGATGGTTGGATTTGTTGACCCATTCATTTATGCCATAGCTTATTTTCTTCTTCTCTATACAAAAAGCACATATCTTCTTCTCCACATAAAAGGTAGAGATTTCCCTTTGTTTTTTTTCCCTGTAGAACCACTTCACCATATATTCCTTTGATGATATATGTCTTCTTATTAAACCATATATAATTCCCTAAGTCACATAGTTGGTTGATGCTAAGAAAATTGTGTTTGAGACCTTCTACTACTAAGACATCAGCATGTCTCATCTCTTTTCCCCCAAACATGGCCTTTCCTGAGCCAATAATCTTTAGGCCTTCATCATTTCCAAACTTGAAAAATCATTCTTTGTCATATTTTATGCATGTAATAAGATCCTTATTACCTTTCATGTGATATGTGAAACCACTGTCAAGGGTCCATACACTAGAATGATCTGATGCTTTAAGGGCAATTTCTTCCACCACTACCTTCTCATCCTTTTTCTTTTTGATCTAGGGCTTTGAACTCACGCTTGGGGCAGTTTGAAAATATTGATCTTCCTCAGAGTGTGATGGACCAGCTTAATCCTATAGAGCTAAAAATTGATTTTTCATTTTTAACTAACCTATTGGTCTGTTGATTTGCTAATTTCAACTACTTTGATTCTACTTTGGAACATTCCTATACATGGTTGATATACAATATCTGGCCATGTGCCCAATTTTTCCGCACCAAAAAAAATGTCCCTTAAAGGATGTTCTATAATATTGATCTTTTTTTGTATTTAAATTTGGTTATTTTACCCTTAGGTATCTATTGGTTATGGAACACACATGTTTTGAATGTCCCATATTTCCACAATAATAACACCTAATATAGGGTGCATTCCTATGTGTCCCTTATGCACTGATAGTTACCCCTTAAGATCTCTGAATATTCTGATTCTTCTTTGTGCCCAAATCAACTTTCAATATTGGAATGGGTACTTCTGGTCTGACATCAACTTTCACATATTTCTGTATTTGATCAAGTCCCACATCAGTCATAACATCCAAAAACGATTATTTCTTCTTGTCTGCTGGACCACTATTCTTCACATTAAATTTTTCTGTCTTTTGAGTGATCTACTTTTCTAATGTCATATTGGGAGTCAGGATTTTTCATTGATCCTTAACTTTTGATCTTAGGTTGAATACTTCATCTTTAAGTTCTTTGATATGCTTGATTTGATATTTTACATTGTTATTAAATCCCTCAATCTCCCTTTTTTGTTCATAAACCTTGAACTTATGTCCCTCAACCTTTTCAGAGCTCTCTAGCCAGGAAGACTTAACTTTTTTAATTTCTTTTACCAGCCCAGACTTCTCCTCTTCCTAATATTTCATGTAGAGTCTAGAATCATGTACCACCTTTTTGGATTTATTTGTTTTTTCTCTCCAAACATCTATCTCTTCAGGAGCTACTTCTAATTCAGCTTCCATGTTGACTCTTCCTTCAACTTCTAATTCTTCTTAATTAGCGTCAATTTCTTCTTTTTTCTGAGAACTATCGACAAATACCACCACAGATGTCGCTCCATGATCTTTGTAGTTCTCTATCTCTTCAACCTCTTCAACATCAAACTCATCTAAACTATCACATTCTTGTGAAATAATATCCTTTTTCTTAAATAAATTTTCCTTAAACTGTTTCTTGCCTTTCACATAGGCTGAATACTTCTTATTGGGAATTTTGGATTCATCCTCGTCATCTTATTAGAACTTCTTAAGTAAACTTTCCGCAATATTACCAAACTTTATACATAAAAAACAAGCTTTTGGAAGTTTTCCCTTGAACTTTCCTTTTCTTATTTTCATATTTGAAGAAATAAATGGCATTACCTCATCTATATCTTCATATTTCTAATAATATTCAATGTTGAGCTTCTTCATGGCCTTGAATTACACCTCCTTATATTTCCCCTTTTCCAAAGCCTCATTATCATTGTTCCTCATTTTATATGAAACCAAGGTACTATACAAATTTTCCAGTATCAGCTCTTTCAGATCATTATCTTTTAGTACTAAAATTTTCAAATTGAATTGAGGTGGAAGTTTCCTCAAGATGCACTTCACGATCTTTATGTATTCAATGACTTCTACAAGACCTCTCATATCTTCCACAAAAATATTTACCCTATCAAATAATGCATCAATAGACTAATTTGGGTTCATTCTCAGATCTTCATACTTATTCCACATAACTTGCAGCTTTTCCTCTCTGACCTTTATATCTCCTTCATATATATTAAATAGATTTTCCCACATGACGTGTGATGTTTTTCATGAAATCATCTTTGTATAGATATTATTTGATAGGGCTCCCCCTAAAGCATTGATTCCCTTGGATTCAGCATCCAATTTTCTTTGCTCGACTTCCAATAATAAACCACTATTAATATCAGCATTTGTACCATGCATTGCTGTTGTAAACATATCCATTCCCAGAGATCATAAGTAGTGTTTCATCGGATTCTTCCATAGCTGAAAATTTTTCTGATTGAATATCGGAATCCCATTATGATTGATGACCTCCATTTGATAGAGAAACATTGATATCAACCTTTTTCATTGATACCAATTTTTAGGTATACTAGGATAGATACCCTGAGAGGGGGGTGAATTAGGGTGTGAATGATTAAAACTACTACCCCTTTGATATAGTTTTGTTGTTATATAAAACACACTTCTATATCCTTCCCATTGTAGTGTATGAACAAATATTAAAACATACACGGGATATAGTAATTTTACTTGGTTCACCCTCACTAGGTTATGTCCAAGGAGAATACACCAGCGATGTGATGATGTACCAAATCCACTATAAACGCACTACTATTTACATGTTTGAAGAATACTCATTGTCCATCCTGGTTTACAGCCATTCACAATTTGAGAACTCACTACTCTCTCAACTAAAGGGATCTCACTACTCCTTCAGAAGATCCAATCATAGTTTAAAGAATTTTAGGTCCTTTCATTATCTCTAATGAGTTTATCCTTCACTGTATGTAAATGATCTGTTGAATTCCAAATTTCATCCAATGATAAATACCCCTTTGCTACTGATCATTGGGAAACAACCTTTAGAAATACCTTCACAAAGATCCCTACTTCTCAAAGCTCCCAATTTTTCAAAGCTAAAATAAGACTTCACAAAGTCCCTTCTCCTTTGTAAAGAACACACCTTCATAGAGCTTAGGCTATCACAGAGCTCAAGCTATCACAAAGTAACTTTCATCGTGAATCTCACTGATCCAACATGGAACACACCTCTTTCATGGAGCTAGATTAGCCACCACGAAGCTCCTGCCTTTTTTAAATCACACTTCTTCCGTGAACCACCTTTGTGATTAGAGAGATGCAAATATTTCTTGAAAAACTCTCTACTCTTCTCAAGGGGGTCGAGGCCTATTTATAGAATATTTCCATGAATCAAGAACCTTCTGTGAAAATTCAGCACCATGTCAGCTCGAATCACAAAGCTCTGAAATTTCTGTTGAAATTATATCTATATCACAAAGCACCATGGAAATTTTTGGATCGCAGAGCTCATCGTAATCATGGATCATTACTTCAATTCCTTTGTGTTGCTACCGTAATGCTCTCTCACAATGCTCTTCACCTATGTTGTTCGCAAAGCTCATTATAATCACAGAGATCATTGTCAACATTCTTCATGTATTTTTGAAATATGATTCATTAATTATTATTGTATAAATACAATATATCATCTGCCTTCTTACAATTCCATCCATTTGAAAATGATAACATTGCTTGTGCATACATGTGGACTACCAAATCCATGAAGTGATGTTATTCATTTATCTATTACCAATATCCATATATGATTTTTAATTATTATTTAATGTGTACAAATTATAATTATATAATGATTAATATTTTGGTTATGATGAAACCATTCCCATGATACAGGTATTATAACTATTGAACGAAAAAATATATAAAAAATGGAACAATTAACACTTTCGATGATGATGTTGATAAGAATTGTTTAATAAACAGGTGATAAAATTTTATTAGTGGATCATATATGGTTTGAAAAACATGAATATTATTATGTTATAGATGTATAATAAATATTATTTTTTTATACTGAAGGTTAAAAGCACATCTAATCAAGTAATTTTCTTGATTTTTTATAAAATTACAAAAATAATGTACACTTTTAATATATATGACAAGAATGAATTTTCCCACAATCTTGACCATGCATTTATTTGAATCTTCCTTTATAAGTTTATAAGGTTATTTTAAAAGAAATGTATTGTCTCAATATTATAGAAATTTTTTTACTTATAATATTATCAAAAAAAAGGATATTTTCCTCTTATTTTAAAATACATCCTTAAATATTATTTTAATGTTATTATCATCTATATTGACATCCTTTGATGTTTCTTATCATTTACTAGAGATATGATATAACGATACCATACACTTTATTTCTCTAGATGAATTATGATCATGTTGTTTTATTTCATCGACTAAATAAATATTCCATATTATTGATTCAGTATGGATAAATGTTGATTTATAAATCATTTTAAGAATGAAATGTAATGACCATTCAATATATGAGGAATCCATAGGACAAACAAGTGAAAGGTGTGGGACAGTTATATGTAGGTCTTGTCTGCAAAAACAAGTCTAATGAGACAATATAGGTGACCATATTAGTTGGTTAACTGGTGTATACCTACCTATATAATTAAATTTTCCTAGTTGATTCCTTCATGGTAATATTCGTGATTAATTGGATGAGAAATTAATTTAAAGATTAAGAATATATGGATTTTATACATTTCCTTTATTTGAAATTCATTTTTCATTATCCATGTGATTTATATGTTGATATAATACATGGATATTCATTTAACTTAAGTTACTGATTATATTACATGTGTTTTGATTATCCAATCTACTATATTTATTATTTCTTATTTACTAATGATAGATTCAACTATACATAACCCTTACAAAGCATCTGAGCTCACTCTTTATTTTTTTCCTTTCCTAGGATATAAGGAAGGAATCTTTGAATGATATTTAAGGATGTAACAATGTTTTTCTTTATATGTTTTATTTTTTCCAATTGAATTTTGGAAATCATTTATGTATCTACTTTTCCAATATTATTAAACTGGTTGATCTTATGTGGTGATATTTCTTGTATCTTGTATCAATGTAATAATTAAAAATCAAATCTATGTAACTAGATTCAAGTATTATATAGTTAGTATAGGAGAAAGTTTAGTATAAACCTTGTGAATGAGATTTATAAAAACATATATTATAGAACATAACCATGTGATAGCATCTAGGGATAAGTTTAAGTATAAGATAACATCATAATTTTTTTCTAATGTATAGATTTTTTGGTTTTCATACAATGAAATCCCTATATAGATATTTTAAAGTAGATTAGGACATGGAACATATGTACCTAGGGTAAAACACCCTAAAATGGTTGTTTTAGTATCAACCTGATCTTCACTCAGTGCATGATGAGAGATCATAAGACTAAACACCTATATAGATACTCCCATGGAATATGTTTTGGTTAATTAACACTCTCATTCTGATCCATTATGATGAATTTAGAATCTGAGAAAACCTAGGATGTGTTGAAATTTATATAGGGTGAACCTAAATGAGTAAAAAATGATAACAAGTTTCATAATTTAGAATATATTAGGAATTTTTTTCTTGATCATTTGACTGCTAACTCTAATTATTGTGTCTTGATTCTTATACTATGTTTTTTAGTTATATTCAATGGATGGAACTAGAAAAAATCATTCTAAAAATTAATGTGATGGAAAATTCATTGAGAAACCAAAAAATATAGGAGATGTATTGAAAACATGTATAGTTATGAATGACCAGATATCTCAATTTATGATTAGAAACCTAAACATAAGTGAGTTTCCTGAAACACCAAATAAAATAAAAAGGTGATTCATGGAATTTTATGTGATTGAGAATATAGAGGTAAAAATATTTAACTTTATGTGTGTCAAAAATGTGGGAATAAATGCCTTGGAAAATATCTAAAAGGAACATGAATATGTTTCATATATAGAAAAAGACAGAATAAAGCAATGAGATTCCATTTAAAAATTATAAAATCTATAGAATTTAATGGGGAAGATCATATGAATAAATTTTTTACAAGGAAATATTATATTATAGTGAACTCAAAGAAATTTTGCTTAACATATAGAAGTTGTGAATTTTTTAACAGATATTTATATTTTTAAAGAAGGAAAAATGACCAGATTGATATTGATGAATCTTATGATGTGATCCATATCTTTTATTATAGGAAGAAAATATTTAGTAATAAAATTAAAAATAATGGGTAAAGGTTTATGAAGTAAGTTGGATGGCTTAAGTTTCTGTATATAGGGTTTTAATAGTTTTGATGTAATGATATTTTATTGATAAATCAAATGATGATTATAATTTTAAATTAATTATTCCTCTTTTGATTTTTTATATAATGAAAGTAACCTGGAGAAATTTATTGAGTCATAATAAATGTTTGAGGTGTATATAACCCCTGTTTTTAAAATGTGAAAAAAAATTGAGGAAGAATTATTTTTTATTATGTGGACATAAGTTTAAATATATTGATAATATTTAGGGTTAATATAATATTTTATGGTTTTTTAGGATAAAAGGGTTATTAAATATTTAAAACATATGTTTTATCATATAGATAACCTTGTATTGGGAAGTGATTTAGTGAATAAGTGATTAAAGTTATTTTTGATAAAGTTTATTATATTGGAAACATTATATGAATGAGGTAAATGGAAATATTTTTAGTTAATTTGGAGTTAATTTTAGGAATAAAAGGTAAATTATATTTTAGAAGAATATATTATTTTATTGTGTATTTATGGTGATTTAAGAAATTTATGGAAACAATTATTATATTTTTGAGATTATATGATTAGGGGATATACATTTTTTGTGTGCAACATTATGGGTGGTTAATGTTGTTGGAAGATAAATTTTAGTTTTATCTTGGATGAATATGTGATAAAATATTTCTATTTTTTTGGGCTCTGAACTTAGACACACATATTTATAATATTTTTAAGGTTATTTATTTAGGGAATGATTTAAGTTAAACTTTGGGTGTTATTGTTTATGTTTTGGAAAATGATTCATATTGTATGTAATCTTAACATATTCTACCCATTTTTTTATAAAATGTATATAGATACAAGGAATGACTTTATTTCCCTTAATATATATTATTTTTCACTGAAATTAATTTTAGTGCTTTCATCATGAAAAATTCTTCTTAAATATTAATTTCTTGGAATAAGAGTGTGATACAAGTGGAAATTGATCAAATAAAACCCAAATGATGAAATTATACATATGAAATGGGAATAAATAAATTAAGTATATTTTCTCATGTTCTCAATATTAATCATAAAATAATCCCTCAAATCTAGAAAAAATATTTTGAAATAAAAATATTATCTTATTACCTTCATTTCTGATGAAATTATGGTCTTCTTTATCCATTAATGATTTATGGTTTTGTAATTATTAAATTTTTCATGATCATGTTCTATATCACTATCCATTACTCTTTGTAAATTATTTTTCTCATCCAAATCCATATTTTCACTTATCACAAATTTTATCCTATTATGGGAACATGATTGTGTATTATTTTAGGTAACCTTTATGTTTCTCACTTCCCATTTTCAAAGGAAGCTTTATTATTCCTTTATAAAATGTGTGTTTTCAACATAATAATTTTCAAATATTAAACCATTGATTACTAATAAAAAATTAGGAGGATGAAATTTATTTAAGAAGGGATAATGTAACACCTTGAAAATTATATTTAAAAGAATATTAAGCTTGATAGCTTACCTATTGTGAAACATCGAGCTTTAAGAAGATTGTGATATTCTATAAAAACATTATTATTTCAATGTGACCAATATAAATTGTTTGTTAAATTTTAATTATGAATAGAAACAACCACATTATGGAAAAAATTAATTAGGTTATATATAATTCAAATTTATTTATTAATTCATAATAAATAAGTACTCAATTTTTAGTAAAGTCATTTTATGCTTCAAAAATATGTTTTTTTCAAAAATGGTTTTATTTCCTTTTGTGCACAGACATTATAATTAATTTATACCATTTTTTATAAATATTATTTTAAAAAATTAATATCATTTTTTAAATCATAATTTTATAATATTCTTAGTATTAATTTTTGATATTTTTCTAATATAGTTGATTTTTTTTTGTGAATAGTAAAAAAAATATGATTTTTCAAAAACTATAACTATTATAAAATCTTAATGATTTTAACTTGAATTAAAAATTAATAATAGATTTTTATCAACTAAATATATATTTTATTATTAATATATATCTTTTAAAAATATTAGTTTGAATTTGGAAACTGTTGCTTGACTTTTTTGGAACCAAAATTATATTTTATCCTTATTAAATACTATTTTTTATTTTCATTTAATGGTATGTTTGGAAGATTATATTAAGGATTGGATTGATATAAATGTATAAAAACGTTATTTTTATATTTATCAAAAAATAATCATGTAAATTGACTTCTTACATGATTTCAAGGTGAAATTATTTTTTTTCTTAATCGTGTATTTTTCTAAAGTGTTTTAATGAATTTTTCATACTTATATTAAAATTAATTTTTTTCATATATAGGTTTTGAATCTAATAAAATAAATTCTAAATATTTAATTTTTATTTCAAATTTTTTTCTAAGAAACCTTTTATTTTTAAATATATAATTAAGTTATCATAGTAAAAATGTTAAGTTTTCACGACTAAGGTTAAATTGGGTTTAAAGGGGGTTTCACTAAGAGATAAATATTAAAATGGATTCAGAAAATCTATAAATGTAAATGTTTTAGTTTTTTATACCATATAATAACTTATATATGAATTTGGGTTTTTTTGGTTCCACTTTACATGATTTTGATATATATTATATTTAAATCTTTTATGTAATTCCAAGTGTGTATTTTCCCTCACTTATAAAAGGGAACTTCCTATTATCATTTATTCATAGTGTTTGAGAAATATGGATCAGAATAAACCTACCAAAATGCCTTATTATCTTCCTTTAATTCATTCTTTATCTCTTTTTATTACCCTAATACCATTCTAAGAAGGATTAAGGTGTAAGAAAAAGGTGGTCTCTCAAAGAAGAGGTAATTATCTTACCTGACTCTTAAAAAGATTATTTCTTCGTATAATTTCTCTAAATCTGTTTTATAAATCCTAAAATAACTAATCCAGCGACAAAAATATAATTATATGTTGTTATTAATATGGGAGAACCATTTTACACCTTCTTTTCATCCTATGTAAAATAAAAACATCACTCATGCATACATACGACCTACCTTACCCACATAGGAGTGTAATTTAATTTTCATCACTAATTTACCTAGATGGTTATAAAGGTTGAACTAATGAATATATATTATATTTATCAAATAATAATTATTCTGGAAATATAATATATTATATACTTTCTTATCCTACTATCCATTGGAAAATTGTAATGTTGCTCGTGAGTTTGTGTGGACATCAACCTTCGTGAAGTGATCTGATTTATTTTTATATTACAACTATGAATAGATTGTAACACCCCAAGGTATTCTAAAAATAAATTTAAATGATTGAAATTTTATTTAATTTAGATATTTATAAGTATCCTTTAAACATAATTTTACTGCTTCTATGTTTCGAATTTCAAAAAATGGTCATCTACAATTTTGTTCAGTATGTTATTTTGAGTCTATTGGAACCAACTTGTTTTTTTCATAAATAGTAACATACCCTTATGAATAGTAATATGACCCTAATTAATGGTAAATTTTATTATTATTTTATTTTCTTAAGGCTTTAAGATAATGACATCTTGATTAATTTTTAAATGTGATATAAAAGCAGATATAATTTTTAAATTATTAATTTTTGAATTATGTATGATTTTATTTAAAAATTAAATTAAAAATATTTAGTCATTTATTTTCAAAAAAAATACTTCATTTTTTAATTCTACAAATCTATAAATGGTTAGGGTGAATTTTGGGGATTTTTCTGAAACAATTGATTTTTTGGTGAATAGTAAAAAAATAAAGTTTTGAGTTTCAGTGTGTTTATGAAATCATTAATGATGTAATAATGGTGTAATAAATCTGGTCAACTTTTTTACAGTAAAATAAGTTATGAGGTGTCCCAAGTGGCTTATACAATGGGAAAATACCATGGTCAAGCCCATGGATTAGCAGATACCACTAATGAGTTGTCCCTTGGAAATTATTAAAATAATCCATCACTTTTTCTATAAATACCAACCCATTCCTTCATTAAATTCATTCCAAATTTCTCATCAATGAATATATGGCCTCCTTAACTTCCTATTATCCCTCCCAAGGTTCCCTCAAGCCCCGAAGTTCCCAACCTTCAAGTTCTAAGAGTTACTCTATAAGGTAATAAAATTATCAATTTCTTTATTTTTCTATTCAAGTTCTCTTTTATGTTATATAACTTTCAAGTTTCCATACCATGTTCTTATTTCATTATTATTCTTCATATATTATGTATTATGATTAATTTTTGGTTGGGTGAACCTTGTCCCCTCTCTTTTTAATATTTTCTAAAACCATGTTACGTAGCCGTTAGGCTGCCGAATTTTTGTAAGGGATTTCTCAATTATTCTTTTTATTTGAGTTCCTTTATTTTCTTATTCTTTATTCATCTCTTCTTAACCAAGAAGCATGAAATCTTTAGAAATCATTTATATTCTGTATTTTCTCATGTTCATTGAAAATTCATCATCATTATTCTTCTCCTCCCCCACTTATTCAAGGAATAAAAAACATTGTCCGTGATGTGTCGGATTACCGACATCGTGGATGATGTGATTTCAATTTCCATTAATTATTTCAAGTCTGGTCATGAAACCATTTATATGGTTGAACCAGGTTATAATATATGTATTATGTCTCATATATGGTTCTTTAATTCTTTTTTACTCATGGTTTTAATTTATAATACAAAATAAGGTTGTTATTATCAAAGAACCACTAAAATGATCTAAACAAAAATCATTAATATTTTAACTTATGAATCATCCTCATATAAAACATCAAAATGATAAATGGTATACATTAGGATATCTTAAATATTTAAATACCCTTACATTACAATTATGGATTTTCACTTCCAATTGACAAGAACATCCATCATGAACCAATCATGGAAATCATGTAAGGAACTCACCCAAAACAGTGCAAGGAACAAAATACTAACAATTAAGGGGTAAAATGAGGTTATTAAATGATCATATAAGATGTTATAAATATAAAAATGTTTTTTTTAAATACTAATAACACACTTTTAACCATTATATAGGAAGTTTAAACAAGTTTTAAGTAAGACAAGCCTGAGGTAACGGAATTCTTTACCCAATTTCCATCCTTTGGGTTAACCTTATTCTTCATTATTTATGTGGTATTTAAATTGTTTGTGTGATGACTTCTGATTATACTATGTTTAATTATGTATATTTACAGAGTATATACAAATTACATCCACTCTATTAAGTCTCCCTTAAATTATATGATATTTATAAGGGACTTTTCTTTTAAAATCCTCTTTTAAAATTCTATTTTTCAAAATTCAAAAGCAATGTTTTTATGATAATATTAATGTTTTATGATTATGTTATGGATCTTGGGAATGGATTATGATGAATGGTAGGACCTATATTTCCCTCCAATGCATTGGGTATGTGTAAGTTGGGGGTCGGCCATATGGTTACTCCAAGCGTAACTGCGATGGTTACACAAATAGTAAGGTAGTTGTGAGGGTTACAAATTATAAGGTAGATGAGAGGGTTAAAAGATTATGTAAGTAATGCCACAAGATAACTTTATGGTTCTACTTATGTTATTATATATTGTGTAAATATCATGTTTCACAAATTAATAATATATATACAGGTGATAAGTATGTCTTTTGAAAATGATTTTATATGTTACAAGTATTCATCGACTAATGTGTTCTTTATTTCTTTTTATATATGTTACTAAGTTTTTGTGATCATACCAAGTTTTAAATGATTTTAATATGTTAATGGATGTGTAATATAAAGAACTAAGCCATGTTAAATGTTGAATAATTGTCAAGGAATCATGTTTTAAGTTTTAATCTTTTAAATTTTGAAAAAAATGGAAATTGTTTTTATGGTATCTGTTACTACCCGAATCCGGAATCCATGCAACGGGTGACCCGAACCCAGTTGGTCACATGACCTCAAGTTCATTTCCCCAAATTCTAGAGGCTGATGACTAGCAGCGAGGGCCCAGGTCTGATAGTGGGGAAACTCTTCCCTCATTTTTCAAAGTGTAGCACAGCGGGAAAGAAATATATCATACGACAGTGGAAGCGGTAAGGAATATGAACCAAAAATTAACAACTGTAGTAAAAGATAACCAGTAGTTATATAGATAATGATTTAGTGTGCCAATAATTATATGAAATCATCCAAAACAGGTTACACTGCAATATAATACAATACAAATCAAAGTACAAGGTACAACAAAACAGAACAAAAACAGAGAGAACAGAACGCCGCAGCATCGCAAGCCTAAGCTCGGTCCCATGCTCTCATAAACCTCTACTACAATAATGTAACTGTATAGTTACCCTTTCCCCTATCGACACCTGTAGCAATATAGTCTGTTTGGGATGAAGACATGACCCAAACAGGGTGTGAGAAATAAATCCCAATAGGCACCCACCAAAGGCCATGTGCCCAACTGTCTGTGAAAATGTGCAACAGAAGTGTGCAAAAGTAAATGCAGTAACCTAGTAAGTACTCAAAAGTAACTATCACTACCAGTTTCATTTACATTTTAATTATTACTTATCACCTCCAAGATTTTTCTTTATCTTGGAAGGTACAACGTCGAAAATCACCACAGTGAATATTCTAAATAGTCGTATCCTCAGACATATTATCCTTACCCTCAGGTAACAGAATCAAAACTCGTAGGTGTCTGCCCTTAGGAATAAATATCATTGCCCTCAGGCATACGTGATATTTCCCTCAGGCATAGAAAATACTACCCACAGGCATAAACAAAGGTTACCCTCAAGCTAACCAAATACTGCCCACAGGCTAATAGAACACTGACCTCGGGCAAAAGAAACGGGGCCGATCCCAAAGCATAAACAATAAGTTTATATAAACTTTATCTCAAGAAAATGAAATGTAAAATATAATCATGGAATACCCTTGGGTATCCTAGAAAAATGGCTAAACAGAGGAACGCACCCCCGGGGTGGTCCTGGATCCAAGCAGTGATCCCAAACAGAAATCTAAACTTATCATTATATTATCTACGCAATTTGAGATATCTTTTCAGAAAAGGCCTCAGCCATACGACACCCCAACCATGGGCGCATAGCACAACAGTACACAATTTCAACACAAGAGTTGAAAATAAACATCAGAACACCTACCTCGATTGCCTCTGATCGGTATACATGAACGATGCCTCCCGAATCGTCCAAGAACGACATAGATCTGGGATAAAAGTTCACTCATTCAAACTTAAATAACTTTACCTTGGGAAATAATTGGTAAGAAACACACAATGAGAGGGAAGAAATCACCTGAATGGTTCAATCGAGACCGTAAGAGAAGGATTCGGATTCTCGGTGTGCGGTCAGGAGATCTCCAAAGCTCTGACCTCCTCTCCCGGCTCCAAAACAAACTCAAAGAATCCTCTGTCAAATGAGGAGGCTACTACCCATTTTAAATGAAAAAAATAAACTACACGGTGTGTACTCTCAAGTACACAGCTTGTACTTTTCATTTTTAAATTTTTCCTCTGGTGGCTTCTTTCCACCATGGCATTGTCAATCCGTCGACATGCATACACGGCATGTATTCCTAATTACACGGTGTGTACTGTCGCTCCACTGGCGGCTGCCTCCACCACCTTATTATTCACCTACCGACTGATTACACGATGTATAAATACAAAGTACATAGAGTGTAGTTAGTTTTTACACCCTTCAATATTGAAAGGCCCACACGCCCTGTGTACTCATCCCACATGTCCAAAGTATACAACATGTGGAAAAGTACATGGCGTGTACCCACAAAACGTGGGATTTTTCCCCATTTTCATTATTTTCTCAAAAACACTTAAGGAAAAAGGAAAATAAGAAACTCGTACCTTAAAAATAAGAATCGGGTTCTTACAAAATTCCCCCCTTAAAGCAATTCATCCCTGAATTTCCCTTTCAATGGTGGTGAAGATACAGTTGTGAACAACTTTGGCCATTGATCACATAGGTTGGTCTCCCACTCCCAGGTTTCGTCCTCCACTCGGCCATGCTGCCATAGAATTCGAACGAGAGGAATTGACCGGCCACGGAGAACCTTCGTGCTCCTATCAACAATACAAATCGGATGCTGCTCAAAGTATGCATCGACCTAAAGCTCAACCTCCTTGGGATGAAAAATGTGAGATGGGTCTAAATGATAGCGGCATAGCTGAGATATATAGAAGAGGTCGTGCATGGCCCAGTATCACTATGGTAACTACAACCGGTAGGAAACCGACCCGACTCTCTCCAGAATATCCAACATCCCCACATACCTTGGTGAATGTTTACCCTGTCTCCTCATACGCCTATGTCCCAGCCTCGTTGAAACATGCAAGAAAACCTAATCCCTGACCATGAACTCCAAGGGTCATCTACAGCGATCAGCATAAGATTTCTGACAAGACTGTGCAGTAGCCATCCGCTTCTGAATCAACTGGACCTGCACAGAAGTCTCTTGCACAAGACGTGGTCCCACTAAAGCTGCCTCACTTGCCTCCATCTAGAACAAAGGTGATCGGTATGGCCTACCATATAATGCCTCGTAAGGTTCCATCTCAATAGTTTCTTGAAAACTTTTATTGTAGGAAAACTCGACCAGAGGTATGTGCTTCTCCCAATAGCCCCCAAAGTCTAGGATTCATGCACATAGCATGTCCTCAAGCACCTATATCGTATTCTTTAACTGTCCATCAGTTTGAGGGTGGTAAGTTGTGCTCAGAAGAACCTGTGTACCCAGTGCCCTTTGAAAACTCTACTAGAAATGAGATGTAAAGTGGGAGTCCCTATTTGAAATGATAGAATTAGGGACCCCATGAAGTCATACTAGCTCTCGGATATACAACTTCTGGATCTCATCGGCACCGTAGGTATCCTTGATCAGAAAAAAGTGAGCTACCTTTGTAAGTCTGTCCACAACAACCCACATGGCATCACTGCCTCGAGATGACCTCGGAAACCAAGTCACAAAGTCCATTGTGACATCATTCTATTTCCTCTCTGGAATGCGTAATTGCTGTAACAGTCCAGCTGGCCTCTGATGCTCCGCCTTCACCTGTTTACAGGTATAACATCTTGAAACAAAACTAGCTACTTCTCTCTACATACCCAGCTACCAATACTGACATCTCAAGTCACGATACATTTTGGTAACTCTAGGATGTACTTCTCATGATGAATCATGAAACTCCCGCATCAACTCCTCACGTATATCCCCTAGAACCAATACTCATCCATGGAAACGCAGTACCTCATCATCGCCTAACGTCCATCCAGGAGGAGGGTCCTCACTTTCCACCAACTCCCATAGAACTAGGCCTTTTGAATCTGATAGTTTTCTCATCATCACTCTATCCAGGAGGGTAGAAGTCACAACTAAGGATGAAAGATAGGTTTTCCACTAACTATCATGCACCTCCAATTGCATCTCATAGAACAAATCTATAAGCTTTCACTCACCACTGGCCTCCTACACTGCATGTGTCTGAGTCTTCCTACTCAGTGAATCAGCTACTGCATTACCCTTTCCAGGTGTATAGGCAAGCTCAAAGTCGAAGGATTTAAGGTATTCGACCCACCTTCGATGTATCTGGTTCAATTTACACTTAGTAAATATGTATTTGAGACTTTTGTGGTCAATGAAAACCACAAAATTCTATCCCAAGAGATAATTTCTCCAACAGCACAATGCATGAACAACTGCAGCCAACTCGAGGTCATGCGTCGGGTAATTCCTCTCATGTGTCCTCAAATGTCGAGACCCGTACACAACTACTCGATCACCATTCATCAACACTTCACCCATCCCAACACCTGATGCATCACAGTAAATTGTATAGCTCTTCCCTTGCTTTGGAAGTATTAGGATTGGTGTTGATGCCAACCATCCCTTTAGCTCCTAAAAGGTTGTCTCTCAAGATTCTGACCAATATAACTTCACACCCTCCTTAGTCAAACCCATCAACGGTGATTCTAAGAGAGACAAGTCCTGTATAAAATGCTTTTAGTAACCATCCATCCCTAAGAAACTCTGTATTTAAAACACGTTCTTATGTTGATCCTAGGAAACTACTTCTCTCACTTTCTCTGGGTCTACCGCAACTCCTGCCTCTAAGATAATATGACTCAAGAAGTGTATCTGGTCCATCCAGAAGTGGAACTTTGAGAGCTTAGCATATACCTGATGCTCTCTCAGTGTACTCAGTACGATCAAAAGATAGGTGGCATGGTCGTGTCGAGTGTGAGAGTAAACCAAGATATCTTCCACAAAGACTACCACAAAAGAATCCAAATAAAGATGGAACACACAATACATTCAATCCATGAAAACTGTTGGCTCGTTTGTGAGTCTGAATGGCATGACCAAGTACTCGTATAGACTGTATCTGCTCCAAAAATCTGTAAGCGGTATGTCGGATGGTCTAACGCGTAACTGATGATATCTAAACCTCAATTCAATCTTCGAGAACACTCATTCTCCCTGAAGTTTATGAAAAATATCGTCAATACTCGGCAAGGGATATCAGTTCTTGGTCGTCAACTGGTTAAACTTCCAATAATCCACAGAAAGTATAAGGGTACCATCCGCCTTCTTAGCAAACAGGACAGGCGAACCCCAAGGAGAAGTACTGGTTCAGATGAAACCCTTTGCCTGAAAGTCCTCCAACTGCCTCTTGAGCTCTTATAACTCTGGTGTATCCATCCTATAAGGAGTAATGGACACCAGTGCTACTCTTGGAAGTAGCTCAATAGAGAAATCCACCTCTCGCTCCGGAGATAGACCTGAAAAGTTATCTAGGAAGACATCCATGAAATGATCAACTACTAGAGGGAAGTCCTTCTGACAAGTTCCTTGGTCATCCAGATATAATCTTGCAATCTAGGCTGTCACTCCACCTCACCCATGATGCTCAGGTCTAGCTCAGATCGCCTGGACATCCCACTCACCCTTGTTTAGAAACTCTCCACCCTCTGGTGATGTGAAACTCACCCTGCGATGATATCAATTCACAAAGGCTCGAAAGGGTACCAACCAGTCCATCCCGAGAATGACATCATAAGCTGTCATCTCTAAGACATATAGGTCGCATAGAAAGTGACACCCACCAACCTCAAGGGGGAACTCCTTGCACTAATTTACACCATCCGTTCTAGTTCCCAATAGAGTTTATAGCGTCATAACATCAGAGGAAGAAGAAACATAGAGCCCAAGGCTCTACACAATGGCCACAGATACAAAACTATGTGTAACACCCGTATCAAAAAGTACTGAAGATAAAACAGAAGCTACTAGAATAGTACCTATGACAGTAGAAGGTCTGGGATACTGCTCTTGTTGGGTCTGTTGCACTGCATATGTATGTCCATTGCCGCATCCCTGCGACACAGCCTGGCTACCCTAAGCTGACCCACCCTGCTGCCTCTGAGATCCTGGTGTCTGGCTACCACGGCCACGATCACCATCTCTGCCTGCATGCCCAGACGTAACCTAATTTCCCGACTGGTAAGAATCTTTTAGTCCTACTCCCACACATAGAGTCTGCACAAAACCCCTCTCACTATCCACTGGTGGAAACTCCTTGAAAAAATGCTGGAGAAGACCCATCTTTCTGCAAGCTTGGCACTCCACTGGGTCTTGTGGATATTGAGGTCTCTTGTGCCCCTCTCTACCACACTGGTAGAAAATAAACTAGCCACCTGAAGTATTATTTTGGCTAGTTATACCACTATGAGAAAAACCCATCTGCCTATTCCTCTTACCAGTAGGAATAGTACTAGAAACTGGTGTCAAATCACCCAAGGCCACACCACTAGCTTCCAGCAGGTTTTGCTCAGTAATCAGCACCTGGTTCACAATAGCATGTACGGTAGGAAACTTGAAAACATTTACTAGCACTTGGATGTGACACCAAAGACCATCCTCAAAGAGTCTATCCCTCAATGTATCATCACCTACCAGAACAGGTGCAAAATGATGTAGCTCGATGAAGTGGGAAGAATAATCCATCACTGACATGGCACTCTGCTGCAGATTCATGAACTCTCAACCTTGATCTACCCGCAGCATCTCCAGGAAGAAGAATTCATAGAAGGATTCCTAAAAATCCTCCCACGCCAAATCTCGATGATGCTCAGACTGGGTGGTAACATCCCACCACCTCTTGGAAGAATCACGCAGCATGTATGTAGTGAGATTGACCCTCCTCCCAGGAGGGGTCACCAGATGCTCGAATATTGTCTGTATCGAATCCAGCCATGACTCTGCAGATTGTGGTCCACCATCCCCTAAAAACGTAGGTGGATACTACTGCTGGAAGATACGCGTCAGCTCTTCCATAGATGTGGTGCCCTGCGGTTCTACGTGGAAGGTCTACATGAACCGCATGAAGCCTTCATGGAACTACGCATCCACACCTGTGTTCGGTATAATGGCTTACGCCGCATCTGGCACTATTTTAGGATCTACGGGTATCCCATGGCCCACCATTTCAAGAGTATAATCGTTGCTGCTCTTCGAGCGAACAACCGGTGGTCGTCTCAGTGGCATGACTCTACAAGGTCAAATTCACACCTTAGATCAAGATTTATCAAAGACTAAAAATGAGGATACCAAGAAGGGAACAGGAGAAGAAAATAATTCAAGATCTATCAAACTTAACTACAAGGCGTGTATAAATACTACATGGCATGTTCTCACTGGCCATCCATATGGGTGTGTACTCCAGCTAAAACTGGTCGTGTAACACCCCAAACACATGGCGTTTCTTTTTAATACACGGCTTTTACCTGAACCCTTCTTCCCTGCCTGAGTCCTTCTACACGGTTAAGCCACACAGCTCTCCTAAAACAAGACTACACGGTGTGTCCCATGGGAACACGGTGTGAACGCGATAAGATCTTCACCAGCCCGTGTTGTTCGTGACACAGCCTTTGTAATCATGTCACACTACACGGTGTGTTCCAAAACAACATATCATGTACAAAGAAGCCTTAGACTGACCCGTTTTTCTCGCTACACGGCCAGCTACATGGCTAACACTACACGACATGTCCCATAAAAGCACAGCGTGTACAAGGTAGGGTAACACTTACCTGTGTTTGTTTGTTACACGGCTGGATCCCCAGGTCAAAGTACACAGCGTGTTCTTCATTGACATGGTGTGTATATGGTAAGATTTCTCTGCCCGTGTTGTCAGTTGCATGGTGGACATAGGTTTAACACAACACAGCATGTATAATAACTACGCGGTGTGTTCCTCCAAAGTTTCAATATCCCATGTTTTCTCCTACACGGCCTATGACACGGGTAGAAGCTGCGTGGAGTATACATACGGTACACGGTGTGTACTTATAAATTTTCTTTTTCTTCTCAAACAGAAGACTAAACAGCGTGTAATCATAATTACATGGTGTGTATTCTGGGTTTCTCCAGACAGTAAGCCTCAGAAACAACTCAGGAGCCTAAAAAACACTGAAACCAACACTTAAGTTCCAAATTCCGATCCGTGAGGGCCCATACTCCTCGTGAATCAAATATTGGCATCTTATACAAGTTGTAACAAAATAAACAGGTCATTGATCCACAAATTTCTGGTCAATGAGGGCTTATACTCCTCAAGAACCAAATTTTGGCATTCATTCTACAATACCTCACATAATAATACATTATCAAATAGTAGGTATTTATCAAAGTAGCTATCACAATATCATTCCTTTCTAGCACATATCCTATCAAAAAAACATGCAATTTCTAATGCACATACGTGGAATGTAAGGAATGCATGACAGGTGATTTCTAGCATGTGCTGAAATGATGCATGAGATGGCACAACCTCATCTCATCAGGTTGAAACTAAATAGAACCCATGTATAACATATAAATATCACAATCACAAAGTACATCACCCAAAGGTGAAAATCAAATCAACTGTAAAATTGAAAAACCAGTAATAATTGAAATAATTGGGTAGATTGGATTTTCCCTGTACACGGGTTAGCTACTCCTGGGCACACCTTATTACTAACTACCATGTCCATCCTATCCCTAACAAAGGATCCAAATAGTAAGTCAAAGAAAAGAACACCCTTTGATACCACTTTGTAATGCCCCAGATCCGGAAGCCATGCAACATGTGCCCCAAACCCAGTTGGTCACATGACCTCAAGCACATTTCCCTAAACGCTAGAGGCTGCCGACTAGCAGCGAGGGACCAGGTATGATAGTGGGGAAACTATTCCCTCATTTGTCAAAGTGTAGCACAGCGGGAAAGAAATATATCATACTACAGCGGAAGCGGTAAGGAATATGAACCAAAAATGAACAACTGCGGTAAAAGATAACCAAAAATTATATAGATAATGATTAAGAATGTCACTAATTCTATGAAAGTAGCCAAAACAGGTTACACTACAATACAATAAAATACAACTCAAATTACAAGGTACAACAAAACAGAATAAAAAAAGAGTGAACAGAATGTCGCAGCATCGCAAGCCTAAGCTTGTTCTCATGCTCTCCTACACCTCTGCTACAATAATTTACCTGTATAGGTCCCCTTTACCATGTCAACACCTGCAAAAATATAGTCTGTTTGGGCCAAAGACATGGCTCAAACAGGGTGTGAGAAATAAATCCCAATAGGCACCCACCAAAGGCTTGTGCCCAACTATCAGTGAAAATGTGCAACAGCAGTGTGCAAAAGTAAATGCAGTAATCTAGTAAGTACTCAAAAGTAACTATCACTACCATTTTAATTTCCATTTTAATTATTACTTATCACCTCCAAGATTGTGCTTTAGATTGGAAGGTACAATGTATAAAATCACCATAGTGAATATTCTAAATAGTCATGTCCTCAGACATACTATCCTTACCCTCAGGTAACAGAATCAAGACCCGCAGGTGTCTTCCCTCAGGCATAACGATCATTTCCCTCAGGAATACGTGATATTGCCTTCAGGCACAGAAACTACTACCCACAGGCATAAACAAATGTTACCCTCAGGCTAACCAAACACTGCCCACAGGCAAATAGAATACTACCCTTAGGATAAAGGCACTGGGCCAAGCCCAAATCATAAACAATAAATTTATATAAACTTTCTCTCAAGAAAATGAAATGCACAATATAATCATGGCATACCCTCAGGTATCCTGGACAAATGGCTAAACAGAGGAACACACCCCCAGGGTGTTCCTTGATCCAAGCAGTGATCCCAAACAGCAGTTTAAAATTATCATTATATTATATACACAATTTAAGATATCTTTTCAGCAAAGGCCTCAGCCATATGACACCCCAACCATGGGCGCATAGCACAAAAGTACACAATTTCAACACAACAGTTGAAAATAAACATCAGACCGCCTACCTCGATCACCTCTGATCAGTATACATGAACGATGCCTCCTGAATCGTCTAATAATGACGTAGATATAGAATAAACATTCACTCATTAAAACTTAAATAACTTTCCCTCGGGAAAGAATTGATATGAAAAACACAAGGATAGGGAAGAAATCACTCGTTCAGTTCAATCGAGACCATCAGAGAAGGATTCAGATTCATGGTGTGCGGTCGGGAGATCTCTGAAGCTCCAGCCTCCTCTCTTAGCTCCAAAATGAACTCAAATTCTCCTCTACCAAACTAGGAGTCTACTTCCTGTTTTAAGTTAAAAAACAAACTACATAGCGTGTACTCTCAAGTACATAGCATGTACTTTTCATTTTTAAAATGTTCCTTCAGCAGCTTCTTTCCACCACTGCACTATTCATCCATCAACATGCATACATGGTGAGTATTCCTGATTACACGGCGCGTACTGTCACTCCGTTGGTGGCTACCTCCACTGCCTTACTGTTCACCTGCCGACTGATTAGACGACATGTAAATACAAAGTACACGATGTGTAGCCATTTTTTACACCCTTCATTGCCAGCAGGCCCACACGCCCTGTGTACTAATCCCACATGGCCAAAGTACATGGCGTGTGGAAAGGTACATGGCGTATACCCACAAAATGTTGGATTTTTCCCCATTTTTCTTATTTTCTCAAAAATACTTAAGGAAAAGGGAAAAGAAGAAACCTGTACCTTAAAAATAAGAATCGGGTTCTTACAGTATCCACTCTGTAACAATGTGTAATCTTATGAATGTATTATGTCTCAATTATCTAAAGATCTAAACTTGAAAAGATCCTCAATGTAAAAGGACGTTTTTTCTTGACTAAATTTAAGATTATGTATATAATAAGTATAGGTCATTATATAGATGATTCTAAATTATTTTTTTAATGTATATAAATTATATTTATTTAATTATTAATATTATCAATATTATTAACCCCTGACCAAAATTCAAGGACCATAACTACTGAATAGAAACTTATATGAAAAATA
Organism: Viscum album; assembly: GCA_963277665.1. Taxonomy (NCBI): domain Eukaryota; kingdom Viridiplantae; phylum Streptophyta; class Magnoliopsida; order Santalales; family Viscaceae; genus Viscum; species Viscum album. Next base: position 123,820,237 of record OY728146.1, on the reverse strand, counting down.
GAATAGTTAACGCTCGGGGTGATGATTTTAATAAATAATTATTAATAAACAGGTGATATAATGTTATATGTGAGTCATATATGATATGATAAAAATTAATCAGGTTATTTTATATATTTATAATAAATCTAAATATAATATATATTATGGTAAGAGTTTATAAGAAGCATGTTAGACTTTAGGTAAGGGTAATTTTGTCTCATCTCCACATCAATGCGACAAGTTTATATTATGAGCCTAATTTCATTTATATGGTGTATATAATTCCCCTTTGAAATATTATATGATTAATTCCTTTTTATTCATGATATTTAAATTTTAAAATCATGTTTAATATTTTAAGGTCTTTTGATTCAAAATTTATTTAAACTGTATGGGATTTATATTAAATTATCATTTCTTTTTGGTATTTTCAAAATTAAATTTACATTGAGGATTATTATATAGATCATATCCTTTAAACCCTTTATATTTTATTATCTTCTAGTTATCCCATCAATTTTAAATTAATTATACTATTTTATCACTTTTTACTTAAAATGATCGAGAAAATGTTTTTAAGACAAATCGACCTTATTTTCTCTTTGGTTAATGAAACTTTTCTTCCATGCCCACATTATTTAAAATGTTTTCAAGAATGTTATTTTATATTATCAAAATATGCATTAAATTAATTTTTATCAATATTGTAACTTATTTTAAAAGGTTTTAAAATGAATCTTTCTAAAACTTTTCATAAAAAGTCATTTTCTTAACATTTTACAAAAGTTCAAATATAATTCTCTCTTTTAATGTGTGAGACATGAATGAATTTTATAGCCATCATGAAAATTGTTTTCTTTATATATTAACTTATAATTTTCATGGTCATTTTCAAATAAATTAATTTTCTTAGTATTCTATGAATTTTTATTTATAATGCTATCAAAACAAAAGGATAATTTTCTATTACTTTCAAAGAAATCCTTTAATATTATTTAAATGTTATTTTCATCTATGTCGAAATAATTTGATGATTATTATGATTTATTGGGGATATAGTATAATAATACCATCCACCAAATTTATATGGATGAATTATGTTCATGTTATTTTATTTTATTAAGTGGGAAATTATTAGGTAATCTTGATTCAATATATATAAAATATAGATTTATAAGGCATTTTGAGAATGAATTGTATTTATCATTTAATATAATAGGAATGAATTGTATATTCAATTGATGGTCGGGGCCTAGTTATAGATATATCTTTGATTCATCAACTTTTCTCATGACATAAAACATGTGGCCACATTAGTTGGGTAATCGGTTTATACCTGCCCATATAATGAAAGTGACTTGGTCGATGCCTTAATAGTAATATTTATGATAAATTGGTCATGGACTTGATGTAAAGATCATGAATTCCTAGATTTAATACATTTTCTTTATTGAGAATTCATTTTCCATTATCCTTGAGATTGTTATGCTGATATTAGCCATGGGTGTTCATTAAACTAATGTTTTTGATTGAATGTAATGTGTTTTGGTTATATACTCTACCTTATGGATTATTCCATATTTACTCATGATAGTTTCCACTATTCATAACCCTTACTGATCATCTTAGTTTACCCTTTATTATGTTTTTCTTTCCACAACATATAATTAAGGGATATTTCAATGATCTTCAAGGATGAAATAAATATTTTTCATGTTGTGTGTTATTTTCCCATGTAATATAAAAGTCATGTATCTATATTTTTTTCCAAGATTTCTAATCTAATAAAGTAAGGATGGTGAGATCCATTGTATCTTTTACTAATGTAATAAGTAATCACTGGATCTATGTTACTAGAGTATGGGATTATACAACCTGGTCATGTGTCCCAACATGGTCACATATCTTGTAATATCTGAGTTTTTCATCTCAACCATTCAACATTATGCCTCTATCCTACACGTGCCTACGATCATGATATCTACTTGATTAAAAATGTTCCAGGGATTCCCAAATATGGTGTCAGTATAACTCAATAGGACACCTCTAATATTTTCCCTAACATAACCAATATATATAGTACATGTATAATGTGATTTATTCACAATGAAACAAATAAAAAACTACTTACAAACTACTTATCATGACCATAATACTATCCATGTCACCTGAGAGTGACTATACTTACTCTAGCCAATTTTGAATGTCTCTGATCATGATAAATTTACACCCAAGGGGGAATAAGTCTGCCTTATATACCATCATATAACATATATCATTATCATTGAGGGATAAGCAACCTACTTAATATACCATAATATTCAATTGAAGGTAATGTTGAAAACCCTGTATACTATCATATATCCTCATGGGGAGTATATCTCACCCCATATACAGCCATAAAGATTATATCGTCATCATTGGGGGAGTAAGTGGCACACCCAGTATACTATCATATATCATATCATATATCACATGGGTTGAAAACTCACCTAAACCTAATTTGTATTTCCTAAGTTTTCCTCTCAAGAACATAACCTACTCCTGCCACCAAATTCATACTAGGTTATAACTAAGTTAGCCGTGTTTTTTATAATTCTTATAGAATCAACTAAAGACTGAGGAACCCTCTATAGTCCCAAAGGTTACATCAAGATCCATACACCCACATGGGTTCCTTTATAACATTCCCAAATTCTAGGATCAATGAACATCATTAAGGTAATCACTTCCCTTAATATATCCATGATGATATCATGTCCTAACTGATCACATTCTTAAAACCGTATAACCAGACACCAAGGAATGAAAAACCCATTTTTTATGATTTTAAAGGGTATAATAACACTTTTTATATACAATGGAATCCATAGAGAATCCAAAACCAAGATCCCCATGAAAGAAATATAAAGTATATATAAAACTAGAAATGAAAAAATTATATAAAATTGTATAACTTACCTCAAATCCATGACAATGTTCATATTCTATGCTTGATAATAATCAAAAAGAAACAAAAAACGATATTTCCCTCCATGGTTTATCCACAGGTTGCACCTGAATCATCCATCACAAAAATGTGATTCCACTTCCTATCATAGTATAGTAGCCATCATATATAAAGAAATAAAGAGGATAGAGCTTTGGGTTTTAGAGAGTATTGTTTGAGAATCATTAAATCATACCCTCTACTTTCATCACATGGAAGTGGTATTTATAAACACCTAAGGATACTTCTTGACTGATTCATTCATTTACTCATGCATCAGAATTCATGAGTAAATTAAATGATATATTTATGTGTCTTATACATAAATCTATGCATACAAATCCTATATGTTACATCTCATGCAATGTATATTCTATGATATCATATGTGGGAGACACCCTTGGATGATATCATTAGGCTAACAAATATATAAAAGGAAGTATCATGACATTGAATTCTAAGATTTATGATAATTCATGTCATATATTCTGACTGGTTTGTAATAGCATGAAACCATGTGTTATGACATGGCCTATCAACCCTTATAATTGGTTGTAAAAACATCATATAATTCCTTATGACATGAATTTAATCATACAATGAGATTGAAAAAAACAATATCATGAAATCTTATTTCATGCTATATGATATCGCTTTGTCGTACAATATGATTGGATATGTTAATGACTTTAAATATAATTTCATGCATTATGATATATCCAATAATAAGATATTATATATCCAAAACACATCTCATATTTGTGGGATTTAGCACATTTCTCTTATAATCTCCCACTATCACTAAATCCTATAATAATTATGTGACATTTCACATTATATCATATAAAATATGATAACTTATGAGACCATATTCAAACATCTTTTAGATATATTCCAGAAAATTTTTGGAAAACTATCATTTACTTAACCTCATATCACATTGTATGCAATACCTTATGAATATCAATCTAGAAATCTTTTTGATTAACTCTAAAAAAAATGAGTAGCACTTTGAGTTAAACTAAATCCTCATTTAATCAACCATAGAATATAGTTGTACTAGAATTTGTATCATTGAAAATAAATATGAATTAGTATATTAATACATGTAAGTAATGAGAGGCATCTTGAAACACATAAATGATAACGAGATACAAAGGGATTTGGCATGATTTCTATTAAACATCTATATCTTTGTACCCATGTCTACCAGTCACATATCATGTTAGTATGATTTCTCATGTAATCCCTTTATCCAATACATCAAGTGACTATGAGACATGGAGTATACCTATCCCATATAACCAAATCATAATTTCTCAAATCTATGAGTATATGTTAAACTAGTCAATGAAAAAATCACATTTCATGCATCTTTATGGATGTACACATCACATTCCCCTCATCCTATAAGATAAGAACATCATATGTACTATCTATGTATGGATTCACACATCCTATTCTATCTAAATCAAGGGACCATATTCCATATTCATCATATGAGAGGAAAAATCTCATAATAGTTGAATTCCAACTTTAGACATGAATATCGACATACCCAACCACTCCCTGGTTAGTTAAGCCATAATATATTTCATAATAAAAGTATCAAACTATGAAGGTTCCCATGCTAGGTAACTCCCTGAACATAGGTATTTGGGACTTATATATGATCCATGCACCCATAGTATATGAAATTAATTGTGTATGATAATTAATTTGGTATATATAGTGGTTTATATAGTGCACAAGAACACTTTTTTCCTCTTTCACCTATTCTGTATAAAATAATCGTACTCAAGATAGCCTTAAAATTTCATCATACTATATAATACTACATAAAAAATAATTTATGGATAACTCAATGGTTTACTTTGAGAGGTTGATTTTCATTACATTTTCATAAAATGGATATCAATATATATATTTCTACAAACAATGTGAAAGAATGATAAAATAGAGAAATCCATTTATATAATTAATTTTATATTCATAAAAAATATTTGAAAAATATTTTACAATACTCTATATAAGAACATTTCAATCATTTATTATATGATAAAATTCAATATTAGCCTTATGCTTCCTACATATTCTTGGGTTTTGTTAACTTATTACATCTATAAGTGATTTTTATTGAATCTCTATGTGACTATATGATAAAAAACTCCCATAAAAATATTTAGTGAGTAAAATATATGAATAAATAATGTTTTAATAATGGTGATATTTATAAATAATATTTAAAATTTCAAATCCTTTAATATATTAAAAAAAATACTTTATAACATCCAATTTTACAATTTTGACTTATATTATCTACTTAAAACTTGTATATGTTTAACATCATCAAGCGTAGAACTATTCCATCAAACTTTTCCATTGAAAATAATGTAACTATTTATATTATTACTTACCATCAAATCCTAACCCCCTTTAAGATAAATTGATGTTCAATTTTAATTTTACTAGTATAATACTTTAGAAAATAATGATATTTATTTTTTCGTGGTATCTAAATGTAACTATTACTTTTGTATTTTACTTCCACCTATCCTAAACTATTTAGGATATAAAGTGAAATACACTATTAACTTTACACTAGTATAACATTTATTTAATAAATTTAAACTTCTATAATTTTAAACATACTCCTTGTATCCTCTTATACATTATATTCTAATTAGAATATCATTATATGATATAAAAACTATTTTGTGTAGGAAATAACTCTCATTTCCTCTTATTAGGAATATTTAGTAAATAAACTACTAAATATATATCATATATGGTGTTAAATGAGTTAAAATATTTTTTATTTAAAAATAAGAGTATTTGTTAAAATACTACATTGATGGGTGGTGGGATCACCTTCTCTCATATTTTAACAAACAACTGGATAAACACTTTGTTCTGAATAGAAAATTTTTATCCTTGTATCATTTTAAAAACAGGTTATAGAATTCAATGAATCATAAAACATGTGTATATAATTAATCATCTCAGGTATTTAATAAAAACTATTAGTTAATAAACATAACTTATATTATAAGAGGAACAATATGAATATAAATATCCTTTATTTAGATTTTTTATCTTTATTTATTCCTTAAAAATATAACCTTGATGTATAAACTCTTTGATTCGTCACTTAAATGAATACTACAAGATATATCAATCCTTCCTTTGATTTTTAACTCTTGTATAGTTACAGAACTTGTAATGTAAACATTCAGTATCATATACCTTTCAAAACCAAAGAATTGTTTTCTATAACATTGACACCTGACATGGACATCCACATAGTTTACAAAACCCCCTTAAGTATCTCAATCAATTATTTCCCATGTAATAATTACTCCTTCCTAATAACACCTTTAGTTTTTGATGACCATGAAAATTAACTTGTAGAAATTTCATTGGACTTTCCAAATAACATTCATTTTTTAGTAAGAAATTTTACCCACTTGTACTATCTACAAAACTCTAGAACCTAGACATCATATTCCTTATTCATATTTTCTCAACTCATAAGAGTATTGGGTAATTATTTTGTAATTCATTCATATTATTAAAAAATTTCCATATATGATAACATAATTAATTACTTAACTAGAATAATCCTTAAAGAAATCATTAGCCTCACCAAGTCATTCGCATACTCAATATTATTATGTACCATTGAAATACCCAATCATATTGCATATATGGGACTAAATTTACTTAGGTAATTGTACATATAATTCCTTTGAAACCCATATTAAATCATTATATTATTATCACAAGAATATATATTCACTTTTTGAACAAATTAAACATTTTGTTACACAAGACGGTGTTTCTCTAACACATATAATTTTTCTTTACTTAATAACCCTTATTAAGATCCTTGTATCATGAGTTTCTAACATTAATCTTCTCTTTATTAAGGATTGATATCTAAATTATGATGAATTATGATGAATTCATTATCTACAAAAAAATATTTATTAGATGAGTGTCATGTATTATTACCATTTAATATAAGATTTTATTAAATGGAATCACACTAAAATGATGACTGTAATAAACCATCTTAGGCTGCCATCTAAAATAGAACCTGACCTGGCTCACCATTGACCCAAGGGGCGTTCCTAATCCCCATGGGCTAGCAAAAAATAACCATAGAATAAGATAAAATTGAATTTCTCCAACAATTTTGTAATGAATCGTCTGTAATTCATATGTCCATGCCAAAATCATGTTTACAAAAATAAGCAGGCAGATATAAACAGTTGCAAAATAAAATTCCCTCATATCACCCTCTAAACTCTATACACTAAAGTATCTTTGATTCATACTATGAAATCCACATATATAATTCATATCCACCAATAACTATAATTGGAAATCATTTAAGAACTCATTTAAAGTGAACATCTAATTGGGTATTCTATAAAAGTAAATGACTTGTTAGGATAGATATCCTACCGAATCATGTAATAAGTATAGTTGGTCGATTCAATAAATAAAACTAAATAAACACTAACATCAAATCCCCATTAGTCACTAACCAGGACTGAAGCCAGACACACCCAATAAACCAACAAGAACTTGGTACAATCCTAAAACAAAAATATGATAACATAGGTGTGATCATAAAAATACATAGTAGTCTATCACCTATCTTTCCACATGATAAATTTTTAATTAGAGACCCATTTTCAATATAGTTTGAAATATGCATTGAGAATAGAATTTTCAAGCATATTTTTTTTAGAAAAACCAATATCATGTATGTATCTATTTTTAAATATTTATCTTTTAATTTTCCTAAATGAAAAAAATCACTTTAAAAATATTTCTATTGGGATAAGACATTTTAAAACGAGATAATCCATTTACAAATAAATTTGAAAATCCATGGTAAAATATTTTAACTTAAAATGGTTTTCAAATCCTTATTTAAAACTATTTTAAATAAATAAACCTAAACACAAAATGTATCAATCATTTCATAAAATAATCTTCACATTTCAAGAAGAAAATGAATAAATTAAACAATGTAAGGGTTCCATAATCAGTACAAGTAAGATGAAAAATAATCAATAGCACGTAGTAAATCCCATAAAACAACCACCAATAAAATTATAATTATTATGGCCACTACCTCAGTTCCTAAAGTGAGATAGTAATATACTTTACCATATGAATACCAGTATGTTGTCCTATGTTTCATTCTATACACAAGCCATCCTAATAGCCTGCACCCAGCCTCATCAAAATGGAACACCACATATTATACTATTGCACACTAGAGGGAACACTAATATCATGAAACTAACTAGTTCAGCATAAATATATACTTCTCACTTAAATACTCAGATTCTCATGACTAAAGAAAAATTTTGGGTGAGATACAATCCTCAACAGTCAATACAAGTATCAAAAAGGAAAATAAAAAACTCACCCTCACCTTTGAATACTTTTTATATAATAGACCCAAATCCATCCATCACTAGTTATTAAATAGATAAAACAACAATCATTTCGAGGGAAAAACAGATCTAGAGGATCTCACACACCCACACTTTTGAAAAACCACTTAAATGTTCCAAACTTACATTTCTAAAAATCTACTTGGTTGGCCATGTATTTTATAAAAAATTGAAATCATTTATAAAGTATTTCTTAAAACATGTGGAATTTAACCACCCTTGAAATCCATTAAAGAATGGTGTATATCAATATCATATATACTGATATTAGGATCATAAGAATTTATTCTAATGGAAAATTTACAAGAGGGGTGAATTTTAGTTTTAAAAACTTTAGTTCAAAATTATTTAAACTAAACAATTCGTAATACCTCTTTATGTAAAAGATCATATTCAAACTTGGACCTCAGTATGATTATATCAAATTATCATAATCAGATTGGTTATGATGATATCAGGGTATGAAAAAAAAAATCACCAAGTATATGAATAAATCATATAAAATAGATCATATTCAAGATAAATACGATTAAAAGATTATGAATCGTATTTACAGTTGATCTGATTAGTAAAAAAGATTGTATTTATCATAATGAGAGTTATTACAATGAAACAATTACATACATTCACAACAGAATAAAAGATTTATAAAAATAAGTAAAACAATTATAGTAATATAATAATGACTTATAGATATTTAAAAAAATGAATAGATCCCTTTTAACCTTAATAGTAAGGTATCTATAAACCTTGGCTAAAGGTCCCTTGTTTTACAAGAAAGTATGTCTTTCCTTATAAGGAAATACCTAGATACGATGATCAGATTCTAATTATTCTTATCCCCATAATCTCTCAAATTGATGGATTGGATTCTATCATAAAATCCTTATGTTCACTTGATCAAGAAGATCATAATATTCATCTTCCAAGCCTAGGAATACCTTGATCATATTCACACAATCAAATACACAAAGCAATTAAAAACAATTCTTAATAAGACAACTAGACAAGGTTTTCTTAAGAAGTAATCTCTCTAAAAATATACAAAAGACTAAGAACAATTTGTTCATTATTTGTAGACTTCAGAAAAATAAAGAGTGAAATTAATCAACCATCATCCAACTCTTCAAATGATCGGGTATTTATAAGCAACCCTTCCAATGGTCATATTTTCTTCAAAAGTCATATTTTCTTTGAGTTTATTGCAATGACTTGGAAAGATGGAACTTTAATGGATATATAATAATAGAAAGTCTGAAATCATTTTGTTTCAAACCATTACAGTATTGAATATTTTCCATTATGATGGAAATAAATTTTCCATATTCATAATTTAAACTTAGTCAGTCTGATGGACTTTCTTAAAAATTTCATTACAGTAATATTTATGAGTGTGAATATGATGTTTATCAGTTATGACATCATCCCTATTATAAATAATTTTTCAGTATAAATATGAGACAAAATGACTTAAATATGATATGATAAGGTGAGTCTGATGGTTATCAGTTCCATACTTATTATGATAATCACAATTAAGATTGTAAGTTTATATTCATGAATATTTAAGAACTAATTCTAAGTGTTGTAAAATTATATGTTTTCTAAAAAACATTCTAAAATAATTTTTACATAAAAATTTAGTAATCAAGTAATTAAGAAATAGTTTGTGATTTCCAAAACTAAAGTAATAGATAAGTCATAAATAAAAATTTTGACTTAATAGTCTCCCCCTTTTTGGAAATCACAAACCCAAAAAACTTAAAATAAATTTGAAAAACTCAACTTCATTATCTTTTAATTACTTTGTATTCAGAAATGAAACTGAGAACATATCTCCCTATGAGTTTTAAAACTCATATGAATACATTGATGAATACTACTAATGCCCCCTTAGGATAAGAACTCCCCCTAAGTATAGTATTATATTATTTAAAAGAATTTAGTTCCCCTTGAAAAAAATTTCCCCATTAATTAAATCATATCCCCCTTAGTGATTTTTAAAAAGGAATGGAAAAGTTATAAGTAAAACTTTTGACTCAAAAAATAAATCACCCCACCATTTTAAAACCTCTTACCAATATTTAAATATTTTTCATTAATATATTACATGAACCAAATGGGTTATAAACATTTATATGATACATATTTCATTTAAAGAAAAACTTTAAATAATTTATCCATACATGGAATTTGAAGTATCACTTTAAATGATAAGTAAAGACTTAAAGAAATAAATTTGAGAACCCAAAAAATATTGATAATATCACTATAATTTTTAATGGGTAATTCAGTCAATTACTCAAATTTTTAGTGCACAAGTTTTATTAAAACGAGTTTTCAAAACATTCTAAAATCAGTAAAATAATATTAATTGGAATAGAAATAAATAAAAAATCATTATAACTAATTATTAAATTAATTAAATACTATAATTATAAAATTAAAACAAAAATTTAACACTCATTCAATCAACGGTTCTAAAATTAGAGGTTTGGAAATGAGGAAAACCTAGCACAAATCAATAGAGGATGGTTCGGAATGTCAATGATGGGTTGAACAGAGTCCAAAAAAGACAATACATACCCTAGAATCAAAAACCAAAACCAAATCAAAACCAAAAATCTATTTAAGGTTTGATTAAGAGGGGGTGTAGTGATAGGGAGAGAAGGAAACATGTGGGAAAAAGTAAGAAGGGGGTAGGAGTTCCTACCTCATAGTTCTATCCCTATACAACAATTATTTCACTTTGAATCACCAAGAATGGAGGGAGACATAAGGGTGAAAGGAATTTTATAGAGGGTTTGGATGGTGGGTCACATGATTGGGGTGAGGGGGAGATGAATGGTAAATAATGGTTTTATTATAGGCATGATAATTTTTAAAATTTAAAGATTTTATTTCAGTGGAAACCCACATGGTTATCCAACCATGCGGTAACCACATGACACACACTACCTAAAAAAAGTTCTTTCATGGTTTCCCCTAGGCCCACTCATGGTTCACCTAGAAATTTATTAACCAGGACAAATGGAACTTTTAAGAGAGAGACCCAAACAAATTTTTTCTGCATTGTTTACTAACCAGGTTGGCTAACTATATAACCCTTAAAAGCTTTTAAAATTTTGAAATATTAAGCCTAAAACCCATAGAAACTCATGATAACTCAAAATAACATAATATAATATAAAATAAACTCCACAATGACATGGAAGGTGTCATAATATTTCCCACTAAAATTCTTTCTACATCCATAATATCTTTGAAAAATAATCAAAGAAAACAAAACATAAAAACTCAAACACATTAAAATAGATATAGAATTGTCAAAACTGGAAGGGACACTAGAAAGAAGAAGTCGCTAACTAAAATTATTTTTCAGTTCCAATTAAGTATATTCTAAAAAATATATAACATATCTAAGTTAAATCTAACCAACTTACAAGGGTTTCAAGGATTTACTAGCCATGAGGACTGATAGAATCTCCTCACCATTTATACTTTATCCAAAATAGTGGATCGACAACACATACACTCTTTAGAGGGGACAACCCAAAATAAAAATTCTTAAGAATAAGGGATACCTTTTATGGTGTCCCCACCATTTATAATTTCACTAATATGGTGGATTTAAGGAATTGAGAACTAGAAACATGTGGAAATACCTCCATAAAATCACTAAATCCCCAAAACAATTGTGGCTGACCATCGATAAGAAATTGGTTGATATCCAAGATAGAAACAAACTAAAGGATTACACACACATCCACTATTAAAATTCACAAAGACTATACATATAACAACAAAACCTATAGAATTAAATGTGATTTAACCTTGGGTCATTGTAATCAATGGGTAAATTGGGATTTAAAACCAAGACACCATCTCATAGAGAACCAATAAAAATAAAACCTACACCATAAAGTTCCTAAAAACTAGAAGGAAACTCCCTCTTTAGTTACCCAAACATTGACCTTATGTTTCCCCATTCTCAACCCATCCAAACCATAAATCCCCCAGAAACCAACCCCAAAATAGAAACCATAAGTAACATGATTATCGTTGAGGTATAAACACTATAAAACAACCAACATCCCATAAACACCCACATTAAATCACCCAAAGAACAATCAGATCAAAAACACCTCAAAATATCTTATTGACTGTCAATCCACTAAAAAGAAAATCATTAAAACCAAGAATAATCTCAAAAAATATCCAAAAACTCAAATATAACTCAACTAGGTTCTTCAACATCACCTATTGTAAACCATGATCACCCCACATGGTGTAAGACTAATGACTCAAGAAACCTTGAACTATATCCAAGATAAAGAAATATTTCAACCACACTACTCGATTTTAAGTCTAGGTAGGGCCACCAACTAAAGTAACTACACCAATTTGATAAAGACAATAACCCTAAGTTTGATCCCTATAAATTGAATATCTATCCATTTTCATGAATTTTATATAAGGGGGAAATTTTAAATACCAAGAGGAATAAAATCAACTATTTCAATTCTCATGTATCAAGCTAAGAGATCCTACCATAATCAATGGAAAAATATATAATAATAAATCCCTCAAATCACAAATCACCATTCACCCACCATAAAATTTATATTCCTTTAAAACACTACTTTCTCCAAAATTTCAATCACTATTTAAAAAACCCAACATCAATTTCTAAAACATTTTTTCCAACCTATTTTTCAAAATCATCCACTTTACTAATCCCCTCATAAAAAAACAAAATCCACCTTTTAAAAAACCTTCCAAACCAATTTTAAAAACCAATTTTTTATAAAATCTCCCATTTTCAACCAAGAAAAATTTCCATAAAACACACAAAACCAATGACACACCAAGATTGAAAACCACATATTTACATATCAAAAATACCACTTGATTCACTTACCATCACTATGATTCCCTTAAGAGTATCCTAAAAAATCCAATAGGATTCAGAATCATGGTTGACTCTACCATGTTGTTTGAGGGACCATAGGCCCACCACAAAACAATTCCTAAGACGTCAAAAGATTGATTTTTTAGTTACTTTATTGTTTCTTAGACCATTAAATCCAATGTAAATCTATGAACCATCTTCCATTTTCATCCAAAAATCCAATGGAAACCACCAAGGAAACTCAATCATTACAATTTGGATCAATACATCATCAAAAATAATAATCAAAAATGAAATTTTGAGTTCAAAATTCAAATCCCAATTCCCATAGAAAATTGAAGCTCCAAATGGAAGAGATCTCACTAGAGTAACCAAATATAAATTTGAAATAAATAATACATTAATTTCATGATTTAAAAAATACATCTCACAAATAGTCTCAAAAACCCATGGACATAAAGTTTTAGTGTATTATAGATTAGCTGTGTAAACAACTTATTTTATAACAATTACAAATATTTATTTATAATTTTGCTAATATAGACCATTTTCTATACATATCCTATTATATAATCATTTAGATAACCTAGGAAATGGAAACATAATAAAGGAGTGAGCTCAAATTCTTATTAAGGGAAAAAATATCATAACATGAAGTAGAACATGAAGAATATATAAATATCATAATAAAAGATTGAAAGATCTTAATTAATAATTATAAAACATTTTAGAGTAACATAAGATCATAAAAAATATTTTTTGTAAGAATAAAAGATATGACATGGATCAAGCACATCCCAATAATCATATAACATGTGAGCATGACATAAGGTGTTGAATACTAATAAGGCGTAATCATGAAAATATGGATTTTCATGAAAATTAAATGCATCTTCAAAACATTTTCATAACTTTATAAACAACTTGGAATGTAGAATAACCACAAGCGTAGGATAACCTATGTAAGAAAATTCTTTATTAACATTCTTATGTGAACTTACTCATTATGTCTATGCCTAAAAAATATGATCAAGCCCATCATGTTCATGCATATGTGAACAAACTTATTCGGTAAAATCCTTACTATATCTTGAGATAAAGCTTAAATAAACACATTGGAGGGTGATATAGGACCCCACCCATAATCATTAATAAATATGTGTGATACTTAAATTTATTCATCATTATATATTAAAGAACCCATCTAAAAAGAATGAGTTTCTTAAACATCCAAATGAAAATCATTAACTTTTTATAAAGAACATATAGAAATAATAAAACAAAATATAGAATGAAACATGAAACATAACTCCATTGGGGATAGATCATTTTATGATAATGAAAAAAAATCATGAAAATGGGTTTTTGAAAACATTTTTTATTCATCATTATAAAATTCATAGTTATGAGTCTCTTTTCAAAAAGACTCCTCTTTTTTTAAAGTAAGTTAAAATAAATCCTTTCATGAAAATAGATTTAGATCAAAAAATATTTTCCCCCAGATATAAAGAGAGAAAATTATTTAAAATGTAAAATGTAGTGAACATAGGGGAAACAAAATCAAGAATAAATTTCCTAACTCAAAGGAATAAATTTGAGTTACCAGGTCCCTTACCTTTACCCTAGATTTCCAAAAAAGTGTTTTAACCTTCTTACTGCTTATATTATATCCTTTTATAAGGGGATTACACCTTTTAGGTTTGGTATTTTCATAAAATAATAACCTTATAAATGTTTCTAAGAGTGTTTAGGAGAGGGTTGTGTATAGTTTGGGTAGAACTAAAGGGGTTTTGTGGGGGGAATGTGAGGAGAGGAGAGACCCTTTTATGAGTCAGAAGGGATGGAATTTTTTAAATACCCAAAATATTTTAATTATGGGAAGTCTCTATCAATGAAAAAGGGTCTGAATTTGATAAATAATGGAAAGGAGAAGTGATAAGGTATATAAAAACCTCAACTAGTCAATTAAAATATTTTTTTAATATGTTGGGATTTTTACCACTAAGTTTACTCATTTTTACCATTTTGATTTTTACCACATTAACTAGTTTTTACCTAGGTGATTTATCCTTTATTCCCAAAATAATATGGTACTTATTATATAATTTGTACCTAATGATTCCAAATTTTAAATCAATTTTGTTTGATTCATTTTTTAAAATTGATAATAATTAATTTTAATATACTAAATGTATAATGTATTAACTTTTTTTAAATAAAACTTAACTCAGAAATTTCAAATATGGGTTTATAAATTTTAAAAAATATTTTTAAAATTATAATTTCACTTATAAAATACATATTTGGTCTTAAAAAAGGTTTCATTAATTTCCAATTCATACTCATATCCTAATAATGTTATAAAATTCATGTTACTTATTAAAATGATATTTTTTTCTTTTCACCTAAGAAACGATATTTTTAGAAATATATAAAAATTTAATCTTAATATTATATTTCCATGAGAAATCTAAAAATGAATTTAATTTTTCTGAATTCACGTCTTAAAATTTATATTTTTCATTTTTATTTAAAAATTTAAAATATAGAAAAAAACCTTTTTATAGGAAAATGGATTTTGGTATATTAACTATTAATTTTCCTATAAATTACTAATTAATATAATTTTTATGTATCTTGTTATTATTTAATCAAAATAAACTTGTTTCCTTGAAGTAAAATGTTAATTTCTAAAAAATTCATTTTTTAAGCATAGAGTGAATTAACATAAATGAATTTTTGAAAAATATAAAAATTCATGATATATCTATAAATATCAATATTTTATTATATTTTGATATAATCCTAATTTATACTTACATGACTCTTTATTATTTACATGTAAGACCTAAACCTCGTATAATCTCTCGTAATAGTTTTAGGTGGTTGTTCAACTAGCATGAATCTTGTGGAAATCTCCACGATCTTGAACTTCTCCCACATACAGTTTTTCTCAAACCATATTTGTTAAAGTTTGGTTTGGGATTATTTTAAGGAAAATAATTGTAAATTTATATCCCTTCCAAGCTCAAACACATGGTCTTCGTATGTAATACATCCACTTTCGGGTGCCATTTCTTTCTATTTTCTTCGTTGATTTTGTAGTATGCTTAATAAAATTTATATAATCTAATTTACTAGTTAAGTTTTATTAATCATATTTAGTGTTAAAAATATGTCAATTTTTTCATTTTAGTTCCATATTAGGTGTAAAATTCACTATTAAATAGAATGTTAATTTAATGAGAATATAAAGGGAAATCTCAGGGTGTTACATTCTCCCCCTTAAATAAATTACATCCTTGTAATTTTAATTATTACATACTAATTAATTTATCAAAGGGGGTCTATAATAAGACTTGAAATTTAATTTTATAATGAGGTATTGATATTTTTTATTCACTTATAATAATAATAATCTAAATATTGTGTTTCTTCTTAACCATTTGACTTAAATACCTCTCATGGTTTGGTTTTATGACCTTTTTTGAGTTTATAATTTAGACATGTGGTGACTTATTATCATAAATATTTTTATGGTGTGAAATTTTATTCTCTATTTTTATAATATCTACACCATGCACACCTATAAATTTTACCCTATGGATCTTCAACTTGGAAGCGCTCACAGAAAGATGAGTTTGAACAATGAAGTTGTCAAAGAATGATCCACATCATCATAAGGCTAATTTAGATCCACATTCAGTCCCCTCCCAACCCTTTCTGGTGTATCCACCTCCACCACATCGGCCAATACCCTCTCCATATTATACCTCACCTGCATTGCCCGCTTCAATAGATAACCAACCATCTCATCACCCACCAATTTTAGCATTACTTATACTTAATATTCTATAAAACCCTCTTGGGTAATGTTTAGTGGTGGATGGATGCCACACCACATGCAATCTAGGGTGGATCTTCATGTTCCCACACATGGCCTTCAAATACCTAAATTTTTTCCTGCACATTCTATAAATTCTTTCATTCTCTGAGGCATCAAACCAGATTCTAGAACTATTTCCATCCTCGATGTCACTAGGAAGCATATTTTTTAACCTAACCATCATGAATTATGTAACTAATGTGGTGGATGGGGGTTGTATTCTACACCCACCATTGGCATGGTGCTTCCAAATTTTTTGGAAACAATGAGGCCTATACAAGATGGTGTTTTATTAATAGAAGATGATGAAGATGATTCATTATTATTGTTTTACATTTCAATGAAAATAAAATCACTCTATAATGGCTATTGTTTATTGCTTTTACCCCAATAAAAATTTTTGATAGTGAGGATATTGTGGGTAATCTAACCATGATCAGTGAATATCAATTCTATGTTTAAATAGTTTATCAATTATGTAAAATACATCCAAAGGAACCATACTAAGATTACCATTCTTAAAAGATAAATTTTGAAATGAATCCATTATACAACATGATATTTTATTTGATAAAAAAAACATCGGGTATGTACATTTAGAAAAAAATATTTGAAACTCAGAGTGGATAGAATAATGATATGATATTCGAAATTGTAAAGTGTAGTATTCAGTTATCACAATCCTCCTCGCCGATAGTCATTGAACAGGATCCACCTTTTTCCCTTGGTTATAGTGTTTTTTTATAGCTATCATTCTTATCATCATTGGATTTATGTCACTTGGGTAATCTCTATATTTCCACCAATTAAGGAATTGGACCATTAGTGGTGAATTTGGATACATGTTTCCCACTATCATCATGTTAACTAGACTCTTAATTTTCCTATGGAGATTTGAAGATTGATGAAACTCACTTCCATAAGTAAAGTATCTTCCATCCATTTTAGGAAATTACTTTGAAGATTCTTCCAAAATTTCTAATATAAATAAAATTAAACATTTTTTACTTTATCATCTTCATCACTTTGTTTTTCAAATGACTTTATCTTTATCTTATTTAGTGTGTTTGGGACTTTGACTATATTAACATTATTAATATTATTCCATGTTTTTTGGTTTGGAATAATCAAAAGTTTTCTCATACCATCTCCCATTCTGATGGGTTGTTCACTAAGGTAATATTTATGTTTTCCTGAACTTTCTGACCCCCTCCCTCCAAAGATACCCCTCCTATTTTGGAAATGAAGAAAGGGAGATAATTACCCCCAAGTCCAGCCTCCAGTAGGCCCCAGGGTGGTTACTAGCACCAAGGGTATACAATCTTACAAATGGAAGGCATTTCCATTTTTAGAAAAACGTGATAGGGAGATAAGATGTATCAACCTCAAAACAAATCCAAGACATATATATATATATATATATATAATAAATCCCAAATCCATTCTAAATGCATGTTTAAAATAAAACTGTTATAGATGAAATAAAAACTCCAAAGTAAGTACCCAAAGTAAAACTAAGCAGTGACATAGTAGTTGTTCAAAAGTATGATCTAGAAAGGTCCATCATGGTCCATGTAATCCTCCAAGAAACCTAAAATTAGTTTATATACGTAGGGTGATCATACAAGTATACTCATTATAAAAACCAAAGTCTCTTGTGCACAAGTGATACAAGCATACTAATGCCCTTGTTGGAAAAAAGTGGAACCAAACAGCACCTAAAAAGGTATACTAACCATCCCAACCTCACCAAGGAACTCTCAACAAATAACACAAGTAAAATAAAGTAATATAGTAAGCACATCAATTATAGGGGTATCCCACATCACTTCCCAATGGTTTAGCCTCTCTTACCTAAATGAAAAAATACTTGAACTCCCACCTATTATAAAGAACCACATCACAAACCACCCATAAACACATGGGCCCCACAACCAAACCTCGTCCCATCACCTGGGCCACGAGCCACATCACATCCTACTTGTAGACACCTGGGTCACATACCACATCACATCCCACCAGCAGACACCTAGTCTACATACCACATCACATCCCACTTGAATACACCTGGGTCACATACCACATCACATCCTATCTTGAAGACACATTGTAAGAATAACTCATCTCATCCTAAAGATACCTTGGAAAGCACAACTTATCTCATCCTTAAGAAACCTGGGAAAGCACAACCCACCTCACCCCAAAAACACTTGGGAAAGAACAACTAGCCTGCACACACCTAGGCCTCACAAACCACAACCTCCCTAAATAATATTGGCCTATCACCTCCTGGAAGAATGAGAAGGGAAGAGTGGGTGGTTAGCCATCCATCCTCCCACTAGGATTTTTGGGAAGTACACCCTCACCCATGATGATGGGGGTGTTCATCACATAGTTCTAAACTAGGGTGGGGTGCATATGGAAATCACAAGGTAAATAAATGTATATATAAATATAATACCAAACACTCCTACTCAACCTATGGGTTCTCAAACAAAAAATCAACTCACAATACTGCTAACTTCTTTGATACATATAAAATGCATAAAAACATACAAAAAACCACAAACCCAAATCATACACCCACCCAATTGGTAAAAAGTTACCATTATTTACTCAAAAATTCATCTATTAATTTATTCTATTACTATCTAGGAAAATACCAAGCACAACACATAACGAGTAACACAACCCAAGACAAACATGGAAAAATCTGGGCGAATTACCCATACCAACCACTACCATCATCATTCTTAAAATTCATTACGCCAAATTCATCCTCACACCAAAGAAAACTCCCAACTCATAATCACACCTAGAAACACATATTATCATAACCATTCTCAATATACCTTCTACATAAAACTGCTCATCCATTCAACAATCAACCAACTTCTCAACATGAGATCCCATTATACCACCCAATCCATCCCACAACACACAACTGTGTTCATAGCCGCATCACCTCACAAACCAAAACATATTTAGATTTAACAAGTCATCTATTCTTTAATTCCACTTGTTAACTTCTAGGGTTATCATAGAAGGTATGATCCTAGGGAATCCATTTATTATTCAGGTATATGTGGTTAGAAAATTTTATATATAATCATTCAATGAAAAAAAACAACCAAAATTCATTCCATATACCATCCCATGAGCAAACAAGGACCCCCAATGGCCATATTTTTTAGTGGGGTGTTTAGCTCATATAATTCAAAACAAAAACCAAAAACAAATAACAACAAGATCATACGTCACTTTTCCCCACCCCTTGTATATTTATATTAAACTGAATTCAATTATCTTTATTTAATTTGGATTTAACTATATTCACATGGGAAAAATTCATACACCCACCTCGCATGATACACAATTAAGAGGGATAAAGGAAACCTACTTGGAAGAATACATGATTAGCACTTTCTTATTGCACAAAAATAGGGGGCGTGCATGTAGTAGGAAACCCCAAGGAAAACATGAACCAACTAGTGAAACACAATGGAATGACTCCTACGGGGAGAAATGTTATGTAAGCCTTATACTAAGACAGAACAAGAAGAAAAAATAACAAGTAGAAAGGTGTTTAGGCTCTTTGAAGATCTAAAATAGGGCTACAATTTAGATACATCCTTGATTTTTCATTAAAGTCATATCCTATCAAGATTACATGCTTTGACTAATTAAAAACACCAAAACTCTTAGTAATTCAAAGATATGAATCATATCCCTTGAAAACCCTTCAAAAATAATTAAATATGACATTAAAATCATTTTTTTGTCAAAAAATATGTAAAAAGAGAAAAACTAGAAAAACTAGAAAAATTCTGGAAATTTGAAAAATTGTTTGAATGACTCACTATTAGATGAGTCACCATTGTGAGTAACCAGTGGTGAGTTACCAATGTGATTCACCAGTGAGATTTGTCGGTGAGAGTCACCATTGCGAGTCACCGGTGCGAGCCACCACTACGAGTCACCGGTGTGAGCCACTATCATGAGCTGCCATTATGAGTCACCATTGTGAATCACCATTGGAAGTCATCGATGGTGAGATACCATTTCAAGTAACCATTTTGAGTCACTATCATGATTCACCATCGTGAGTTACCACCATGAATCACCATTGTGATTCATCGTTCCTAACTCGTCGTCCTGACTCTCCATTGGAGAACTTGAAAAAACTGGGACTTTTTGCAAAGTGTTGGAATAAGTTACCTTGACCTCCTAGGACACTTCAAATAATAAATTTTCACAAAGTAATAGACCAAATAGGTTCGGGACATTACATAATATACCTCTCAAACTATTCTCACCCTCGAGAATTCAAAACCAAACCTAGAAGGAAAAATGGATCCGAACAACCATCCTGTGATATACCTCTCAAGACTCTCGTCACTCCTCAAGCACTACCACTAGTTGAACATGGAAACCTAAATGATCACAAAACACACCACTGAAGAAAAAAAACCATGACATCCTGAACACATGAATCAGATAATTTCATATTTTATGTTAATATACTATCCATTCTAGGTGTCACTCACTCACCCGTATGGGTTTAATCGCATCACAGTTAATGCATGTCGATTAGGAATCTAGTCTTCCCCTTTTCACATGTCAGGACTTTATCACACATTTCACCACACACATATCAACTCAAAGTAAAACAACTCACTTTATTAAAACAAGGTTCAAACATTATATTTCAAAACAAAATAGAACATGGAAAAACTCAATGGGTACTGGGAACACATTTGCGTTTCTCACTCCCAAGTAGTATCCTCGAGGACACCATGCCTCCAAAACACACAAACCAAAGGAATGGTTTTTCCACGCAACACCTTCTCATGATGATCCTAGATTTCCAACTCTCCCCATTCAAGTATATAGGAGTCATCGTGAATATACCAATGAAGTTGAGAGATGTGGAAGATATTGTGGATCCTCTCCAACTACAATGGCAACAACAACTGGTATGCCACCTCACCAACTTACCCCAACACATCAAAGGGTCCAACAAACCTGGGAGAAAGTTTAATCCAACTACCAAAACTCTGCTACCCATGTCGAGGGGAATCCTTCAAGAACACATGGTCCCCAACCTCAAACTCCAAGGGCCTCCTTCTCTGATTTTTATACAACTTCATCCGGTCATGCGCTGCATTCATCCTCTCACAAATTAGATGAACCTTCTCTATCGTGCTCTGCACTACCTCAGGACCAAGAACAGTTGTCTCCCCAACCTATGTACCACAAAAAATAGAATGACATGGTCTCCTATACAAAACCTCAAATGGATCCATGCCAATGGAAGAGTGGTAGCTATTATTATAAACAAACTCCACCAAGGGAAGGTGGTGTGCCCAAGATATGACAAAGTCTAATATGAATGTCTACAACATATCCTCCAATTTCTAGCTAGTATTCTCTATCTACCCATCTATATGAGGTTGGAAATCAGTGTTGAGGTGTAACTGGGTTCCAAACGCAGGTTGTAATCTCCTCCAAAGTCATGAGGTAAACCGCCTATTCTGGTTTGAGACAATAGACCTTAGAACTCTATGAAACCGCACCACTTCATACATATACCTATTGGATAAGTAATCCACTATGCATGAATCCTTGATCGCTAAGAAGTGAGCTTATTTCATTAACTGATCCAGTACTACCCAGATAGCATCATATCATCCCTATTCTCTAGGTAACCTTGTGAATAAATCCATCAAGATGTCATCCCACTTCTACTTAGGGGAATCCAAGGGATTCAAAAAACCACCAAGAACACAGTGCTCAGCCTTTACCTACTAGAAGACTAAGCATCTTATCACAAATTATACTACTACCCACTTTATTCCAGGCCAAAAAAACTGCATCCTCAAGGCATGGTATATCTTAGAAATTATTGGGTGTACCACTAAAGGTGAGATATGAAACTCACGAAGGACTCCCTCGCGCATTGCCACTAGAATAAACAACTTCCCCTGAAACAATATCTGGTTTTGACTATCCTCCAACCATCCCTATGGAGCATTACCATGGACAACATGATCACACTACACATCTGCCTTCAAGTCTCCCCATCAAGTTTCCTCCACTAGCTACATCAGAGAAGACTGGACTATCATCTAGAACAAATAGCCTCTACCTCCATCCATTCCTTCATCTAAGTGCAAGTCTACCAACTCCTACATCACTTTCCAATCATCCTCAGATTCATGAACGACTTGCTTATGTGACACTCTAGTCAAATCATTGGCCATGACATTCCCCTTTCCTGAGGAGTAGGTGATCACAAAATCATAGTCCTAAAGAAACTCCATCCACCTCGACGTAAATTAAGATATCTCTGGGAAAAGATATTCCTCAAACTCTTGTGAATTGTGAAGACCAAAAAGTGCTCCCTAATAACGTAATTTATACACAACTTCAGTGAAAACCCGAACGCTGCTAGATCCATATCATGGGTGGCATAGTTACATTCATTGGGTTGTAAATATCTATAACCATAAGATATTACTACCTATTTTTTTGTCAAGACGCATTCCAAGCCCAGACGAGAATCATCGCAAAACACTTAAAACATGACCCCTTCCTCTGGAAATTGGAGCACTAACCAAATTACCCTTTAGATATATAAACACTACTTAAAACCGATCACTCCACACAAAAACTTGATCCTTCCTAGTCAAAGTTGTTAATAGAGCTACAACATGAGAGAAATCAGGTACAAACCTCCGATAATAGCCTAAAAGACCAAGAAAACTGTGAACCTCTACCGCATTCTGGGGTGATTCTCAAGAATCAAACACTTCATCCTTTTATGGTTCAACTGACACACCCTAATGAGACACCACATGCCCAAGGAAATACACCTCCCATGTCCAAAACTTGTACTTAGAGAACTTTACTTAGAGGTGGTGGCGTTAAAGAACCTGCAAGACAATTTTTTAGATTCTCGGTATGGTACTCCTCTAAAATTGAGTAGATCAAAATATCATTGATGAATAAGATGAAAAACCAATCTAGGAACTCATATAATATAGATTTCATGAGTCCCATGAATACGGATGGTGTGTTCATAACACTAAAATGAATGACTACGAACTCGAAGTGCCCATACCTGCATCTAAAAGAATTATTTGGGATATCACCTTCATTCAACCTCAACTGGTGATATCCAAACCACCGATCGATCTTAGAAAACCAAATTTCCCCTCTCAGCTAGTCGAAAAGATCATTTATCTTTAAAAGAGAGTAATAGAACTTGACTGTCACATGATTCAACCTTCAGTAGTCTATAAACAACCTCAAACTACCATCCAAATTCTTTGTGAACAACACTAGAGAACCCCATGGTGACACACTAGGCCAGATATATTCCTTCTTCATCAAATCATCTATCTAAATCCTCAACTCCTTCAACACTGAAGGTTTCATCCAATAAGAAGCCATAAAAATTGGAGAAGCATCAGGCATCAGGTCTATCCCAAACTCAATATCACATCGAGGGGGTAGAATAACAACCTCATTGGAAAAAAATATCTAGGAACTCCCCAAAAAATATGGGAATCTCCACCATCCCAACATCTGCTAATTCCACTAACAGCTCAGAAAACAAGTAAAAGAGTCTCTATACATCAACTGCCCACCTAACAGCCTTACCCCATCCATGTCTGAAAACACAACTCTTCTCTAGAAGTAATCGATAATAACATGCAAGGAATACAACCAGTCGATGATAAGAATGACATCGTATAACTACATATGTAAAAATATGAGATCCCCACGGGACTGATGTGGTCCCATCATCTGTCTACATCCCTGGAACACATCAAACAAGTTGATCTGACCTCCGACTGGTGTATTCAACACCAGGGGAATGGAAAGCCTCTATATGTCTAGTCCTAGAGCATGGGATAGAGTGGGAGAAAAAAAGGAGTATGAATCTCCAAAATCAAAAAAAACCACATGCAAGGGTACTAAACAATATGATCATACCTCTAACGATCTCTAATACTACCAGAAATCCTACCTCTGATGCGTGAAACTGACCACACCTAGATCCTCTACCCCTCTAATGACAATGACCTCTATGAACAGGCCTATGTTTGGGTCCCTAAGAAACAACCTAAGTTCATCCTCTACCTGCTCCATCTCCCCACGGTGGAGCATGAGCCTTCTCTCCCTGCTACTTAAATGTCTTAGTAGGAAACTGATGCTGAGGTTGGTGCTGAACCTGTCCACCTCCACCATACTGAGATAGAACGGCCCTTGAACACTGATTCTGAAGATGGTCATATAATCCATTGATGAAACACCTCATTCCCAAACCCATAGAAAGGGAATGGAGACCGCTGGAACCAAAGGACCAAAAAGGAAACTTCTGAGATCTTCTGCCTATAGATCAAAAACTTGAATGTCTTGGAACCTGGAATATACCGCTGAAAACCCTGTGTCTCAAATAACTCTCTTGGCTCCCCTCTCAGGGTATACCTCATCACAAGTTCATCCAGTCAATCACCTATGCCTTCTTCAAAACCTCCAAGTATTTCGAAAACGTAAAGGGAGTGACCGCATACTGGATAGAAGGACGAAGTGCCTCCTAAAGGCATCTCGTATGAGACTCCTCATTCGAAAATAGATCTGGGGTGAAGAAAATAATATACTTGATCTGGATCCCAATTTCATGCACTGACATACTCCCCTACTAAAGGGAGAGTAGCTCCTACCTCTTCTTAACCTTCATAGTCTATGAAAGGAACTCCTCCCAGAACTCCTTCAGAAAGCCATCCCATAACATGTCTTCTCTTCCTATCCCCTAGATAAAGTGTCCACCATTGATGTGAATATCCCCACATCTGACTAACCACCAAAGGAACCCAGTACTCTATCGGATCCCGGATCAAACAAAAGGTTATCACAAGCTCCTCAAGCCAGCTCTATCTCTCCATGTCTGAAACACATCCCTCATACTTTCCCAAGGCCTACTGCTAAAAAGCATGTAACATTATCTACCACCAATTTTACTCCTCTACTAGATTAACCCTTTGCTAATCAACCAGATTAGCCTGATGAGCCTCAATCTCCCAATCCACACATGGAAAATGACCGAGGTCCATAGCTAAAAGGTAAACAAGTAATTCCTAAGCCCAGGTAGTATGGAATTTTATTTTAGATTTATTTTAACTCCTTTAACTCATTATTCATTTAAAATTTCCCAAAACACCCAATTTAAACATGAACACAAGTCATTATTATGCATGTACATTTCCTAGGGTCTCTAACCTAAAAACGGTGTAGCCTCACTTGGTTGTTCGATAGGCTTGGAGACCTAGCATCGGATCACAGGGGGGCCTAAAATCTCATTTCCAAGCCATTCTTACTTGTCCTATGTCACACACCAAGATCACCTAACACTATTTCCCTACAAACCCATGAAATCCTCATTATTCCTAACTCCAAACTTTATCCTATCTCTCAACCATCACCTCTGATACAATTCTGTCATGACCCCCTCCTTCCAAATATACCCCTCTGGGATGGAAATAAATAAAGGGAGATAGTGTCCCCCAAGTCCCACCTCCAGTGGGCCCCGGGGTGGCAACCAGCACCAAGGGTATACAATATCGCAAATGAGAGGCATTTCCCTTTTTAGAAAAATAGGATCAAGAGATAAGATGTATCAACCTCAAAACAACTCCAAGACATATATGTGTGTATATATATATATGACCATATCCATTCTAAATGCATGTTTAAAATAAAATTGCTACAAATGCAATAAAAACTCCAAAGTAAGTACCCAAAGTAAAACTAAGAAGTGAAACAACAGTTGTCCAAAACTCCAAGCTATAAAGGTCCAGCATTGTCCATGTAATCCTCCTAGAAACATGAAATCAATTTATATATATAGGGTGATAAAATAATTATACTCGGTAGTAAAAACCAAAGTCTCTCATGCACAAGTGAGAGAAGTATACTAATGCCCCTATGGGAAAATAGTAGAACCAAGAAGCACCTAAGTAGGTATACTAACCATCCCAACATCACTAAGGCATGCTCACCAAACAACACAAGCCAAGTAAAGTAATATAGTAAGAACACTGATGATAGGGGTACCTCGCACCACTTCCTGCTGTTTTAGCTTCTCTTCCCTAATGGAAAATGTCCTCACACTCACATCTCTTCTAAAGAACCCTATTACAACAAGCCTGTACACACCTGGGTCCCATAACCATACCTCACCCCATCACCTAATCTATGATCCACATCACATCCCACCCACAGAAACCTAGGCCACATACCACGTCACATCCTTCCCACATACACTTGGGCCACATACCACATCACATCTTGCCCACAGACACCTGAGTTACATACCACATCACATCTCATCCCAAAGACACCTAGGAAGTACATATCATAAAATCCCAAAGACGCTTGGGAAATAACAACTCATCTCATCTCGAAGACACATGGGAAAGAACAATCCACCTCATCCTGAAAACACCTGGGAAAGCACAACTCGTGCACACACACATGTGTCTCACAAACCACAAATTGCCTGAAGAAACTTGGGTTGTCACCACCTGGAAGAAGGAGCAGGGAAGAGCAGGTGGCCATCCATCCATTCTCCCACCATGATGTTCTGGAAAGACACCATCCCCTTTGATGATGGGGGTGTTTGGAACATAATGGTCAACTAGGGTGGGGTGAATATGTAAATCACAAGGTAAATACATTTATATATAGATATAATACCAAACACTCATGCCCAACCTATGGGTTATCAAAAAAAAACCAATTCATAATACTTCCAACTTTGATGTTACCTATAAAATGAACAACAACACATAACAAACCACAAACCCAAATCATAATCCCATCTAATTGATAAAACATTACCATTCTGTACTCACATATTCATTTATTCCTTTATTCAATTACTATTCAGGAAATTACTAAGCACAACACACGATGAGAAACATATCCCAAGTCAAATAAGGAAAAACATAAGGTGAATTACCCATACCAACCATTGTCATCATCATTCTTCAAAGTCATACCGCCCAATCCATCCTATCACCAAAAAAAAACCCCCAAATCACAACTGCACCCAGAAAAAAATCTCATCACAACCATTCTTGGTAGCCTTGCTACATAACATTGCTTATCCATTCCAAAATCAACCAACTTCTCAACCTGAGATCCCATTACAGCACCCAAGCCATCCCATAATACAAAACCATGCTCACAACTGCATCACCACACAAACCAAGAAAAACATATTCATATTTATCAATTCATCTATTCTTTAATTCCACTTGTTAACTTCTAGGGTTATCATAGAAGTTATGATCCTAGGGCATCAATTTATTAGACAGTTATATGTGGTATGAACATTTCATATATTATCATTCAACAAAAAACAAAAAACTTGTATTCATTCCATAGACCATCTCATGCACAAACAAAGACCCCCAACATCCATGATTTTTAGTGGGCTGTTTAGCTAGTATAATTCACAACAACAACCAAAAACAAATAAAAAAATATCATACATCACTTTTCTCCACCCACTATATATTGATCTTAAATTGATTCAATTATCTTTATTTAATTTGGATTCAATTATCTTCACATGGGAAACATTCATACACCCACCCTGCATGATTCAAAATTAAGAGGGGTGGAGTAAACCTACTTGGAAGAAGACCTGATTATCACTTTCTTATTGCGCCAAAATAGGGGGTGCATATAGTAGGAAACTCCAAGGAAAACATGAATGAATTGGTGCAATATAATGGAATGACTCCTATGGGGAGAAAGGTTTTGGCTACCTTTTACCAAGAGAGAAAAAGAAGGAAAAATAATAAGGATAAAGGTTTTTAGGCCCTTGGAAGATCTAAAATAGGTTCACATTTTAGAAACATCTTTGATTTTCTATTAAAGTCAGATCCCATAAATATTATTCTCTTTGACTAATTAAAATCCTTTAACTCTTAATAATTTAAAGATATGACTCATATTCCTTGGAATAGCTTCAGAACCACTTAAATATGGCATTAAACTCATTTTTTGTCAAAGAATACATAAAAAGGACAAAAATGGAAAAACTAGAATTTTTTTGGAGATATGACAAACTATTGGGATGACTCACTGTAATATGATTCACCATTTGAAGTCACCGGTGGTGAGATACTGGTGTGAGTCATCATTACAAGTCACCATTGAAAGTCACTAGTGGGGGCCACTATTGCGATTCATCGGTGTGAGTTACTAGTGCAAGCCACTATCACGAACTATTGTCACGAGTCACCATTGTGAGTCACTGTTGGAAATAACCACTGAAGAGATACCATTTCAATTCACTATTATGATTTACCATTATAAGATACCATTGCATGTCATCATTGCGATTCACTATTCCTAACTCACCATTTGAGAACTTGAAAAAAATGGGATTTTTTCAAAGTATTGAAATAAGTCAACTTGACCTCCGAGAACACTTCAAACACCAAATTTTCACACAAGTAATGGATCAGATAGGTCCATGCCATTACACTCACACCCATGGTTCCATATATTTATAGCCATTACTAAAACCAAAAGAGTGAACATGAGTGATGAAACTTTAACAATACAGATATATTATCATAATAATAAAATGAATTCAACCTTAAAATTTATTATTATTTTAAATTTTTACATTGTCCCATATTTCCTTTAGTTTATTCTATATTAATATTAGTTAGACCTAGTAACTTTAAGTTGTTTTATCCTACACTTCTCAACCTAATCCCTCAAAGTAACTAGGAAATAAATACTTAAATTCAACCATTTTAATATCATAAAGAACCTAGTGAATATAAACATAATAAAGGGGCTATCTAAGATTCTATATTAGAAAAAAAAAACATATCATAACATGAATAAGAACATGAGTAAGACATAAATATCATAATAAAGGATCAAAATACCCTATATTATAACCATAAAACTTGTTAGAGTAACATAATATTATGAAAATATTGTTAAGGAAGAATAAAATATGTGGCATGGCTCAAACACATCCTAGTAATCATATAACATGTGAGAATTAAATAAAGGTTTGAAATACTTTAAAAATAAGGCATAATCATGAAAACATGGAATTTTATGGAAATGGAATGCATATTGAAAATTTAGAATAACTTGATAAAAAATTGGTAATATAGAATAACCATAATCATAGGAAAACTTCTGTGAACAAACCTATTATTACCATGCCTATGTGAACAAACACATTATTAACACACCTAAAAATATGAGAAAAACCATCATACCCATGAATGTGTGAACAAACTTGTTATGTCTATACCTTTTTATCTCATGAGATATAAGCTTAAAACAATACATTGGATGGTGATATAGGACCCCACCCATCATCAACCATACATATGTGAACCATTAAATTTAACCATTATCATATCTTAAAGAACTAATGGAAAAAATAATGGATTTATTAAACATCTAAATTGAAATTATTTAGTTTTCATAAAGAACCCATAGAAATAAAATGGCTTTAATAAAACATCCAAATGGTATAAAAATTAATTAAATCGTTTGATATTAAAAACATAATCCCTAAAAGAATCAAATAATAAAAGAAAATATAGGGTGAAACATAAAACATAACTCTATTGGAGATTGATCATTTAAATATAATGAAAATCAAATCATGAAAATGAATTTTTGAAAAAAAATTATTCAACAATGTAAAATTCATAGTTATGCGTCTCTTTTCAAAAAATCTTCCCCTTTTAAAAGTAAGTGAAAAGAAAATATTTCATGGAAATGGATTTAAATTAAAAAAAATTACACTCGAAATTAGAGAGAGAATCATATTTGAAATGGAAATTTAGTTAACACATGGGAAATAAAATCAATAACAAAGTGTATAGCTAAAAGAAATACATAAGGGTTATCAAATGAAAATTTGGAGTGGATGATAAAACTTTTTATTTTAGAATGATTGAAATTACCTTTTCATCACATTGAAATAACCTTATTAAAATCTCACATCATTAAAAGTGTATTAAATTTTACTCTTTAAAAGAGATAAAAATTATTAAAAACATATAAAATAATCCATATTAGCTTTCAAAAATTAGAATAATATTGTGGGGAAGGAAAATATAGACATATCAGAAAAAAAAAATATTAGTAAGAATAGGGGATATTATTACCAAAAATACACTTTTATTTTGGAAACAATTTAAATAAAGAATTGTATATTGATAAATAGAAGTAAGTTACCCATAAAATAAAGTGAAAAT
Source organism: Viscum album (assembly GCA_963277665.1). NCBI lineage: Eukaryota > Viridiplantae > Streptophyta > Magnoliopsida > Santalales > Viscaceae > Viscum > Viscum album. The sequence goes on along the minus strand of OY728146.1, from coordinate 123,788,670 downwards.
ACAATGTAAAATAATTATAGGTTTTCATATATCAATATTTAAATATTATAGTCAAATAATAGTTATTATGACCTGATAAAGATATTCGATTCCCACAAACCCATTTATATCCTTATAACTTTTGAATAAAAAATCCATGATAGGTATAAATCCAAATAAAATATTAAATATCATGAAATATAATATAATCATTATAAAAAATTAAAATGGTTCTGTATTTACACTATTTAAAATTAAATATGGTGTTTAGCATAAACATGTCTCAAGGGATTAAAATTTGAGACAAAGAAACCCTTACTACTTAAGAAGTGAATCGATTGAAATAAAATATATGAGATATTGTTAAATTAAAATTTTTATCACATGAAAAATTGTGATTTATGATGATATAATTCATTTCAGTAGTATTTATGCTTCATCAAATAAAAATAGGTACAAAACATTAAATCATGCCTCAACGAAAGTTAACTTGAGACAACAAACTCTTACCTTAATTCCTTGATTAGTTGATGACACTATAACTTCATATTAAAAAACATAGATAATGTAATAAACAATTTCATAACCTTGATAATAAATATTAAAAATCTATAATTTTTTTATAATTATTTATCATGATTACATTAATTATTAAGAGCATATTATGACCATCAGGTGTTAATAACTTTAACTGGTTTACACATGTTTAATAATATTGATATCAATACCCATAGTTTTATAACATGTTAATTATTTATATATAATATAAGTTTCTATATTATATAGTTTATATTTATTTAAAATTATCTTATTTCATTCCATATGTGTTTTGTTTATGTTTTGTGAAAATTGAATTAATAACGACTTATTTCATAAATTTTGGTGAATGAAAATGTTACTTTAATAATAATTAAAATACTTAATATAACACTTATATAACCATAATATAATCATTATTTTATTAATATATTATAATATTATTATTTTCCATGCTCTGATAGTCATCCATAATCATATTTTAAAGCATTTTTTACATGGGTGGTTAAACTGACCCAAACATGAACACACTTTAACTCAATTGGAGAGTATAGTTTTGGAGGTGTTTCTTTTGACATTATATCATTATAACAGAATAATAATGATATTATTTTTATTTTTTCATGATTTTGAACCATATTTTAATTTTTTTTATATAATTAATGAAAATATAAATAAAAAATAAAAAATGTTTCATCATGGAGGTGGTAATCCACACATACGTCGGATTAGCGTTCCCTTTTCTTAACGCATGAGAGGGGGTGAAGGAGGATATTAAATTGAAATTTTAGGATAAAAATTATATTTTATATATATATATATAATATTTATTCATTATTACAAATTTTAATACCATCCATTAAATGCGGTAATGAAAAACAAGCATCTTCGCTATGTGGTGGCAGTAGTTCGTGCAACGCACTAACGATGTTCTTTTGTTTTTCCAAGTGAATGAAGATGAATAAATATGTGTTTTACCACAAATGAGAAAAAAATAATTATAATAATGATACTTAATTCATCATATTATTCTGGTGATAAGATATTTTTAAGATTAAAATTAAGAATAAATGATTAAGAGGATATAACGCTTATGTTGGAGACTTAATTTTTACCTTGGAAGTTCCCTTGAAATTGAATGAATTATACTAAATATGAGTGACCTGAGGATTATTTTTATTGGATATGGTTCTATAGAGACTAAAATGGAATAGTTTCAAGGATTAATTCAAAGTATAGGTGTATCTTTGAATGGTTGTAGTGGTATCTTTTATAAGGGTGAAAAGTGGCACTTTTGGAGACACATCATTTTTCAATAATGTCATGAAACTATTCCAAGGTCAATGGCTCAAATATTTAAATATTATTAAGTTTGGGGTATATTTGGATTGATCAAGGAAAAAAAATTCAAACATCTTTAATACATGTTATATGGGTTTTACCATTAAGACTTTACATTTTAATTTTTAACTTTTAAACTAGATAGATTTTTTTTAACAAAGTGATTTTGTGTTTTGTTAGACACATAACATAACCCATATAATTTTTTTGGGTTTGATGAAAAAAAATTCAAATATATTTAATCTAATTAAAGTTCTAAATATTATAATATTAACTTTTAAATTTAAATAGACAATGTGTAAAAAAACTCTTTTATTATAAAAATGACATTTTGACCATTATTGATTCTTAATCTTATTTAGTATTGATTAAATATTAAATTATTGTTAATTATTTAAATAAATGTGTATAAATAATATTATATTAAATATTTAAAGGATTTAAATCCAATTTATTTTATATAAATTCCTTAGTATTCATAAAAAAATAATTTTAAAATAATTGTTTTTCTATTATCATGGTAATTAAAATTAATCCTAAAATTATAAATTTAATACCAAAAAATAAAATTGGCCATATTAAATAATATTAAAATTATTATCTCAAATATAAGAATAATTTTATCAAATTAAATTTCCATGTTTAGGGAAGTTAATCATATCTTTAGTGCATGTATCGTGTAAAACCCTATTTTTTGAAAAACATTATTTTTAAGCAAAAATATTTATGATTAGGATAGAATTATCAACTTCATAGATTAAAATTAATTTTAAATAATTATTATAAGTAATATATTATTTATTTTAAAATAAAATAAATAAAAAACTTTATTTCATCCTGTTACAATTAATTAAACAAAAATAGTCAATAAATAGTTTTCATTAAAACACTATATAAACTTTCAGAATGTTGAGCATGATTTTATAAATAAAAAATTGTATTTTATAATGATTTATTATAATTTATCAAATATAATTTTATAGGAAAAAAAATCAAAAAAATTTAATATATTCATAATTTCATAAAAGTGATGATATTACTTGATATTTTCACTATTCACCTGAAAATCAATTATTTTAGAAATATTCTATAAATTAATCCTAAGATAATTTTTTTATTAGGAATTATAAAATTAATTTTAATTTATCAAATTAAATTCTAAAGTTTTTTAATATATATTTTTAAAATAAAATATAAAATATAAATAAAATTGATTTTATTGAAAATATCATTTTCAATATTAGCTCATTTCAATTATTTACCTTTTAAAGGTAATAAATATTAATGGTTTACCCTCTTAGTGTTTATTATAGATTTATTAATAATGTATTATTAATATGTTATTTTTTTACATTGGGTTCAATATGTGACCAAATTTATATAACATAGTATGTTTTTAAAGGATTTATGATCTCAGGTTGTTATACACAAGGGGGAGGCATAAAACTCCATCTATACTTCCTCACACAACATGATTGAGATTATCGTCCATCCTTTGAAAAATATGACATGATCCCCACCTTCTAGAATCCATCCGGTTCATCTTCAAAAGATATCCAGTCATTCATAACTTTACAATCAAGGTCTCCCACCCAAACATCTCTCACATGCTTAAGTAGAAGTGGAGTCACCGCCATATATTTCATATAAGATTCCCCTATCTCCTCCACCAAGGTTAGTTGAAAAGAGACCAATTTATCTAATGTCACCTCCACCAAGAAATAACATCATTTCCTTCTAAGGATATGTTCTATCATGTTTCTCCTTCCTGGAGTATAAATTATCTCAAAGTCGTTGTCCTATATGAATTAAATCCAAAACCTTTATCTCAGGTTGAGGTCCCTCTGGGTAAAGATATACCTGAGACTCTGCCGATATGACTAAACTACAAAGTACTCGACTAGAAGATAATTCCTTTACATATTCAAGGATAAGGCTATAGTACCCAATCCCAAATTGTGGATCATGTATTTCTCCTCATTGGGAATCAACCGCCTCAACCCCTAAACAATAACTACCTTCCTCTATATCAAAAAACTTCTGATCCCAGCTCTATAGGCATAACAAAATACCATGTTCTTAATGACCTCCTATATTCATATTAATATAGTATCACTGGTCAATATCTACCTTAGCTCTTCAAAGGATCTTTAGCACTACTCAGTCCATGAAAATGACCTCCCTTTCTACATCAAGGCAGTCAAAGGGGCTATAATCCTAGAAAATTCCACCACAAACCTCTAATAGTGTCCTATAAATCTAAGGAAACTCTATACCCTTGGCACACTCTTGGGTGTATATCGATAGATCACTACCTAAATCTTTTTTAGGTCCATTGCTACACCATAATAAGATACATCAAGCCCTGGAAAGTGAACCTCTTGAATCCATAACTGCCACTTTGAGAGCTTATAGTATAAATAGTTCTCCTGAAGTACGTCTAGGACTATTATCAAATGTTCTATGTTATCCTCTTTATGCAAAGAGTAAATGAGAATTCATTAATAAATACAACCATGAATTTATCCAACAAAAGCTAAAATATTTGTTTCATTAGTTCCATGAAAATTCTGGGGTAAATTTTCACAAAAATGGAATCACTAAGAACTCATAATGCTCGTAGCAACATCATAATGTCATCTTTAGGATATCCTTATCACGACCCGTCCCCCGAGGCCCGTGTCGTGACTACCCCAAGCCCACCTTCCATAGGCCAGGGGCTGGCGACTAGCACCAAAAAGGGTTTTCCCTAAAACTAGGAATGCATTGCCTTTATAACCTGTAAACTCACAAAACCAAGCACACAACAAGATATGAATACAACCAAACTGTATAACCAAAAGAGTGATGAAAGTAAAGGGGATAGAATAAAATCCCAACAATAATGGTACAAGTACAACTGAAATACAATACAACTGAAGAAAGAGAAAAAGGTAGCTACCGGGTTGTCCTCTGAGGTTCCTACCTAAAGGGTAGGTACAGATCACCTCCAGAGCACTCCACATCCACCTGTCTCCTCTGCGTACCGACACGCTATATGGTCCACCTCCGTGCACCGTCCAGTCCTAGTACTCCCAAACTCAATTAGCATTGTCCATCGTCTGCATCCAACGCAACAAGGTGCGGACATAGCCCATGTAGGGGTGAGTATAACGATACTCAGTAGGGACCCCGAGACCCTCAAGGTCTCACAAAATCCACCAAGGATAAACCACAAAGTATGAAATCAACAGATAAACCTACCTAGGTATATGTCCATACATATACCTAAGTTATCATGTAACCCATCTCAATCATGAGGAAAACATATAGATACTAACTCAGCTCACACCAGGATTTATTCTAGGGGTAGTAACAAGTAACATCTCCAGTCACATCGTCGAACACCTCAGATTCTAGAGAACCCCTCCTCTATCGAGTATAATGGGCCAGTAGCGTCACACAGAGGTGCTTCCCACTAATCTTGGACTGCTGAGGTACTCCTTCTGTCAAGTACTGTGGGTCTTCTACATCACACAGAGGCACACCCCACTGTGGGTCTTCTGCATCACACAAAGGTGCTCCCCCTCTTGACTTGCTAAGGTACTCCTCATGTCAAGTATCGTGGGTCTGCTGCGTCACACAAAGGCGCTCCCCACCGTGGCCTGCTGAGGTACCCCTCCTGTCGAGTATCATGGTTCTGCCGCATCACACAGAGGTGCTCCCCACTGTGGGTCTGCTGTGTTACACAGAGGTGCTCCCCACTAGGCATGTCAAGTCACTCTGAGTCAAAAAGGTCAGCAGTCGTCAAGTCTCAGCCAGCTACTGGGTTCCCGCACTATGTTTGCTCGTCTCCGAGTGGATCTGATCCACAAGATACTGGTCGATATTCCAAGTACCATGAATTCCCAAGAAGAAGCATCTCAAATGTCTGCCACGTCATAGGGGTTTCAACACAATAGACGACGCATCAATCGGACGTCTGGTCTGTGAGTTATTACCCATTTAGTCTCGGGGGCCCGGTTGGATTCGTGCTCTTTCCAACCTGACCATTCCCCATATTAATACAAAACTTCAGTGGGGTATACTCAAAGGGACCGTCTCACTCCAAGATTTCCAATGCCCCTGACGATTTGTCAAACGGACGTTCGGTGCCAAAATTATGGCCAAAAGAAGTAAATGGGACGTAGTGGGCCTGGGTCTGGTCCGACCCAGGCGGAACGACCCGGCCCGACCCGGCTTGATCTGCCCCGGCCGAGTCACCCTGTGGCCTCACACCATCCACGGCCGAAACCCCGTGGCCCCTCATGGCCTGCCGGGCTACCCAGCGGGCCGAGCCAGACCCAGCGGGCTGGGCCGAACCCAACAGGTCAGGCCGCAGTGCGGGTCGGGCAATACCCAATGGGTCATACCAAGTCAACCCAAATCACGTCGTACCAGGCCGGATCAAGCCGGGTCAGTTTGATCGGGTCGGCCCAAGCAGGGTCGGACCGGGTCGGATCGGACCCGGGTCCACTACGACCCATTTACACTCTTTTTGCCATAATTTTCCCACCGGACGTCCATTTGACGAACCGCCAGTGGCGTTGGAAATCTTGGAGTGAGATGGTCCCTTTGAGTATACCCCACTTTAGTTTTATATTAATATGGGGAATTGTAAGGTTGGAATGAGAACGAATCCAACCGGGTCCCTGGGACTAAAAGGCTAATAACTCACAGATCGGGCGTCCGATTGGCGCGCCGTCTATTGCGTTGAGACCCCTATGACATGGCAGACCTTTGAGATGCTTCTTCGTCGAATTTATTTTCATTTTTAATATCGACCAGTATCTTGTGGAATGGATCCTCCCAGAGACGAGTGAGCATAGTGCGGGAACCCAGTAGCTGGCTGAGACTTGACGACTGCTGGCCTTTCCGACTCGGAGTGACTTGAAAGGCCCAGTGGGGAGAGCCTCTGTGTGACGCAGTAGACCCATGGTGGGAAGAGCCTCTGTGTGATGTGGTAGACCCATGGTACTCAACAGGAGGGTACCTCAATTGGCCACGGTGGGGAGTACCTCTATGTGACGCGGCAAACCCACGGTACTCGACAGGAGGAGTACCTCAGCAAGTCACGAGGGGGAGCACCTCTGTGTGACACAGTAGAACCATGGTGGGGAGAGACTATTTGTGATGTGGCAGACCCACGGTACTCGATAAAAGAAGTACCTCAACAGGCCAAAATTAGTGGGAAGCACCTCTGTGTGACGCGGTAGGCCCACTATACTCGATAGAGGAGGGGTTCTCTTGCAGCCTAGGTGTTCGACGATGTGACAGGAGATGTTACTTGTTACTACCCCTAGAATAAATCCTGGTGTGAGCTAAGTCAGTATCTCTGTGTTTTCCTTGTGATTTAGATGAGTTACATGATAACTTAGTTATATGTATGGTCATATACCTAGGTTGGGTTATCTGTTGATTTAATACTTTGTAGTTTATCCTTGGTAGATTTTGTGAAACCTTGAGGGTACCAGGGTCACTATTTAGTATCATTATACTCACCCCTATATAGGTTATGCCCCTACCTTGTTGTGTTGGATGCAGACAACGGATAGTGCTGACTGAGGTTGGGAGTACCAGGACTGGACGGTGCTCGGAGGTGGACCATACGACCTGTCGGTATGCAGAGGATACGGGTGGTCATGGGGTGTTGTGGAGGGGATCTGTACCTACCCTTCAGGTAGGAACCTCAGAGGATGACCTAATATCTACCTTTTTCTCTTTCTTTAGTTGTATTTTATTTCAATTGTACTTGTACCATTACTATTGGGCTTGTATTCCAGACCCTTTACTTTCATCACTCTTTTGGTTATACAGTTTTTTTGTGTTTGTATCTTGTTGTGTGATTGGTTTCATGAGTTTACAGGTTATAAAGGCAATTCCTTCCCAGTTTTAGGGAAAACACCTTTTGGTGCTAGTCACCAACCCCTAGCCTATGGAAGGTGGGCTTGGGTTAGTCACAGCCCGGGCCCTAGAGGATAGTTTGTGACAAATTGGTATCAAAGGAGTCGATTCTATCGTAGAACATAGGACTCTGGTCTTTCTCTTAATGGAAATAGTGTTAAGTGTAGTGAGTGTGGTTATCAGTTTAGGGAATCCAGTACTGGTACGGCAGTTGACGTATCCATACACCAGGACCCTGACTTCTGATTTCTGACTCATTGCACGAAAACACTGATTGTGTGTGTGTTTTCAAGAGTCTTCTTTGTGAACTATTTGAGTCAACTCACGAGGTTTAAATTATTGACCGTAGCGCACTTGTTTCTTTTCAGGATGCCTACACACAAACATCCAGCTAGGGTTCCGAGAGTAGCACACACTGATAGCCCACCGAGCGATGAGGCCTTGGTACAGAGCCCTTTTCCAGTAGAGTCACCAGCGGTACCATTACCCATTGGGCCACCAATTCCACCCACCCCAGCAGCAGAGAGTGCACGCCGCTTGAGTGCGTTGCACGAGTTCCAGCACCAGATCCCACCCAGGTTCATGGGAAAGATGGACCCACAGGTGGATGAGGATTGGCTGGAATCTATGGTGAGAGTTTTCCAAATCGTAGGGACACCAACTGATCTCATGGTGATCCTTGTTGTCATCCTTCTATAGGAAACAGCAGGCAGATGGTGGAGCTTGATGCTCCAGGTTCAGGATGAGGTGATGCTTCTCTAGGCAGACTTTGAGAGCCTGTTTCTAGCAAATTTTGTTTCAGTGACTCTTCACATAGTGTGCATTTAAGAGCTACTTCATCTGTAGCAGGGAGGCATGATTGTAGCTCAGTATTCAGTGAGGTTCACAGACCGCTCATGTTACTCCACCGATATGGAAAGGGACCCAATCTTTAAGTCCTAGAACTTTGAGCAGGGGCTCGGGTAGGAGATTAGAGCTTTGATGATCTCACTCACCATCCCGACGCAAGCGGGGGTGTTAGAGAGAGCCCTCTTGGTGGAGAGTTTCCTTGCGAAGAAATCATCAACAGCGAGACCCACTACCATTCATCATGTAGTGGGGTCTTCTACAGCTGGAAGTAGATAGAATTCATAGAGTTCCAAGAGGATCAGACCTATAGGTGGATGACTGCATGACTCAGGATCGGTTGTGCGGGGAACTCGAGGCAGGATCAGTTAGGCAAGGATCCTGCAGTGTTACTCATGCGGCAGGCAGGGTCACATGGATCGTGATTTTTTGACCCGTCATATATATGATCATAAGATGGTCAAAGTACCACCCAAGTAGAGACAGAGGTTAGACCAAGGAGTTCTGTAGGGAGTAGGCGGACGTGGCAGAGGAGCTGGCCGTGCAAATGGCGGTGGGTGACGATTCGAGATGTTACCTCCACCACCACCAGGAGGTCTACCCCGACCACAGGGAGCAGGTGGACAGGGACGAGCTCAGCTCTAGGTAGCTGAGGACTATGACCACGACTCTTTGGATATGATACAAGGTATAATCTGTGTATATTCAACATTAGATGTAGTACTTATAGACACAGGTTCCAATCATTCTTTTATTTTCACTGCCCTCATTCAGAGCTCAGAGATTCCAACAGATCCTTTGGCTCCATACTTACGGATAGAGACTCCTACGGGAGTAGATTCGATGATTACACACTGGTCCCAGCAGTGTGAGATTATTCTAGGAGGCGAGTGATTCGGCAGGGATCTCCTAGTAGTAGCGTCAAGGCCTTACGACGTCATATTGGGTATGGAATGGTTATCTACAGTACATGCTCATATAGACTGTATTAGGTGCAAAGTGTGTTGTGTCCACATGGATGGGACCAATTTTACCTTCACTGGTGAGAAAGGATCCTTTGCAGCACAGGATAGACTTACCCGAAGGAGAGTGCATTCGATCACACATCAGTTGGCTAGCCTTACCCTCAGAGCTGTTGATGTGGAGAGTCTGAGCTATCCTGTAATGGTGGACCAGTATGCGGATGTTTTATCTGATGATGTTCTGGGTCTACCTCCTCGTAGAGATGTATACTTTTACATTGACTTGTACCCGAGGATTACACTGATACCTACACTATCATATCGGATGGCTCCCACTGAGCTTCGTAAGCTGCGGGTACAGCTGGAGGATTTACAGGGGAAGGGATTCATTCATCCCAGTGTTTCTCCATGGTAATCCCTGATTTTGTTCACCAAGAAGGTGGATGGGAGATTGATACTTTGTGTTGACTATCGGTTCCTGAACTAGGTGACCGTGAAGAATAAGTACCCACTCTCTAGGATTGACGACCTCTTTGATCAGCAGAAGGGAGCACAGTGGTTCTCGAAGATAGACCTCAGATCAGGCTATCACCAGCTCAGAGTGCGAGATGAGAATGTGCAGAAGAAGGCCTTTAGATGTAGGTATGGCCATTACGAGTTCTTGGTTATTCCATATGGAATGACCAATGCTCCAGCAGTGTTCATGGGACTCATGAACTGGATCTTTCAGCTATACCTTGATCGCTTTGTAGTAGTCTTCATCTATGACATTCTGATCTACTCGACTACTGAGGAGGAGCATGCCTATCATTTGTAGGTAGTACTGGACACACTCCGATAGCACTATCTTTATGGTAAGCTCTCAAAGTGCCAGTTTTGGGTCCGAGAGGTTCACTTTCTAGGACATGTCATATTGGAGGCTGGAGTTGCAGTGGATCCAGTGAAGATTGAGGCGTTACTTTCTTGGGATCCACCTAGGAGTGTGATGAAGGTATGGAGTTTCTTGGTTTTGGTTGGAATTACTGGAGGTTTGTTCTAGACTTCTCCAGAGTTGCAGCACTACTATCAGCATTGATGAAGAAGGGGAAACCCTTTGTTTGGTCGGAGAAATGCTAGCGTATTTTTGAGGATCTGAGGTAGAGGTTGACTAGTTCCCCCATATTAAGGCTTCCAGAAGAGGGTGTAGGGTATGCAGTATACTACGACACATCAGGGACTGGACTCAGATGTGTCATGATGTAAGAGAGAGTATTGATCGCATATGGTTCTCGATAGCTGAGAGAACACGAGCAGAACAATGCTACACATGACCTGGAGTTAGCAGTAGTGGTCTTTACCTTGAAAATGTGGTGACACTATCTGATGGGTGAGTGTTTTACCGTGTACTCTGATCACAAGAGTCTCAGGTATATCTTCTCCCAGAAGGACCTGAACATGAGACAGCGACATTGGATTGATTTCCTCTAGGACTATTACTTTGAGATAGTCTATACTCCTGGGAAGGGGAATGCTGTAGCAAATGCACTCAGCAGGAGGTCTGGTATACAGCTGCTAGGTGAGGCGACAAAGCAGCAGGCTGCTTTACAGATATCCTTTGTAGATAGATATGGAGAAGCTTTTATTCAGTCTCTTATAGTCACTCCCCCACTTCTTAGATGATTCAGGGAGGTGCAGTGTGGGGACACTGACTGCGAGACATGACGTGCTTAGATATCCACAGGATAGGCACCTGATGGATTTTCTGAAGGTGGGGAGCACATCATCCTCTTTAGAGGGCCTACCATGGTACCAGTGTCACTTCAAGATGAATTGTTGATGGAGTTCCACACATCCCCTCTAGTGGTACATCCAGGAGTGGTGAAGATGTACTAGGATCTCTAAAGACATCACTGGTGGCTGGGAATAAAGAAAGCAGTAGCAGAGTTTGTCTCTCGATGCCTCACTTTTCAGCAAGTGAAGTCGGAGCATCAGATACCAGCAGGCTTGGTTCAACCTTTAGAGTTCCCAAAGTGGAAGTGGTATTGGATATCCATATATTTCATGACAGGACTTCCACAGACATCTAGGGGACATGAATCGATTTGGGTTATCATCGACCGACTCACCAAGTCGTCCCACTTACTACCGATCAGAGAGAAGGGTTCAGTAGAGTTATTAGGATGCCTCTATGTGCTAGAGATTGTGTGGCTACATGAAGTACCTTTGAAAATTGTCTTTGATCGTGATTCATGTTTTAATTCCCATCTATGGAAGGGGTTGTAGGAGGATTTTGGGATGCAGCTTCGATTGAGCACCGCTTTCCATCCTCAGATGGATTTCCTGACTGAGCGGACCATTCAGACCCTTGAGGACATGCTGCATGCATGTGTCCTTGACTTCGGTCATAGCTTGGGGGGTCACTTTCCTTTGGTGGAGTTTTCATACAACAACAGCTATCACTCCACCATAAGGATGACACATTTTGAGGAATTGTATGGGAGACCTTACAAATAACCTTTGTGTTGGACTGACCCAGGGGAGTCATCACTCGTGGGACCAGAGATGGTATGGGCTACCACAGAGAAGGTGCAGATCATCCAGGAGAAGATTAATACTACACAGAGTAGAAAGAAGTCATATGTAGATAGGAGATGGAGACCTCTGGAGTTCGAGGATGGTGACCACGTCTTTCTACGGGTCTCACCCCGATGAGGTTTGCGGAGATTTGGACAAGGTGGAAAGTTATCTCCAAGATTCATCGGACCTTTTCAGGTCCTCAGGAGAGTTGGTGAGGTGGAATGCCGCTTAACTCTTCCACCTCAGTTGCATCGGGTGCACGAATTCTTCCACGTATCCCAGCTAAGGAGACACATGAACGACCCTTCTCACATCATCGACCATGGTGAGCTGGACATCGATGATGGGGTGACTTTTACGGAGGTTCTAGTAGAGATTGAGGATCGACAGGAGTGGTTCCTTTGTGGATGGTTGATAGCTCTGGTGCACGTTCGCTGGCAGCACAGAAACCTCTAGGAGAGCACATGGGAGCGGGAGGCTCCGATGCGTGCTCAGTACCCCCACTTGTTCCCTTAGTTTTATTTTTGTCTTATGGGGACATAAAGCCTTGAGGTGGGGAGAATGTAAAGACTCATAATTTCCACGTAAATTTTTTTTTAAATATATGGGAATTTTACTAGTCCGCGAAAATTAACGTCGCATGATTCCAAGGCCTGGAGTTCCAGGAATGAATTTCTGAACTTTTGTTTGGGTACGTTTAGTAAACGTGCGAGCGAGTTTTTATAACATTTGAACTAGTGCTGAGAATTGAAATTTGAGGGAACTGTTGAACTCGCAGCGCTAGTTTTCTCTTAAGAAGACTTTCACCTCGACGACATTTGGTTGAGGGTGAATGTTAATTTTTGGGTTTTTCATGGAAATAATAAAATAAAATAATCACACATTTTATTTTATTTGTTGTAACCACCCATGTGGATATTTCACAGGTGGGGACCACCTTAACTAAAACCTCCCATTAGAGGTTATCAAGGAGGGTACCACCGAGCCTAACCTCCCATGAGAGGTTATGGTGGTGGGGACCACCCGAGGTTTGAAACCTCTTGAGCTCCCCAATTAATTATGCCAACCCTCCCCATAATTTACTATGCCACCCTCCCTTAATTTATTTTTGTGCCAACCTCATCAATTGATTAAGTGGAGCCAACTTAATTAATCCAATTTGAAATTATGCCAACAATTAAAAATTGGGGAAACATAATAGTTGTCCATTTTCATTTTGGGGAAAAGGATTGGCAAAGGGAAGAGTTCTTGGAGAAATCCCACCAACGAAGAACGCTGACCTTGACTTCGACCTTCTTCCTCAAGACATCCTCCAACGGTGTACATATTCAACAACAAAGAATCACCTCCATTGAAGAATCTTAATCCGACGAATGAGATTAGGATCGGAGGTGTGTGACGGGCGTGACGAATGTCAACAACTTCGAATTCTCTCTTCATCGTCAACAATCAAACAAGTAGAGGTTTATTTGTGTATGAATACTTTTCCCATGTTCTTCCCTTGAATTATTTTTTGGGATTGGGAATAAATCATTGTGGGAGGTTGTAAAGCTTGGCGTTATTATTCAAGTTCTTGTTGAGCCATAAACTACCACCCTAACATGGAGGGTACGAGACAAACAAACATGGCCTGACCCCTCCTCAAATCTTGGGATGATTTGTGGTATTGAACATGATAAAGGCGATGGCGCAACGACACTGCTCTGTGGCCACCGCCACCTCGCGACCTTCGCGCCCTCAAGACACCCCCATGGCCAAGACACTCCGCATCACCCACAACCACCACACCCCGTGGCTCCGCCACATGCGGCCCCGCCATGCCACCCATGGTCTTTGCCATCTGGGTCGAGCCACCGCCGCAATCCGCCGAGCCACCGTCGTCGTCCACCATGACGCCACCACTGTACTCTAAGTCGCCACCGTCCCGCCCAGCCACTGGCCGAGCTGACCCGGCCTCGCTGCCCACAACCTTCCGAGCTGCACTGACTATGCCGCCCGCGGCCTTCTGATCTGCCCCAGTCGTGCCGCCTGCGGCCTTCCAAGCCACCCCGAGGCCTCCGCCCTCCTAGCCGATCCACCCCAGCCGAGTCACCCTACAGCATCACACCATCTGCGACCGAAACCCCGTGGCCCCTCACAGCCTACCGATCCTCCCAATGGGTCGGGCCGGACCCAGCAGACTAGGACAAACCCAATGGTCAGGGCCAGACCAGGTCAGACTGGAGCCGAGCCCACTACGACCCATTTACTTCTTTTGGTCATAAGTTTGGCATCGGACGCCCATTTGATGAACCATTAGAGACGTTGGAAATATTGGAGTGAGATGGTCCCTTTGATTATACCCCAATGGAGTTTTGGATTAATATGAGGAATGGTTATGTTGGAACGAGCACGAATCAAACCGGGCCCCCGAGACAAAAAGGCTAATAACTCACAGACCAGGCATCCGATTGACGTGTCGTCTATTGCGTTGAGACCCCTATTACATGGTGAACCTTTGAGATGCTTCTTCATGGGACTTTGTGGCATTTTAAATATCTACCAGTAGCTTTTGGAGAAGATCCTCTCAGAGACGAGCGAGCATAGTGTGGGAACCTAGTAGTTGGCTGATACTTGATGACTGCTAACCTTTTCAACTCAGAGTGACATGACAGGCCCAGTGGGGAGTTCCGCTGTGTGATTCGGCATACCCACACTAGGGATCACCTCAATGGGAATTTTAAAAGTCTGCGAAAATTGACGGCGCGTGATTCTGAGGCCTGGAGTGCCCGGAATGAATTTCTGAACTTTTGTTCGGGTACGTTCAGTAAACGTGTGAGAGGGTTTTTCTAACTTTTGAACTGGTGCTCAGAATTGAAATCTGAGGGAACCGTTGAACTCGTAGTGCCGATTTTCTCTTAAGAATACTTTCACATTGACGACAGTTGGTCGAGGGTGAAAGTTAATTTTTGGGTTTTTTGTGGAAATACTAAAATAAAATAATCACATTTTATTTTATTTGTTGTAACCACCCATGTGGATATTTCACAGGTAGGGACCACCTGAAATAAAACCTCTCATGAGAGGTTATGGAGGTGGGGACCACCGAGCCTAACCTCCCATGAGAGGTTATGGTGGTGGGGACCACCCGAGGTTTGAAACCTCTTGAACTCCCTATTAAGTGGGGAGAAACCTCTTGAGATCCCCACTTAATTATGCCAACCCTCCCCATAACTTAATTATGCCACCCTCCTTTAATTAATTTGGTGCCAACCTCATTAATTAATTATGTGAAGACAACTTAATAAATCCAATTTGAAATTGTTACAACAATTAGAAATTGGGGGAAACACAATAGTTGGCCATTTTCATTTTGGGGAAAAGGCTTCGCAAAGGGGAGAGTTCTTGGAGGAAGCCCGCCAATGAAGAATCACCTCCATCGAAGAATGTTAATCTGATGAAATAGCTTAGAATCAAAGGCCTGTGATGGGTGAGATGAACGTCAACAACTTCAACTTCTCTCTTCGTCATCAACGAACAATCCAAGGTAGGGGTTTATTTATGTATGAATACTTTTCCTATCTTCTTCCCTTGAATTATTTTTTGGGATTGGGAATAAATAGTTGTGGTAGGTTGTAAAGCTTGATGTCCTTCTTCAAGTTCTTGTTGAGCCATATACTACTAAACTAACGTGGAGGGTACGGGCCAAACAAACATTTCCCGACCCCTCCGCAAATCTTGTGATGATTTGTGGTGTTGAACGCGACGAAGGAAACGGCGCAATGAAACCGCCCTGCAGCCACTGCCACCTCACAATCTTTGTGCCCTTGCGGCACCCATGCGGCCGGGTCACTCTGTGGAACTCATGTCCATCGTGCCCCGCGGCTCTGCCACCCGTGCTACCGTTGTCCGCCGAGCCGTTGCCGCCATCCGTCGAGCCACCGCCACCATACGTCGAGCTATCGTTGTTCTGCCAAGCCGCCAGCGGATCTGCCACTATTCCTCCAATCCGTAAACCGAGTCTCCCCGAACGCACCACCCACAGTCTTCCAAGATTCCTCGATCGAGTCACCCGCGACCCTCTAAGTCGCTTCGGCCGAGCCACACACGACCGCGCCACTCTGGCTGAGCCACCCGTGGCTGAGCCGCTCCTGTCGAGCCGCCTCACGGCCCCGAGCCGCTCCATCCGGACTGCCAGCAACCCTGATTCACTCTGTTTGAGCCGCCCCGCGGCCCCGAGTTGCCCCGTTGCCTCTGCCCTCATGGCCGAGCCACCTCGGCTGAGTCACCCTGTGACCTCGAGCCATTCACGGTCGAACCCCCGCGACCCCTTACGGCCATTCGGACCACCCAACGGGCCGGGCTGGACCCAGCGGTCATGGCCAGACCCTGCAGGCTAGGCCTAACCCAACAGGCCAGGCCTCCCAACGGGTCAGGCTAGACCCAGCGGGTCAGACCAGACCCAGGCCCACTATGACCCATTTACACTCTTTTGGCCATAACTTTGGCATCGAACATCCATTTGACGAATCATCAGTGGAGATAGAAATATTGGAGTGAGATGGTCCCTTTGATTATACCCCAATGGAGTTTGGGATTAAGATTGGGAACAGTCATGTTGGATCAAGCACAAATCCAACTGGGCCGCTGGGACTAAAAAGCTAATAACTCACAGACCGGGCGTCCGATTGACGCGTTGTCTATTGCGTTGAGACCCCTATGATGTGGTGGACCTTTGAGATGCTTATTCTTGGGAATTCTTGGAAGTTGGAGTATCGAATAGTAACTTGTGGAGTGGATCCTCCTGGAGATGAGCGAGTATAGTGCAGGAACTCAATAGCTAGCTGAGACTTGATGACTACTGACCTTTTCGACTTGGAGTGACTTGATAGGCCCAGTGAGGAGCACCTCTGTGTGACGCGACATGCCCATAGTGGGGATCGCCTCTATGTGACGTGACAAACCCATGGTACATGACAGGAGGATTACCTCAACATGCCACGGTGGGGAGTGCCTCTGTGTGACACGGTAGACCCACGGTACTCGATAGGAGGAGTACCTCAGCAAGTCATGAGGGAGATCACCTCTATGTGACGCAGCAGACCCATGGTGGGGAGCGCCTCTGTGTGACGTGGAATACCCACAGTACTCGACAGGAGGAGTACATCAGCAGTCCAAGGTTTGTGGGAAGCGCCTATGTGTGACGCAGCAAGACCACTATAATCATGATGTGAGCTGATGATGTGACTGGGGATGTTACTTGTTAGTACCCCTAGAATAAATCCTGGTGTGAGTTGAGTCAGTATCTCTATTTTTTCCTCATGATTGATATGTATTACTTGATAACTTAGGTATGTTTATGGGCATATACCTGAGTAGGATTATCTATTGATTTAATAATTTTTTGTTTATCCTTGGTGGTTTTTGTGAGACCTTAAGGGTATCAGGGTTCCTACTGAGTATTGTTATACTCACCCCTTCACGGGCTATGCCTGCACCTTGTTGTTTTGGATGCAGACGATGGATAGTGCTAACTGAGGCTGAGAGTACCAGGACTGGATAGTGCCCAGAGGTGGACCATACGACATGTTGGTATGCAGAGGAGATGGGTGGATGTGGAGTTCTGAGGATTTGATCTGTACCTACCCTTCAGGTAGGAACCTCGGAGGATGATCCAGTAGTTGTCTTTTCTTTCTTTAGTTTTTTTTTATTTAAGTTGTACTTGTACCTTTACTCTTGGGCTTGTATTCCAGCCGCTTTACTTTCAGCACTCTTTTGGTTATACAGTTTTCTTGTGTTCACATCTTACTTTGTGCTTGGTTACGTGAGGTTAGAGGTTATAAAGGCAATGCCTTCCCAATTTTAGGGAAAACGTCGTTCGGTGCTAGTCCCTAGCCCCTATCCTATGGAAGGTGGGCCTGGAGTTGGTTCGATCGAAGAACTAGGACTCTGATATTTTCTATGAAGCAATAGTGTTAAGGGTAATGAGTTTGGTTTTCAATTCAGGGAGTCCAGTGTTGGTGCGGTGGCCGATGTATCCATACACCAGGACCCTAACTTCAGATTTCAAACTCAGTGTACAAAAACACTAATTGTGTGTGTGTTTCCAAGAGTTTTCTTTGTTATCTCTTGGGTCAACTCACCAGGTATAACTTATTGACTGTGGAGCACCTTTTTCTTTTCAGGATTCCTCCATGTGGACAGCCAGCTAGGGTTCTGAGAGTTTTACGCACTGATAGCCCACCGAGCAACGAGGCCTCAAGGAAGGGCTTTTTTCTAATGGAGGCACTGGGGGAGGCATCAGTGGTACCATTACCTGTTGGGCCACTGATGCCACCAGCCCCAGCAGCAGAGAGTGCATGCTGCTTGAGTGCATTTCACAAGTTCCAGCGCAAGAGGCCACCCAGGTTCAGGGGAGATACGAACCCACAAGAGGCTGAGGATTGGATGGAGGTTGTGGTGAGAGTCTTTCGACTCATAGGGACACCAGCCGATCTCATGGTGATCCTTTCTTCCATCCTTATACAGGAAGTAGAGGGAAGATGGTGGAGCTTGATGATCCATGTTCACAACGAGGTAATACTTCTCTGGGTAGACTTCGAGAGCCTGTTTTGGGCAGAGTTTGTCCTAGTGACTCTTCGCATAGTGCGCATACAGTAGCTTCTTCATCTACAGCAGGGCAACATGATTGTAGATCCGTACTCAGCGAGGTTCACTTACCTCTCATGCTACTCCACAAATATGGTGTGGGACCCATTATTCAGGGACCAGACCTTCGATCAGGGGCTCAGGCGAGATATTAAGACTTTGATGATCTCACTCGGCATCCCAAAGCAGGCAGAGGTGTTAAAGAGAGACCTCTTGGTGGAGAGTTTCCTTGCTGAGAAGTCACCAGCAGAGAGACCCACTATCAGTCGTCACATAGTAGAGTCTTCTACAGCTGGAAACTGACAGACATCACAGAGGTCCAAAAGGATCAGACCTACAGGTGGATGACCGCATGACTCCAGATCGGTTGTGTAGGGAACCCGAGGCGAAACCAGTCAGGCAAGGATCATGCAGTGTTACTCATGCAGCGGGCAGGGTCACATGTCTTGTGACTATCTGACCTATCGTATAGATGATCAACAGATGGTCGAAGGACTACCCAGATAGAGACAGAGGTTCGACCGAGGAGTTCCATAGGGAGCAAGAAAACGTGGCAGAGGATCTGTTCGTGCAGCTGGTAGTGGGAGACGATTCGAGATGTTACCACCACCTCAACCAGGAGGTCCACCCCAACTGTAAGGAGCAGGTGGACAGGGGAGAGCTTAGCTCCCGGAAGTTGAGGCTTACGATCACGGCGCTCTGGAGATGATATGAGGTATGATCTGTGTCGACTCCACCTTAGCTGCAGTACTTATAGACATAGGTTCTAGTCATTCTTTTATTGCCACTACCCTCGTTCGGAGCTCAGAGATTTTGACTGAGTCATTGGCTTGATCCTTATGTCTAGAGACTCCTACGGTAGTGGATTCAATGATTACGCACTGGTGCCAGCAGTGTGATCTTACTCTAGGAGGAGAGAACTTCATTCGGGATATCATAGTAGCGGCGTCGAGGCCTTACGACATCATCTTGGGTATGGACTAGTTATCTACAGTCCATGCTCAGATAGACTATATTAGGCACAAGGTGCGGTGTGTCCGCACAGATGGGACCAGGTTTACCTTCACTGGTGAGAAGGGAGTCTTTGCAGCATAGGGTGGACTTACCCGGAGGAGAGTGAAGTCGATCACCCATCAGATGGCTAGCCTTACCCTCGAAGTTGTTGATGTGGAGATTTCGAGCTATCCTATAGTTATGGACCAGTATGTGGATGTTTTCCCTGATTATGTTTTGGGTCTACCTCCTCATAGAGAGATAGAATTTTATATTGACTTGTACCCCGGGATAGCACCGATATCTACACCAGCATATCAAATGGCTCCCATTGAGCTTTGTGAGCTACAGGTAGAGCTGGAGGACTTTTAGGGGAAGGGATTCATTCGGACCAGTGTTTCTCCATGGGCATCCCTGATTTTTTTCAACAAGAAGGAGGATGGGAGCTTGAAACTTTGTGTCAATTATCGATGCCTGAACCAGGTAACCGTGAAGAATAGGTACTCACTTATGAGGATTGATGGCCTCTTTGATCAGCTGAAGGTATCATGGTGGTTCTTAAAGATAGACCACAGATCAGGTTGTCACCAGCTCAGATTACGAGATGAGGATGTGTAGAATACGGCCTTCAAGTGCCGGTACAGCCATTAAGAGTTCTTGGTTATTCTATTCGGTGTGACCAGCACTCCAGCAGTGTTCATGGGACTCATAAACAGGATTTTTCAGCCATACCTTTATTGATTTGTAGTAGTCTTCATCAACGACATTCTGATCTACTCGACTACTGAGGAGGAGCATGCCTATCATTTACCGGTAGTACTGGACACACTCCGAGAGAACCATCTTTATGGTAAGCTCTCGAAGTACCAGTTTTTTATCCAAGAGGTTCACTTTCTAGGACATGTCATATTGGAGGCTTGATTTTTAGTGGATCCAGTGAATATTGAGGCAGTACTTGCTTGGGAGCCACCCAGGTGTGTGACAGAGGTACGGAGTTTCTTGGGTTTAGCTGGATATTACCGGAGGTTTGTGCCAGACTTATCCAGAGTTACAACACCACTATCAGCATTGACAAAGAATGGGAAACCCTTCATTTGGTCGGAGAAATTACAGTAGAGTTTTCAGGAGCTGAGGTAGAGGATGACTAGTGCCCCCATCTTGAGGCTTCCAGAGGAGGACATAGGGTACGTAGTTTACTGTGACGCATCAAGGACCGGGTTTGGATGTGTCCTCATGGGGGAGTGAGCAGTGATTACATATGGTTCTCGAAAGCTGAGATATCATGAGAAGAATTACACTAACCATGACCTAGAGTTAGTAGTGTTGGTCTTCGCCTTGAAGATGTGGTGGCACTATCTTTTGGGTGAACGTTTTTCAGTGTACTCTGATCACAAGAGTCTCAATTATACCTTCTCTCAGAAGGACCTGAACCTGAGACAGCAACGTTGGCTTGAGTTCCTCCTAGAATATGACTTTGATATATTGTATACTCTTGGGAAGGGGAACGTTGTTGCAAATTCACTCATAAGGAGGTCTGGTATACAGCTTCTAGGTGAGGTGATGGAGTAGCAGCTAGCTGCTTTACAGATATCCTTTGTGGATAGATATGGAGAAGATTTACTTCAGTCTCTTACATTCACTCCCCCAATCCTTTAGTAGTTCAGGAAGGCACAATGTGGGGACACTGACTGCGAGACACGACGTGCTCAAATATCCACATGACAGGCACTTGATGGATTTTTTGAAAGTGGGGAGCACGTCATCCTCTTCAGAGGATGTACCATGGTACCAGTGTCACTTTAGGAGTAAGTGTTGAGTTATTTCCACACTTCCCCTCTAGCGGTACATCTAGGAGTGGAGAAGATGTACCAGTATATATGATGACAGCACTGGTGGATGAGAATGAAGAAAGTAGTATTAGAGTTTTTCTCTCAATGCCTCACTTGTCAGCAAGTGAAGGTGGAGCATCAGGTACCAGTAGGCTTGGTTTAACCTTTAGAGGTCCCATAGTGGAAGTGGGATGGGATATCCATATACTTCATGACAGAACTTCCACGTACATCCAGTGGTCATGAATAGATTTGGGTGATCGTCGACCGACTCACCAAATCATCCCACTTCCTACCGACCAGAGAGCAGGGTTCAGTAGAGAGCTTGAGATGCCTCTATGTGCAGGAGGTTATACGGTTACATGGAGTACCCTTGACGATTATCTTTGATCATGATGCACTTTTTACTTCCCGGCTATGGAAGGGGTTATAGGAGGCTTTTGGGACGTAGCTTTGTTTGAGCACTGCCTTCCATCCTCAGACGGATGGCCCAACTGAGCAGACCATTCAGACCCTCGAGGACATGATGTGTGCCTATGTCCTTGACATCGGTCGTAGATGGGAGGATCACTTGCCATTAGTGTAGTTTTCATACAACAATATCTATCACTCTACTATAGGGATGGCACCTTTT
Organism: Viscum album; assembly: GCA_963277665.1. Lineage (NCBI taxonomy): Eukaryota > Viridiplantae > Streptophyta > Magnoliopsida > Santalales > Viscaceae > Viscum > Viscum album. Next base: position 123,766,444 of record OY728146.1, on the reverse strand, counting down.
GAGGTGTTGTACGGGTGACTTTGCAGATCACCTTTATGCCGGACTGACCCAGGGGAGTCAACAATCGTGGGACCAGAGATGGTACGGGCTACCATAGAGAAGGTGCAGATCATCCAGGAGCAGATGAAGAATATACAGATTATGCATAAATTGTATTCCAACAGGAGATGGAGACCTATGGAGTTTGAGGATAGTGACCACGTATTTCTACGGGTCTCACCACGATGAGGTTTGCAGAGATTTGGCTAAGGTGGAAAGTTATCTCCAAGATTCATCAGACCTTTTTAGGTCCTCAGCAGAGTTGGCGAGCTGGATGTCGACGATGGGGTGACTTTTACGTAGGTTCTAGTAGAGATTGTGGATCGATAGGAGTGGGTCCTTCATGGATGGTCGATACCTCTAGTGCGCATTCGCTGGAATCACGAGAACCTCTAGGAGAGCACATGGGATCAGGAGGCTCAAATGCGTCCTCAGTACCCCCGCTTGTTCCCTTAGTTTGAGTTGTGGCTTACGGGGTCGTAAAGCCCTGAGTTGGGGAGAATGTAAAGACCTGGATTTTCCATGTAATTTTTTTAAAAAAAATATATGGGAATTTTACAAGTCTATGAAAATTGACGGCGCATGATTCTGAGGCCCGAAGTGCTCTGAATGAATTTCTGAACCTTTGTTCAGGTACGTTCAGTAAACGTGTGAGCAGGTTTTTCTAACTTTTGAACTGGTGCTCAGAATTGAAATCTGAGGGCACCGTTGAACTCGCAGCATCGGTTTTCACTTAAGAAGACTTTTATGTTGATGGAAGTTGGTCGAGGGGGTATCAATGGACACATCCAAGCCTGGGGCCCGTGTCATGACTACCCCAGGCCTGCCTTCCATAAGCAAGGGGTTGGCGACTAGCACCGAAAGAATTTTTCCATAAAACTGGGAAGGCATTGCCCTTATAACCTGTAACCTCACGTAACCATGGTCATAGTAAGAAATAGGTGAACCACGGTCAATAAGTTATACCTGGTGAGTTGACTCAAGAGATAACAAAGAAAACTCTCGGAAACACACACACAATCAGTGTTTTCGTGCACTAAGTTGGAAATTAGAAGTCAGGGTCCTGGTGTATGGATACGTCATCCGCTGCACCAACATTGGACTCCTAAAACTAAAAATCGCACTCATTACCCTTAACACTATTGCTTCATAGAAAATATCAGAGTCCTATTTCTTTGGTAGAACTGACTCCAGGACCACCTTCCATAGGCCAGGGGCTGGCGACTAGCACCGAAAGGCGTTTTCCCTAAAACTGGGAAGGAATCGCCTTTATAACATGTAATCTCATGTAACCAAGCATAGAGTAAGATATGAACACAAGAAAACTGTATAACCAAAATAATGTTGAAAGTAAAGGGTCCAGAATATAAGCCCAATAGTAAAGGTACAAGTATAACTAAATTACAAAATAACTAAAGAAAGAGAAAAGATAACTACTGGATCGTACTCCGAGGTTCCTACCTGAAGGGTAGGTACAGATCTCCTCCTCATCACTCCACATCCACCCGTCTCCTCTGTGTATTGACAGGCCATATGGTCCACCTCCAGGCACTGTCTAGTCCTGGTACTCTCAACCTCAGTCAGCGTTGTCCATCATCTGTATCCAACACAACAAGGTGCGGGCATAGCCCATGCAGGGTTGAGTATAACGATACTCAGTAGGGACCCCAAGACCCTCAAGGTCTCACAAAAACCACCAAGGATAAACCACAAAGTATTAAATCAACAGATAACCCTATGTAGGTATATTCCCATACATATACCTAAGTTATCAAGTAATCCATCTCAATAATGAGGAAAACACAGAGATATTGACTCATCTCACACTAGGATTTATTCTAGGAGTAGTAACAAGTAACATCCCCAGTCACATCGTTGAACACCTCAGCTACTGGAGATCTCCTCCTCTATTGAGTATAGTGGACCTTCCGCGTCACACAGAGGTGCTTCCCACAAACCTTGGACTACTGAGGTACTCCTCCTTTCGAGTATCATGGGTATACCATGTCACACAAAGGTGCTCCCCACCATGGGCCAGCCACGTCACACAGAGACACTCCCCCTCGTGACTTGCTGAGGTACTCCTCCTATTGAGTATCATGGGTCTGTTGTGTCACATAGAGGCGCTCCCCACCATGGCCTACTAAGGTACTCCTCCTATCGTGTACCATGGGTCTTCCACGTCATACAGAGGGGCTCCCCACTAGGGGTCACTACAAAAAAAGTGACCTTTACCAACAGAAAATTACCGATAGATAATATATTTGTTGGTAAAAATGATTAATTCCAATAGATATTAAATTAAGTTGATATTAAATATAGGTACCAATAGTTTTTTTTACCAACAAATATATCTGTTTATATTAGTAGTTCAATACCAACAAATCTTTTACCAACATTTAAATATGTTGACTTATCATAATAATACCAATAATTGATTTACTGATAAATGAATCTGTTGTTATTGATTATTATTACCAACAAATCTTTTACCATTATAAATTTTTTTTGCAATGAATTATTCAATAATATCAAATATTTTACCAAAAAATTAATATATATATATATATATATTACCTATTACAAACATATCAAAATGTGATTAATTAAAATAACCATAATTAAGTAATATTTATTGATAATATATATATATATATATATAATGAAGAAAGCTATGAATTTATACATATATAATATTTATGTTTATATACACACACACAAACCCATATATGAAAAAAAGTTATGAATTTATATATATATATATATAAACACAAACCCATATATGAAAAAAAGTTATGAATTTATATATATATATATATAAACACAAATCCATATATGAAAAAATAGTTATGGATATATATATATATACCCCATATATGAAAAAAAACGTAAAACACCTACCCCTGTATATACAGAGACCCCATATATGCAAAAAAATGCAAAAAAAACGTAAAACAAACCCCATCCCATTCCACGCGACCCCAACCTCCCCAACCCTAAGATTATGTTCCCTCCCCATAAGCCTCATCGCCCATCCTGTTCCCCACGATCCTAAGACCCTCTTCCCCTCCCCCGCCCCCACCCCCACCTCATATCCCTCACCGCCTCCGCACCTCCCCAATTGATGGCCTCCCCCACCACGGCTCAGCCTCCCCTGCCTCCCTTGCCTCCCCCACCACGTCTCAGCCTTCACGCCTCCCCAATCGATCGCCTCCCCCACCACCATTCAGCCCCATCGACTGCCTCCCCATCCACCGCTCAGCCTTTGTCCCTCCCCGATCGACCACCCTTCTCCCCATATGCTAGTGTCCATGCCAGGTCCTCTCCCAGATCAACCTCTGCTACCCCATCTCAATGATCTTCACCTCATGTCCTAGCATGGTTCTATTTGAACTATACATTTTGAAGCCATAATACCAGGTATGCATTCAGCCATGTTATTCAAATTTTTTATCTAGATTTTTCTTTTCCCACAACATAAGCGGTGACAGTTGGTTTCATTTACCAAACACTCACACATACAACATAAATAAAACCATTCCATTCAATTTAAATCAGATAACTTGGGGTGAATTGGGTCGCTTTCTTACCGATAAACAGTGTATCTCAGGACTTAAGATAGATGAATGTGGTAATATCATGGATTTCAGCTTGTTTTCTTCTAGACTTTCTATGATTTTTCTTTTAAATATTCACTCCTTTTCAAAGATAGTCATCAACTACTCTAATTTGAGGTAACTCTCTTTAGATTTTTGTATTTTAGATAATTGTAATACTGATGGTCTGGAAAAGAGTTTCCCAACATCAATGAACATACATGTTGATTTAGTCTAGTTCTCTCATGGTTTTCTACTTGCTCTAGTGGCTACTAACTTTTAAAGTTTGCAGATGCTTCTATTGATGCTTGGATCAGAAATCACTAATGCATATATTGTTTCCATTGATTCAAGCTATAAATTTTTAGAATTGCTTGATCTTAGTGAGTCTAGAATCAGTGACAACAGTATTGGTATGATCTAAAACATGTTCTTTGAGATGCTTTCAAGAACCTTCCTTTCTATCTGCCCTAAAATAACATCGAATGATCTTCAATTTTCCACTGCTCTATTGCTACTTTTTGAAATCATGATTTTTCTATTGTCCATATTAGGTTCCAATTCCCAAACCCCAATCTCTAAAAAATGTTATTTAACAAGTAAATGAAACTCCCACTAGAAAACGTCATGTTATTTATCTGAAGCTAATAATAAAACATCTCAGGTTAAAAAAGATGAGTATACTAGGCAGTTTTGGTTTAGATGTGAGTTTTCTATATCATTTGATTGGTTCTTTGTTCAACCCCTCTTCAAGTACTAAACTTGTGAATCTCTATTTTAGGCTATATTTAAACTTTCCAGTACTCATATTTGAATTTACTTGTAAATTTTCATCCATGATTGCTATGTATTTCCCTTTTCAACAAAGAAATGGCTCATTAAAACATTTGTATAGTATTAATGACATTGATTTTGATTTATAACGGCAACCATAACTTTTTTCTTCTTAGTGAGATTGTTTCTCTAGTTTCTAAATTTAAAAATTATTGCTAAGTCAGGTCAATAACCGCCATATGAAGCCAAGTAGGTACTGTCTGTTATTTCCTTTATAGGTTCGATTCCATTAAAAGTAGTGATACATAGAATTATGATTTATGATAACTCCTAATTAGAAAGAATAATGATAATAGAAAATTCATTATATTTGTAGACCAGCTTTCCATTATTGATGAGGACCGAGATCTTCTTGTAGATGTGGTTCATCTGAGATAAGATATTTTTTTTCCCAATTCCTCTTCCCTATAGTTATAATTGATCCCCTTTAGAATGATGGTTATCATAGTTATTAATGGTGCGCGCTATGGCATGCCATCGTGTCATGGAATGCGCCAGGAAGCCGAGCGCCACGCAATGGGTTCGTAATGGCTCATCTGAAAAGGCGCTCAGTGGTGCGCACTATTGTGTGAAATGGCACGTAGTGGCGTGGCACGCACAACTGTGCTAACCTGTTCGTGATTAAAAAATACCTCAAAAAACCCTCAAACGGCAATCTCCACCGCAGCGCAACACTATCCTCTTCCCGCGACAGCTGCAACCCAACCCCTACCAGACCAAGTTGAGCGGTGCGACCTAGTCATCTCCCTCAACAGCTACTTCCATACTGACTGACAATGATGACCCAACCCTCCTCATCAAGGGAAAGCGTACTCACACACACCTTGTGTGCAAACCTAACCCTAAGTAGTAATTTTTATTATTCAATTTTATTTATGTTTTCACTTTTTTTTTTCAGTTACTAGTGTCCGCCTCTTTGCCTATCGAGGGGCACTTCACTTTTTTTCTATGTTTTTTTTGTTTTTTGTTTTTTTTGAGATATATGGTTTAAAATATTTAATTTTTTGTTTTAAATATTTTTGGAATTTTTTTTGTTTCTTTTTTCTGATACGTTTTTTTATTCTTTCTATACGCCGCTAGTTAATATTGCCACGTGCCTTGCACCGCGCCATGAGCTTTTGCGCCAGGGGCCATTGTGCGCTGTGCACCGTAAATAACTATGATGGTATTTAGAAACCTTATGCTGAATATGCTAACCATAAATCCCGTAAAATGATCTTATCTTCTATTTTTGGAAAAATTTGGATCATATTGCTATCTCAAACGAAGACTTTGGATGGATGCACCAACAACATCAAAAGTGGTAAATCACTTTGAATTCAATTCCAAATTCACCAAAAAAATGAGAATGATAAATTTATTGACATGGTAAAAATTGATTGTTTTATTAAACATCTTTTCAATGTTCCCTATGATGATAATAATATAGGAATGATGTCAATAATATAGGAATGATGTCGTTTTTTTACTTGTGTTTTTACTTAGAAATTCCTCTACCTCTTGTGGATGAAAAGAATAGAGTTTTCGGAGTTGTTGACATGGACATGTTGTATTCTATTGATTCCTTGATAATGTGTATCATGAAGAGCTGAAAGGTTTTACTTCATCCACAGTTGGTCATGGTGTGTGGGGAGTAGTCGAGACCTCATGTTTAAGGTAATATATTGATGCCTCATTACTATTGTAGTGTTCTCACTAACATCTTAATTCCCTTAACCTCTTTATAATGCCTTGGTTTGAAATATAGAATCTGTTTTAGTGTTCTCACTAGAAATATATTGATACCTCATTCATTTATGCAATCTATGCCTCATCCATGTGTATAATCGAAGTAGAAACCAGGCGTGTTTCTTAGTGTGTGTAAAATCAGAATCTATGTACTATTTTTGAAATCTGTAATTTTCATTGCAGGGAGAGGGTGAGCATTGAAGGCCAAACCATGTGTAGAATCTATGTACTATTTGTGAAATCTGGATTTTTCATTACTGGGAGAGCATGAGCATTAATGGCTAGGCCCACATGGTATTCCCTATGGTGCAACATTACCAGCTTTGGAAATGGGGTTATGAGGCCATGAAGAAGAGATTGGATGTCCTACCCATAGGAAGATACATATTGAACATGTACCTACACGTTTTATTAGATGGATGAATCAATATTGGCCAACATTTTTCAACTAGCAGGTAAAGGGAAAAGTCGCCCAAGAAAAAAAGGTACATTAACCTCTCTTTCTTCTAATTAATCAATTACCCTACTATAGAGAACCATTGAAATGTTGAAATGTTCACAAGTAAAATATGATGAGAGTGATTAGAAAGTATACTGCAATTATTGGGCAGAGGGAATATTTTTAGACCTATTCATAGTTTTATTTTGTATAAATACAATGTGAATTGATGTCTATGCAATCTATCCCCTCACCTATTTTTTATATGAGTCTCTTAGAGTTCCAATTTGCAAACAAAGTCTTTCTTTTACTTATATTTCACCCATGTCTTGTGTGTCAAATCTGAAATATGGAATCTGTTTTAGAGTTATCATTTCATTCTCTTTGGAATTTGGTATCTATTTCAGTGTTCTCATCGTCATTACTGATAGGGGATGTGAATAAGATAGTGATGTGTAGTAGAGTGGGCGTTCATATTCAAGTTCCATTTTATGGGATCATCTAGGTTCATGCACTAATGAGTGATGTAACCCCTCATTGTAAGTCTTCTTGTCTTTTCCTTGATTTTCAGGTTCTTTTTTGGCATTCCAGTGGCATGGTGTATAGGTACATATCATTTTATTTGAGGGTGGGTAGCCCATGTATCTTGTAGAATCTAACTGGTAAGTTGTATCCTCCTCGACCCATGAAATTTTAGTTTTTTTAATGTACTTAATTGTTTTATGAAGGTGTATTTGTTTCATGGTTTGATATTCTGATGTGTTTTTCATACTGTTAATTTATTCATAGTTTTGATGTAGTCACATATTTGTACACATTTCTTTAAAATTCATTAACTAGTTTATTTTAATCATTAATCAATTTGGTTGATGGAATTAGCATGAAAATTAGAAGAAGATAAATCAATAGGATAGAATGAAATTGAGTAAGTAAAACAACCTTAATAATAATAGGATTTAGGAGAACAAAGTAGATGCATAGAAAGGTCCCCCTTGGGGGTATAAAAGATGATGTTCATTATAAATATAATAGAGGAGAATTAAATTTACATCCTTATAATATAGGTGGAAACCTCCAGTATATTCCCATGAAACATCTTCAACAATTTGATTGATAGGGATCTATGTATATTGTGCTCCTGAGTATGCATGGGATGGAATGTTGTACAAATTTTGTTTTATGTTCTTGGAGATGATTGCTGGAAGGTGGGTTATTGATATTGTTAGGTCCACTGACTAGAAAAATAAGATATCATGGGTAATTTTCAAGTTATTATTTCAAAACTAATGCCAAGTCTATATTTTTTCTAAATAAAAGGTTGTCTTTGAATGTTTATTTCCTTTTTCAGGTACCACTTTTGTTGAAAGTCAAAAGGAAGTTAAACACAAATGCAGAAAGTTTGACAGAATGGGGATAGAGTTGGATGAGCTGGCATAGATTGGAGCTGCATAGACTGGAGCTATCATGGATGAAGCTAGAGCTGGCATGGATGGGTGAGGCTGGAGCTGACATGGATGAGCTGGAGCTTCTGGTACTAGAATCACTAACGATGATGGGTTGGAGTTGTTGTGGTGGTTGATCCTTTTTGGGGGGATCAGTGTGTGTTTGGGGGGGGGGGTAGGGTTGTCAAGAATTGTGGAACAATCCTGGTGGGGATCCAAAAGGTTATGTTTGTAATGAATATCATTATTAATATAATTAATTTTTTTCTAATTTTGAGCATGTGTTAAAATCGTTTTAGCTTAATAATTAAAATATATATATTATATATAATAAATTAATAAATGTAATATGAAATTTTACAGGCAATAAAAATTTATAATTTTTATATAAATGTAATTTATAAAAAAATATTATATATTGGTAATATTATTACCAATAGATAAATTTGTCACCAGAACTTGTTTCTAAACACTTTAACCAACATATATATTATCTGTTGGTATTATTATAATTGCAACATAACTATTTTATCTTTCGCAAACACATTTCGCGACAGAGTTTTTACCAATAGTTTAGTGACAGGGATATATATGTTGGTAAAATGTTTTACCAACAGAAAATGACTTTTACCAACAGATATGTCCCCATTGGAAAAAGTGAAATATTTTGTAGTGGGTTTACCGCACCACACCGAGGCGCTCCCCACTGGCCCTGTCAAGTCACTTCAAGTCAAAAAGGTCAGCAGTCATCAAGTCTCAGCTAGCTACTGGGTTCCCTCACTATGCTCGCTCGTCTCTAGGAGGATCCGCTCCACGATCTACTGGTTGATACTCTAACTGCCATGAAGTCCCACTAAGAAGCGTCTCGAAGTTCCACCACATCATAGGGGTCTCAACGCAACAGATGGCGCGTCAATCAGACGTCTGGTCTATGAGTTATTAGCCTTTTAGTCCTAAGGTCCCGGTTGGATTTGTGCTCGGTACAACCTGACCATTCCCCATCTAAATTAAAAACTCCAGTGGGGTATACTCAAAGAGACTGTCTTGATCCAATATTTCCAGCACCGCTGATGGTTCCTCAAACAGACGTCTGGTGCCAAAGTTATGTCCAAAAGAGTATAAATGGGATGTAGTGGACCCGGGTTCAGCCCGGCCAGCTGGGTGGTCCGGTAGGCTGCGAGGGGCCACGGATAGCGCGATGCCATAGGGAAACTCGGTCGGGGAGGCTCGGCCAGGAGGGCGGAGGCCATAGGGTGGCTTATCCGGTGCAGCTCTAGGCCACGGGGTGGCATGGTTGGAGCGGCTTGGGGACGCAGGCGGTTCGGTCGGATCAGCTCAGGGCCTCAGGGTGGCTCGGCCGGAGCGGCTCGGCTGCGGGTGGCTCGACCAGAGCGGCTCGGCCATGGGTGGCCTGGCCAGAGTGGCTCAGAGGGCCGCAGGTGACTCGGTCGGGGCGGCTCAGAAGACCGCAGGCAGCGCAGCTGGGGAAGCTCGGAAGGCCACGGGCGGTGCGGCCAGGGCGGCTTGGCGAAATGGCGGCAGCTCGGAGGACGACGGCGAAGGCATGGAGGACAGCGGCAGCGGTTCGACGGACGGCAGTGGCGCTGGTGGCGGAGCCGCAGGGCGCAGTGGCCTTGGGTACCATGGAGCTACTCAGCCATGGGGGTGCCACAAGGGCGTGGAGATCGCAAGGCGGTTGTGGTCGTGGGGCGGTATCATTGTGTCATCACCTTCGTCATGTTCAACACCACAAATTATCACAATATTTGCGGAGTGGCCGGACCATGTTTGTTTGGCCCATACCCTCCGCATTAGGGAGGTAGCATATGGCTCAATAAGAACTTGAAGAAATACGTCAAGCTTTAAAACCTCCTGCAATGATTTATTCCCAATCCAGAAAATGAATTCAAGGGAAGAACATGGGAAAAGTATTCATACACAAATAAACCCCTACCTTGGATTTTTTATTGATGATGAAGAGAGAAGTCAAAGTTATCGACGTTTTTCACGCCCATCACACACCTCTGATCCCGAGCTCGTTTGTCGGATTAACGTTCTTCGATGGAGGTGATTCTTCATTGGTGGGATTCCTCCAAGAACTCTCCCCTTTTCCAAGCCTTTTCCCCAAAATGAAAATGGTCAACTGTTGTGTTTCCCCAAATTTTTAATTGTTGGCACAATTTCAAATTGGATTAATTAATTTGGCTTCACATAATTAATTGATGAGGTTGGCACAAAATTAATTAAATGAGGGTAGTAAAATTAAGTTATGGGAAGGGTTGGCATAATTAAGTGGGGAGCTCAAGAGTTTTCTCCCCACTTAATAGGGAGTTCAAGAGGTTTCAAACCTCAGGTGGTCCCCACTACCATAACCTCTCATGGGAGGTTAGGATCGGTGGTCCCCACCTCCGTAACCTCTCATGAGAGGTTTTAGTTCAGGTGGTCCCCACCTGTGAAATATCCACATGGGTGGTTACAAAAAATAAAATAAAATGTGATTATTTTATTTTATTATTTCCACAAAAAACCCAAAAATTAACTTTCACCCTTGACCAACAGTCGTCGAGGTGAAAGTATTCTTAATAAAAAATCAGCGCTGTGAGTTTAATGGTGTCCTAGGATTTCAATTCTAAGCACTGGTTCAAAGGTTAGTAAAAATCACTCGCACATTTACTAAATGTACCCGAACAAAAGTTCAGAAATTCATTCCGGGCACTCCAGGCCTCGGAATCACATGCCGTCAATTTTTTCAAACTTTTAAAATTACCATATATTTAAAAAAAATACATGGAAAATTTGGGTCTTTACATTCTCCCCACTTCAGGGCTTTATGTCCCTATAAGTCACAACTCAAACTAAGGGAACAATTGGGGGTACTGAGCACGCATCTAATCCTCCCGCTCCCATGTTCTCTCCTAGAGGATCTCGTGCTGCCAGTGAATGCGCACCAGAGGTATCGACCGTCCATGAAGGGCCCACTCCTATCGATCCTCAATCTCTACTGGAACCTCTGTAAAAGTCACCCCATCATCGACATCCAGTTTTCCATGATCGATGATGTGAGAAGGGTCGTGTGTGTATCTCCTCATCTAGGATACGTGGAAGACATCGTTCACTCGGTGCAACTGAGGTGGAAGATCTAAGTGGTATACCACCTCGCCAAATCTGTTGAGGACTTGAAAAGGTATGATGAATCTCGGAGATAACTTTCCACCTTGGCCAAATCTCTGCAAACCTCGTCAGGGTGAGACCCGTAGAAGGACGTAGTCGCCATCCTCAAACTCCAAAGGTCTCCATTTCCTGTCGGCATATGACTTCTGCCTACTCTGTACAGCCTTCATCTACTCCTGGATGATCTTCACCTTCTCTGTGGTAGCTCGTACCATCTCTGGTCCCATGAGTGTTGACAACCCTGGGTCAATCTAGCACAAAGGTGATTTGAAAGGTCGCCCGTACAACTCCTTAAAAGGTTCCATCCCTATGGTGGAGTGATAGCTGTTGTTGTACGAAAACTCCACCAATGGAAAGTGATCCTCCCAACTATGACCGAAGTCAAGGACACAGGCACACAGCATGTCCTCGAGGGTCTGAATGGTCCACTCAGTCTGGCTATCCGTCTAAGTATGGAAGGCGGTGCTCAAAAAAAGCTACGTCCCGAAAGCCTCCTGAAACCCCTTCCATAGTCGGTAAGTAAAATGTGCATCACGATCGGAGAAAATCGTCAAGGTTACTCCATGTAACGGTATAATCTCTTGCACATAGAGGCGTCCCAAGCTCTCTACTGAACCCTGCTCTCTGATCGGTAGGAAGTGGGCCAACTTGGTGAGTCGGTCGACGATCACCCAAATCAAGTCATTACCCCTGGATGTACATGGAAGTCCTATCACAAATTTCATGGATATCCCATCCCACTTCCACTCTGGGACCTCTAAAGGATGAACAAAGTCTGCTGGTACCTGATGCTCCACCTTCACTTGCTAACAAGTGAGGCACCTAGAGACAAACTCAGCTACTAATTTCTTCATTCCCAGCCACCAGTGCTATCATTTGAGATCTTGGAACATCTTCGCCACTCCTGGATGTACCAATAGAGGGGAAGTGTGGAACTCCCTCAAAACTTCCTTCGGAAGTGACACTGGTACCATGGTTCATCCTCTGAAGAGGATGACATACTCCCCGCCTTCAAAAAATCCATCAGGTGCCTGTCCTGTGGATATATGAGCACGTCGTGTCTCACAGTCAGCATCCCCACATTGTGCCTCCCTAGCCCATTGAAGGAGTGGGGGATTGACTGTAAGAGAATGAAGAAAAGTTTCTCCATATATATCCACAAAGGATATTTGTAAAGCATCCAACTGATTCGTCGCCTCACCAAGAAACTGTATACCAGACCTCTTGCTAAGTGTATCTGCAACAACGTTCCCCTTCCTAGGAGTATAGACTATCTTGAAGTCATAGTTCTGGAGGAACTCAAGCCAATGTCGTTGTCTCAGGTTCAGGTCCTTCTGAGTGAAGATATACCTGAGACTCTTGTGATCAGAGTACACTGCAAAACGTTCTCCCATCAGATAGTGCTGCCACATCTTCAAGGTGAAGACCACTATTGCTAAATCCATTTCATGGATATCATAGTTCTTCTCATGTTGTCTCAGCTGTCAAGAACCATATGCAATCACTAATTGCTCCTGAATCAGGACACATCCAAGCCTAGTCCCTGATGCGTCACAATAAACTATGTACCCTACACCCTCCTCTAGAAGCCTCAAGATGGGGGCACTAGTCAGCCTCTGCCTCAGCTCCTAAAAACTCCGCTGGCATTTCTCTAACAAAATTAAGGTTTTTCCCTTCTTCGTCAATACTGATAGTGGTGCTGCAACTCTAGAGAATTTTGGCACAAACCTTTGGTAATATCCATCCAAACCCAAGAAACTCCATACCTCTGTCACACTCCTAGGTGGATCCCAAGTAAGTACCACCTCAATCTTTGTCGGATCCACTACAACTCCATCCTCCTATATGACATGTCCCATAAAGTAAACCTCTCGGATCCAAAACTGGCACTTTGAGAGCTTTCTATTAAGCTAGTTCTCTTGGAGTGTGTCCAGTACTACCTGCAAATGATAGGCATGCTCCTCCTCAGTAGTCGAGTAGATCAGAATGTTATCGATGAAGACTAATACAAAGTGATCAAAGTATGGCTGAAAGATCATTTTCATGAGTCCCATGAACACTATTGGAGTGTTGGTCATGCCGAATGGCATAACCAAGAACTCATAATGGTTGTACAGGCACCTGAAGGTCGTCTTCTGCACATCCTCGTCTCGTACTCTGAGCTGGTGATAGCCTAATCTGAGGTCTATCTTTGAGAACCACCGTGCTCCCTTCCACAGATCAAAGAGGTCATCAATCCTTGGGAGTGGGTATTTATTATTCATGGTCACCAGGTTCAAGCACCGATAGTCAAAAAAAAGTCTCAAGCTCCCATCCACCTTCTTGGTGAACAAAATCGAGGCTACCCATGGAGAAACACTGGGGAAAATGAATCCCTTCCCCTGTAAGTCCTCAAGCTCTACCCACAGCTCATGAAGCTCTGCAGGATCCATCTGATATGATGGTATAGATATCGGTTTCATCTCAGGGTATAAGTCAATGTAAAATTCTTCCTCTCTGTGAGGTGGTAGACCCAGTAAATCATCAAGGAAAACATTTGCGTACTGGTCCACCACTACAGGATAGCTCGGACTCTCCACATTAACAGCTCCGAGGGTAATGCTAGCCAACTGATGGGTGATCGGTTGCACTCTCCTCCGAGTAAGTCCATCCTGGACTGAAAAGGATCCCTTCTCACCAGTGAAGGTAAAATTGGTCCCATCTATGCGTACACACCGCACCTTGCGCCTAATACAGTCTATCTGAGCATTGACTGTAGATAACCAGTCCATACTCAAGATGATTTTGTAAGGCCTCGATGCCACTACTAGGAGATCCCAGCCAAATTTCTCGCCTCCTTGAGTAAGCTCGCACTACCGGAACTAGTGTGTAATCGTCGAATCTGCTTCCGTAGGAGTCTCTAGCTGTAAGGATTGAGCCAACGGCTCCGTTAGAATCCATGGTCTCTGAATGAGAGCAGTGTCAATAAAATAATGACTAGTACCTGTGTCAATAAGTACTGAATCTAAGGTGGAGTAGACACAGATTGTATCTTATATCATCTCTGGAACACCATGATCGTAAGCCATAGCTATCTAGAGATGAGCTCTCCCCTTTCCACCTGCTCCCTACGGTTAGGGTGGACCTCTTAGTGGTGGTGGCAGTAACATCTCGAATCATCTCCCATCGCCAGCTGCATGGCTAGCACCTTTTCCATGTCCTCTTACTCTCTGTGGACCTCCTCGATTGAACCTATGTCTATGTTTGGGTGGTCCTTCGACCGTTTATTGATCATCCATATGACGGTTCGGATATTCATGATCCATTTGACCCTGCCTACCACGTGAGTAACATTGCACGATCCTTACCTGACTGGTTCCACCTCTGGTTCCCCACACAACTAATCCTGAGTTATGTGGTTGTCCACCTGTAGGTATGATCCTCTTGGGCCTCTGTGACATCTTTCTGCTACCAGCTGTAGAAGACTTCGCTACATGATGACTGATAGTGTGTCTCGCTGTTGGGGACTGCTCGGTAAGGAAACTCTCCACCAAGAGGGCTCTCTCTAACACCCCCACCTATGTCAGGATGCTAAGTGAAATCATCAAATCCCTGATATCTCACCTGATCCCCTACTCGAAGGTCCGGGCCCTAAATAATGGGTCTCACACCATATTTGTGGAGTAGCGTGAGAGGTCAATGAACCTCACTGAGTACTGAGCTACAGTCATGCTACTCTATTGCAGATTAAGAAACTTCTATATGCGCACTGCATGAAGAGTCGTTGGGACAAACTCTTCCTGAAATAGGATCTCGAAGTTTTCCCAGAGAAGCGTCACCTCATTGTGAACCTGGAGCATCAAGCTCCACCATCTGCCCGCTACTTCCTATAGAAGGCTAGCGGCAAGGATCACCATGAGATCGGTTGGTGTCCCTACGAGTCAGAAGACTCTCACCACAGCCTCTAGCCAATCCTCAGCCGCCTGTGGGTCTGTCTCTCCCCTGAACCTGGGTGGGCTCTGGCACTGGAACTTGTGAAACACGCTCAAGCGGCGTGCACTCTCTTCTACTGGGGCTGGTGGCATCGGTGGCCCAATGGGTAATGGTACCACTGGTTCCTCCACCGGTGCATCTACTAGAAAAGGGCCCTGCACCGAGGCCTCATTGCTTGGTGGGCTATCAGTGTGTACAACTCTCAGAAGCCTAGCTGGTTGTCCACATGGAGGCATCCTGAAAAGAAACAGTTGCACCATGGTCAATAATTTATACCTGGTTAGTTGAATCAAGAGTAACAAAGAAAACTCTTAGAAACACATACGCAATCAGTATTTTTGTGCACTGAGTCGGAAATCAGAAGTCAGGGTCCTAGTGTATGGATGCGTCAGCCACCGCACCAACACTGGACTCCCTGAACTGAAAACCACACTCATTACCATTAACACTATTGCTTCATAGAAAATATTAGTGTCCTATTTCTTTAGAAGAACCGACTCCATGCCTGCCTTTCATAGGCCAGGGGCTGGTGTCTAGCATCGAAAGGATTTTTCCCTAAAACTGGGAAGGAATTTCCGTTATAACCTATAACCTCGCGTAACCAAGCACACAGTAAAATAAGAACACAGGAAAACTGTATAACCAAGAGAGTGCTAAAAGTAAAGGGGCCGAAATAAAATCCCAACAGTAAAAGTACAAGTACAACTGAAATACAAAACAACTAAATAAAGAGAAAAGACAGTTACTGGATCGTCCTATGAGGTTCCTACCTAAAGGGTAGGTAAATATCACCTCCTCAGCACTCCACATACACCTGTCTCCTCTGTGTACTGACATGCCCTATGTTCCACCTCCGAGCATCGTCCTGTCCAGGTACTCTCAACCTCAGTCAGTGTTTTCCATCATCTACATCCAACACAATAAGGTACGGGCATAGCCCGTGCTGGGGTGAGTATAGCAATACTCAGTAGGGACCACGAGACCATTAAGGTATCACAAAAACCACCAAGGATAAACCAAAAATTATAAAATCAACAGATAACCCTACAAAAAGTTCATTGATTCTTGGAGATGGGTACTTGTTCTTGATCATCACCTGATTCAAGTGATGTTAATAAAGGCACGACCTCAAGATATCATTCAACTTCTTAATAAATAACACAAGATCTAACTAGGGGGATACACTAGGTTTGATAAATCCCTTCCCAAAAAGTTTCTCCAACTACACCCTCAAATTTTGGTTCTTATCAGGGGCTATTAGAAATGCCACAAAATATATCATTGTTTTCCTAGGGTTCAATTCCATGAATAAGTCAATATCTCCACTAAAATGTATTCCTAAATCATCTTTGGATAAGAAACCTATATAATCCTCCACTACTGTTGGAATATTGATGTTTGAAGAGCCTACAGCACCATAGACCAAACTTCTAAATTGATGGGAGATAGGTTTTATCTTCCTTCTCATGGACCTTAAAAAATTTTAAAAAAAGGTCATTCTCCCTATTGAAGGAGAATCTTGTCCCATCAGCTTGTAGGAATCTAACTCTACTGAAGTGATATGTCTATCATGTCTCATACAGTGGAAAACTAGTCTATACCTAGGATGATGTTATATAGTTTCATTTCAGCAACCAAGAGGTCCCATGAGAAACTATATCTCCAAATAGGTAACTTAAACTATTAGCATATGTGAGGAATGTTATAATCAATACCTATAGAAACCTCTATCCAAAACTAATGTGATAAAGACTCTATAATAATCTCTATCTCTCATAAAAGGGATATGAAAATGAAATAATGACTCTTTCATGTTTCTAAAAGTACTTATGCTAAAGTATATAAGAAACAAATTGTACCTATAATTATCTCATGTGTAGCCTAGTCATAAACATCCATATCATGCAACTAACCATGCCATTAGCCACTAACCCACTAGGTCCGATGAGGGTCACCTGGTGGTGTTGGTGGTTTTAGGTTATAGTGTCATCCTACACCTATAGATCCTCCTCTTGGGGATCCTCCAATTCCTATTTCAGTTATTCATCTCTAGGAGATTCCTTGACCATGTCCATGATATCCCTAATCAAAAAACTGCCTTTCTAGTAGAGATACTTCCATTATCTAACCACCCTCAATAGTGAATCAAGTCAGGAAGTCATGAGCCATGTGATCTCACCCATCATAGACACAACACCAACCATATCCAAACTAAATAGATCCTCTATGTAAGCCTTGTGTTGAAAATCCCCATGTCTAAGTTCAAGAAAGAGTATATCACCTACATCGAGACCTTGATGATTGATTTCTACCAGATATTTCAAATGAATCATCCCTATGATAACCATTACCTACTATATCATCTAGATTTCACTATTCTAGGAATCTCTCTATCCTAAAGATTTATTCCAACAATCCAACATAAGTAGGAATGTGTATAGATATCATGCTAGATTGAATGTCCCTATGGAGTCCCTAATCAAGATTATATTCCTAGAAGTATCTATATCACACCATATAGTGAGTGTAGAACATGAGTTCAGTAAACCTTAGTGTATACTTTGTAACTGACTTATCACATTACCACAACTAAAGGATCTATTGGATCTACAAAAATCACATGATTAATGGATAATATTCATTGTGTACTAATTTTTTAAAGTATATCCGTGAGAGTGTCTCTTCATCATGGGTTTTAGTGACCACATACCACCAATGAATTTATAATCAATGAAGATGACTAGTTTGGAGCACAATTATCTAATTGATTAAGGTTCTTGCAAGCCATAAAACTCATACCACCGACTCAATTCAACCCTTTAATGCCTAACCTTATAGCTCACCATGAATCCTAAGTGGTATCTATCACATAAAATCACACAACATACTAAGACTATGTTTATAATTTTCTTAACATTCTTGGGATATTGATTGCTCAACATATATATCATCATCCAAATGAATCACTTGAGGTAGTTTGCACACTTCTCATCGGGTGGAAGCACTGCCCTCTACTCTTCTAGAGGGAACATCTCATGAATAGGTCTTTACATTTAGGGATTATCACTAAATCAATCATCATCATGACTCTATCATAGCATCCCAGCTATTTGTCATCACAAGGGAATCCTAAAAATTAACAAGCCTTTCCATTTTTATATAATCATATATAGAAAGATGAATAAAGAAGGACATGGAAGTTAAGAACTCATCCCTACATTATACATGAACCATTAGTATCCCTATAAATAGGGCCTAAACATATCAATTCAATGAACAGGTGATATGAGTACTGGTGAAAAAAATACATCAGTGAACACACTATAGCTAAGTTCCCCAACCCAAGAGTCGAACTCAAGACACTTTAACACATCCATCATAATTTATCAACCAATCCTGGTGATATATCCAACTGCAAACATTTTACCAATGATAAACCTCCTTTGATGCCACTCTATCACAATCCAACCCACCAAGGCCCTTCTTGGACCAATAGAAAGCTAAGATTGACACCCAAAGTTCACTTACAATAGGCCTAGTTATGACGACAAGAACTGAGTCATCATATCACTAAAATGTGATTCCTTAGGATAAAGTACTCGTATGCACACACAAAAACCAACTCCTTGTAACAATTAAGAGTAATAATAAACTAAAACCTCTAATTTGTAAAAAAAATTGTGTGATGAACTCTAGTAAATACATCAAAGTGACTGATAAATATCCAATATTATAAAAGGGAACAATATACACACAACCAAGAAGATGGAAAAAGTCCCAACCTAACAACAACTGAAAATGGGAAAAGTATAGGAGATCCCAACTCATGATCCCTGAGTTCGAACATTGAACATGATCATCACCTCCAAATAAAATTATGATCCACTAATACTAGGTCCACCAAATTCACCATAAATATATCTTTTTTATTCATAAGAGATGAAACATATAGGAAAATCCCATGCATGGTTGAGTAAAAACATACTCAGTAGGATACCCCGAAAAACCAAGAGGGAAGAAATATAGTAGAAAAATCAGCTCAACCCATAAATCAATGAAGGTAAAGGAAACCCAATAATAGATATACTCATAAATAAATCCAATTAAAAGTTATAGGAATATCAAACTCCATGGCTAGCTAATAATTATGAGTATATCGTATATCCATGATCTAGTGTTGACCTGATACTATATGTCCAACTTGTAACTGACTGGAAAACATATATAGAAGGACATGTGCCTCACTGGTGGATGCCTCAACAACATTATTTTCAACTTTAATAGAGGACCCACTCTCTAGAGCTAAGTGATGGGGGGTTAATAACTCTACATATTTGGGACTCACTCCCTATTAAGTATGTGGATTACTAACTCTACCTTTAAATAGGGTATGGGAGACCCGTTTTCTGAGAGTCCCATCATCAGGGGAGTATCGATCCCATCACCAACTCAAATTATCATTCTTGATCTCTGATTTTAGGACTAAATATGGTCCTTAATCTGTACATCTACTAATCATGTATCAAATATGTATGAAGTTGGCATAAAGGATCACATCATGCTTAAAAGTGGAAAAAATCCCTTGTAGGTCTAGTTTAGAACATGAATTGGGAGTTCACATTATGAGTCCTTATTGAACAATTCACGATGTGAAAGAATCATTCAAATTATGAATAAATTCCTGAATAAGTGAGAGTAATCAGTCACAAAAATTCAAGGTGTTATGAAGTACTTAACACCATGAATATTACCATCAAGACCCTTTATTACCCTTTACCTTCAATATAGTTTCTGATTCAATTGTGGTTTTTATTGAAATCCTCCCAAGACATGTTGTTTCAGTTTTTACCTTCACTAGAAGACTATTTCCAGTAACCAATCATCATAAACTATGATCTTTGGCTATTCACATGGTCTACTCTTCATCCAGAACACACTTCCCATTCAAGAATCCATCTGTCTCACCCATGAATTCCCATATTTCATCGCTACAAGACACAAAATCATCACCAATCACGGAACCATGTGTTGATAGGGTTCCACACAACATCAATATATTTGTAGCATGTATCTAGAGGTCAAATCATACTCTAACTTATCCAAAAATAATTGATTCACTAACCACATTTTCTGATAATAAAGAATGTAAAAAATAGGGGTAGGTTCCATCAGACATTAAATTGAGAATCTTTGACAATTGAAACGAATATACCATTGATTTTAGTGTTGGAAATCTCAAATAAAATGGGAGTAATATGACATATCAAATATTCCAAGGATAAAAAATAATAATTTTATATGGATATAAAAATATAATTTCCAAGGATTCAAAAGTATTTAATCTATTAATGTTAATGAAAGGAACAATAGGGTAAAATATACAAATAGGGAAGCCCTACCTCATAGTTGGATCAATCACTAATGAATAATGATTCCTTGATGACATAATTTGTTATTTTTTAGAATATAATCATCGATGATGATCCCGAACAACTAAAAATAACCAAAACATGATCTTCAAATGCTGGGGATCAATTCTAATAATTTAGGGCTAGAAGATCTCCAAATTTCATCAAGGGATCACAATATTTCAAGAGGAATAGAGGTTTAATGAAGAAATTTGGAGGGCCCTCGAGATTATAGGTAGACTAGGGATTGACCAGTTCATGAAATGAATCAATAGTTTATATCATTAACCTCATATGTTTTATTTTTTCTAAAACATCATGAATCCATAAATTCCATAACCTTATAAAACTTTTCCTTGAAAATTCATGCTGTAAATTATGTATTCATGCCATGAATTTTCACCTACAATTGAAAATATATCAACTCAAACATTATCCTCCTAAAACTTCCTTTAAGCACACTTATCACCCAACACACATTATAAAACAAACTGGTTCATGGGTTGATACAAAAAATGGAATCATTAATAAAAAATTTAAGAATCCTAACAATAAAACCATAGTCATTTCATTCTCCCCACCTTTAGGGATTTTAACCCCAAAAAACAAAACCTATCCAAATATGTGAGGGTATAATGGTCGGATCAGTATTTAATGCTCCCATAAGATCTTTTAAGGGTCCTCATGTTTCTAAAGGAAATTCTCTATGGTAATGGTCCTCCCAAAATTGATCATCTCCTTCCAATCCTCGTTCATCTCATGGTACTTTGAAAAGGTGGATCTGTTCTCAATGTCTAGTTCTCTGCTATCAATAATGTATGATGAATCATGCATACATATCCTAAACTGAAAAACATGAAAGAAATAATATGCTTGATCTAATTTTTTGGGTAAAGACAAGAGGTATGCAACCTTTCCAGCCCTATTCATTATCTTGAATTACTTAATAAACCTTGAGGATAGCTCGCTACCAAGATCAAAGCCTCATAAACCACATCATGGAGAGACCATCAGGAAGACATGATTTCCCTACCTAAACTCCAAATTCTTACACCATTGGTATGTATAATATTACTAACAATTATAATATATCCTTATATGCTCATAGATCTCTTAAACCTTCTTTATCATCTCTTATACTAGCTTTAGTCCAGAAAGTCATGTCTCCCCAATCTCAGTCCAATACAAGGGTAATCTGTAGGGTCTCTTGTAATATGTCTCGAATGGTTCCATGCCAATGGTGGAGTAATAACTATTAATATAAGTGAACATCACTGATGTTAAGTTATCCTCCTAACTCAAACTAAAGTCTAACACGTATTCTCTTATTATGTCCTCAAAAACATTAATATTTTACTCAGTCTGACCATCCATCTAGGGGTGAAACATTGTAATCATCTGTAACTATGTAAGATCTTGATCATTTCTAGAGATGTATTAGGCTCGTTTATAGGTACTCTTTTTCTTTTTATTAAGTAATTTTCATTTGGGTATTACCTTAGGGTGCGTTTGGATGAAAATTTTGAAATTTTGAAAGGAAATGAGAAAGTGAATGGTTATCGCACGGTTTTCTCAAATCATGCCCCCATCCCAATAAACCATACTGGTGTGGATTTTTATAATTGGAACATAATTTGTCAAAATGTTCACCCTAATAGGATAAAACATCCCCCCCCCAGAAGAGGTGCATGGTTAGGCACACAGTTAGGAGAAACTGGTGCCCCAAGCAGGAAATCATGTGTACGGTAATTAAATACCACTAAAATTAGATTTTAAATTCCTTGAACCCCTAAAACTCACCCTATTCAATACTAACTCAAACCAACACAATTTATCTCTATTTTAGATACTATTTTATGTATTCTAAGACTTTCTAACCTTTTTTCATCGCGATTCAAAATCTGGATCAAATATTTTCACCCCTCCTGGTAAGAGAATCTAATCCCACTTGGTTTCTCATTCTTCTTTCTCTCTTCTCCCATCCTAGAAAGATTTGTTCTTTTTATATTGATTATATATAGATCTAGGATTGTGGATATAGATCTATATTTTAAGGAACTTGATTTTATTGATCTTCATTTAGGTTATAGATCTGGATCTCATTTTACACTGTTACTCCACTGAATTTTGTGGATTTCTATTGGGTGATTTCTCATCGATAAATCAAGTTAGGTTGGATATTATTCAAATATCATAGTCATGATATCAATTAAGTGTATTTTATTATATAATTTCTAGGGTTTGTTTAGAAATTGGAATTAATAAATTGAATTATTTAATGTGGTCAATTAATTAATTGAGGATTGGGGATTTGATTGAATTGGGATAATTAATTGATGAATTAATTATCCGAGTATTGAATTATGGAATTGGGATAATTAATTGATGAATTAATTATCAGAGTATTGAATTGTGAATTGGGATAATTAATTAATTAATTAATTATTAGAGTATTGAATTGTGAATTGGGATAATTAATTGATGATTTAATTATCAGATTATTCAATTGTAGAATTGGGATAATTAATTGATGAATTAATTATTAGAGTATTGAAATTGTGGAATTGTGGATAATTAATTGTTGGATTAATTATTAGAATGTTGAATTATGAATTAAGAATAATTAATTGGTGAATTAATTATTGGATGCTGAGATTATGATACGATTAATTAATTATTGAATTAATTAATAGAAGTGATGTGATTAATTAATTGTGAAAATTAATTAATGGGATAGATATGATTAATTAATTTCTGAATTAATTATTAAAAATTATTTGATTAATTAATTGTGGAAATTAATTAATGAGATGGGTATGATTAATTAATTAATAGAAATGATGTGATTAATTAATTTTTGAAATTAATTAATGATATGGGTTTGATTAATTAATTGTTTAATTAACTAATATAATGATTTTTGAAATGGACTTTTATTGTATGACACGTGGTTATTATTATGTTGTCATGGAGCAACACATGGTTTAACTTGGTTGTGAGTGAGGGATTTCCCAAGGAAGACCGTGAGAGCTTCCATTTTGATTTCCAAAAGATTATGAGATCCTTCGGGGAGGAAGACTGTGAGATCTTACATTTTGATTTCCAAGGGAATGTGAGAGCTCTTGGAGTTGGTCCAAGGAAAAGGCCATGAAATTTTCCACTTTTATTATAAATCTACTATGTTTCGTTTAGTCTCACTCATTTTATACCATTGAGGTTAGAGCCCTATGTTAACATTACTCATGTCAAATTTATTTAAATGTTTTATTAATTTTATCATATATTAATTGTGATAATGAGGGATAAAAATGGAATTCAGATATATGATATCCCTTGGAGATAGTTTAGACTATGGCATGATCTGAAGAAGGTATTGAGGTTCGGGTGTCCTCAGGAGCTCAGGGGTTTATGTGGTTAAATAAATAACAATTGATAATGTGATAATTGTTTAATTATGCATTAAACTTATTTATTTATAAAACTACATACACTATTATTTACTGTATATTGTTTTATACACCATTAGTGGTGGCCTACTGAGTTGTACTCACACTCTACTTGGGCTACCTAATCAGTACCTGAATATATTTCATTTTTTTAGGACAGGATAAGGGAAAGGGCCCTATGTTAGATGGATGGGTGGGGATGGATCATGGATAAGGGAACTGGACGTGGTTCACAGACCGCTTGGTAGTTGTTAGTAGCTTTACTTTTGAGTTGCATTTTACACTTGAAGCATACTTTATCATGGAATATTTACAGTTTACTTTTTATATTGTATCTACAGTTTTATTCATCTTGTGATCTTGGTACTATTTTGTTTCTGGTTATATGTTATTCAGTTATTGTTTCTTATTTTTCTCTAGTGTATTACTCTGGTAAAAGAGGGTATAATCCCTCCATGATCAATATTAAACCCTCAACACTAGTTGGTATCCTCTAGAGTATCGAGAGCTGCTCTAGAGATCATGTGGCAAACCGGCTCGGGGAACCGAGGTGTGGCACTTGGGTCGGGTCATTACAAAGTGGTATCAAATGAGTTTTATTTTATTTTATTTTTTCTTACTATTTAGGAAAGGTAGACAGTATATTAGGAATATTTGGTCCTTGGTTATGATATCTTACATGGGAGTTTCAAACCCACCTATGGGGGAAAACCCAAGTACCCAGGGTGGGATTTTTGTTAGTACTATTTGTTGTTACAGTTGAATATTGTTTCACCTTGGGTGATGAACTTGTTGTGTGATGTGATTACTATTTCTGAAAATTGTTGAGGATTGACTCATGGCCCATTATGTCATGATAGTTGAGTTTTCATGCATCATTCTAGGAACTCAAGATTATTTTTACATGCATCATTCTACGTACACATGAGAAAATTAGTTTTGGGTAAGTTGTTAAACTTGAAAAAAATTTCCTTTATTGTGAAACTGAAATGAAAATGGTGCCTAAAATGGATTTGAAAAAGGTTTTAAAATTATACAAGATGAGAATAAATAGGTGTCTAATGATAAACAGGATATGATAATTTGTTTACTATTGTTAATCAGGACCTAGGTGTAGGATGGTTAAGGGTAGTGATAGAGCATCAGTTTTAACTGTGTGGCAAGGTTTGGGGAAAAGAATTGTTGTGACTTGTTGTGATTGTCCTCTTATGTAAATCAAATAAAGTGGTATTATTTATCTTGATAAATGATTTTGGAATTTTAGATATATGACTCTATGATGATGCTTATTAAGGGGGTGAAAGGAGGATATGGCTAGGGATAATCCTCTAGTGGTAGAACCTGAGGCGGTGATAGTGTCGGGTGGGGAAGACGGAGATCAGTTCTGAGTGAACTTTTCTCACTTCATGCAATTCATGGAAAGAGACCTAGGGAGTGTTGTGAAAAGAATTTATGATCTGAAAAGAGAGTTCCAGTTTCAACACCCTTTGAATTTTACTGGAGATGTTGGACCTGAGGAAGCTAAGTTTTGTATTGAGTCTATCCGGACTATACTTGACCACTTGGAGAATCCTACTAAGAAGAGAGTCAAATTGGATATCTATATGTTACATGGTCATGAGAAGCATTAATGGGAAATCTAGACTTGGTATGGATAGTTGGAAGTTGTGGAATCAATGGAATTTCAAGAGAAGTTCATGGAGCACTTTTATCTAAACACACTGAGATAGGAGAGAGTAGCTGAGTTCATGAGATTAACTCTGGGGAATATATTCGTGATGGAATATGTTGGATGCTTCATAGATTTGTAGTGATTTTCTCCAGTTTTGGTAGGATATTAGGATATTGAGGAAAATAGGTTTCAATGTGGACTTAAATGTAAAATTAATTCTCAGGTAACCATCTTCAGGATGAAGAAGTTTTCAGAAGTGGTGAATCAGGCTCTTATATTTGAGGGGAACCTGAAGGATGATTCTAGTGGTGGACAGGTGGTTTCTTCTAAGAGACCATGAGGTATGAATTTCAAGAGTTAGAATCATTATTATGAGAATATTATCTAGATAATTGGAAAGAAAAGTTTCCATTCAAGGGGAACAGTTACTCAGGATCTTACCTGAGTGGTTTTCCACCAATGTTGTAGGTTGGGGCACTTCCATAAACATTGTCCCTAATCACCAATAGAGTTTCGAGGTTTCAGAAAGATGGGACATCTACAAAGGTTCTATAGGAACCTACAAAAGATGGTAAGTGATAGAGGAGATGGAAAGACCTAGGGTGTGGGAATGGTATCTTCTACACCATATCAGTCTAGCAGCTATAATTCTACTGGACAAGGAAATAGAGATAGTAGAGGTGGGGCTTCTAGAAAAGAGTGTATGTATCAGCAGAGTGGTGCAACTTAGTGGATTCATACTGTATCGCATAGAAGATGGTAAGTATAGTTATATTCCATTTAGTCTACACTTATGGATAGTGAGGTTGTACCATCAACAGTGAGAGGTACTATTCTTATAGCTTTTATATTAGCTAGTGCCTTATTTGATATTGGTGCCTCTCATTTCTTTATATCAACAAAGCTTGTTAATGGGTTGATCATGGTAGTGGATTTTGTAAGTAGGGTTATGAAAATAGATACATTATTGGGAGTATAGTCAAGATACATATGTTTGTGCAAGGGGTGTTCTCTCGATATTGGGGAGTACTGTTTTCTCTGAAATCTCTATATTCTTGATATGTTAGGATTCAACCTAATTTTGGGTATGGAATGGTTAGTTTCATACTGATCATCATGAGTCTTGATGAACAGAGTCTTTATTACATACATGTATTGGTTTGTGGTAGTGTTCTTGGATGGCATCTTAGTTTACTCCAAGACTCATGATGATCATTCCCAACACCTTGACATCATCCAGAGTACACTGAGGGCATCAGCTATATGTCAATCTATCTAAGTGTCAGTTTTGGATTGACTAGGTACACTTTGTAGATCCCATAATCTTGAAGTAAGGTGTAACAGTGGACCCATAGAAAGTACAATAGTTGTATATTGGGATCATCCCAAGAATATTTTTGATGTCCAAATCTTTCTGGGTCTAGCGGGATATTATTGGAGGTTTATCCATGACTTTTACCAATTGGAAACAGTGCTTGGGGTCATGACCAAAGAGGGTATAGAGTTTTAAAGGTTGGAATAATGTGAGATGGTATTTTAAGAGTTGAATAATCATTTAAAATTAACACCAATATTGATCTGATCCAATACATATGAGGAGTATATAGTGTGTTGTAATTCTTCTAGGATCAGACTCAGAGCGATATTGATACAGGGAGATTGAGTTGTGGGGTATGGGTCTCGACATTTTAGGCCGCATGAACAAAAATACCCTATGCATGACCTCTATTTGGATGCAGTGGTGTATTATTTGAAGTGTTGGAGGAATTATATATTGGTGGAAAAGTTTATTGTGCATACATATCATAATATTTTGAAGTATATCTTTTCACAGCGAGACTTGAATATCTGTAAGTGGATATGGTTTGAGTATATATAGTCGTTTAATTTAAAACTAGCATATACAACTAGGAAATGAAAAGGTGTGGTTGACGCTTTGAGTAGGGAAACTCGGACTCAGGTAGGTCAAGATTCTAGTGCTGAGTGGAAAATGATGAATCTACTAGTGAAGATATATGTGGTGGTTTGGGAGAGTCAGGATTAGATGACTCTCATATCAATTTCAGTAGAATCTACACTTTTGAGATGGACCAGAGAAAGGCAGTATAAGGATCTAGAGTTCTTGACCTTGAGGGAAAGCCTTGAAGGTGGGGATTCACCTTCAGAGTGAAGCATAGATGAGGATGAGATAATCTATGTTAGGAATCGTATTATTGTGCCTACAATCATGTGAGAGGATTTGATGCGGGAATTTCATGCCTTGAAGTGGGTGGTACATCCAAGTGTGACCAAAATGTACAGTGACCTACGACAACAGTTTTGGTGGTCGGGAATAAAAAATAAGATATCAAGGTTTGTGAAATGATGTTACACCTATCATCAAGTTAAGTTTGAGCATCAATGACCTATAGGTTTACTACAGTCATTGCCCATTTTGGAATGGAAGTGGGGAGACGTGACCATGGACTTTTTGTTGGGTCTCCCGAGGATGCCTCAGAAGAATGATGTTATTTGGGTTGTCATGGATATACTAACAAAAGTAGTTCATTTATTGCCTATATGGGAGACTTTCTCAGTGGATCAGTTAGTAGATTTGTATGTTCGGGAGATAGTCCATCTGTATGGGGTGCCATGGAATATAGTTTCTAACCATGACTCACACTTTACTTCGTGCTTCTGGTAGGGCTTACAGAAGGTGCTTGGTACATAGGTTTTATTGAGTGCGGATTTCCACCCAGGATAGATGGCCAATAAGAGTGTACTATACAGGTGCTTGATGATATGTTGTGAGCATGTTTCCTAGACTTTGGAGGATCTTGGGAGAAGCACCTTTCTTTGGTGGATTTTTCCTATAACAATAGTTATCAACCAACGATACAAAAGGAACCATACGAGGCACTTTATGGTAGGTCATACCGATATCCTATGTGTTGGATCTTGGTAGGTGAGTCAGAATTGTTGGGACCGAGTCTTGTGTAGGAGAAGTCAGAACAGTTTCAGCCGATTCAGAAACATATGGCTACTGCTCAGAGTAAACAAATTTCATATGCTGATACATGTCGATGACCCCTAGAGTTTATAGAGGGTTATTGGGTATTCCTTTTAGTGTCTCCAAGATTGGGTCACCATTGGATACGGAGGTAGGGAAAGTTGGTTCCCATGTACGTTGGACTGTTTGAGGTTATGGAGAGAATGATTTTGGTGGCGTACCGATTGGCTCTTCCACAGAGATACAATGCTATGCATGATGTTTTCCATGTATCACAACTACGATGGTATCAGCCTGATCCTTCTCATGTGGTCGATGTGGATGATGTTTAACTTGAGATAGATGCATCCTTTGAGGAGCATCTGATACGTGTGTTGGATTTTAGTGGGAAATTGTTGTAGGGAAAGAACGTACTGATAGTTTGTGTATTATGAAAACATGGTCACATGTAGGAGGAAACATGGTAAAGGGAAGCAGATATGCAGGCTCAGTGGCTTGATATTTTTGACTGAAATCTTATAGATTCTTGGGAGTGCAGCTTGAGGATGAGCTATTATAAGTTAGAGAGATTGTAAGATTATAACCTTTTTTAGATATGTCTCAAGCTTGTTTACAGGTACTCTTTTTATTTTTGTTGAGTAATTTTTTTGGGTTTTACCTTGGGGTGAATTTGGATGAAAATTAGAAAATTCTGGAAGGAAATGGGCATGTGCATGGTTGGTGCATGGTTTTATCAAACCGTGCACCCCAACCTAGCAAACCTTGAAACCCTAGATAGTGGGAATTTGAACAGTTAGTGCACGATTTGTAAAACTGTGTGCCCTAATAGAAGAAATTGTGCACACCCTATAAGAGGTGCATGATTAGGCACATGGTTAGGAGAAACTATACACCCTAGGAAGAAAATCGTGCGTACAGAAATTAAATCCTCTGAAAAATAGATTTTAAATTCCCCAAGCCCCTGAAACTCGCCCTATTCTATCCAAACTCAGAACAACATGATTTCTCCCCATTTTAGAGCCTCCTGGATGGATTCCAAGTCTTCCTTACCTCTGTTCTTTGTGATTTAAATCTCGAATCGAAGATCTTTACCCCTCCTAATAAGAGTATCTTATCCCGCTTGTTTTCCCGCTCTGCTTTCTTTATTCTACCATAGAGAGGGTTGTTCTTCCTGTTTTGATTAGATTTAGATCTAGGATTTTTGGATATAGATCTAGATTTGAAGGATCTTGATTTCATTGATCATGATTTAGGTTATATATATAGATCTCATTCTACACCGTTTCTCTACTAAAATTTTGGGGATTTCTATTGGGCGATTGTTCATCGACGAATCGAGGTCAGTGATCTATTATTCAAATATAATAGTCATGATATCAATTAGGTGTATGTGATTGTAGAATTTCTAGGGTTATTTTAGCAATTGGAATTCCTAAATTTAATTAATTAATGTAGTCAATTAATTAATTGAGGAATTGGGGATTTGATTGAAATGAGATAATTAATTGATAAATTAATTATTAGAGTATTGAATTGTGAAATTGGGATAATTAAGTGATGAATTGATTATCGGAGTTTTGAATTGTGAATTGGGATAATTAATTGATGAAATAATTATTGAAGTATTGATTTTGTAAATTGGGATAATTAATTCATGAAT
Source organism: Viscum album (assembly GCA_963277665.1). Taxonomy (NCBI): domain Eukaryota; kingdom Viridiplantae; phylum Streptophyta; class Magnoliopsida; order Santalales; family Viscaceae; genus Viscum; species Viscum album. The sequence goes on along the minus strand of OY728146.1, from coordinate 123,736,048 downwards.
TAATTATCAGGTTATTGAATTGTGGAATTGGGATAATTAATTTATGAATTAATTATCAGAGTATTGAAATTGTGGGATTGGGATAATTAATTGTTGAATTAATTATCAGAATATTGAATTGTGAATTGTGAATAATTAATTGGTGAATTGATTATTGGATGTCGAGATTATGATATGATTAATTAATTCTTGAATTAATTAATGGAAGTGATGTGATTAATTAATTTTGGAAATTAATTAATGGGATAGATATGATTAGTTAATTACTGAATTAATTAATATAAATGATGTGATTAATTAATTGTGGAAATTAATTAATGATATGGGTATGATTGATTCATTTTTGAATTAATTAATAGAAAATATGTGATTAATTAATTGTGGAAATTAATTAATGATATGGGTATAATTAATTAATTGTTAAATTAATTAATAGAATAATTTTTGAAATGGACTTTGGTTGTATGTCACTTGGTTGTGATTATGTTGGCATGGAGTAACACATGGGTTAACTAGGCTGTGATTGAGATATTTCCTGTGGAAGACCATGAGAGCTTCCATTTTGATTTCCAAAGGACCATGAGATCCGTTTGGGAGGAATATCGTGATATCTTCCATTTTTATTTCCAAGGGATAGTGAGAGACCTTGGAGTTGGGCTAGGGAAAAGAGTGTGAAAGCTTCCCATTTTCCTAGAAATCTATTATGTTTTGTTTAGTCTCACTCTCTTTAGACCCTTGAGGTTAGATCCCAATGTGTACATTACTCATGCCAAGCCAATTTACATGTTTTATGCATTTTATCAGATATGAATTGTGATAATGAGTGGTAATAATAGAATTCAGATATATGATATCCCTTGAGGATAGTTAAAACTCTAGCATGAGTTGAAGAAAATATTGAGGTTTAGGTGTCCTCGAGAGCCCATAGATTTATGTGGTTAAATAAAGAATAATTGATAATGTGATAAATGTTTAATAATTAATTGTAATTATTTATTTATACGACTTCATACACTTTTATTGACTAGATATTGTTTTAGACACTATTGGTGGTGGCCTACTGAGTTTTACTCACACCCTACTTGGGATTGTTGATTGGTACCAGAATAGATTTCATGTTTATAGGATAGGATAATGGTAAAGACCCTGTGTTAGATGGATGAGTGGGGTTGGAGCATGGATGAGGGAACTAGACATGGTTCAAGACCTACTTGGGAGTTTTTATTGTTTTTACATTTGAGTTTCATTTGACACTTGGCACATACATTATCTTGGAATATTTTTTGCTCACTTTTGATATTGTATCTTCAGTTTTTGTCATCTTGTAATCTTGTTACTATTCTATTTATGGTTATATGTTATTCAGTTATTGTTTATTATTTTCCATTGGTGTATTACTCTGATAAAAGAGGGTATATTCTTTACATGATAGATATTAGACCCTCACTGTTATTCGGCATCCTCTAGCATACGGGGTGAATGCCTGAGATCATGTGGCAAACTGGATCAGGTCACTGGGGCATGGCACCTGGGCCAAGATGTTACAAACTAGGTCCTGAATGACTTTTGAAAACCCCTCCACAATTGTGATGTGTACCGAGAATCATGGTCGAAGATAATCATTGAGGGTTCCCCCTGAATTTGGATGATCTTATGCACATATAATCTCCTCAAAACCTTAAATGAACTCTTCTCTTGAATGTAAAGGATGTGTGGTGACTTGGTAAGTTGATCAAGAATCACCCAAATAGCATAAATTAATCTTACTGTATGTGGAATCCCAGTCAAAAAATACTTCAATATTACATCCCACTTCTATTCTAGGATCTCAAGAGGTTCATCCAAACCCACTGGAATGTGGTGTTTTTCCTTCACCAACAAACACGTGAGGTGTCAAGGAACAAACTCAGTAATACTCCATCTCATTCCAGCCCACCAAAACTACCAAAGTAGGTCACATTTCATCTTCACCACTATAGTATGTACTAAAAAGGGAGAGTTATGAAACTCCCTTAGTACCTCCTCATAAAACATGACCAAGATTATCATCCTTCCTTAGAGGTTGACATTCTCCCCACCTTTATTGAATCCATCTGGTACATCTCATGAGGATATATGGTCATGCAGAACATCGCAAGTGATGTCTCCCAACTAAGCCTATATGAGTTTCTATACAGGTGGTGGGGTCACCACCATTGACTATAGATAAGATTCCCCTATCTCTTCAGCCAGGGTTAGCTATAAATAGGACAATTTCTCTAACTCCTCCTCTATCAAGAGATAAGAGGATTTCATGTTATGGGGATCTGACACCATGTTTCCCTTTCCTAGATTATAGGAAATCTCTAAGTAGTAGTCCTATAGAAATTCCAATAAACACCTCTATCTTAGGTTGTGGCCCCTCTAGGTAAATATATACCTATCACCCTTGTGATTTGAATAAACTATAAACAATTCACCTAGAAGATAATGCCTCTACATCTTTAAGGTGAAGACTACAACTTCTAATTCTAAGACATGGTTCATGCAGTTCTACTAATGGGGTCTCATCTACCTCAACCCCTAAGAAATCACTTCCCATATTTGTATAAACATAAATATTATCCTAGATATAGAGGAATCATAAAACACAACGCACTCGATAACCTTATCTAGCTATCTCAACACCATATCATTGTTCAAGCTCTATCTCAACCCCTGAAAGGCTCTCTAGTACTATTCAATTCAAGTAAACAGTCTTCCTTCAAGCATCATGGGAGTTAAAGGGGATAAAATCATGGAAAATTATACTAAAATTATCTAATATTAGCCTTCCAATAAAAGTAAACTATGTACCTCCAACACACTCTTGGGTGGCTCCCATGTGAGTATTGCCTCATTATTTATCGATCCCACTACTACACTATGATTAGAGATGAAATGACCCATAAAGTGAACCTCTCGAATCCAAAACCAAAACTTTAGTAGTTTACCATATATCTTGTGAATGCTTGGTGTTATCCTCCCCGGATGCTGAGTAAATGAAAATATCATTGATAAAGACAACCATGAACCGATATAAGAATAGATGAAAGATCGGGTTCATCAGTGACATGAAAACTATGGTGGTATTCCTCACCCCAAAGGGAATCAATAGGAACTCATAATGCCCATAACAGCATCAAAATTCCATCTTTAGGGTATCCTCCTTATGAAACTTCAACCGGTGGTAGCCCGATTTGAGATCAATCTTCGAGAACCATCTTGTGCCATTCAACTGGTCAAAGAGATCACAAATTCTTGGAAAGGGGTATATTTTCTTGATCATCACCGGATTGAGGCAATGATAATAAGCACATAACATCAATTTCTCATCCAGCTTCTTGAAGAACAACATCGAAGACACCCTCGGGGACACACTAATTCTAATAAATGACTTCTCATGGAGGTCCTCCAACTACACCATCAGCTCCCAAATCCTAGAAGGGGCATATGATATGTTCTATAAGATATTGGTGTGGTATTAGGTTGCAAATCTATAAAAAACTTGATATCTAACCATAAAGGTAGTCCTGGAACATCTTTAGGGAAAACAACCATATAATCCTCCACTGCGTCAGGAAACTAGATGTCTGAAGAGCATTTTTCACCAATGTCCAAACTCCTCAACTGATGGGAGATAGGTTGTAGCTTTCTACTCATTATCCCTACTCATTCTACCAAAATTTCCTTCTCTCCATCGAAGGAGAATCTAGTCCCATCAGCTCATGTGCATCTAACTCTCCCAGGGTAATAGTCAACTTAGGCTCACACTGTAGACAACTAGTTGATGCCTAGGATAATGTCTTTAGTTTCATCACAACAACCAAGAGGTCCCATGAGCAACCCTCTCCACTAAGCACCAACTTTCCATATCGAAAAATGTGAGAATGGTAGAATCACTCCCTACAAGAACCTCTAGAAAAAACTGACAGAATAAAGACTCTACATGAATCTCTAAATCATATATAAGGGGATATGTAAATGAAAAATGACCCACCACTACGAAAAAAACCCGTTCTTTGCGACGGGTTATTTACGACGGGGAAGGGTCTGGTCACAAATCATCCGTCCGAAGAGACTATTTGTGATTGGACCCTCTTCCCATCATAAATAACTAACTTTTTACGACAGGAATAAGTATCCCACCCCAAATGGTTTGGCGCACACTACGTGCCAAACAGTGGGAAGATTATTTGCGACGAGGGGTTTTCACTCATCACAAATAACCTTCAAAGGGTTTTAGTATTTGTGATGGAACCCGTCACAAATACCCTTTGGTGGTTTTAACATTTGCGACGGGACCCATCGCAAATACCATTTTAACCGTCGCCCCTTAATTAATAGAGGCTTAGCATTTGCGATGAGATTTGTCGCCTGTCACAAATACTATGTCAGTGGGAAGGTATTTGCGACGAGACTCATCGCAATTGCTATTTTAACCATCACCCCTAATTAATAGGGGGTTTGTAAAGACCCGTAAATTTCAAGGAAATTTTTTTCTTAATTTTCTTTGGAATTTTACAAGAACGCAGTTTCAGACGGCACCTGATTCCGAGGCCCGGAGTGCCCGGAATTAATTTCTGAAGTTTGGCTCGGGTACGTTCAGTGAACGAACGAGCGCGAATTTCTAACTTTTGATCCGGTGCTCGGAATTGAAATCCGAGGGCACCGATGAACTCGCAGCGCCGATATTCGCTTAGAAACGCCTCTTCCGGAGTTGCGTTTTCTCGGGTGTGGTTTTTAATTTTCGGGCTTAAAGTTAAGAAATAAAATAATTTTGCGACAACTTTATTTTATTTCGCTTAAGCCACTTGGAAGCCACTTGAAGCCACTTAAAGGCGGCTTGAACTGAGTTGAACTGGATAGGATGCTATCCAGAAATATCCTACCCCTTGGTAGGATATTTGTGAGGTGGGGCCCGCACGAGCCCCGCCGTTTCTTTCGCTAAGTAACGCACCCGCGAAAACCCGTCAAAGTAACTGAAAAAGTCAACCGACGCGTTTTCTTTAATTCTTAACAGACCATTTAATTGGGCGGTTTATTTCGTGAATTAAATGGACTGTTTCTTTCGTGAATTTAATGGGTCGTTTCTTTCGAATTGATGGATCGTTTCTTAACCGGTTTCGTGTGTTGGCATGTTTATAAAATAAGACCAACCTAAAAATCCTTTGAAAGGATTTGAGAGGATCTTGTTTCTTCATCTCCCCGCGAAGAACGCGAAGAACGCGAAGAACGCCGGCGACCGAAATTCGACGACGCACACCGAGATCTGCGACGTCGACGAGCTTTACCCGCGATGTTCTTCGGCGACGCCTCTTCTTCCGCAGCCGATCCTCGTTCGGCAGCTAAGGTGAGAAACGAATCGTTTGAAATTCTTTTGTGTTATGTGTTAATAAAATAAGAGGTAGTCTTATTTTATTTTGAGTTCTTTGTTTGTCTTTTGGAGAGCTTCCTCTTCATCTTCAAGCTCTGACGAAGAACGAAGAACGCCCAAACTCCGACGAAGAACGACGTCTCTCTTCTTCGTCCTCGGTGTCAACAAGAGGGAACGCTGCACCCTCCTGGGACCTTCTTCGTCGGCAAACGAAGATCCGCCAGCGACGTGTCTCTTCGGGCATAACTCTTCGTCAACGGATTTGACGAACGACGACCGCGACACCCGACCTCCGCGACGCCGTCTTCCGCGGAGCGTAGCCGAATCTTCAAATCTTAAACCCGAGGTAGGGGTTGTTGATTCTTTATTATTCCTTTTCTTGATCGTGCATAGCAAGTATAACGTGTGGCTTAATTTATTTAAGTTGCGTTATTAATTTAACATGAGGGGGGCCGGACCGCACGAACACGGCCGAATCCCCCCTCCATCGTTCTTGTTTTATTCATGCGGGTGGAAGCAAGTGGCGTGGTGCCGTCGCACCACGCGGATGATCGTGCTTTTATTTTACGCAATGCCGTCGCACGCACCATGGGAGAAACATCAAGAACGCGACGCCGTCGCGCCGCGTTGAAAGAAATTAAAGTGCGGCGAAGGGGCGCGGTGCCGTCGCACCGCGCCGGATGACGAACGCCGCGGCCGGTTCCGGGCCGCGGCGGGACGAGAAGACCGCGGCCGGTTCCGGGCCGCGGCGGGATGAGAAGACCGCGGCCGGTTCCGGGCCGCGGCGGAAGAGGAGACCGGCGGCCGGGCCGCCGGCGTCGAATGTCGAGGGCGGGACCGGAATTTCCGGTCCCGTTGGTAAAAACCGGCCGGCCAGCGGGCCGGCCGGATGTCATAAGACCAGGGGATTAAACCCCCGGTCGGTTCTCCAAACCCCCCCTCTTAATGAGGGGGGCGGTTCATTTAAAGGAGGGGGGGGCAAAGCCCCCCCGGTTCGTCCAGCCGGCCCCCATTTGTGGGGGGCCGTTTCTTTTGCAAGGCACGGCACAAGGCCGTGCCACTTGACAAAAACGCGGGGCTTAGCCCCCGCGTGCCTCCCGCGAGCGTCGCGGCCCACCGCCGCCACGCGGCCCGCCGCCGCCGCCCCGCGGCTCGCCGCCGCCGCCGCCACGCGGCCCGCCGCCGCGCCGCCCCCGCCGCGCCGCCGTCGCCGCCGCCGCCGGCCGCCGCGCCGCCGCCGCGCCGCCCCCGGGGGGGGGGGGGGGGGGGGGGGGGGGGGGGGTCGGGCCGGGTCGGCCCGGACCCGGACCCCCCCGTTTCGAACCTGATTTGGTTTTTGGCTCATAACTTGAGCCTCGGACCTCCGAATGACGAACCGTCTGCGGCAACGCGATCCTTGGATCGAGACGGTCGTTTCGGTATATCGCACTCAAGGTTTCGGTTTACTTTGAGTTCGGCCGGGTTGGTTCGTTCACGAAACCAACCGGGCCTTCGGAGCGGAAACGCTCATATCTTGAGCCACGAACGTCCGATTGACGCGCCGTCAGTCGCGTTGTGTTCCTCTTAGTGAATCGGATCTTTTGGCATACTCCGCCCGAGGTTTGGACGCAGGTGGAGTACGGTCGGGTTGGTTTTTCCTTAAAAACCAACCGGGCCCCGGAGACGAAAATGCCAATAACTCACAGACCGGGCGTCCGATTGACGTGCCGTCTGTTTCGTTGACTTCCTCTTGATGAGACGGAACTTTTGACATACTCCGCCCGAGTTTTGGATGCAGTCGGAGTATGGCCGGGTTGGATTGTTCCCGAAATCCAACCGGGCCCCTGGAACGGGAAAGCTGATATCTTTCAGACAGGACGTCCGCTTGACGAGCCGTCAGCGGCGTTGGTGGTTACGTTGAGTAACGGTCCCTTTGAGTATACCCTATGGGAGTTCGGGGTGCAGTTGAGATACGGCCGGGATTGGTTTCGCTCACGAAACCAACCGGGCCCCTGGGACGAAAAGGCTAATAACTCACAGACCGGGCGTCCGATCGACGCGCCGTCTGTTGCGTTGAGACCCCTGTGCCGAGACGGACCTTTGAGACACTTCTTCGCGGGACCTTGTGATACTTGGAGTATCGACCAGTAGCTCGTGGAGCGGACCCGTGGTACTTGACAGTGGTGGTGCGCTTGGATGCAGCAGCAGACCCTTGGCGGTGGAGAGCTTGGTTGTAGCGGCGGACCCGCGATACTCTACGGAGTGTGTGCGCTTGGTTGTAGCGACAGACCCGCGACGGTGGAGACGAGCGTGCAGAGTACGGAGACCGTGTAGCCGGCTGAGACCTGACGACTGCTTGACCGACTCGACTTGGAGTGAGTCGACTAGCCCAGTGGACGGAGCGCCCGGTATTTGGCGGCAGACCCACGGCGGACGGAGCGCCTGGTAGTTGGCTGCAGACCCGCGGTACTCGACAGGAGGAGTACCTCAGCAGGCTATCTGGGTAGCGCCCGGTATTTGGCGACAGACCCTCAGCGGACGGAGCGCCCGGTAGTTGGCCGCAAACCCGCAGTACTCGACAGGAGGAGTACCTCAGCAGTCTTAGGTTAGTGAGCGGCGGCCTCGGAGTCGTGACAGGACCACTGTACACTCTAGAGACGGAGCTCTTCAGCAGTTACGGTTTCGATAATGAAAATCCTGGTTTGAGCTGAGATTTTTGACCTTGTGTTTACTTCATGATTGAGATGGGTCACTTGCTAACTTTGGTATATGTATGGGCATATACCCGGGTAGTGGTTATCCGTCGATTTCACAATCCTTGTGTTTCCTCATGATTGAGATGGGTTACTTGATAACTTAGGTATATGTATGGGCATATACCTAAGTAAAGTTTATCTGTTGAGATCTTCTTGTGTTTATCCTTGTTGGTTTTAGTGAGACCTTGAGGGTCTCGGGGTCCCTACTGAGTATCGTTATACTCACCCCTGCACGGGCTATGCCCGCACCTCGTTGTGTTGGTTGCAGACGACGGACAGTGCTGACAGAAGCCGAAGGTTCGAGGACTGGACGGTACCTGGAGGTGGACTATACGACGAGGCGGTACCCAGAGGCAGACCACTGGGCGGGGACATACTTGGAGCAGACGGCGGGACCCGAGGAGCAGAGGAGCTATCTGTACCCACCCTTCAGGTGGGATTTCCAGTGGACATCTCAGCGTAGCAGCTTTACTTTTCAGTCGCTGTTTTCCCTTTCGAGTTGTACTTTACAGTTGGGCTTGTATTTCCGGCCCCTTTTTACTTTTCAGCTCTTCTTTTTGTACTTAGTGTTTTACTTCCGCTTGTGCTCTGTGGTGCTTGTTTTCTTTATAAAGGCAATGCCTTCCCAGTTATCGGGATTTTACGCCTTTGGTGCTAGTCGCCAGCCCCTGGCCTATGGAAGGCGGGCTTGGGGTAGTCACGGCACGGGTCCCGAGGACGGGTCGTGACAAATTGGTATCAGAGGAGTTCGGTTCTACCACAGAACTTATAACTCTGATGTTTCTTTCTGTGAAGCAATAGTGTTGAGAGTACCGAGTGTGGTTTTCAGTTCAGGGAGTCCAGTGTTGGTGCGGGCGGCCGACGTATCCATACACCAGGACCCTGACAAATGATTTCCGACTTTGTGCACGAAAACACTGATTGCGTGTGTGTTTTCAAAAGTTTTTCCCCTTAAAACAGCTCAAACCAGGTCAGCTCACCAGGTATAATCGTTTGATCGTGTTATGTTGTTTCTTTCAGGATGGCCCCACGACGACAGCCAGCTAGGGTTCCGAGAATCGAACGTGACGACAGCCCACCGAGCGACGAGGCCTCGGTGCAGGACCCTTTGTCAGCAGTGGCACCGGCGGTAGCTCTACCCGCCGAGCCCCCGATGCTTCCAGCAGCAGCCGCTGACGATGCACGTCGCCTCAGTGCACTGCATGAGTTTCAGCGCCAGCGACCGCCCAGGTTTCGCGGGGAGACGGATCCCCAGGCTGCAGAGGACTGGCTGGAGGCAGTGGTACGAGTGTTTAGGCTAGTGAGGACACCAGCAGACCTCATGGTGATCCTCGCTGCGAGCCTACTACACGCAGCAGCAGGTAGGTGGTGGAGCCACTTGTTTCAGTTTTGCGATGAGATGAACTTCGCATGGGAAGACTTCGAGACCTTCTTCAGGGTGGAGTTTGTGCCAGTATCTCTACACCCCGAGTGTGTACAGGAGATTCTGCCTTTACCGCGTGTTTTTCGATCAGAAGCCGAGTCATCTGTGGGCAGTAGACAGATGATGCAGAGGTCCAGGAGGACCAGACCAGCAGTTGGGCGATCTCGGGTTTTAGGACCAGTGGTGCATGGCACCCGGAGGGGGAACAGAGCTAGCCGTGCAAGGAGCAGGTTGTGTTACTCATGCCGCGGAAAGGGTCACCTGGCACGTGACTGTCCGACTCCTCGATCCGCAGGCTTGGGGGGGAGCCACCGAGGTTGAGGCAGCGACAAATGCTGGAGCTCTGGGAGCAGATGGACAGGGGAGGAACTAGTGGATACGTCTTTTGTACTTCTAGTTCCATGTTGATGTTGCTTTTGTGTAGCGTCTTGTAATATGAGCTGCAATAATAAAAGATGCATACCTTTGTGATGTTTTCTTTCCTGTCCTCTTTTGTGATGTTACTAAGAGGTTCCAGTTGACTGTTGACTTGACCCTCACTTGTGAGACATCTACTGGAGGAGACCAGTTACCACACACTGATGCCGACAGTGTGACTCAACCCTTGGAGGCGAGAGTAACGGTTGGATCTCTTAGTAGTAGCGTCGAGGCCTTACGACGTCATCCTTGGTATGGATTAGTATCATCCATGTTAGGATTGACTGTTTTAGGCAAAGAATGTGGTTCATCCAGGGGATGAGACCAGGTTTCTCTTATCGGCAAAGAAGAAATCTCGCAGCTCTTGTGGGACCAGAGATGGTCCGGGCCACGTCAGAAGAGGTCCATGTCATCCAGGAGCGGATGAGGAAAACACAGAGCCGGCAGAAGTCATATGCTGACAGGAGGCGGAGGCCACTAGAGTTCGAGGATGGCGACCACGTCTTCTTGCGTGTCTCACCTCGACGTGGTTTGCGGAGATTTGGCCGAGGCGGCAAGTTGTCTCCCCGCTTCATCGGGCCTTTCCAGGTCCTCAGCAGGGTTGGCGAGGTGGCTTATCGCCTGGCTCTGCCACCTCAGTTGCACCGGGTGCACGACGTCTTCCACGTATCCCAGCTGAGGAGATACGTGCTCGACCCCCTTCGCATATCATCGACCATGAGGAGCTAGACAGTGGCGATGAGTGTCTTATACGGAGGTTCCTGTGGGGATCGAGGATCGACAGGAGCGGATCCTAGGAGGATGGTCGATTCCTCTTGTGCACTTTCTTTGGCAGCGCGGGAACCTCCATGTGAGCACATGGGAGCGGAAGGCTCAGATGCGTGCTCAGTACCGCTTTGTTTCCCTAAGTTTGTGGTGAAGCTTTATGGGGACGTAAAGCCCTGTGGTGGGAGTAATGTAAAGACCCGTAAATTTCAAGGAAATTTTTTTCTTAATTTTCTTTGGAATTTTACAAGAACGCAGTTTCAGACGGCACCTGATTCCGAGGCCCGGAGTGCCCGGAATTAATTTCCGAAGTTTGGCTCGGGTACGTTCAGTGAACGAACGAGCGGGAATTTCTAACTTTTGATCCGGTGCTCGGAATTGAAATCCGAGGGCACCGATGAACTCGCAGCGCCGATATTCGCTTAGAAACGCCTCTTCCGGAGTTGCGTTTGCTCGGGTGTGGTTTTTAATTTTCGGGCTTAAAGTTAAGAAATAAAATAATTTTGCGACAACTTTATTTTATTTCGCTTAAGCCACTTGGAAGCCACTTGAAGCCACTTAAAGGCGGCTTGAACTGAGTTGAACTGGATAGGATGCTATCCAGAAATATCCTACCCCTTGGTAGGATATTTGTGAGGTGGGGCCCGCACGAGCCCCGCCGTTTATTTCGCTAAGTAACGCACCCGCGAAAACCCGTCAAAGTAACTGAAAAAGTCAACCGACGCGTTTTCTTTAATTCTTAACAGACCATTTAATTGGGCGGTTTATTTCGTGAATTAAATGGACTGTTTCTTTCGTGAATTTAATGGGTCGTTTCTTTCGAATTGATGGATCGTTTCTTAACCGGTTTCGTGTGTTGGCATGTTTATAAAATAAGACCAACCTAAAAATCCTTTGAAAGGATTTGAGAGGATCTTGTTTCTTCATCAACCCGCGAAGAACGCGAAGAACGCAGGCGACCGAAATTCGACGACGCACACCGAGATCTGCGACGTCGACGAGCTTTACCCGCGACGTTCTTCGGCGACGCCTCTTCTTCCGCAGCCGATCCTCGTTCGGCAGCTAAGGTGAGAAACGAATCGTTTGAAATTCTTTTGTGTTATGTGTTAATAAAATAAGAGGTAGTCTTATTTTATTTTGAGTTCTTTGTTTGTCTTTTGGAGAGCTTCCACTTCATCTTCAAGCTCTGACGAAGAACGAAGAACGCCCAAACTCCGACGAAGAACGACGCCTCTCTTCTTCGTCCTCGGTGTCAACAAGAGGGAACGCTGCACCCTCCTGGGACCTTCTTCGTCGGCAAACGAAGATCCGCCAGCGACGTGTCTCTTCGGGCATAACTCTTCGTCAACGGATTTGACGAACGACGACCGCGACACCCGACCTCAGCGACGCCGTCTTCCGCGGAGCGTAGCCGAATCTTCAAATCTTAAACCCGAGGTAGGGGTTGTTGATTCTTTATTATTCCTTTTCTTGATCGTGCATAGCAAGTATAACGTGTGGCTTAATTTATTTAAGTTGCGTTATTAATTTAACGTGAGGGGGGTCGGACCGCACGAACACGGCCGAATCCCCCCTCCATCGTTCTTGTTTTATTCATGCGGGTGGAAGCAAGTGGCGTGGTGCCGTCGCACCACGCGGATGATCGTGCTTTTATTTTACGCAATGTCGTCGCACGCACCATGGGAGAAACATCAAGAACGCGACGCCGTCGCGCCGCGTTGAAAGAAATTAAAGTGCGGCGAAGGGGCGCGGTGCCGTCGCACCGCGCCGGATGACGAACGCCGCGGCCGGTTCCGGGCCGCGGCGGGACGAGAAAACCGCGGCCGGTTCCGGGCCGCGGCGGGATGAGAAGACCGCGGCCGGTTCCGGGCCGCGGCGGAAGAGGAGACCGGCGGCCGGGCCGCCGGCGTCGAATGTCGAGGGCGGGACCGGAATTTCCGGTCCCGTTGGTAAAAACCGGCCGGCCAGCGGGCCGGCCGGATGTCATAAGATCGGGGGATTAAACCCCCGGCCGGTTCTCCAAACCCCCCCTCTTAATGAGGGGGGCGGTTAATTTAAAGGAGGGGGGGGGCAAAGCCCCCCCGGTTCGTCCAGCCGGCCCCCATTTGTGGGGGGCCGTTTCTTTTGCAAGGCACGGCACAAGGTCGTGCCACTTGACAAACGCGGGGCTTAGCCCCCGCGTGCCTCCCGCGAGCGCCGCGGCCCACCACCGCCACGCGGCCCGCCGCCGCCGCCACGCGGCCCGCCGCCGCCGCCACGCGGCACGCCGCCGCCGCCGCCCCGCGGCCCGCCGCCGCCGCCACGCGGCCCGCCGCCGCCGCCGCCACACGGCCCGCCGCCGCGCCGCCACCGCCGCGCCGCCGTCGCCGCCGCCGTCGGCCGCCGCGCCGCCGCCCGCGCCGCCCCCGGGGGGGGGGGGGGGGGGGGGGGTCGGGCCGGGTCGGCCCGGACCCGGACCCCCCCCGTTTCGAACCTGATTTGGTTTTTGGCTCATAACTTGAGCCTCGGACCTCCGAATGACGAACCGTCTACGGCAACGCGATCCTTGGATCGAGACGGTCGTTTCGGTATATCGCACTCAAGGTTTCGGTTTACTTTGAGTTCGGCGGGTTGGTTCGTTCACGAAACCAACCGGGCCTTCGGAGCGGAAACGCTCATATCTTGAGCCACGAACGTCCGATTGACGCGCCGTCAGTCGCGTTGTGTTCCTCTTAGTGAATCGGATCTTTTGGCATACTCCGCCCGAGGTTTGGACGCAGGTGGAGTACGGTCGGGTTGGTTTTTCCTTAAAAACCAACCGGGCCCCGGAGACGAAAATGCCAATAACTCACAGACCGGGCGTCCGATTGACGTGCCGTCTGTTTCGTTGACTTCCTCTTGATGAGACGGAACTTTTGACATACTCCGCCCGAGTTTTGGATGCAGTCGGAGTATGGCCGGGTTGGATTGTTCCCGAAATCCAACCGGGCCCCTGGAACGGGAAAGCTGATATCTTTCAGACAGGACGTCCGCTTGACGAGCCGTCAGCGGCGTTGGTGGTTACGTTGAGTAACGGTCCCTTTGAGTATACCCTATGGGAGTTCGGGGTGCAGTTGAGATACGGCCGGGATTGGTTTCGCTCACGAAACCAACCGGGCCCCTGGGACGAAAAGGCTAATAACTCACAGACCGGGCGTCCGATCGACGCGCCGTCTGTTGCGTTGAGACCCCTGTGCCGAGACGGACCTTTGAGACACTTCTTCGCGGGACCTTGTGATACTTGGAGTATCGACCAGTAGCTCGTGGAGCGGACCCGTGGTACTTGACAGTGGTGGTGCGCTTGGATGCAGCAGCAGACCCTTGGCGGTGGAGAGCTTGGTTGTAGCGGCGGACCCGCGATACTCTACGGAGTGTGTGCGCTTGGTTTGTAGCGACAGACCCGCGACGGTGGAGACGAGCGTGCAGAGTACGGAGACCGTGTAGCCGGCTGAGACCTGACGACTGCTTGACCGACTCGACTTGGAGTGAGTCGACTAGCCCAGTGGACGGAGCGCCCGGTATTTGGCGGCAGACCCACGGCGGACGGAGCGCCTGGTAGTTGGCTGCAGACCCGCGGTACTCGACAGGAGGAGTACCTCAGCAGGCTATCTGGGTAGCGCCCGGTATTTGGCGACAGACCCTTAGCGGACGGAGCGCCCGGTAGTTGGCCGCAAACCCGCAGTACTCGACAGGAGGAGTACCTCAGCAGTCTTAGGTTAGTGAGCGGCGGCCTCGGAGTCGTGACAGGACCACTGTACACTCTAGAGACGGAGCTCTTCAGCAGTTACGGTTTCGATAATGAAAATCCTGGTTTGAGCTGAGATTTTTGACCTTGTGTTTACTTCATGATTGAGATGGGTCACTTGCTAACTTTGGTATATGTATGGGCATATACCCGGGTAGTGGTTATCCGTCGATTTCACAATCCTTGTGTTTCCTCATGATTGAGATGGGTTACTTGATAACTTAGGTATATGTATGGGCATATACCTAAGTAAAGTTTATCTGTTGAGATCTTCTTGTGTTTATCCTTGTTGGTTTTAGTGAGACCTTGAGGGTCTCGGGGTCCCTACTGAGTATCGTTATACTCACCCCTGCACGGGCTATGCCCACACCTCGTTGTGTTGGTTGCAGACGACGGACAGTGCTGACAGAAGCCGAAGGTTCGAGGACTGGACGGTACCTGGAGGTGGACTATACGACGAGGCGGTACCCAGAGGCAGACCACTGGGCGGGACATACTTGGAGCAGACGGCGGTACCCGAGGAGCAGAGGAGCTATCTGTACCCACCCTTCAGGTGGGATTTCCAGTGGACATCTCAGCGTAGCAGCTTTACTTTTCAGTCGCTGTTTTCCCTTTCGAGTTGTACTTTACAGTTGGGCTTGTATTTCCGGCCCCTTTTTACTTTTCAGCTCTTCTTTTTGTACTTAGTGTTTTACTTCCGCTTGTGCTCTGTGGTGCTTGTTTTCTTTATAAAGGCAATGCCTTCCCAGTTATCGGGATTTTACGCCTTTAGTGCTAGTCGCCAGCCCCTGGCCTATGGAAGGCGGGCTTGGGGTAGTCACGGCACGGGTCCCGAGGACGGGTCGTGACAGGGTTAGTATTTGTGACGGGTCCTGTCGCAAATAATCTAACTTATATATACCCTCATCTGTTTTTTTTTTCATTTCACATCTCTCTCAACTCCTCTCTCTCTCCGAACTCTCATATTTCTCTATGAAATTTTTCCAAGGTTTAAAATTTCATATCGGAGCGATTTTCAAGCCTTGCAGCGTACACAAGATTCTGTTTTAAGGTATTTATCTATTTCTTTTATTTTTTAGTTAATTCATTTAATTTTATGTCAGTTGTCATTATTGTTAATTAGCGACAATTAAATTAAATTAGAATTGGATAGTTTTATTTTGCATTATCTATTTTTACAAATATGTTGTTTCATTAGTAATAAATACTAACAAATTGTAATAATTAGCGCTAATTAGTAATAATTAGCCGTAATTAGTAATAAATAGTTATAAAGAGGCATAATTAGTAATAAATATGAATAATTAAGAATATATAGGAATAATTAGTAATAATTAGAAAATAAATAATAATAAATAATAATAAATAGGAATAAATATGAATAAATAGTAAAAATTATAAATAATTAGGAATAATTAGTAATAAATAGAAAAAAAATACTAATTTGTAATAAATAGGAATAATTAATAATAAGAATAAATAGGAATAAATAGGAATAAATATTAATAAATAGGAATAATTAGAAATAAATAGTAATTAGGAATAATTAGTAATAAATAGAAATAATTAATAATAATTTTTAATAAATAGGAATAATTAGTAATAAATATGAATAAATAGTAATAAATAGTAATAAATAGGAATAATTAGGAATAAATAATAATAATCAGGAATAATTAGTAATAATTTGTAATAAATAGGAATAATTAGTAATACTTATTAATAAATAGGAATAATTAGAAATAATTAGGAATAATTAGTAATAATTAGTAATAAATGTGAATGATTAGTAATAGATAGAAATAAATAATAAATAAATATGAATAATTAGTAATAAAGATGAATAATTAGTAATAAATAGGAATAAATATGGATAATTAGTAATAAATAGGAATAAATATGAATAATTAGTAATAATTAGTAAGAAATATGAATAATTAGTAATAAATATGAATAATTGGTAATAATTAGTAATAATTAGAAATAATTTGTAATAATTAGTACTAATTTGGAATAATTTTTAATAATTTGTAAAAAATTGTAAAAAATTATAATAAATTAGAATAAATTGGAATAAATTATAATAATTAGAAATAATTTGTAATAATTAGTACTAATTTGGAATAATTTTTAATAATTTGTAAAAAATTGTAAAAAATTATAATAAATTAGAATAAATTGGAATAAATTATAATAATTAGAAATAAATAGTAATTATTATTAAATAATAATAATTAGTTATAAATACTAATAAATAGTAATAATTAGTAATAATTAGTAATAATTAGAAATAATCAGTTATAATTAGTAATAATTTGTAATAAATAGTAATAATTAGGAATAACTAGTAATAAATAATAATAATTAAGAATAAATAGTAAAAATTAGGAATAATTAGGAATAATTGGGAATAAATAGGAATAATTAGAAATAATTAGGAATAATTGGGTATAATTAGGAATAATTTAGAATAATTAGGAATAATTAAGAACAATTAGGAATAATTAAAATAATTAGGAATAATTAGAAATAATTAGGAATAAGTTTGAATAATTATAAATAAATTGGAATAATTAAGAATAAATAAGAATAAATAGGATAGTAATAAATTGTAATAAACAGAAATAAATAGTAATGAATAGTGGTAAATAGTAGTAGTTAGTAATAATTAGTAATAATTAGTAATAATAGGTAATAATTTGTAATAAATAGAAATAATTAGAAATAAATGGTAATAATTAGGAATAATTTGAAATAATTAAGAATAATTATAAATAATTAGAAATAATTATGAATAAATAGGAATAATTAGGAATAATTAGGATATCAATAAATGGTAATAAATAGTAATAATTAGTAATAATTAGTAATAAACATTAATGAATAGTAATAATTAGCAGTAATTAATTAGTAGTAATTAGCAATAATTAGCAATAATTAGTTAGTAGTAATTAACAATAATAAGCAATAATTAGCAATAATTATCAATAATTAATAAATGATAGTAATTAGTAATAATTATTAAGAATTAGTAATAATTATTAATAATTAGTAATTATTAGTAATAATTAGTAATTATTAGTAATAATTAGTAATAATTAGTAATAATTAGTAATAATTAGTAATAATTAGTAATAATTAGTAATAATTAGTAACAATTATTAATAATTAGTAATAATTAATTAGTAATAATTAGTAATAACTAATTAAAAGTAATTAGCAGTAATTAGCAGTAATTAGTAGTAATTAGGAATAGTTATTAATAATTTGTAATAATTTGTAAAAAATAGTAATAATTAGTAGTAAATAGTAATAAGTAATAATAAATAGTGGTAATTAGCAATATTTGGTAATAAATAGCGGTGATTGGTAATAAGTAGTGGTAATTAACAATAATTAATAATTTTTTTCTTTTTTGGAATCATGTTTTTCTTATATCAAATTATTCATAAAAACTAATTATTTTATATTTTTTAGAAAAATATGGTGTAAGGACATCGATAATAATCATTATTAGATGATCGTGTTTGGATAAATTAGCATAGGAATCCAAACGGTTCTGGAATAAATCCTATATATATTGAGGGTGTTGAAATTTTATTATCATTTGCATCATCAAAACCAGAATTTCTTTCAGAAGGGACAATTAAATGTCCATGTAAAAAATGCGTTTTGAGGAAATTTGACACATTTGACAACGTTAGAGTCATCTATTGCATTTTGGTTTTCAAACAGATTATGTTTTTTGATATCAACATAGTTAACGCAGTTTCAAAGAAGATACTAATGATTTGGTTTCGAATCCATCATGATTTCAAAATTTTGTACATGATGTAGCAGGTCCGTATTTTCAACAAATTGAAACTCAGGATGATATTAATTTAACTCCTGAGTTATAACCATCTCAATTTTATAAGTTATTGAAGTCTGCTAAGGATGACTTATATCCTAGTTTCAATAAGAAAAATTGAAGGGGTTGTGAAATTTATGGTTATTAAATCAGATAATGAAATGTCAAATAGCTATTTTGATCAGATATTCTCTTTGGTTAAAACAATGTTACCTAAAGGAAATGTGTTGCCTAAAAAATTTCTATGAGAGAAAGAGGTCAGTTCATAATCTAGGATTTGGTTATCAGAAGATTCAGGCATATTCAAATGATTGCATCTTATATTATGGTGAAAATGATTCGTTGAATAGTTATCTCACATGTGGACAATTGAGGTACAAAGTGGCTCAACGAGGGAAATCTGGATTGATTCCTATAAAACAGTTGAGGTATTTCCCACTTACTCCCAGATTACAGCATTTATTTATGTCTCAGAACACAGCGACATTGATGTCATGGCACAAAACCAATATTTCAACTGGTAAAAGATTAAATCATCTATCTAATGGGGATTCATGGAAACATTTTGACCAAGTACATCTGTCTTTTCTTCAAAATCCTGAAACATGCGATTGGGTATTTCTACTGACGGTTTCTGTTCATTTGGTTTTTATGGTAGTAATTATTCATGATAATATATCTTTATAAATCTGTACAATTTACCCCCTTGGATATTGATGAAGGATTCGTATATCTTTTTTACCTTATTAATTTCAGGAACTCCAAAAAACAATATTAATTTTTATTTAAAACCATTGATTAAGGAGTTAAATTCATTGTGGAGAAATGGTGTACGTACATATGATGTTGCTGCGAAACAAAAATTCCTACTAAAAGCTGCATTGATGTGGATAATTAGTGACTTCCCAACATATGACATGTTATCTGGATGGAGTACACATGGTCCAAAATCATGTCAACATTGTATGAGTGACAGAAAAGTGTTTATGCTCATCAATGGAA
The DNA here is from genome assembly GCA_963277665.1 of Viscum album. Classification (NCBI taxonomy): domain Eukaryota; kingdom Viridiplantae; phylum Streptophyta; class Magnoliopsida; order Santalales; family Viscaceae; genus Viscum; species Viscum album. The sequence continues at coordinate 123,716,698 of OY728146.1, read as the reverse complement.
GAAAACCATTTTTTCAACTTTCATCACACATTCCTTCCAACTGATCATACTTTTCAAAAGAAAAAATATCATTTTATAAAAGGCACAATTAAAAGAGATAAACCTCTAACAATTATCTTAGGTATGGAGTTAAAATTATTTATCTCTTCATTACCTCCTATTATATTTGGAACAACTATAAACCAACAGAAAATCGATGGCTTTGGGAAAGAACACAATGGGGTAAAACATAGCATTTTTTGAGATCTGCCATATTGGTAGGATTTTTTGGTCTATCACATGTTGAATGACATACATATTGAGAAGAACTATTTTGATAATATATTTTATACAGTTTTAGATACACCAAGTAAGATCAAATATTGTGTAAAGGGATGATTAGATCTTTCCCAAATTTGTAGGCGACCAGAACTTTAACTGTTTGAAAATGTCAGATCACAGAAGTTAATGAATCCAAAAGAAGCTTATACACTTTCCAAATAAAATCGATTATTATTTTATTAGTGGATTGTAGATTTGAGACTTCCAAATGGTTATGTTTCCAATTTGGGTAGATGTATCAAAAATGGTTATATTACTGGATTAAAAGGTCATGACTATCATGTTATGATGGAAAGACTTATACTGATTATATTAAGAAGTTTGTTGAATTCTTTGATTTGGGATACGCTAACAAACATATCATATTTTTTCCTGACATTTGGGTGACCACAAAAGACTACAATGCACTAAGCATACTGTAATAATATGTTGTTTTAATTTTATGTAAACTGGAAAAAATATTTATGTCATCTTTCTATGACTCAATGAAACATTTTATATTATATTTACCGCATGAATAAAAATGTGGAGGCCCATTATAGTTCTGAAGAATTTACCCATTCAAGAGATGCAAGCATAAATTGAAGAAAAAAATACATAGCAAAGCATCAGTTGAAGAATCAATTGCATAAGCTTATTTGTAGGAGGAAATTTCTTTTTTCTACTTTCATTATTATCAACATGAATATCTATAAAAACACAACTTCATAGTCCATAATGAGGGAAATGTTGATGATGAAATGAGAAATCAATTATCAGTTTTTAATCAGCCAGAACTAGGATTTGGTGGAGTTCATGAATGATGGATTTTAGATGATGAATATCACAGAGCTCATGCATATGTTCTTCTCAACTGTGAAGAAATGACACCATTTGTACTGTGAGTTCTCCTATCACTTATTCAATAATATTTGTTATAGTAAATTAATATTATTTTATTTATATGTTATATGATAATCATATCAAGAAATAACTTCCAAAAATTACAGCAGTTTCTCGTGAAAAACATCGGTAAAATAATTTTTCCAAATATTTTCAAAAATTAGTAATATAAATTATTTATGGTTTAACATATAAAATCAATTTATTACTTATTATATTGATAATTATTTTACAAATTTTTATGTATCTCAAAATACTGATAAAATTGATAATTGATTATGTGTATTGAGTAACCCACCATCCAAAATGGCTAAATCTTATAATGCATGTGTGGTGAATGGTTTTTGATTTCATACATGTGCATATGGGGAATCAAAAAAATGAATGGTGGTGTTTTCATGAGAGTATCTCATCATAGAGAAATTGAATTTGACTTTTACGGCATGCTGGAAGAAATTATTGAACTGTGTTATCTAGGACAGAATTATATAATGATGTTTAAATGTAATTGGTGGGATATTGAGAGAGGATTTCATGTTTATATGATCCATGAAATCATTGATATTAAATATAAAATCCTTTTTGAAATAAATGAACTATTTTCATTAGCTCATCAGGAACATCAAATTTATTATGCAAATTACTAGGATACTTCAAGAGAGTTGGGTGATTAGTGGAGCATAATAAAAATGAAATCTTGTGAAAATCAGTTTATTCAAAGTGAGTGTGGTTCTGCTGAAGTGAGAGGAATTTAAATTTTTCAAGATATTACTCTAAATCCATAATTTTTATTAAGATACACAAATATTTATGATGAAATCCCACAGTTAAGGGTCAATGTTGACGATGATGTTAATGATGTAACAAATGAATTTTTAATGACAAGAGATGATGAAACTAAAACTCATATGGAAATTGATGACATTGAGGAATATGAAGATATTGACACCGTCAGATATGAAAATGAATATTGACACAGTTAAATGTTGGTTATAATCCTATATAATATATATCTATATATAATAAATTTTTTCAACTGTTTTCTAACAACATTCATTTTTTTGTTTTAGATGGACTCAGATCTATTTTTTGAGTTTGAGGAGGGTGGTCTACTTGATGACGAGCAGGATGTTGGATCATCTAACCTTCGGGCTATTGGCGATTCAAGGAGGACTCAAAGGGGGCATGTTCATACGCGATTGATGATTTCTGAACCACTAGAGGTAGGTCCATGTGATGCTCATCAGGTGGAAACACTACCCTCTACTCTCCTATAGGGAAAACCTTGTGAATATGACCTATCACTGAGGAATCATCACTCAACAATTCATTATCATGACCCTATCTATGAATCCTAGCTAGATTTAATCATGGACGCATCCTAAAAATTAACAAGATGTTACATGGATAAATGCGCACAACCAGGGTGCTAAATCAAGAAGGAGATCGAAGTCAAATATCAATTACTATATGATACATAAACCATTGGTTACCCTGCAATTAGTGACTCATCATTCCATGTCGACAAGTATGCGATCAAAGTCTTGGTGTATGGATATGTCGGCTGCCACACCATTACTAGGTTCCCTATCCTAAGAGAAAAACTCGAGACCCTTTAAAACCATTTCCATAAAATCTCAACCAATTTTCACAAAACAACTAACTCCAAACACCATCCATAGGATGGACCTCCTTTGATACCACTCTATCATGCCCTAACCCATCAGGGCCCTGCCTGGGCCAGTAGTAAGCCGAGAGTAACACCCCAATCCCACCTCCAGTAGGCCAGGGGGTAGAAACTATCATCGAGTAGGCATATCATAGAAATGGGAGTCCTTATCCAAATTTATTAGTATTCACACACACACTCACCAAATCCATGCAATTATTAATATTAATAATAAAACAAAACCTCTAGATTGAAAATAATTCATGTTATAACCAATAATAAATACATCAGAGTGATAGATAAATATCTACAAATATAAAAATGAAAAATACATGCCCACCTAAGAATAAGGAAAAAGTACCAACCAAGAAATAGATGAAAAAAAAGGAAAATACAGAGTAGATCCTACCACATGATCCCCAAGTTTGGCCACCAAAAGAAGTTAGTGCCTCTAAGTACTAGTTACTACACTGATACCAATTCCACCAATGACACTAAAAATCTTTCTATCATTTACATAATACATGACATGTGTGGGAAAATTACATGTAGGTTTGAGTACAAAAATACTCATTAGGATGGCCCAAAAAACTAAGAGGGGAGAAATACAATAAAATATTTTCCTCTACCCATAAGTAAATGAGGTAAAAATAAACCTAACAACATATATGCTCATAAAAAACCTTATTTTGAAGAGAGGGGAATATTAGTCTCTATAACCAGCGAAGAATTATGAGTCTGAAGAAGCTCTATGACCTAGTTTTATCCAGATACCATATGTCTAATGTGTACCTCACTGGAAAAAATATAGTGGAGAAAATGTACCTCACTGGTGGATTCCCCTTCTAAGGGAGTTTCAACTCTAGTGGAAGAACTGCTCCCCACCATCACTTAGTGATGGGGGAGTACTGACTCCATAGATTGGGGACTTATTCCTTGAAGAGTATGGGGAGTACTAACTCTACCTGTACATAGGATATAGTAGACCTCCACCTTGATAGTCCTATTGTTAGGGGAGTACTAATCCAATCATCAACTCCAATAATCATGTCAGAACCCTTCTATTGAACTAAACATAGTTAAAAACCCTACATCTATTCATCATGTCTCATAGATGTTTGAGGTTATCCTAAAGGATCACATCATAAAATGGCATGGTCAAACATTCCTAGCATGATTGGTTCATGGCATGAAATGGGAGTTCACTCCATGATTCTACCTTAACCAATTCATAGTGTGAAAAACTCTTTCACATAAAGAATATATTCCAAAAATAAAGATAGTAATTAGTCCCAAATATTTCTTGTGTGATATAGTAGTTAATTTCATGACCATAAACTCTAAAACACCTGATTACCGCTGGCCTTCAATGTATTTATTAATTTTACTAAAATTTCTTCTAAAATCCTCCTGAGACATGTGATTCTAGTTTTTCTTTTCATTAGATGTTTTTTCTGGTCACCAACCAATATAAAAGGTGATCTCCAACCATTTGCATGGACCAATATTTATCCAAAATTCCTTTAACATTCAAGAATCCATCTTTCTCACCCATGTATTATCATCCTTCACCACTACGAGCCACAAACTCAACACTAGTCATGGAGACTTAGTTTGATAGGGTTCTATACAACATCTGTATATCTATAGTATGTATTTGGATCTTTGAGAGTGCTCAAACTGATCTTGTAATTATCTAATCATTGACCACATGTGCCAATGATTAAGAATGTAAAGAATTATGGGGTAGGGGTAGAAATAATAAAACATCAATTTGAGAAGCATCAACTATGGGCGTGAATTAGATATTGATCATGGGTTCAGAAATAAAAAAATAAAATTGGAGAAATCTGACACATCAAATATTCCATGGTGAAAAATGATGATTTCATAGGGATATACAAATATAATTTATAAGGTTTCAAAATAAAATAATATATCTATTATTATAACAAGAATAATAGGGAATAATCCATAAATAACATTACCCTACCTTATCATTGGATTGTTCATTGATGAAGAAAAAATAGTTGATGATGTCATCGGTGATTTCTGAGAATTACACCATCAATGACGAGACCAAATAACTAGGATATTTCTTGTATTTTGAGAGGAATGAAGTTCGAATGAATAAATTTAGAGGGATCCATAAATTTAAATCCATGCTAGGGATCGACCTATTTTTGGCGTGAATCTCTAGTTTACACTGGGAACCTCACATGGTCTATTTCTACTATAAACACATCAATAGATCTATAATAAATAGAAGGATTTTACATTGTGAAAATAATTATTCACACTGCAAATTATGTATTCATTTTGTGAATTTCAACCTATAGCTGAAAACAACTCTACTAAAACCTTATCCTTCTCAAACTCTATTTGGGAACCCCTATTAACCAACACACATCAAGTAAAAGTCTAGGACCCCGTCTAATACAAAAGAAAAGTGTATATTCAATAAAATTTCAAAGGATCTTTACATCAAAACAAGATTCACTTTAAGTGGATTATTAGTTAGTTCTCCCACTGTGGTTGGAAAAAATCCATGATATCATCTAAAAGTCCCAGCTCCATTGGTATATTTACAATGACTCTCATTTCATCAACTGGGAAGAGTTGGATATCAGGTATGATGTGACATTTGTGGAGCGGCCATAAGATATCCAGGATAATCGAGAGAAGGTGTTTCATGAACAAACCATTCCCTTGGTTTGAGTGTTATGGAGGCATGGTAACCTAGATGAGAGTACATGGAAGCATGATATGAAAATGTATGCCTAGTACCCTAAGCTATTTTGAATTGTTTTGAATTTTGTTTTATTTTTATTTGATTATGTAAGGCTTTCAAGTTCCTGGTTTATGAGATGTGATTTTCCCCTTTTATATGTGTTCTTGGATGATGGTAGTGTTTTAGATATAACGATATCCCAGGGTGGTATCTCATGGGGCAGTTTTTTGGGTCCCTTTTTTCTTATTGAATTATCAGTTTTTATTCTCTATGATGATAATTTTTTAGAGGTATATAATATAGCAGTATAGATTTTATGAACCGTTACTTAGTGGAAATTCATGTGGTGGTGGTGTCTGGGGGATATTATGGGGGGTTGAGGAGTGGATAGTGAATTTTTAGCTGAAATTTCATCTAGGGAAGGATTTTGTAGTTTGTAAAGTAGTGTGACATCATAAACATCTTTTTGAGGTTGGTATGGTGGAATAAAGAGGTTAGTTATGGTGTAGAGCCCTAGGAAGTGGAGTTATAGAGGTTCTACCTATTTTAACATAGTTGTGGTGTGGATTTGTGGTTTCAACATAGAGTAGTGGAGAGGTTCATGTCATTGGTTCTATCAATTTCAAAGTCTCTAATCCATGGAGCTGAAATATGGTGTAATCCCTTACATAGGGTTGATCTTCTTGCAGCGTGGAGCTTCCCTTATGCCATGATTCTTTTCCAAGTTTATAGGATCTATGGAATGGACCGTACCTTGTTTCATGGTTTTATTTTTGAATAACCCCATTATGTTGTGGTCCCTTCTATTATGTCATAGCATTGTCTTGTGTCAACACCTTTGCGTTGTGGTGTTGGGAGTTGCGTTGTGGTCTTATAATTAATAGATTTCCTATAAATTAAAACCTCCCTTCAAAACCAATATTCCTCTAGTATTTTTGTATCTTCCCCAACCCAAACATCCACCTGAACAGTGCTAACAGGTTGGGTACCGCTAACCTTAGGCGCACCTCCCCGGACGCCAAAGGTTGTCAACTAGAAGTGATGGTGTAAAAAGGTATAGTGGGGAGGCTATACCCTCTGGGAATAGATAATATACTGGTCCAAGCATAACAGTAACACATGTAGCGGAAATAAATGACTCGACAGACTCAAACTAGACCTGCAAAGTGGAAGCACATCCAATATTGATAAATAGTGGAAGCAATATAGAAACAACTACAGCTGCAACAAAAAGTAAATAGAACAACATTCCAGAAATCACTAGTAGCCACCAAAAACAAACTAAGAAAACATCTCATATCAGGTCATACAATACAATATCCAAGGTTTTACCCATGGCAGACCATAGTAGCTATATATACAAGCATGCTGAAACTGAAAAGGAAACTTAAAAAAAGTAAAACTCCAGCTAGGCACGACCTCAAGGTCCATGCCAATCTCCATGTCAAATGGTACTATGATCCATTGTGACAACTGGGTCCCGGTGACATCACAACCACCCCGCCTTAACATGGTCATCGGGTCCTGGCCCACCAGTTGCCCCACAGACACGTGGGGCCCACCCCAGGGTCCACCCACATGCCTGAACGGGTCATCTGACTAATGATAGTCCCCATAGGCCAACACATGTCCTTTCCAGTGCGCTTTTTCCACACACAAAAACAAACTAAGAAGACATCTCATATCAGGTCATACAATACAATATCTAAGGTGCTACCCATGGCAGACCATAGTAGCTATATATACAAGCATTCTGAAACTGAAAAGGAAACTAAACAAAAGTAAAACTCCAGCTAGGCACGACCTCAAGGTCCATGCCAATCTCCATGTCAAATGGTACTATGATCCATTGTGACAACTGGGTCCCGGTGACAACACAAACACCCTGCCTTAACATGGTTGTCGGGTCCTGGCCCACCAGGTACCACCAGTTGCCCCGCAGACACGTGGGGCCCACCCCAGGATCCACCCACATGCCTGAACCGGTCATCTGACTAATGATAGTCCCCACAGGCCAACACATGTCCTTTCCAGTGTGCTTTGTCCTCACTCACACACACCCTGGAAGACTTCCCAGAAGGTCACCCATGCCAATCTCCATGTCAAATGGTACTATGATCCATTTTGACAACTGGGTCCCGGTGACAGCACAACCACCCTTCCTTAACATGGTCGTCGGGTCCTGGCCCACCAGTTGCCCCGCAGACACGTGGGGCCCACCCCAGGGTCCACCCACATTCCTGAACGGGTCATCTGACTAATGATAGTCCCCATAGGCCAACACATGTCCTTTCTAGTGTTCTTTGTCCTCAGAAAAAACAAACTAAGAAAACATCTCATATCAGGTCATACAATACAATATCCAAGGTGCTACCCATGGCAGACCATATTAGCTATATATACAAGCATGCTGAAACTGAAAAGGAAACTAAACAAAAGTAAAAATCCAGCTAGGCACGACCTCAAGGTCCATGCCAATCTCCATGTCAAATGGTACTATGATCCATTGTGACAACTGGGTCCCGATGATAGCACAACCACCCCGCCTTAACATGGTCGTCGGGTTCTGGCCCACCAGGTACCACCAGTTGCCCCACAGACACGTGGGGCCCACCCCACGGTCCACCAACATGCCTGAACGGGTTATCTGACTAATGATAGTCCCCACAGGCCAACACATGTCCTTTCCAGTGTGATTTTTCCTCACTCACACACACCCTGGAAGACTTCCCAGAAGGTCACACATCCTGATTACTACTCCAGGCCAAGCACGCTTAACTATGGAGTTCTAATCAAAAAGGCTCCCGAAAAGGAAGGTGCACCTTGTTGAAATGAGTCATATCATTTAGTCATTTAACCCTTTATCATTTAAGGATGTTACAATCACCCCCCCCCCCCTTTAGACCACAACGCCCTCATTGTGGGCCCTATATCTCAACCCAGGAAGTGCACCACACTTAAGGCTAGGTTCCTCCTCTGATACCAAATGTGACAACCGGGTCCTGGTGACAGCCCAGCCACCCCGATCGTTGGGTCCTAGCCCACCAGTGCCACCAGTTTCCACGTAGACTCGTGGGGCCCACCCCATGGGTCCACCCACATTCCTGAACGGGTCATCTGACTAATGATAGTCCCCACAGGGCAATACATGTCCTTTCCAGTGTGCTTTGTCCTCACTCACACATACCCTGGGAGACTTCCCAGATGGTCACCCATCCTGATTACTACTCCAGGTCAAGCACGCTTAACTATAGAGTTCTAATCAAACAGGCTCCCAAAAAAAAGGTGCACCTTGTTGACATGAGTCATATCATTTAGTCATTTAACCCTTTATCATTTGGAGATGTTACATCCATCTCCTAAGGTTATTCCTTTACCAATATATAAAGTCATAAAGTCTACACACGTCATGAATGGTCCGCGCAGGATGTGAGACAAATCTCAGTAAGATACCACTCAATGGAGTGTACCTGGTATAAGTGTTTAAGAGGATATGAATCTCTAAGTAAAGTAAACATCACAATGCAATAAATAAACACAACCTCCACTAGTGATAAACAGCCACCAGGGAGTGTCACATGCATCGGCCAATGTTGGAATCTTTGAAGCAAAGAGAGTTCTTGGCCCATAGCCCAAGGTACCCCTGCAGTCACAAAACCCCAGTGAACCCTCAGGTTCAACTTTAATCATATAGTCTGGTACCATGTGCCTCCTGAGAACTTGTGTCTCAAGGTACCAACATCCTGAAGGCACACCCAAACATTAGTATCCCAATCTCACAAACCCCTTCTCGAAAGCTCACATTGTCCCAAGGCATGAAAACTGGAGGAACAATGATGTTTGTCCTCAAATAAATATTCAGGCTCACGACCTCAATCATGACGAGGCTCATCCCCCAACCTGATAGCCTCATTGCTATCAACTAAAGGTTCCTCACATTTCATGTGGCTTTTTATGGAAAGCACCCCCAAATCATAAATACCTAAGCCACAACTATCAGGGTCCTCTACCCACACAATTGGTCAAGGCCATCTCATCACAGATTCAACCTTTGTGAACACGACTCAATCGGCACTTTGGCCATCACGGGTGAACGGAAATGACCAAGTAAAAACCTAAGCCATGCCATATTTGGCACCTCGTGCCCCTGAAACCATGTCACTCCAATCCGATAGTCTTGTCATCCAAGTATCACCAGGCATACCCAACCTAACAGTCACACTACCTCAAATCGACATCCACGATGCCCAATCCTGTGGTCAAAACCACTCAAGAAAATATGGTTCAATCCCAACTAGAGATCAATATCACTCAATCCCAATGGTCATGCCATCCCAACCTCATCTTGGGCCATGCCTGTATAGACCCATTGGGTATCATCTCATGCAATTAAAGCAATTACATATATACAATTTAAACAAGAAATTTCAAACAAGCAATTTAATTTAGAAGATTGAATTTCATATCTTAACAATCATCATAATTTAATTTGGAGGTCTTGAATTCCTTAGAATTTCATAACCATCTCGATTAAATTTAAAACAAACAATTTAGTTGAATTAAACAACCTTGGATAAATAACCCATGGAGCGACGACCTCTAACCCGACCTCGCTCACATAACCAAGATAAGGGTATGCTCAATAGAATCCCACAAGGCATACAATCAATTCAATATGAATCAGCAGGGGTCTCGCCCAAAATCTGTTGTTGCGCTAAAAATATGTAACCCCCAAAAGTTCACAAAAACTCAAAAAAAAATGTATGCACCGCCTACCTTAGACTCTTAGATGTAGGCATGTACGATATCGAAGTCAAATTCTAAGCAGATCAATGTAGATATGAGTTTCCATCTAAAACCCTGAAATTAGCTCGGATGGAAATAGTGGTATGTAAGACAATGGATCAAAGAAAAAGATGTATGCATGGGGTTAGCCTTACCGAGGTAATATTATAGATTCTGATGGATTGAAGGACGGAGGTTGGATGGAGGAGTTGGATCAAAATCCACCGGAGGAGAAAAAGGGTGGCTCTCCCCTACTATGCGCTACTAAGGAAGAAGAAAGAGGGATAAAGGATAGAAAAAGAAAGAAAATAAAAGAAAAATAATAATTAAAAAAACTAGCATTGGTCGCAGGGTTTACCCGCACAGTTTTCCAAATCGTGAAACAACCTTGCGGAAGACACTATCTAAGAACTCAGGTTCACACAGCCACTCCGCATGGTTTTCCATACCATGCGCAAACCATGCATAGCTCTCTAAAACTTCAACAGAGGAGTCCACACAACTGTGTACCATGACTTACATGGTTTCCCAAAACCATGTGTCTGCACCTGCTTTCCAAAAACTAGGAATTCGAGCCTCTGATGCTCCTGAAACCCTTTTAAACACATGGGGCACTCTCTTAGCCTCTAAACCTGCCCAAAACCATCAAATAAGGCCAATAGAACACTTTTAATTGAGTTCTGATAAACAAAACAAAAAGTAGCATCACTACTAGTTGAAAAATTCAAACTGGGTGAGAATTTTGGCCTGTTCCAAAAACCCGGGTCATTACAATCTCCCCACCTTAACATAGCTCGTCCCTGAGATATCAAACAAAACCTGGAGATAGTGTCGAATACACACATCTTGGTACAAGGAACCCAGACTACCCTGGTCTCAAGGGTTCTAGCCAAATTCCTCAAGGGGATCTCCACCTTAGGAATTGCCAAACTCGGTCTATCCCGACCCAAAGCTCAAATCAGTCAAAGGTCCATCGACTTGTTTTCGAACCCATGGTCCTCCTGTGATGCATCGCCACCCCTACACATCATTAGGTGCTCCTGTGTCACTCCCAACACCCAATCATATCCCACACCGCATCAGTTCCCACCTCGAGTCCATGGTACCCACGGCGCAACGAGGTCCTACATCCCATGGATGCTCAAAATAAACTCAGTGCCTCACACCTCAATCAAAAACCGCATCCTGGATGCCCCAATGCCCAAGGAACCTCGAGTAAATAACATCCCTTGGATTCCCTGATACATAAGAACCTCAAAACACGCATCCAACAATTCTCTTGATGTCGAGAACCTTATATATATATATATATATAATCATGCACCCAAGATAGTGACAACTCACTAGCCAACATCTGGTCAGTCCATATAAAACTTGTTCCCCTCATGCACTCAAAACGTATATGCCTCAAAAAGCCATGCCAAAACAGATGCAAAAGGAAATCACGGTCACGCCCGCGGTGTACCTCTGACTATCATTGGCTCTCCAGCTTACTCAGCCTCTAGCAGCTCCACAACGTGCACCTGGAATAACACACAACTACCTGAAGCCTGGCCTTCCTACAGTGGTGCACCAGTCGTCGGCCATTGGCCCCATGGATGGGTCCCACTATCTCTGTCACATCCTCCACGTGCAGTTGAGCCTCAGCTACCCTCACCTAGTACCGATCCAGATCCGACCCCAGATGCCACATTCTGTCATGGTCCCTTCCTACCGGATGTCTAAAGAACCTCTCGAGATGACCAACTTGTCTACATGCCCGGAACTCCTTTGGAGGGTGCTCACACTGAGTCCAAACATGACCTGGTTTTACACACTAAAAGAAACCCATCTTCAAGCTACCATGAGGTGTTCTAGCTAGGTTGTTGTCCTGACTGACCTGCTGGAACTCATCCTGACCTCATTTCCTATCATCTGAACCATCACCTAAAGCCACCACCCGGCTCAAACAGGACTTTTCTGTCAGGTTTCCCTCATCTATGAGTGTCTAATTCGTCACCTCTAAAAACGAGGCCAACTTAAAGATGTTTACCTGCACCAGAATGGAATTTCGTAAGCCATATTCAAAGTGTCTCACCCTCAAGGTTCCATCGCTTACCATATCAGATGAAAAGAGAGACAACTTAGTGAAGGTAGTTGCATAGTCCATGTAAGACATGTCGCCCTACTAAAGTCTCAAGAACTCCTATCTCTCTCAACCCTCAGTGTCTCAGGGAAAAGGTGCTCGAAGAACCTGTCCCTGAAGTCCTTCTAGGCCAAACCCTCAAGTATGCGAGCCTGAACCTGCACATCCCACCAGCGCTTCACTGGTCCTCTGAGCATATACATCACTAGCTTGACCCTCCACCCTAGAGGCATCTACAGCTACTCAAATATCATATGCATGCTCTCTATCTAGTTCCCAGCCTCCTGCATACCACCCTCTCCCTAAAAAAGTAGTGGGTGTTGTGGGTGGACCTCCTGCATCAGATAATCCATCAATGGATCTGCTTTTTGAGAACCTCAGTCGATCCTATCCAAGACAAGTACCAGATTAGATCGAATTTGATCATTGAGCCATGTCCCAAACACTGTCAAACACAACAATTGTCTTGCCTGCACTGGATCATGAACTTGAACTTGTCCCTGAGTCTGTACCTACGGCTCATGTTCTGCCTGACCTTTAGGGGTCTGAACCTGATCGTGATCCTATGGCACTATACCATATCTCGTCTAACGCTCCATCTGATCCATCTAAGAGGAACCTGCTGAATACCATCAAATGGTCAGACAACCCATATATATCACAATATATAATGTAGATAGGGAAAGTAGTAAAAAGGAAGTGTATAACAACTACCCTTACTCTCCCCTATCGCAACCATGCACATGACATCCCATCCTCGCGACCTCCTTACCCACCCTCAACAGAGCCAAGTATCACAAAATCCATGGGTCATGCCCGTCCTGATAACCACATTGCCTCAAAGCGATGACCTAGTTTCCCAATCTTGGTGATCAAAATCACCTCAACCATAATACATGCATGATCCTATAAGATCCATGATCAATCCTCATGACACATGCAATTTCATATATATATATATATATATATATCATGTCATATCACATTTCACATTTCAAAATAATTTAAATCATGGAATTTCACATTTCTACAAGGAATTTAATATTATTCACATGGTATTATCACTTCACAAGGCATATGTACATATATGAAATTGAAATATCCTAAAAATGTTCTTATCAAAATCCAAAAACCATGCCTTATCTTACCAAGCCAAGGCTCAATTCTCCGTTACCGCACCGGGTCAGGGGTCACATATCACAACAAATAATCATCACAAACCAAGTGAGCCACCAAGGTAGAAATCATATAAACTATAATCTAAGCAAAATCAAAATAGCATAACCCACCTAAGGTAACTCAATCCATCCCTCATACATGGGGATGTATGCACCCAAGCACGAGTTCTAAATCTAGTTCGTACAATAACCTATGTCTAGACTATCACAACCCCAAATAGTAATACTAAGAAAAGAGATAAGAGAAACTCCTCGGATACCACTTGTAGCATCCCAGAACCGAACAACCACCTGAATAGTGCTAATGGACTGGGTGCCACTAGCCTTAGGTGCACATCCCAAGACACCAAAGGCTGCCGACTAGCAGTGAGGGTGTAAATAGGTATAGTGGGGAGGCTATACTCTCTAAGAATAAATAATATACTGGTCTGAGCATAATAGTAACACATGAAATAGAAATAAATGACTCATCAAACTCAAACTAGACCCACAAAGAAGAAACACGCCCAATAGAAATAAATAATGAAAGTAATATAGAAACAATTGTAGTGGAAAGTAAATAGAACAATATTCCTGCAAATCACTTATAGACACTAAAAACAAACCAAGAAAACATCTCATATTTGGTCATACAATACAATATCCAAGGTGCTTCCCATGGCAGACCACAACATATATATATATAAGCTTGCGGAAACTGAAAAGAAAACTAAAGTAAAACTTCAGCTAGGAACGACCTCAAGGTCCATGCCAATCTCTAAGGCAAACAGTACTATGATCCATCTCCTAAGGCTAGATCTTTACCTGTACATAAATCCATAAATTCTACATGCATCCTGAAGGGATCGTGCTAAAAGGTTTTGGGGCCCGCAGAGGAAGCCGGTGGGCTGGGGATTTTAAAATTTTCATCAGCGGGATGATGGAACTTGTTTTTGCCAACGATCTGAGCCCCGGTAAGGCTCGATGATCTCTCATAAATTGTAAAGAACACAAAAATTAAAAATTAAAAAACATACCTATTTTAAATCTAAAGTCGTGGTCAACTGTATCTCTTCGATGGCGATCGTTGCTCGAAAGTTCCATAGTAAGAACCCTCTAGATCATCCACACGCGCTCCAAAAATATGTTGGAATGTCGAATTCTGGGGGCTAGCACAATGATATGGCGATGCTTTCAACGTCCCGACAATCACAGCATCGAGATCCCTTCGATGATTGAGGAAGAACTTGATCCAAACTCTTGGATCAATAGCTTATCTCTCTAGGAAGCGGGATGAGATATAGGCTCTCAATTTTCATTCTATGAAAGTGGATGAATAGTGATTGGTCACACATGTGAAAGAGCCTCCTCTTATATTTATAGTGGAGTTGGTAAATACCCGTTTGGGTTCCCCGGCCCCCGTTTATTTCAACATCCACAAAATAAATAATTTGAACTAAACTACGTCAATATTATTTATTATTTTATCACATACTTGTAATATATATAAAATATATTATATGATAAAAACCAAGTCATTTAACTCAACTCGTTATCCCGCTTAATATTAAACAAATCTTGAATATTAAAATAATATTCTTTCAATTAATATTTTCTCGTATTTATTAAACTTGTAAATACATTAAATAAATTCAATCCCGATTATTCATAACTTGAATAATAATGAATTTATTTAATTCTTTTGGTGATTGAAACTTTGGAAAACACTCAGACCATGTGGCGGGGCCCACCATGTCCATATACTTATTCAACTGAATAGGGAGGATTCTTGAATACTCTATTGTGTGTGACCCTCTAGGCCCTTATCCCGATAGTAGTGAATAAAATCCACAGACCATGAGCAGAGTCTAGAAACCCATCATGGCTCCTAAAGAGATAAGTATTGTCATAGCAACAACAACCAACCTACAAACACTGATTGTGTACTATAATCTATTTGTCATTAAATATCTCATAAATCATGATGCACACTTGTGTCATCATCATTTTCTTATTTTATTCTTTGTTGATATATCCGGATGGATTTACCTTTCGAATGCTTTGGCCAAAGACTTATGAAGGCAGCACCATCCTGGTCAACAGGCCTAAGATGTACAACTTCCTAAACTTGGAAGCGACAAATCCTTTCTTGACCATTCAACCAATGTCATACCACCAACGACGCACCCAACACAAGCTATCTCACCACGATTTCAATACCATGGTTTTTTCCTTGCATCAAAGTACGTAATCAAATGGTATAAATTGGTAATGATCTCAAGTCAAGAGACCAATACACATGTTTGTAGATAGGAATGACCAATGACACCCAAAACATGTGGTGTTCTTATTAGAGGGTATGTCCTCATGATCTCACTACTAGAGATCACCAAATGAAAACTTCATGAGAAGAAGTCTCAATGCTTATGAGCCCCCAGCACCTGATAGTCAAAAATCTACTATGTCCAGTCAGTAAGATGTATCTAGACTATAAAACATATATTTAAGATTAATGTCATAGTATATCAAGGTTCTCATTATAGCCTAGGATCTGCTATAACCTCTCAACATGAAAATTAATTTTTGGACCTTACCATTATATAGTGGATGCAGAAATATCCACATTATAATGGTAAGATAACATCATGTATAACCAACTGTACACATGATATGGTAATCAAAAGTACTGCATAGTTGGGTCTATGGAACCCACTATTTCAACACTTACACTTTCACTAGATCCAACTTTCTAACCAAACTTGTTATCTACTCACATGATAAATATCATGCTTTTACTAAGTAATGGCTTTAATTGTTGGGCCTGCCACATTTTTTGCTGTGTGGCATATCTGTTGTATACGATCTCATCTCCTTGAGTTAAACTTCTCAAGATATGGAATCCCCAAGTATATCCCTTTTTTCCATTGTCATGACTTGACAACTTGGCTATTAAGAATATCATAATTTACATTATGATAATACTTTTTTTACTAGGTTCAATTCCAAAAACTAGAAAAAATTGTTGCATGTAACTACTTCTTAGTTTCCATAGAAGCTACAACATACTCGTTATTTGTACGTATGGCTAACACAAGATTTTATGAGCTTGACTCACTCATCACCTTTTCCTAACTATGATAATTTATCAAATAGATTCAAGGATTACTAGTTTTTTTTCCACAAAAACTATTATACATTCTTCTCCATATTCCAAGTACATATCATTTGTACTTGCCGAAGCACAAGATGATAGTTTTGACTTCATCACTTTCAGTGCTCCTGGATATAATTGATATCTTCCTACTATAAATTATATCATGGTAGTATCAATTCTTGTACATATTATGACATACGTGATTGATCCATCGTTGTAGCGTGTGGAACTCAATTCACAACTTTAATCTCCTCCCATGTTCCGAACATGTTAACCTGGAGAGATTAAGCCATGTGACATAGGCAACAATTCATCTCTTGAATTGTTTCAACTTGTATTTTTCAATACAAAGTCACTTTATGTATGATTTAATAGGTCCAAGCAATCATTAGATCTACTTCAATAGATCTAGTTCCCTAGGAATTAGGTTGCTACTTTAAGTCAATCACTGGATAATTAATTTTAACCTGATCTTATATAATTGTAAGATCAATAAATGTTTTCCATATGTTGTTGAACATATTTCTCTTAGAAAACATTGGTGCTCCCACTAACATTTGTTAGACACAAGGAAAAGATTCATTTAAAATGAACTCTTTAAGATCTTGTTGCATACTTTAATCCAAAACTAGATTTCAGTAACTTGCAACCTTCATTGGCATTTTATGGCGTCATCATCTCTTTCTGGTTGCATCATATAGACACCTTCCATGAAAGATGATCATGAAATCCAATGACCAATAGAATGATCTTAGAAGTTTAGCTATGACAAGTAAAATTATAATGGATTTAGGCATACTGAATTTGTATAACCAACCTATCCTTATTGGTACCAGAATTGTACAATACATGTATCATCTCATTTGAATGTCCATCGCAGTATTCAATTTATAAGCCCCTTTGAAATTTGATACATGGAATCCATTATTGAATTTAAACTTGTCAATCATAGCTAATTGCCATATACTGTTTACTTGTAGGAATTTATTATTCTTAATGAATAATCTATCACTGGCCGAGGTGAATATAAAACCATCACCATGGTTTCATCCTTCCTATGCAGTATGTGTCACTAGAACATGTCTTGTCAAGACCCGTCCTCGGGGCCCGTGTCGTGACTACCCCAAGCCTGCATTCCATAGGCTAGGGGCTAGAGACTAGCACCGAAGGCGTAAATCCCGATAAAAAGGGAAGGCATTGCCTTTATTAAGTAAACAAACACCACAGAGTATGCAAGCTGAGTAAACACTAAGTAAACTGAGTACAAAAGTAAGTGCTGGAAAGTAAATGGACCAGAATACAAACCCAACTCTAAGTAAAGTACAACTAAAATGAAAATACAGCAATTAAAAAGTAAATCAGTGAGTCTGAGCCATCCTCTGGAAATCCCACCTGAAGGGTGGGTACAGATAGTCTCCTCTGCTCCTCGGCACCAGTCGTCCGCTCCGAGTACGTCCCGTCCAGTGATCCACCTCCAGGTACCGTCCAGCTCCATGAGCTCCCACCTCGATCAGTGTTGTCCGTCGTCTGCATCCAACACAACGTAGTACGGGCATAGCCCGTGCAGGGGTGAGTATACGCTACTCAGTAGGGACCCCGAGACCCACGAAGGTCTCCCAGAATCCACAAAGGATAAACCACAAAGGAAAGATACAATAACGAAGTAACAACCAACTCTACTTAGGTATATGCCCATACATATACCTAAGTCATCATTTCCATCTCGGCTCCAGCACACGAGCCCAAGTACAACCCAGACCACACAAGAAAACATAACCCATTCCACATAGGAATTCACAACTCAATCCACACAGGAAAGCACAATCCAATCTACACAGGAAATCACAACAATCATATCAATGATATTGATTGTAAGTTAAGACTCAGCTCACACAGGAATACACTTCATAAGACGATAAAGATGATCAGATATAGTCACTGATTCATCTAAGCTGTCAGACCCACATAGGATATAAGACCAGCTAAGTTGTCGGACCCACAAAGGATACAAGACCAGCTACTCTTCCGGACCCACGTAGGATACAAGTACAAAGTCAAATAATTTTGGACCCACATAGGATACAAGAATAGTAGTCAAGTATTGACGAACCCACATAGGATACAAGAACAGTAGTCATCGTCGTCGAACCCACGGAGGATTCCAGTACGGTCGCCGTTGCTGCCGAACCCACGGAGGATTTCAGTACAGTCGTCATCGTCATCGCAATTGTAGCCAGCTCTAGGGTTCCCGCTCACGACATACTCGATTCAGGGAGGTTCCGCTCCTCGAGTCAAAGGGGTGGATACATCAACCGTCACGAAGACCAGAGATGATGTATCCCAATGTTCTATCCCACGTATTAGGGGAAAACCAAGTAAAAAGTGTCAGAGTCACGAAGAACAAGACGACCAAGCCATTTTCCAAAAGTACACAGCGTGTAGGTAATCAATACACACTGTGTTATCAGACATCAGGTATTGCCCGTGTGAAACGGCCCGTGTCATCAAGCTAGTCGTGTAAAAGTAAATACACGGCATGTGGTATGGTTACACGTCGTGTCTTCAGTCCACGGGTATTGTCCGTGTACCACAGCCTGTGTCAAGGGTTGTTCATATAGAAAGTAAGTACACGGCGTGTGGTATGGTTACACGCTGTTTCCAAACTTCAGGGGTCGGCTTCGTGTATGCTAGCCATGCCTGGTCATGTGGTGGAGTACTTGCCCGTGTACTCCACCCGGTGTCCGTGTATTCCCAGAATACACACCGAGTCATCACGCAGTCGCTTCTGCCGAAGTGAAGGTAGTACATGCCATGTCTCTTGGTCGTGTGGTTCTTCCTGTGTTCGTGTGTCTCCCAAATTTACACGCCAAGCCTCGTGAAGATGCTTCTGCCTATCAACGAAGATTATACACGTCATGTCTTGTGGCCGTGTATTTATGTCTGTGTCTGTGTATTTCCCTTGAATACATGCCATGTCCATTGAAGTCTCCTCTGTCAAACTGTGTGGACAGTACACGCCGTGTGACCGGTGTCACACGTCATGTGTTACTTCACTAATGTTCGAAACGGAATCCACAGTACGCTTGTACTACATGGTGTGTGATCTTGGAGTACACGCCATGTATTCTGGAATTTTTCAAAAAACGACACCTCTGGCCAGCACACCTCTCGAGGTGTCCATTCGTCGTTCTGATGATCCAATTTCTACAAAACTTCTGCTTCCAGGTCGCCATGATGCCCTGAGGCCGTTTACGATGTTTTCAGGCCTCCGATTGGCTCTGAAAACATAGCTTGATTCACCGCACATGAACGGCCAAAGAACTCCACAATATATTCACAAGAACAGTGGAGGAATCAGACCATGTTCGTTTGGTCCTGTCCCTTCTGTATTAGTCCGATAACAAGCGGTTTATGAGGAACAACAATATGGAAGGAAAACCAATATTTCTCAAATCAAAACACACCCCTACCTTGAATAAGTTCACAGTAAACGGCATCGCGGGGTGAGGCTCCGTATACGTTGATGGAGATCGTCTGAGGAGGAAGAGGCATCTCCCTTTCTTTGACGTGGAGAGAAGATAGAATGACGTGTCGGTGTTCTTCCCGTTCTTCAAGGAGGAAGATTAAGTTCTTCAAAGTGTAGAACTCTTCCTCTCTCAAATCTCCACACAACATAGAAAAAACCAAACTACAATAAAATAAGGCTTTGACTTATTTTATTTACTTATGCCAACACTTTTCAAAATTCAAAACACCTAATTCAATTAATTAAAGGGTTTCAATTAATTGAATAAAAGTGTGTTGGAATTCATTTAATAAGAAAAGAGGGGGAGCCATAACTTTAATGGGGAGTTTCCAACATTAAGAGGGTTAGAGGAGTTAGAGGAATTTGAAAAGGTGGGGGATCATGTGGGCCCCACCTCACCTTTAATCCTCTCAAGAGAATTTAACAACCGGTGGGTCCCAATTCAACTTCCACACCTAGGATCTAACTCTTAGGAAAGTGGAATAAAATTTGTAACAAAATTTTATTTCACTAACACTTAAACCACAAATTAAAACAACTATTCCCGAGAAAAAGCAACTCCAGTAAAGGTCTTCTTAAGCAATTACCGGAGTTTCGAATTCATCGGTCCCCTCAGATATCGATTCTGAGCACCGGTTCCCTGCTCGTTCCTTCACTAAACGTACCTGAGCTAAACTTCAGAAATTGATTCAGGGAACACCAGTCCTCAGAATCAGGTGTCATCAGAAAATGCGTACTCATAAAATCCCAAAGAATTTAAGAAAAAATTTCCTTGAAATTTACGGGTCTTTACATTACTCCCACCTCAGGGCTTTACGTCCCCGTAAAGATACATCACAAACTAGGGAAACAAATGAGGGTATTGTGTACGCATCTGAGCCTCCCGCTCCCAAGTGCTCTCCTGGAGGTTCCCATGCTGCCACCTGATGCACACTAGAGGAATCGACCGCCCACGTAGGACCCACTCCTGTTGATCCTTGATCTCCACCAGAACCTCGGAAAAAGTCGCCCCGTCATCGATGTCCAGCTCCCCGTGATCAATGATATGTGTCGATTCATGCACGTATCTCCTCAGCTGAGATACGTGGAAGATGTCGTGCACCCGGTGCAACTGAGGTGGAAGAGCCAGGCGATAAGCCACCTCACCTATCCTACTGAGAACCTGGAATGGTCCGATGAAGCGCGGAGTTAACTTGTCGCCCCGGCCAAATCTCCGTAATCCACGTCGAGGTGAGACCCGTAAGAAAACGTGGTTGTCATCCTCGAACTCTAGTGGTCTCCACCTCCTATCAGCAAAAGACTTCTGTCAGCTCTGAGCTGTCCTCATCTGCTCCTGAATGACCTGGACCTTCTCTGTCATGGCCTGGACTATCTCTGGTCCCACAAGTGCTGACTCCCCAGGGTATGTCTAGCACAGAGGTGATCTGCAAGTTCGATCGTACAATGCCTCATATGGTGTCATCCTGATGGTGGAGTGGTAGTTTTTGTTGTACGCAAACTCCAACAATGGTAAGTGATCCTCCCAGCTGTGACCAAAGTCGAGGACACATGCACGGAGCATGTCCTCGAGAGTCTAAATGGTCCTCTCCGTCTGACCATCCGTCTGAGGGTGAAAAGCGATGTTCAGGCATAGCTGCATCCCAAAAGCCTCCTACAACCCCTTCCAAAGCCGGAAAGTAAAACGAGAATCTCATTAGGAGACGATAGATGATGGCACACCATGAAGTCATACAATATCCTGAACGTAGAGACGTCCCAAGCTCTCCACTGATCCCTACTCCCTGATGGGTAAGAATTGGGCCGACTTGGTGAGTCGGTCGACGATCACCCAAATAGAGTCGTGTCCACTGGATGTACGTGGAATTCCAGTCACGAAATCCATAGATATCCCATCCCATTTCCACTCCAGGACATCCAAGGGTTGTACCAAGCCCACTGGTACCTGGTGCTCCGCCTTCACCTGCTGGCAGGTGAGGCATCGAGAAACGAACTCTGCCACAGCCTTCTTCATACCCGGCCATCAGTGCTGTTGTCTAAGATCCTGGTACATCTTCACTACCCCTAGATGTACTGCCAAAGGGGAAGTGTGAAACTCTCTCAGCACCTCCTCCTGTAAAGCAGCTGGTACCATGGTACTTCCTCTGAAAAGGATGGCGTGCTCTCCTCCTATAGAGAATCCATCAGGTGTCTGTCCTATGAAAATATGTGCACGCCACATCTCACAGTCAATGTTCCCACGTTGTGCCCCTCTAACCCGCTGAAGAAGTGGAAGTGTGACTGTGAGAAACTGAAGGAAGGTTTCCCCGTCTCTATCCATGAAGGATATCTGCAAAGCGGCTAACTACTCTGTCGCCTCTCCAAGAAGCCGAATGCTCGTCCTCCTGTTGAGAGCATCAGCTACTACGTTACCCTTTCCAGGAGTATAGACTATCTCAAAGTTATAGTCCTGGAGGAACTCGAGCCATCGTCGTTGTCTCAGGTTCAGGTCCTTCTGTGAGAATATGTACCTGAGACTCTGGTGGTCAGAATAGACTGTAAAGTTCTCTCCCATCAGATAGTGCTGCCACATCTTCAGAGCGAAGACCACTGCTGCTAACTCCAGGTCATGGGTAGCGTAGTTCTGCTCATATTTCCTCAACTGTTGTTATCCATAGTTGATCATCACCTGCTCCTGCATCAGGACACACCCGAGTCTGGTCCCTGATGCATCGCAGTAGACTACGTACCCTACTCCCTCCTCTGGTAGCCTCAAGATGGGAGCACTGGTCAATCTCTATCTCAACTCTTGGAAGCTCTGCTGACATCTATCTGACCACACGAAGGGTTTTCCCTTCTTCGTAAAGGCTGAAAGCGGTGCCGCAACTCTGGAGAAGTCTGGCACAAATCTTCGGTAGTACCCAGCCAAACCTAGGAAACTCCGCACCTCCGTCACGCTCCTGGGCGGCTCCCAATATAGAACTGTCTCGATCTTCACAGGATCCACCGCAACTCCCTCCTCAAAGATGACGTGTCCCAAGAAGTGGACCTTACGTATCCAGAACTGACACTTCGAGAACTTACCATAAAGCTGGTGCTCTCGGAGTGTGTCCAGTACAACCCGAAAGTGGTAGGTGTGCTCCTCCTCAGTGGTCGAGTATATCAATATGTCGTCGATGAAGACCATGAAAAATAAATCGAGTTAATGCTAGAAGATCATGTTCATGAGACTCATGAACACTAATGGAGCATTGGTTACGTCGAAAGGCATAACCAAGAACTCATAGTGGTCATACTAATATCTGAAATCCGTCTTTTTCACATCCTCGTCTCGAAATATGAGCTGATTTTAGCATGAACTGAGGTCTATCTTCGAGAACCACCGTGCTCCCTTAAGCTGGTCGAAGAGGTCATCAATCCTCGGAAGTGGATACTTGTTCTTCACAGTCACCTGATTCAGGCGATGGTAATCGACACACAGTCGCAATCTCCCGTCCGCCTTCTTGGCGAACAAAATCGGGGAAGCCCAGGGTGAAACACTGGATCGAATGAATCCCTTTCCCTGCAAGTCCTCCAGTTGTACTCATAGCTCTCGAAGCTGAGCGAGAGCCATCCGATATGCTGTAGTAGATACCGGGGTTGTCCCGGGGTACAGGTCAATATAGAAGTCTACCTCTCTGTGAGGAGGTAGTCCTGGAACGTCTTCGGGAAAAATGTCTGCATACCGATCCACCACAACAGGAAAACTCAGATTCCGCTTGTCCACTGCTCCTAGTATAAGGCTAGCCAACTGATGAGTGATCGGTTGTCCTCTCCTCTGCGTGAGTCCATCCTGCGCTGCAAAGGCTCCCTTCTCGCCGGTGAAGGTGAACCTGCTCCCATCGGTGCGAACACACCGCACCTTGTGCCAAATACAGTCGATCTGAGCATGGACCGTAGATAACCAATCCATGCCCAAGATGACGTCGTAATTCCTCGGCGCCGCTACAAGAAGATCCCAACCGAAGCTCTCGCCTCCTAGAGTAAGCTCACACTACTGGCACCAGTGCGTAATCGTCAATTCTACTCCTGTAGGAGTCTCTAGCCGTAAGGATCGAGCCAACGGCTCCATCGGAATCTCTGAGCTCCGAACAAGGGCAGCGGAAATGAAAGAGTGATTCACTCCTATGTCTATAAGAACTTCAGTAAGGGTAAAGTAAACATAGATATTACCTCGAATCATCTCTGGTGTGTCATGTTCCTAGGCCTCCACTGCCTGAAGCTGAGTCTGTCTCTGTCAGCCAGATCCCTGTGGTCGGGGTGGACTTCCTGGTGGTGGTGGTGGTAGAGCCTCAAAGCATCACCCACCACCTGCTGCTCAGCCAGCTCCTCTGCCTCATCCGCCTACTCCCTGCGGACTGCCACGGTCGAACCTCTGCCTCTGCCTGGAAGGTCCCTCCATGGTCTGCTGCTCATCTGCATGTCGGTTCGGGCAGTCACAAGCCATGTGGCCCTACCCGCCGCACGCATAGTACTGTCTGCTCCTCGGAAGGCTGGCTCTACGCCAAGTTCCCTGCACCTCTAAGCTAGTATCCTGAGGTCGTCCGCCTGATCGTATGGTCCGCTTGGACCCATGTGACATCCGTCGACTGCTAGCTGCAGAAGACTTTACTACGTGCCGCCCTGGGGCAGGTCTCGCTACTGGTGTAGGCTCAGCAAGAAAGCTCTCTACAAGAAGGGCTCGCTCCAGTACTCCTGCCTGTGTCGAAATGTTGAGGGAGATCATTGATGCCCTGATCTCATGCCTCAGTCCCTACTCGAAGGTCCAGGCCCGGAAGAATGGGTCCCGTACCATGTCCATGGAGTAGCGCGAGAGATTGGTAAATCTCGCCAAGTACTGGGCTACTGTCATGTTGCCCTGCCGCAGCTGTAGTAGCTCTTGAATGTGCACCACACGGAGGGTGGCTGGAATGAACTCCGAGAAGAAGAGGCTCTTGAAGTCCATCCAGAGTAAAGATGTCTCGTCGTGTACCTGGAGCATTAGGCTCCACCATCTACCTGCTGCCGCGTGCAGGAGACTCACCGCAAGGATCACCATGAGGTCTGTCGGTGTCTCTACTAACCTGAAAAATCATACAACAGCATCTAGCCAATCCTCGGCTGCCTGAGGGTCTGCCTCCCCATAGAACTTGGGCGGTCTCTAACACTGAAACTCGTGCAGTGCACTAAGTCGAAGTGTACTCTCAGCGGCTGGGGATGGTGGCATCGGTGGCTCGGTGGGTAGAGGTACCGCTGGTGCCTCCGCTGTAATAGGGCCCTGCACCGAGGCCTCATCGCTCTGTGGGTTGTCGTCTCACACAAAGCACGGAACCCTAGTTGGCTGCCATCGTGGGGCCATCCTGAAAAGAAAAAGGTGATTCACGGTCAATACAATATACCTGTTGATCTGACACAAAGTAATCACAAAGAAAACTTTTGAAACATAGATGCAATCAATGTTTTCGTGCATTGAGTCAGAAATCGGAAGTCAGGGTCTTGGTGTATGGATACGTCGGCCACTGCACCAACACTGGACTCCCTGGACTGATAATCACACTCAATACCCTCAAAACTATTGCTTCACATAGAAGAAAGATCAGAGTCCTGAGTTCTGCGTTAGAACCGAACTCCTTTGATACCAATTTGTCACGACCCGTCCTCGGGGCCCGTACCGTGACTACCCCAAGTCCGCCTTCCATAGGCCAGGGGCTGGCGAATAGCACCGAAGGCGTAAATCCCGACAAAAAGGGAAGGCATTGCCTTTATTAAGTAAACAAACACCACAGAGTATGCAAACTGAGTAAACACTAAGTAAACTGAGTTCAAAAGTAAGTGCTGGAAACTAAATGGGCCAGAATACAAACCCAACTGTAAGTAAAGTACAACTGAAATGAATGTACAGCAATTGAAAATTAAATCAGCGAGTCTGAGCCGTCCTCTAGAAATCCTACCTGAAGGGTGGGTACAGATAGTCTCCTCTGCTCCTCGGCATCAGTCGTCCACTCCGAGTTCGTCTCATCCAGTGATCCACCTCCAGGTATTGTCCAGCTCCACGAGCTCCCACCTCGATCAGCGTTGTTCGTCGTCTGCATCCAACACAACATAGTGTGGGCATAGCCCATGCAGGGGTGAGTATACGCTACTCAGTAGAGATCCCGAGCCCCCCGAAGGTCTCCCAGAATCCACGAAGGATAAACCACAAAGGAAAGATACAATCAAGAAGTAACAACCAACTCTAATTAGGTATATTCCCATATATATACCTAATTCATCATTTCCAGCTCGGATCCAGCACACGAGCCCAAGTACAACCCAGACCACACATGAAAACATAACTCATTCCACATAGGAATTCACAACTCAATCCACACAGGAAAGCACAATCCAATCCACATAGGAAAGCACAACAATCATATCGATGATATTGATTGTAAGTTAAGACTCAACTCACATAGGAATACACTTCGTAAGATGATAGAGATGATCAGATGTAGCCACTGATTCATCTAAGCTGTCAGACACACATAGGATACAAGACCAGCTAAGTTGTCGGACCCACAAAGGATACAAGACCAGCTACTCTGCCGGACCCACGTAGGATACAAGTAAAGATTCAAATACTGCCGGACCCACATAGGATACAAGAACAGTAGTCAAATACTATTGGAACCACATAGGATACAAGAACAGTAGTCATCGTCGTCGAACCCATGGAGGATTCCAGTACGGTCATCGTCGTGGCCGAACCCACGGAGAATTTCAGTACAGTCGTCATCGTCATCGCAATCGCAGCCAGCTCTAGGGTTTCCACTCACGACATACTCGATTCCGAGAGGGTCCGCTCCTTGAGTCAAAGAGGTGGATACATCAACTGTCACGAAGAACAGAGATGATGTAACCCAACGTTCTGTCCCATGTCTTAGGGGAAAACCAAGTAAAACGTGTCCAAGTCATGAAGAACAAGACGACCAAGCCATTTTCCAAAAGTACACAGTGTGTAGGTAATCAATACACACCGTGTCATCAGACACCTGGTACTGCCCGTGTCAAATGGCCCGTGTCATCAGGCTAGTCGTGTAAAAGTAAGTACATGGTGTGTGGTATGGTTACACGCCATGTCTTCAGTCCATGGGTACTGTCCGTGTACCACAGCCCGTGTCAAGGGTTGTTCGTGTAGAAAGTAAGTACATGATGTGTGGTATGGTTACACGCCGTGTCTAAACTTCAGGGGTTGGCTCTATGTATGCTGGCCATGCCTGTCCGTGTGGTGGAGTACTTTCCCGTGTACTCCACCCCGTGTCCATGTATTCTCGGAATACACGCTGAGTCATAACGCAGCCGCTTCTTCCGAAGTGAAGGTAGTACACGCCGTGTCTCTTGGCCATGTGGTTCTGCCCGTGTCTGTGTGTCTCCCAAATTTACATGCTGAGCCTCGCGAAGACGCTTCTTCCTATCAACGAAGATTATACATGTCGTGCCTCGTGGCCGTGTATTTCTGTCCATGCCCGTGTATTTCCCTTGAATACACGCCATGTCCATCAAAGTATCCTCTGTCAAACTGTGTGGACAGTACATGTCGTGTGACCAGTGTCACACATCGTGTGTTACTTCACTAATGTTCAAAATGGAAGCCATACTGCGCTTGTACTACACGGCGTGTGCTCTTAGAGGACACGCCGTGTATTCTGGAATTTTCCAGAAAACGACGCCTCTGGCCAACACACCTTTCGAGGTGTCCGTTCGTCGTTCCGATGATCCGATTTCTACGAAACTTCCGCTTCTAGGTTGCCCTGATGCCCTGAGGCCGTTTACGATGTTTTAGGGCCTTCGATTGGATCCGAAAACATAGCTTGATTCACCGAACATGAATGGTCGAAGAACAACACAATATATTCACAATAATGGTGGAGGAATCGGACCGTGTTCGTTTGGTCTGGTCCCTTCCGCATTAGTCCGATAAAAATCAGTTTATGAGGAACAACAACATGGAAGGAAAACCAATATTTCTCAAATCAAAACACACCCCTACCTCGAAGAAGTTCGCAGAAAACGGCTTCGCGGGGTGAGGCTCCGTATACGTTGACGGAGATCGTCCGAGGAGGAAGCGACGTCTCCCTTTCTTTGACGTGGAGAGAAGATAGAACGGCGTGTCGGTGTTCTTCGTGTTCTTCAAGGAGGAAGATGAAATTATTCAAAGTGTAGAACTCTTACTCTCTCAAATCTACACACAACACAGCAAAAACCAAACTAAAATAAAATAAGGCTTTGCCTTATTTTATTTACTTATGACAACATTTTTCAAAATTCAAAACACCTAATTAAATTAATTAAAGGGTTTCAATTAATTAAATAAAAGTGTGTTGGCATTCATTTAATAAGAGAAGAGGGGGAGTCATAACTTTAATGGGGAGTTGCCAATATTAAGAGGGTTAGAGGAGTTAGAGGAATTTGAAAAGGTGGGGGCTCGTGTGGGCCCCACCTCACCTTTAATACTCTCAATGGAAGTTAACAACCGGTGGGTCCCACTTCAACTTCCACACCTAGGATCTAACTCTTATGAAAGTTGAATAAAATTTGTAACAAAATTTTATTTCACTTAACACTTAAACCACAAATTAAAACAACTCTTCCTGAGCAAACACAACTCCAGTAAAGGTCTTCTTAAGCAATTACCGGCGTTGCGGTTTCATCGGTACCCTCAGATTTTGATTCCGAGTACCGGTTAAAAAGTTAGAAAAACTCGCTCATTCGTTCACTAAACGTACCCGAGATAAATATCGGAAATTGATTCCGGGCACACCGGGTCTCGGAATCAGGTGCCGTTAGAGACTGTGTACTCGTAAAATCCCAAAGAATTTAAGAAAAAATTTCCTTGAAATTTATAATTCTTTACATGTCTCTTCCACATGAACTTGTGAAACTTGTTCTTATGCCAACCATTTGTGCATCTAGAGCATTGACTAAGTCCAAGTCAATTCATCTCACACTATCTCTAATAGAGATGTGCACCCTTATATAGAAATGTAGTCTAATACTTGACTACATCTTTTCTATATTAGGGATTTATGTAATATCCTAAGAAACTTTTAGGATATTTATTTAGATGCACCATGTATTTAGCTTGATGCATGTTTGTTTGTTTTTCCTTAACAAATTTTTTTCATCCTAAACACATGTCCTATGACAAAATGGATTTTTTATCATACTATGACTCATATGATATCCACTTTTCATTTTAGTTGGCATATTGGTTATGGGTTTACACCGTTATTTGCAAAGTACATTTTTGAAATATGATGGAAGTTTCTGAAAGTTGCAACATTGATACAACTTACATCATAACTTTGATGTGTAACATATGAATTTAGGAATTTCTCCACACTACATTTTGTTGATCAATGTTAATATGTAAGACTCATCATTGATCCTCCTTGTGAACATAATTATCATGATGTAGATAAGGTAACATGCATTTAGGAATTACTCCACACTACATTATCATGATCGAAGATTGCTGGGTCAAGATATTCTTCGTCATGTCGATCCGAAGCAACTCGTATCTTCTAACCATGTATATACTTCACTATTACATTCCTTAATAACTTAAAAGAATCTTATGAAGTATCTTTACCTCTAACTTTCCTTTGGAATAGTTCATTCTCACTTGTTGATCTAATTACAAAAAGCTTTGTGGAATACCTTTATTTCTAAAGGTTTCTTTGTCTAAACTAAAGATGTCAATAATACCAAAGGTGTTTATATGTGTCGAGCCTAAAAACCATACTGGGTATATTCTTGACGTCCACTTTTAGTTTTACTTGACAAAGAATCTTCTTTCCACAACTGGATAGGTCTTACATTTTATATTCATCATGTATTTCATTTTATTCAAGTATGTATGAACTATTTGTTGAGTATATTACCATAAACAACATTCATTCAAAAAACTTGAAATGATGTCTCATTTTGTCCAAAGAGCATGTGAGATAAATGTTTTGGTTATACTCAGAAACTTGTTCAATTTGAATCAATCACTTGGCAATTAGAAGTTATGTGTTTCTCACCACTGACTTAGGAATCACCCTTTCTCAGTTGCTTGGAGAAGACACTTTACTTCTTATAATGTTCCTATAATTACTTGGTTACCGTATTTAAATACACATATGCTATTGGCATATTGTATTCAATACCCAAGAAGTATGTTAGAAACATTAATTTATATTGATGAATATACCTGAACGATAAGCAGTTACTTGCTTCTAGTATTTCAGATTATTACATTTTTAACTTCCATAAATTTATTTCAATATGTGATACAAATAACCTCTTGTTAAATAACCAACCTCTTTTCTTTTAAGGACATGAAAAAGGTGTCTTTGGTGTAACTTTCCATAGACCTTTTCACCTTGTATTTCAATATATTCTCCATAAGAACAAAATATGGTGTTATCTTTAATATTCTTATTACTTGGAAAATGTTACCTTAATGGTAATGAAGTGCTTATTCTATATCGTTCATTTGTATCCTTAAACGAAACTAGAGTAATTGGGTGTAAAGGGTATAAGAATGGGATGACATGAAATATTGTGAACTGTCTTTCACTTTACACAAACCGAGTGCAATCATCTCATTCAAATCTTGTTTCACTTTCTCCTTGGAAACTTCTTGGAGATGAGAATATATGTAACATCATCCATGTCATGATGTAGAGACCACAACTAACATCAGATGTTGATGATAGAATTATGACAGAACCATCATATGCTTAATTCATGAGTCTCATGTAATCAATTTTTACACTCTCGCTTCCTGAGGTGTCTTAACAGTTTGGGACACAAGCACCTTGAATTTCTGATATAGTAATAATGTGTGCGAGCACCTATACTATACTTGGAATTTCATGCTTGTTTGGACATTAACTTTTTCCAATATTAATTGCAGTTTTATTGTGGCATTACTTTCCATTATCTACAAAATAAATTTATCAGATTGTACTTTTAATACTGATTACCAAATGTGACATTACTGGTTATTTAATCATTTAAATGTCTCTCACTATTTTTTTGAAATCTAGAAACCCTCTATACTAGAATCGGAATACTCTTGAGTATTCTAGTGGCAAGGATCCCTAAACCTCCCTCATAGTCTACAAGTTATGGCTACACCACTACTCAGAGGGTCCAATGTAGGCTTTTGGATGACCAACTGCATTAACTCGTGGTTCTTTGATCTATTGAGTGAAGTCCCAACTTCAAAAATCATTTCTTGATTTACTCAACATTTTCCTATAAAATTACAACAAGCAAGCTATGGTTATTTCTTTGCTGCAATTTTAGTTAAGTCAACCCACCACCCTAATAAGAACTCCCCGGTAGTAAGAGTCACCCTCAGCTATGGCACGACGGGCACCCCAAACACCCAGTTTTGTTCAAAATTGAATGACAGAAGGCCGTAATGACTTAATATTCCTTTGAGGGTTTTGTGTTTTTATCTCAATGAATGTAATCCATTTCTATTAAACTTGTTCATCTATGTTGTCGCGCTCACAACTGAACTTTAATAGAAAAACATACGCCGCTTCTTTTACATTTTATTATCTATTATTTTATGTATTTCTTCTGCTGTTCTAAAATGCATAAAATAATAAATAAATATGAAAAGGTAAACTACTACTCGACTGGTCTTGAGCATCTAAACAACCTAAGGGAGTCATACCTGAGTCGAAACTTGACTCTTGATGCAACTTGCCCCATGTCTTGTATGTTCGCTTCTCTTCCGAAGTATCGCTTTGTCTTGGCGGGGTCCATGTCACGTCTTGGAGTACCACCTCGTCTTGGCGTAATCCACGTGTCGTCTTGCACCGTCTTCATCAACGTGCACTGCCTCATCTTGGCGGAGTCCACATCGTTCGTCGTCTTTGTCCGAAGTACAATAATACTCACACACAGGCGAGTGGGACTAGTCGGATAAATGTACATCAGGTAAAATTTGGGCGCATAGGCCCTTAGAAATTTTAACCGAAAATTAAAGATGACGCACAGACCGTCTATTTAATTAATTAAAATTATCGCACGTGTTCAATAATTAATTAAATAAAAGAAATATACACAGGTTGATGCTCAAGACTAGTAGGCGAGTAAAATAAAGTGCAATAAAATTAAAATGCATTAATTAAGTACTAGGGTTTATTTATTAAATTAAATAATTCAAATAATTTAATTATTTATTGGTGTTATAATTAATTTAATTTTAATACCTAAAATTAAATTAATTAATCAATTTAATTTTAGGTATTTTAAATTGAATTAATTTGACTGGGGTATCAAAATTATTTAACCATAAATTAATATTTTAATCAATTTAATTTAATTATAAAATTAAATTAATTATAAATATTAATTTGATTAGCCTGGGCTCTGAGAACCCCATGCAAGGCCTGTGCGGGTTGGACAGTACCCATGCAGGTCCATACCATGCCATGCAAGACCATTTCGGGCTAGGAAGACCTGCCCATACCAGTTCTGAGTCAGGCAGATCTGCTCAGGCCATTTAGAAGCTAATCTGGTCCTACAGAAAACAAAGAGGGGAAAGGAGGTGTACCTCGCAGTCTGGACTAATTACAACTCAGCCCGCAAGGCTGGATTGGGATGGCAGCGGCCACAGCTGGGGTCAACCGGGTGCACGGTGAGGCAGGGCAGCGTCGGTGCGACACGCTGAAGGCGGCCGGAGCGACTAGTGGTGGCCGCAAGTGGGTCCGGTGTGGGTCTCTTGGTTTGCTGCGGGAGGGCGGTGAGGCCAAAGCCAGCCACATACTGGCCGGAGTGGAGGGAGGCTGCTAGCACAGTCTGACGGTTGGTCTTGTGCAGGGCGCCTAGAAGTCGGGCGGTGGAGTGTTCAAGCCCGAGGTGGCCAGGACCTGGCCTCGTGGACGGCGCGCCGACGAGTAGTGCCGATCGGGGAAGGGGACCTGCGCCCTTTGGTTAGCGTTGTGCGGGGCTTGCTACCGCGCCATGCGGTGGCTCCGGGGAAGACGGTCGGAGGCCGGTGCGGGTGGCGCTGGTCCGCTATGGACGAGGCCGGGAGACAGGGCAAACAGGGTTCCGGTTAGGGGGGGTCTTCGGCGTGGGTCAGTAGGGACAAAAGGCAAGGGTGGCGACCATTGCTTGGTGCAGTGCTCGGGCAGGAGGCGAACTGTCGTGTGCAGAGATCGGGGCAAGTGGGCAGCAACCTGGAATAGGACCAGGCGGCGCCTGGTTTCGTGTCATCCTAAGGAAGACGACCAGTAATGGGGTCCTCCACAAACCCCATTGTTTCATTTTTAAATTTTTTAATGCGTCGGTCCCTTTTTTTAAGTTTTTTTTTTCCTTTCTTTTTTAAAGGAAGTCAAGTCCTCCTTTTTTAATTCTAAGTCATGGTCTCCCCTAAAAAAAATTCCACAACCAAATTTTTCAAAAAGGCTACTTAGCCTTTTAAAATAATAATAATAAAATTATTATAATAAAATAATAATTTCTTATTATTATATTATTATAATAATAAAATAAATATTATTATAATAATAAAATAAATATTATTATAAAAATAAAATTATTATGAAAATTATAAAAATTATAAAATTTATAATTTTCACAATTTTAATTATATTCGATGAATCGATCTAAACTTGATCGGTTCAACGGAATGAATAAAACTTAATACCTGAGATCAAACCGCAAATTTGATCCAATCTGAAAATTTAAAATAGCCATAACTTAGCCGTTCGAGATTGGATCAATGCATGGTTGGAACTGATAAGACTGTTTTTGAACCCTCTATTTAATTTTAATGCAATTTTAATTTTCTAGGCTCAAAAAATCTATACAACTGCTCTGATACCACTGAAAGGTTCTGGGGCCCACAGCGGAAGCCGGTGGGCCAGGGATTTTAAAATTTTCATCAACGGGATGACAAAACTTGTCATCGCCAACGATCCGAGCCCCGATAATATCTGAGGATCTTGCGTAAATTGTAAAGAGCACAAAAATTAAAAACAAAAAAAAACATACCTATTTCAAATCTGAAGTCGTGGTCGACTGCATCTCGTTGATGGCGATCGTTGCTTGGAGGTTCCATAGCAGGAACCCTCTAGATCATTCAAACACACTTAAAAAATCCATTGGAACGTCAAACGTAGAATTATGGGTGCTAGCATGATGATCTGACGATGCTTTCAACGTCCCGATGATCAGCGCATTGAGATCCCTTCGATGCTTGAGGAAGAACTTGATCTGAACTCTTATATCAACAGCTTCTCTCTCTAGGAAGCGGGAGGAGAGAGAGGATCTCAATTTTCATTCCATGAAATTGAATGAATAGTGATTATCCACACATGTGAGAGAGCCTCCTCTTATATTTATAGTGGAGTTGGTAAATACCCGGTTGGGTTCCCCAGCCCCCGTTTACTTCAACGTCTACTAAATAAATAATTTCAACGAACTAAAATACATCAATATTATTTATTATTTTATCACATTCTTGTAATATATATAAAATATATTATGTGATAAAAACCGAGTCATTTAACTCGACTCTCTATCCCGCTTAATATGAAACGAACCTTGAATATTAAAATAATATTCGTTTGATTAATATTTTCTCATATTTACTAAACTTATAAATGCATTAAATAAATTCAATTCCAATTATTCATAACTTGAATAATAATGGATTTATTTAATTCTTTTGGTGATCAAAACTTTGGACAACACTCGGACCCCATGGTGGGGCCCACTATGTCCATATACCTATTCAACTGAATAGGGCGGATTCTTGAATATGCTATTGTGTGTGACCCTCTAGGCCTTTATTCTGACAGCAGTGAATAAAATCCAGAGACCATGAGCGGAGTCTAGCAACCCATAATAGACCCTAAAGATATAAGGATTTTCATAACAACAACAACCAACCTACGAACACTAATTTTGTACTATAATATCTTTGTCATTAAATATCTCATAAAGTAGGATGCACGCTTGTGTCATCATCCTTTTCTTGCTTTATTATTTGTTGATCTATCCGGATAGACTTGCCTTTAAACTACTTTGGCCAAATATTTATGAAGACATCACCATCTTGATCAACCAGGCCTGAGATATACAAATTCCTAAACTTAGAAGTGACAAATCCTTTCTTGATCATTCAACCAATGTCATACCACCAACGATGCACCTAACACAAGCTACCTCACCGCGATTTCAATACCATGGTTTTTTCCTTGCATCAAAGTACGCAATCAAATGGTATAAATTGGTAATGATCTCAAGTCAGAAGACCAATACACATGTTCGTAGATAGGAACGACCAATGAAACTCAAAACATGTGGTGTTCCTATTGGCGGGTTTGTCCTCATGATCTTACTACTAGATATCACCAAGTGCGAACTTCATGAGAAGTTTCAATACTTATGAGCCTCCAACACCTGATAGTCAAACATCTACTATGTCCAGTCAGTAAGATGTATCTAGACTATAGAATATATATTTAAGATTAATGTCGTAGTATCTTGAGGTTCTAATTATAGCATGGGATCTGTTATAACCTCTCAACACGACAATTAATATTTGGACATTACCATTATATAGTGGATGCAGAAATATCCACATTATAATGGTAAGTCGACATCATTTATAACCAATTGTACATATGATATGGTAATCAAAAGTACTACATAGTTGGGTCTAGGGAACCCACTATTTCAACACGTGCAGGGTGTGAGATGAATCTTAATAGGATAACACCCAATTATGCATACCTAGTATAAGTGTTTAAACGGATATGCATCTCTAAGTAAAGTAAACATCACAATAAAATAAATAAACACAACCTCCACTAGCACTCAACAGCCATCAGGGAGTGTCACCTACTTCAGCCAATGCTGAAATCTCTTAAGCAAAGAGAGTCCTTGGTCCATGGCCCAAGGTACCATTATAGTCACAAATCCCCAGTGAACCCTCATATTACATCTCAATCATATAGTCTGGCACCATGTTCCTCCTGACACCTTGTGTCTTAAGGTACCGACATCCCAAAGGCACGCCCAAACATTAGTATCCTAGTCTCACAGACCCCTGCTCGAAAGCTTACGTCGGCCCAGGGCACGACAACCAGAGGAACAATGATGTCTTTCCTCAAATAAATATTCAGGCCCACAGCCTCAATTACAGTGAGCCTCATCCCCAAACTTGATATCCCCATTGCTATCAACAGAAGGCTCCTCGCTTTCCACGTGGCTTTCTATAGAAAGCACCCCCAAATCATAAATACCTAAGCTGTAGCTATCAGGGGTCTCTACCCACATTAGTGGTCAAGACCACCTCATCATGAAGTCAACTTGTGTGCACAAGACTCAATCGGCGCTTTGGCCATCACGGGTGAGTGACGGTCACCAAGTAATAACCTAAGCCATACAATCTCTAGCACCTCGTGCCCCTGTGACCATGTCACTCCAATCAGATAGCCTTGTCATCCTGGTATCACAGGACATGCCCAACCTGACAGTCACACTGACTCAAACCTACATCCACGACGCCCAATCCTGTGGTCAAAACCACTCAAGAAAATTTGGTCCAAGCCCAACCAGTGATCAACATCACTCAATCCTGATGGCCATGCCATCCCAACCTCATCTCGTGCCACGTCCATCCCGACCCCTTTGGTCCCATATCATTCAATTCAAGAAATAATGTATATACAATTTAAACAACACATTTTAATCAATAAATTCAATTTAGATGATTGAATTTCATATCTTAACAATCATCGTAATTTAATTTGGATATATTGAATGACTCAGAATTGAATAACCAGCTCGATTCAATTTAAAACAAACAATTTAATTGAATTAAAAACCCCCCAGATAAACAACCCATGGAGAGACGACCTCTAACCCAACCTCGCTCACATAACCAAGGTAAGAGAATGCCCAACGGCATCCCATAAGGCATACAGTCAATTCAATATGAAGTGGTAGGGGTCTCGCTCAAAATCTGTCATTGCACTAAAAAGTCGCAACCCCCAAAAGTCTATGAAAACTCAAAACAAGGTATACACCACCTACCTTAGACTCGTAGACGTAGGCACGTCTGATATCGAAGTCTAATTCGAAGCGGATCAACATAGATCTAAGTTTCTGTTTAAAACCTTGAAATTGTCTCAAAAAAATAGTGGTCTATAAGACGAAGGATCAAAGAAGAAAAGGTATGTGTGGGGTTATCCTTAACAAGGCGATCTTATAGCTTCTGACGGATCGAAGAACGGAGGTCAGATGGAGGAGTTGGATCAAAATCCACCAGAGGAGAAAAAGGGAGGATCTCCCTTGTTGTGTGTGAATAAGGAAGAAGAAAAGGGGAGAAATGAGAGAAAAAGAAAAGAAAGAAAAGAAAAGAAAAATTAAAAAAAATACTCAACACTGGCCGCACGGTTTACCCACACCATTTGCCAAGCCTTGCAGCAACCCTGCGGAAGCCACTGCCTAAGAACCCAATCCTACACGGCCACTTAGTATGGTTTTTCATACAGTGCACAGCTCTCTGCAACTTCTTCATATGAGTCTTCACAGTCATGGGTCATGATTCACAAAGTTTTCCTAAACTGTGTGCCTGCAACTACTTCCCAAAAACCAGGCCTTCGGGCCTTCGATGCTCCAGAAACCCTTCTGAACACGCAAGGCACTCTCCTATCCTATAAACCAACCCAAAACCATCAAATAAGGCCAATGGAACTTTCAGAATTGAGTTCCAATTAACAAAATAAAAAGTAGCATACTCACTAGTTGAAAAATTCAAACCAGGTGGGAATTTTGACCCGTTCTAAAAACCTGGGTCGTTACAATTTTCTTTCTATTTTTGGGTGAATCCTAGTTGATTTTAAGATTACTTTAATCCTCTCCTTGTGGTATTTTATTCTTGGAATCTAGAGATCGAATGTTGTCAATTATAAAGTGATTCAACTCTTTTACTTCTCAATTTATCCCAGGTTCTTCATTCTAGATAAGGTTGTACTTGGGGAGATGGATGGTTTGGGTTTTGGGGTGGATAGTGATTGTTAGAAGGTGTTTTTTTCTAGGTTTTAATCCATGATTGGTGTGATCTTGTTCATGAGGTCATTTGTTCTTAATTCCACTCTTACACAGTAATTTGGAAACTTTAATTAATGTAACGCCCCGACCCCAGTTACCCAGAGTCGGTGCATTATTACGTAACATTGGCATGATCACAAAAGATCAAGTTTCGAAAGACTGATTAGTTTAGTAGCCTTGGAAACACTAGATACATTCATAAATGTTACATTACATCATAAAGTGAAAAACTACAATAACATAGTCTCCATAGTCCACACTCATATCCCCTTCAGACTATCCCTACAAGTCAGTCAAAAAATATTTCTTCACATCCTGGGAAAAATAAAGCATAGAAATGGGTGAGCTCAGATGCTCAGTAAGGATAACAATATAGCGGAAACTTTCATAAATAAACATAAACATTTAAGCCAATGTATAACTAAAACAAAAGCCTTTTAAACATGAACTTCAGCATAATATGGAAAAAATAAAATGAAATAATGTCATTTACTTATTCACATGGATATTCTACTAGTCAAATAATCACATGCAATATCAATAACCACTTTCATAATGATGGAATGCATAATGTCAGACTATCATAACCACATAGTCAAAGCCTTGTGCCAAGACTACAAATAAGATTTTGTCAAGGCCTTGTGCCAAGACACTAGTTTGTCTCATGAGACATACTGATGCATCGAGGAGCTATAGCGGGCTCCACCCATCACTTATTAAGTCCAATTCATTCCTTATATGAAAAGATTTAAACATATCATAAACCATAACATAATCGTATCACATAAAACATGCATAAAGGAAACATAACATTTCCGCATTTCAATCCCAAGATATCAGTACAACACATTGATATAATACAAACATTATCAAAACCATTTTCAATACCAAAATAAAATAAAAGTAAAACATGGTATTTATTTTTTATTTAAAAAAAGTTATGGCTTGTAGAGGAAGCCAAAACTCAAATAATGGTCACAACGACGGAGAAGTCATTGTCGCTGCATACGTACGACAAAACATTCCCTTTTGTCGTTTAGTAAAATGATTCGTATAAAAATATTCCTTTTGAATAAAAGTAAAAGTCAAAGGGGTTTATACACCGTATAAAGAAAAGTTGTGTACAAAACAAAATATGCCTCAATGAAAGGAGATTGAGACAAAGTCCCTTACTAAGATCATTTTTTAAATAAAATAGATATATTATGTTTATTCACTATACGTACACATAAAGAAAGTAAAAATACAAGATATGACATAATAATATCATGACATAATTTGAAAGTATGAGATTAACCCAAAGAACAGGAATTGGGTTAAGAAGTTCCCTTACCTCGTGTCCGACTTGACTCGAACGTTCTTTAACCTCCTGAATAATAAACTAGAGTTAATTTCTACTTTCTTAAAAATCTTTTTCAAGTTAATTATTCCTTTTATATGACTTATTACCATGTTATGAACATTATGTAATTATTTAAGTAAATAACAGTCCTTTTTTCGATCTTTGGTACTTGAGTCAAAAATAAACTTATTATAATTACAAGTTGTTCATGTGTTAAAATATCCATTATATCCAGAATTATATTCATGATGTAGATATCATATATATCATATATATCCTATATATACATTCATTTATAATATTACATAACATTTAGAGGTATGAAATGAAATGCACCGTTCATGGAGACGGTAAGTCGTACGTACGCAAGAACTCTACTTTCATTTCTATTTTGTATTTAATGGAATGAAATCATAATTATATAAAGGTATACTATAATTCCAGTATAATATCATATATAATATCATTTACTCCATCCTTTATACGTCCCACATATGGCATTAACGATTCAAATCACTTTGAGGGGGCGGTAGTCCGCACTTCCTAAAATGAAATTATCGTGTTTACCCATAATGGAAATCATAAAGGTATGCCATAAATGAAAAATATAGAAACATAAGGAAAACATAAACATAATATATATCATATATAAATATAGTGACATCTTAATGGCCACCATGAGAGGTGTTAAAAGAAGATTGAACAATCATCGTTTCGTGAGGCAGTAATTCGCCACCCACAAAAACAGTATGTTCTTTAACTATTAGACGAA
This sequence comes from Viscum album, assembly GCA_963277665.1. NCBI lineage: Eukaryota > Viridiplantae > Streptophyta > Magnoliopsida > Santalales > Viscaceae > Viscum > Viscum album. The sequence continues at coordinate 123,676,123 of OY728146.1, read as the reverse complement.
GGTGTGTGTAAGTGTAAATCAAATAATTTTTATAAAAACATACTAGTATATTGAAGATACTGGTGTTGTTACAAAACAAAGGAATAAAAAGAGTTTAAGGGGTTAGAGAAGCAAAATAAAACAAAAGAACATAAGAGAAGACATTACCTTAAAATCGAGTAACTCTTTTTGATTTGAGTCAAAGGATTCCTTGGGAAGACTTCTACCCAAAGTGAGGATACTAAGAGTAAGAGGGGAAGTTGAGAGAGTATTTGGGCAGAGATTGTCGAGCCAAATGGCTTTGAATGTGTGAATAAGGTGGTAGAGGTGGGTGCCTTTTATAAGAGCAGAGGAGGGGTATTCTTGGAAAGTCATGAAATGTTACATTATTATGAAATTCTTTTCAGATTTTAAAAGTCCCACAATTATATATTTCGACGATAAGGTGATAAGGGTTCGAAATATACTCATCCAATAGTTTTTTGACAAGTGTAAGTCTTAGATTTTACATTATCTTTTCATTTTATTTAAATCGTTAATTAATGAGGTAATCGTTGCATCATCATGGTGTCATAAAAATTTTAATTTATTTAATGTCTAAAATTTATAAAAAAAATATCATGATGTAGGAAATCGTTTTAGCTTTCCAATGACTATTTATAGTCTAAGAGATCATTTACACAGACAAAACTAAAATTGTTTTACTTGGGTGATATATACTTTGGTTATACTTTCCCTTTTAAAAAATAATATAATAAAATGTCATTATCACCCAAAAGTGATTCCATGGGGTCACAAAGTTTGTCACAAGGCATCCCATGGTCGACCATGACACAACCAGTAGCATTAAGACACATGTTGGGGTCATTTTTTATTATTATGATTTTATTTTATTACCCTTAACTACCCGATTACTAATTAATCACGATAATTAAAGATAATTACCGTCGTTACTATTCATAATGTCAAAAATCAAGTGTCTTAATTAGATAATTTCGACCTTCTGATTAAAAATATGGAATCCATTTTACCAAATTCTAAACACATAAATTATAGTAATTAATTTAAAAATTATTCCCGCTGTCAAAACAAATTGCGTGTTTTTAAGAAAAAATATCTATGGAAATATTGACAATTGTTTATGTCCAATTTCAAAGTGAAATTAATTATAATGACCACCATTGGATAAAATGGTAAAATTATATTCTAATTATACTTTAAAACCACTCAATAGTATAATTTATCACTATAAATTATTTTTATTAAAAATGTTGTTTTTAAGTATCTTTCACTATTCATCGAAAATTGGAAGTTCTCAGAAAAATACCAAAAATTCAACATAGGCTAATTTCGATATTCCGAATCCAAAAATGAAGTCCATTTTGAAATATAAAATTTATATAATTTCAAAAAGTGGGTATTACTATTCATAACGACTACTTTGATTGGTCGCGGTGTGTTAGAATCTCGAACATGCGTACAATGCAAGCTATTGCATTATTGAAAGAGAAGCGTATCGTGGAAGCTTGGGGTGTTACATTCGCTCCTCCTTCAATAAATTGCATCCTCGCAATTTGAAAATGTTCTTCAAAAATAAAAGGTTGAAAATAAAAAATACCTTTGTGGAAAACCCACATCGAAAATAAGGTTAATAAAATTATAACTTTAAAAGAAAGAAAGAGAAGTACAAAGGCCACCCGAGATAGTCCATACTAGGATTCTATGAAAATATGGATATGGAGGAGAAACAAACCATCAAGGTCTGATGGAGAGTTGTAGAAAACAGGACTAGGAGAAAGTTAACTACAATAAAATCACAAACTTGTGATTGGTTAAACGATCATTGATTCCCTAGTAGGAAAAGTTAACCGACAACGTTTTTGTTTTAAGTTACCTTTCATAAAGTTGAGGAATTTATTTAGGAGATTTACTAAGAACGTAAGGAAATATACATACTTATCATGTAGACTTTCATTCTTTAATAAATTTTTACCACAAACCCATCTTTCACTCAAAAAGATAATAGAACTCAAAAATATTATATTTATCCTAATCGTACAAGGTTCGAAATATTAACACATACCATTTAGATTAGGAAAACTATTTTTTAATAACCAGACTTCATGTAGGCTAGTGGTAGGTAATAAAGGCATGTCGCACTATGGTTGTGGGTTCGATTCCTGCAGCTTTGTCCGACGCGACGGGTTATCCCCCAACCTGCAGGTTGTCCTTTTCCTAAAACTATAGTATTATAATATTCCAAAAATAATCTTCAGAAATGTTTTAACTTTAAAAAATATTATCCAAAGTTAAACTTAATCCATTCCAACCTTTGTAGTTATCCAAAATACCTTTGTCTATACTTTCTCTAAAAGGTCTCTAAATTCCAAAATCAATTATGACATTAGATTCCCCAGACAAAGTAAAGATCCTCTTATTGTCATGTACTGAAAATATGATTACCTTAGTCATATTAAAACCTTAATGCGAACAACAAGTATTGCAGTACAATCCTTATATATATCACATTATTCTTATAACCATAATATAGTTCTTGAGTCCAAAAACACAAATACAATAATTATTCAACTTCATCTGTAGTAACAGCATAAGATTGGTCTTGCTTCCTTGTCCTTTTCTGAGGTAAGTTTCCTTGGTGCTTAGGGAATTCATTTTCATAATGCTCCATTTCCCTAAAATTGTAGCATTCAACATTGATAGCCTCTTTCTTTCCCTTGCAATCACGAGTCTGATGACTTTTTTCTCCACATTTATAACAAACTCTCATTCCTTTTAGGCAAGTACCGGGGTGATTCTTCCCACAATTATCGCATAATGGAAAATCTTTATTTCCCTTTTTCCCTTTATCTGTCTCTTGTTCCACCATTCTCCTCTTCTCTTGCTTCACTTTATTGTCATAAGATTTAGAGAATTCCTTTTCTGTCTTGATAGAACATGAGATTATATCTTCGTATGTTGAGAAAGATTGTGATACTAATGCTCAATGGAAAAATGGTTTTAACCCATCAAAGAAACGATCAATCTTACTTCTTGGGTTACGTATATAATATGAAGCATACCTCGCTAACCTTGTAAAGTTAGCCTCATACTTTGCGACATTCTCATCTTCCTTTTGTCTTAGATTCAGAAATTGTCTTTTCATATCTGCTCGATGGTCACGAGGAAAGTATTTTACTAAGAAAAGCTCTTTGAACTCCCTCTATTCCATATTTGATACTTCATCATCTTCCTTTATATTTTTAATCAATGAACACCATTGATCAGCATCTCCAGTGAGGCAGTAAACTGTCATGATAACCTTTTCCCTTTCACTACTCCCCAAGGCATGAAATATTTTCTCTAAGGAAGTTATCCATTTCTCATCTACCAATGGATTTGTACTCCCATTGAATGTTGGTGGTTGTTGTCTCATGAAGCGGTCTAACATTGATTCTCCACGTTGCAGATCAGGGTGCTCCATACGAGTAAGGTTATTATTCATAACCTGAGTGAGTTGCCCCAATATGGTGATAAGCTGATCAGCACCAGTTGTATCACCAGCTCCATTATAATTATCTTGAGCAGGAGGGCAATCCCTACATGGAGTGTGTGCATTGATACGGTTTTCATTCCTTACACTAGGCTTCATTTCTAAACAATGGCATAAACTAGATCAATTTATGAATCAAAATACATAATTTCATACTTGTAAAACACTTAACATAAATAGAACAGTTGATGGATATAATCCATAATCATAAAAATGTTTTCTTTGAAAAAGTATATACTCATAAACCTTTCATAATGGTTTGTAAGGAAAATGAGAATTATCCTAAGCATATCCCCCAAGAGTGTCGTAACCAAGAGTGCAGCAAGGCCCGTTGTCGTGCACCAGTTCCTGTTAGAGTCTAGCTCAAAGCGGTGTTTTCGGTTTTTACCCCTAGGTAAATTTGTGTCAGAGCCGCATCTACCTGCTCATATCCAGACAGGGATGTATTGCTTGGAAAACTCACAAAATCTCTATAATACCAAAATTATAAGAAGTTCTTCCATACTAATCCTCAAAGTCCATCTTAGGGCTATGTGCTCTAATCAAGGTTTTTCTAAATCTAGCTTCCAAGATTAGTACTAAACTGCCTCTGATACCAACTGTAATGCCCCGACCCCAGTTACCCAGAGTCAGTGCATTATTACGTAACATTGGCATGATCACAAAAGATCAAGTCCCGAAAGATCGATTAGTTTAGTAGCCTTGGAAATACTAGATACATTCATAAATGTTACATTACATTATAAAGTGAAAAACTACAATAACATAGTCTCCAAAGTACACACTCATATCCCCTTCAGACTATCCCTGCAGGTCAGTCATAAAATATTTCTTCACATCCTGGGAAAAATAAAACATAGAAAGGGGTGAGCTCAGATGCTCAGTAAGGATAACAATATAGCGGAAACTTTCATAAATAAGCATAAACATTTAAGGCAACGTATAACTAAAACAAAAGCCTTTTAAACATGAACTTCAGTATAATATGACAAAAATAAAATGAAATAATGTCATTTACTTATTCACATGGATATTCTACTAGTCGAATAATCACATGCAATATCAATAACCACTTTCATAATGATGGAATGCATAATGTTAGACTATCATAACCACATAGTCAAGGCCTTGTGCCGAGACTACAAATAAGATTTTGTCAAGGCCTTATGCCAAGACACTAGTTTGTATCATGAGACCTACCGATGCATCGAAGAGCTATAGTGGGCTCCACCCATCACTTATTAAGTCCAATGCATTTCTTATATGAAAAGGTTTAAACATATCATAAACCATAACATAATCGTATCACATAAAACATGCATAAAGAAAACATAACATTTCCACATTTCAATCACAAGATATCAATACAACACATTGATATAATAAAAACATTATCAAAACAATTTTCAATACCAAAATAAAAGAAAAGTAAAACATGGTATTTATTTTTCATTTAAAAAAAAGTTATGGCTTGTAGAGGAAGCCGAAACTCAAATAATGGTCATGGCGGTGGAGAAGTCGTTGTCGCCACATACGTACGACAAGAAATTCCCTTTTGTAGTTTAGTAAAACGCTTCGTATAAAAATATTCCTTTTGAACAAAAGTAAAAGTTGAAGGGGTTTATACACCATATAAAGGAAAGTTGTGTACAAAACAAAATATGACTCAATGAAAGGAGATTGAGACAAAGTCCCTTACAAAGATCATTTTTTAAATAAAATAGATATATTATGTTTATTCACTATACGCACACATAAAGAAAGTAAAAATACAAGATAGGAAATAATAATATCATGACATAATTTTAAAGTAAGAGATTAACCCAAAGAACGGGAATTGGGTTAAGAAGTTCCCTTACCTCGTGTCTGACTTGACTCGATCGTTCTTTAACCTCCTGAATAATAAACTAGAGTTAATTTCTACTTTCTTAAGAACTTTTTTCAAGTTCATTATTCCTTTTATATCACTTATTACCATGTTATGAACATTATGTAATTATTTAAGTTAATAACGGTCGTTTTGTCGATCTTTGGTACTTGAGTCAAAAATAAACTTATTATAATTACAAGTTGTTCATGTGATAAAATATCCATTACATCCAGAATTATATTCATGATGTAGATATCACATATATAATATATATCCAGTATATACATTCATTTATAATATTACATGACATTTAGATGTAATAAATGAAATGCACCGTTCATGGAGACGGTAAGCCGTACGTACGCATGAACGCTACTTTCATTTCTATTTCGTATTTAACGGAATGAAATCATAATTATATAAAGGTATATTATAATTCCAGTATAATATCATATATAATATCATTAACTTCATCCTTTATACATCTCACATATGGCATTAACGATTCAAATCACTTTGAGGGGGCGGTAGTCCGCACTTCCTAAAATGAAATTATTGCGTTTACCCATAATGGAAATCATAAAAGTATGTCATAAATAAAAAATATAGAAGAATAAGGGAAACATAAACATAATATATATATCATATATAAATATAGTGACATCTTAATGTCCACCATGAGAGGTGTTAAAAGAAGAATGAACAATCATCGTTTCGTGAGGCAGTAATTCGCCACCCACAAAAACAGTATGTTCTTTAACCATTAGACGAAGGTGTGTGCAAGTGTAAATCAAATCCTTCTCATAAAAAAATCCTAGTATATTTAATATACTGGTGTTGTTACAAAATAAAGTAATAAAAAGAGTTTAAGGGGTTGGAGAAGCAAAATAAAACAAAAGAACATAAGAGAAGACATTACCTTAAAATCGAGTAACTCTTTTTGATTTGAGCCAAATGCTTCCTTGGGAAGACTTCTGCCCAAAGTGAGGCTTCTAGGAGTAAGAGAGGGAAGTTGAGAGAGTATTTGGGCAGAGGTTGGCCGAGCCAAATGGCTTTGAAGGTGTGAATAAGGTGGTAGAGGTGGGGGCCTTTTATAAGAGGAGAGGAGGGGCATTCTTGGAAAGTCATGAAATGTTACATTATTATGAAATGTTTTTCAGATTTTAAAGGTCTCACAATGATATATTTCCAGGATAAGGTGATAAGGGTTCAAAATATACTCATCCAATAGTTTTTTGACAAGTGTAAATCTTAGATTTTAGATTATCTTTTCATTTTATTTAAATCGTTAATTAATGAGGTAATCGCTACATCATCATGGTGTCATAAAAAATTTAATTTATTTAATGTCTAAAAATTATAAAAAATATATCATGATGTAGGAAATCGTTTTAGATTTCAAATGAATATTTATAGTCTAAGAGATCATTTACACAGACAAAACTAAAATTGTTTTACTTGGATGATATATACTTTGGTTATACTTTCCCTTTAAAAAAATAATATAATAAAATGTCACTATCACCCAAAAGTGATTCCATGGGGTCACAAGGTTTGACACAAGGCATCTCATGGTCGGCCATGACACAACCAGTAGCATTAGGACACATGTTGGGGTCATTTCTTATTATTATGATATTATTTTATTTCCCTTAACTACCCGATTACTAATTAATCATGATAATTAAAGATAATTACCGTCGTTACTATTCATAATGTCAAAAATCAAGTGTCTTAATTACCTAATTTGGACCTTCTGATTCCAAATATGGAATACATTTTACCAAATTCCAAACACAGAAATTGTAGTAATTAATTTAAAAATTATTCCCGCCGTCAAAACAAATAGTGTGTTTTTAAGAAACAATATCTATCAAAAGATTGACAATTGTTTATGTCCAATTTCAAAGTGAAATTAATTCTAATGACCACCATTGGATAAAATGGCAAAAGTATATTCTAATTATACTTTAAAACCACTCAATAGTATAATTTATCACTATAAATTATTTTTATTAAAAAAGTTGTTTTTAAGTATCTTTCACTATTCATCAAAAATTGGAAGTTCTCAAAAAAATACCAAAAATTCAACATAGGCTAATTTCGATATTCTAAATCTAAAAATGAAGTTCATTTTGAAATATAAAATTTATATAATTTCAAAAGGTGGGTATTACTATTCATAACGGCTACTTTGATTGGTCGCGGTGTGTTAGAATCTTGAACATGCGTACAATGCAAGCTATTGCATTATTGAAAGAGAAGCGTATCGTGGAAGCTTGGGGTGTTATAATTAAGGTAGGGGATCCTCATTCTCTATCTTTTTAAGTTTATGTGTGGGGATTTCATGTCTTTTATATCAAATGGGTTGGTAGTAAGGGTCGTATTAATAAATATAATCAATTAATTTAACTCGGACTATTGGGAATGGGGAGAAATAGCATGTGCTTACTATTTTCATAAAATTAATTATTATGATACTTGTTTGTTTCTATTGTTGAAAATAAAGATTATTGGGGACATTAATTATGCTATGTTTTCCATGGATTATGAGACCATTATTGAAATATTTTGATTAAGAACACCATGTAAGAAGAAGGTGAATCTATTATATATGATTAATGAACCTGTTTCCCATGGAAATATAGAATTCTATGATAATACCCATACTAAAGAAGATGTGATGTTGTGAAATCCCATGAACTAGAATTGTGATATATGTGAAAAATGAAATGTGCTTCTATGTTTTGATGTTATTTCTATTTTTATTTGTGTGGTACATGGGGATCTTATGGGGATTCTATTGATGATGGCTATGAATGGGTTTTAGGAAGAATGTGGTGTTAATGAGGTTATGTTGGTTTGGAATGGGAAGTAATGAGGGGTGATGTGAAATGATCGATGTATGAGGTTGTTGTAATGTGGTTTTGTGGTGAGATAGTTGGGTTGTTGAAATGTGGTTTTTTGTTTTATGGTTTTATGTTGTGGTGTGGGTGTGTTAGCTTCCCGATTAGACATGGATTGAATTGAAATGCTGCAACTAAAATATCATGGGGTGTATTTAAATAAGGGCTAAAATTAATTCATGGTAATTATATTAAATAAATTAAATGATAAATGAATGGGAAATATTAATGTGAAATGCAATGTTTTAGGAAATAGGAGTTAGTGGAAACTCATTAATTTAGGAAATGGTGGAACTTATAATAAAAAGTCAGATTGTGTGGATTGTGTGTGATGGTTTTGTGGTGTGTTGCATTAACTGTGGAAACATTTGATGGCAGAGGTCATGAGATATTGTGATGGTGATGGGGACATGCTAGTGGAGTTGCATGTGAACCCCTAGCTTGGGTGTTGTGCGATATATATTTATCTTGAATTTTTCATGTTATTTTTATATGTTCCCCACCCGAGTTGGATAACCTAACCAAGGCCCAAATGTTTTGGGTTCCAGGATTTTTCCTCAACATCTAGGATTTTGGTGAATTGGATGGCTAGCTTCCCACTCTTCACCACTCTCCATTAACAGTAGTGATGATTATGGGCTAGTGATGATGATTTCCCAGTGATGACGAGTCGGTGTTAGGGATTGGCCAATGATGATGGGTTGGTGTTGGGGATCACTTAGTAAGGATGAGGATGTGATGTGTGGTGGGGGCCATGCATGGAAGGAGCAGTGTACAAGGTTGATGTCCTTCAAATTCATGAAACCTTAATACTTTGGATATGATATGTATTGATGGGATGAGGTTGTGATGCGTGGACAATGATTGATTCTAGCATGAGATGTCGGTACCTATGGGAGGCTGGGGTAGGTAGGGATGTATCTCAAACCATATCAGATATGGGTTGGCATGTAATGTGATGACATGGAAGGGATAAGAGCATAATAAATTTGATTGTGTGGCATGAGAGTGGAAAATTAGTGAGGAAGTGGCTATGGGGAACCTTTGTTATATTCTATCAATGATATATCATTGTACTTGGATGTGTTATTTAGTGGGAGTGTCATAGTGAGGTTGGGATGGATAGATGACATTTCTAGGTTCATGTGGGTTCTGTTGTTTGTTCACTTGTGCATTATTATACTCTTTTCACATGTACATGAGAGACTTGGGTATGATCATGTTGAGTATAAATGTTATTCTCACCCTACATATATGAAAAATATTTTTTAAATTTTCAAGAGGAATTTGGGGATTGATCTTGACATTCCTAGATTAGGTATTAGAGAACCTATCGAGTCACTGCCATAATACTTGTCTTTTTGGTATTCACTTGGAGAATTTAATTGTATTTGTTAATATTTTTCATGCATTGTGGGATGGTTTCGTTTCTATTTTTTGGGTAGATTTTCTTGGTGGTTATTTATTCTATCTCCTAATAATATATTCATTATTAAGGGAATTGGATTCTATATGTGATATTTGTATATCCTCGATACTAGTCGTCAACCTAGGGCTCACTGATGTGGGGAATCGGGGGGTCATTATCTCTCTCCCTTCACTGTTGGCCTAGGAGGGTTACCTCTGAGTGGAGAGGTTCATGACAACTAGCCTCTTAGACACTATATTCTCTTCAAAATATCTTACTGAGATTAAACACGAACTAATTTGTGTTTTAAGAAAAAGAGACTTATTACCTTTTAGTAGAATTATTTGATGAACAATTTATTATTTCCATTCATAAACGACATCTATGTGTTTAGATTTTTCTTTTGAAAAGAATATTATAATCACTAAAATATACACCACAACTGTGTGGCAATAATATTCCATAATATTTAAAAGAATTTCTTAATAAAATCATTATCATGGATCAAACAATTTTATCCATTTTTCATTTTCAAAACATATTATAGAATATAGAAGAATGAAATGTGCATCAACATAATATCATTTATTAAAAAAAATTAAAAATTCAAATGGGGTAAATACACATACAAAATAGAGCATTACTCTCATCTTGAATTCATTAACTTCATTAATGTTGCAACCACTTGATCTATTACTTCAAGATCTATTCTTCAATAATTCCTTTATGCTTATGAAATTCTATATATTTACAACATTAGTAAAATATACATTTAGTATTAAATACCCTTAAGAATCTAATAAATTAATTCAATAACATTCATACTTGGATTAGACACACCAACTAGATCCTTATAAACTTCCAGGTATTCAAGAAAATTTGTTCTCTATTGGACAATCTGGAAAAAATCATAACGTTGTCTGCTTCTTTTTTGACTTCCCTGGTGGTGTGAACTCTCCCAACCTCTTTCTTACCAAAATGTTTTCCTTTCTTATTATATACCATAAGCATGGTACTAGATCCTAAACAACCCAAGTCCTACTCTCTTATCCTCAATATATTGATGAGATCAATAAATGGTTTATAGAATTCATTCATGTTGTAGTTAACAACGAATTGGAAAAACCTTTTTGGAAATGACTACATAATGAAATCTATCACAAACTCTGGTTTTAGAGGAGAACCCAGCCTTTATAAATTATTTACATTCCCAATCATATTGACCATATGAGTATAAACTAAGTTATTTCCTCCATTTTACTTTGAATAAGATCCTTTGATACTTTATACCTTTCATGCATTTCTTTTTCTTGATATATCCTCTTTAGGTTGTATATAATGTTATAGGCACCCATAGATTCATATCATTTTTATTACTTAGAATCCATGGTAACAAGAATTAGTGTAGAATCCCCCAATGAGTAATTTCAATGTTTTTATAGGCATCTAACTCCTTTTATGGAATATTTTCCACAGTTGGTTTCTTTGGAAGTGGCTTTTCCAGTACATAGAATTTCTCCTCTTTCTTGAGAAAAATTATCAATTTCCAAAACCAATCTATAATGTCTCTTCTATTTAGTTTAAATATATCACTAATAGATCTCAAATTCAAATTGGTTGATGATGATTCCATTTTTATAACAAAAGTTTTATTAGATGAGTTCCTTTTTTATATTTTTTTATTAAGAACTTCTAATGATAGTTCTCCCACAAAAATTGTGACCTCATACATCATACTTATTTAGTAAGCTAAGATCTGTATTTCATGTTGACTTATAATGGTTTGTTTAGGTAAATAATCTATGGTTATTTACGTAGCGAATCATCTGAATCATACAAGTTTTGATTCTTGGATAGTTGATTGGATAACTCTTTACCCAATCCTTCTCTATGGATAAAATCAACATTATTTCTCTGGTATCCTAACTTCTATGGTTTCTGTAATGCCCCAACCCCAGAAGCCCAAAGTCAATGCATTATTTCATTACATTAGCATGATTACAAAGAATTTGTGTCCCGAAGGACCAAATAGTTTAGTAGTTTTGGAAAACCACATATATACATAGGTTCGACAATAAAAATTGAAATGAAAAAAAACATATAAGTTTTATTGGGAACATTCACAACACTAAGTTTATCCCTAAAATTCATTCGTAATACACCTCTTTGCATCCTGAGGAAAAATAAAACATAAGAAAAGGGATGAGCTCAGATGCTCAGTAAGGGTAAACAATACAGTGGAAGATATAATAAATATAAACATTGGGCATAGTGAATAACTAAAAATACATGCCATTAAAAATAAACGTATACATACTATGGAAGGAATAAGAGCTGAATAAATAATGTCATAATAAAACATAATCATGAGTATTCTACTGGTCGAATAACCACAAGAACTTTCAGTTACTAGCTTCACAATGAATGAATGCATAATGTAAGATATCATAATCATACTGTCAAGGTTTCATGTCAAGACTATAAATATCCATTTTGTCAAGGTCTCGTGCCAAGATCATAGTTTGTCTCGTAAGACCTACTGATGCAGCGAGGGGCTATAGTGGGCCCCACCCGATACTTACTAAGTCCAATACATTCCTCATATGAATAGGGATAAACATAAACAATATATACATTCATATTGAAACTAACATATGAAATGTAAATAACATTCCTCAATCATTAAACATAAACACTGACCATTCAGAGTAATATGGTGAATTGTGTTAAGATAGAATATCCACATTCAAACTAATCAGAAACCCTTCAACAAAATATTTTGTAAATGATGTCATTGGAGATAAACCTCTATAAAATACAAGATCTATCAAAGGATGTTGACATGAATAAAGATACCTTTAAATGAGACCATTGAAAAATTCTTGAGGAAATATTCATTAAACATTCCAAAGTGTCTCATACCACCTTGAAACATTCAAATCATAATCTCTTAGAATATCATGAGAATAAGTAGACTCTTGATATAATAGGAAAAGGGGCATTACATACACCACATGCAAGGAATAAGTGGTGAACAAGGCATATATCTTATAAAAGTTAAAGGGATGTGAGAAAAATCTATTTTACTTTGGAAAGAAGAGTTCTTTTGGAAAATCATTTGTATTTTTCATAAATCTGATTTTAAACATTTATATCCCAAAAAAGAAAAAGGGAAGGACGTTAAGATTACATTTGAGGCGTAAATGATGTCCCACTAAAATGAAATCATGTAAAAAGTGTTTTTAAAGAAACTTTAGAATTAAAACATTTTAGTACAATTTAAGGAATTCATTAAAGAGATTTTAAAGCGCAAATGCATATTTGCTTTCATAAAACCAGAAATGAACCAAACTAGATTTTTCATGTTAAAATGTCGGATTTTATAAATATAAATATGGATTAAAATAGATTAGAGTGAACTTCAAAATAGGTAAGAATTTTAGAAGTTCCCTTAAATCAGGCTTGTATTTCGGGAAGAATTTTTGAAAGATCCTTTTAAAACATGTAAATATCCATAAAATAAAGAAGGGTTCTGGTAGGTAAACATATATAGAACATTCACACAGAATGTATGAGGAGTAAATAAGAATAAATAAAAAATTCATTGAGGTAATTAGAGAATAAGAGTAACCTGAATGAAAATGGAGTTTCGGGTAGAAATATCATACCACTTTGTAATCAATCGATTCGTATGCCCCAAAATTAATAATCTTCAAATGATACATTGAATGCCATGAAAATAAAGAGATTCATGATATGATACATCAATGTGAAATATACATACATCATACACAAGTAATAGTAGTGAATAAGGAATATCACACAAAAATGGAAGTGAGATGAGGAAACTCTTACCTTAAATCCAAAGGTGTTCTTCACTTGATCTTAATGACCTAAATAATCAAATTTGAGTTCATTGATTAATAAGTCCATAACCTCATCTTCATGTAATTGATTTATTATAAGATTATTAAGTTCATTCATGGCCCTTTTTATGGGTTAAGATGTTCAATTTCATTGTTCAGATCTGTTTGTTTCATGATCGGTATACTTATATACATGGATAGAGAATCGTGTAAAATGAGGATGGTTGTCCAGAATTGAAATTATATGTTATTAGTGAACATCCATAAGTTTACATGGTTATAAATTTCATTTGGTTACTTGGAGTGAAGATGAATCGTTATATAAATTATTTAATGAAAACTGTTTGGGTTAATTAGCAATTTTTGAACATAGTGAACTCATTTTGCTTTATAAATCAAAACCATGTGTACAAAAAGATTCCAGAACCATAGATGAGACATAATACATATATTATAGTCTGGTTCAACCATAAGAATGGTTTCATGACAAGAATTGAAGACGGTAATAGAAATTGAAAACTCATCGTCCTTCAATGTGGTAAATTAGCACATCTTGAAAGGTATTCTTTACTACTAGCATAAAAGAAGGGTAAAGGAGAGATCATAATAACTTGTTACATCATCATAACAACATAACAGTACATGTAAGGTAATGGAGTTTTCGTAACATTTGAATGAGGAGAGGTGAGGATAGAAAAAAAACAAAGGAACTTGAAAAAAAAGTAAAAGAATTGAAAAGAGGGATTTACTTCTTGAATTAATATTCCTTGAGAGCCTTTTTAGGGGAGAGAATTTTGGTCTTTTTATGAGACCAAAGGCTGCTAGATGTGGGGGAGGAGCATGGGAGGAGATTTGGGCAAAATTTAGACAAGAAACAAGGCTTGAGATGAGTTAAGAGAAGAGGTAAGGAGGGGTGATATTTATAGTGGATGAGAGAAGTGATTTCTCATTATTTTAATCATTAGTTTAATATTTTTTCTCAAGACCATGAACAGTCTTGATTCATGTGACAAAAAATAGTAATAAGTGTATGTAAGTTCGAACCAAGTGTGCCTACATCATTCTTACATCACTTATGACCCAATAAACCATGTATTTAGCATTTATCGTAAATTATCATTTTTTACTATTCATCAAAATTTCATGTGTTTTAGAAAAATCTCAAAAATTCACCCTAACCATTTTTTGACGTGTAGAATCCAAAAATGAACTCCATTTTATAAATATATTTTTCTAAATATGTGAAATTTAATTTTTAAATAAAATCATTATTTACTTGAAAAATACATATTTTATATTTAAAACTACTTTTATAATACTTTCAAAAATTAACTATGATCTCATAAAATTATCCTAAAATCATAGAATAATAAAATAATTATTTAGGAACTCATTTTATGAAAAGAAATTAATTTATTAATTTAAAATTGTAATTAAATATTTATCACTCACAAAAATACAAATACTTAATTAATAATTTATAAAATATTCTACTTCATTTATAAGGTGCCTAAATTTTATGAGTGAGGTTACTATTCATAAGGGTTATATTTCTATTTATAAGGGTAA
Organism: Viscum album; assembly: GCA_963277665.1. Classification (NCBI taxonomy): domain Eukaryota; kingdom Viridiplantae; phylum Streptophyta; class Magnoliopsida; order Santalales; family Viscaceae; genus Viscum; species Viscum album. The sequence continues at coordinate 123,660,975 of OY728146.1, read as the reverse complement.
CATTACTATTCATAAGGGTATATTACTATTCATAAGGGTAATTTACTATTCATAAGGGTAGGTTACTATTCATAACAGTAGGTTACTCACCAAAAAATAAGTTTGTTCAATCAGACTCCAAAAATCACCCTGAACGCAACCGTGTATGTCATATTTTTGAAATTCAAATCACATAAGTGGAAAAATTATGCTTATGGGCTCAATTATAATAAAGTGTTGTTTTGTAGAGTCTCAGTGTTTCATGCATTCAATATTAAATTTATTTTTAAATCTTTGGGGTGTTACATTCTCCCCTCCTTACAAAAAATTTCGTCCTCGTATTTTGGAAATTGAATTTCGAAAGTTAATGGTTGATACTTGAAAATTCCCTTGTGGGAAACTCACATCAGAAATATGGTTAAAATGTCCTCTTAATAAATGGGAAAGGGAAATGCATCAGTTGCTACAAAACTATGCATTCTAATTGGATAACATGGACATAGAAGAATAATCAAACCATCATATTCTGATGGAAAGTGATAGAGAACATGCTCAGATGAAAGATCATTACCACAAAACCATAAACTACAGTTATGAAAAAAATGATAATAGTACAACATTTTTGTTCCTAAAGTTGAGGAATTATTCCACTCTATAAGAGTATAAATATACGTTTCTATTTCATATACACAATCTTATCCTTTGTTTGTGCCTTGAACGATCTATACTTCATCTCTTAGCACAGGTTGCATCATATGGTGACATTAAACTCTAAATTCTCATACAATGGTCAACTTAAACCATTTCATAAATGATTTAACTTTCCAAAAGATCATGATCCAACACTTTAGAATCATTCTCATATCCATCCTTGCTAGATCCATGTACACAGGATCCTTGGCAATCATCATTTTGTTTAGAACTCCCTGATCCATCCTACTCAATGCATCTTCTACCTTATTTTCCTTTAATCAACATGAAGTAGCCCTAAATTTTTGCATTCCAAACATGTGAATAACTTCATCATGTATCCTCTTGAAATATGGTAATAAATCAAATTACCATAAAACCTTATTGGAAACATGCACTCATCCTTACACCTGCTATTGGATATATTCCTTATATCTATAAATGTTGTAAACTTCATTAATGATAACATAGACTGTTTTTAGACAAATCAATAATCGGTTTTGAAGTAGTCAGTACTTATCCAAATCAATCATTTCTTCGTCATTATCTTAATCATCGGGAATATGTTTAGGCTTGTCTTTCCCTCAACCATATAATTTCCCAAGATATTAACTTTCTACTGAGTTACTTATCCTTGGTACAATTCATCATACGACCTCAAATTCTTTACGAAATGGTATTGCAGTACAATTCTCATATATTCCATAATTCTTATAATCGGTACATTACTGATAAAATATTCAAATGACATGATTCTTGATTAGGCATATTTATCATTCCACTTCATCTGCGGCGGTATCATGACTTGATCATTATCCAGTAACATCATTTGGGGCATATTCCTTTGATGCTTAGGATATTGATTCGCATAGTGTCTCATTTCCTTGCAGTTGAAGCATTATGCATTGAAAACCATTTTCTTACCCTTATAATCATGAACTCTATGGACCTTTTCTCCACACTTGTAACAGAATCCTTTTCCTTTTAAGAAAGCTTCAGGGTGTTTCCTTCCACAAGTACCACATGTTGGAAAACTACCCTTTTTATTCTTCCCTTTATCTATTCTTTCCTCTTCCACACTTTTCTTCTCTTGCTTCCCTTCAAAGTCATAGGACTCAGAGAATTATTTATATACCTTGTTAACACATGATATTATCTCCTCATATGATGATGATACTTTGGACACTATCTTCCTTCGAAATAATGGCTTAAGACCATAAGAGATATGATTCTTCTTACTCTTTACATCACGTGAATTGGTGAAGTTCTCATTCCATCTGTTAGACGTCATTTCTAATCAATTCCATATACTAAATTATATAATAAAATTATGAACTCTATATAACCTTAAACATGGTATAGTACATAACATAAATTTATACATCACAAATCCTATAACCATATACTTAAAAATACTTTAGGGGCACAAATCCTTCATAATGACTTGTAACAAAAATGTGAATTATCCTAAGCATATCCCCCAAGAGTGTCAAACCAGGTGCGCAATAAGACTCGTTGTTGTGTACCAGAATACCCTGGGTCAAGCCCAAAACTCCTTGTCAGAGTTGTTACTCCTAATTACATCTATATCAGAACCACGTCCACTTGTAATATTCAGACAGAGATGTATTTTCTAGAAAGATCCACATAATCTCTTCCTTACCAAAATTCTAGGATGTTCATGAATACTTGTCCTCAAAGGCTAGCTTAAAGTTTTGTTCTATAATCTATGTTTTCTAAATCTAGTTTCCAATTTTTCTATTAAACTTAATCTAATACCAACTATAATGCCCCGACCCCAAAAGCCTGGAGTCGGTACATTATTTCATTACATTGGCGTGATTACAAGGAAGTCGTATCCCAAATGACCAAATAGTTTAGTAGTTTTGAAAAACCAGATACATACATAAGTTCAACATTACAACTTGAAATGAAAAACAATATATAAGTTTTATTGGGAACATCCAAAACACTAAGTTTATCCCTGTCATTCATTCATAATACACCTCTTCACATCCCGGGGAAAAATAAAACATAAGAAAAGGGGTGAGCTCAGATGCCCAGTAAGGGTAATTAATACAACGGAAGATATCATAAACATAAACATTAGGCATAGTGAATAACTAAAAACGCATGTCAAATAAACTTGTACATATCATGGCAGGAATAAGAGCTGAATAAATAATGTCATAATAAAATACAATCATGGGCATTCTACTAGTCAAATAATCACATGAACTTTTAGTTACTGACTTTATAATGAAGGAATGCATAATACGGGATATCATAACCATATCTTCAAGACCTAGTGTCAAGACCATAAATATCAATTTTTTCAAGGTCTCGGGTCAAGACCATAGTTTGTCTCATGAGACATACTGATGCACCGAGGGGCTATAACAGGTCTCACCTGATACTTACTAAGTTCAATGCATTCCTCTTATGAACGGGGATAAACATAAACAACATATACAATCATATTGAAACTAACATATGAAATGTAAATAATATTCTCCAGTCATTAAACATAAACACTAAACATTTAGAGTAATATGGTGACTGGTATCAAGATAGAACATCCACATTCAAACTAATCAGAAACCCTTCAACAAAATATTTTGTAGATGATATCATAGGAAATAAACCTCTATGAAATACAAGATTCGTCAAAAGATTTTGACATAAATAAAGATACATTTAAATGAGACCATTGAAAAATTCTTGAAAAAAATATTTTTTAAACATTCTAAAGTGTCTCGTACCATCCTGAAACATTCAAATCATAATCCCTTAAAATATCATGAGAATAAGGAGACTCTTGATATAATATACCAAGGGGCAATACATACACCACATGCAAGGAGTAAGTGGTGAACAAGGCATATATCTCATAAAAGTTAAAGTGGGGTGAGAAAAATCAATTTTACTTTGGAAAGAAGAGTTCTTTTAGAAAATCATTTGTATTTTTCATAATTCTAGTTTTAAACATGTGTATCCCAGAAAAGAAAAAGGGGAGGACAACAAGATTCCATTTGAGGCATATATGATGTCTCACTAAAGTGAAATCATGTAAAAAGTGTTTTTAAAGAAACTTTAGAATTAAAACATTTTATTGCGGTTTAAAGAATTCATTAAAGAGATTTGAAAGCGCAAAGGCATGTTTGCTTCCATAAAACCAAAAATAAACCAAAATAGATTTTTCATGTTAAAATGTGTGAATTTAGAAAGATAAATATGGCTTAAAACAGATTACAGAGTGAACTTCAAAATAGGTAAGAATTTTAGAAGTTCCCTTGAATCGGGCTTGTATTTTAGGAAGAATTTTTTAAAGATCTTTTTAAAAAAATATAAATCCCTGTAAAATAAAGAAGGATTCTGGTTGGTAAACATATATAGAATATTCACAAAGAATTTATGAGTGAATAAGAATAAATAAGAATTTCATTGAGGTAAGTAGAGAATAAGAGTAACCCGAATGAAAATTGATGTTCGAGTAGAAATCTCAAACCACTTTGTAATCAATTGATTCGTATGCCCCAAAATTAATAATCTTCAAATGATACATTGAATACCATGAAAATAAAAGGATTCATGATATGATACATCAATGGGCAGTGAGTTTTTTTTAATAAGATTTTTAAAAAAAAAATTTCTAAAAAACAAATAGTTGAAAATAAAAATAATTTCATAAAAAATGTTGATGAAAAATAATTTATAAGCTTTCAAAGACACCTACTTGAAACTTAAAAATGTTTCAAGTATGTGACTTTGAAAGCCTATAAAATATAAACTATAAGAACAATATAAATGAAACTTAAAACATGAATTAAACATATAATAAACTATTTAATTAGTTAATTAGTATTATTAATAATTAATTATATAATAATTAGTTAGTTAATTAATAATTATTAATAATTAATTATATAATAATTAACTAAATAGGTAAGAATTTTAGAAGTTCCCTTGAATCAGGCTTGTATTTCGAAAAGAATTTTTGAAAGATCCTTTTAAACAATGTAAATCCCCAAAAATTAAGAAGGATTCTAGTTGGTAAACATATATAAAATATTCACAAAGAATTTATGAGTAAATAAGAATAAATAAGAATTTCATTATAGTAAGTAGAGAATAAGAGTAACCCGAATGAAAATTGAGGTTCGAGTAGAAATCTCAAACCACTTTGTAATCAATTGATTCGTATGCCCCAAAATTAATAATCTTAAAATGATACATTGAATATCATGAAAATAAAGAGATTCATGATATGATACATCAATGGGCAGTGAGTTTTTTTAAGAAGTTTTTAAAAAAATATTGTTTTAAAAATGACTAGAAACTTAAACTATAAGACCAATATAAATGAAACTTAAAACATGGATTAAACATAGAAACAAAATAGTTGAAAACAAAAAGAATTTCATAAAAATGTTGATGGAAAATAATTTATAAGGTTTCAAAGATACCTACTTGAAACTTAAAAATGTTTCAAATACGTGACTTTAAAAGCCTATAAAATATAAACTATAATACCAACATAAATAAATCTTAAAACATATATTAAAAATATAACAAATAGTTAAAAATAAAAAGAATTTCGTAAAAAATGTTCATAAAAAATAATTTATAAGTTTTCACAGACACCTACTTGAAACTTAAAAATGTTTCAAGTACGTGACTTTGAAATTCAATAAAATATAAACTATAAAACCAATATAAATGAAACTTAAAACATATATTAAATATATAACAAATAGTTGAAAATAAAAAAAATCATAAAAAATATTGATGAAAAATAATTTATAAGCTTTCAAAGACTACTACTTGAAACTTACAAATGTTTCAAGTATGTGCATTCGAAAGCTTATAAAATATAAACTATAAGAACAATATAAATGAAACTTAAAATATGGATTAAACATATAATAAATTATTTAATTATTTAATTAGTATTATTAATAATTAATTATATAATAATTAATTAGTTAATTAGTAATTATATAATAATTAACTAATTAATTATTATATAATGATTTTTAATAATTATAATTTAATAATTATAATGAAAAATTATAATTTATAATTATTTTACTAATTAAATAATTAACTATTATATAATTAATAATTATATTACTAATTAACTAATTATTTATTATATAATAACTTTATTAAATGCTAATTAATAATTAATTAGTTAATTAGTAATATAATTATTAATTATTTAATAATTAATTAGTTACTTAGTAATATAATTATTAAAAATATAATTAATTATTAATAATACTAATTAAATAATTAAATAATTTATTATATGTTTAATCCATGTTTTAAGTTTCATTTATATTTGTCTTATAGTTTATATTTTATAGGCTTTCAAAGGTACAAACTTGAAACATTTTTAAGTTTCAAGTATATAGATTTGAAAGCTTATAAATTATTTTACATCAACATTTTTTATGAAATTCTTTTTATTTTCAACTATTTGTTATATGTTTAATTCATGTTTTAAGTTTCATTTATGTTGGTTTTATAGTTTATATTTTATAGACTTTCAAAGTCAACTACTTGAAACATTTTTAAGTTTCAAGTAAGTGTTTGAAAACTTATAAATTATTTTCCATCAACATTTTTAATGATTTTTTTTATTTTCAATTATTTGTTATATGTTTAATTCATGTTTTAACTATTTTTCAAGTATGTGTCTTTGAAACCGTATAAATTATTTTCCATCAACATTTTTTAGAAATTCTTTTTGTTTTCAACTATTTCTTATATGTTTAATCTATGTCTTAAGTTTCATTTATATTAGTCTTATAGTTTATATTTTATAGTCTTTCAAAGTAACGTACTTAAAACAGAATCTCACATCAAAAATACAGAATGTTCTGCACAGGAAATGAAGAACCAAAATCTCACATCGAAAATGTAAAATAATTTCCAGAATAAGCTCTCTTATAAAAGGAAGTCATGTGTGAGAGCTTATGTCAGAATCCAGATTATTATAATAACAGTACAACTGGATTTTAAATAGCAGATAAATTCTGCTGAAAATTTTATTTTTATTTTTATTTTTGTTTTGTTTTGTTTATATATATATACATATAAACAAAACAAAACAAAGATAAAAATAAAATTTTTAAAAAAATTAAATTTTTTTGTTTTAGTAGAATAGCGGCATCGTCGATGCTGCTTTTCACCTCGACGATGCCGCCTTTGGGCGTATTTTTAAAAATATTTTTAACCCAATTGTTTTTTAAAAAATATTTTTTTAAAAAAAACTTATTAAAAAAACTCATGGGCAGTATACATGCACCATACACAAGTAATAATAGTAAATAAGGAATATCCCACAAAAATGGAAGTGAGACGAGAAAACTCTTACCTTAAGTCCAAAGGTGTTCTTCACTTGATCTTAATGACCTGAATAATCAAATTTAGGTTCATTAGTTAATAAGTCCAGAACCTCCTCTTCGTGTAATTGATTTATTATAACCTTATTAAGTTCAGTCATGGTCTTTTTGATGGGTTAAGATGTTCAATTTCATTGTTTGGATCCGTTTGTTTCATGATTGGTATACTTATATACATGAACAGAGAATCGTGTAAAATGAGGATGGTTGTCCAGAATTGAAGTTATATGTTATTAATGAACATCCAGAAGGTTACATGGTTGTAAATTTCATTTGATTACTTGAAATGAAGATGAATCATTATATAAATTATTTAATGATAACCGTTTGGGTTAATTAGCAATTTTTGAACACAACGAACTCATTTTGCTTAATAAATCAAAACCATGCGCACAAAAAAGATTCTAGAACCATAGATGAGACATAATACATATATTATAGTTTGGTTCAATCATAAGAATGGTTTCATAACCAAAATTGAAGACAGTAATAAAAATTGAAAACTCATAGTCCTTGAATGTGGTAAGTTAGCACATCTCGAATGGTGTTCTTTACTATTAGCATAAAAAAAGGGTAAAAGAGAGATGATAATAACTTATTCCATCATCATAACAACATTACAGTACATGTAAGGTACTGGAGTTGTCATAACATTTGAATGAGGAGAGGTGAGGATAGAAAAGAAAACAAAAAGAACTTGAAAAAAAGTAAAAATTCTGAAAAAAGGAATTTACCTCATCGATTAATTTTCCTTTAGAGTCTCTTTAGAGAAGAGGATTTGATCTTTTTATGAGACCAAGGGTTGTTGAACGTGGATGAGGAGATTTGGACATAATTTAGACAAGGCACAAGGATTGAGAGGAGTGAAGAGAAGAGGTAAGGAGAGGTGATATTTATAATGCATGAGAGGAGGGGTTTCTCATTATTTTAATCATTAGTTTAATATTTTTTCTTAAGACCATGAACAGTCTTGATTCATGTGATAAAAAACAGTAATAAGTGTATGTGAGTTCGAACCAAATGTTCCTACATCAGTCTTACATCACTTATGACCCAATAAACCATGTATTTAGCATTTATCATAAATTATCATTTTTTACTATTCATCAAAGTTTCATGTATTTTAAAAAAATCCCAAAAATTCACCCTAATCATTTTTTGACATGTAGAATCCAAAAATGGACTCTAATTTATCAATATATTATTCTAAATATGTAAAATTTAATTTTTAAATAAAATCATTATTTACTTGAAAAATACAGATTTTATATATATAACTGCTTTTATAATACTTTCAAAAATTAACTATGGTCTCATAAAATTATCCTAAAATCATAGAACAAAAAAAAATTTTAAGAACACATTTTATGAAAATGAATTAATTTATTAATTTAAAATTGTAATTAAATATTTATCACTCACAAAAATACGAATACTTAATTAATAATTTGTAAAATATTCTACTTTATTTATAAGGTGCCTAAATTTTATTTATACTTTCATGGGTGAGCTTATTATTCATAAAAGTCAAATTACTATTCATAAGAGTATATTACTATTCATAAGGGTATGTTGTTATTCATCAAAAATTAAGTTTGTTTTATCAGACTCCAAAAATCATCTTGAACACAACTGTGTGAATGTCAGATTTTTAAAATTCAAATCACAGAAGTGAAAAAATTATGTTCATTGGTTTGATTATAACACAGTGTTGTTTTGTAGAGACTCAGTGTTTCATGCATTCAATATTAAATTTATTTGTAAATCCTTGAGGTGTTACAGTTTCCAAGATAGTATAACCCACAAAGAAATACAAGAATAAGCTAACAAATAAAAATCAATGGATGCACATTTGAGTTCAACCTACTTGACAAGATAATATAAAATCACTTATAGCTTGCTTGACTAACCCAAAATAATCCAGGGGTACTCATTCTGAGATCGACAATACCCAATTGGATAATCGAAATCTTAACAAGTGCTTCTTTGTATGGAATCTCACACTTAGTATTTAGGTGGTTTTCTTTCTCTTAAAAGTCTCACCACTTTAATATACATCATATTCGTTTTAAATTCATATCTATTTCATCATATGTAATATTTTATCTTCTCATGTTTTATTCATTGTTGTGTATCCATGCTTCTAATGATTTTGTTTTTGGAATTCATATCCAATCTACCAAATTAATGTATAACTTTTACATAACCCACAATTTTGTGTTGCCCAAAAATAGAATCCAAACACATTCATACAAATCTGAATGCTTTATATGCATAAGGTACATGAATTATTCATGTAAAAGTTTATAACTATATGATATTGATAATCTCCACATGAGTAGGTCTAAGTGAGTGATACTCAACCCCTAACCTTTCATGAAGAAGGCTTAAGCCTCCACATCGGTGGGTAGTCTGAATCCATGTACCTCTCACTGAGGAGGCTTTACTCAAGATATAATCAAATTCATGATAATTTTAAAACATAATATTCACAAACTATTCCCAACAACCAAATTAAAGATACTTCAATTACAAACTGAGGTCAAGGTAGAATAAAACTAAATTTCATGGAGTCATAAAAAAGGCAGGTTTTACACTGCAACTACAGGTACGCACGCTACAAGAATGAAACAAAGAATAAAGTTATTAGATAAATAAACAATACACAATATTCACAATATAAATAATTTTATATACATGAATAAAGCAAGGAATAACTTCTAAATAAATGGACCCTTAATAAATTTAAGCATGAGAACAATTTAAGAGCTTATAAATTAAAATCTTATTATAAACATTTTACAATTAAGGTATACATTATGGTTATTCCAAAATTTTAAACAAACATTTTTATATCTAATTTAAATATGAACTCTTTCATATTTCACATTATACGCCATTTCAATGATATTTTATAGATTAAAAACCTTATATAATTCAATTTTCATTACATCATCTGAAAATGATTCACATTTTTTAAATCTTTAATCAATCATTAAAACCTTTTTTGATATGGTCTAAATAATATCCTTAATAAGGTCGTGCTTTTAATTTTACCAATTAGAAATTAATTATGAACAATTCATAATTACAAATATAAACATTATATTTAATCATTATTTAGGTGGTTTATAAACCCTTCATAGATCATCTTTACAATTCCTAAATAAACATTTTATTTAAATATTAAAAAGCTTCCAAAAAAATTGGTAAAAGATATTTTAAATATTTACATTTAATATTTGGATTATTTTATTAATAAATGTTTCATAAACATTTAGATATAGTTAATTAAAAACTATTTATAACTAATTAATTTATAAATTATTTATAAATTAAAATATTCCAAAAATACCTTTTATTATGATTTATAATGATTTTATAAACCATAAGAAAACTTGACAAAATATTTTTTAAAGTTACCCTTTACCCTTATGCAAGAGAGGTAACCTGCACGATGGTAAAAGATTTTAACTTTACATGGCCCCCTTTTGTAAAGGTGATACACGAGTTTCCTCCTGTGTGAATGTGAGAGAGGTTACCTTTACATAGGTCTATTGTGTAAAGGTACATAGATGTTACCTTTACAAATCCATGTTTGCATGAAGGTAACGAAACTTTCTATGTAAAGGAATAACCTTTATATAGATCTTATGCATAAAGGTAAACACTATCAACCTTTATGTAGAGCTATCTGCATAAAGGTCTTTTAGAATGAACTATACATAGTACTGCCTATGTGATGATAAAACTCAATTACCTACATGTATGCTTCGTTGGAGTATACATAAGGGTAAAATAATACTCTCTTTTTCCCTCAGCTTGCAAAGAGAAGCATTATCCAATAATGCTTCTACACATTGTTCTTTCAATCTTATTAACCAGTAAACATGATTATATTTGATACATTTATCAATGTTATCAGATAACATAATTTCGAAAAATGTTGAAGAAATTGCGTTTCATATATCATGTTTTTCAAAACAGTAAAGAATTCACATTGATCCGATGAGGATTCAATCTCTAACATAACTGTTAGATTTTTATGGATCATCTTATAATCCTCTGGTAGTGAAAGAGTACCCACACATGTAGAATCTATCCCTGAAAAGAAGCAATGTGCAAGATATATATAAAATGCCCAAAAACAAAGCATACCTGATTCGTTGTTTGAGCGGTTCTTTTCTTACTTGATGCAAGGAGAACTCTTGAGGAAAATCCAAAGCATAAGTTGATCTAAGCATTCTACCTCTGATGGGGATATACACCAGCCATTAGATCGCGATTTCTATCAGAGGATACCCAAAACTCTGATGGGGTTCTAATGTCATCACAAGAGAGATGAATGAGGCTTGGAAATAAGAACACTTTAAAGAACTTTTCATCAAACTGATGATCAAAGTAGCATCAAACAAATGTGATTATCTCCGACGACCATCAAAGAGACCTGTTCCTATTTTATAGAAAATGCATGATGTGTTATTCACAAATGGAGAACGCTTCTTCTACCATCAGGTGTTATCTAATAAAACCCATGATTTATGCCTCATTGATGAGTGTATTAAATTTTTCAATGATCATCATATAGAGATTCTAATCTATAGATAAAACCACAAAGGGAGGATCAGTTTCCAGGTGGGAAATGAAAATGAAGTCAGCCTAAATTTTCAGTTTTCATTGCTTGTATGCATGCATCGTATGCATTTACACTGTATGCTCCTGTCCAGATAATTACATGCATGAAATGCATGTATCAGTCATGAAATGTATACATGTATAATATAATAATTATATATATATACTGACAATACATGTATCCAATGTACATTCATCATATGTTTGCATATTTTAGTGCACAACCACCACTCCACACTGAGGTGGGTGAATCATTGTTGGTGACTTTTAAACTAATTTACACTTTTAATATATTTTCTATTTAACTCGATCACTTGTTAAGGTGAAAGATTCACTTGTTCTCTCCCCATACCTTCAGTCTTGAAAGATACACATCAGAATACAACCATGAAAGTGGCATGAAGAGTGAGGATTTTGGAATGACATTTTTACCTCATAAATTCAAGTTTTAAATATCCTAACTACTATAGTAAAACTGCACCCAAGGTTGTCTCCCATGAGGTTTCATTTAATGAGTTTCTCTTTCACATATTTTATTATTATTTTTTATGTTTTTATTATCTTCAAGGGGGTTTTCTAATAGGAAATGAAACTATTATAATTTTCCAAGACTAACAGACATGAAAGAAGTAGCTAAATAGGAAGCAGTGAATGTAAAGTGAAAAAAGAACAAAAATGGAACAAAGACCTTCCCTGGTGATTCTACCGGTTCATCTGTTATTCATAGCTTTCAAAGGATTTCACTCCATAAATCCCTGCAACACATTGTCCAAGATCTCAAAATGTGTATATCATTAAGTTTGAAAAGTCAAGTTCAACAACTAAAATCTTAGTTATCAACCTCCTTTCGTTAAGAGCTGGTCGAAACACTCAATGATTTCCAAGCACCAAGACATAATCGAGCTCCAATTGTGCTCTTAATTCCTGATTGACAATTGAGAAATTTAAACAATGAGATACAATCCTCTTACTCCTAATCATACCAAATTAACAGGATATACTCAATGAACAACAAATGCTAATCGGTAATATGCTGATCACATAATGGAAGAGAGAAGAAAACGAAATGATAGAAGAAAAACAATTATCAAACATCAATTGATTATTTAACAATTGCAATTCTGGAGAAAATTTATAGTTTGAAAGAAAAGAAATAAGCTCGGAAAATATTCACCAGTCATTATCACAAGGTTTGGCCATTAAAATATTTAGGTGATCATGTCTGAGGAATATGAATAGTCTTCGATCTTCATCTCCATGATCGGAAACAAATCTTTTTGAGCATTCCAGAAAATCTCCGGGTTCTCCTCTCTGTTGATCCGCTTCAGTCATCATAAAAATTTGTTCTTACTTTTTTTGCACTGAGAATATTTTGTTCCTCTACTGTCTACTCTCCAGTCATATGTATATTTTTTTTATATTCTCCTCCATCTGGTCCTTGAAAATATCCATTTAATTGATAGAAAAACTCCACTGACCAATGGAAACACAATCACCACCTAATTTGGTGACCATCCAATTAGAGAATCAATTTCTTGGACTTCAGTTAAGCAGAACTTCTCAATTAGAACCTACGGCTGCTTATGATGTATTTAATGATCCAGAAAACAATAGTTTTTTTGAGTAATTATTATTATTATTATTATTCTATTTTAATTAATCTTTTTCCACTAACCTGTTATCCTCGTGTCAAAATTGCATTCAGCTAGCCTCTGCACCACTCATCTTCTGTAGTTCCTGCTTTGACAATGCATCTGCGTTTGGTCTGAACTAGTTGGGGCATTGAAAATAACACCAAACATTCATGCAACACCATTCTTGTAGCCGCAACAGTGAGGTGCTTCCTGTACTTGCCAAGTTTAAAAGATCAAAACAGCATAAGAATTTCCCACAACCAACAAACCAGAAATTCAATTTCTCAACCCCTGATTTGTCCTCGACTGATTCTCGGCTTCAGAAGGCAGCATCAGTCGACCTCAGATGAACTCAAAAAGATGTGTCTGGTTATCTTCTTCAACCCACCACAAAGATTTGCTTCAGACTACCACAATACCAAACCTGGAACTGTCGTCACTATCGACATCTTCCTCACAAAGGCATTCCAACTAATACCCTTCATCCTCATAGAAGATGGATTGGGGGTGTTCATTCCCCACCATCTTCAAATCAACACCTACAAACAGAAAAATATAGCAAGCAAACTATGACACCTTCATCTTCAGTTGTTCATCACATTGTGGTGTCAGACCTGGATTCGCCTTGGAGGCTTCATCCATGGCGGTGGGGAACTCAATTCAAGAATAACTTAGTGAAGAACAACCATGAAATTTGATGTCATCTACTTTGAATGACAGATTCAACTGGTGCAGTCTATGCAAAATCGACCCTCATCCTTAAGTGTTCGTCAATCAAACGCACCGATCTCCGTTTCTCGTTGGACCAAACTCACTGACTCAAATATTTGAACACCCTGTATGCATTCAAGCTTTATCTTATTTGAAAAACCAACCTCAATCAGCATCATTTTAGGTGGCTTCAATGGCGGCAGTTAAAGACTTGGCCGCGGTTCGTCTGGTTTTCAAAAGCTCGGCAGGAACTCCTTTGATGACGATAATCCGACCTAGTTCGATGGGGTTTCAGATTTCATCCACATCTAGATTTGAATCTATATCGTCTCCCAAATTCAAGCTCGGACTTGGATTTTCTTTAAATGGAGATCTTTCATGGGAATCGTTGATGGCGGCAACGACGACTCAGATTCAACGACAGTGAATTCGGCTTCTCAATAGCGGCGACCTTGGGTCTCAACCGCGGTTCTCCTTCATCTTCAGGTGTGTTTTTCCAGATCTCAGCTAGGATGGTTCGAACGGAAATATTAATTAATTTAACACCAAATTAACAAAACTATTAAATAAAAACATTATTTTAGTGATTAAAACGAAATTAAGTTAAAGAAATTATGTGCCAAAATAGTATCTAAATAAATTAATTAAATCTCATCACACTAAGTTTTTGATTGTCCTCAAGCAACGATCCAAATTCACTGGAATGAAATAAATTTGAAATTTGCAATACTGTATGATCATAGAAAATTATTTTTCGAAATGATTTTCCCCATTGGATTTTCATCAAGAAATTGAATATTTTTAGTGAAAAATTTAATCATGTTTTATAATGATGACTGATGTAACGTCTCGGTCCCGGATGTCACGCAACGGGTGCCCGAACCCGGTTCGTCACGTGACCTCAAACGCATTTCCCCAAACGCCAGAGGCTGCCGACTAGCAGCGAGGGTCCAGGTCTGATAGTTGGAAAACTATGTCATCATTTGTCAAAGTGTAGCGCAGCGGAATACAGAATAAAACATACATCAAACAGCGGAAGCAGTAAACCATACACAACTGAAATAACAACAGCAGTAGATATAACCAACAGTAGATAAATAATGATTCTACATATCTCAAGTTCTAAAAAAACAGCCAGAACATATTATACATCAATACAGTACAACCAAAAGTAGGGTACAGTAAAACAAAGCAAACAGCTGGCAGCGGCATCGCGAGCCCAGGCTCGGTCTCATGTCCTCCTACTCCTCAGCAACAGTCAAGTACCTGTATAGGGACTCTTGCCCATATCCACACCTTCAGAAACGTAATCTGTTTGGGCCAAAAAACGTGACCCAAACAGAGTGTGAGAAATAAATTCCCAGTAGGCACCAACCAAAGGCTCGTGCCCAACTGCGTGTAAGCATGCAACGACATTGTACAATAGTAAAATACAATAAAGTAAGCAGTACTGAAAAGTAACTAACCCAACCAGTTATATTGTCATTTTAGTATTCTTTTTAATCATTTAATTTAAAATACCATTACAGTGAATATTCTAAGTAAACAGCCAAATGTCCACAGACACGTAAACTCCCACCCTCGTGTAAAGAGAAACCAACACAAACATTTGCCCATAGGCACACGGATATTGTCCATAGGTGTATTTAGTGTCGCCCACAGACACAGAATCATCTGCCCACAGGCACGAAAGAAGTTGCCCACAGGCTAAGTAGAACAACGCCCACAGGCTAATCACAACACTGCCCTCAGGCTAACAGGTAAACGAGTCATACCCAACATGTAAATATGCAGTAAACAAGCAATTCCTCTCGAGACAATTCTACAATTACCACTTTTAAGGCATACCCTTGGGTATCCTGGCCAAACAACTAAATAGTGGAACACACCCACGGGGTGGTTCCGGATCCAAGCAACGATCCCAACCAGCATTTTAATAACATAATTAAATACCTAATCAATTCTAGGTGTTTAATATAGCAACGACCTCAGCCACACGTCACCCCAACATGGTTTGGGACACAAAAACGCACAAAACACACGGTAGTTGGAAAAATTAACACTAAGCCACCTACCTTAAACGCCAACGAGCGGTATACCCGAACGTCGACTCCAGAAACGCCTAAGAACGACATAGATCTGACGAAGAACAAAACTCGCTTAACCCCAAATAACTCCCGTTGGGAGAAGAATTGGTAAGCAACACGCCAGGAGAAGAGAGGGCTTACCCGCGCGGTTCCAACGAGATTGTCCGAGGCAGAATCAAATTTCAGACGCTCGTTCGGTGGATCTCCAAAGGTCCGACCGTCCACTCTCGCTCCTTCCTCCGGTTCTAAGCGTTCCCTGTGAACAGGGGAGGCTACTGCCCGATTTAAGCGGAAAAAACAAAGTACACGGTGTGTACTTCCAAGTACACGGCGTGTATTTCCTTCATTTAACTGTTCCTCTGGCGGCACCGCCATACTGTTCACCTATCGACATGAGTACACGACATGTACTTCTGAGTACACGGCGTGTACTGTCGCCCAGCTGGCGGCTACTGCACCGCCTTACTGTTTGGCCTGTCGACTGACTACACGGCGTGTAAAGGACCACTACACGGCGTGTAGTCGGTTCTTACACCCTTCGTCCTTGACATGGCTACACGCCCCGTGTACTCATCCCTACACGGCCAGAAGTACACGACGTGTAGAAAAAGTACACGGTGTGTACTTCCAAAATTTAGGATTTTTCCCCATTTTCCATATTTTATTAAAAACACTTGAGGAAAAGAGAAAAGAAGAAGCACGTACCTCAAAGATAAGAACTGGGTTCTTACAAACTTCCCCCCTTATAGCAATTCGTCCCCAAATTTCCCTTCCAAGGGTGGAGAAGATATAGTCGTGAACAATTCCGGCCACTGAGCACGTGTGTCGGCCTCCCTCTCCCAGGTCTCGTCCTGCACTCATCCATGCTGCCATAACACCCATACGAGAGGAACTGACCAGCCTCGGAGAACCTTCGTGCTCCTATCAACGATACGAATCAGATGCTCCTCAAAGGACGCATCTGCCTCCAGCTCAACCTCCTCGGGCTGAAAGACGTGAGATGGGTCTGAATGATAGCGACACAACTAAGATACATGGAAGACGTCATGCATGACCCGATACCGCTGCGGTAACCGCAACCAATAAGCAACCAGCCCGACTCTCTCCAGAATCTCAAATGGCCCCACATACCGCGGTGAGAGTTTACCCTGTCTCCTGATCCGCTTGTGTCCCAGCCTCGGCGAAACACGTAAAAAAACCTGACCCCCGACCACGAACTCCAAAGGTCATCTGCGGCGATCAGCATAAGACTTCTGATGAGACTGTGCGGTAGCCATCTGCTTCTGAATCAACTGGACCTGCGCAGAAGTCTCATGCACGAGCCGTGGCCCCAGTAAAGCTGCCTCACCTGCCTCTATCTAGCACAAGGGTGAACAGAATGACCTACCGTATAAAGCCTCGTATGGTGCCATTTCAATAGTCACCTAGAAGCTATTGTTATAGGCAAACTCGACTAAGGGTATATGCTTCTCCCAAGAGCTCCCAAAGTCTAGGACGCATGCACGCAGCATGTCCTCTAGCACCTGTATTGTACGCTCTGACTGACCATCGGTCTGAGGGTGGTAGGCTGTGCTCAAAAGCACCTATGTACCCAGTGCCCTATGAAAACTCTGTCATAAACGAGACGTGAAGCGGGAGTCCTTATCAGAAACTATAGAATGAGGTACCCCATGAAGACGTACGATCTCTCGGATATACAGCCTTCCGAGCTCGTCAACACTGAAGGTCTCCTTGATCGGCAAGAAGTGAGCTACCTTCGTGAGTCTGTCCACAACAACCCACACAACATCATTGCCACGAGGTGACCTCGGCAAACCAGTCACAAAATCCATCGCGACATCATCCCATTTCCACTCCGGAATGGGTAATTGTTGTAACAACCCAGCTGGTCTCTGATGCTCCGCCTTCACCTGCTGACAGGTGGAACACCTCGTAACAGAACCAGCTATATCTCTCTTCATACCCGGCCACCAGTACTGACGTCTCAAGTCGCGGTACATCTTGGTAGCCCCAGGATGAACTGCCCAAGCTGAAGCATGAAACTCTCGCATCAGCTCCTCGCGTATATCCCCTGTAACCCATACTCGTCCATGGAAACACAAAACCTCATTGTCACCTATCGTCCAACCAGGAGAAGGGTCCTCACCTGCCACCGACTCCCGTAGAACTAGGCCTTCTGGATCAAATATTTTTCTTATTCTTACTCTATCCAGGAGGGTAGAAGTCACAACTAAAGATGAAAGATAAGTCTGCCCCTGACTGTCATGCACCTCTAGATGCATCTCAGAGAACAAAGCCATGAGCTACCACTCACCATTGGCCTCCTGCACTGCCTGCATCTGAGTCTTCCTGCTCAGTGCATCAGCTACTGCATTACCTTTACCAGGTGTACAGGCAAGCTCAAAATCGAAGGATTGTAGGTATTCGACCCACCTCTTCTTCCTCAGATTCACGTCACGCTGAGTAAAGATATACTTGAGAATTTTGTGGTTGGTTAAAACCACAAAATTCTCCCCCAATAGATAATATCTCCAACAGCACAATGCATGTACAACTACAACTAACTCGAGATCATGCATCGGGTAATTCCTCTCATGTGGCCTCAACTGCCGAGACCCGTACACAACAACTTGGTCGCCCTGCATCAACACTACTCCCAACCCAATACCTGATGCATCACAGTAAACTGTATAACTCTTCCCCGACTCTGGGAGTATCAGGATCGGTGCTGATGTTGACCTTCCCTTCAGGTTCTGAAAATCTATCTCACAAGCTTCCAACCAAACGAACTTCACACCCTTCTTAGTTAGACCTGTCAACGGTGCTGCTAAGCGGGAGAAGTCCTGTATGAAATGTCTGTAGTAACCAGCCAGCCCTAAGAAACTCCGTATCTCATACACGTTCTTAGGATTCTCTTAGAAAACCACTACTCTCACCTTCTCTGGGTCTACTGAAACTCCTGCCTCAGAGATGATATGACCCAGGAAGTTAATCTGGTTCATCCAAAAGTGGCACTTTGAGAGCTTAGCATATAGCCGATGCTCCCTCAGTGTACTCAATACGATCTCAAGATGGGTGACATGGACGTGTCGAGTGTGAGAGTACACCAAAATGTCTTCCACGAATACTACCACAAAAGAATCAAGATACGGATGGAACACACGATTCATCATAGCCATGAAAACTGCTGGCGCGTTTGTGAGTCCGAACGGCATAACCGTATACTCATATAGACTATACCTACTCCTAAAAGCTGTGAGAGGTATATCAGATGGTCTCACGCATAACTGATGATATCCTGATCTCATGTCAATCTTTGAGAACACTCATGCTCCATAAAGCTGATCAAAAAGATCATCAATCCTCGGCAAAGGATATCGGTTCTTGACCGTCAGCTGGTTCAACTTCCAATAATCCACGCAGAGTCTGAGGGTACCGTCTGCCTTCTTCGCAAAAAGGATCGGAGAACCCCACGGAGAAGTACTGGTTCGGATAAAAACCTTTGCCTGTAACTCATCTAACTGCCTCTTGAGCTCCTGCAACTCTGGTGTAGCCATCCTATAGGGAGGAATGGACACCGGTACTGCTGCTGGCACAAGCTCAATGGATAAATCCACCTCACGCTCTGAAGGAAGACCTGAAAAGCCATCTGGGAAGACATCCCTGAAACGATCAACCACTGGAGGGAAATCTGTCTGACAAGTCCCCTGATCATCCAGATATAAGCTCGCAATCTGGGCTGTGACTCCACCTCGCCCACGATGCTCTGGTCCAACTCAACTCACCTGAACATCCCATTCGCCCTTGTATAAAAACTCTCCACCCTCTGGTGACGTGAAACTTACCCTATGACGATAGCAGTCTACAAAGGCTCGGAAGGGAACCGGCCAGTCCATCCCGAGAATGACGCCATAGCTCGTCATCTCTAGTATATAGAGGTCCCAAAGGAAGTGACACCCACCAACCAAGGGGGCACTCCTTGCACTGATGCACACCAGCCGTTCTAGTTCCCAACAAAGTGTCTAGCGTCATAATATCAGAAGATGAAGAAACACAGAGCCCAAGGATCTCCACAATGGGTACAGATATAAAACTATGCGTAGCACCCATATCAAAAAGTACTGAAGATAAGACAAAAGCTACTAAAATAGTACCTCTGACTGTAGAAGGTTCGAGATCCTGCTCCTGCTGGGTCTGTTGCACTGTATATGCCTGCCCAGTGCCACGACCCTGCAACACAGCCTGGATACCCTGAGCTGTCCCACCCTGCTGCCTCTGAGATCCTGGTGTTTGGCTACCACGACCACAACCACCATCCCTGCCTATACTCCCTAACGTATTCCAATTTTCAAACTGGTAAGAAGCTGCTGGTCCCGCTCCCGCTCACAGAGTCTGCACAGAACCCCTCTCACTAGCCATCGGTGGAAATGCCCTGCAAAAGCGCTGCAGATGACCCATCCTGCCGCAAGCTCGGCACTCCACTGGGTCTCGTGGACACTGTGGCCTCTTGTGCCCCTCTCTACCACACTGGTAGCACATAACTTGTCCACCTGAAGCATTCTTCTGACTGGTACTGCCGCCCTGAGAGAAGTCTGCCTATCTCTTCCTCTTGCCAGCAAAAATAGTACCAGTAACTGGTGTTGAACCGCCCTGACCCACACCACTATATTATTGAAGGTTCCTCTCTGTGATCAGAGCCTGGTTCACAATAGCGTGTACAGTAGGCAACCTGAAGACATTCACCAGTGCTCAGATATCATACCGAAGACCATCCTCAAAACGTCTGGCTCTCAACGTCTCATCACTCACCAGCACGGGTGCAAAGCGCTGAAGCTCGGTGAAACGAGAAGAATAGTCCATCACTGACATAGCTCCCTGCTATAGATTCATAAAATCTCAAGCTCTATCTACCCTCAACATCTCTGGGAAGAAGAAGTTATAGAAGACTTCCTAGAAATCCTCCCATGCCATGTCTCTGTGATGCTTTGTCTGGGTGGTAACATCCAACCACCTCTTGGCGGAATCACGCAGCATATATGTCGCGAGCTTTACCCTCCGCCCTGGAGGCGTCTCAAGATGCTTGAAAATAGTCTGCATCAACCCCAGCCAAGACTCCGCAGTCTGTGGTCCGCCATCCCTTGAAAACGTAGGCGGATACTACTACTGGAAGATACGTGTAAGCTCAGCCATAGATGTGGTAGCCGGCGGTGCTCCCTGAAAGGTCTGTATGAACCGCATAAAGCCTTCACGGAACTACGCCTCCGTGCCTGTGTCCGGTATAGCAGCTGGTGCCACATCTGGCTCTACTGGAGGATCAACTAGTAGCCCATGGCCCACCATCTCAGGAGTATAGTCGTCGCCGCTCTCCTGGCGAACAATCCACGATCTTCTAGGCGGCATGACACTACAAGGTCAAAAACACGCCTTAGATTTAAGATTTTTTAAGGAGCGAAAACGAAGAAACCAAAAGGGAACAAGAGGAATAAAGCATTTAAAGATTTTCAAATAAGACTAAACGACGTGTATAATGACTACACGGCGTGTACTTGGCTTCCCTTCCCCTGCCCAAGTCCTTCGACATGGCTAAGCCACACGGCTCCCGTTTGAACAAAACTACACAGCGTGTATATTATCTACACGGCGTGTATGGTGTTATTTCCAACTGCCCGTGTCGCTTGTGACATGGCCGACTACTCGGCTTGACACTACACGACGTGTTACACCCGCACACAGCGTGTACACCACCTCATTTCCAGCCACACAGCTTACTCCACATGGTCTGTCCTTGGAAAAGACTACACGACGTGTCCCACAGGTACACGGTGTGTACTAAACGAGCTCCGCCGACCCATGTTGTTAGTTACACGGCTGGTTTACACGGCTCAACCTACACGGCGTGTTCAATATACACTCGGCGTGTACTTGAAAGGATTACCCCAAATCGTGTTGTTAGTTACACGGCTGGGTTCCCAGGTCACACTACACAACGTGTACAAAAACTACACGGCGTGTTTGCCACAAGCTCGTCCCTTCCCTGTGTCGCCGCCCACACGGTTTGTGACACGGAAAGAGACTACACGGCGTGTACTATGGGTACACGGCGTGTACTCAACAAGTTCATTTTTCTTCCCGAACAGAAGAACATACACGACGTGTCTACAGTACTACATGGCGTTTATACTGGGTTTCTAGACAGTATGCCTCAGAAACTTCTCCAAAACCCAGAAAACACTGAAAAACAACACCTAAGTGTCAAATTACGATCCGTGAGGGCCCATACTCCCCACGAATCAAATTTTGACAACTTATCTGTGTTATAACATAATAAACAGTCAATGATCCACCAAATTTCGGTCAATGGGGGCCCATACTCCCCAAAAACTAGAGTTTGGCATCCATTTTACAAACAGGCTCACATAAAATTACCCTACCACATAGCAGGTATTTTATCAAGCAACTATCATAACAACATGCTTTTCTAGCACAACAACTATCACAACAACATGCAATTTCTAATGCACCTACATGGCATGGAACTATGCATGACATGTGATTTCTAGCATGTGCCTAAATGATGCATGAGAGGACATACCCTCATCTCATCAGGTTGCAACTAAATAGAACCCATAGATAAAATATAAACAACACAATATAAGTGTGTCACCCAACGGTGAAATCATATCAACTGTAAAGTTTGCAAAATCAGAAAATTGCAAAATACGAGGTAGACTAGATTTTCCCTGTACACGGGTTAGCTACGCCCAGGCACAACTTATTACCAACTACCGTTCGTCATATCCCTGACTACAACTCCAAATAGTAAGTCAAAGAAAAGAACCTCCTCTGATACCACTTTATAATGTCCCGGTCCCGGGTGCCACGCAACAGGTGCCCCGAACCCGGTTCACCACGTGACCTCAAGCGCATTTCCCCAAATGCCAGAGGCTGCTGACTAGCAGCGAGGGCCTAGGTCTGATAGTGGGGAAACTATTCCCTCATTTTTCAAAGTGTAGCGTAGCAGAATACAGAATAAAACATATATCAAATAGCGGAAGCAGTAAACCATACACAACTGAAATAACAACAACAGTGGATATAACCAACAATAGATAAATAATGATTCTACATGTCTCAAGTTTTAAGAAAATAGCCAGAACATGTTATACATCAATACAGTACAATCAAAAGCAGGGTACAGTAAGATAAAGCAAACAGCTGGCAGTGGCATCGCGAGCCCATGCTCGGTCCCATGCCCTCCTAATCCTCAGAAACAGTCAAGTACCTGTATAGGGACTCTTGCCCCTATGCACACCTGCAGAAACATAATCTGTTTGGGCCGAAAAGCGTGACCCAAACAGGGTGTGAGAAATACATTCCCAGTAGGCACCCACCAAAGGCCCATGCCCAACTGCGTGTAAGCATGCAATGACAGTGTGCAATAGTAAAATACAATAAAGTAAGCAGTACAGAAAAGTAACTAACCCAACCGGTTATATTGCCATTTTAGTATTCTTTTTAATCATTTAATTTAAAATACCACCACAGTGAATATTCTAAGTAAACAGCCAAATGTCCATAGACACGTAAACTCCCACCCTCGGGTAAAGAGAAACCAACACATGAATTTTCCCTCAGGCACATGGATATTTCCCACAGACATATTTAGTGTCGCCCACAGGCACAAAATCATCTTCCCATAGGCACAGAAGAAGTTGCCCACAGGCTAAGTAGAACAACGCCCGCAGGCTAATCATAACACTGCCCTCAGGCTAACAAGTAAACGGGTCATTCCCAACATGTAAATATGCAGTAAACAAGCAATTCCTCTCGAGGAAATTCTATAATTACTACTTTTAAGGCATACCCTTGAGTATCCTGACCAAACGGATAAACAGTGGAACACACCCACGGGGTGGTTCTGGATCCAAGAAACGATCCCAACCAGCATTTTAATAACATAATTAAATACCTAATCAATTATAGGTGTTTAATATAGCAACGAACTCAGCCACATGACACCACAACATGGTTCGTGGCACAAAAACTCACAAAACACATGGAAGTTGGAAAAATTAACACTAAGCCACCTACCTTAAACGACAACGAGCGGTATACCCGAACGTCGACTCCAGAAACGCCTAAGAACGACGTAGATCTGAAGACGAACAAAACTCTCTTAACCCCAAATAACTCCCATTGGGAGAAGAATTTGTAAGAAACATGCTAGGAGAAGAGAGGGCTTACCTGTGAGGTTCCAACGAGATCGTCCGAGGCGGAATCGGATTCCAGACGCTCGTTCGGTGGATCTCCAAAGGTCCGGCCGTCCACTCTCACTCCTTCCTCCGGTTCTAAGCCTTCCCTGTGAACAAGGGAGGCTACTTCCCGATTTAAGTGAAAAAAACAAAGTACACGGCGTGTACTTCCAAGTACACGACGTGTACTTCTTTCATTTAACTGTTCCTCTGGCGGCACCGCCATACTGTTCACCTGTCGACATGAGTACACGACGTGTACTGTCGCCCAGCTGGCGGCTGCTCCACCGCCTTACTGTTTGGCCTGCCGACTGACTACATGGCCTGTAAAGGACCACTACACAGTGTGTAGTCGGTTCTTACACCCTTCGTCATAGACATGGCTACACGCCCCGTGTACTCATCCCTACATGGCCAGAAGTACACGGCCAGAAGTACACGGCCAGAAGTACACGACATGTACTTCCAAAATTTAGGATTTTTCCCCATTTTTCATATTTTATTAAAAAAACTTGAGGAAAAGAGAAAAGAATAATCCAGTACCTCAAAGATAAGAACCAGGTTCTTACAACTGACCCTAAAAATTTGAAATCATATTAAACCCAATTCAATTTACATTCGAATGAAATTTCAAACTTCTTTTTACCTCTAAGAGAAAAGACTCACATAATTAGAAAACAGAATAAATTAGATACTCTATTTGGATGAGAAAACTTGATAATTTAAAAGGTAATATAAATAACTTATCCATTAGCTTGAAGAATAAAAGAAAGAGTTCAACTTGGATTATAATTTTCATTTTTTAATTAATTTGAATGCATCCTTTATGAGTTTAAATCTAAATTTATGAATATAAGGGCAATGAAAATTTTATAACACTCACACAATTTTTTACAAAAATCAACCACTTTGTAAGACGACAATGAAAAATGTTCTACCCAACTAAATATAAGTGGTATTAGAGAATTAACCCCCTTAAATTGTCTATACAACATTCAAAATTAAGGAAAAATTGTAACTATTGAAAATAATTCACTGAAACTTGAAAAATAATTAAATTTGAAAAAAATATATAAGATCTTCAATGGGTTCATATTGTGGTATAGTTTAGAACATTGAAAACCATTTACCCATACTAAAACTCAACATTGTACCCAATATTGAATTCAAGGTGGGGAAACAAGTGGAATAAATTTTAAAGTTCAAAACATATTTGAAAATTCAGTAGAGAAAAATTATGTTTAAATGGTAAAAAGATCAGTGTTTTTCTACACAACACAAATAATTCATCAACTCACAACTTTCACAAAAGTTAAATACTAGTTACCACATCAAAAATTTAGTTCAAGAGTAAAATGTATATACCAGGGCATGTTCAATGAATTGTTCAAAAATATTTCCAACAAATCTTGACATTTTCAACACTAATACACACACTAGTACAGTCATGACCTTTAGCGGCCACCAAAAGCCATCTCTAAAGGTCTATAGCGGCCGCCCAGCGTCCGCCAAGTGGTGGCCGCTTTTTCCCCATCGCTGTTTCTATTAGCGACCGCCACTTGGCAGACGCTTTAGGCAAGCCAGGATGGGCTTTAGCGGCCTCCATTTTGTGGCCGCTAAAGGTGGCCATGGAAATAGCTATAGCGGCCGCTACATGCTCTCCCTTTAGCGGCCTCCAAATGGCAGCCTCTATAGACTTTAAATTTTTTTTAAAAAAAATTCAATTACACAATAATATATACCCAAATAAATCTAATCAGTTATCTTCCAAGATCCACATCCATCATCAAATAAAACTGCATAACAAAATTTAATAAAAAAATTAGTACCGAATAATAATTAGAATGTTTCACGGTGGTTTCAGGTCAATCTGTGGTCGTTCGCTATGAATTTGACCGTTAGACGCCAGTTTTGGCCGTTTATGACACCAGAACTGCGTTCTCGGTCACCGCGGGTACACGACACATCCAATTAACGTGTCGTCTACTCGACCACTTCCCAAATCACTCACTTGTATTTTTTCATCTGATTTTAGGCCATTCCGACTTCGTTCGGCCCGTTTGGACCCCCCCACACTCGTTTATGAAGCGCGCGCATCACTTAAAACACGCAAATTGAGCCGTACCGCGCAAACCGCACGTCCGATTGACGTGTCTTCTGTGAGTACAGATCACGAATATTAATTAGAATGGTTCACAGTGGTTTCAGGTCAATCTGTGGTCGTCCGCTATGAATTTGACCGTTAGACGCCCGTTTTGGCCGTTTATGACACCAGAACTGCGTTCTCGGTCACCACAGGCACACGACACGTCCGATTGACATTCCGTCTGCTCGAACACTTCCCAAATCACTCACCCATATTTTTCGTTTGATTTCAGGCCATTCCGACTTCATTTGGCCCATTTGGATCCCCCGCGCGCGTTTATGAAGCGCACACATCACTTAAAACACGCATATTGAGTTGTACCGCGCAAACCGCACGTCTGATTGACGTGCCAGATGCGCGTACACATCAAAAATAATAATTAGAATGTTTCACGGTGGTTTCAGGTCAATCTGAGGTCGTCTGCTATGAATTTGACCATTAGACGCTCGTTTTGGCCGTTTATGACACCAGAACTACGTTCTCGGTCACCGCGGGCACACGGCATGTCCGATTGATGTGAAGTCTACTTGACCACTTATAAATTCACTCACCCATATTTTTCGTCTGATTTCAGGCCATTCCGACTTCGTTCGGCCCATTTGGACCCCCCATGCGCGTTTATGAAGCGCGCACATCACTTAAAACACGCATATTGAGACGTACCGTGCAAACCACACATTCTATTGATGTTCCGTCTGCACGCACACATCACAAATAATAATTAGAATGTTGCACGGTGGTTTTAGGTCAATCCGTGGTCATCCACTATTAATTTGACTGTTAGACGCTCGTTTTGGCCGTTTATGACACCAGAACTGCATTCTCGGTCACCGCGGGCACACGGCACGTCTGATTGATGTTCCATATGCTTGAACAATTCTTAATTCACTCAACTGTATTTTTCGTCTGATTTCAGGTCATTCCAACTTCGTTCGGCCTGTTTGGACGCCCCTCACGCGCGTTTATGAAGCGCGCGCATCACTTAAAACACGTATATTGAGCCTTACCGTGCAAACCGAACGTCCGATTGACGTTCCGTCTACGCGTACACGTCAAGAATAATAATTATATTGTTTCATGGTGGTTTCAGGTCAATTTGAGGTCATCCGCTATGAATTTGACAGTTTGACACCCGTTTTGGCCGTTTATGACACTAGAACTGCGTTCTCGGTCATCGCGGGCACAAGGCACGTCCGATTGATGTGACGTCTGCTCGACCACTTCAAAAATCACTCACCCGCATTTTTCGTCTGATTTCAGTCCATTCTGACTTCGTTCGGACCATTTGGACCCCCACACGCGTTTATGAAGCCCGCACATCACTTAAAACACGCATATTGAGTCGTACCGCGCAAACCGCATGCCCGATTGATGTGAATTCTACGCGTAAACATCACGAATAATAATTAGAATGTTTCACGGTGGTTTCAGGTCAATCCGAGGTCTTCCGCTATTAATTTGACCGTTTGACGCCCGTTTTGGCCGTTTATGACACCAGAACTGCGTTCTCGGTCACCGCGGGCACACGACATGTCCGATTGACGTGCCGTCTGCTCGACCACTTTGCAATTCACTCACCCGTATTTTTTTGTCTTATTTGAGGCCATTATGACTTCGTTCGGCCCGTTTGGACCCCCCTCACGCGCGTTTATAAAGCGCGCGCATCACTTAAAACACGCATATTGAGACTTACCGCACAAACCGCACATCTGATTGACGTTACGTCTACACGTATACGTCACAAATAATAATTATATTGTTTCATGGTAGTTTCAGGTCAATCCGAGGTCGTTCGCTATGAATTTGACCGTTTGACACCCGTTTTTGCCGTTTATGACATCAGAACTGTGTTCTCGGTCACCGCGAGCACACGACACGTCCGATTGACGTGCCGTCTACTCGAACACTTCAAAAATCACTCACCTGTATTTTTAGTCTAATTGCAATCCATTCCGACTTCGTTCGGCCCGTTTGGACCCCCCACGTGCGTTTATGAAGCGCGCGCATGACGTAAAACACGCATATTGATCCTTACCGCGCAAACCGCACGTCCAATTAATGTGTCGTCTGCGCATACACATCAAGAATAATAATTAGAATGTTGTACGGTGGTTTCAGGTCAATCCCTGGTCGTCCGCTATGAATTTGACCATTTGATGCCCGTTTTGGCCGTTTATGACACTAGAACTGCGTTCTCGGTCACCACGGGCACACGACACATCCGATTGATGTTCCGTCTACTCGAACACTTCAAAAATCACTCACTCGTATTTTTCGTCTGATTTTAGGCCATTCTGACTTCGTTTGGCCCATTTGGACCCCCCTCACGCGCGTTTATGAAGCACGCACATCACTTAAAACACACATATTGAGCCTTACCACGCAAACCACACGTCCGATTGATGTGTCATCTGCGCGTACATATCACAAATATTAATTAGAATGTTTCACGGTGGTTTCAGGTCAATCTATGGTCGTCCGATATGAATTTGACCGTTAGACGCCTGTTTTGGCCGTTTATGACACCAGAATTGCGTTCTCGATCACCGCGGGCACACGGCACGTCCGATTGATGTGGCGTCTACTCGACCACTTCCCAAATTAAATTCATGTTGATTATTTTAACGGTATTTGGATCATATGTCAGAAATGACTTCTGTAAGTTGACTATGGTCAAAGAGGTCATTATTCCATCATATCTAAAATAATAATCATAAAATAATTATAATTTTTATTAATCAATTATAATTTTAAATCCAATATTAAATATTTTTATTAATAATGAACTACGTTACAATCATGAAGATGGTAGGTCGTACGTACGCATGAGTAACATTTCAATTTTTCAATGATCATTTTTGAAAGTGGGTAAGTATTATTTTATCTCTACAAAATGATAATAATATCATAAATATCATATTAATATTTTAAATATACTTATATATATAATCTATGTGATGTGGTGATTAAAAATGAATGACATCGCTTTGTAGAGGTGGTAGTCCAAACAAATGCACAAACGACGTTATCATTTTTCATTGAATGGAAAGTTAAAAAGGTAAATGATATATTATATTTTAATAATGATATGTATTCCATTAATATCATATATAAATATTAATTCCATTATCATAATCTATCTTTTATAGATGATGATAGAAAACAAATTGCATCGGTTCATGAGGCAGTATTTCGCTGTATACTCGAACAATGGTTTAGTTTCACATTTGATAGAAGAAGAGATGGATATAGGTTATGAAATTAACATAATAACATATCATTATATATAGGATGATTTTTTTACTATTTTATCATGGTTGAAGAATATTTTAAGGAGGTGGAATAAGAAATAAAATAGGAACACTCGATTAAAAATGATATCACTTCTTCGAATAACCTTTTTTTCTTAACACCTTAGGACCAATAAGGTTAGTTTTTTGCCTAAAAAATACCTCTATAATGAGGAAAGGGGTTATAGGAATGTATTCAGTAAGGTATTGCACAAAAAAGGTTTTTAAGTGTGAATAAATGAGAAGAAGTGGTTCCCTTTTATAAGAGAGGGGAGAGACACTCTTGGAAATTCTCAAAATATTAAATTAATATAAAATAATTTTCAATTAAAAATGTATCCAAATTGGTTTATTTAATATATAGTATGATTATGGGTTGAATTCATATCATCCCAAAATTATTGTACATGTTTATTTTACATTTTTACCCTTATCATTTGGTTTTAACCCCTCGTTAACCTCTTTCACTCTTACCGTGACAACTGGGATTTTAACACTTTGAGGGTTAATATAGTTACTATAAATGGAAAAAAATTCCATAAATAGACAATGGTTGATATTATAAATCATATCCTAATAAATTTTCTGAATATAATATTTCTAGGAATTTTATATAATTTAATAAAATATTATTTATTATAATATATCATTAATGTTAATTTTTAGAACTATTTATTACTATGATTTTAATAACACCAATAAAACAAGTAAAACCCAAAAAAATATTTTTTTATTATATATATAACATTTTATGGTAATATATAATTTTTTTATCACATTATTTATCTCAAATTATGTTACTTTAAATATTTTTAATGTCATTTATTTTATTTTTTCATTAATTGAATAAAAACTGCACCAGGGATGTGTAATTATTTAAGGTATTTTTTTAGTCACTAATAATTAAAAATAAATTACCATTATAAATATAAATATTTTATATTTCAAAATAATATTTATAATTGAAAATATCACCTATTTAACCTATGTTAAAATTATTATAGTTATTAAAAACAAGAGTGTGATATTTTTGACTTTTCTTTAAATAAAGTATTATAAAGGTCATAATCACATCCAAAAGGAAAAAAGGTAATATATTATAAATTTTTAGGATTATGGATGATATATAATCATAAAATTAAATTTAGGTAATACTTAGGGTAATTTTATAGTACTTATGATATAATTTTAACGCTTAATTACCCAATTTACTTTTAACTATGGCAAGAAAAAATACTAAGGTTATAATTCATGTTGACAAAAAATAAAAGGAAACTATTTAATAAATTTAGACCCAATTATTTTAAATATTTAATCTATTTTTATAAATTCAAAACAAATAATGATATAATTTAAATTAAATTTAAACCGTTAAAACATAATGAAAAAAAGTTTTTCAGAAAAATGTTCTTTTTAGTATAAAATGTTTTTATGCTAAATTCAAGTTTAAAATTCATTTCAAAATCAATAAATAGATTATTATAAATAAAAAAATATAATTAAAATTTTAAACTAAAAAAAATATAATTTTACATAATAAATAATTTAAAAATAAAATAAAAATTTCAATTAAAAATTAGTATTTTTCACTATTCATTGAAAAATCAATATTTTGAGGAAATTCTCAAAAAATCACCATAAGATGATTTTGAAATGATAATTTAAAAAATGAAATTAATTTTTTCAAATAAAGTTTCTAAGGTTTCAATAAAATAATTATAATATTCACTCATAAAAAGAAAGAAAACTCATATTTGAAGAAAACATACTTTAGGAATGTCTTGAAATATTAATTTATTATAAATTGATTTTCAGTTTTTAATGGATCCAAAGTGATTAATTTTGAGGATAAGGTGATTATAGATCTAAATCCTCTCAAAAAATATGGTTTAGACAAGTTTAGGTCACAAAAGTACCTTATTGTTTAACTTTAACCTTGAGTTAAAAACATTAACTCTCACTATGTATTCTTGTATTTTCATAATATATGGTTACTATAGTTACTATAAAATTACAATAGAACCAAAAGTGGATCACTAATAAAATTTTTAACATTATATAATTCATTTGGACTAATATTATATTTTTAGGACTATTATATCATTTAATAAAATAGTATTTTTTTAAATACTTATTTATGTCAATTTTAACACTATTTAGTAATTGATTTTTGATAAAGTCATAACAACTTGATTCCTTCTAAAAAAGGCATTAACTCATCCCTCACATGTCAATGTTATCCAAAAAATTAATTTATATAATAAAAATTTTCAAATTACATTTATTTTAATATTTATAATACCATTTATTTTAATATTTCATTAATAAGGTAATCACTACGTCATCATTATTTAATAAATAAATTTATTTATTTAGTGTCTAAAAATTATAAATAAAATACCATGATGTGAGAAATTTTTTTATATTTATAATGAATATTTATAGTCAAATATATCAATTATATAACCCCACATTTAAACTGTTTTAGTAAAAAGATACATGTTTATGTTATATTTCCCTTTACTTTAATTTAATTATTATACCATGTCATTTTCACACCCAAGTGGTTCTCAAATGCCAAAAATTAGTTCTAATTGTTGTTTTAGTCACCTATGACTCATCCAATAAGATTAAGACACATTTTAGGGCAGTTTTATATTATTATAATATTATTTTTTACCCTTATTTACTTGATTTACCATTTAACCATGGTAAATAAAAATAATTTCTGAAGTTACTATTCACAATGTACAAAAATAAAAGGTATCTATTTACATAATTTGAAACTTATGATTAAAAATATGGAATCCATTTTTCTAAATTCAAAACACAGAATTGGTAGAAATTAATTTAAAATTAATTCTCATTGTCAAAACCAAAAAGCGGGTTTTTAAGAAGTAAAAACTATCAAAAGATTGACTTGTGTTTATATCCAATTTAATTTTTTAAATTACTTATAATGAATAAAATTAGATTAAATTATAAAAAAATAATATAATTAAACTCTAAAATCAATTACAATGATAATCTAACTATATAAATAAGTTAGATGAAAAGGTTGTTTTGAATTAAAATACAATATTTTTCACTATTCATTAAAATTGGAATTTTATTAGAAAAGTACCAAAAATTAAACCAAAGTAAATTTTTATTTCCCTATTCCAAATAGGAAGTTTATTTTTTCAAATAAAATATATAAAATTTTTAAAAACTAGATTTAAAATGGGTGCTCCATCAAAAGACGACAAAACTGTATTTTTTGAAAAATACTTCTTTTATCCAAAAAATTGAATTTGTTCTTATATCATGGATAGAAAATACATAATATGAAAGTTAATGTTATATAAAATTCCAAATATGGTTAATACTATTCATAACATCTATTTTATATCCCATTAAATAATAATATTTTAATAATATATCATTGTTTAGTGAAACTCAGTATTGTGTACAATGCAAGCTATCGAGCAAGGTCGATCTTATGTGTGATGCAAGCCAAGTCAGTGTTGCATGTATTTTACACAAAATAAGTGTTTCATATAACATATAACAAGTTAGTTTAGTGTTAAAGGAATGTTTGACTTAGTGCATTGAAGGATATAAATGAAAAATTTAATTTATTCAAAAAAAAATAGTCCATAAAAGCTCAGGGTGTTACATAGGAATTAGCTAGAGTTTCTCAAGGACTATGAATTAGAGAGAGTCTATACTCCTGGTAAGGGAAACATGGCAGTAGATTCTCTCAGCAGGAGATCCAGTTCATAGTTGTTGAATGAGGCAACAGAGTAGTTGGCCTCGTTACAACTATCCTTCGTAGATAGAGATGAAATAACTTACCCCCATTCGGTGGTTGTTACCCATCCACTATTATAGTAGGTTAAGGAGGCACAACTTGGTGATAAAAATGGTGAGAATTTACATTTCTAGTTGTCCACATGGAATGCCCCTTATGGATATTCAAAAGGATGGAAGCACGTCATTCCTTTCAGAGGATGCTCAGTAGTAGTAGTGAACACCTAGAGTGGAGAGATGCATCAGGATATATATATGAGTGCAAAGGTGGACACCAGGTATGTAATAACAGTTTAAATATGGGCTTACCTATTGATATAAAATATGATTGCTTATTTGAATTAGTTTTGTGGTTTGTCAACTCACCGTGTCTAGCACCTATGCTTAGAAGGGGTTGCTATTTTCTTCCTTGGGGTGCCAGGAAGGGAGTGAGAAAGGATATCGATGGAATTAGTGACAGGCTTATCATGTATTTCTAGGGGACACAATACCATACGGGTGATCATTGACCGACTCACCAAGTCATCCACTTCTTAGTTTTTCAGGAGAAGAGTTCAGTAGAGATATTGGGATGCATCTATGTGCAGAAGATAGATCGACTCCATGGAATCCCATAGATGATAATTTCTGATCAGGATGCTCACTTTTCATCATGGTCATGGAGATCAAGGATCAGAAGGAGAGGACCCTTTATGGGTAGTCAATTCCTTTAGTGTGTGCCTGATAGTAGCACGAGGATCTCTGGAAGAGCACATGGGAGAGGGGGGCTCAAGTTTGTGCTAGTACCCTCATCTGTTTGGGTATCCCTTTATTTAGATTTTGAGGACGTAAAGCCTTAAGGTTAGTAGAATGTAATGACCCGGTGTACTTGGAATGGTTCAACAAAACATGTTATGTTTTTAATAACGCGTGTGAGTTATTTTACTAAAAAAGTATAATAACTCTTAAACAGTATCCTGAATTAGAAATATGAGGTCACCGTTGCGTTCATGATGGAGAGTTTACCTTAGGTGCTACATAAATTTAGTCAGCGTGGGTATTCTGTGGAAAATCATGAAAATGTAATAACTATTAATAAAATAATTAAATAAAATTATTTCATTTTTCAAATCCTTATAACTCTGTAACAGTGACTTGGAATAAAAATCTGAGACCATTGTTGAGTTCGTAATGAGATGTTTTCCTTAGGTAGGGCCTAATCTCGACCTACACGAGTCAATGGTGAAACTTAGTTTTTGGACATGAATGTCATTAAAATATTTAATAAAAATATTTTATTTTGACTTTAAGTGATGATTAAATGGTGTTTTATTTTTTTAATAAGACTCGTAAGAAATTCAGGGTTATCATCATAACCTTGGAGTTTCCCGGAGGCAAGGAAGAGGAGGTTCCCTCTCCCCGACGATGATGGATCAGATATCGAGATTCGATCAAGAAATGAAGAATTCACGAACATCGGTGGATCAAGGATCGATGTGATGACACAACTCTGAACTACATCTACAAGTGATCCAAATTATCTCGAAGTAGGGGTTTTAATTCCGTGTGATCATTCTTCCCCGTTCTTTCTTTCAATGACGAATGTGGATCAACCCACCAACCAATTGATTCATGGATTGATCGTTCATGTGGGATGGGTACTATTGTTTCATGATTAAAGGGGGTTATACCTTAGTGGTTATCAGTATCTTTTAGTTATCATTTTTCTAATAGGATGAATGAAGGCCGAACGAATAAGGATAAAGTTTGTTCCTTGGGTGTTCATGGTGTTCTCTCTCTCTCTTGCATTCTTCACCGACAGACCCCCATGGTTGCATTGGATTCTTACCAGGAGGTTCCAAACATGTCCGAACCCCCATATTAATGGAAAGATAATTTAGAGCACATGAAAGTGTAGACGGTGACAGATGGATCGCAAGGGTGCTCGCGGTTCAAAAAATGGGCCACCATGGTGAAGGTGGTGACTTGCAGAAGGAGGGTCGGTGGTGACAGTGTGCGGTGGAACGACCACCTGACAATAGTGGATGTCAGCTCGATGGTCAACATTAGAGATCCCTACAATAACCACCACAAGGTGAAAAATAGGAGTCACCGACAGGCGCCTGGTGACAGGCTTCGGTGGACACGGTAGGGGGGCCGCGGTCCAGCTAGAACCTAGCGGCGGGACCCTACGATCGTAGAGTGGTCATGTGGTGGCCACCCCATGTTGACGGCGAGCAGACATAATAGCCTCTGCGTCCTGATCGGATGAATCGTCCCTCTCGAGCGGGTCGGGCTGGATCCATTGGGCCGAGCTAAAGCCGGTGGGCCGGACCCGACGGGTCAGGTTGGGCCTGGCAGGTTGGGTCGGGTCGGGCCAATGGGTCGGTTCAGGCCCAACGGGTTGGGTTTGGCTCAGTGGGGTCGAGTCAGGGCCAGAGGGTTGGTTCAGTCTAGTGGGGTCGGACCGAACTTGGACCCAACCAACCCCTTTTTACTTAAAATCCCATAACTCTCAAACCATGTTTTTGTTTGATGTGCTGTTTGTGGCATTGAGACCCTCATAATGAGATGGTCCTTTTGTGATACTCTAAGTGAGTTTTTAAAAAAGTTGGAATATGGAATTTTGTCTTGAGGATTAGGTGCTCCTATAATGAGCATGTTAAGGACAAAAATCCTATGGTTGACCGCGACCTAGAAGATATGTGATTACCTATACTATTTATCTTTCCTAGACTGTGTGTCATACCTAGACTATGTGTCTTATCTAGACTTTTTGTCTCACCAAGACTAAGTCGGCACTCCCCTGTCCCACCAGGGTGCGAGTCCTCTAGTCTTTGATGACACTCCGTGTGTCACCAACACTCTGTGTGTTATCTATACTCCATGTATTACCAACACTATGTGTGTTAACTACACTCAATGTGTTACCAACGATCCACATGTTACTACTTTAGGGAACTGTGCATTCTTACGACAATCCTTTTTACGTACCATAGAGCTATACTTGGTGTGAGTAGACTCTAGTGACTCTATTGGCTATGATATCGAGACTCCATGTCTTAGAGAGTCTGAATATCTCAGGGAAACTTCATGACGTATTGAGAACAAGTGTTCTCTCAGATAATTTTGGTAAACTTGTTCTATTTTCTTACTTTCAGATAGCCTGAGGAGTGAGATCTCCCATAATTGAGCATGTTACGAGCAGAACCATATGGCTAGAATTGGATGAGAACTTGAGTCTTAGAATCCTTTACGAGTATACCTAGATATTCTTGTCATATGTGTTGTTAACATATACCTATGTTGAGCTGACTGTTTCTTCTTAGTGGTGTTTTCTTTGTGGTATTTTACTTTGTGTTTTAGAGTGCCCTACTAAGTATTGTTTTAGTCACCCCTGCATGGAATTTTCCCGCACGTGTCGTGTCTTGTGTATATGGTCGATGATTAGACAGAGTCCTTGGTGGACCGAGGTGAGGAGGTGCTTATAGTGAGATGAAAGATGAGGTGTTCTTCTATGGCTCTAGACAACTATTATTTT
This sequence comes from Viscum album, assembly GCA_963277665.1. NCBI lineage: Eukaryota > Viridiplantae > Streptophyta > Magnoliopsida > Santalales > Viscaceae > Viscum > Viscum album. The sequence goes on along the minus strand of OY728146.1, from coordinate 123,623,829 downwards.
ACCCACCCTTTAGGTAGGGTTTTCTGAAAAAGAGTTTCAAAGACTTTTACTTTTACTTTTTTTTGTTGGTCTTGTATTATGGACCTGTTTACCTTCAATTTTCTACTATTGTAACTTGTTTTCATTTACTTAGTGTTTTCACATTCCAACATCTGTGGCTTGGAGTTGTGTGTGTGTGTACAAGTACTTAGGCAAATGCCTCCCATTTTTTTGGGATATGTCTACTCGACGCTAGTCGTCAACCCCTGACCTATGAGAGGTGGGCTTGGGGTAGTCACGGCATGGGCCCCAGGGGATGAGTTGTGACAACCTCCCTTTACACTATGTCACCCCACCCCCGTCTAAAACCTCGATTCAAAGGAAGATCACACCCCATGGGATTTGAAGGCATGACCAACCGCCTTACACTCAACAACATGACCAACTGACCTAAATGAATTTTGACCACGAAAACATATTATCCTATATTTATACATATATTAATATATTTCTATATTAATAAAATAAATATTATATCAATATTATATATATATATATGTATATATATATATATATTATTTATTACTAGTTGAGGGTATTATGAAACTGAAGTACCCATTAGGATTGGGTGATACCTCTCCCACATCATTTTTTTGATCTGGGACAGGCTGTAAAACATATTAATAAATAATTAATATATATATATATATGTGTGTGTGTGTGTGTGTGAATTTATATATATGTGTGCATGTGTGTATTGACAAAATCACACACACACACACAAATATATATATGTATTTATATATGTGTTTGTGTGTGTGTATATATAAATATATATGTTTATATATGTTTATATATATATATATATGTCTTATATATATATATTATGATAATTAAATATTTTTTAATGTATTTTTATATCAATATATATTTCTATATATAAATATATAAATATATAAAATTAAAATTAATTTTTTTTATTTTTTTATATTTGTAAATTAACAGAATTATAATTATATATATATTTATATATTAATAAATTTATATTAAATTATATAAATATATATAATTATATAAATATATATAAATATATAAATATATTTATAATTATATATATTTATATATTAATAAATATATATAATTATATGAATATATATAATTATATAAATATATTTAATTATATATAAATATATAGAATTATATAAATATATTTATAATTATATATAAAGACTTTTTAAATATATTTATTTATAATTATAATTAAATATATATATATATATATAAACAAAATATAAAATTATAATAAATATATTTAAATAATAAATACCCCAAACGGCACGAACCATGGGCTGTAACCCATGGTCTCACAATTTATTGAAAAAAAGAGCAGAACAAAGTACAAAGGAAGAGGGAAAGTAGAAAACAGTGACAAACACACTGCCACAAGTCAAAACAGACCTGACTAGGAACAAAATAAAGGAATTCATCTTTTGAACTGGAATCGACCACTATCCCTTCCTCTCAGATGATGACCCATCCTCCATGTTTTGGTTTTTCCATGTTTTATCATCATCACCCTGGGGGTCAGAATTTCCATATGATGGTAGATCCCCATCTGGTCCTGAACCCACTGATGGTATCTTCAGATCATCACTACTCATTGTAGTGATGGTCTTTGTGCCATGAGCATTACCGAAATCCTCAAATAAGACCTCCATGTTATTGGATTGATTTAAAATTTTAAGAAGACTAAGTGAATTCTCCCTTACCTTTGGAACATGGATCAATGGATGTACACCATTATCTTTAGCATCATTTAATCCAGTTCCATCAACTTCACCTATTCCATATGTGCACACATCTTGTTCTGGTCTCATAATTGAGGGCCTAGATGGGGATACTTTATTAGCACCTTGATAATATTATTCATTATAAATGGAAAATTCATTTTAGTTTTCCATTTCCTGCTTATGGAATATTGATGGTAATTAAATAGTTGAGAATCAACTTGTAATTGATCCCCTAAATCTAAGTTAGAGTCCCGAAAATGATCATCAGGATGATGTTCAACACCTTCAACCATGGAATCCTAAAAAGAGATAATGATTGATTTCCCAATTTCAGACCTTGGGAAACCTAAAGTTTTCTCAATAATACCCATTGACCTTCCCACTGAGGAGGTATGAAAACTATGACTCCCTAAAACAGATGTATCAAGGTACTCTAAAAAAGGAGGAAAATTACCAGTCCTAACATCTGCACTTGGGAATCTAGTAGGCCCAACCCCAGGCTGTTCCATCTTTGAAGAATGCTCATGCTTGTTTCCCAATAGTATCCCCTCCTATTTAATTTATGTATTCCTCTAAATTTCATATGCCCTTGGCCATCATATCTACCTTGAAGCATAGATTTCACATGTCGTTACTTCTTGTTACATGAATTTTATTCATGCCCACAAGTTGAAAAAAAGTACAAACTAACACTCTTCTATAGTTCAAAGAATCATGGTCAATAAATTTTCAATCCAAATAGAACCATGGAACTTTATCATACTCAATTTTCATGTCAAAATCATATGTATCAGTAGAGAGAAGTAATTTATCAACCAAGGTATAAAAAATATCTACCTCTACTAAAAATTAAGCGTAATGGACAAATATAGTTAGTTTGGTTTATTTGTCTATTTTTATTAGGCCACAAATTGTCGTCAGAATGTCATACAAAATTTCTGAACACTACAATATCCAATTTAACCAAAACACTTTGACCCATTCATGGATGTGAAAAATGATCGACTTGAGGGAGATTATTCCAAGAACCCACACCCTCATATTTATTTATTCCATAGGGAAAATGATATGGAAAAAATGTGACCCATATAAATTAATTTCTAGTTATCAAAATCCCATACATCTGAAAGTTGCAAAATTAAATCCTCAAATTTACATAGCTTAAAACCCCTCTACAGTATGAATCTCATAATAATGGAATGATTACTGATTTTCAGGTGATCTGAGATCACATCATCATCAGACTTTACATGGGTAACATTACCCTTTCACTGAATAACACCAGTAGAAAATTATTTATAGAGAGAGAAATTGAAATTGATGGTGTTTTTGGGAGAGGGGGAGAAGCAGTGGGATCAATCCCACTATGAACAACCCTTGGACATTCCATCTTAGTAGTAAAATACTTGTCCATGTTGAATCAACCTCGATCTAGAAATATCTTGGTCATATAGTTGCAATATGGGAGCACCATGGAGAAGAAACCCTACTCGCCATTGCGATTTAGAGAGGCTTCCTCAACAGTTATCTTCCATGGTGTAGGCCTTTGGGGTGAAGGTGTGTGAATTGGATGACCACCTTAGGTATGACGGTGGGGGAGAGATTCAGGTGAGGTTTGGTCATATTGGGGATGCTATCAAGGTCTTCTTGATAGGTTAAGATGATTGGGACTTAGGATAATTTGGAAGGGGTCTTCAGGTACACCGATGACTTAGTCAGCATGGCCATATATATCAATAAATAAAAAGAGCCTAATGGGTGGGTTGTCCATGGGGGGCTATGACCTACCCATTCGGCCTATAGGTTGGTGGTGTGTGTGTGTTTCAAATGTAATTGTACCACAAACTACCTAATATATATAATTATAAAATTATAATAAATATATTTTAATAATAAATATATTTATTATATTTATAGTTATATATACTAGGAAGGTTCAGGATTTGAGCATACTCAATCCTAAAAATTTATTAAGGAAAATAAAAATACAGAATCAGTGATGCAAATATGTGGCATAGAAAGCTCCACCAAACACAAAAGTGGAAAACCAAGGCCACCCACAAGACAATCAATGTGAGAAGACCCAACCACAATAAGAAAAATAATCCTAAAGACCCACAAAGTGAATTCCAGTATAAATGAGATTATCTCTAGGAACATTTGATCCCTGAAGGTCTAGAGTAAGGACATCCATCAAAACAACCCATGGGACACCCCTCAAAATACACATCTAAGGCCCAAAGTGTCCCAAAAATACTATGAAGCACAACTACCGAAAGGAATCCTATTTCCCATGCTGCTCCTAAAGTTACCCATCCCAAGATCGTAATGCATCTTGAGGTTACATTCTTCCTATGTCCCAATAACGAGATTATCAAATGTTGAGGACAACCTTGGCTGTCTAGAACACCATCACCAACTGCAACTCACAAAATATCATCATCTTACTAAAGAGCATGGTCTCCCAACTTCCTGTGTTCTCTTCCAGTCTATTCTCCACCCCTCTGTTAGACGGACCCCCATGAATCCAAGTTGAGAATAGCCACATGAATATTTCACCCCACAAACGTCCACCACTAGGGTCCTAAACTCATAGGTTTTAATTCGGGAGGTGATTTTGACCTATAATATCATCATTCCCGGAGGGACATCAATTTTTTTTTCATATCATCATCATATGTCACGTTGTCACACGCAAAAACCAAACAATAGGGGAAATTTGAACATCCTCAAAAGAGATGGATTTCAAGTGATCCCCAGTCATCATATAGCTCTTCTACGAAACAGAATTATGTATCTCAATGATACTGTGTGGGAATCAGAGGGAAAAAGCTCTTTGTGCCCAACCTCATTAAGAAGAGTTTAATCATCCTCACGAATGCTTGATTTTAAGCAATCTATGAAATGATCCCCATAGTATGGTAGAGAGAGAGAGGTTCTCCTCTTGAAAGAGAAGTAAACTCTAACAATCCTTAGTTATATATAAATATATATTTAAATAATTATAAAATTATAATAAATATATTTAAATAATAAATATATTTAAATAGTAAATATATTTACTTATAATTTTATTTATAATTACACATTTGTAATTATTTAAATATTTTTTTTATAATTATATACATTTACATTTTTTAATTATATTTATTATATTACTAAAATTAGATCTTTATTAGCACTTTTTTAGCATAGATAAAGATACATATTTATGAGCAATAAAAAGTGATAATAAAACACATCTTTATCAGTACTAATAAAGAATCATTTTATCAATTCTAAAAAAAGCACTGATAAAGAGTAGTTTTATTAGAGCTTATTATTTTAGTCCTGATAAAACTACTCTTTATCAATGATTTTTTTAAAATACTAATAAAATCCTTACCATATATTTTAATAAGAACCCTAATAGAGTCTCCTCTCTCACATTGTTCAAGCTCTCATTGAACCTGATTGCTATCACCACTCTTGATCTTCATCAAATTTCTCAACAAATTGATCCTCTACAAATATAAGGTATGTTTCAATTTATTTTGTTATCACCAAAATATACACTGATCGCAACTTAACACCACCCTACTCTCGTCACAACCTGGGCATGCTGACATTTCCTCAATAATCCACAATTAACACTCAAAACACACACATATTTGTTGGTTATCATAATATGTATGAGGATGCTATGTTGTATCCCCATATTAGTTTCTCTTAAATAGTCCACAATTATTTTCTTCTTTGGATTTTTTCCTTGAATCACTTAGTTCACACTTGGATGTTGTTCATCTCCAACCATTTTTTTATTGATCTTGTATTTTCTAACAGTCATTTCTAGCTCAGGATAAAACTCATTATTTTCATTACTACTTCCCACTGTAGATTACTTGTGTTAACTTGGACCTAAGAACAAGGCTTAATAAACCCATGAATAGAATAAATAAAGATAATAAAAACCAAAATAATGTGAAAATATCCTAATTATTATAGGAATTTTATGTAACCATCCCTAGGAATGGTTCCATAAATTTGACATCCCTTGAAGGGTGTTGTTAATTTAAAAAGGTTAGTCAAATTATAAAATATATAAAAGACTCAAACTAAATAATTTATAGTGAATGTATTACATATTAAGTTGGAGTGTCAAAACTTTAGATATGATTTTAAATAAATCTTTATAAATTTAGCGATTGATTGAGAGAGATGTTTTTTTTGAAAAATAAAATTCAAATGATGTTCCATGTTTTTTATTTTCAATGTGTTCATACTAGTGAATTAATGAATTGAAGTCATTATCGATTCTTGTTATTAGATTTTAGACTAAGAGAATCCTTAATCTTCATATTTTCTATCTCTAACTCAATAATTCCATATTCCTTTGATCAACTACTTTCAGTGATTAATGAATTAGTTTTCTTAATACTACATTTAAACATAATTACTTTAAATTACTCAATAGAAATGAATGATTAAAGGTAATTATTTATTTATTTAATATAACTTTCTATTTTAAGCATTCAATGGTCATGAAATATGAAAATAAAAACTTATTAAAATAAAATATGCATGAAACAACACAAATATGACCATAAATAAATAATGTAATCCAATAAATCACACTTTCCTTCTTTTACATCAAATTGAACATAGTGAAATTAACTCGTCAAGATTATTTTTCTATTTATAAATGTATTCATGTTTGGGGGAGAAGTGGGAGTTGAACTGGTTACACATTGTCAGCTGGAAGAGTTTTGGTAAACCTTATAGTGATCACGTACACAATTCTGAGTGGCTCTTTATAATAGAAATTTGATTAGCACATGGATTTCCAACCTTATGACCGAGTCAATTATTATCACTAATTATCCTTGTATTTTTTAATATTTTTATTGTTTCCAAATTATCTTGATTATAGAATACTCATGTTATTTAGGCAATTCATGATTTTAAAAGTTTGAAAGATTGGTTCAGAATGGAATGGGATTGGTTTTGAAAATAGGGAGTGAATTTTCAAAGTTAGTTTGAAAATGATTTTGGGGTTTTATTTTCCATAAAATGTTTTCTTAATGGGTAATTTTTTTATTAAAAATTGATTTTAGATAAAGGGAAACATTATTTTTAGTGGTGCAAATATTTTTAAAAACTAATAAAAAGTGTCACAATGATATATAAGGGTAAGATTCATCAGTTTTCTATAATGTAAATGTGATTTTAAGGGTAAATTTTTTTAAAGCTAATAAATTGGATTTCTATGATGTTTCTAAATAAGGATGATATTTTGGATTTCAATGATGATATTAATAAAGGATATTTTAAATTTCACATTGAATTTAAAATGGAGTTTTATGATTTGAAATTAGATTCAATTGATTGAAATGGTTTAAAAATGGAAATTTTAATTGGTTTGAGCTTGTGAATTAATAATTATTTTTAAATTGATATTTTTAAATTCATATTTATTTTTAATTAATAATTTTGAATTAATAATTTTTAAATAGTAATTATTATGGGAATTAATCAAAGAGAAGATACAACATAAGAACAACCACCGCGTGAAGATCCCCCCTACCTCCACCAACCTTGAGGCGAGTCATTCCATGCAAAGAGCTATCTTAGATGAGTTAATCAATATTCTTATAATTGTTTATGTGAAATTTGAATCAGGTATACAATAATACCTTTCTTGTAATGAAATTATATAGCATGAAAATTATTGTGATTTATATCTATCAACATCCACCCATCAATTTATTGAGAGTAATACCGTGTTTAATATCCAAGATGATATTATACACAACAAAAAAACTTCCAATAGGTTATGTGAGAGTGGGGATTAACTTAGATTATGAGCCGAGTGCTAAGATACCTATTCCACTTGATGATGCAGATATTAATACTGCTGATCAAGCTATTGGAACATTCGTAGCATGGATATTAGATCTTGTAAAACCCATGTCTAAAAGGAGGTATTAATTTCTAATTTATTTTTTCTGAAAAACCTTTAATAATTAATGAAAAAGGGCTGAATCGATGAATGTTATTATAGAAGAATAAAGAAAAGGGGGTGAACAAAAAGTTGAATCAAAATGATATAAAGGATCAACTAACCAATCGAAAATATCTTCACAAAGTATCTTTACCCCACTTGCCCAACTTCCTCAGTTCATGCAGATACAAAATTTGGAAATGGTGCTACGACTGCAATTGATTGTCAAGAATATTTGTACTAATAGGAAATTATAGACTATATTCATCTTTAGAATGTAAATGAAATCCTCACACATGAATTTCTAGGAGTATCAATTGTAAATGTATACATGAGGTATGTTTTCATGATTTGTTTGTCCAATAACTAATATACTATGTTAATTATGACTGAATACTATTCTTATTTTTTTAGTCATGTATATGAATACTATTTGAAGGGGAAACCCTATAAATAGAAAGTTGGACTCAATAGTCCTCACATTATGTCTATACAAGAATTCAAATTGGAACCAAAGAAAATTGAAGTAATAGAGGACATATTGGACTCAATGTTTGAAGGAAAACTTATAGACAACAGGCTCTTCTTAAAACCCATGATGCAGAGGTAAAAATATACAATTTAATCATGTCAAACATATTTTCATTTATTTCATTACTAATTACCTTTTGTTTCTTTAGGAATCAATGGTTACTCATTGCATTTAATTTGGATACTTTAGAGATCTATTTTTTGGATTCAATGCATGGATACCCAAAAAATGACCACACGTGATGACATTTATCAATTTGTAATACATTTCATGTAATGTTCTTCAACTAAACTTCAAGTTACACATTTTATATTATTTTTTAATGAAAAAGATGTTATGATAGAGTTGTGCTTAAATATAATCAAAATCATGGCATGAAGACAGTCTATGAACACTATGACACATTCAGACAAGGGATGTGCTAGAGTTTATCCGCACTAAGCAGAAAGCCCTGATAAAAGTCTCACCTTTAGCAGCGCTAGCTAAAAGGGATGATAAAAGTTGTGTTTATCAGTGTTGATAATGTTTGTATTTGTCAACAGTGATAAAGGTTGCATTTATCAGTACTGATAAAGGTGTATCCTTTATCAGTACTTTTTTAACACTGATAAAATATTTTAATAAAAATATTATTAATATATATAAAAATATTATATTTATATTAGAAAACAATGTTTATTTATATAAATTAATTTAAAAACACATGTTTATAATTAATATAAATATGATATATTATATGATATATTTTTTAATAATTCAAACATATTAATATATATATTTATATGATGTTTAAAAAAGTATTTATAAGTTGATAAATAAATAGATATATATTTAAATAATTATAAAATTATAATAATTTTTTAAAATGATAAATATATTTATTATATTTATAATTATATATAAATACTTTTTAAATATATTTATTTATAATTATAATTATAAATAAATTAATATGTATTTAAATAAATATATGTCTCTAATTAATTTGGTCAATATATATATATATATATATAATATGAGATAATAATGACATTCCTAGACATAATTACCGTTATTTTTTTTGAAGGTTGGGGCCGAAACCTCATTTATTATTAAATCAAAGCAAAGACCTCTTTTAATTGGGTAGAGGGAGACCCATTACATAGCCCGAAGGTTTAGTGGGCATTTAGCCCATTACATTACCCGTAGGCCCAAATTTTTGGCCCAAGACCCATTATGTGAATATTATTGCTACAATACCCGCATTGAAACAGTACCTCACAGTACCCGCCGCTGCTACAGTACCCTACCGCTGCTACAGTGACCTGCCGCCGCTACAGTGCCCACTGTTTCTACAGTGCCCGCTGCTGCTACAGTACGCTACAGTACCTGCGCTCCATGGGTTTTGAACCCCCATTTTTCATGTAGCATTATGGGGTGCTTACAACTAAGCCAAACCCCAACTACAATTACCATTATTTTTTATTATATATTGATGTGTGAGTATAATTGATGTTATATGATCATAAAGTTTATTTGTAGAAGTGATTGTGAGTTATGTTCCAAATGTTAAGATTACCTATATTATGATGACGCACATGCACATGTTATATATTCATCATTATGAATGTTCATTTATAAATTGACACCCATATGATTTATTCATGTTATACTCATGAACTTATTATGTTCTCATAAATACTTATAAAATTAAAATAAATATATTTAAATAATAAATATATTTATTACATTTATAATTATAAAATTTTAATTATATATAAATATTTTTTAAATATATTTATTTAAATAATTATAAATTTACAATAAATATATTTATTATAATTTTATAAATATATCTATTATATATTTGTTAATAATTATATACAAATATTTATAAATATATTTATTGATAGTTATAATTATAAATAAATATAAAATTATAATAAATATATTTATAAAATATATAATTTTATAAATATAAAAAAATATTTATAATTATAATTATAAATAATATATATATTTAAATAATTATAAAATTATAATAAATATATTTATTATATATAATTATAAAATTATAAATATAGTAAATTTATTTATTATGATTTTACAGTTTTAAATAAATATTTATTTATTAATAGTTATAATTATAAAAAAATATTTATTTATTTAAATAATTATAATATTATAATAAATATATTTATTATATTTATAATTATTTAAATAAATATATATCTATTTATACTTATAACTATAAATAAATAAATATATATTTAAATAAATATATATTTATTTATAATTATAACTATAAATAGATATATATTTATTTAAATAATTATAAAATTATAAATTTAATTATTTATATTTATCATAATTTTATAATTATTTAATTAAATATATATTTATTTATACTTATTACTATAAATAAATATATATCTATCTAAATAATTATAAAATTATAATTAATATATATAATTAATATATTTATCATAACTCTATATTTATTTAAATAAATATATATATATTTATAATTATTATTATAAATATAATAAATATATTTATTTTAATTTTATAATTATAAATAACTTATTAACATTAGGTCTTTATCAACGCTTTATATTTTAGTGCTGATAAAAACATCATGTATTAGCACTTTTCAAATAGTCCTGATAATGCCTTTCATGTTTTTATAAATGAAACCCTATTAGAACTCTATCGCCGCTCACACCTCAAGCTTTTACAGTACTAGAGTTTTGCTACCGCCTCCACTACCCTTGCCACCGCCTCCGTCGCCACCGTCACCGCCTCCGCCGCCCCTACTGCAGTACCCTACTACTACCGCTAATATCCAAATCTAAGGTATTATCTTGTTTGCACCTATTTTTTCAGTCATCACCCATGTTCACCTTTTCACTTTCTATTAACGAACCGAATTCTTATCCTTTGCACGCATCTTACTCCTCCTTCTCTTATCTTCGTTTTCTCGGTGCCCTAGCTTCAGATTTAGTGGAATCAGTCGATATTATTTCATTCATTTTCCCTTTGATCCATTTGTTTCCATTCAATGTAGAGTGAACCATACTATTTGATGAAGTATAAGTAATGTCAGTTCAAGTGAGTTCTAAATAGATTCTATGTTGTAAAAAAAATTAGATTGAGGCTAACAATTGAAGGATTAATACCATGGAACACAAAACTACTTCAATGGAATTAGGTTAGAAGTAGAGAAGAAAAAAGGAATCTCTCAAATAGAAGATGAAACACTAACTTTTGTATCCAATTCCAATAATTAAATTCAATTTTACTCTACAAAATATTTTTATTTTTATTCTTATTAATTAGATTTGTTCTATTATAATAATTCAATTATTCTTGAATGATTATTCTCATTGTTAATCTATTATTAAGAAATTTTTTCTTCTTATGATGTTAGCCAATTCTTTTTAATTCTTATATTAGTTCATATATGGTATAATTATTTTGTATTTAAATGAAGTGATTTATAATATCTTTCATATGAGAGATCTTTAATTTAATGGTTTTATATGCATTGTATTTAACTTTAGGACTTAAAATCTTGTTTTGTGTTTGGAAAAGAATATTTTTTAATGCCAAATGAGATTTTATTGAGTGAGTTGATTTTAAAACCAAAATTTTGAGAGAATGAAAGGTATTTTAATGGCTGTGAAATGTTTTAAATATGACATCTCTTATCTTTTCATTTCTACATGGAATTTTTGGTATTAAAATTAAAAGGGGATATTGAGAAATACATTAATTTTTGAAACCATGTGTGAATATTTCCTTATAAAAAGAAATTTATTTAATATTAAATGTTTGAGATATGGTTGATTTAATTATGAAAAATTAGAGAACATTTTTTGAATTTGTGGAAGCGATTTAACATGAAAAGCTGGATTTAATTTTTAATAATTTGGATTGCATTGAAAGTATGGATATATTTGAAAAATGATTTAAACCCCCCTAGGGTAGGGGTGTGATTTTAATGGAAATGAAAATTTGAAAATTTTTTGTTGTGTTTTTTTCTCATGTGTATTGTGATTTGGGATTTGACCCCTTAGTATGAATTGGGACTATGTGATTTGAGTGTTTTTTAAAACATGAAGGAGATAGATTCACGTTTCATGTTACTTTATTTTACCTCTATGAAATGTCTTGATATAGGGTAGAAATTCCATTCTGAGGATAAGAATTAGGGAAAATCTAATTATTATTTTAATGTATTTTTTATAGTGATTGGATTTTCGCAAACTCTGAAAGGAGTGGTAGGGGAATGATCTTTTTCACCTTAGGAATTATTGAGTCATCAACCTTCCTTTTTCATGGTGACCAAGATCCTCACGAGGTTATGGAATGGCCTGGTCATATTTAGAAATTTAGGAATTTGGAAACTCTTGAGTGGTTTGAGGTGACTATTATTTTTAGGTATTGTTCTTGATGAGTTTAGAGTGGTTTGGGGCTTTTTATGTGATTTTCATTATAGTGAGTTCTTGGTAAAAATAATTTTGATTGTCCTACCATATCCTCCATTATCTTACTTGCAAATGAAACCTCACAACAATCCACATAATAATCTCAAAGAAAGTCTATTTTTTATACAATTATTTTGATATATATATATATATATATCATGAATGATGAGTATCTCTATAAAAGTCTCTACTCATGCACTTATAAATGATTAACATTTATTAGCTCAAAAAATTGGCCTTTATAAATGTTTTAAAACCACCAAAGCATGTATGTAATCAAAAAAATGTCTTAAATAAATAATATTAAATAATGTTTATTTTAGTAATGAACCTTAACAACTTTAAACTCATTGTAATTGAATAAAAAACCCTCAAGTCTCATTCTAGTACACTCACTAGGCATTTTTGGGAGAGATTCAATTGAACATATGTTGTGTATTTTTTTAAATATTAATATTACTAAATCAAATAGGATGGATATGAATAAATAATCTATGGATGTCAATCATATGACAAAATAGTATGAAGATGGAGTGAAAGAGTTTATCAAGTTTTCAAAATATCATGCATATGACCTTTCTCAAATCCTTTGTCTGTTTTTATACTGTTTTTATTCAAGACTAATTAGTCCAGAGGAGTTATAAGAACACTTGATCTGTCATGGAATAGATCAAAGTTATAGATATTGGAATAAACATGAGGAAAAAATGAATATAGTTAGTGAATGAGATACTAATGCATTTTATGGATCATCTGATATGATTATAAGTGTGGACAATGAAGAAGACCATATCAAGGATGTGATTATAGGTGTAAATAATGACAAATATCATATTGATGAAATGATAAGGACAGTTCAAGATGAACTTTGTGATTTTCCTAAATTGTTTGAGAAATTAAAGAGCTGTGAAAAGATACCCTTGAATGCTGGTTGCACTAAATATATAGCTTTTTCAGCCATACTAAAGATATATAATTTGAAAGTAGGAAATAGATGGAGTGATTCCAGCTTTATTGAACTACTTTCTCACTTGCTTGATATTCTACCAAATTATAATGATCTACCTAGTAAAAAATAAGATACTAAACAAATTCTACGCTTGATGGGTATGATCTTTGAAAGAATACATGCCAGCCCGAATGACTGTATACTGTTTCTTAAAGACCACAGATCACTTAAAGAATGCCCAAAGTGTGGTGGTTCTCAATAAAAGAAAGATGAATCCAGTCCTATGAAAGTTGTATGGTACTTTCCAATAATTATGAGGTTTAGGTGACTATATATAAGTGAGGAGACTTTAGGGAAATTGATGTGGATGCAGATATAATAAATAAAGATGGAAACTACATCACCCGAAAGACTCTCCTCAGTGGAAGAAAATTGATCACGAGTATCCTAAATTTGGAAATGATCTGAGAAACCATAATCTTGAGTTATCTACAGATCAAGTGAATCCTTTTGAGTTTGATAGAATCACTCATATTACATGGCCGGTTATGTTGGTAAATTATAACGTGCTACCACGGTTATACATGAAATGAAAATACATCATTCTATCTATGCTTATATCAAGAAAAAAACAATTGGGTAATGATATTGATATTTATTTGGATCTATTGATCGAGGATTTAAAAATATTGTGGGATTCAGGTGTTATGTTGTATGATGCTTTCAGGAATGAAGATTTCAAGTTGAGATCCATGTTGTATGGGATGATAAATGGATTTCTTGCTTATGGAAATTTGTCACCATATAGAATTAAATTAACTCAATGGTGTCCTGTTTGTGAATAATGCACACAATCAATTAGGTTGAAATGTTCATCGAATACTCTGTTTCTAGGACATCAAAAATTACTATCCCAACGACATAAGTACCGATCTTAGATAAAATCATTAGATGGAAGTTCAGAAGAGTGTAGAACACCATCTCTACTAACATGTGGTCAATTATTCTAAGAAATTAAAAGACCTGGACACTGTTTTTGGTAAACCATTTTCAAAAAAATCTTACGAAAACTGGTTAGAAAAAGTGATCAGTTTTTTTGAATTATCATACTAGAATTTTTTGTACATAAGATATTTTCCTGATGTTATGAATGTTGAAAAAATGTACATGATAGTGTAATTGGCATGTTGCTAAATGAACCCGGAAAAGAAAAAGATGGAATTAAGGCTAGGCTGGACATGGTTGATATGGGAAAACAGGAAGATTTGGCACCAGTGAAGGGTGAAAAATGAACTTTTCTTCCTCCATCTTATGACACTCTTTTTAAGTAGGAGAGTTATATATTTTTCAACTTCTTGAATGATGTAAAGGTTCCAAAGGGCTATTTATTGATTATAAAGAATATCATGTCAATGACTGATTTATAGTTAAAGGATATGAAATCACACGACTGCCAGGTTTTGATGCAAGATTTATTTCTTGTATATTTACATTTCATTTTCCCCAAGAATTTTCTTTTTATATTAACCAAGCTATAATTATTTTTCAAATCTATATGAAATAAAGTTATAGACCCGGTGAAATTGATGACTATGAAAAGATAAATCATCATCATATTATGTGAATTGGAAATGTTATTCCCACTAGTATTATTTGATATGATGGTTCGATTGATGGTTCACTTGGAGAGAGAGATTAAACTACATGGTCCTATACACTATAGATGTATGCACCCCATTGAACAGTATATGAATATTTTGAAAGGGTATGTCAAAAATTGAATTCAGTCAGAGGGTTGTATTACTGAGAGATATATTGTTGATGAATCCATTGAATTATATACTAACTACCTATACAGGATGGAAATCCTTGGTCTACTGAAATATCATCAGACTTGGTGGCTTGTGGGTAAATGAATTTCTAGAAGACATGTTATCACAACTAGTATTATAGATCAGTAGCTAGACTATCCTTAAATTTTTTCATAATAGTTTAGAGGTTTCCCCATATGTTGAAACCCACAAAGAAATTATTAGTCATTTGAAGGGATTAAATATGGTTATTAAATACACATAATCAATAGTTTACAGGATGGTTTTAGGACCATATTTTTAAGGAGTCAGATGAAAATATGGATTCAATTTTAGAATGACTTTGATGGATTTTTAGAGGACCAAGTATGTATGTATTATCATAAAATGGTTATGTAATTAATGGTTATATATTCTATACAAATGAACATGATGAAGATAGTATCTTGAAAAATAGTGGAGTTACACTTATGACTGAAGTGATGCATGTTTCTAGTACTAAGGATATAAATACAATTTATACAAATATGTTATACTTTGGCATCATCAAACAAATATTAAAGTTGGATTATACAACATTCCAAGTACCTATTTTTCAATTCAAGTGGGTTGATAATAGGAGTGTTGTTAAAATAGAAGAATTGGGATTCATGAAAGTGAATTTCAATAAGGAATGATACAAAGATGAACCAATTATAAAAGAATAAAAGGTAGTATAACTATTTTATGTTCCATATATCACAAACCAAAAGTGGTCAATTGTTCTATTATCAACCAAAAATACTGAAGGGTCAGATGAATATTCAAATGAGGATGACACTTTCATTGGGATGTCGCAATCATATCAAAGTGGTCCCAATGTAGATGGAGTTTTTTATGTCAGATTAGACCAAAATTAAAGGATTTGGATAGTCGATAGAGGGTTCAAATCCCTTCATCCTTAAAAAAGTAAAGGTCAATAATCATGTTATATTGTTTTTGTAGTCTACATTGTGCAACCTCGTGTTATTATATGTTTGATGCTACATTTATTTAATATAAATTAAATGTTAAACCACTTCTTTAGATAATTATTTCTACATGTATTGGTGCTCCCAATATTGAGGAATAATAGGTATCTTAAGCTGTAACGCCCTGACCCCAGTTACCCAGAGTCGGTGCATTATTACATAACATTGGCATGATCACAAGAAAGATCAAGTCTCGAAAGACTGATTATTTTAGTAGCCTTGGAATAACTAGATACATTAATAAAGTTTACATTATATCATAAAATGAAAACTACAACAATATAATCTTCATAGTCTACACTCTTATCCCATCATACTATCCCTGCAGGTCATTCATAAATTACTTCTTCACATCCTAGAAAAAATAAAACATAGAAAAGGGGTGAGCTCAAATGCCCAGTAAGGATAACAATATAGTGGAAGATTTCATAGATAAGCATAAACACTTAAAGCAATTTATAAATAAAACAAAAGCCTTTTAAACTTGAACTTCAAAATAATATGGCAATGATAAAATGAAATAATTCCATTTACTTATTCACATGGATATTCTACTAGTCGAACAATCACATGCAATATCAATAACCACTTTCATAATGATGGAATGCATAATTCTAGACTATCATAACCACATAGCCAAGGCCTCGTGCCAAGACTACAAATAAGATTTTGCCAAGGCCTTGTGCCAAGACACTAGTTTGTCTCATGAGACCTACCGATGCATCGAGGATCTATAGGGGGCTCCACCCGTCACTTACTAAGTCCAATGCATTCCTCATATGAAAAGTTTTAAACATAACATAAACATTCGTATTAAAACTAGCATACGAAATGTCAATACTTTATCCACAAACCATGAATGGTATAAAAATAGCACATCCACAGTCAAACATAACTCATTCGATACAGTATGGAAGATTATATTGTATCATATTAACCTCAATCGAGAATAATGAAGGATATTGACATAGATGAAAATAATCATCAAAACTATTTGAGAGAAATATCCCCCTTTTTCTTGAAATCATTTAAAAGTCACACTATTTGTCAAGAAGCCATTTAAAAATAGATTTTTGAATCAAAGTGTCCCATACCACTTTGAAACTTTTAAAAGGAGTTTTAATTTTAAAACTTTAATGTCCATATAAATAAATCCTTAAAACCATTTTTAAAACATGGAAATTAATGAGCAATATTTAGAAGAATAAGTCTTTAAAACATTTAAAAATGTTATTTTAGTTAGAGTTTCTAACCAAAAGAGAGACACTTGAATACAAATAATTGAGGTAATCAAAACTTTTTAATATCATGAGAATAAAATTATTCATGATATACTATGTCAAAGTACATTATATACACCACATAAAAGTGATTTGGTGTATAACAACAAAGAAGTCTCAATGGAATGTAAATTGAGATGAAATCTCTCAAAAAGGCCGTATCCTTAGGTTAAGGATAAATCAACGACATAATTATGTGTGAAAAATATAAATACACTAAATATGATTGGATATTCAGTGTAAAACAATCAAATGACATTCAAACATATTCTAGTAAAAACAACACCAATGAATTGGATATTTATCTCAACAAATTGAGATTGAGTAAAAATTACTCTTATCAAGTTCATACCGATGACTTGAGAATTTATCAATGGAGTGATTATGTGTATAAAAAGTATATCCACAGAAAGGGGAGTGAAAATTATGATATAATCAAATGAATAGTTATTCCACACATAATATTGGAGTAAAATAATCAATGAAGTATGCATAAAGCCAAATGAGTGGAAATTGAAATTTCAAATTCCCTTATCGATTTGGTAACTTACGAAACATGCACCCACGAAAGAAGGATCATACAATGATGATGTAAATACCCATAAATTAAATTATATTACACAATGAATACAATCATGGGAAGTACACACACCACATGCAATAAATAAGTGGTGAACAGTGGAAATCTCACTGAATTAAAAGTGAGATAAGAAACCCCTTACTTTGTACTTTTTCCTTGGTCGATGGTAGGTTAACCTCCTGTATAACGGTGAAATAATTGTTATTTAATTATAAAATAATCATTTACATTAATATGATATCATATATGATCTTTTAACATTTATTTGTTAATAATATCTTAGTATTATCGTCATTCCAGGTGTTAACTTACTCGTTTTCCTTTATATTCTTTGTTACGTAAGCTGTGTTTGTTATGGATAGGTTGTATCTTATTAATATCCAGAATTATATCAAATCCTTAAAAATTATTTTTAAATCATAAAATGATAATTATACTTGAATGGATACGATGTAGAATGAATCTCATTGCTTTCGTGGAGACGGTAGTCCGTACGTACGCACGAGCGACAATATCATTCTTTTGATGTTAAAATAATATATAATTGGATGGTATATCATATAGACAGAATAATTATCATGTTATATTTATTATTTAAACGAATTACACATCATTATTATACCCATCCAAATAATAATTTATTGAATGACAATTACACCACGACGTGGAGACGGTAATCCGTACGTACGCACGTATGGTGACATGTCATTCAAAGGATGGATAGAATAATGAATCTGGTTGTACCATATTTATAATAATATTACAGTATATAGGAGATACTGGATTCATTATTTTATAATGGGAATAACAAATAAATAATAAGTTTAAGAAGAAAATAATTTGAAAAAGGGTGGTAAAAACATTACCTCTTCTTCGGATTCTTCCTTTTGATTTGATCAAAAGGGCTCCTTAGGTTGGCTTTATGATCAAAATAAAACCTCTAGGTTTTAGTGAGGGAAGTTTAGAGAGTATTCTGGCAGGGGTTTTCCGAACCAAAAGGCTTTGAAGGTGTGAAGTAATGAGAAGGGGGAGTGCCCTTTTATAAGAGGGGTGAGGGGCACCTTTGGAAAAGCTAGAAATATTATTTTATAATAAATTTATATTCGGTTTCTAATGGCTCCAAAGTGGATTATTTAAAGGTTAAGGTGGGGATAGGTCGAAAACCACTCAACCAATATAATTTAGACAGGTTTGGGTCATTATATTAACCTTATCTTTAAGTATTAACTCTTAGTTAATTAGTTTCACTTTTACAATGTCTCTTTGTATTTTTATATTATATGGTTAATAAACTTACTATATACATCCAAGAGACCCCCAAGTGGTCCATTAATGATATAAATATCATGATATAAGTCTTTTGGACGATCCTTAGATTTTTAAGAATTTAATATCAATTAATAATATAATATTTGTTTTAAAAACTCTTTTATGTCAATTTTGACACTATTCAATAATTGATTTTTGTGAAACTCATAACAGAATTATTACTTCGAAAAAATTCAAATAAATCAATCCTAATATGTCATATGAACCTATAAAATTATTTTAATTCATAAAAAGTCTCAAATTATATTTATTTGGGTATTTATAATATCAATTATTTTAATTTTTCACTATTATGGTAATTACTGCATCATCATTGTGTCATAAATAAATTAAATTATTTATTGTCTAAAAATTATAAATAAAATATATTTATGTAGGAAATATGTTTATATTTATAATTAATATTTACAATTGAATTTACCTTATGTATAACCCTATATTAAAAATGTTTTAGTAAATAAACTTTGATTTTAACTCTTTTAGCTCTTCTTTGAATTAAATAATAATAAATGTACTAATCTAATCCAAGTGGACCTAAATGATAATATTTTACTCCTAAGGTTGTTTTTGGTCAATATACACTTGTCCAATAGAATTATGACATGTGTTAGGGTAATATTAATATCATTTTTACCCTTAAATACCCTATTTACTTTAAACCGTGGTAAATAAAGGTAAAAAGTTACTATTCACCAAAAATTATTTTCATCTCATTGAACCAAATTTTACTCCTTGATATTAACTGAGTCTCTCGGATTTTCGAAATTCCACTCATAGAAGCGGTAAAATTAAGTTTTATGAAAAATTCAGTTTTTTAACTACCACTTAGTGGTTTCACTATTCATCAAAAAATGAAAGTTTCCAGAAAAATACCAAAAATTAGGCCTAAGCTATATTTGATATTATGAATTCAAAAATGATGTCTATTTTATCAAATTCAAAACATATCAGTTGCATTAATTAATTTAAAAATTAATTCCCATCGTCAAAACAAATAGCGTGTTTTTAAGAGATAATAACTATCAAAAGATTGACACTTGTTTATGTCTGGTTTAAATGTGAAATTACATCCAATGACTAAAATTGTATTAAATGGTAAAAATATATTCTAAATATACTTTAAAACCACTCAAATTAATAATTTATCACTATTAATTATTTTGATTAAAAAAGTTGTTTTTAATTAAAATTTAGTAATTTTAACTATTCATCAAAATATGAAAGTTATCTGAAAAGTACCAAAATTTCACCCTAAGATAATTTCGATATTTTGAATCCAAAAATTAATTCAATTTTGAAAGATAAAATTTATAATATTTCAAAAAGTAGGTATTACTATTCATAACGACTAGTTTTATTGGTTGTGGTGTGTTAGAATCTCGAAGTTGCGTACAATGCACGCCATTGCATTATTCAAAGGGAAACATACCATGGAATATTGGGGTGTTACATATTCCCCTACTCCAATAAATTGTGTCCTCACAATTTTTTTTTAAAATTGGGCTTGAGAATAAAATGGAAAGTCCCACATCGGAAAAATAGTCGATAAAACTATCACTTTAAAAGAAAGGAAGAGAGGTATAAAGGTCACCCAAGATAAACCATACTAGGATTCCATGTAGGAAAACATGGATATGGATGATAAACTAAGCGTTAAGTTCTGATGGAGAGGGATAGAAAACATGATCAGGAGAAAGTTAACAATAAGAAAATCACAAACTTGTGTTGGGAGAAACGATCATTAGTCTCCCAGTAGGAAAAGTAAACGAACAAATTTTTTTGTTTTAAGTTACATTACATAAGAATGAGGAATTCATTTATGATATTGACTAAGAACATAAAAATATATACTTAATTTTTAATTAGAGTTTCATTCTTTAATAAATTTTTACCACTAACTCATTTTTTTGAACAATGAGTATTCAAGAAGACTTGGTCACAATGGAAGAGCTAGAATAAACTTCTATAGAAATACATGATCCACGTAGGATAAAATGTATATTTACCTTGTATTTAGAGATTAATCAAAACAAAAACGGTTAGTATAATATCTGATGATCCCCCAAATGGATATTCCATTAGAGAAAAAAACACTAATCTTAATTTCTAAAATTAAACCATCAATACACCAAAGTTAAATAAATACCATTCAATAATCAATTGTCCTTAAAATCCTTCAATATAATCCAAACTAATATTGAAACCCAAAACTTATTAAGAATGTAGTCTTCCACGTTAAATTGTATCTCCAAATGACATTAATTACTCTTAAAGTCACATACTTAAAAGTAATAAACCTAATCATTTCCATAAATAACCTAAATCACTATAAATCCACAATAAAAACATAGATAAAAATCCACCATTACTCATCAAATTAAATCCCATACTATTCTATTTTCCTTGGTCATATAGTGTTCACACCAAAGCGAACAACTTCCAAAATAACATTTATCACTTAATCACCAAATCATTTTCCTATACTAAGGGTATTCATTTGATAAGACATAAGATCCCAAATCAAATTATTATTGATCAATAAAATCATTTAACTAAAAATAATAGTCACACTAACTAGGGACTTCACGTAGTCCAGTGTTATGCGATAAATCCCAATCGCACATTGGTTGTGGGTTCGATTCCCACAGCTTTGTCCGACGCGTCAGGTTGTCACACAGTCTGCGTGTTGTCCTTTTTCAAAAACTATATTTTTTAACATTACCAAAATGAGATAAATTCCTCAAATAACCATAACATATAACCACAAATTTTATCTCATACCTTGCATTTTCATCCCAAATTATAATAACTTATAATTTCCTCAAACCCAATGATCATATAAAACCAAAAGGTTATTTATAACTATATCCACAAGAGAAAAGATAATTCTTCCTCAAATATCATTCTCACATGGAAAACTGCAGGGTTAAAAATACAAGAGAAAATTATTCCAAAGTAAACCCATCAAAAAGGAGCACTAATACTTTTTAAACATTTCTCCAACCATATATTTCCACATAGCTTCTTCTTTGACTGAGAAAATATCCTACAGAATAGGTCATTCACTCGGGTAATGGCCAGGTCCCCTACATTTACGGAAAATGACTGTAAATGGATTCTTGGGACTATTTTTATCTTCTTCTATAGTACTCTTCATTTTTCTTCGGCAATTCTTCACTTTATGTCCTTCCTTCCCGCACGTAAAGCATTTATTTGTCCCATTGAGACACTTTCCTGGGTGTCTCCTTCCACATTTCCTACATGATGGAAATTGAGGATTCCTTTCTCCATAGTCTCCACTGCTGGAGCTCTTATCATTCATCACCTTTCTCTTCTTTGTTGAGTCTGGGAATTGGTTAATATATATATTGTTGATCATATTTTTGGAAAATTGATTTGGAATAAAGACGATATCTTTTATGTCTATCAACATTCCATTTTGTTGCTCATTGCCACCACCGTTCCCACCTTGTACATCATTCTCAAAGTCAATATGACTTCCTTGGAATCCATCCATTGACTAAAACCAGAAAGCATTGTGTGAGTAACAGTAGTCATAAAATCATTTAGAGATTAACATGTCACCATATTCTCAATTTGAAACATATTAGAATTAACTAAGGTCATTTACTCTCATCTTATATATATAATACTTCAAATTGGTTTGTAAAGAAAATGTAAATTATCCTAAGCATATCAGCCGGGAGTGTCGTAACCAAGAGTGCAGCAAGGCCCATTGTCGTGCACCAGTTCCCGTTTGAGTCTAGCTCAAAGCGGTGTTTTTGGGTTTTACCCCTAGGTACATCTGTGCCAGAGCCGCCTCTACCTGCTCTTATCCAGACATGGATGTATTGCTCGGAAAACTCACAAAATCTCTACAATACCAAAATTCTAGGAAGTTCTTCTATACTAATCCTCAAAGTTCATCTTAGGTCTACGTTCTCTAATCAGAGTTTATCTAAATCTAGCTTCCAAGGTTTGTACTAAACTTCCTCTGATACCAACTGTAACACCCCGACCCCAGTTACCTAGAGTCGGTGCATTATTACATAACATTGGCATGATCACAAGAAATATCAAGTCTTGAAAGACCGATTAGTTTAGTAACCTTGGAATAACTAGATACATTAATAAAGTTTACATTAAATCATAAAATAAAAACTATAACAATAAAATATCCATAGTTCACACTCTTATCCCATCATACTATCCCTGCAGGTCATTCATAAATTACTTCTTCACATCCTGGGAAAAATAAAACATAGAAAAGGAGTGTGCTCAAATGCCCAGAAAGGATAACAATATAGCGGATGCTTTCATAGATAAGCATATACACTTAAAGAAATTTATAACTAAAATAAAATCCTTTTAAACTTGAACTTCAGAATAATATGGCAATGATAAAATGAAATAATTCCATTTACTTATTCACATGGATATTCTACTAGTCGAACAATCATATGCACTATCAATAACCACTTTCATAATGATGGAATGCATAATTCCAGACTATCCTAACCACATAGCCAAGGCCTCATGCCAAGTCTACAAATAATATTTTTCCAAGGCCTTGTGCCAAGACACTAGTTTGTCTCATGAGACCTACCAATGCATTCAGGAGCTATAGCAGGCTCCACCCATCACTTACTAAGTCCAATGCATTCCTCATATGAAAATTTTTAAACATAACATAAAAATTCGTATTAAAACTAGCATACGAAATGTCAATACTTTATCCACAAACCATGAATGGTATAAAAATAGCACATCTACAGTCAATCATAACTCATTCGATACAATATGGAAGATTTTATTGTATCATATTAACCTCAATCGAGAATAATGAAGGATATTGACATAGATGAAAATAATAGTCAAAACTATTTGAGAGAAATATCCCCCTTTTTCTTGAAATTATTTAAAAGTCACAATATTTGTCAAGAAGCCATTTAAAAATAGATTTTTGAATCAAAGTGTCCCATACCACTTTGAAACTTTTAAAAGGAGTTTTAATTTTAAAACTTTAATGTCCATATAAATAAATCCTTAAAACCATTTTTAAAACATGGACATTAATGAGCAAGATTTAGAAGAATAAGTCTTTAAAAAATTTAAAAATGGTATTTTAGTTAGAGTTTCTAACCAAAAGAGAGACACTTGAATACAAATAATTGAGGTAATAAAAACCTTTTAATATCATGAGAATAAAGGTATTCATGATATACTATGTCAAAGTACATTATATACACCACATAAAAGTGATTTGGTGTATAACAACAAAGAAGTCTCAATGGAATGTAAATTGAGATGAAATCTCTCATAATGGCCATATCCTTAGGTTAAGGATAAATCAACGACATAATTATGTGTGACAAATATAAATACACTAAATATGATTGGATATTCAGTTTAAAACAATCAAAGTACATTCACACATATTCTAGTAAAAACAACACCAATGAATTGGATGTTTATCTCAACAAATCGAGATTGAGTAAAAATTACTCTTATCAAGTTCATACCGATGACTTGAGAATTTATAAATGGAGTGATTATGTGTATAAAAAGTATATCCATAGAAAGGGGAGTGGAAATTATGACATAATCAAATGAATAGTTATTCCACACATAATCTTGGAGTAAAATAATCAATGAAGTATGCGTAAAGCCGAATGAGTGGAAATTGAAATTTCAAATTCCCTTATCGATTTGGTAACTTATGAAACATGCACCCAGGAAAGAAGGATCATACAATGATGATTTAAATACCCATAAATTAAAGTATATTACACAATTAATACAATCATGGGCAGTACACACACAACATGCAATAAATAAGTGGTGAACAATGGAAATCTCACTGAATTAAAAGTGAGATAAGAAACCCCTTACTTTGTACTTTTTCATTGGTAGAAGGTAGGTTAACCTCCTTTATAATGGTGAAATAATTGTTATTGAATTATACAAGAATAATTTACATTAATATGATATCATATATGATCTTTTAACATTGATTTGTTAATAATATCTTAGTATTATCGTCATTCCGGGTGTTAACTTACTCGTTTTCCTTTATATTCTTTGTTACGTAAGCTGTGTTTGTTATGGATAGGTTGTATCTTATTCATATCCAGAATTATATCAATTCCTTAAACATTATTTTTAAATCATCAAATGATAATTATACTTGAATGGATACGATGGAGAATGAATCTCATCGCTTTCGTGGAGACGGTAGTCCGTACATACGCATGAGCGACAATATCATTCTTTTGATGTTAAAATAATATATAATTGGATGTTATATCATATAGACAGAATAATTATCATGTTATATTTATTATTTACACGAATTACACATCATTATTATACCCATCCAAATAATAATTTATTGAATGACAATTACACCACGACGTGGAGACGGTAAGCCGTACGTACGCACGTATGGTGACATGTCATTAAAAGGATGGATAGAATACTGAATATGGTTGTACCATATTTATAATAATATTTAAGTATATAGTAGATACTGGATTAATTATTTTAGAATGGGAATAACAAAGAAAGAAGAAGTTTAATAAGAAAATAATTTGAAAAAGGGTGGTAAAAACATTACCTCTTCTTCGGGTTCTTCCTTCTGATTTGATCAAAAGGGATCCTTAGGTTGACTTTATGATCAAAATAAGGCCTCTAGGTTATAGTGAGGGAAGTTTAGAGAGTATTTGGTCAGGGGTTGGCCGAACTAAAAGGCTTTTAAGGTTTGAAGTAATGATAAGGGGGAGTACCCTAAGAGGGGTGAGGGGCACCTTTGGAAAAACTAGAAATATTATTTTATAATAAATTAATATTCGGTTTCTAATGGCTACAAAGTGGATTATTTAAAGTTTAAGGTGGGTATAGGTCTAAAACCACTCAACCAATAGAATTTAGACAGGTTTGGGTCATTATATTAACCTTATCTTTAAGTATTAACTCTTAGTTAATTAGTTTCACTTTTACAATGTCTCTTTGTATTTTTATATTATATGGTTAATAAACTTACTATATACATCCAAGAGACCCCCAAGTGGTAAATTAATGATACAAATATCATTATATAAGTCTCTTTTCCGAACCTTAGATTTTTAGGAATTTAATATCAATTAATAATATAATATTTGTTTTAAAAACTCTTTTATGTCAATTTTGACACTATTCAATAATTGATTTTTGTGAAACTCATAACAGAATGATTACTTCCAAAAAAGTCAATTAAATCAATCCTAATATGTCATATTAACCTATAAAATTAGTTTAATTCATAAAAAGTCTCAAATTATATTTATTTGGGTATTTATAATATCAATTATTTTAATTTTTCACTATTATGGTAATTACTGCATCATCATTGTGTCATAAATAAATTAAATTATTTATTGTCTAAAAATTATAAATAAAATATATTTATGTAGGAAATCTTTTTATATTTCTAATTAATATTTACAATCGAATTTACCTTATGTATAACCCTATATTAAAAATGTTTTAGTAAATAAACTTTGATTTTAACTCTTTTAACTCTTCTTTGAATTAAATAATAATAAATGTCCTAATCTAATCCAAGTGGACCTAAATGATAAAATTTTACTCCTAAGGTTGTTTTTGGTCGAGATAAACTTGTACAATAGAATTAAGACATGTGTTAGGGTAATATTAATATCATTTTTACCCATAAATACCCTATTTAATTTTAACCGTGGTAAATAAAGGTAAAAAGTGACTATTCACTAAAAATTATTTTCATCTAATTGAACCACATTTTAATCCTTGATATTAACCGTGTCTCTTGGATTTTCGAAATTCCACTCACAGAAGCGGTAAAATTAAGTTTTATGAAAAATTCAGTTTTTTAACTACCACTTAGTGGTCTCACTATTCATCAAAAAATGAAAGTTTCCAGAAAAATACCAAAAATTAGGCCTAAGCTATATTTGATATTATGAATTCAAAAATGATGACTATTTTAACAAATTAAAAACATATCAGTTGCATTAATTAATTTGAAAATTAATTCCCGTCGTCAAAACAAATATCGTGTTTTTAAGAGATAATAACTATCAAAAGATTGACACTTGTTTATGTCTGGTTTAAATGTGAAATTACATCCAATGACTAACATTGTATTAAATGGTAAAAATATATTCTAAATATACTTTAAAAACACTCAAATTAATAATTTATCACTATTAATTATTTCGATTAAAAAAGTTGTTTTTAATTAAAATTTAGTAATTTTCACTATTCATCAAAATATGAAAGTTATCCGAAAAGTACCAAAATTTCACCCTAAGATAATTTTGATATTACGAATCCAAAAATGAAGTCCATTTAGAAAGATAAAATTTTTAAAATTTTAAAAAGTAGGTATTACTATTCATAACGGCTAATTTTATTGGTTGTGGTGTGTTAGAATCTCGAAGTTGCGTACAATGCACGCCATTGCATTATTCAAAGGGAAACGTATCGTGGAAGATTGGGGTGTTACATAAGCCACTGATTCTCCCAATGTAGAGTAACAATGACCTTCTTCATGTGTTGATGCTACTACTCCAGTGGAATAATAAGTTTCTCAAATTGATGTTGCTCCCAGTGTAGAGGAACAATTACCTTATGCACATGCTAATGTTATTGATCTAGAGGAACATCATATTGACAATTTTGAATATGAGGTAATGGTAGGAGATTAAGTACTGATGATGATGACAAAACAAGAGCACCATAGTTTGACGGTATTAACAAAAATCATTAAGGTGAAAAGAAAATGCATCAAATTTGAGGTCAGATGGAATGCACAGGGCCCAAAATTTAACCTCAACAAGGCCATATTCAGTAGTTACATTAGAATCATCATTAATAAACACATGTTTATTGATTTATATTCGTGGAACTATATTGTCCCCATGCTTAAGACACTAATGTGGGAAGAGATTATGGTAACATTATGATATCAGTTCTTTATTTTACTAAAAAAATAAAATAATTAAACATCAACTTAATATTCATCACCCCTTATAGAGTGCATTTATAGTAGATTAACCCCATAAGAAATATTTATTAATGATTGCTGGAGGGATCATAGAGGCTTTCAAAAAATTCTAATGGGGTTTCATCTTAAAGATGCTAAAAGAAAAATAAAACCGCACCCACCACTTATGTATTCACACATGATAACCTAAGAATCATGGGACGTGTTTACTGGCCATCGTGTAGAGGATTATTTTTAGGTACATTGTGGGTGATAATAAATTGTTTGAAAATATATTTAGTCATCACTTTGATTGAGATTTTTTTATTTATGAAATATCAACAGAGTGCTGAAAATAAGGAATGAGAAGCAAAACCAACATACCCCTACCATAAAGTGAGGATGGGGTACACTTCAATTCAAAAAAATGGTACATATTTTGAATCTACCATAATAATTTTATGTGACATGAAACAAAAACTTAATTATGTTCCTTTGTTTATATGCATATTGATGTTTCCAAATCCAAATCCACTTCTATCCCATGAAATGTGTTATTCAAGGAGGCACGTATAAATAAATATGGGATACTAATAGATGAAAACACACAAAAAATATGAGAAACATGTGTAAGTATGTCATAATAAATTTTTTTCTTTAAATCGCTATTATATAACAATGATTAATTATTATAATATATTTTATATCGAACATAGTCACATGAATCATCAACACATGTACTGGATTAACACTTACTATCGGTGGCCTTGAAGTGGTAAGAATAGTTTGTTCATGTTAGAGGTTCATATTTTGGGGTGACACTCTGAACAAATTTTGAGGGAAAAACAATAAGAGGATAAAGATAAATAAATGGGAGTGATGAAAGAAAGATTAGCTAACATTGAATAAACATTTCAATGGAAGACTGAGTTTCTAGAAACTGTTATAGGGGGGAAGAAAAGTGAAGAAACAACTTAAGAACAACCATTGTGTGAAGATCCCAGTTTACCCCCACCAGATTTGAGGTGATCCATTCCCCTCAAAGAGCTGTCTTATTCAAGGTTATCAATGTTCCAATAACTGTTTCTATGAAATGTGAATCAGGCAGACATTAATAACTTTATTTTAATAATATTATACAGGTTGAAAATGAATGTGATTTATATCTATCAACACCCACCCATCTTCTTGTATCAGGGGATATGGTGTTCAATATCCAAGACAACATGCTAGACAACAGACCACTTCCAACAAGTCATGTGAGAGTAGAGATTAGTGTAGCTCATGATGCGAGCATTGAGATACTTATTACACTTGATAATGAAGATATTCATACGGTCGAACAAGCTATTGAAACATTTATATTATGACCATAAAATCTTGTAAAAACACATTTCAACAAGTAGGTATTGATTTCTAATTAAGTTTTCATGCTAAAACTTCAAAAATTAATGAAAAAAGATATGAACTGATGAATTTTATTATATATGGGAAAAGGGAAGAGGTTAAATGAAAGGTCAAATCAAAACCATCTAAAGGATTGACCAAGTGATTTAAAAGATATTATGAAAGCACCTTTACCCCACCCATTCAGTATCCACATTTACTAACATTAAAGGTTCATACAGATACAAATATACAAAATGGTAGTAGTCACATAGTTGATTTTGAAGAAAATATGTATAGAGAAAAAGGTATAGACTATATTGTTTTTGATAATGTAAATGAAATCCTCAAATATGAATTTCTAGGATCCTCAGTTGTAAATGTATACATGCGGTGTGTTTTCATGATTTTATTTTCCATAAGCTATTATACTATCTTAATTATGACCAAATATATTTCATATTTTTTTTTCAGGTGTATATATTAATACCAATTAAAGGAATTTCCCCATGATTTTTTGGACTCATTAGTACTCAAACCACCTCTGCAGAACAAAAATAAATAGAATCCAAAAAAATGGATGAAATAGTGCAAACCCAGCCAAAGATTTAGAAATAAAACTTATAGATGATAGAATCTTCTTAATACCAATGATGTAGGGGTAAAACTCTTTAATTTAACCATATCAAAGATATTTTCATTTATTTAATTACTTATTAATATTTTTTTAGAAAATATTGGATGCTCATTACAATCAATTTGGATACTCTAAAGATTTATTTCCTAGATTCTATGCAGGGATACCCAACAAACTGACCACACATGATGGAATTTATCAATTGGTAATACATTAAAACCAAATTTTTAGAAATAAAATTCAAGTTATATAATTTATATTATGTTTTAATGAGGATTATATTATGATAGGATAATGTATAAATATCATGAAAAATAAGGAATGATGACAAGGGTTAAGCACAAGGATCCTAACATGTTATACAACTAGATAGGTATCATGGTATATATAATAAGAGTTCATTATCCAAACACATATAAAAACAAATTAACTATTTTTATCAGTGTTTCTAAAATTTTTAAAACAAAAAAATGTAAAATATTGTGGTTATTATGTTTGTAAATTTATGATATAGGTCATATTACATCAACAAACTAGCATCCTTGAAGAGGCATTTTCAAAGATAATTAGTATTTTATTTAAAATATTTATTAATACTTTATAAATTTATATTTTTCCTGTACTACTATGACTATCAAAAATAATCATATGCACAAGATGATATAGATTTTTTTATAAATGAATGGGTAACATACCTGATGGCAGAATGTACACAAATAACATGAAGATGTGACTTCCATAGAAGTAATGAATTGTTTCATATTTTTGTTTAATTTATTTATTTTTATTATTACTCACATAAGAATAGTTTTCTTATACTGGTGGATTCCTTTATTTGAGTTAGGTTGGTTTGTTTGAATCTTCTCATTCTCATGGGTTATTGGATTTCAAGGCTACAACTGTGATAATGACAACATAGAAATGGGTCAAGAATGTATAAAACCATCTTGGAAAGGTGAATTCCTACTACTTATTTAATTATTTTTTCCATCATTTTATCTATTATTTTAAAGTTATTTTCACTATAATTTTTATTTAATAGTTATTTAGTTGTTTTCATATATCTTTTGGGAATTCATATTTTTCTTTCAACTATTTACAACAAGACACAAAAGACATAACATGTTTCTTTCTGCCAATGTTACAACACTTTCCATTGTTTTTCTTTACTGAACTTCCAACACTACATATTTATTCAATGTTATTATCCAAAAAACCTTTCTTGTTGTTGAAAATTAGAATAGTGGTGGAAGCTCTTGTGCCCATTTTGGAGACTTCTCATGATATAATGGGCAGAAGAGCTTCTACTACTCTTCTGGTTTTCAACAATGAGAAAGGGTTTTTGACTATAAACATCGAATCAATATGAAGTGTCCGTAGTTTGACAAAGAAAGGTAATGGTATTCATGGTAACATTAAAATTTAGGTTTTTTTGAGACTTTGGGACGTTTAGAAATCATATACACCTCAATACGACACACAATGTAATGGGTATGATTCCAGGTGATTCTTTTAATTTACAATTGACATTATTTTTTGTATGATAGACAACTGACATACTCAAAATTAAAAAAAAAATCATTTATATTGTTTTGATACTTTAGGAAAATAGTCCATATGTCATTTAGGATGTGTAGGAATCAATTGAACCTCAATTTGATGCACTATGTGACTGTTATGACTCCATGTATCCGTTATCAGTTTTAAATTGACATTTTAGTTCAAAATGAATTACTCACTAAAAACTAAGAAAACATACTTGTGTTATCTTGATAATTTAGGAAATCGATTACTAATTTTTTTGATGTGTAGGAATTGGTCTCATGTCAAATTGATACACAATGTGACTGGTATGAGTCAAAGTGCATGTTTCCAATTTAAAATGACATTTTAGTAAAAAAGACAAGTGACCTACTAAAAACCAATAAAAATGTATTTGGATTATTTTGATACTTTATGAAAATGATCCATGAGTCATTTGGGACAGTTATGAATCACCCAAACCTCAATCTGATGCACGATGTGACCATTAAGACTCTAAGTGTGTCTTTTTATTTAAAATCAACATCAATTTTATTAAAAAGGACAACTAACCTACTCAAAACTAAGAAAAAACATTCTTATTATTTTCATAGTTTAGTTAAACAATCCACAAGTCATATTATACATGTAGGAATCATTTTTACCCCAATCTGATGCATAGTGTGACAATTATGACTCAAAGTACGTCTTTTTATTTAAAACTGACATTAATTTTATTAAAAAGAAAAACTTACCTACTCAAAACCAAGAAAACACATTTGGATTGTTTTGATAATTTAGGTAAATGATCCATAAGTCATTTTTTATGTTTAGGAATAATCCTAACCTCAATCTGATACATGATGTGACCAATATGACTCCAAGTATGTTTATTATTTTAAATTGACATTAATTTTAGAAAAAGGAACAAGTGATGTACTAAAAACAAAGAAAAAACATTCATATTGTTTTTATAATTTAGGACAATGACACATGAGTCATTTTAGACGTGTACAAATTAGCCACACTTTAATATGTTGTATGGTGTAACCGGTATGACTCCAAGTGCATCTTTT
Organism: Viscum album; assembly: GCA_963277665.1. Classification (NCBI taxonomy): domain Eukaryota; kingdom Viridiplantae; phylum Streptophyta; class Magnoliopsida; order Santalales; family Viscaceae; genus Viscum; species Viscum album. Next base: position 123,590,496 of record OY728146.1, on the reverse strand, counting down.
TATTTAAAATTGATATCAATTTTAGTAAAAAGGAAAAATGACCTACACAAAATCGAGCACACACATTCATATTGTTTTTATATTTTATGAAAACAATCCATAAGTGATTTGAGACTTTTATCAATCATCCTCACCTCAATATGATGCACACTGTGATCATTATGAATCCAAGTGAATATTTATTTAAAATTTACACCAATTTTAGTAAAAAGGACAACTTACCCACTCAAAAAAGATAAAACACATACAAACTGTTTTTATAATTTAGGGAAATGATCCATAAGTCATTTTCTAGGTATATTAATTATCCTCACCTCAATATAACACATGGTGTGACTGATATGATACCAAGTGTGCCTTTTTATTTTAAATTGACATCAATTTTAGAAAAATGAACAAGTGACATACTAAAAACTGAGAAAAAACATTCAGATTTTTTTTATACTTTATTAAAATGATCCATGAGTAATTTGGGATGTGTAGGAATCATCCAAACATCAATATAATTCACAGTGTAACTGGTATGACCCCAAGTGTGTCTTTTTACTTAAAATTGACATCAATTTTAGTAAAAAAGAAAACTGTCCTACTTAGAACCAAAAAATGCATTTGGATTGTTTTGATACTTTTGGGAAACAACTCATAAGTCATTTTATATATTTATGAGTCATATTTACCTCAATCCGATGCACTATGTAACTGGTATGACTCCAAGTGAATCTTTTTATTTAAAATTGACATCAATTTTAGTAAAAAAGACAAATTACCTACTCAAAACCAAAAAATGAATTCAGATTATTTTTATACTTTATGAAAAAAATCCATAAGTAATTTTTGATATTTAGAAATAAACTAAACCTCAATCTGATGCATGGTGTGACTGATATGAATCTAAGTGTATCTTTTTTTAAATTACCATTAATTTTAGAAAAAGAAATAAGTGACATACTGAAAAATATTCAAACATATTATTATTGTTTTGATACTTTAGTAAAAGGATCCATGAGTCATTTGGGATATGTAAGAATTAGCCACACCACAATCTGATGGATGGTGTGACCAGTATTACTCCATGTGGGTATTTTTTTTAAAAATTGACATCAATTTTAATAAAAAGGACAACTAACCTACTCAAAACTGAGAAAATGCATTCATATTATTTTTATACTTTATGAAAATGATCCAAAAGTCATTTTATATGCATAGGAATCATCAGTACCTCAATAAGATGCACAGTATGACCGATATGACTCCAAGTGTGTCTTTTTTATTTAAAATTGACATCAATTTTAGTAAAAAGGATATTTGACCAACTCAAAACTGAGCAAATGAATAGCACACTTTGTGTATGGATTGTATTTATTTTAAACTATTTGTCATTGGTTATAAATGGTGTTCAATGAGATAAGAATATCTCATTGAAGTCAATATGATGAAGCATTTACAAAGTTAATGGATATTGGATAATATTATCAAGTATTTATATTCTAAGAAACATGTGAATGGTTTGCATACTTTGAGTTTCAAGGTGATTCCTAGACAATTGTTATGGATTTATTTGATGACATTGGATGTCATGGTTAAATAATTATCTTAGTAAATATGATGATTCTTTGCTGGTTTATATTTATCAAATATTATAATTTGTTTGGAGAACTTTTGATTCAAGCCTTATGATGGAAAGGGGGAGAAAAGGTGTTTCCAATTGTATTCATGTTTTATTGGAAAGAAATATGTTGATTAAATATAGGAAAGTTACAATATTTTCCTTGGTAAATCTGATGATAATAAATGTGATCGATCAAAGGTTAAATATCATGACAGGCATGATTCATGATGAAAGCAATCAAGTGGTTTTGGAATGAATTGGATTATGGTATAAGTTGATTTAAGCTTTAATGATCCATAAATTTGTGTTTATTGAAAAATCTAGATGAACAAAAATCAATATAGGAGATGTTTCCAAATCAGATTTTTAAGGTGGGGTCGTTTCCTAGTGTTTTCCAAATTTTTGGGGTCTAAAATTTGAAGGATGGATAACATCACAAAAGATGTATTCCCTTAAAGGCCTTATGAAAATATGGGAAATGAATGAGTTTCACAATGATTGGGATTCTCAAAGGGTTTTTTGCGAAGGCATGAATGTTTTGACAGAAATCTCTATGATTATGAGAAGTGGAGAATCACAAATAGAGGTGCACTGTGAAGATGTGGATCATAGTGAAAAATGATGTTAATCTTTGCAATTATGATAAGTGGAGCATCACAATCGGGTAATGGTTTGATGGTGATATCCACAATGATGTCAAATATCAAAGGATAATCGCGAATGGAGGAGTGCTGTGAATATATTTTTGAGTGATCTAAAAAATGTATTGGAGGCGGTGGAGCATTGTAAATGGGAGAGCCTATAAATATGAGGCAACCCCACCTATTTTTTATTTAAATAATAGAGAAAATCCATAATTTATCTGATTTTGCAAAGGTAGAGGAGCTCTATGAAGCTGGATTTCAAGGTGAGCTTGAACATCACGAAAAGACATCTAAAAGTCTTGAATGATGAAAATTATTTTAATTAATGGGTGATTTGAAAGGATGAGATATTATGCGCAGGCTTAGTGATATTTGTGAAGGAATTTGGCTCCACAAAGGCAGTTTGATCTGTAAGGGTTGTGAGTTTCATACAGGAGCTTTGTGAACGTCAGTTTTGAATATCTGGTTTAGGTGAACCAGTTCTCAGGTATAATACCCCCACTATGTTTTGAGAAGTAAGACTGTGTGTGTACCTGGTTGATACACAAAGGAAAGAGAAGAGTAAACACACATAGTTTGTTTGTGTGGAGAATAACTAAATGTGCACCTAAACTTATATCTGTATCAAGGAAGAAGAAAGTAAACTGATACAATCATGTGTTGGTATTGAGTATTGAAGGAATATATTAAGAAACTGCTACACTATTTTATATTATTGAGTGTAAAATAAGAAAAAGGGATTGGTTAATATATATTCAGTTATCCAGGCCATATCAAATGTGACGATGCTAAGATAAGCTTATCTTAATTGATTTAACAATTGCAAAGGAATTTTGTGAATCAATCAAGAATAAGAATAAGAGATATCAGTGAAGTTGTTTTTTCAGTAATTAATAAAGTGAAAAGAAGAGAAGAATATTTGGTAACCAAATTTATATAAGTTTATTATAATTTGGGTCATATAAAAATCAGTGTTCATCAGTCTACCACATTCATATTATTATGACTGATAGAAGATGAAGATTGTGAAGCTTTAAGTTGCTATTGGAGAGAGGTAAGAAGAGTTACTTTTATTATTCTAAGAAAGTAACAAGTGAAGAGTGGAATAAAAAATAAAAAAAATGAAATCATAAATAAGTCAATAGGTGGAGGACATTCTTGGTGTTAAAAACCCTTATCAATAAGGAGAATACTATCTTGGGATGCAATATAAATATCCATCCAAGTACTATAAAACATACACTATTGTAATGTTTAAATAGTGTTACATGAGTCTAAGGCCTTATCCTACTCATTGTAATCTAAAAAAAAGGATTTTCTATTGGATTGTGTGGTTAGGATTATTTATGGCCATGCCAAGTACTAGCTACTATTATTGAGTAGTGATCCTTGTAAAAACATCATGCACTTTTCTTTACTTATTTAATATTATTGTATATGATAGGGAGAATAGATAAGAGAATATAGATCCTAACAAATCAAAGAGGTAAAGGGATACAAAGTTGGAATTGGATTAAAAATCCCCAAGCACCGATTCAACCCTATCAGTTTTAGACATATCCCATACTAGACCTCTTAATTGGCATCAGATCCAGGTTCACCTCTGTTAGATTCTCTATAATGAATCTATTATCTTTTTGAAGACTTGAGTTTATTTTCTGAGTCAAAAATGAAGTGATGTTTTGGTGAATATTCAGTTACCTCTGAGAAAAATTCTATATCTATTAAGACCAGTATGAATAGTAAAAATAAAGAGAATATAAATATGAATAAGAAGTCCCTCTTGTCTAAAAAAGAAGAAGTATCTGTTTATCCATGCCTTACTAAAAATGAAGACATGTCATACTTGGTATCAAATGATTATGTGGATCATGTTTCCACCAAGAATATGGATAACCTTCCTACCTTTAGTGATCAATAGGTATATGTTAGTTCATTTAAAAACATTCCTCAAGACGAAGATGCTAGCACAAGTGGTGATGATGATGATCAATTTACAAATTTTCAAGAATTATCAGTTGATAGATTAAGATTTATTGTTCATGATTTTCTTGAAGAAAGAGTATCCCTTATTTGTGGAGTCTTCAGTGTATGTAGGAAGAGATCACATAGCTAGAAGAATAAGCTGATGTTTTAGAGAAGATCTTGCAAACAAAAATTGTTGAGTGTCTAAAGCTCTCCCGACATATTGGAACCTTTGAAGTAACAAAGAGGTCATTTGAAATAAGATCCTCAAAATATCTCAAAGAATTTGAAGAGATTGACATAGTCAAAAACACTCTAGAAGAAAATATCCATCCACTTGAAGAGGAAATGAAAAATATCACTGATGTAAAATGTTTATAATCAGAAGAAACATCTATGAAGATCAAGGACCTTGACTCTTTTATTCAGAAAAAAGTTAAACTGTATGAAGATGAAGTTTAAAGAATGAAGATTATATGTGAAGAGAATATGATTATGATTGAAAATCATAAAATAATACTCAATTTAAAAAGTATAGAATTGAAAATTCAGTTTTCCAATCTTGAGAAGTCATATATTGAGTATTCATAAAATAAGGGAAAAGTTTTTATTGGTAATCAATTTTCATTACCTCAAACACGTGATAACAAGATCATGAATTTAGACCATGACTTCACTCAATGTTCTATCATAAGCTACTGAGAATAATTAGGTACGATCCATATCGTCTTGTACTAATGTTTTTAAATATTTTATCATGAATAATGTAGGTCATAAAATAATATATGAATAAGTTTGGATAAATAATGGTGATAATAATCCTAACACCATGACTAGGGTGGATCGGAAAAATAATGTGGCAGTTGATTCCCCACAAAGAGCACAAAAAATCATGAAGAAGACCCAAAAATCTAATACAAAAGATTTCAGGAAATCAAAATTTGTGGGTCAATGTTGGTGTTTCAATATATTTGGGCATTTTTCATCAAATTGTTGGTAAAATCCTCAAAATTTAAAAGGAAAAATGAATCCTATTTCAATGGGGATAAAGCTAGATAATAATAAGAAACATCCATAGGTCCATAAGCACATGTATACTACAAATAGATTTTTAATAATTGATAACATATGTGATGTATGAAAGGAAATTGGTTACAAGGTTGGTACATTATCCTCTCAACATGTATCCAAAATTGATAAGAAAATATGATCACAAAATCTAGCTAGGAATAAATAATAAACCTTGGGAAGAAATTAGAAGAATATTGTGAATACAGATTCTCCCAAGAAGATTTCAAGTAAGAAAAGTGATAATACCTTGGATTCTAAATCGAAGAAGTTTAAGGGTGGTGCATCCAAAAGGACTACCAATAGGTATGAAACTCAAAATAACCCATGTGGAAGATCCAAAATTTCTCCCATAATTCCTAATGTTATGTTAGTTATCTAGCCTGAAGATTTGGGAAGAATGAGAAAAATAGAAGATGAACATGCTAATTTTAATGAAAAAGGGGAAGAAAATAATCCACATGATTAAGAAAAAATGCATGAGGCTTTTTAAAGAAAAGGAAACTCTTGTGTTAAAGAAGTTCTATGTGATAGATACAAGAAATATGGTCACATTACAAAAGGTTGTTTAACCTTACTACCAGAGTAAGAAGAATCCTTAAAAAATAATTTTAATGTATCATCCAAAAAGGTTGTTAAGAAGAAAAATTCTCTACATAAGCAGAAGAGGATGTGAATCAATCCATGTTTCCTCAATATAAATCAAAAAATATATTCAGATATGAAAGCATGAATACTGGAGAAAATAGAATAACTTGGTTGAGAAGATCATCTCAACCTTACTGTTCATATTAATGATGCAAGGATAATACACCTTATTTACTTAAATCTTTTTGTATTGTATTTGTATTTATAATATAGGGAATTGAATGTGAATCAATTTATAAGGGAAAAAAATGATAAGTATCAAGTGATGTCAATTCTCGATAGAAAAATTGAAGAAGTTACCATCCTTAAATGATTCCTTATTTGATATTAAAATATTAATATGATAAAGGATCATCTTTGATGAAGATGAATAATGTTATTTTCTATTTTGGAAAGCCAGGATAAAGAATATTCCATCTTTATTTGATCTTATTTCTTGGAATTATGAAGAAAAAATGTTCTATAAGATTATCCTTAATGAAGTTGTGAAAGTTTTTCAATATGGACTATCACAAGATGAAAACCCATTCTAGTGTATTCTATATATTTGAATTTCTTGATATCCCTTCCTGACGAGACCCACTATTATGAATATGATGAGGAGTGTCTTCTATGAGGTGGAGACAAATAAAGAAGCTTCCAAAAATTATTATTTCAATTTGTATCAAACCAGATTATTATGGAAATTGCTTAAAGATCATGGCATTGGAAAAGGCATATATCTTTTTCTCTCATCCTTGATTATTAGAAATAACAAAAATTTTACAAAGGGGGAGAAATTGAATTATTCAGTGACATAATAAGAATGGTAGTTCCCCTAGGTCACTTATCCTTCCTATTTCACTTGAATATTTTTGATCCATTTGTTTAAGTGAGTATAAGAGTTTCTGGTTGATTATTCTTAAAATGATTCATCTCACATTTAGTAATTTCATCCTGGAATTAAAGTGAATAATACTTGAAGTCAAGTATATGAGTTCTCATTTCTTAAGGTATCATGATTAGTTGGCAATGGACATATTTGTTGTCTAAATCAAATCCTCTTGTTTTCTACACTAGACACAACTCAATTAGACTTATAATGAAATGATGGATGTTACATTTCTTAAGTATGAATTGATACCCTTTTCCCTATTAACTTTGTATATATTTTCAATAAGGGGGAGAGAAAGTGAAATGAACTTTTGAAAATTAAAGGGGATAGATAAGATAATAGTTCCACATATTGACGCATTTATTGGAATTAACTTTGAAGGTATTGATAACAAATACAAAGGAGGAGATTGAAGAACCCACTTTTTATATGGATTGTATTTTTTATCAACTACTTTTCTTTGGTTTTCAATGGTGTTCAATGAGATAAAAATATCTCATTACATTAAATATGATGAAGCATTTCCAAAGTTAATGGATATTGGATAATGTTCTCAAGTCTTGATATTCCAAGAAACATGTGAATGGTTTGAAGACATTGAGTTTCAAGGTGATTCCTAGAGAATTTTTATGGATTTTGTTGGGAAAAAATTCCTCAAGGAATCATTGAATCATTTTTGAGGTGATTGTGTTTGTTGACAAAGGAGACCACAATGTATAAATTTGTTGACAAATGAGACCACGATGTATAAATTTGTTGACAAAGGGGGTTTAAATAGTGAGTTGTCAAGTTCAAGGGGTTTTGTTAACAATACATGATTGATTTAAGAACCTCAAAAAAGTAATGGATGATCTAGAGGTGGTACAAAAAGAGTAGATACAAGGTGGTGCTGTTTTCCAGTGTTTGCCAAATTTTTGGGCCTCAAAATCGACAAATGGTGAAAAGTATTTTTGGAAAAGGGACTTGCGTGCTGGTGTCTTGGAAGCTTGGAAACTTGCGCACCATATTTTTTTCAAGATAAGAACATCAAAATATGGAAAAGGAAAGATTGGTGCCCAAGTTTTGGTTTGGGCGCACAAGTGACTAGGGTGACAAAGACTAGGGCGGCTGGACTTGCACACCGAGAGGAGATTTGCGTGCCAGTACTCAGGGTGTCCAAAATTCCTATAAATAAAAGTCCACCCCTCCTCATTTTTAAGAGAGTTCAATACTTAGAGAAAATTAGATCTCCAGTCACGCAGGTGGTTCAGTCACGCAAGTGGTGGTTTGGTCGCGCAAGTATAAAGATACTCAGAAGATACACGCTAGTTGATAGTTTCACACCAATATTGGTTTGGGTGTAAAAGGGTGTGAGTATCCCTAGTTTATAGTTGAATAAGGGGGTGTCACTCAAGTGGTTTGGTGACACTTTCACACTAGGTTTGGAGAAGCGCACCAAAGCATAGAGAATCACACCAAGCATAGAGAAGTGTGCCAGTTATTCTAGGGCTGCGTGAAAGTTGGAAGATTGCCCAGTACATCTGTGGTAAAAGTTGTATTCATCAGTGGATGAAATTATAACTTCAACAGAGTATCTAAATATAGAGGAAGGTGCATTTATTTGTGATAATTAAGGGACCTAGAAGTCTTTAAACTGTGAGTAGATCTTCTGAAGAAGCAGTGAGCACACTTTAGTTGAGAGGGTAGTGAGCTTTCATATTGTGAATGGTTGTAAAACAGAAGGGACAATGAGTCCACTTCAAACATTGTAAATAACAGTGATGTTTTAGTGAATTTGGTACATTGGCATATCACCAGTGTATGCTTATTGGATGTATCCCAGTGAGGGTGAACCAAGTAAAAATTTTTGTGTCCTGTGCATGATTTAAATTCTGTTTTTTAATTTGATATAGGAAAGATAAAGAAGAGAGTTTTTCTTAATAGGGAGACAAGATCAATTGGGGCAGTTGTTTTAATCTGTCATACCCTGATTCAACCCCCCTCTCAGGGTATCAAACCTAGTGGACCTAATAGATTCATTATATGAAATTGGATGTCATGGTTGAATAATTATCCTAGTAAATATGAAGATGATTTTCTAGTTTGTATTTCACAAATATCATAAGTTTTTTTTGGAGAACTTGTGATGTCAAATTTATGATGGAAAGTGGGAGAAAATGTGTTTCCAATCATATTCATGTTTGATTGGAAATAAAGGTGTTTCTAAAATATAGAGAAGTTATAATAATTTCCTTGGTAAATTTGATGATGATAAAGGTGATCGATCAAAGGTTAAATATCATGACAGATGGGATTTGTGATGAATGAAATCAAGTTGTTTTGGAATTAATTAGATTCTAGTATAATTTGGTTGAAGCTTTAAGTATGCATCAATTTATGTTTATTGACAAAGCCAGATGATCAAAAATCAACATGTGAGATGTTTCCAAAGAATATTTTTTAGGTGGTTCCATTTCCCAGTGTTTTCTAGATTTTCGGGGTCCAAAATTTGAAGAAGGGATAAGATCATGAAAGATGGATTCCTTTGAAGGCCTTATGAAAATATGGAAAAGGAATGAGTTTGGTAAGGATTGGGTTTCATGAAGGGTATTTTGCATAGGTGTGAAGGTTTTGATGAAAAGATTTGCGATTATGAGAAGTGGAGAATCACTAATAGAGGTGTTCCATGAAGATGTGGAGCATCAAAAATGGTGATGGTAATCTTCGCAATTAGGGTAAGTGGAGAATCATGAGCGAGTGATGGTTTGATGGTGATCTCTGTGACAACATCAAATATCAAAGGAGAATCACGAATGGAGGAGTGTCACGAATATATTTTTGAGTGATCTGAAAAATTAATTGGAGGTGGTGGAGCATCGAAAACGGGCAAGCCTATAAATATGAGGTGACCCCCACTTCATTTTTATGGAAATAATAGAGAAAATCCGGAATTTCTCTAATTTTTGTGAAGGTAAAGGAGCTATATGAATCTGGATTTCTATGCGAGATTGATAATCGTGAAAAGACTTCTAAATCATTGACTGATGAAAATGATTCTAATTAATGTGTTCTTTGTGAGGATGAGATATTCCTCATTGCCTCAATGATCTTTATGAAGGAAGTTGGTTCTACAAAGGCAGATTTTCTTCGTGAGGGTTGTGAACTTTGTGTGGGAGCTTCGGGAATAACAATTTTGAATATATGGTTTAGGTGAACCAGTGTATGGGTATAATACCCCCACTGTGTCTTGAGAAGTAATACTGTGTGTGTACCCATTTGATACACAACAGACAAAGAAGAGCAAATACACATAGTTTGTTTGTGTGATGAAGAACCAAATGTGTGCCTAAACTCATATCTTCACCAAGGAAGAAGAAAGTAAACCAATACACTCATGTGTTGGTATTGAGCATCAAAGGAAGAGAATAAGACACTATTTCACTATTCCATATTATTGAGTGTCAAAGAAGAAAAATAGAGTGGCCAATCTATATTCAGTAATTTATTCCATATCAAATGTGATGATTCTAAGATGAGATAATATTAATTGATTTAACAATCATAAAGGATTTTTTTTAATTCTAGAAAGAATAAGAAGAAGATATCTCAGTGCAGTTGGTTTTTTACTAAAGAATAAAGTGAGAATAAGAGAAGAATATTTGGTAACCAAATTGATATCAGTTGATTATAATTTGGGTGAGAGAAAATTCAATGTTCATCAGTCTACCACATTTATATTGTTGTGAATAATAGAAGAAGAAGATTGTGAAACTTTTATTTTGATTCTGGGAAGAGGTAAGAAGAGTTACTTGCATGCTACTAAGCAAGTAACAAGTTAATAGTGTAAGAAAAAAGAACTATGAAATCTGAAAAGACTCAATAGGTGGAGGAATTTCTTGGTGTTACAGACCCTTATCAATAAGGAGAAGACTATCTTTGGATATGTATAAATATCTATCCAATTTATATAAAACACACATTATTGGATTATTTACATAGTGCTACATGAGTTTAAGGTCATATCCTACTCATTGTAATCCACACAAAAGTATTGTTTTCTAGTGGATTTTGTGGTCAAGATTATTTCTAACCATGCCAAGGACTAGCTACTCTTATTGAGTAGTGTACCTTGTAAAAAAATTGTGTTCTTTTATTCACTACTTTAATATTTCTGAATTCTATAGGAAGAATAGAATAAGAGAATCGAGATCTTAACAGGTTGAATAGGTAAATGGATAAAATGTTGGAATTGGTATAAAAATCCCCAAACAAGGATTCACCCCCCTCTCAGTGTTAGACATATCCCAAACCGTTCCTCTTAGAAAATTCATTCAGATTATTTTTCATACTTTAGGAAAATGATCCATAAGTCATTTGTGATGTGTAGGAATCAACCTCACCTCAGTACGATACATGGTGTGAATGATATGACTCAATGTGTGTCTTTTTATTTTAAATTGACATTAAATTTAGAAAAAGGAACAAGTGACATGCTGAAAACCGAGCAAACACATTCATATTTTTTTGATACTTTAGGAAAATGATCCATGAGAAATTTGTGATGTGTAGGAATAACTTGTACCTCAATATGATGCATGATACGACCGTTATGACTCAAAATTCCCTTTATCAGTTTAAAATTTACATTTTAGTTCAAAACATGTGGCACTCACTGAAAACTAAGAAAATGCACTCTGATTGTCTGGATAATTTATGAAAAAAATTCATAAGTCATTTACGACATGTAGGAAGCAGTATCATATCAAACTGACACATTATGTGACCAGTATGACTCAAATTTGATGTTTTCAATTTGAAATAACAATTTAGTAAAAAACACAAGTGATATACTGAAAAAAATAAAACACATTCAGATTTTTTTTAATACTTTAAGAAAACGATCAATAAGTAATTTGTGACTTCTAGTAATTAGTAATATCTTAATCCCACACATAGTTTGAGCGGTATAACTCCAAGTGTGTCTTTATTTAAAATTGAAATTAATCTCACTAAAAAGAATAATTGACAAACTCAAAACCAATAAAACAAATTCTAATTGTTTTGATACTTTAGGAAAATGATCCATACCTCATTTGTAACATGTTCGAATCAACCTCACCTCAATACAACACATAGTGTGACCGGTATAACTCCAAGTGTGACTTTTTTAATTCGGATTTTTTAATGTATTTAGTCATATTAATGTTTAATTTATATCTTTATAATATTACTAACATAATATTTTTTCTTATATAGGTGGATTATTTTTCTCAAGTTGAGGTGATTTGTTCGGTAGTTGATACCATGGGTGAAACTTTTTGAGAGGGGATCACAGGTTCTAAAGGTGATGAAACATTAATGTTTTTAAATGTTTAGGGATAATAATTGTTAATATAATTATACAAAATATTTTTTGAAATGTATATAGTAGTGATTTTTTTTGTAATCATGCTGTAAAATTTATTTCAATTAAATTATATATTTTGTGTACATGTTATAGGTTGGGATTGTTTCAGTGTGTTGTTATACTAAAAGTAAATTAGAGTGGGTGGGGCATTTATCAGGGATATTTATAGTACTGATAAAGGGGGTATTTATCAACACTATTTTAGTATTGATAAAGGCACCCCCTTTAATAGCGCTGAGTTTAACAATGCTTTTTAGCATTGTAAAATCCCTTTTGTGCACTATTAAAGGGAATATCTATATTATTGGAATACAAGGATCCTATTGACTTCTACCAGTGGATAATTATTAGTTTATATATAATAATATTTCACTATCAAAACATATATTAGAACAAATTACTTATTTTTATCAATGTTTCTACAGTTTTTGAAACAAACCAATGGAATAGATTGTGGTTATTTTGTATGAAAAATTATGAAAGATATCACATTCCATTAATAAACTAGAATCACAAAAATATTATTTTCAAAGATAATTATAATTTCATTTAAAAATTTATTAATAATTTGTTTATTTATATTTTTCTAGTACTATGAGGACTTTCAAAAATCCTCATATTCAAAAGAATAAATAGATTTTTTTTATAAAAAAATTGGCAGCATACCTGGTGTCAGAATGTATACATACATCTTGAAAAAGTGATTTCATACTACTTATTATGTTGTTTTTTTCTCATAATTTTATCTGCTTTTTTAGTTAATTTCCTTATAATTTTTATATGATACTTTAAGGAAACAATACATAAGTTATTTTTGACATGTAAGAATCAACCACACCTCAATTTGATACATAGTGTGTCCAATATGTCTCAAAAGCATGTTTTCAGTTTAAAATTGAAATTTTAGTTGAAAATATACGTTATATACTCAAAATATTGAATTTTTTTTTGGTTTACTTTGATACTTTAGAACAAAGATATATAAGTAATTTTTGACATGTAGGAATCATCCACACCTCAATAAAATGCAATATGTGACTAGTATGACTCAAAGTTTATGTTTTTAGTTTAAATCGACATTTTAGTTCAAAACATATGCCAGTCACAAAAAATTGAGCTAATAAATTTGTATTGTATTGATAATTTAGAAAAATGATTCATAAGTCATTTGTGACGTATAGTAATTAGTCACATATCAAGCCGATACATGATGTGAAAACTATGAATCAGAGTGCATGTTTTCATATTAAATTAAAATTTTAGTAAAAAAGATACATGAAATACTCAAAATTGAGAAAACAAGCTCGGATTATCTTGATACTTTAGTAAAATGATTCATAAGTAATTCTTAACATGTAGAAATTAGTATCACATAAAAAACCAACACACTATGTGAATGGTATGACTTAAAGTGTGTGGTTTTAGTTTAAAATGAAATTTTAGTAATAAACACAAGTGACATACTCAAAACCGAGAAAAATTGTATTGTTTTGATAATTTAGGAAAACAATACATAAGTCATTTGTGACATGTATTAATTATCAGCACCTCAATATAACACACATTGTGACCGGTATGACTCTAATTGTGTCTTCTTATTTAAAATTGATATTTTAGTAAAAAATAAAATTAACATATTCAAAATTGACTAAATGCATTATCATTTCTTTGATACTTAAATAAATAATTTATATGTTATTTTTGATTTGTAGGAATTATTCATACCTCAATATGATACACGATGTTCCCTCTATGGAACAAAGTGTCCGTTATTAATTTTAAATTTACATTTTAGTTGAAAAGGTGTATAACTCACTAAAAACTGAGAAAATGCACTTGAATTGTCTTAATACTTTAGAAAAAATTATTTATAAGTGATTTTTTATGGGTATTAATCAATATTACATCAAACTAACACATGATGTGATAGGTATGACTCAAATTGCGTGTTATCAGTTTAAAATTACATTTTAGTAAAATACACAAGTGATATACTCAAAACCAAGAAAACACATTCATATTGTTTTCATACTTTAGAAAAATGATACATAAGTCATTTTTGACATATAGGAATCAACCCAAACTCAATTTAAGCCACAATGTGACCATTATGAATCACAGTCTATCTTTTTATTTAAATTTACATTTTAGTAAAAAAGACAAGTGATATACTCAAAATGAAGAAAACAGATTCAAATTATTTTGATACTTTGGGAAAATGATACATAATTCATTTATGATGTGTAGAAATTAGTTGTATGTTAATCTGATACATGGTGTGCCCTGTATGACTCAAATTTTCCATTATCAGTTTCAAATTGACAATTTAGTTCAAAACACGTGTCACTCACTAAAAACTAATAAAAAATGCTTACATTATCTATATAATTTAGGAAAATGTTTGATAACTCATTTATGACATGTAGGAATTAGTCTCATGTCAAACCGACATACGTCGTGACCATTATGACTCAAAATGCATGTTTTCAGTTTAAAATGACATTTTAGTAAAAAAAATAAGTGATATACTCAAAACTAAGTAAATGCATTAATATTGTTTTGATAATTTAATAAAATGATATATAAGTCATTTGTGATGTGTAGGAATCATCCACTCATCAATCCAATACATAGTGTAACCGACATGACTCTAAGTGCGTATTTTTATTTAAAATTTATATTTTAGTAAAAAAGACAAGTGAAATACCCAAAACAAAGAAAACATATTTGGATTGTTTTGATAATTTTGAAAGATGATCCATAATTAATTTGTGATGTGTAGAAATCATTTGTATCTGAATTTGATGCATGGTATGACTGGTATGGATCCATGTGTGTCTTTTTATTCATAACTAATAGTTTAGTAAAAAATACAAGTGAAATAATAAAATTGAAGCTAACACATTAAGATTGGTTTTTCACTTTAGTTAAATGATCCATATATCATTTTTGACATGTAGGAATCAACCACACCTCAATCTGATGCACAGTGTGTCTGGAATGACTCAAAGTGTGTGATTTCAGTTTAAAATTGATATTTAGTAAAAAAGACAAGTGAAATGATCAAAACATAGAAAACACATTGAACTTGTTTTTATACTTTAGAAAAAAAATCCATAAGTCATTTTTCAAATGTAGGAATTAGCCTCACCTCAATCAAATACACGATGTGCCCTGTATGAATCAAATTGTTTGTTATCAATTTAAAATTTAAAATTTAGTTCAAAATGTGTTTCACTCACTGAAGGCCAAGAAAACAAACTCATATTTTCTTTATAATTTCATAAAATTATTAAAAATTCATTTTTGATGTTTAACAATTAGTATCACATAAAACTGACACACAATGTGATAGGTATAACTCAAAGTGAATGTTTTCAATTTAAAATAATATTTTTGTAAAAAACATAAGGGACATACTCAAAATCAAGAAAATGTATTCATATTATCTTGATACTTTATTACAACAATCCACAATTTATTTATGACATGTAGGAATCAACATCACCTCAATCTGACACATGGTGTGTCCAGTATGACTGTAAGTGTGTCTTTTTTGTTTAAAATTGTCATTTTAGTAAAAAAAGACAAGTGATAAATTAAAAATAAATAAAAGATATTTTTATTATTTTGATACTTTAGTAAAACTATCCATAAGTAATTTTTGATGTGTAGGAATCAACCATACCTCAATCCAATGCACTGTGTGACTGATATGACTCAAATTGTGTGTTTTTAGTTTAAAATTGACATTTTCGTTGAAAACACACATCACGTACTCAAAAATAAGAAATGCATTTATATTGTTTTGATACTTTAGGAAAATGATCCCTAAGTCATTTTCTATGTGTATAAATTATCCACACCTCAATATAATATACGTCGTTCCTAGTATAACTCAAAGTATTTGTTATAAGTTTAAAATTGACAATTTAGTTCAAAACATGTATCACTCACTAAAAACTATAAAAAAACACTCAGATTGTCTTAATAATTTATACAATGATTAATAATTAATTTTTGATGTTTATGAATCAAACTCATGTAAAACTGACACATGATGTGATCGGTATGACTCAAAGTACATGTTTTTAGTTTAAAATAACATTTTAGTAAAAAACACAACTGATATAATCAAAACCATGAAAAAAATTAATATTGTTTGGATACTTTATAAAAATTATCCATAATTCATTTTTAATTTGTAATAATTAGCCACACCACCATATAACACATGATGTGACTGATAAGACTCCAAGTGTGTCTTTTTATTTAAAATTAACATTTTAGTAAAAAATACAACTGACATAATCAGAACATAAAAAACACATTTGGATTATTTTTATACTTCATTACAATGATCCATAAGTCATTTGTGATGTGTATGAATCATCTACACCTTTATCTAATACACGATGTGCCCAGTATAACTCAAAGTGTCCATTATCAGTTTAAAATTAATAATTTAGTTTAAAACATGTGTCACTCACTGAAAAATTAGCAAACACACTCAGATTGTATTGATAATTAAGGAAAATAATTCATAATTCATTTTGACATATAGGAATCAATAACACCTCAATCTAATACACAGTGTTTCTGGTAAGACTCAAAGTGCATATTTTCAGTTTAAAATCGACATTTTAGTTGACAACACACATCACATACTCAACATCGATCAAATAAATTTATATTATTTTGATCCATAAGTCATTTAAGATGTGTAGGAATTAGATACTCATCAATATGATGCATGGTGTGACTGGTATGACTCCAATTGTTTCTTTTTATTTAAAATTAGCATTTTAGTAAAAAATAAAAGTGACGTACTCAAAATGAAGAAAACACATTCAGATTATTTTGATATTTTATGAAAATGATCCATAAGTTATTTGGGATGTATAAGAATCATTCACACCTCAATATGATGCATGGTGTATCTAGTATGATTCAAAGTTCATGCTTTCAGTTTAAAAGTGACATTTTAATGGAAAACACATGTCATGTACTAAAAATCGGGAAACCACCTTCATATTGTTTTGAAACATTAGGAAAATGATCCATAAGTCATTTGTGACATATAGGAATTAGCCACACCTTAATCTGATACATGGTGTACCTGGTATGACTCAAAAAGTCTGTTATCAATTTAAAATTCACAGTTTAGTTCAAAACATGTGTCACTCATTTAAAACTGAGAATAAAAACTCAAATTGTCTTGATATTTTAGGAAAATAATACATAAGTCATTTTTGATGTGTATGAATCAATCTCATGTTAAACTAACATATGATGTGACCAGTATGACTCAAAGTGCATGTTTTCAGTTTAAAATGACATTTTAATAAAAAAACTCACATAATCAAAACTAAGAAAACACATTCAAATTGTTTTGAAACTTTAGGATAACAATTCATAAGTCATTTGTGATGTATAGAAATCAACCACACCTCAATCCAATGAATAGTGTTACCAGTAAGACACAAAGTGTCTGTTATCAGTTTAAAATTGACATTTTATTAATGCATTGTTTCATATTTATATTTAATTTATTTCTTTATATTATTACTTATATAAGAACTATTTTCTTATATAGGTGAATTATTTTACTTGATTTGGGGTGGTTTGTTTGCAAACTGGACCATTATCAGCGCTTTTCTAGCACTGATAAAAGACCCCCTTTTAATGATGCTCCGATCAATATAGCTTTTCAACACTGTTGAAGGCTTTTTTAGCACTGTTAAAAGTATTTTATCTAGTAGTGAAATTTTGCTAAATTAGTCTCATTTTCTTAAAAACCTGGATAAATATAAAAAAGTCACGTTTTTAAACATGGATAAAAAACATCTCTAAATTTAAAAATAATCATACTTTTAAACGTGAATAAAAAAACATCATTAAATTAACTATTTTTTAAACATGTTTAGAAAAATGGCACTAAATTCTAGTTTTCTTGTAGTGTCAAATACATACATGATAAAATTCTATTTTTTGTGATAATAAGGGAACATTTCACATTTCAATGAATCCACATATTCATTCATAGAATAAGAACATGGAGGTAAAATATAACTTTTTTGAGATGTAGTGGAGGAAGGAAGTGTGAACATGCAGAAAATTCACACTAAAAAAATCTGATAGATTTTCTAATTGCAACTGACTCTGATAAGTTTAGATGGTGTAGATCATCGATCAAATGCAAAAAGACATGAGTATCATGTTTTATAGATAGAAATCATGTGTGAAGATGTTATTGGAATCTAATCAAATCTTCACATGAAAGATATTCCCGAAGAGTTTTTTTTCACAGATGGGTGTGTGGGTAAACCTCACCAACCCGTTTAATGATAGAGGATTATATTCCCACCACTAAGAAAATTCCAATCTATTGATTTCATTATTTGAGTGTGGACCAATAATTTTCATTCCCAACACCACACAATGATCCTTTATTCTCCAGGAAAACTAGTGACTTATTATACAATCATTTTTGAATTGGTATACTGGTGCATTGCACAGATTAACTAATATTCAATAATAATGATAGGAAAACTCCTTAATCAAGCTCCATACCCTTATGAGTCTTCTTCTAGTTTCTATTTTCCATTGATTTCATTCAATGCATACTGGTGGTCATCGTGTTCCATAATCAAGCTTAGACAACCTCAACCAAAATCATTCATCACCTCATCCGTGACCTTAATTAGTAACCCATATTTTTATTGAATATACATTGAATCATTTCATTGAGCATTTTTTGAATACAGTAGTGTGACTCAGATCTCAAGAACCCCTACAAAATAGATCCTCTAATCAAAATTAAACCTAAAATGTAAAACCAGTGAATGAAAAATTGAGGATCCATGGGATAATGAAGGAATCATAGGAAGTTCCAACACTTGTGGACACACAAACTATTGAGAATCACCCCACATAAACTTCCAAACAACAAACCCAAAATGCACAGAAACTCCATGAAAAAGGGTGAATCGTGTATAGATCATCCTCTCTGCTTAATGGTCGCACACCCCCTTATGTAAGGGTAATAGAACCATGATGTAAGGGTAAACTGTAACTCACATAAGGGTGAATGAACTATATATGTAAGGGTAATATGAAATATCCTATAAAGGTAAGCTACACCTCATGTAAGGGTTACATAGAGCTAGAACAGATCCCATGTAAAATTACCCACAATATGAAGAAGGGTAAACTAAAAAAGGCTAGATTAAAGCATAAAATGGAAAGGAAAAATTGATAATGAAAATAATGCATATGAAATAAAGAATTTAGTTAACAACACAAAAGAAGAAACCAAAATCTACAAATATTGAACTTTTAAATTAAATCCCTAAACAATGTATTGATTTCACACCACCTAAATCATTACTCTGGGTATAGCCAAAATAAGAAAAAAGGGGATGATAGCTATATGACCTTAGTCATACTACTGGTCTAACTACCCATAACATGCATCAATATGACACATGCTGCCTAAACTGCATAACCTTCTTATGTTTCTAAAAAAATGTAAAATAAAATTACATACATAAACCTACCTTAGTTGACCATTGATATTGTGCTATTGAGGAAGTACATGAATAGTTGATCATATACCAATAGATATCCCTAGAACAACTCATCAATGCTGAAAAAACACCAAAAAAAGAGCAACACCATTCTAAAAAAACATGATAGAACAAGATGATCTCATAATTCACAAAGAATGAAATTCAGAAATGAAATAGGTTAAAATTCAAAAAAAAAAACACAAAAAGGAAACTGTTAGGTCCACAAGGCTGAATACCCCGAGTGGGGGGGTGAATCAGGGTATGACTAATTTAAAATTAAATCCCGTTATGATCTTGTTTCGATATTAAGCAAAACACACTTCTCTCTCTTTCCTGCTACACAATATAAACAAAAAGTAAAACATGCACATGACACAACAATTTTTACTTGGTTCACCCTCACTAGGCTACGTCCAAGGAGCATACATCGACAATGTGCCGATGTACCAAATCCACTATAAGCACACTGCTGTTTACAAGGTTTGGGATAGATCACTTCTATTCCCAGGATCACTGCCTTTACAATGTTTATGGTTAGCTCACTGCTTTCCCAAGGGTCACTCCCTGTTTCTCTCTCTAGATAACTGCTGGTGGAGAGGATCACCTTCTTCCTCTTCCTTTTCTCACTACTCTGGAAAGGATCCACTCACAATTTATAGAACTATAGGTATCTTTATTATCACTAATGAATATATATCCTCTGTTTTATATAGATACTCTGTTGAAGTTCAACTTTCACCCATAGATGAATCTCTCTTTGCACCGAAGGTATCGGAAAATCTTCCAGTATTCACGCAGCCCTAAATTACTATCATGAATCAACCTTACCTGGGGCCCTTCTCTAAGCTGGTGCACAAGTTTCGGCGTGCAAGTTATAACTAGCGCGCAAGTCCACCTCAACCACTTTCATGACACAATCTTCTGATACTCCAAACTTGCGTGACTCATGCCCTTTTACGCCCAAACCAATATTGGCATGCAACCAACAACTTTCGCGCTTCATCAAAACTGGCACCCATGTTCACCTCAACAACTTGCATGACACCCCCTTCTTCAACTCAATACTTGGGCGACTCACTTCCTTCCTCACCCAAACCACCTTAGGCGTGCAACTATCTCCTGGCGTGCAACTTCTACTTGCATGAACACACACCACTTGCACAACCACCACACCTGTGTGATGGGAGCTCTGATTTTTATAAGTGTTAAACTATTCTCTGAATGAGGAGGGGTTGACCTCTATTTATAGGCATTTGGACACACTATGCGATGGCACAAAATTCTCTTCTCAGCGCGCATGTTTCGGTGTGCAAGTCTCTTCCGCACGAGTCACTTGCGCGACCAACCCTAAAATTTAGGCGCCCCTTATCCCTTTGCCATATTTTGATGTTCTGAACATGAAAAACATTAGGCATGCAAGTTTCCTCTCCTTCAAGTACAAGGCAAACAAGTCCCTTTTCCAAAAACCACTTTTCTTCATTTGTCGATTTTCAGGCCCAAAAATTTGGCAAACACTGGAAAACGGTGCCACCTTGTATCTACTCTTTTTGTACCGCCTCCAGATCATCCATTCCTTTGTTGAAGTTCTTGAATCAAACATGGATCATTAACCACAACCCTTGAACTCAACATGCCACCATGAAATCCCCTTTGTCAACAAATTTGTATGTCATGGTTTTCTTTGTCAACAATCACAACACAGATGTCCACTTTGTTAACAAACACAATCACCTCAAAAAATGCTTCAATGATACCTTGAGGAATTTTTTCCCAAAAATATCCCCCTTTGGGTTTGTTGACAATTCTTCCATAAAAAGATACATCGTTAATACTTCATCCACCATTCACCTATTGAGATTCCGATAGAAATCAAGGGTTTACTTAACACATACTCTAAGACCACATGAGCAATGCTCGACATGAGAAACAAGAGTAAATGAAAATTACATCAATGAATCACTTCAACTCTGACACCCACTGTTGACACCAAACTGATACCAATTTTTGGAAATATTCTTACCACATTCCAACACCACTATTCTGATTTTATCACGATCCTTAGCTATCATTATATCTATTCTTTGATCAATCAATTATAGCATCGTCAGATTTGATACTCTCCCCCTTTCTACTCACAGCTTTAACTCTTGTCAGCTGAAAATCCTTTTCAACACTATTTCCTGTGTTGTCCAAGCTAAGTTCTAGCTAAGCACATTCAACTAGCTTCAAATCCCCCTATCTGGCTGCTCTTCCTGTCAGCTGCTCCCCGTATCTTTCATGATTTCTCAAATAGCCACACTGTATCCCCCATGAACAATCACTATTTTATCCCCCTTTGTCAATGAACCCAAAGGAAACTCCTTTGTAGTCTGTAACAGAGTAGCGAACACATATCAGTACATTAGGGAAAAACACATCATACCTCGGGGAGAGGGGGAGTGCCACATCCACACTCTTCAAGTGTGGGGAGTCGACTGGACTCCCAGAGCCAGCCGATGCCTCTCAAAATCTTCTTTGGGTAAGGCCTTTGTCAGAATATCTACAACCTATAGCTCTATAGTCACATACTCCAACTTCATAAGCCCTTGCTCCACCTTCTCCTTGATGAAATTATATTTGATCTCAATGTGCTTTGTCCTTGAGTGATAAACTGGATTTTTTATAAGATTGATAGCACTTGAGTTATCACACTGGATTCCTATCAGAGAATTCACTTCAAATCTCATATCTTCAAGATACTGATTCATCCATAATAACTATGTGCAAGCTTAAGTGGCCGCAATATACTCAGCTTCTGCGGTTCTTAATGAAATGCAATCCTGTTTCTTTCTTAACCAAGCAATACATAATCCACCAAGATAGAATGCACCTCTAGATGCTAATTTCCTATCATCTGCTGAATCATCCCAGTCTGCAACAGTATATCCCAATAACTCTATCTGAGATTTTTCATTATATTTCAAGCCGAAGTCCATCGTGCCCTTGATATACCGAATTATTATTTTCACTACAAGCATGTGTCTTTCCTTGGGATTACTCTGATATCTTGCTGCTTGGCATGTGGCGAAAACAATGTCAGACCTTGTTATAGTCAAGTACAACAAACTTCCAATAATTTTCCTATATTCTATGATATTAACTACTTTTCCATCCTCATCTTTGGATAATTTCATCTGGGTAGCAACCAGAGTTTTCATCTCCTTGGAATTTCCCATTCCAAACCTTCTTAAAACATCCTTGAAATATTTGGATTGAGAAATTAATGTTCCATTCCTTCCTTGTGTCACCTGTAGACCAAGGAAAAATGTTAGCTCTCCAATCATTGACATTTCAAACTCATTTTTCATGAATTTAGAAAACTGTTTGCACTGAGCTTCATCTGATCCACCAAATATTATGTCATCGACATAAACCAACACCATCATACTTTGATTACTATCATTGCTAAAATAGAGATTGTAATCAACTCCCCCATGCTGGAAACCACACTTCTTCAAGTATTGATCAAGCATTGAGTACCATGCTCTTGGTGCTTGTTTCATCCCATACAATGCCTTCTTTAGTATGAATTTTTTTTTTCTCATCCTCATGAATGAGAAAACCATCTGGATGCTAAATATACACTTCCTCCTCCAGAACCCCATTCAAGAATGTATATTTGACATCCATCTGAAACACTTTGAACTTTCTTTGAACTACTATGGATAAAAATAATCTGATTGTCTCTAGTCTCGCAACCAGTGAAAATGTCTCATCAACATATATTCCCTCTATCTGGGAGTACCCCTTTCAAACTAGCTGTGATTTGTTTCGAATCACTGTGCCATCTTCATTCATCTTGTTGCGATAGACCCATTTAGTCTCAATGACATTCTTATCTACTAGCCTCAAAACAATCTCCCACGTATGATTCTTCTCAATCTGGTCTAATTATTCATTCATAGCCTGAACCCATTACTCATCTTCAGCTGCATCGTAAAAATATTTTGGCTCTTCCTGAGATAAAAATGATGTTTGCTGCAATGATTTCATTCTTCGAGTCTAAACTGGAGCTGTCTTATCACCAATGATATTTTGCCTATCAATTTCAGCTCGACTCTTTGTCCTCCTAGTAGATTAAGATTTTTTTTCCTCTTAATCATCATCAGTATCTTCTTCTGAGTCAGCCTCTGCCACTTCTACTCTCCTTGTGTTTCTTACCTCCTCATCACTTTCGTCTAGAAACTGTTCATCAGGTCGTTGAGTATTCTGTTCATTTTCAACTATAGTGACATCATTGTGCTCAACAATTTTTCCCAGCCTTTTGTTGAAGCATTTATATTCTTTTCTTTTCCCTGAGTAGCCAAGTAATATCCCCTAATCTCCTCATGACTCAAACTTCCTATGGTTTTCTTTGTTGAGAATGAAACACTTACATCCAAAGATATGAAATTATTTTAACGTTGGTTTCTTTTTGTACCACATTTCATACGGAGTCTTCCCTTCTTTCGGACACAATAGAGCCCTTTTTGAAATATAGACCGATGTCAAAACTGCTTCCTTCCAAAATTTCTCTGGTAGGTCCTTTTCAATAAGAATTGTTCTGCCCATGTTGTTGATGATCCAATTTCTCCTTTAAACTACTCCATTCCGTTGGGGAGTTCTTACTGATGAAACTTGATGCCTTATCCTATGTTTATCAAGATAGTCTTCCACTTGAATATTTTTGAATTCTGTACCATTATCAGTACGAAACTTCAGAACTTTCTGCCCAAGCATCCTTTCTGATTCCCTCCTATACTGCTTGATAAAACTGAACACTTCTGTCTTATGGGTAATGAAAAATACCCAATCCATTATACTAAAATCATCAATGAAAAGAACATAGTACCTTTTACCATTTATGGCTCGTGGTGAGATAGGTCCACAAACATCAGAATGCACCAATTCGAGCACTCTGGTTGATTTCTATTCCTTTGTCTTGTATGTCTTTCTAATGATCTTCTCTTGTTGGCAAGCATCAAACGTATGAGTGTGATCATGTGATAATTTGGGAAGGTCTTTAGCAGCATCACACTTTACAAGATCTTCCATATATGGTTGACATAGATGACCAAGTCGCTTATGCCACAACTTGTTTTCTTCCTCTCTAGATAAGAGACACATATCTTCTTCCCCACTTACAAGGTAAAGATTTCCCTTTGTCATTTTTCCCTGTAGAACAAATGCTCCATCTTTTCCTTTCACAACACACATCTTCTTGGTAAATTAGATAGAGTTCCCAGAGTCACATAGTTGACTGAAACTGAGCAAGTTATGACTGAGACCCTCTACTACCAAGACATCAGCACCTCTCATTTCTTTTTCCCCAAATTTAGACTTTCCGGAACCAATAATCTTCAGCCCTTCATCGTTCCCAAACTTGACAACACCTTCTTTTTCATATTTAATTCCTGTAATGAGATCCTTATTACCTTTCATATGGGATGTGCAACCACTGTCAAGGATCTATACTCCTAAACGATCTAAAGCTTTAAGGGAAATTTCCACAACTACTGCCTTCTCATCCTTTTTATTTTTGATCCATGTCATTGAATTCACACCCAATGTGGTTTGGAGAAGTTGATCTTCCTTAGAGTGTGACGGACCAGCTACATTCTATAGAGCTGCAAATCGATTTTGTGTTTTCAGCTCACTTGTCGATTCCCTAACTTGCTGCTTACAACTGCTCGAGTTTTATTTTGGCACATTTCTTTGAATGATTGATGTTCAATATCTAGCCATGTGACCAAATAATCCACACCAAAAAAATTACCTTCAAAGGATGTTCTATAATATTGAGCTCTGTTTGGATTCCACTATTGTTCTTATGCCCTTCGGTATCTCTTGGCTATAGAACACACATTCTGTGAGTGTCCATTCTTTCCACAGCAATAGAACCTAATGTAAGGATAATTTCTGTGTGTCACTTCTGTACTACTGGTTCTACCTTGGGATATGCAAATATTCTGATTCTGTTTTGTACCCAAATATATCTTTATTCTCAGAGAAGGTTCTTGTGGTTTGTCTTCATCCATGACTACTTTCTGTTTTTGTTCATGTCCCATACCAGTCTTATCTTTGGAACATGACTGTTGCTTCTTTTCTGCTGGAGGCCTGTGCTCCACTTCTTTCTTTTCAGTCTTCTGAATAATTTGTTTTTCTAGCACTGTACTAAGTGTCATGAGTTTTTCTTGATCCTTAATCCTTTTTCATAGACCAAAAACTTATTTTTCAAGTTCTTTGATACGTTTTACCTGATCCTTTACAGTGTTAGTAAAACCATCGATTTTATTCTTTTGTTATTTAATTTTAAGCTTATACTCAACAATATTTTCTGATCTCTCTGGGGTTGATGATTTTACTTTTTCAATTTATTTTAACATCTCAGACTTTTCTTTATCCTATTTTTGCATATATAATTTGGCATCACAAACCACTTTATTGGATTTCTTCATTTTGGCTCTCCAAACGTCTATCTACTCAAGAGCTACTTCCAATTCGGCTTCCATATCAACTCTTCCTTCAACTTCTTCCTTTTCTTCTCCAGCGTCAGTTTCTTCTTTTTCATGAGAACTACTGAAGACCGCCACCATGGCATTTTCCCCAATATCTTTTCAATTTTCTATCTCTTTAAACTTTTCAACCTCAGACTCATCTAAAATTTCATAGTCTTGTGAAAGAAGATTCCTTTTCTTGAAGAAATTTCTCTTGAACTATTTCTTTCCTTTCACATAGGTTGAAGAATTATTCTTGGGAATTTAAACTTCATCCTCTTCATCATCTTGAGAATTATTTGGGCATCTTGCTGTGAGATGTCCAACCTTTCCACATCTAAAGAATGCAAGTGAGAGTTTCCCTTTAAACTTTCCTTTTCCTCTTTGAAGGTTCAAGGAAAGGAATGAAATCACTTCATCTGTCTCTTCATTCTCCTGAGATTCTTCAATGGTGAGATCTTTTATGGCCTTAAATGACACCTCCTTAGATTTACCCTTTTCCATAGCTTCATTGTAATCATTCCTTATTTCATATGCAATAAGGGTACTGTGTAGGTTATCCAACATCAACTCTTTTGGGTCTTTATCTTCCAAGACTGATACTTTTGGATTAAACCGAGGTGGAAGTTTCCTCAAGATATGCTTCACAATCTTTATATCTTCGATTACTTCTCCAAGACCCCGCATGTCTTCCATAATAACATTTACACTGTCGAAAAATGCATCAACAGATTCATTCGGGCTCATTCTCAGATCTCCATACTTGTTCCACAGAACTTCCAACTTTGCCTCCCTGACTTTTGTATCCCCTTTATATATATTCAAAATATATTCCCATATAGCATGTGAAGTTTTGCATGACATAACCTTTGTATAGATAGCATTTTAAAGGGATCCACCTAAAGCATTAATACCCTTCGCGTCAGTATCTAGCTCCCTTCTTTCAGCTTCTGATAATGATCCACTATTGATGTCAGCTGAGATACCATGCATAGCTGCTAAAAACACATCTATTCCCAAAGATCGGAAATAGTGTTGCATTCGATTCTTCCATATCTGAAAATTACTTCCATCAAAGATCGTAATCCCTTTATGATTAGTGACCTCCTTTGAGAGAAGAAATAATATCAATATTTCCCTCTGATACTAATTGTTAGGTCCACAAGGCTAAATACCCTGAGAGGGGGGGGGGGATGAATCAGGGTATGACTAATTTAAAATTAAAACCCGTTCTGATCTTGTTTCACTGTTAAGAAAAACACTCTTCTCTCTCTTTCCCATTGCACAATATAAACATAAATTAAATCATGCACAGGAAACACCCATTTTTACTTGGTTCACCCTCAGTGGGCTACGTCCAAGGAGCATACACTGGAAATGTTCTGATGTTCCAAATCCACTATAAGCACACTACTGTTTACAAGGTTCGGGATAGATCACTTCTATTCCCAGGTTCACTGTCTTTACAATGTTTAGGGTCAGCTCACTGCTTTCCCAAGGCTCACTCCCTGTTTATTTCTCTGTAGATCACTGTCAGTGGATATGATCACCTTCTTCCTCTTCCTTTGCTCACTGCTCTAGAAAGGGTCCACTCACAGTTTATAGACCTGTAGGTCTCTTCATTATCACTAATGAATACATCCTCTGTTGTATGTAGATGCTCTGTTGAAGTTCAACCTTCACCTGTAGATGAATCTCTCTTTGCATTGAATGTATCAGGCAATCTTCCAGCTTTCACATAGCCCTGAATCACTGCCGTGAATCAACCTTACCTGGTTCCCTTCTCTAAGCCAACGCGCAAGTATCGACATGCAAGTTATAACTGGTGCGCAAGTCCACATCAACCACTTGCGCGACACAAGCTTCTAATACTCCAAACTTGTGTGACTCACACCCTTTTATGCCCAAACCAATATTGGCATACAACCAACAACTTTAACGCTTCTTCAAAACTGGCATGCAAGTTAACTTCAAAAACTTACACGACACCCCCTTCTTCAACTCAAGACTTGGGCGACTCACTTCCTTCCTCTCCCAAACCACCTTAGGTGCACAACTATCACCTAGCGTGCAACTTCTACTAGCGCAACCACACACCACTTGCGTGACCACCACACCTGTGCGACGAGAGCTCTAATTTTTCTAAGTGTTGAAATCTTCTTCGAATGAGGAGGGGTCAACCTCTATTTATAAGAATTTGGACACTCTGCACGATGGTGCACAAGTCTCCTCTCGACGCGCAAGTTTCGGCGTGCAAGTCTCTACCGTGAAAGTCACTTGTGCGACTGACCCTAAAACTTGGGTGCCCCTTATCCCTTTTCCATATTTCGATGTTCTAAACTTGAAAATCATTATGCACGCAAGTTTCATCTCCTTAAAGTACACAGTGCGCAAGTCCCTTTGCCAAAAACCACTTTTCTTCATTTGTTGATTTTCAGGCCAAAAAATTTGGCAAACACTGGAAAACGGTTCCACCTTATATCTGCTCTTTTTATACCGCCTCCAGATCATCCATTCCTTTGTTGATGTTCTTGAACCAAACATGGATCGTTAACCACAACCCTTGAACTCGACATGCCACCATGAAATCCCCTTTGTCAACAAATTTTTATGTCATGGTTTGCTTTGTCAACAATCACAACACATATGTCCACTTTTTCAACAAACACAATCACCTCAAAAAATGCTTCAATGATACCTTGAGGGATTTTTGCCCAAAAAAACATAAATAGAGAAAAAATAGAAAAAGAAGAAACTAAAATATAGTCTCTAGCTATTCCAATAATATAAAAGGACAAAAAACACATAGAATCCATAAATTTATGATAAGACATACTATCTGGAAACCTCTAATAAGAATACATTTGATGCAAGGTATCAATAAATATTTAAAGGGATGGATTCAAAATATCCACCTAAGGAGACAACCACCTAAAAAAATTCCAAAGGAGAGTACCTAAAAAATAAACTTCAAGATAACGTGAAAGAAGTACCAATATCTTAGGATTTCTCAAAAACATGAGAAATAACAACGATCAAAGGGGGGTAATGAGATAAAGACCAAGAGAAAAAAACACATCCTAGTATATATTCATAATGGAACATAGTATGAAACACTAGGAAACTAAAAACAAATAACTAAAAGGGTTAAAAAATAAACAAAATATGCTTAGTGTCCAACCAAGAAACTCCTATAGACACTATACACACAAACTAACCAAGAAAAAACATTGAACTCACTATAGGTCCATACCCAGAGAAAACATCCCTATAGGATGTGGACAAACAAAAAATAGATAACATAAGATCAATTCTTATGAAAAAAACAAAAAATAGAGACATAAGGCCTTTCCAAGAAACCTCATTACAAACTAACTCCCTATACTAGGAAAAACTCACATAGGATCCATTCATATCACTAAATCAGAATCACACAAAAGAATCACCAACCAAAATGAATCTATATAGATCAAATAGGTAAATAAAAATGGTAAAAAAACAAGGAACCAACAATCTATAATAGATTATAAAATTACAACCATAAAGGTAAAATAACCTTACTGAATGAAGCCATCAAAGAATGATGAAATAGTAAGCCACTGAACAAATCATTTAAATCAAAGAGTAATTGATTTGAAATTTTAAAGACACAAAATTATATCCAATTTCACTCTGATACCATCTATTTGGGATACACTATAGTGGGAAATCCACATTTATTAGTCAGTATCCTCTTGGATTTAATTTTGGTACATAAAATTTGACATACGACAACATGAAATGATGAAAAAAATGGAAAACTATTCCAATAAATTGGAAAAATATTCATACAATATAATTACAAGAATAATGAATTATAAATTTTTATAATTTTAGTGAATAGATCACAATATATAGTTGAATCACTAAATAGAATTAGAAAGAGGAATTGCACATAAATTTGGGCTTATAATATTATCATAGTAACAGAATTGCGGGTCTTTACAAAACTAATTCAAATACATAGAATTAAATAAAGATAATAAAATACCATATTCAAGATATACATCTCCAGAACTGGGCATATGGATTCTTATACAAAGAACCAAACTAGTAAGCAAGAATAGATAAAAAAGTGATTAAAAAGATCACACAATATGATGAGCAGAATAAAACTATATTCGATATATCAATAGAACATGGAATACATGTAGTATGATTCAAGAACCATTAAAAGGGTAGAATCATTTAGAAAATTAAATGTTTAAGAAAACAAGAAATGGAAATTAGTAAATGACATGAGGATTGAACACCATTCAGATAATTTTCCTATGTTCACAGTGAAGGGTCATCATGAGATTGAATAATGAAAAAAATAGAGCACAATAAACAAAATACATGAGAAAAATAAGATATTGAAACAAATATATGATGAAAAAAACAAGCATCGACTAAAACACTTCAAGAAACCAACACCCCAAAGAAAAATAGAACCAAGACCCCATACCAAGACACTGTATCACCTTTTTAGATGAAGGAGGTTGATAAAAGCCCGGTGGTCATCATCATTTGGTTTTATAGGTTCTTCACCACTATCTAGATTTATCTCCAACTAGGATTACAAGCCCAAGTCATTAAGGGGTTTTAGAAACTCCAAGATCTGGCACATGAGTTCCATGAACCAACACAGTCAAGTTGTGTGTCGTACCAAACTAGGTTCCATTCGAAGGTTACCTAAACCTAGTTGGCAATGTGGCCTCAAGCATGCCTCCCCGTATGCCAGAGGCCACCAACTAGTAGTGAGGGACTAGGGTGTGTCCATGGGGATAATATTTCCTCTATTTAGAGTAGTGAACAACAGATATGTAATAATTTTAAATAGCATAAGTAGTATAATGAATAAGAATTTGGAAATTAAATATAATAATAACATCCATCAATAATAATTATACTCAAAATCTAAATTTTGAATCATAAAAAAATGACAATGATGTAATGACATGTCTCTACAAAATTGGAAAAAAGGTATACATGGTAGAAGACGATACATGATATACAAAAAGACTAAAAACTATCCAAGCATACTGATCAATGGACTATTCATCTTATACCAAGATCCATCCTAATGAAAACAATCAAGTTAGGTGCCCAAATTAGGACAATTCCCCTTATCAACACCTACATATATATAATCCACCCGTGTATGAATTGTGGCCCGGATAAGTTGTGAGATAAATCCCTATAGTCCACCACCAAAAATTTCAATAAAAATATATTATGTTAATATAAACTAAAATTGTGTGGAAGTATATATATACATGTCGAGCAATATAAATAAATAGTAAGTCATACCCACTTCAGCCTTAGCTATAAATTTCTATGAATATGAGATCATTTAATTAAATAATTTAAGTCCAGTTTATATAGAAAAGTCACATGAGGTTTAAAAAACATTGAAAATATATCATGATAATAATAAAAGAGGATCCAAGGTATAACCTAGGTATCATTGACCTTAGGGGTCAGCCAACTCACAATAGTAATTCATGCTGTCTGGAAGTAAAGGGGTCAGCGTGTAATACAAGGGGAAACACCCAAGGCATTCCACTATAAATAATTCTAACAGTGTCCAAGGATCTCATATAAGGTAAGCATGGGCTAAGAATGATTGGGTACAATGGGGTGAATCCATGACACCATGTGTCCAAATACATCAAGATGGATCCAAGGATTGTATCCAAGAAATCCTAATAACCTGGAAATGATATCAAGTGAATCATTAATACTATTCTAAGGAATTAACATACTAAAACAAAGACCAAGTTCCAAGGTGGTTATATCCCTTGGAAACTATCTCAATAAATCATAATGGTGTCCTCTGAGTGCTCATGTCATTCCCTCTGGAATCCAAGGATGGATCAATTCTGACCACTCTTATAAAGATATAAAGGTCTAAAGAAATAATCACCTTATATGTAATTCATTATTTAATTAATTACATGTAGTTATCATGTATTTTAATAAGTCAATTGGTTCATTCTATTACATTTCATTAATGTGAAGAGGTACATTAAGGTCATGTAAGCATTTATTACTTTGATTCTATATTCAATTATTAGGTTCATTCCTTTACCTTACATAAGAATGACAAGGCGAGATAAGGACATGAAACCATATAAAATTCAATTATAAATAACTAAGAAAAGTGATAACTATAAATATACTTTCTATTTAACATTTTAATGGTTCATTAATTAATTGGAACACTTAACTTAGAAGGGTAAAATTATAACTAACCATGTTCAAGCTATTTAGCACTTAAGGATCTGTTAATTATATATGAGCACTTACCTTATCAAGGTCAAGTAATATCATACCCAAATGATGGTGAAAATAGTCATAATAATCCATTAAAAGAATAAAATAAGGAAACACCCTACTTGGGATGGTTGGATTGGAATATTTTACCTCCAATGATGTGATGATCATATATGGAAAGGGATCTAGAATATAAGTACAATGATTATAAGAATGGAATATGAATTTAATAGGTAATGTCCAATGAAATCAATGTGTGTACAATTAAAATAATTTATAAATGATGATAATTTTAGGATAAACTCATAGAACACCTACCTCAAGCCGATAACACTCTCCTCATCCAGTATTGGACCTTAGTTTGGCATAGATTAGAAGAAAATGGAAGAACAGATCAATGCCTTGAAAATAGGGTAAATGATCCTGCACCAAAATAGCATCATTGAGAGGAATACAAATTAGGAACTAAGACTAAATACTTAAGCACTTACCAAGAGGGATCTAACGTGATGATTAGATCTCAAATCACAGTCTGGATGGAGAAGTAAGATCAATACTTATAAAGAGGAGGCTTGGGAGCTTCCAATATAAAGAATGGGAGGCCTTCTATTCGCTGGAGGAGAAAATAGAGGTGGGATAAGATATAACTAATTAAGGTAATTTTGGTCATTTTACCACAAAAATATTAGCTTACATGGTTTGGCCACACAGTTGGACAAACTATGCACCAACTGTGAACCTCCAACTATCTAAGGAGGGACCCCACACAGTTTGAGAAACCATGCACCAACCATGCTATATGGATCTACTAAATATTAGAAACCATCTTCATGGGTGTATAGAATTAGGTGAATGTTTAGGGTAAAATTTGTACCCTACTTTTCTCTATAAAAAATTCCAAATAGCTAAGATAAACCATGTAATATGGGATGTATGATTTATACTAACCATGAGGCCAAGTGGATTCTTCCACCGTCTGGAGTTTCGAGCTTCAAAAAATATTTAGAAGACCTAGAGACCTCCATGACCTCATTAAGAATCCATAAAAAATCCAAGATAAATAATTAGACCAAAATTTAAAGGATCCATACCTCATAGAAAATCTAGGTTCATACAATCCCCCTTAAAAAACTCATCTCCGAGATCACATTCCAAGGGTGAAAAAACACCGTCTGAGAACAAATTCAGCCACTAAGAAAGTATTTTGGCATCCTGATCCCAAGTCTCATTCTTTACATGACCATACTACCATAGAATCCATACTAAATGAACATACCGGCCTCAGAGATCCTTCATGCTCTGATTGACGATGTGTATAGAATACTCCTCAATGGAAGCATCAATATCTAATTAAAACTTCTTAGGATCAAAATTATGATATAGGTCGACATGATAATGATGAAGCTACGATACATGGAAGATTTTGTGCATGACATGATAACTATGAGGTAATAGCAAATGATAGGCTACCGGCTTAATTCTATCTAGAATCTCAAACAAACCAAAAAAACAAGGTGATTGCTTTCCTTGCCTCTGTATACATCTATGCCCAAGTCTAGGTGATACCCACAGGAAAATATGACCTCTGAACTCAAACTGCATAGGTTGTCAGTGGTGATCGACATAAGATTTATGTCTAGAATAAGTAGTAGACATATGCTTCTTGATTAGATGAAACTGCACTAATGTCTCCTAAATGATATGAGGACCTAGTAGTGCTACCTATCATGCCTCTAACCAACACAAGAGTGAATGACATGACCTATTATACAAGGATATATATGGAGCCATATGAATTTTCGCTTTAAATATATTATTATAGGAGAACTCATAAAGAGGGATATGATTCTCCAAAGAACTTATAAAATAAAGGATGCATGTCTAGAGCATGTCCTCTAACACTTGTATTGCCTGTTCTTACTGGCCATTGGTCTGTGGGTGATAAGATGTGATTTGAAGAACCTATGTACCCATAGCTCTATGTAATCCCTACCACAACCTCAATGTGAAACAAGCATCCCTATATGAAATGATAGTACAAGGGACCCCATGTAGTCTTATAATATCACATAAATATAGTCTTTCCAGCTCATGAATTGAGAAAGTCTCCCAAATAAGAAGGAAGTGGGGTACTTTAGTCAGTCGATCCATGACTAACCAAAATGCTTTACTACCTCAAGACAACCTCGGTAAGATAACTACAAAATATATAGCAACACATTCCCATTTACATTCTAGAACAATCAACAGTTTTAAAATTTTAGCATTTCATTGGTTCTCTAACTTCAATTGCTGACATGTGGAACACCTAGTGATAAAACCTTCTATCTAACATTTCATCCTAGGACACCAATATTGGCATTGCATATCTTGATAATTCATTGAGATTCCTGGATGAACTCTCCACTAACAAGCATGGGGTACTGTAGCACCACTGTAGCACCCGGGATACTGTTGCAACGACGACACTGTAGCGGCGGTAGGGGTACTGTAGCAGCGGTGGGTACTGTAGCAGTGCGGTACTATAGCAGTACTATTCACATAATGGGCCTCGGGCAAAAAAATTGGGCCTATCGGCTATATAAGGGGCTTAATTCCCACTAGGCCTTCGGGCTATGTAATGGGTCTCCCTCTACCCAGTTAAAGAGGACTTTTATTTGTTTCAATAATAAAAAATGAGGCTTCGGCCCCAAAATTTAAAAAAAACATCCATGTATACATAGGATGTAATATCCATTAATAGAACAATCCAAAGGAAAGTCCTCAATAGAAATACTCTCCCAAAGAACCAAGACTTCAGGATTTGAGAACTGACTTCCCTATACCCTATCAAAGAGGGATGAAGTAGCAACCAAGTCCATAATAAAAGTATGATAATGAATATCATGAAACTCTAAATATAGCTTAGAAAAGAGGGAAATCAACTTCCATTCATCACTGGCTTCCTTTACGACCTATGCTAGAGTTTTCTAACTCATCACATCCACTACCGCATTTTCCTTTCCAGGCATATAGGCAAGCGCCAAATAAAAATAATTAAGGTATTTGAACCATATTTTCTATTTGAAATTTAATTCACACTGAGTAAAGATATATATTGAGTCTCTTTTTGTCCATATACACCAAAAATTTCTCACCCATTAGATAGTGTCTCTAGAAGCACAAAACATGAAAAAATTCCACTAGATCAAGGTCATGCATTGGGTAATTATGATCACGAGTTCTCAGATAGAGAGAACTATACATAAAAAATCTATCCTCTTGCATCATCACTGTACCTAGTTCAATTCCTAATGCATCATAGAAAACCACATAGCCTCTACCAGGATCTGGAATAATTAGAAAATGTGTCAAGGTAAGCCTTCCTTTCAGCTCTTGAAAGGCCTTCTCGCACACTTCTGACCAAAGTAACTTCACACCCATGTTTATAAGACCAGAAATAGGTGAAAAAAGGCATGAGAAGTCCTATATAAAATTCCTATAATATACATCTATCCCTAAGAAAATTATCATATCAAACACATTGTTGGGATGCTCCAAGGAAACCAAAACACTCACATTATTTGGGTCAACTGATACTCCTAATTATAAGATAATATGACCCATGAAGTGAACTTTGTCAATCTAGAAGTGGAAATTAGAAATATTGAAATAAATATGTTTCTCTCTTAGTGTATTAAAAATGATATAAAGGTGTTTAACATGGTCTTTATGAGTATGAGAATACACTAAGATGTCATCCACAAAGATCAAAACAAAGTAATCCAGATACGGGTGGAAAACCCTATTCATCAAAGCCATGAAAATGGTGGGAAAATTCATAAGACCGAATGACATAATGATATACTCATAAAGACCATAAATTCTATGAAAAGTTGTATGAGGTATGTTTGAAGGCCTGACTTGAAGCTGATGATAGATCGATCACAGGAATATTTTCAAGAATACCCTAGATCCTTAGAGCCTGTCAAAGAGAACATTTGTATGAGGTAATGGATAATTTTTTTTAACCATAATATAGTTTAACCATCATTAATAAATGAATAAACGAAGGTTCACCTCCTATTTATTGTCAAAAAACATAGGTGAACCTCAGGAAGAACTGATTGTTTAGATAAAACCTTTAGACTCCAGAACTTCCAACTGTCTCTTGAGCTCTTGAAGCTCAGTAGGTGCCATCCTGTATGGAGGAATAGACACTAGTGCTGCTCCTATAATAAGATCAATTGTAAAATAGACCTCTCTCTTAGGAGTTAGGTAAAAAAAATCATTGAGAAAGAAATACCTAAAATGATCTACCACCAAAGAAAAATATTTCAGATACAATCCCTACTCCTCCATGAAAAGACTAGAAATTAGGCTCACCACTCCACCTAGCCCATGATTCTCTAGTATAGAAATGTTGTCCAAGACATTCCACTCACCCTTAAGAATTTATGTGCTTCCCTTTAGTGATTCAAATGATACCCCATGGTGATACAAGTCCATATAGGTGTGATATGGAACCAACTAATCTATTCTGAGAATGATATCAAAGACTATCATCTTGAGTATGAAGAGGTCTCATAAGAAGGGATAAATTACAACCTCAAGGGGTAATACCTACATTGGTGTATTTCCTATGATCATATAACAAACAATGTATCTAGGGTAATCACACCATAAAAGTACTAAATTTACAACCTAATACTTTACATGATCAATAAAAAGATAAAGGAGTGAGAGGAACCTATATCTAATATGGCATATAAAATAATAGAGGATACTAGGATATTACCTTTTAAAATCAATGATCATACACTCTGATCCTTAGGTATTGGCTACAAAGACTGAAACTATCCTGATCTGTAGCCATGTGCTATAACTAGACTACACTGACTAGGTTTTTTCTCTTGGCACTGATAATAAGAAGTCTGGCTACCACTACCAAGACCTCCTCCTCATTATGTCCTACTAATTCTACCTCGACTACCCAAATGGAATAGCGTAATTGATCATACCCTTGAAGGTGGAGCTGGTGCAGATCCTCTTTCACTATATGTAGGTGGAAAGGTTAGGAAGAATCTCTAAGGATGACTCATACAGCTGCAAGCACGACACTAAAGATGGTCTCTATCACACTGATGCTTCATATTACCCTACTGTAAACACTAATATAATATAATATAGATACCAGTGTGTATACTCTGGAAGCCACTACTCTGATAATAAACCTCAAGGCTACGCTTCTATCTATCGAAAGAACTACTACCCTTCCTCGACACTGAACCTCTATTCCTAGTACTATCAGATTCTCTTAGATTAAAATATATAATAAGAACCTGATTCATAATCTAAAAAAAGGTAGGTAGGTGAAATAAATTCACCTATGAGTGGATGGCATACTTGATCCCATCCACAAAACATCTCACTCACGATAGATTATCATCAGTTAGAAGTGGTGAAAAGCACTATAACCTAGTAAAACATACTGAATAGTCCATAATAAACATATCACCATGCTCCTTGTGCATAAAATAAATGGTTCAATCAACTATTAGTGTCTGAAAGAAAAATTAATCATAGAAGGTAGTTTGTAGGCCATCCCAGACCATGCCCTAATGACGAACAACCTGAGTAATCCCAGCCCACTAGCATTTGGATGAATCGCGAATCATGTAGGTGGAAATACTAACCCTCCTCTCTAGAGGAATATCTATATTCTAAAATATAGAGAGAGTGGATTCTAGGAAAGACTCAATACACTGAGGTCCACCATCCCTTTAGAAGATGGGAGGATGTTATTAGTGTAATTCATGATTCAAATTATCCATAGTAGGTTTAGGTCGTAGAGAACAATGTATGAAATGCATCAAACATATAAACCCTCAAAAAACTGAGTGTCAATTCCCATTTTAGGAATAGTATGTGGTGACTCAGGTGGAACTACAAGTGGTATCACTGGTGGCTCAGGACCCACCACCTCCAGAGCATGGTCTTTACTACCCTCCTAGAACATGACTGGAGGATGTTGTGGTGAAATAACTCTAAAAATTCAAAGCACATGCCTCATAAAAATATTTTGAAATAGATAAAACCACCATTAGAATAAAATCACAACAATAAGGTCTCACTACCCAATTTATTTCCCCAACTACCCACTTAAAAGGAAAAGGTATTTATAAGTGTTCAAGTTTGATTTATAAAGGTTCTAATAGGGGAAATGACAATTTCACTATGCTTCTTCATTGACTAGAAACCAATTCATTTAATAAGTCCCGATTTACATTTAAATTTTTTATTTTCCCATATACTTATATATAAAGGTTCAATTAAATGGACCATCTTTTCTAGCTAATAAAGGCTCATAGACTTTATAACTTAAAGTGACACCCATTTAATTTCATTTTAAGTACATTACATCAAATCTCATAATGTAATAATAATATATGATGGATAGATTTAGTTAAATACCCATTACAATTCCTGAGGGCCCATACATTTCATAAATTGAAACTGGTAGTTCCTCAATCGCAGCTAACGAGCAGCTCATGTAACCATAGGTGCATATCTGACATAGGTAGAAACTAGCTACTTAAGATGACACCATCAAACTATACAGGAAAACACTATTTATATTGAAAATGAAACTTTAAATAACCAATCCCCTTTCTCTATAGAATATTTTATTATTTCAAGAATATATAACAACCATGCCTCACTCAATAATCACATGAAACACATGCAATGCAATCAACAAAAAGCACCTATATGGCATGACGTATTCATGGCATGTGAATTCTAAGTTCCTATAATGATGCATGTAAAAAATTCTCTTTCCAAACTAGTCCAAGGTAAAATATCCATAAATAATATCAAAATACCACAATTCATGCGCATCACCCAATGGTGAAACTATATCAACTGTAATAAGCAAAATACAGAACAATAATTTCATATTCCTAGGAAACATGGTATTTACCCCTAACACGGGTTAGCTACTTCCTGGAGTCCTATAACCAACTTCCAATATGTTCCTAATGTCATGTCTATATTTCCCAAACAATAAGGAAAAATAAAATAAAAACTTTTTTGATACCACTTTGTGACGTACTAACCCGGGTGCCACTTAAAGGTTCCCCAAAACCAGTTGGCCATGTGTCCTCAAGCTCACCTCCCCATACACCAGAGGCTTCCAACTAGCATCGAGGGCCTTAGGTGTGTTAGTGGGGAGACTATTACCTCTGGTTAGATTGTATCATAGTAGATATGTAATAATAGTAAATAGTAGAAGTAATATAAGGAATAAGAATCAGGAAGCAGAAGATAAGAATAACAACCATCAATAACAATCATACTCAAAATCTAGAAAATGAATCATATAAAAAATGATAATTATGTAATTTCATGTTTCTAAAAAACTGTAAAATAGGTATACATAGAAGTAGGCAATACATGATATACAAAAATACCAAAAACTATCCAAGAATCCTAAGAACTGGACCAATCATCTACTACTAATATCCATTCTAAATCAACCAATCAAGTCGGGTTTTCAAATTTGGATGATTCCCCTTATCAGAACCTTCATACATATAATATTCATGGGTATCAATGGTGGCTCGAATAGGGTGTGGGATAAATCTCAGTATTCCACCACCAACGATGTCTATACAAATCAAGTATGTGAATATAAATTGAAATAGTGTGCATGTATATATATAAAAGTAAAGTAGTATAAATAAATTGTAATGCATACCTTATTTATCCTCTATTGGTAATGTCTATAAACATGAGATCATTTAATTAATTCATTTAATTTCATTTTATATAAATAAGGCACATGAGGTGTAAACAATACTGAAAATATATCATGATAGTAGTAAAAGAGGATCCAAGGTATAACCAAGGAATCCTTGACCTCAGGGGTCGACCAACTCATATTAGTAATTCATTTAGTCTGGATGTAAAGGGGTAAGAGTGTAATCCAAGGAGAAACACCAAAGTCATTCCACTATAAATAATTCTAATAGAGTCCAAGGTCTCTTCCAAGGTAAGTGCGGGCTAAGAATAAATGGGCCCAATGGGGTGAATCCATGGAGACGCATTTCCAAAGGCATCAAGATGGATCCAATGAGTGTATACAAGGAATCCTAATAATCCAAAAATGATATCAGGTGAATCTTTATTACTATGATGAGGAATTCACATACTAAGACAAAGACCAAGTTCAAAGGCAGGTATCTCCCTTGGAAACTTTTTAAATGAATTGGAACAATGTCCTATGAGTGCTAAAGGAATTACCTTAGGAATCCAAGGCTGGATAAAGTTTTACCACTTCTATAAAGATAAAAAGGTTTAAATAAATATGAATCTTATACATAATTCATTATTTAAATATGGCTATGTAGTGATCATGCCTTTTAATAAGTAAATTGGTTCATTCCATTACATTTCATTAATGTGACAAGTTATATTAAGGACATGAAACCATTTATTACTTTGGTTCCATATTCAATTATTAGATTAATTTATTTACCTTTTATAATAATGATAAGGAATTATAATGACATAAAACAATATGTAATTCAATTATACATAACTATGATAAGTGATATCAATCAATATACTATACATTTAACATTTTAAACATTCATTAATTAATTGGAATACTTACCATGGAAGGGTAAAGTGATAAATAACCTTGTTCTAGCTAATTAGAAATTAAGGATCTATTAATTATATAAGAACACTTAACTTATCAAGTTTAAGTCATAGCATTCCCAAACAGTGGAGCAGATAGTCATAACAAGCCACTAAGGGCATAAAATAAGGAAACACCCTACTTGGGGTGGTCAGAATTCTAGTCTTAACATTGAATGATGTGATGAAAATATATGTAAAGGGATCTATAATATGAGCGTAATTATTTTAATAATTATATATGAATTTAATAGTAAACACTCGGTGAAATCGGCATGCGTACAATAATGAAAATTTATAAACAATGATAATTTTAGGGAAAGGTCATAGACCACCTACCTCGAGGCTATAACACTCTCCTCATCCAGTATCAGTCCTTAGTTTTTCCTAGATCCGAAGAAAATTGAAGAATGGATAAATTACTTGAAAATAGGGCATATGATACTGCATTAAATTAGTTCTATTGAGAGGAAGACAAATAAAAAACTAAGACTAAGGACTTTCACTTACTGAGAGGAATCCAACATGATGATCAGATCACGAATCAGAGTCCGGATGATGAAGGAAGATCAAAACCTATGAATAGGTGGCTTGGGAGATTCAAACATTAAGAATGGGTGACCTCTTGTCCTTTAGAGGATAAAAAGAAAGGCGGGGTGAGATATATATCATTAAGAAAATTTTTCTCATTTTACCCAAAAATTACTGGTTCACATGGTTTGGTTGAATGGTAAGAAAAAACTGTGTGCCAACTGTGCACCTCCCCAAGTCTGAGGAGGGTCCCCACACAGTTTGACCACATGATTTGATAAACAATGCACTAACCCTAATATATGAATTTGCTAAATATTGCAGACCATCTGCATGGTTGTGTGGCCATTGGTGCACATTTAGGGCAGACCATGTTCCATTCTTTTCCCTCTAAAACTCCCTACATGGTTATGAGAAACCATGTGGTTTGGGAGGCACAATTTTTACTAACTATTCATCTCAGTGATTTCTTCCACCGACTAGGGTTTCAAGCTCCGAACAAGCCCCAAACACCCCAAACACCCCCTAAGTTCTCCATGAACTCATTAGGCATCCATAAATGTCCCAAGATAAATAATTATATGGGAATTTAAAGGATCTATACCTCATAGAAAAATTTGTTTCTTTCAAGTCATCACTATTGTGATCCAAGAAATAAGGTTATCAAAACTATCCCTTCTTATCATGATCTCTCTCTCTCAATCACTCTCAGTCAGGATGATCTCTCAAAATAGAAGTGATGCCTCCCAAATATAATTTCCAAAATTGAGTCACCACGGGATAATGAAGGTGTTGAAATTATTTAGAACACTTATATATGAAAATAAAACTAATAATCACCATATTGAAACAATTGAACAACAAACCAAAAACACAAGGTTACTCCATGGGAAAAGGGCAGATCGTGTAAGGTTCATCCCCTCTATGTAAGGGCTACACACTCCCTCATATAATGGAAAAACCACCAATGT
Organism: Viscum album; assembly: GCA_963277665.1. Classification (NCBI taxonomy): domain Eukaryota; kingdom Viridiplantae; phylum Streptophyta; class Magnoliopsida; order Santalales; family Viscaceae; genus Viscum; species Viscum album. Next base: position 123,547,735 of record OY728146.1, on the reverse strand, counting down.
AATGGTCCTAAAAACCATTTTTTCAAGGTGGGACAAACCCCCTATATAAAGGTCATGCACCCTCTATATGAGGTTTATTGATCTTTATATAAAGGTAATCAAGTAGCTATGTAAATGTTAGAAGAAGCAGCTACATTAAGGTAAACCCCTACCTTGATGAGTTAAGTTCCGAAGGGAATATGAGTAAGAGTAAAGATAGTAACACACATTGGTAACCTAAAAATCATGTGAGGGTGAATGAATTCCATACATAAGGGTAATATGAAACCTCATGTAGGGGTAAGATATACATCACATAAGGGACATCCTAGGCTAAACCAATGCCCTTGTAAATTTATACACAACAAAATATATAATGGTAAACCAAAAAATATTATATTAAATGTCACACCCCAACCCAAATTTACTTTTATTTATTTTCTTTTTATTTATTTCTTGGTGTTTGATCTTTCAGACGAGGTTCGTCTTGAGTTACCAGTGAAAGTATTTTTGTTTTAGAGGTTTTGGGTTAATTTTTTCCCTGTTCATGGTTAGTTTTCATGGTTTAGGGATAAATCATACATTTAGTGGAATTAGAGGGTATTTTCAGTTAATTTTATTCTTGCATGATTTGTCTTCCATGACCTTTACATTGTTTGGCCCAAACTATTCAAGGCAAAGGAGTGACCCTATGACCTGTTGGTGGTGTATGGTACAAGGTGCATAGGTTGTGCAAAATTATTATAAACCATGATAAAAGTGTGTGGGAGGCTCTATAATTTTCACAGAGCTAATTTACATGGATGGAACACTATTTCCCAAACTATGTGGCTAGCATATGCGGGTGTCTCTTCCTTCCATTAGGGGAATACGATCGACACATGGTTCAACAAAACATGCAGAGAAACCATGTGACCTATCCAAATTCTTAAAAACTTGAATTTCATATCTTCACCATTTCCCCCCCAATTCAGGTTTATCCTCTCCCACTTTAGCTAGGAGAACCATGGGGCTCCTATACCCTAGTACCTTGTCTCTCCTTCCTCCATTGATTCTCCTCCAAGTTTCCTAGGTAAGTTTCTTTGGTTTTTTTGTAAATTTACTACTCTTTTTCTCTTCCTATCTTGTTCATATTGGTTATTCTTGGCTTAGATCCATCTTGGATGAATCATGGGGGTAGAGGGATGATGTTGAATTGTGTTTCATTGATTTTAGGGTGTCCATTTTTTCTATGGGTCTATGTTCTTACTTATCCTAGATTTTGATCACATTTGCACACCGTTGAGGTAGGTGTTTTAATAAATTTCCTTCTAAAAAATATCATTTGATTCTTTAGATATCTTAAATATTTTTTAAATGTGTTGTTAATGTTTGTTATGTGATAGTTTAATTTACTGTTGTGTTTCCATGTTGTAAATTTTATGAAAACATATTTTTCAAAGGTTTTCCTTAGTTATACTTATATAGATGTATACATGGTGTTTGATAAAATGTAAATTGACATTTTTAAGTGAAATTGAGTAATTTGGGATTGTCTTTATTCTTGGTTGTGGTTTAATAATATAGTTTCTTGTTAATTGATCCTTGTGTGTGGTAGTGATTCCTTTTATGGGCTCACTCATGTGTGGATCCTTCTAATTGGTTGTAAAACCCTTTTTGATTATTTAATTGGAACCTTGGGTATTTTTATGGTTTTACATATATATGATGTTGGATGCAGGCATATCCATTTGTGCACGAGGTGTACATATGGATAAGAACACACTCATATAAATAAAATTACATAAAAATTTCCATCTTGAACCCCATTTTTCAAAACACACTTCTTTCATTTTTCTTTCTCTCTTACAATCCATCTACCAAATGTTTTTCCTAAAAACTCCAATTTTTTTCTAAATGTATTCATGGTTTTTAAATGCCCTTAAATGTGTTTTTTAAAATTTTTATTCCAAATCATGGACTGTTTATAACCTTGAGGTGTAATTTGGTAACTAAATGGAATAAAATGATCATTTGGAATTTTCCAAGATTAAATAATGTTCCCACATTGGATTTGGAAATTATTTGTTAAAGAAAGGTATTTTCATTTAGAATGGTTCTTAATTTTGAAATTGTTAAGTCCTATTTGGCACCTTGTGATGTTTTGGAAATTGGTTTTAAATTTATTTGACATGTAGACTTGGTTGGCACTTTTGGAAAGGTTTTATGTATGACAGACACCCCTATAGTCATCCTTCCATTGATAGGGCCTTCACATTTTTGGTGTTAGGGATTGGGAAAGGCATGCACAATGAAATTAGTGAGTTGTGACTAATTCCAAGCATGTGATGACCTCCTCAATATACTTTATACTATTATCATGGGATTACTAGATGTTATATAAAGTATTTAGTGATGATTTCTTTCTAGTACTTATTAGATGAATTATAAACCCCTAGATAGAGGATAGTCTTGAAGGGATTTTCCATTGGTGATGCTAATTTAGAGTAGTCAGGTTGGTTATTGACTATGGAGTTGCACCATATGCTGAAAGGTGGTTCTAAACTGAGTACATCTAGGGTTTAATTTTAGGGATGTTTAGGAAACACCCATGATTACATATGTGAATGTTCCTATCTTATTTTTAGATCACTTTGGTTACTTGTTCATTTATTATTTTTTTGTTAATACTTTTACTATTTTCCTTTATTTATAGTTTTTTTACAATAGCATATTTTTTTCCCATAGTCTTGTTTTACTATTCTTTTATAAATTTTATGTGTTATGTTATCAACTTGGATTTTTTTTCAAATAGGGTTTTAAAAAATAAAAGATGTGTTTGTATATTTAAATGATAAAACCCTATTTCTTATCTATATTTTCAAACTAGCATTTATAGACTATTTTAGGGAAGGACATGTATGGATTCTATGGTACATACCTACTGAGATGTTTTATTTTCACACCCAACTTGTGCCACCCAAAGTTGGTATACCTGATCTATTTTTCATGTTAAGATTTGGTTTATGGTTAACTGTGGAGTGGGATAGTTCTTATAGATAGTGGTGAACAAGAGGCCATAGGGTGATCATGTTAGTTCTGGTTGGTTACAGTTTTTTTAGTTTTCTATTTTTTTTATACTACTACTGTTTCTAGATCTATTATTGAATTTATTTCATTCAGTGATTTATAGATTCTCGTTTTTATGTTGTATACTCTGTATTACATTATTTATTTTTATTTATTATAGGAAAAATTATTCCCAAATGTTTTATCTTTGATAATCTAGACTATTTTCCATCCCCAAAGCATCTTGAACTCCTCTTGGTACTTGAAATAGATTGGATTAGGTGACCGGTTCAGGGTTGACATGGGTTGGTTCATGAAAAAATGGTATCAAAATATCCCTTGTCATTTAGGGTGTGAGGAAGATTGGATATATAACTATCAGAACATGAAAGGTAGGAGTGAGAAGATCATTATGAACTCTTACTCATTCTAGGATTTAGGTTAATAGGGGTTGTATTGTACTAGAGTCTTTTATTTTAATTTTTGGGTTAATTATATTGGTGCTTGTTTGGTTTGTGTGGTTTGGGGAATGACAATGAAAGTAAACTAGTGTTACACGATGATCTTGCATGGAGTAGAGATCTATGTTGAGACCAAGTGAATGATTTAAGATACATCCAATGGCAAGTTCTAGAATATGGAACAGTCCTCTAAACTATGTGTTTGGGTTATACATGGACACTAGTTCTCTATTTCAGGAGTTTTGGTGTGAGTGATATTTTGGTTTCAATTTATTTGGTTTGAGTTTATTTTGAATAAAAAATTTTTTTTGGACAAAAAAATTTGAAAAGAAAAATGGTTTCAGGGAATTTTTTATTTTAAAAGTGGGATTGGGTGTTTAGATTAGATTTGGAAGCAGGTTTTGGTATTTTAAAAGAAACCTTCGAATAAAGTTATTTTGAATTTGTAATGGAAATGGTAATTTTTAAAAAATATTTTTTTTTTCTCTATGATGTTTTGATTTATGAGTTTTTTTGGGTGGAGTTATGGTTTGATGTTGATTTTATTTTGTGTTTATCATGTTATATAGAGCATTCCACCCAGAAACATCCCAAATGTTTATAGAGAGTCTCTTCCATTCTTTGGCCTTTCCCAGACTCCTAGTGGGGTAGTAGCGTCAAGTTATTATCTGATGTTTCTAGTTTTACATGGTGATAGAGGTCCATTAGAGGTTTTAGAGTGTCTTGAGAAAGTATAAGGTGCTTTAAGGTATTTTGGAACTCACAAATCCATGAGGCTACAATCTATCCTGGGTTCATTTTTGGGTCTATGATTGGATCAGAGGAAGGTGATTTTCCTATCATCATTGAAAGTTGGAATTTTTTAGAGAGTCTTTAAGACCACTTTTATCCAATGGTTTATACTTGAGTAGGTGAATGTGAAGAAATTGGAAGAGTTCCTGGTTGTTTAACAAGGTTAATGGATGATGAAGGACTATTTTGATCATTTTAATGATATGATTTCATTTTCTTTGGAGATTGGTTCAAAGGATCTATTGAATATACCTATCTTCTTTTGGCGTCTTCTTCTAGATATTAAAGACTTAGTTATCTCATTTGGGAAAAAACTATTCATAAAGTTATTATATGAGTATTTGATGGTCAAGATGGGTTTAAGAGGGTAGTTTGTAGCATTTGGCAATCTATTTTACCTTAGAACTCATGAGGGTTCCCCATCTGGCAAGGAGTGTAATCCAGAGGAACCCATTTTTATGAAGTATCCTTTATTAGTACATTTTTCTCATCAATAGGACCTCTCCCTTGTGTGTTTCCATTGTGGTTAGTTTATCCATTCAAAACCCTATTGTTGTAATACTATAATGGTTCTCCGACAATGTGGCCATTTGGGTCTCTTGGAGAAGTTCACCAAGCATCATTTCTAGAAGAGGAAGTCTCAGGTTGAGGATTATAGCTCTTGAATGTGGGGAAGGTGATGCTTCAAGACACCAGGGCTCTAACCATAGGCCCCAAAGTGAATCTCTTCAAACAGTTACAAATTTTTTGTTATTTGAGTGTTTAACCATATTTTGTCCCCAATTTTGGGGTGAGAATGGTTTAAGTTTCCCCATTGTAGTTTTATTTGTTTATGAAAGTCCCCTTATGTTGTGAAAGGATTGGTGTCCTCATTTTCTTGTAGTTTTTTTGGTTTCACTTTGTGTTATGAAACTTGTGTGGTTATCCTTTTGGGGATCATTTTTGGTTTTGGATTGTGCTCATTTTGGGGATGTTCGTATCTCGTGGAAATAATGATTTCTGGTTTGACTTGATGTTTGGTTTTAGATTTTTACATTGGGTCCCCTTTCATGTAGAGTTAATCTAAGTAATTAGAATTTTAAATAGTTGGGATACCCACTATGGATCTTCTTGTGGTTTTCTATAGAGTTTTCCAGGTGTGAATTGTGGAGTTGAAAGGTTACATCAAGGTTTGTCGTTTCGTTTGGACTCATTTAGTTTTGGGTTCTATCTTTGTTCCTCATTTGGTTGGGTGAATTTTTGGGGGAATAAAGTTTTTTTTGGTGGGGAGAATTATCACACCCTAAACACATTTTTATTTTATTTCATTAATTTTTATTTATTTCTTGGTGTCTGATCTTTTAGATGAGGTTTGAGTTGAGTTCTTAATGATAATGTTTGAGTTTTGGAAGTTTCAGGATATTTTTGGCCCTATTCATGGTTATTTTTCATGATTCAGGGAGAAACCATGTGACTAGTGGAATTATAGGGTGTTTTCAATTCATTTTGTCCTTACATGGGTTTTCTTGCATGAACTATGCATGGTTTGTCCCAAACCATGTGAGGAAAAAAAGTAACCCTACAACGAGTTGGTGGTGTATGGGATTTGGAACACGACCTATGCATGGTTAATAGAAAAAATGAGGTAATCATATGATAGGCTCTACAATTTTGATAGAGTTGATTTTCATGGTTGTTACATGGTTTCCCAAATTGTGTGACCAGACCATGTGGGTGTCCCTTCCAGTAGGGGGTGCATAGTCGGTGCATGGTTTGTCAAACCATGTGAACTAACCATGTAACTTATCGAGATTCTTAAAAACATGAATTTAATATTTTCCCCTCTTTTTAAATCTTCAATATGGGTTTATCCATCCCCACTCAACCTAGGAGCACTGTGGGGATCCTAAAACCCCCTCCCTTGGCTCTCCTTCTTCCATTATTTCTCCTACAAGGTTCCTAGGTATATTTCTTCAGATTTTTGGTCAATTTTCTCTTCCTTTTCTCTCCAAATATTATTCTTGTTGGTTATTCTTGGTTTGGATCCACATTCGATGAAACCTATGGGTAAAGGATGATTTTTTTTAATGTTTCTTTGATGTTAGGGTGTGCAGTTTGTCTTTTAGGCTTAATACCTCCTTCTCCTAGAGTTTTATCGCATTCAGGCATCGTTGAGGTAGGTGTTTCCATCCATTTCCTTTCCAAAACATTATATTTGATTCTTGATCTCTCTTAAATAATTTTTAAATGTATTTTTCATGCTTATGGTGTGATAGTTTAATTTATTATTTTGTTTTAATGTTGTGAATTTGGTGAAAATGGGGGTTTTAAAGGATTTACTTAGTTATAGTTATATAGATTCATAAAATGTGTTTGATAAAATGAAATTCCCCCTTTTAAGTAAAATTTAGTACTTTTAATTATGTGATAGTGATTCCTTTTTATGGTTTCACTCACGTAGGGATCCTTGTGGTTTTCTTAACACCCTTTGTGATTCTTTAATTGGAACCTTGGGAATTTTTATGGTTTTCCATATATACACTAATATATGTGAGAATATCCATGTGTTCACAGTGTGCACATATGGATAGACACACATGAATGTAAATAGTATTCCATAAAAATGTCCATATTGAACCCCCATTTTCAAAACATTCTTCTTCCCTTTTTCTTTATCTCTTCTACTCCAACTCCCAAATGGTTTTCGAAAAAATTTAAAATGTTTTCTAAATGGAGTATTGGTTTCTAAATGACCTTAAATGTGGTTTTTCAAATCATTTCATGTTTGGAACCTTGAGGTTTAATTTGGTAAATAAATGAAATAAAGCCTCATTTGGTATTTTCCAATATTGAATAATGTTCCCACCATGGATTTGGAAATAGTTTTAGAAATAAATATATTTTCGTTGTTAATGGTTCTTAGTTTTGAAATTATAAAGTCTTGGTTGTAACCTTGTGATGCTTTAGAAATTGGTTTTAAATTCATATTATGTGTAGGCCTTATTATAACTTTTGGAAAGGTTCTATGTTTGATGGGAACCCTTATGACAACCCTTCCATTAATAAAGCCTTCATATAGTTGGTGTTAGGGATTGGGAAAGGGATGCCCGGTGGCCTCAGTGAGTTATGTATAATTCCAAGCGCGTGATGACCTACTCAATATCCTTTATACTATTATCATGGAATTCCTAAACATCATCTAGAGCATTGAGTGATGATTTATTTCTAGTCCTGATTAGATAGATTATAACCCCATGGATAGAGGATAGTCTATGTGGGCTTTGTCACTAGTGAGGCTAGTTCAGAGCTTCCAGGTTGCTAATTGACTTTGGAGGTGCACCATATGTCGGAAGGTGGGTCCAAACCAAGTACATACAGGTATTAATTATAGGGATGTTTAGGAAACTCCCATTATTACATATGTGTATGTTTCTATTTTATTTTTGTAGCATTTTTATGACTTTTTCCATTTAGTAATTGTATACTTATACTTGAACTATTTTCTTTTATTTCTAGATTTGTATATTATACCCTGTTATTTTATTTTCTTCTTATTTTCACTTTCTTTTATACATTTTTATGGTTGTGTAATCAAATTTTAATTTGGTTTTCAAACATGTTTATTTTAAAAAGGAATGATGTGTTTTGATCTTTAAATGATAAAAACTATATTTCTTATATATATTTTCAAACTAGCATTTATATAATTTTTCTAGGGAATAAAATTTATTAATTATATGGTGATTATTTAATAATAAGTTTTATTATCACACCTTACTTGTGCCACTTGGTTTTGGTAGACCTGAGATATTTTGCAGGTTCCGATTTGGTTTAGTTTTTCCTATAGAGCGGGCTGGTTCTTATGGATGGTGATGACCAAGGTTATAGGGTGATTATGTCTATTCTGGTTTATCCCAATTTTGTTTTTGGTTTTATATTTTGTTCTTATTCTATTGAATATATATATGCTTTTTATTTTTTTTTTAATTTATTGATTTATGGATTCTTATTTTTATGATTCATAATGTGTTTTTATTTCTTTATTTTTTATGGGAAAAATCATTCGAAATTGTTTTATCTTTGATGTCCAACTCTAGTTTCCAGACCAGGAGGATCCAGAACGCCTCTCAGGCCTTGTCGTGGATCGAATCAGGTGACTAGTTTTGGGGTTCCCTAGGTTTTTTTGTGACATAAAATCATGAAAAAAAACAAAAACAAAAACAAAAATAAAAATCATGCATATTAAATAAAGTATTTAATTAACTGCAAAAAAGGGGAAACTAAAATTAACAAATCTCCAACTTAGAAATTAAATGCAGAAAGGATTTAATATGTGACATAATTATAATGAAAATCTTATTCATCTTTAAAATATATTATATATCCCATTTATTTTAAAATGTAATCATATGTGGAATCTGATGAAAAATATACTTAGGGATGGATTGGATCTATAATTTATTACATAATAAAAAATTCCATCCACATCCACTGGGAATTGATTTATTCCTATATAGTGACTTGATTCCTAAAAATCAGTTACATGGTTGAAATTAAATCTTTCACTACTATATACAAGTTTATCTATAATAAAACATAAAAAATTAATCAATTTTAATAAAAAATTAAATTTTTTAGTAAATATCTTAATTTCAAACAGTCATTTAAACTTGATATTGATGGAAGTTTGAATATATATATATATATATATATATATAAACAAAATTTCTTATAATTCGATCAATCATTAAGATATATATTATTTCCACCAAAATCCCTAAACCTAAAACTATTTTAATAATTTATATTAATCATCACAGTAATATTTCAATTAAAAATAAATACAAATTTCCTAAATATTTTTTATAAAATATATAACAAATGTGACACATAATAATTCATCATTTTAGTATAAAAAATACATATTTCAATTAACTATTATAAGAATAAAGTTTTTTCTCACACACTGAACAAATATAAGTAAATTTTTCATTAAAGAACACTTTTAGAACAAAATTACAGAGAATTTTCATAAAAAAGTTATTGAGAACATGTAAAAAAATTCTATATCACATGAATTACTGTTTCTATTTTTAATGAAAACTCTAATGTGGTATAGGTTCAATGCATAAATATATGAATACATTTTTTTAGTAATAATAATTTACATTTTATATACATATAAAGATGTCAGTTTCAATAGTATGGGTCCCTATCTAAGAATGAACTAGAATGTGCTTGAAATGAGATGCCTATTTTAGTTTCATTGTTTTAATCACTTATTCTAATCAAATTATGTATTATAGTGGTTGGGATGATCACCATAGGGAATATTTTTTGGAAAATTTAATATTTTCTTAAAAGGGTAAAATAGTAAATTAATTATTATTATAAATTTATATAAAAAATTAGGATTCTCCATTGAAAACAAAATGGGGTGTTTACAATAGGGTAGTGTTTAAACACTTTTTGAGTGTGGTTTCATGGTGCATAATGGTGGAGAGATAAAATTTAGAATAAATAATATAGTAATTTTATCAATATTTGACCAAGATCCCCAATTTATAATGTCATTCTAGAGGAGGTAAGGGGGATATATAGGGTTTATGGAGGATGCAACCACCATGGATAGAGAGCCTTTATTAGAGAATGAACGATCATTTCCAGAGATTAGGACTAAAAAAGCAAGATGTATGGTTCTTTACACTAAATAATTATTTTTTTTTTATATTTATATCATGTTGTTTTATTTTAAAATATTAAAATTCTAAAATAAAACTTAAATATGTTTTTCTTAAAAATTATAGGAATCTACCAACCTTTGAATTTCAAAAAACAAATGCATGAATATTGAGAAATCTCAGAGAGAAAATTTAGTGTCTATTTCAGAATAAATTAATAATTTTTTTATTTGAATGAATAATGAACCCTATCGTATTTAATTGGAATGTTCTTGATGATATGGATCTAATCCCTTTATAATCATTCAAAATAGAGTTAGTAATTGGGAGAAAAGTTAGATATAAGGTTTTAAGAATTATCTATTTTCTCTAAAATTTGAGGAAATTAAATTGTGGTTGTTCAGAAATGGAGCATAGATATATAATAAAGGGTAAAAATATATAATCCTCTGAAATGGGTGAATATTTGAGACATAACTCTAGTAAAACCACAATGGGAGGTGATGGTAATGATGATGGTCCTGTGAAGAGCATAGTGGGAGGCGTGGACCATTTGATCTATGATTATACGACACACATGTCTCCACATAAAAAATAATTTTAAGGGAGTGAGTGTAACTGTATTAACTTGGGAAACACTCACTCATCCATTTTATCATCCAATTAAACAATTCTAATCGTGCCATGTCATCCCTTTCTAGGGGTGACATGACTGATGCTATTGATAAATCATGACCAGTTAATAAAATCAATCAGATTGGGATCTGTATGAACATGTTTTCCATATAGTGGATGAGATACTAATGATTAGGGTCCTTTATATCCAATTCATTTTACTACATACCCCATGGAAATGTTAACCACTTGAGGACAACACAAATTATTCTAATTCAAACTCTATTCGTTGTTCAATCTATGATAATATGGACATGGTTTATAAACATAGAAGGTATGGTGTGGTTCTCTAGAGTGTCACACGTAGCGCATGGTGGGTTACATATATCACCCATCCTCATTTTTACAGAGGAAAATTCACACTTGGGGGGTAAATTTCCTGGACTTTTTTGAAAAAAAAAATCATCGGGCTCTTCTCGATATCCGAGACACAATGAAACCATGTTTGGGGATTTTTTAAGGTGTTTGATAGATGGATTAAATAAAGGATGATTAATTGAATTTGAAGAATTATTATAATTAAATAATAATAATTTTTCTTAGTTTAAACAAGTGGTCAAGTGAAAGATATCCACCAGTCATCGAGTATTATTAGAATAAAAATGAGGGACTCTATGAAGTGTTAATTTTCAAATCAATAAGTGAGTATCCTAATCTATCCATGTATTATATTATTATTTAAAAATAATAATATTTTTTATGTTTTTTCAAATTTAAGTGAGGAATTGAAATTAATTACATAGATGACATGATTTACCATGGGAGGTGTCGACAAGTCCATGTTTATGAACAAATGGTTGTGATATGTGGTTTATAGAAAAGGTGATGAAAACATTAAATTTTTTAATGAAACTCTCTAAAATATGTTGAAAAAACTTATAGATATTGTAAAATTCATTATGAAATAGTAAATTTTAGGTGATGAATTTATGAGAAAGGTTTGTGATATAAACAATGATTTAAAGGTAAGATAATTACATTATAAAAGGGGATAATCATGAAGTTAGAAAAGATTAAATAGATTTATAGGCTAATTACCTGAATGAATAAACAATTCTTGAGTTAAATATAAATTTAGTTAAAAGTTTCATCAAGAATTAGTTCATCATAGCAAATAGAATGATATAGATGTTTTTATTTATATAAATTAATTTCACTTATTATGACCAATAAATGTGGATTTAAATATTAAATCATAAAGTATGGTACTAATGACTAATGTTATAAGTCATTAAAGAAGATTACGTGATGTGACATTTTTTATAAATAATTATTATCCAAATGATGGAATATGATCATAAAGAAAAATATATTTCTTATAGAATGTCATATAATTAAAGTAAATATGATGATGAATGATAACACAAGCTCTATTGTCTAAGGTTATGGAATATTTATAATAAATATTCCAAATAAATATGAGAATTAGCTAGGAAATATAATGAAGAAACTTTGGTTACTTAAGGTGACACATATGTAACTCAAAGTGTGGAAAAAAATACCAACCTAGATCCATTGTTCTTAGAAGAATAATTCAATAAAAATATTTATCATTATTGAATTATTATCACTATATTTTATTGGTATGATGCAAGACCCAAGACATGATAAACGTTTTAGTACAATGTTCATGAGATAAAAAAATCCCTTTAATTAAATTATAATATTTTAATAAATAAAATTAGAAAATTATATTCATCATAACAACCATAACTTGTTCTAATAAACTCATAACAATATAGGAAATCACCATAATATTAAACATTGGGGAATTATACTCTGAAAATAATGAAAAATATATAAAAAAATTTCTATTATAAATAAAATACTAAGAAATGGAATATACCTGATATAAAAATTATGAGAAGTATATAAATGATTTTAGATGTCCAAAAGAAGTTTTTATATTAAGGGTAATACGACTATTAGAAGGGTTTGGTTACAATTGGAATTAGACTTTTGTAATAATAATGTAATCGTTATACATAAAAGTTTCCAATAAAATAAATAAATTCACTTAGTAAAAATGTAATTTTTAATCATTAATAATCTATATTTATCAATGAATAATAATATAATTACACACATATGTATTATGTTATAAATAAAATTTATTAAAACACCTTTTCAAATTTTTGAAACAAAACCCATGATTTTGAAACACAAAAATAGTTTTATTTAATAAATTAATTTCTCATATATTGAAAATTATTTTCATAAAATACTTTAAATTTGGATTCAATACATAAAAATTAGTCATTGGTAATTTTTTTAAAATTTAATGAGAATATTTTTTTTGGTAAATATTAAAATACGACATGAATATAAAGTAAGCATTTTGAATTAATTATGGTTTAAAAATAATTTAATTATTAATATAAGTGATTATTAGACTAAAAATAATTCAATTTATTAAAATATTTCATTTTAATGATTTAAAATCAATTTCTAAACCTATAATGGACTTTTTAATGTCTAAAATGGAAAATAAGGTTTTAAAAACAATTATTTTAGAAGAAATTATTTTCCATTTCCAAAGTAATATATAAAATTATAGTTTGGTTGATAAACATAAAAATTAAAAAAAACATGTATTAAATGTCAATTACTATGGTTTAAAATCATGGTAAAGCTAATAATTTTTCATTTTCCATAGCCAATATTTTCATGTCAAAAAATACAAAAAATTATTAAATAATTGTCCCTGAATTGGAAAAAAAATCCACACATCCCCCCATTAATTTTCAATCCAAAATAAATGATCATGGTTCTCCTATTAAATTATCACTCCAAAGTACCTCCAAAAAGTTATTAAGTTTTTAAGATGTTTTTTATCATGCTTTAAAATGCTACATTGCATGGTAGGGGTTCATAATCTCTTATCTCACTTTATTTGTGTAATCATTTAAATTTCCATTTAATTTCAATGTAAAATTTTATTATGATACATTTTTATAAATTTATTAATTCATTATCAATTTTAGATCACCATTACCTCTCATTATACCAGCTTTACTACAACCACAAATTGTAATATGTTAGATTTTTTTTCATTTGGATGTCTTATGATTTGCACGTGAAAATGTTTGAAGCTTATGTAAAGATGAGAAGATTTGTGAGTAAAGTTTCCACCATGATGTGGTGATTCACCATAGTGAGTCAAGATTTTTTGGAGTGGATATAGAAAATAGTAAGAGTGGAGATTAAATTTATGTTTTGATGGCATTTTTTCGATAATTATACCTATGGAAAATAACTATGCATTTATATATTGTGTTCTAAGTTGTGGTTCCCATAGTTGAAGATGTATTTAATAGTATATTATCAAAATGGGACAAATTTTAATAACACATCATGGAGCTTGTCATTTTTGGTTTACGAATTCCCTATGGAATTAAGGGAGGCTCAATGTGTGTTTTGTATAAACCGTGGTAAAACAAAAGTGAAAGAAACTAATTTATTATATGGGTATAAAAAACATAAAACTAAAATGTACCATTCCATGTATTTAGGTGTTTTTTATTGATAGAATACCTATGTAAAATGACGTACCATTCTATTAGAGTTTTAGAGGCTGTAGAGGTTGATGGTTTAAGAATCAAGATTTGTGAAGATGGTGCAAGATATAAATGTGAGTGTGGTGGAAGCGATGAAAAAGGGTGTGTCTTCATTGAAAATGTGTTTCAATTTGGTAAAACACAATTAAATTTGAATAAATAGAGTTTATGAGAATTTTTTCTGGTTTAGAACCTCTTAAACTATTTTGATAGTTATAATACAGATCACAATGAATCAAATAGATCTCAATGGGAGATATATAATGAAAGATAATACAAGGGTTGGTTATTAAGGTTAGATAATTTGAAAATTTATTATAATTATGAATTTGAAATTCAAAATTCTTAAAGTATACCTTTTTTGATTGCATTGTAGAAATGTAGAAGGAATCAAACAAACAAAAAAGAGAGTAAGTGGAAGGTTGCAGATTTCAGATCAAAGGATCAATAATGATGAATGTAAAATTTATAGTATTGATTAATAAAGTGTGATTGATCATAATTAAATTTAATATCATTCTTAAAATATTTTTTTTCATATATTTTAATATATTAATGTGAGGTGTGGAGAAACATGAAGAACACCCTTGATGTTTTGTGTGGATTAATTTGTTTAAAATATTATAATATGAATATGTGTGTTGAATTTATCATTATATACCTCTTGAAAGAAGTACATGGATGGTAGGAAGAGATCATAGACCTTGGATGAGTAGTGAAATATTTTTAGATCTATAAACACATACTTATTTAGCAGTGATTTATTGATATATAAACACACAATTGATATATTCTCATTGGATATATCCCAATACAAGTGAATCAAGTAAAATCTCTTTGTTCTTTCTCATTTATATTTATTTATTTTTAATTATACATGTTTAAAAAACATAAAAAAATTCAAGATGTATTTATTAACATGAAGAAAAAATATGGTTAATTTAAAATTCATGAAGAAATTTTAAGACACTATAATTCACCCGCACTCTTAGGGTGTAACAGTACCTCAAGATACAATAAGTTATATAATAGCCATATGTTATTTCTTGAAATTTTTGGAAGAAATATACTATCATAGATAATCTTATAAAAGAAAATTGAGTAATATTATTTGATTTATTCAACTATAATATATGAAATAATAGAATAATATATCATCTATGATCTCTTGGAATCAACATATACTCTATAGTGGTTCATGAGATATAAGAAAGTTAACCCACTAGATGATTAATGACATAAGTTGAAAATAAGTTTCTAAATGATGATGCTAAGGCTAATAAATCTTTATCGAGAGTATTATCTAACCAAATTTCTATGAAAGTGTTGTATTATCCAACAATAAAATGAATTTGTGATAAAATTTAAAACAATTATGAAGCTGATATCAAAATGAATAAAGAAAAATTTAAAATACTGTAGGACATGTTTGGTGACTTGAAAATGAATTATAGTGAAAATGTGAATAGTTTATTTAACTATATAATTAAATTTATTATTTCAATACTTGTAATTGTTCATGAGATCAAGTATTTTGATACTGTGAAGAAAATCATAATAAGGGTACCTCCAATATACAAGCATAATTTGTTTGAATTTGAAAACAAATAAATCATGGGGAGTTATATCTTGATGACTTACACGATAAGATAGTTGGATATAATATGTGGGTGAAAAAATATAGATATATAGAAAATTTATAAAAATAAATTATATTCAAAGTAGTTTAAATGAAATAGTTTTTGAGATACTAAAATTTAATAAGAAATAAGTGATGATTTCTCATCACTCATGGAAATGAATTTCAAAAGAGGTAAAGAAATAATTTAAGGTAAGTTAATTTTTTCTTACATTCCCTATATAAAGGTTGTACATATCAATGATATATTACCAAATAATTTTTATCAAGTGGATATTTATTTTTAATAATATCCAAAATAGAATAAGTTTCCTCATAGAAGGAATTTCAATCCTAGAAATTCATGTTCCATGAATATTCATAGTAAGTTTTGGTTAGTAATGAAAAATATAATGCTGATGATAATCCATTGACAAGTATTGAGACTAAGTTCATCTAAAATACTAAATATGTAATTATGCCTTTAGTAGAGATGTTTATAATTGAATTAGAATACAAGGATTAATAAGAGAGAGTTTTTGATCTTCATGTATAATTGGATGGACAACTTGAGGATCCTGATTTATAGATAAATAAGAACATAAAAATTATGTGTTTTTGAATGATAATTTATGCTATGTCAATGAGCTTGAAGTAGAAGTTGATTGTATTAAAAATTAGTGCAATAATGTGAGAAGAATCAAGTGAAGTCTAATGAAGTAGGGTATTATAGATTTAAGATTAAAGAACAAACCAAGATAATTAATTATCATAATATATCTGTTAATAATAATATTAAAAAAATCAAAATACTTGAGGAGGAAGTCATATCATTTAGAAAGAAGATTGAATTAGAGATTAAAACATATTATTTGAAGAAAAAGTATAATTTTCTCAGATTAAGTTTTAAAAGAAAGGGTGGATCAAGGCATAAAAACCTTTGAAGAGATGCAGAGTGCTAAAAGGCCAAGTTTTATAGGTAAAATAGGTGTTGGGTATGATGGTCAAATAATAAAGTAAAAGTCTATAAATATTAATAGAACATGGTTGAAGAATAAACAATGTAGTACTCAACTATTATGAACTTATCACTGACTAAGGAGATATATGGAGAGAAAATAATAATAAGATTTTCC
The DNA here is from genome assembly GCA_963277665.1 of Viscum album. Taxonomy (NCBI): domain Eukaryota; kingdom Viridiplantae; phylum Streptophyta; class Magnoliopsida; order Santalales; family Viscaceae; genus Viscum; species Viscum album. The sequence continues at coordinate 123,530,809 of OY728146.1, read as the reverse complement.
ACTCATGAAGTTTCCATTTTGTGTCTTCTTAGGCCACAAAATATATTACTTTGGAGAATCTGAAAGTTATATATGAAGTGAATATATTTGAATTCGACAAAGGAGAGTGGGATTATACTCTTCATATTGAATAAGAAATTATTTCCATAGTTACTATTTTAATTGATCAAAATTTGGGTATAAAGATATAAATTGTAGGAATATAATAGGAAGATATTATTTTGGAAGATAGAGTAATGTGGGTGTAAAGAAATAAAACTTAATTCCTTTTAAGAACTTGTTTTATCCTATTGAAGAATAAGAATTTGATCTAATTTCTTAGCTAAAAAATTAGAAGAGACCAATAAAAGTCTCAAATAATTTGCTTTTATCTTGTAAGTAAAAGAAGAATATTGATTAGGAAAAATTGGATAAAATTTCCTTGAATTCCTAAAATAATATAAATACATGTATTCTTAATAATGGTGTTTATCTCATATAACATGTAATATGAATCTATAAAAGAATTTAATGGTTAGAATTTATGGAACTATGTGATTCAGAAATGAGAGATCTTAGAAGATTAATAGTAGTGTCAAAACTTTTATGGTTGGTGATGAGTTAAAGAATACAAATGTTATTTGTGTTAATAGACTTAATAATAATTTATTGATAATTAGTTATCTTTATAACTTAGGTTTATAAGTCACATTGAGTTTGAAGGGATAAAAAATCAAATACATGTATGGGAATTCTATGATAAAAGGTTAGAGGATAAATAAAAAATGTATCAGGTAAAAATAAAAAAAAAATACTTGTTTTCTAATAGTGTAAGAAGAAAATATATTGTGGAACTTGTAGCTAAACCATGTTAATTAATATATTAAGAAGAAATGATCAAAATTTAGGGCTGCAGTGGATATTACTAAGTTGGAATGTGATTAGGAAAAGATTTATAATACTTGTATATGAAGAAATATAGTTCAAAATATGTATCCCCCAATAAAAGAGAAGTTATTAGGTTTATTAAATTTGGTTCACACTAATGTGTGTGGTCTAATTGGGTAGTATTGAATTAATAGTGAGGGGTATTTCATATCATTTTTTGATGATTATAGTAGCATGGGATGTGCTATGTTTATTTTATCAACGATGTAAGTGTTGGATTACATTAAATGTTTTTGAATAATAGTAGATAATGAAATTGAAAGAACTATGTAGATTTTGATATCGAATAATAGAATGGAGTATACATATAATGATATTAAAAATTACCTTAAAATTTATGGTTTTAAACATGAAGTATATTCTATTATTACTCCATAACTAAATAGGGTTATGGAAAGAAGAAATCACATGGTAAAAAATACGGGGAAGATATTTTTGATAGATAGTGGAATATCACATCACTACTGAAAAGAAGTAGTTCAATTTGTTATATATATAAAATATAATATTAATCAGTATAGGGGTAGAGAAGACACCATATGAAATCTGTAATAGAAGGAAACTTTTTTGAAGCATCACAAGGTTTTTAGAAGAAAATGTTTCACCCAAAATAATGAAGGAAATTAAGGAAAATATAGTGTTACATCATGTATAGGTATTTTCCTAGGCTACTCAATAAAATTTAAGTTATATAAGTCTTTCAATAAAATACTCAATAATATTTTTTTAGAGAAGTGATGTAAAATTAGTTGAGAATAAATACAAAGTAGATTATAGAATTTCTATTTTTGAAGAATTATTTAAAGAATATGAATAAATAAATACATATTTGAGAGATTATCCAAAATTTTTATAATTATGATGATTCTATGTAATAACCCGAGATTCTATAAGATATATTATTTTTAATTTCTTTCATATCTTCTGTTTTACGATACACCAAGATTATCTTACGCTATACGCAATGCCGTATTAGCTTGCAGTATACGCAACACAAATCCTGGATCGTGTTACACACAATTTTATGTTTGTTTGATAGTATTTATTCTACGAAAAATTGAATATATATATATATTCAATGTATTTTGTTATATGAATCAACAAAGGAGTCTTTCACTATACGCAACCCTGACTTGGATTGCATTACACACAATCACGACCTTCTTCGATAGCGTGTGTTGTACGCAATACCGGGTTTTACTAAACAACGATATATTATTATATTATTATGAACTAGACTTTACGAATAGTATTAAATAAATTTTGAATTTTATAACATTATTATTCATCTTACACATTTTCTAGAACATGGTATAAGAACAAAATAAATTTTTCAGGTAAAATAAGTATTTTTCAAAAAATGCAGTTTTGCCGCCTTTTAATGGCGCACCCACTTTAAATCGAGTTTTTGAAATGTTTATAAGTTCAATTTTACAAAAAAAAATTATTCTTTGGAATTAGGATATAAAATTTTACCTTGGATAAAATTTTCATATTATTATGATAACTTTCATATTTTAATGAATAGTAAAAACACGCTATATTTTAATTAAAAACAACTTTTTTCATCGTAATAAATTATGTGGTTAAATTATAAAATTGAATGGTTTTAAAGTATAAAGAGAATATATTTTTACCATTTAATATAATGTATGTCATTAGCATTGATTTTACCTTGAATTCGTAGGTTAAATCAATTCAATCTTTTGCAATGTTTTAAGGAAAAACCAGTTTTTTTTTGACAACGGGATTATTTTTAATTTTATTTCTGCAACTTTTGTGTATTGAATTTGGAAAAATGGATTCCATATTTGAAATTAGTGGTTCCAAATTAAGTTAATAAACTACTTTTTATTTTTGGGCATTATGAATAGTAACTACGGTAAATTTTATTTACCATAGTTAAAGGTAAATCGGGTAATTAATGGTAAATATAAGATTATAAAATTACCCTAACACCTGGAAAAATTCTATTGGATGGATAAAAGTTGACCCATATCACCTAAAGGTCGGATTATATTCATTTTATGGACTTTTTACAATAAAAATAGTTTAATTATTATTAAAACCAAAGAAAGTGACAACATGTCACTCTCTTAAATCTTATAAGTATATTAATTTTAATTTAGTGATAAAATTCATGAAACTTCGAACATGAATAGTCTACAGAAAGATAATAAAATTATCTACATCATATGAATTTATTTATAATTTTTAGGGATTAAATAATTATCATTAATTGTGACACAATAGTGATGCAGAAATTGTTTATCTAGTGAAAAATCAAGAATATAGTTTTTATTAAACTAATAGTGACCATAAAAGGCACAAAACCCTGACCAAAACTTATTGGTAATGTAAATATAAACCATAATAATCCAATGATATAATATTTTACCATTTGGAGCCTTATAAAAGTGATTATAACACTTATATTATTTTATTTTAAATGATTCCAAAGATGTCACCTTCATAATTTAATAAATATAAAAATTTAAATATTGTGATTTTAAGATGATAAATTCGAGTAAAAGTATTATTGTGAAATTTAATAATTTTATATTCATCATAGGATTTTATTTTTAATTTTTATGCAACAGATAAGTATATTAAATAATTATACAAAAATGTTGTAGTAATTATTTTATTAAGAGATAAACCAAATAAATGGTTTTAAAAATAATAAAATAAATATTATATGAACTATTTAATGTTCTCCACTAATTTTATAGATACATATTACCTTTTATGAATCTATTAAAACTTTTATTTTGAACATATCTTCTGTATATATTTTATTTAAATTCAAATAAATGAATAGTGTTAAAATTGACACTATTGTTATTTTATAAAAATAACATATTATAAAATTGTTTAAAAATCACAAAAAATATTTAAAAATTATAAATTTACATTTATATGGTCTATAATGTTATAAATTGACCAATTATGGACAATTCACAACAAATAAGTAATTATTTGTTATAATTTAAAATTTAGAATGTTATTACCACAAATAAAATTAAATTGATAAATAAGGATAAATCAAGTTGATAATGTTTAAAATAAATTCCTAACATGTCTAAATTTTATTGGTTGATGATATTAAAACCCTATATCATCTAATATTTATATATAAGTCATTTTGGATGTTTTTACGTGGGGTTTGGATTTAATATAAACTAATATTTCTTATATTTCCAAAGGTGCCCCTCTCCTCCCTTATAAAAGGGCACCTCCTACCTCTCCTCCTCACACCAATTTGAGCCTTCAAGATCGGCCAAGCCCTAAAAATTTCACTTCCCCAATTCCCTAGAAACATCCTATAGATCTTGGTCTTCTTCAAAGACCAATTTTAGTGCCCTAAGAGGAGGTTTCAAAGAGGTGTGGAAAGAAGAGGTAATATCCGTTACCAATTCTTTCAATTTTCTTTATTCTTAAACATTTTCTTATTTAGTTGTTTCATTATGAAGTAATAACATAAGTATCCCTCATATATTGATATGTTATTATAAATATTAATCAACCCTATTTCACCTTATATCCATCCTACGAAAAACAAAATCACCGCGCGTGCGTACGTACGGAATACCGTCTCCATGCCGTGGTGTAATCTATTTTTCCACCATCACCTTAATTGGATGGGTATAATGGTGTAAATAATGACTATATATGATTATTGTAAAGTGATATTGTTTCTGAAATTGTATACATACACTCCAATACAATTCCACAATCATGGGAATTATATCATCGCTCGTGCGTACGTACGGACTACCGTCTCCACGAACGCGATGAGATTAATTTTCCATGATTAACCATTCAAGAATGATTATAAAGTATATATAATGAATAATAATGAAATATATGGCATAATAATTCTACTGGATTTATGTATATATATATGTATGTCATCTATTTAATTTCATTCAATTCAATAAGGAAACGAAAACAACGTTCATGCGTACGTACGACCTACCGTCTCCATGAATGGTGTATTTCATTCCTTTTATCAATTTATAATATATATTTATATGATGAATATATAATATATATAAATCATGTTTTACATTCTGGAATTATGTAAATGAGGATATAAGTAATAATATCAAGAACGATAAGTCGAAACACATACGATAAATGAAATGATTTTACCAAAAACGCTACATTATCATGGAATTTACAAAAGAACAGGTAATATAAAGTCATAAGTGAAACATATATGATATCATAACAATGAATATGATTATGTAATAAGTCAATGACATTATTTAAATCATTATATAGGAGGTTTGGACCCATACGAAGCATATCAGACCTATGGTAAGGGATAATTATTCCAATCTCATTCTTATCTGAGATTGTTTATTCGTAATTATTTACTGAGGTTATATTTATCATCCATGTCCCTGATTTCTAAAAATGGTTCCATGTATGTTTAAATTCCTTTTTACCCATTTTTGACTTTTACTACATGGTGTGTAAGGAATCTTTATTTTACGAGGTACTTTTTGACTTTTCTGGAAAAAGTATGAAAAGAATGTTTTTTTAACTTATACGGCACAAATGAATTTTTAAGGTTTTATAAAGCCTTATTTTCATGAATCTTCCTCCAAAATATTTCATGACTATCTTCAAAAAAATCTTTTTCTTTTAAAATTGCATGACGTTTTGTGAAAAGAAATTGATTTTGAAGAAGAAAGGATATTTTCCTCAAGAATTCATTTCAAGTGTTTTATCAAAACAATTTTCCATATAAGATGAAATTATTTCATATGTGTGTGTTTCAAGTATAATGTCTCTATGATTTACATGGTCTCTATTTTCTTATTATGAAATGATATCCATTTCTTTTATATGGATTATGTGTGTTGTACGCAATATCAGGTCTCACTAAACAATGATATATGGTTATAATATTATTATGAACTAGCCATTATGAATAGTATTAAATAAAATTTTAATGTTATAATATTATTATTTCATCTTACACATTTTCTAGAAAATGGTATGTGAACAAAATAATTTTTTCGGGTAAAATAAGTATTTTTAAAAAAAATGCAGTTTTGCCTCCTTTTAATGGCGTACCCATATTAAATATAGTTTTTGACATGTTTATAAGTTCAATTTTACAAAATAAACTTCTTATTTTGAATCAGTATATACAAATTTACATTGGATAAAGTTTTGATATTTTTCTGATAACTTTCATATTTTAATGAATAGTAAAAACAAGCTATATTTTAATTAAAGACAAATTTTTTCATCGTAATACTTTATATGGTTAAATTATAATATTGAATGGTTTTAAAGTATAAATAGAATATATTTTTACCATTAAATATAATTTATGTCATTATCATTGATTTTAACTTGAATTCGTAGGTTAAATCAATTCAATCTTTTGCAATGTTTTAAACAAAAACCCGTTTTCTTTCGACAACGAGATTAATTTTAATTTAATTTATGCAACTTTTGTGTGTTGAATTTAGAAAAATGGATTCCATATTTGGAATCAGTGGGTCCAAATTATGTTAATAATCTACTTTTTATTTTTGGGCATTATGAATAGTAACTACGGTAAATTTTATTTACCATAGTTAAAGATAAATCGGGTAATTAAGAGTAAATATAAGATTTTAAAATTACCCTAACACCTGAAAAAATCCTATTGGATTACTAAAAGTTGACCCATATCACCTAAGGGTCGGATTAGGTTCATTTAATGGTCTTTTTTCCATGAATATAATTTAATTATTATTAAAACCAAAGAAAGTGAAAATATGTCACTTTCTTAAATCTTATAAGTATAATAATTTTTATTTAGTGATAAACTTAATGAAACTTAGAAAATGAATACTCTACAGAAATATAATAAAATTATATACATCATATGGATTTATTTATAATTTTTAGGTATTAAATATTTATCATTAATTGTGACACAATAGTGATGCAGAAATTGATTTTCTAGTGAAAAATCAATAATATAGTTTTTATTAAACTAATAATGACAATAAAAGGAACAAAACCCTGACCAAAACTTATTTTTCATGTAAATGTAAACCATAATCATCCAATGGTAGAATATTTGACAATTTAGAGCCTTATAAAAGCGATTATGACACTTATATTATTTTATTTTAAATGATGCCAAAGTTGTCACCTTCATAATTTAATAAATATAAAAATTTAAATATTGTTATTTTAAGATGATAAATTCGAGTAAAAGTATTATTATGAAAGGTAATAGATTTATCTTCATCATAGGATTTTATTTTTAATTTTTATGCAACAAATAAGTATATTAAATTATTATACAAAAATGTTGTAGTAATTATTTTATTAAGAGATAAACCAAATAAATGGTTTTAAAAATAATAAACTAAATCTTATATAAACTATTTAATATTATCCACAAATTTTCGAGATACATATTACCTATTATGAATCTATTTAAGCTTTTATTTAGAACATATCTTCTGTATATATTTTATTTAAATTCAAATAAATGAATAGTGTCAAAATTGACACTATTGTTATTTTATAAACATAACATATTATAAAATTGTTTAAAAATCACAAAAATATTAAAAAATTAAAAATTTAAATTTATATGGTCTACAATGTCATAAATTGTCAAATTATGGAAATTTAACAACACATATATTATTATTTATAATAATTTAAAATTTAGAATATTATTACCACAAATAAAATTAAATTGATAAATAAAGATAAATCAAGTTGATAATGTTTAAAATAGATTCCTAACATGTCTAAATTTTATTGTTAGATGATATTACAATCCTATATCATATAATCTTCAGATATGTTTCATTTCTGAAGTTTTTAAGTGGGGTTGGGATTTAATATAAACTAATATTTCTTATATTTCCAAAGGTGCCCCTCTCCTCCCTTATAAAAGGGAATATCCTCCCTCCCTTCCTCACACAAATTTGAGCCTTCAAGCTCGGCCAAACCCTGCCAAATTCTTTTCTCCACTTACCTAGAAACATCCTAGAGGTCTTGGTCTTCTTTAAAGACCAATTTTAGTACCCTAAAAGGAGGTCTCAAAGAGGCGCTTCAAAGGAGAGGTAATGTCCGTTACCGATTCTTTCAACTTTATTTCTTCTTCCACTTCTTCTTCTTTAGTTGTTTCATTATGAAGTAATAACATCAGTATCAATAATATACTGATATGTTATTATAATTATGAAACAACCCTATTTCACCATCTATCCATCCTACGGAAAATGAAATCACCGCACGTGCGTACGTACGGAATACCGTCTCCACGCCGTGGTGTAATCTATTTTCCCACCACCACCTTACTTGGATGGGTATAATGGTGAAAATAAATAACTATATATGATTATTGTAAAGTGGTATTTATTCTTAAATAGTATACATACACTCCAATACAATTCCATGATCATGGAAACGATATCATCTCTCGTGCGTACGTACGGACTACCGTCTCCACAACGCGATGAGATTCATTCTCCATGTTAACCATTTAAGAATGATTATAAAGTATATATAAGCAATAATAATGAAATATATGACATTATAAAGCTAATGGATTTATGTATATATATATATTTATGTCATCTACTTAATTCCATTCAACTCAATAAGGAAACGAAAACAGCGTTCATGCGTACGTACGACCTACCGTCTCCATGAACGGTGTATTTAATTCCATTTATCGATCTATTATATATATGTATATTATGAATATATATTATATATAAATCATGTTTTATATTCTTGAATTAAGTAATCATGATCTAATTAATCATATGAATAATTACAAGTCAAAACACGGACGACAAATGAAACGATTTTACCCAAAACGCTCTTTAACATGGAATTTACAAAAGAACGGGTAATATAAAGTCATAAGTGAACCATATATGATATCATAACAATGAATATGATTATGTAATAAGTCAATGACATTATTTAAATCATTATACTGGAGGTTTGGATACATATGAAGCATATCAGACATAAGGTAAGGGATTATTTCCTCTCACTTTTATTTCTGTGAGACATATACCTTAATCACTATCTATTTCTTATGTATGGTGTTTATGATTCCCATGAATGTTTTATGATTTTTATTATGAATGATATGATATTTTAATATGAATGGAATTTTATTTATTTTATGACATGTATGATTCTACCGATCATAAATTGTAAGGGATAACTTTTCCAATCTTGTTCTTATCCGAGGTTGTTTATTCGTAAGTATTTACTGGGGTTATTGTTCTCATCCATGTCCATGTTTCCTAAAAATGGTTTTATGTATGTTTAATGTCCTTTTTACCCATTTTTGACTTTTACTACATAGTATGTATGGAATCTTTCTTTTACGCAGTACTTTTTGACTTTTCCGGCAAAAGTATGAGAAGCATGTTTTTTTAACTTATACGGCATGAAAGGATTTCTACGGTTTAATAAAGCCTTATTTTCATGAAGCTTCCTCCAAAATATTTCATGACTATTTTCAAAAAAATCTATTTCTTTTAAAATTTCATGATGTTTTGTGAAAAGAAATTTATTTTGAAAAAGAAAGGATATTTTCCTCAAGAATTCATTTCAAGTGTTTTATCAAAACCATTTTCCATCTAAGATGACATTATTTCATATGTGTATGTTTCAAGTATAATGTCTTTATGATTTACATAGTTTCACTTTTATTATTATGAAATTATATCCATTACTTTTATATTGATTATTTGATGATGAGATGATGTTTATGAAACCCATTTTATTCGTTGGGTTATTATGAATGATGTATGTTTATTTTGTGGCACAAGTAAGAATGATTTCATTATGAGATGGGTGGGACCTATATCTCCCTCTAATGCATTTGGTAAAGATTTATATCTCATGAGATATACAAGGCTGTAATGGTAAGTTAATCCGGTTTAGTGTTACAGGACTGAAACGAGGAGTGAACTCGATTCAGAAAGAGACTTTGTCCACTAAGATGGTCTTAGCAGCAATGCCTTGGCTACTATGGAAATCATGACATGTGCTGAATTTTTGCCACAATTACATGTTTTATTCCCATTATATTTTATAATGGTTTATGTTCCATTATGATATATTCCTTACGTACTTCCACGATTTATGTCTTTGCTCAAGATTTTGATGTTTAAATTTCATGTTTAAGTTTTTGTTTTCAAATGTTTATGGATTGTTTTATGTTCTCTATGTTTGCCCTTACTGAGCATTTGAGCTCACCCTTTTTATTTTTTATTTTCCCCAGGAAATAAAGAAAGGTTTTTGGTAAGGAAACAAAAAGGGGAAGATCGTTATGGTAGTTGTTGAAGATCTTTCAACATGATTAGAAGTTTATATTCCAAGTTTCCAAAGACACCAAACTATTACGATCCTTGTGTGTCTATTTTTGATTTTATTAAGTATTCCTAAAAAGTAATGTAATTTCCATGTACATCAAGATTTGGGTCTCTATAGTTGGTATCAGAGGCAAAGGAGGTAGGAATGTATCTGATCCTTGGGAACTCTCACATGTGAGCTTCAGACGAAACATGGCTCTCCGCCCAAGGGCTTCATGAGGAAATGGCTGCCACTGCGGATGGTGGTGCGTCCCACCCAGGGGGTGTAGCCGCCCATGGAGTTCCCTTATAGGTATCAATTATAGTCCACTGGAAGTAATTCGAGACTGCTACAGTTGGTATCAGAGTAAAGGTTTAGTCAACCTTTGGAAACTAGGATGCGAAAATGTTAGTGAGATCTCTAGAGATATTTCTAAGGTATGTCTAGGGATGTTCCTAAGGATAAGTATATGTATAGGATATAGTCCTAGAACTACGGTAATGATCATGTAATTTAACCTAAGATTTTAGATATTGAGGGTACTCCCCATTTACTATGTTGTTTTCCCTTTCATGATTTTTGCCTCTCACACTATTCTTTTTGGGTTTTAGAAAATGGATGGAAGCAGGAAGATTCACGATAATGGAGGATATGACAGACAATGGAATGATATTCTTCATGAGCAACCAAATGAAATGAGATTTGGATGTCCAAAAATTGTTATTATGACTAATCAGAAATCTCATAATATGATCAATAATATCAACATTGGTAAGTTTCCTGACTCAGATAATAAGAGAAAGATGGAGTTTCATGATGATCATAGAGGAAAGAAAGTTCAATTCCCCTCATGTAAATCATGTGGGAAGAGGAATCAAGGAGAATGTTTCAAAGGAACTGGTAGATGTTTTGGGTGCGGAAAAGAAGGACACAAATCCAGTAAGTGCAAAGGAAAAGGTTCAATTAACCCCATGGATAAGGATAATGGTATTGCTACGACATCAACAATGATTAGATGTTTTAAGTGTTGAATGTATGGGCATTATGCAAACCAATTCCCTAAGGGAAAATCTCATGAAGAGAATTAGAATGGTCATATGGGTAGTATTTATGTGGATGATGATGAGGAGACTACAAATGATATATGAGATGAAAGAAGTGTTGAAGCTCAGTCAATTGTTTAAGAAGGTAGTGGAATGATTGTATGTTTATCAAGAGTTATGTTGTATAGTTAATGGTACTATGGAATAAAGAATCATCTAAGGATTGATACACTATTGTTTTTCCTAAAGTATTTGAAAGTAGATGTTGAATGGTACCGGTAACCAGGGAAGGTTATTAAGATATTTTTGGGAAGTAGATGATATGCGTATAATGAAGGGATAAGAAGATAATGAGAAGTTTGATTGTATTCATGAGCTCATGACTGATATAAGGACTAAGTGATATTATGGTTTGATTATATAGATGTTTTGGGATTTTGGTATGTGGAAAGAGTAACCTTTTGATAGTATTCATGTTTTCACTAAGGTTCTATGGTAATTTATGTTTCAAGAGAATATATGAATAAGGTATTCATGTGTTTGGAATACAACCAACAAGATATATCTTATGATATATGTGGGATAAATGCTTGTATTCACATTCTTGGTAGATAACCTTTCTAGTAATTGTTTTCTTTATACTATGAGCTTGGACCGAAGTATTTTAGATAAGATTAAAGATTGTAATGGATTATGTTGGACATAAGTTAGCATTGTTTAAGGATAGAACTTTTTTCGATATTATTGATGGGATGTTATAGTAATGTAGTTTTAGAAAAAGGACAACCTGCAGGACGAGCAACAACCCATCGCATCAGACAAGGCTGTGGGAATCAATCCCACAATTGAAGTGAGACTGGCCTTTATCACCTACCACTGGCCTACATGATGTCCCTAGTTAGTAGAAACTAGTTTTATTTTATTAAGCAGTATGATATATGAAGTATAAGTTAATTTTTGGAATCGTATATGATTAACCTCACCATAGATGGACTTATGTATATTTGATAACTTTTGCTAACCATTTGTTTGAAACAGATAGAATGACCCATCATTCTATCACATGACCTGTTAACACTTCACGAATAACAAATTCAACTTCATTTCATTAAGAGATGAAGTGGAAATTGTTCAAAGCACAGACAACAGTGAGATTGGACCAAAATCATGAAAGTATTTCTTCTAATTAAAAAGTTTCAACTTTAGGGAAATGATATTGAAAACCAAAAATGTTTTCCTAGTGCTCTTATATCCGATTAATCAGATGGTACCTTAGATCATCACAAATTTATGGCTTTGTTATTGTTGTCTTTTTCATAGCCTTGTACTCTACCACTCTCCATTAGTACTTGATGGTTAGATTTTTCTTCCATATCCATATTTTCACCTCTGTTCCCCTATGTGGAAAACCGGTGATTAGTTAATTTGGGTAACCATTACGTTTCATACTTTAGTTTTTAAAGTTAAGTTTTGGTATTTTATTTTACGATGTGTGTTGCAATTAAAGAAACTTTCAAGTAGAAAACCATGTATAACCCCAACGAATTTCGAGGGTGAAATTCATTTTAAGGGGGGTAGAATGTAGCAACCTGATGTTTTATGATAAGTATTATTTTAATTTATTTGATGTCATGTGTTTTATGCTACAACAAGATTATCTTGTGCTATACGCCACACTGTATTATCCTGAAGTATACGCAACACTATTCTTAGATTGTGTTACACACAATTTCAAGTTCATTTTATAATAGTCATTCTATGCAACATTGAGTATATATATATATATATATATATTCAATGTATAAATGAAATATGGTTGGATTATTTTATACGAAACAATGAAGGATTCTTGCACAACACGCAACCCCGACTTGGCTTGCACTACACACAAGCACGACTTTCCTCGATAGCATGTGTTGTACGCAATATCAGGTTTCACTAAACAATGATATATGGTTATAATATTAATATGAACTAGCCATTATGAATAGTATTAACTAAATTTTGAATGTTATAATATTATTATTTCATCTTACACATTTTCTAGAACATTGTATGTGAACAAAATAATTTTTTCGGGTAAAATAAGTATTTTTCAAAAAAATGCAGTTTTGCCGCCTTTTAATGGCGCACCCATATAAAATCTAGTTTTTTACATGTTTATAAGTTTAATTTTACAAAATAAACTTCTTCTTTTGAATTAGGATATACAAATTTACATTGGATAAAATTTTGATATTTTTTTGATAACTGTCATATTTTAATGAATAGAAAAAACACGCTATATTTTAATTAAAAAAAACTTTTTTCATCGTAATAATTTAGATGGTAAAATTATAATATTGAATGGTTTTAAAGTATAAATAGAATATATTTTTACCATTAAATATAATTTATGTCATTAGCATTGATTTTACCTTGAATTCATAGGTTAAATCAATTCAATCTTTTGCAATGTTTTAAACCAAAACCCATATTCTTTCGACAACGGGATTAATTTTAATTTAATTTATGAAAATTTTGTGTATTGAATTTAGAAAAATGGATTCCCTATTTGGAATAAGTGGGTCCAAATTATGTTAATAAGCTACTTTTTATTTTTGGGCATTATGAATAGTAACTACGGTAAATTTTATTTACCATAGTTAAAGATAAATCGGGTAATTAAGGGTAAATATAAGATTATAAAATTACCCTAAAACCTACCAAAATCCTATTATATGACTAAAAGTCGACCCATATCACCTAAGGGTCGGATTAGACTCATTTAATGGACTTTTTTCCATGAATATAATTTAATTATTATTAAAACCAAAGAAAGTGACAATATGTCACTTTCTTAAATATTATAAGTATAATAATTTTAATTTAGTGATAAACTTAATGAAACATAGAACATGAATAGTCTAAAGAAAGATAATACAATTATATACATCATATTAATTTATTTAGAATTTTTAGGGATTAAATATTTATCATTAATTGTGACACAATAGTGATGCAGAAATTGTTTATCTAGTAAAAAATCAAGAATATAGTTTTTATTAAACTAATATTGACCATAAAAGGTAAAAAACCCTGACCAAAACTTATTGGTCATGTAAATGTAAACCATAATCATCCAATGGTCTAATATTTGACCATTTGGAGCCTTATAAAAGTGATTATGACACTTATATTATTTTATTTCAAATGATGCCAAAGTTGTCACCTTCATAATTTAATAAATATAACAATTTAAATATTTTTATTTTAAGATGATAAATTCGCGTAAAAGTATTATTGTGAAATTTCATAGATTTATCTTCATCATAGGATTTTATTTTTAATTTTTATGCAATAAATAAGTATATGAAATAATTATACAAAAATGTTGTAGTAATTATTTTATTAAGAGATAAACCAAATAAATGGTTTTAAAAATAATAAAATAAATATTATATTTACTATTTAATGTGCTAAAATAATTTTCTAGATACATATGACCTTTTATGAATCTATTAAAGCTTTTATTTCGAACATATATTCTGTATATATTTTATTTAAATTCAAATAATTGAATAGTGTCAAAATTGACAGTATTGTTATTTTATAAAAATAACATATTATAAAATTGTTTAAAAATAAAAAAAATATTTAAAAATTTAAAACATAAATTTTTATGATCTAAATTTTCATAAAGTGTAAAATTATGGAAAATTAACAGCACATATGTAATTATTTATAATAATTTAAAATTTATAATATTATTACCACAAATAAAATTAAATTGATAAATAAAGATAAATCAAGTTGATAATGTTTAAAATAGATTCCTAACATGTCTAAATTTCATTTGTTGATGATATTAAAACCCTATATCATCTAATATTCGGATATGAGTCATTTTTTAAGTTTTTAAGTGGGGTTGGGATTTAATATAAACTAATATTTCTTATATTTCCAAAGGTGCCCCTCTCCTCCCTTATAAAAGGGCAACTCCTCCCTCCATTACTCACACCATTTTGAGCCTTCAAGCTCGGCCAAACCCTGCCAAATTTTATTTTCCACTTCCCTAGAAACATCTTAGAGGTCCTGGTCTTCTTCAAAGACCAATTTTAGTACCCTAAAAGGAGGTCTCAAAGAGGCGCTTCAAAGAAGAGGTAATGTCCGTTACCGATTCTTTCAACTTCATTTCTTCTTACACTTCTTCTTCTTTAGTTGTTTAATTATGAAGTAATAACATAAGTATCACTCATATACTTATATATTATTATAAGTATGAAACAACTCTATTTCACCATCTATCCATCCTACGGAAAATGAAATTACCGCACGTGCGTATTTATGAAATACCGTCTCCACGCCGTGGTGTAATCTATTTTCCCACCACCACCTTACTTGGATGGGTATAATGGTGAAAATAAATAACTATATATGATTATTTTAAAGTGGTATTGATTCTGAAATAGTATACATACACTCCAATACAATTCCACGATCATGGAAACGATGTCATCGCTCGTGCGTACGTACGGACTACCGTCTCCAGGACACGATGAGATTCATTCTCCATGTTAACCATTTAAGAATGATTATAAAGTATATATAAGAAATAATAATGAAATATATGACATTATAAAGCTACTGGATTTATGTATATATATATGTATGTCATCTACTTAATTCTATTCAACTCAATAAGGAAACAAAAACAACGTTCATGCGTACGTACGACCTACCGTCTCCATGAACGGTGTATTTCTTTCCATTTATCGATCTATTATATATATGTATATTATGAATATATATTGTATATAAATCATGTTTTATATTCTAGAATTAAGTAATCATGATCTAATTAATCATATGAATAATTACAAGTCAAAACACGGACGACAAATGAAACGATTTTACCCAAAACGCTCTTTAACATGGAATTTACAAAAGAATGGGTAATATAAAGTCATAAGTGAACCATATATGATATCATAACAATGAATATGATTCTGTAATAAGTCAATGACATTATTTAAATCATTATACAGGATGTTCATATACATATGAAGCATATCAGACATAAGGTAAGGGATTATTTCGTCTCACTTTTATTTCTGTGAGACATATACCTTAATCACCATTTATTTCTTATGTATGGTGTTTATGATTCCCATGAATGTTTTATGATTTTTATTATGAATAATATGATATTTTAATATGAATGTAATTTTATTTATTTTATGACATGTATGATTCTACCGATCATAAATGGTAAGGGATAACTTTTCTAATCTTGTTCTTATCCGAGATTGTTTATTCGTAAGTATTTACTGGGGTTATTGTTCTCATCCATGTACATGTTTCCTAAAAATGGTTTTATTTATGTTCAATGTCCTTTTTACCCATTTTTTACTTTTACTACATAGTATGTATGGAATCTTTCTTTTATGCAGTACTTTTTGACTTTTCCGGCAAAAGTACGAGAAGAATGTTTTTTTAACTTATACGAGATTTTTATGGTTTTATAAAGCCTTATTTTCATGAAGCTTCCTCAAAAAGATTTCTTGACTATTTTCAACAAAATATATTTCTTTTAAAATTTCATGACGTTTTGTGAAAAGAAATTGATTTTTAAAAAGAAAGGATATTTTCCTTAAGAATTCATTTCAAGTGTTTTATCAAAACCATTTTTCCATATAAGATGACATTATTTCATATGTGTATGTTTCAAGTATAATGTCTCTATGATTTACATGGTTTCACTTTTATGATTATGAAATTATATCCATTACTTTTATATTGATTATTTGATGATGAGATGATGTTTATGAAACCCATTTTATTCGTTGGGTTATTATGAATGATGTATGTTTATTTTGTGGAACAAGTAAGAATGATTTCATTATGAGATGGGTGAGACCTATATATCCCTCCAATGCATTTGGTAAAGATTTATATCTCATGAGATATACATGGCTGTAACGGTAAGTTAATCCGGTTTAGTGTTACAGGACTGAAACGAGGAGTGAACTCAATTCAGAAAGGGACTTTGTCCACTAAGATGGTCTTAGCAGCAATGCCTTGGCTACTATGGAAATCATGACATGTGCTGAATTGTTTCCACAATTACATGTTTTATTCCCATTATATTTTATCATGGTTGATGTTCCATTTTGATATATTCCTTACGTACTTCCACTATTTATGTCTTTGCTCAAGATTTTGATGTTTAAATTTCATGTTCAAGTTTTTGTTTTCAAATGTTTATGGATTGTTTTATGTTCTCTATGTTTGCCCTTACTGAGCATTTGAGCTCACCCTTTTTATTTTTTATTTTCCCCAGGAAATAAAGAAAGGTTTTTGGTAAGAAAACAAAAAGGGGAAGATCTTTATGGTAGTTGTTGAAGATCTTTCAACATTATTATAAGTTTATATTCCAAGTTTCCAAAGACACCAAACTATTACGATCCATGTGTGTCTATTTTTGTTTGTATTAAGTATTCCGAAAAAGTAATGTAATTTCCATGTACATCAAGATTTGGGTCTCTATAGTTGGTATCATAGGCAAAGTAGGTAGGAATGTATCCGATCCTTGGGAACTCTCACATGTGAGCGTTGGACGAAGAATGGCTCTCAGCCCAAGGGCTTCATGAGGAAATGGCTGCCACTGGGGATGGTGGTGCGTCCCGCCCAGGGGGTGTAGCCGCCCATGGAGTGCCCTAATAGGTATCAATTATAGTCCACTGGAAGTAATTCCAGACCGCTACAGTTGGTATAAGAGGAAAAGTTTAGTCAACCTTTGGAAACTAGGATGCGAAAACATTAGTGAGATCCCTAAAGATATTTCTAAGGTATTTCTAGGGATGTTCCTAAGGATAAGTATATGTATAGGATATAGTCCTAGAACTACGATAATGATCTTATAATTTAACCTAAGATGTTAGATATTGAGGGTACTCCCCCTTTACTATGTTGTTTTCCCTAGCATGATTTTTGCCTCTCACACTATTCTTTTTGGGTTTTAGAAAATGGATGGAAACAGGAAGATTCACGATAATGGAGGATATGACAGACAATGGAATGATATTCTTCATGAGAAACCAAATGAAATGAGATTTAGAAGTCCAAACATCGTTATTATGCCTAATCAGAAATCTCATAATATGATCAATAATATCAACATTGGTAAGTTTCCTAACTCAGATAATAAGAGAAAGATGGAGTTTCATGATGATCATAGAGGAAAGAAAGTCCAATTCCCCTCATGTAAATCGTGTGGGAAGAGGAATCAAGGAGAATGTTTCAGAGGAACTGGTAGATGCTTTGGGTGCAGAAAAGAAGGACACAAATCCAATAAGTGCAAAGGAAAAGGTTTAATTAACACCATGGATAAGGATAATGGTATTGCTATGACATCAACAATGATTATATGTTTTAAATGTTGAATGTATGGGAATTATGCAAACCAATGCCCTAAGGGAAAATCTCATGAAGAGAATCAGAATGGTCATATGGGTAGTATTTATGTGGATGATGATGAGGAGACTACAAATGATATATGAGATGAAAGAAGTGTTGAAGCTCAGTTAATTGTTTAAGAAGGTAGTGGAATGATTGTATGTTTATCAAGAGTTATGTTGTATAGTTAATGGTACTATGGAATAAATAATCGTCTAAGGATTGCTACACTATTGTTTTTCCTAAAGTATTTGAAAGTATATGTTGAATGGTACCAGTAACCATGGAAGGTTATTCAGATATTTTTGGGAAGTAGATGATATACACATAATGAAGGGATAAGAAGATAATGATATGTTTTATTGTATTCATGAGCTCATGACTGATATAAGGACTAAGTGATATTATGGTTTGATTATATAGATTTTTTGGGATTTTGGTATGTGGAAAGAGTTACCTTTTGACAGTATTCATGTTTTCACTAAGGTTCTATGATAATTTATGTTTCAAGAGAATATACGAATAAGGTATTCATGTGTTTGGAATACAACCAACAAGATATATCTTATGATATATGTGGTATAAATGCTTGTATTCACATTATTGGTAGATAACCTTTCTAGTAATTGTTTTCTTTATACTATGATCTTGGACCGAAGTATTTTAGATAAGCTTAAAGATTATAATGGATTATGTTGGACATAAGTTAGAATTGTTTAAGGATAGAACTTTTTTCGATATTATTGATGGGATGTTATAGTAATGTAGTTTTAGAAAAAGGACAACCTGCAGGATGGGCAACAACCCATCGCGTCGGACAAGGCTGTGGGAATCGAACCCACAACTGAAGTGAGACTGGCCTTTATCACCTACCACTGGCCTATATGATGTCCCTGGTTAGTAGAAACTAGTTTTATTTTGTTAAGCAGTATGATATATGAAGTATAAGTTAATTTTTGGAATCGTATATGATTAACCTCACCATAGATGGACTTATGTATATTTGATAACTTTTGCTAACCATTTGTTTGAAACAGATGGAATGACCCATCATTCTATCACATGACCTGTTAACACTTTACGAATAACAAATTCAACTTCATTTCATTAAGAGATGAAGTGGAAATTGTTCAAAGCATGAACAATAGTGAGATTGGACCAAAATCAAGCAAGTATTTCTTCTAATTAAAAATTTTCAACTTTAGGGAAATGATATTGAAAACCAAATTTTTTTTTCTTAGTGCTCTTATATCCGATGAATCAGATGGTACCTTAGATCATCACAAATTTATGGCTTTTTTATTGTTGTCTTTTTCATAGCCATGTCCTCTACCACACTCCATTAGTAGTTGACGGTTAGATTTTTCTTCCATATCCATATTTTCACCTATGTTCTCCTATGTGGAAACCCAGTGATTAGTTAATTTGGGTAATCATTACGTTTCATACTTTAGTTTTTAAAGTTAAGTTTTGGTATTTTATTTTACGATGTGTGTTGCAATTAAAGAAACTTTCAAGTAGAAAACCATGTATAACCCCAACGAATTTCGAGGGTGAAATTCATTTTAAGGGGGGTAGAATGTAACAACCTGATGTTTTATGATAAGTATTATTTTAATTTATTTGATGTCATGTGTTTTATGCTACAACAATATTATCTTGTGCTATACGCCACACTGTATTATCTTGAAGTATACGCAACACTATTCTTAGATTGTGTTACACACAATTTCAAGTTCGTTTAATAATAGCCATTCTACGAAACATTGAGTGTATATATATATATATTCAATGTATAAATAAAATATGGTTGGATTCTGTTATACGAAACAATGAAGGATTCTTGCACAACACGCAACCCTGACTTGGCTTGCACTACACACAATCGCGACTTTCCTCGATAGCGTGTGTTGTATGCAATATCAGGTTTCACTAAACAATGATATATGGTTATAATATTAATATGAACTAGTCATTATGAATATTATTAACTAAATTTTGAATGTTATAATATTATTATTTCATCTTACACATTTTCTAGAACATTGTATGTGAACAAAATAAATTTTTCGGGTAAAATAAGTATTTTTCAAAAAAATGCAGTTTTGCCGCCTTTTAATGGTGCACCCATATAAAATCTAGTTTTTGACATGTTTATAAGTTTAATTTTACAAAATAAACTTCTTCTTTTGAATTAGGATATACAAATTTACATTGGATAAAATTTTGATATTTTTTTGATAACTGTCATATTTTAATTAAAAACAACTTTTTTCATCGTAATAATTTAGATGGTAAAATTATAATATTGAATGGTTTTAAAGTATAAATATAATATATTTTTACCATTAAATATAATTTATGTCATTATCATTGATTTTACCTTGAATTCATAGGTTAAATCAATTCAATCTTTTGCAATGTTTTAAACAAAAATCCGTTTTATTTTGACAACGAGATTAATTTTAATTTAATTTATACAACTTTTGTGTATTGAATTTAGAAAAATGGATTCCATATTTGGAATCAGTGGGTCCAAATTATGTTAATAAGCTACTTTTTATTTTTGGGCATTATGAATAGTAACTACGGTAAATTTTATTTACCATAGTTAAAGATAAATCGGGTAATTAAGGGTAAATATAAGATTATAAAATTACCCTAACACCTGCGAAAATCCTATTGGATGACTAAAAGTAGACCCATATCACCTAAGGGTCGTATTAGACTCATTTAATGGACTTTTTTCCATGAATATAATTTAATTATTATTAAAACCAAAGAAAGTGACAATATGTCACTTTCTTAAATATTATAAGTATAATAATTTTAATTTAGTGATAAACTTAATGAAACATAGAACATTAATAGTTTCCAGAAATCTAATACAATTATCTACATAATATGAATTTATTTATAATTTTTAGGGATTAAATATTTATCATTAATTGTGACACAATAGTGATGCAAAAATTGTTTATCTAGTAAAAAATCAAGAATATAGTTTTTATTAAACTAATATTGACCGTAGAAGGTAAAAAACCCTGAACAAAACTTATTTTTCATGTAAATGTAAACCATAATCATCCAATGGTTGAATATTTGACCATTTGGAGCCTTATAAAAGCGATTATGACACTTATATTATTTTATTTCAAATGATGTCAAAGTTGTCACCTTCATAATTTAATAAATATAACAATTTAAATATTTTTATTTTAAGATGATAAATTCGAGTAAAAGTATTATTGTGAAAGTTAATAGATTTATCTGCATCATAGGATTTTATTTTTAATTTTTATGCAATAAATAATTATATTAAATAATTATACAAAAATGTTGTAGTAATTATTTTATTAAGAGATAAACCAAATAAATGGTTTTAAAAATAATAAAATAAATATTATATGAACTATTTAATGTGCTCCACTAATTTTCTAGATACATATGACCTTTTATTAATCTATTAATGCTTTTATTTCGAACATATCTTTTGTATATATTTTATTTAAATTCAAATAATTGAATAGTGTCAAAATTGACACTATTGTTATTTTATAAAAATAACATATTATAAAATTGTTTAAAAATCAAAAAAATCTTTAAAAATTTAAAAATTAAATTTATATGATCTAAATTGTCATAAAGTGTAAAATTATAGAAAATTCACAACACATATGTAATTATTTATAATAATTTAAAATTTATAATATTATTACCACAAATAAAATTAAATTGATAAATAAGGATAAATCAAGTTGATAATGTTTAAAATAGATTCCTAACATGCCTAAATTTTATTGGTTGATGATATTACAACCCTATATCATCTAATCTTCGGATATGAGTCATTTTGGAAGTTTTTATGTGGGGATGAGATTTAATATAAACTAATATTTCTTATATTTCCAAAGGTGCCCCTCTCCTCCCTTATAAAAGGGCATCTACTCCCTCCATTACTCACACCGTTTTGAGCCTTCAAGCTCAGCGAAACCCTGCAAAATTTTATTTTCCACTTCCATAGAAACATCTTAGAGGTCCTGGTCTTCTTAAAATACCAATTTTAGTACCCTAAAAGGAGGTCTCAAAGAGGCGCTTCAAAGAAGAGGTAATGTCCGTTACCGATTCTTTCAACTTTATTTCTTCTTCCACTTCTTCTTATTTAGTTGTTTCATTATGAAGTAATAACATCAGTATCACTCATATACTTATATGTTATTATAATTATGAGACAACTCTATTTCACCATCTATCCATCCTACAAAAAATGAAATTACCGCACGTGCATATGTACGAAATACCGTCTCCACGCCGCGGTGTAATCTATTTTCCCACCACCACCTTACTTGGATGGGTATAATGGTGAAAATAAATAACTATATATGATTATTTTAAAGTGGTATTGATTATTAAATAGTATACATACACTCCAATACAATTCCACGATCATGGAAACGATGTCATCGCTCGTGCGTACGTACGGACTACCGTCTCCAGGACACGATGAGATTCATTCTCCATGTTAACCATTTAAGAATGATTATAAAGTATATATAAGCAATAATAATGAAATATATGACATTATAAAGGTAATGGATTTATGTATATATATATATATGTATGTCATCTACTTAATTCCATTCAACTCAATAAGGAAACAAAAACAACGTTCATGCGTACGTACGACCTACCGTCTCCATGAATGGTGTATTTCTTTCCATTTATCGATCTATTATATATATGTATATTATGAATATATATTATATATAAATCATGTTTTATATTCTGTAATTAAGTAATCATGATCTAATTAATCATATGAATAATTACAAGTCAAAACACGGACGACAAATGAAACGATTTTACCCAAAACGCTCTTTAACATGGAATTTACAAAAGAACGGGTAATATAAAGTAATAAGTGAACCATATATGATATCATAAAAATAAATATGATTCTGTAATAAGTCAATGACATTATTTAGATCATTATACAAGAGGTTTTGATACATACGAAACATATCAGACATAAGGCAAGGGATTATTTCGTCTCACTTTTATTTCTGTGAGACATATGCCTTAATCACCATCTATTTATTTTGTATGCTGTTTATGATTCCCATGAATGTTTTATGATTTTTATTATGAGTATATGATTTTTTAATATGAATGTAATTTTATTTATTTTATGACATGTATGATTCTACCGATCATAAATGGTAAGGGATAACTTTTCCAATCTCGTTCTTATCCGAGATTGTTTATTTGTAAGTATTTACTGGGGTTATTGTTCTAATCTATGTCCATGCTTCCTAAAAATGGTTTCATTTATGTTTAATGTCCTTTTTACCCATTTTTTACTTTTACTACATGGTATGAATGGAATCTTTCTTTTACAAGGTACTTTTTAACTTTTCCGGAAAAATTACAAGAAGATTGTTTTTTTAACTTATACTGCATGAATGGATTTTTACGGTTTTATAAAGCCTTATTTTCATGAAGATTCCTCCAAAATATTTCATGACTATTTTCAAAAAAATATATTTCTTTTAAAATTTCATGACGTTTTGTGAAAAGAAATTGATTTTGAAGAAGAAAGGATATTTTCCTCAAGAATTCATTTCAAGTGTTTTATCAAAACCATTTTTCCATATAAGATGACATTATTTAATATGTGTATGTTTCATGTATAATGTCTCTATGATTTACATGGTTTCACTTTTATTATTATGAAATGATATCTATTACTTTTATATTAATTAGGTGATGATGAGATGATGTTTATGAAACCAATTTTATTCGTTGGGTTATTATGAATGATGTCTGTTTATTTTGTGGCACAAGTAAGAATGATTTCATTATGATATGGATGTGAACTATATATCCCTCAAATTAATTGGGTAAAGATTTATATCTCATGAGATAGACATGGCTGGAATGGTAAGTTAATCCGGTTTAGTGTTACAGGACTGAAATGAGGAGTGAACTCGATTCAGAAAGGGACTTTGTCCACTAAGATGGTCTTGGCAGCAATGCCTTGGCTACTATGAAAATCATGACATGTGCTGAATGGTTTCCACAATTATATGTTTTATTCCCATTATATTTTATCATGGTTGATGTTCTATTATGATATATTCCTTACGTACTTCCACGATTTATGTCTTTTCTCAAGATTTTGATGTTTAAATTTCATGTTCAAGTTTTTGCTTTCAAATGTTTATGGATTGTTTTATGTTCTCTATGTTTGCCCTTACTGAGAATTTGAGCTCACCCTTTTTATGTTTTATTTTCCCTAGTAAATAAAGAAAGGTTTTAGGTAAGGAAACAAAAAGGGGAAGATTGTTATGGGATATGTTGAGGATCTTTCACCAAGATTAGAAGATTATATTCCGAGTTTTCAAAAGACACTAAACTATTACGATCCTTGTGTGTCTGTTTTTGTTATATATTAAGTATTCTGCAAAAGTAATGTAATGTCCATGTACGTCAAACTTCGGGCCTCTATAATTGTTATCAAAGGAAAGGTTTAGTCAACCTTTGGAAACTAGGATGCGAAAACATTAGTGAGATCCCTAGAGATATTTCTAAGGTATGTCTAGGGATGTCCCTAAGGATAAGTATACATATAGGATATAATCCTAGAACTACAGTAACGATCTTAGAATTTGACCTAAGATGTTAGATATTGAGGGTACTCCCCCTTTATTATGTTGTTTTCCTATCATGATTTTTGCCTCTCACACTATTCTTTTTGGGTTTTAGACGATGGATGGAACTCGAAGGAACCGTGTTGATCAATGTAATGGACGATGCAATGATTGCCCTCCTGAACAAACCAACGTTATGGGAGATGGAGTGCAAAATCGTATTGCTATACTTACACAAGCTATGAATCATTCTGCACTTCCAAATGAGCAGAGGAGGGAACAATATTCTATTGAGTCCTTCATGAGGCAACATCCACCTTCTTTCAATGGGTCTTCTGATCCACTTGTTTCTGAACAATGGATCAGTACCATTGAAAAGATATTTTCCATACTTTGTTGTTCAGAACATGATAAAGTCATTCTAGCTCTTTACCGTTTAGAAGGTGAAGCAGACCAGTGGTGGACTCTAATTAAGAATACAAGGCCCCGAGATGAAATTGAGTCCATGTAATGAGATGAGTTCAAGAACTTATTTTTCAATAAGTACTTCCCTCATATTCTTTGAACAAATATGGAGAAGTAGTTTCTTGAGCTTAAGTAGAAGGATGATGAATCTGTTGGAATATACGAAGCAAATTTTACAAGACTTGCAAGGTATGCTTCTAGCTTTATCATCCAACATGAAAGTAAAGTTGATCAATTTTTCAGGGGCTTAAAACCAAGTCTTCGAAAGGCATTAGCTATAAGAGACTTCCATAGCTATGATGAAATTGTGCATTGTTCTATCAAGGTAGAACTGGAAGTTGGTGTAACATATCTATCTCATGGTTTTGAAAAGAAATGAAAGATGGAGTTGAAGGAGAAATCTCAGAACAATAGTGAAAAGAAGATGAATGTTTCTTTATGCTCAAAGTGTGGAAAGAAGCATAGTGGAGATTGCCTAAAAGGTACTAGAAAATGTTTTAAGTGTGTAAAAGAAGGTCATCTAGCAGTTTATTGTTGAAGTAATGGGAAAAGTTTTCTAACGATATGAATAGATAAAAGACTTCAAAGAACTCTCCACCAACACTTCAATGATTCAAGTACAAGGAAATGGGGTATTATGATAATAAATGCCCTAATCCATGGGTTAATGATGATCAACGTGAGCAACCTCTTAAAGAAAAGGATAAAGGGAAGTCTCATGCGATCACTATTTGTGATGTTGAGTATGAAAATGATGTTGTGTAATGATTAAGTGTTTATGTAATGGGATTTCAAAATAGAATCATGGAATCTCATTTATGGTATTATGGAATTTTGGAATATCTATGTATTGGTTTTCAATTATTATATGGTACTGGTAACCATGAAAAAGTGATTGAAATATTTTTGTAAAGCAGATGAAATGCGCATATGGAAGGGATAAGGAGAAAATAATATGATAGTAATCATGAGCTCATGAATAAAATAAGGACAAAGCAATATCATGGTTTGAGTATATAGAAATTTTGGGATTTTGGTATGTGGAAAGAGTTAACTTTTGACAGCATTCATGTTTTCACTAAGGTTAAATGGGTATTCATTTTTCAAGAGAATACATGATTAAGGTATTCACATGTTTGTAATTTGACCAAAAAGATATATCTTATGATATATGGGGGATAAATGATGGAATTCACATGATTGTTATGTGACATTTCAAGTAATCATTTTCTTTATACTATGAGCTTGGACCGAATAATAAGCCTAAAGATTGGAATGGATTATGTTGGACATAAGTTAGTATTGTTTAAGGATAGAAATTTTTTTGACATTATTGATGGAATGTTATAGTAATGTAGTTTTAGAAAAAGGACAACTTGAAGGACTGGCGACAACCCATCGCGTCGGACAAGGCTGTGGGAATCGAACCCACAACCGAAGTGCGACTGACCATTATCACCTACCACTGGCCTACAGGAAGTCCCTGGTTAGTAGAAACTAGTTTTATTTTATTAAGCGGTATGATATATGAAGTATAAGTTCATTTTTGGAACCATATACGATTAATCTAACCATATGATGGACTTATAACTTTTTCTAACCTTTTGTTTGAAACAGATGGAATGACCCATCATTCTATCACCTGATCTGCTAACACATCACTAATAACAAATTCAACTTCATTTATTTAAGGGATGAAGTGGAAATTGTTCAATTCACGAACAATAGTGAGATTGTACCAAAATCATGTAAGTATTTCTTTTAATTCATCAACTTTAGGGAAATGATCTTGAAAACAAAAAATGTTGTCCTGGTGACCTTATATCCGATGAATCAGATGGAACCTTAGATCATCACAAATCTATGGCTTTGTGTTTGTTGGCTTTTTCATAGCCATGTTCTCTACCACTCTCTATCAGAACATGATGGTTATATTTCTCTTCCATATCCATATTTTTACCTATGTTCTCCTATGTGGAAACCTAGTGATTAGTTTATTTGGGTAACCATTACGTTTCATACTTTAGTTTTTAAAGATAAGTTTTGGTATTCCTTTTCACGATGTGGGTTTCAATTAAAGAAACTTTCAAGTAGAAAACCATTTATACCCCCGAAGAATTTCGAGGGAGAAATTAATTTTAAGGGGGGTAGAATATAATAACCCGAGATTTTATAAGATATATTCTTTTTAATTTCTTTCATATCTTCTGTTGTACGATACACTAAGATTATCTTGCGCTATACACAATACCGTATTATCTTGCAGTATACGCAACACTAATCCTGGATTGTGTTACACACAATTTCATGTTTGTTTGATAGTAGTTATTATATGAAACATTGAGTATATATATATATTCAATGTATTTTGTTATACACAACAACAAAGGAGTCTTTCACTATACGCAACCCTGACTTGGCTTGCATTACACGCAATCGCGACCTTCTTCGATAGCGTGTGTTGTACGCAATACCGGGTTTTACTAAACAACAATATGTTATTATATTATTATGAACTAGCCATTATGAATAGTATTAACTAAAATTTTAATTTTATAACATTATTATTCATCTTTCACATTTTCTAGAACATGGTATAAGAACAAAATAATTTTTTTGGGTAAAATAAGTATTTTTCAAAAAATTCAGTTTTGCCGCCTTTTGATGGCGCACCCACTTTAAATATAGTTTTTGACATGTTTATAAGTTAAATTTTACAAAATAAAATTATTCTTTGGAATCAGGATATAAAATTTTACCTTGGATAAAATTTTCATATTATTCTGATAACTTTCATATTTTAATGAATAGTAAAAACACACTATATTTTAATTAAAAACAACTTTTTTCATCGTAATAAATTATGTGGTTAAATTATAATATTGAATGGTTTTAAATTATAAATAGAATTTATTTTTACCATTTAATATAATTTATATCATTAGCATTGATTTTACCTTGAATTCGTAGGTTAAATCAATTCAATCTTTTGCAATGTTTTAAAGAAAAACCCGTTTTCTTTCGACAATGTGATTAATTTTAATTTAATTTCTTAAAATTTTGTGTATTAAATTTGGAAAAATGGATTCCATATTTGGAATCAGTGGGTCCAAATTATGTTAATAAGCTACTTTTTATTTTTGGGCATTATGAATAGTAACTACGGTAAATTTTATTTACCTTAGTTAAAGGTAAATCGGGTAATTAAGGGTAAATATAAGATTATAAAATTACCCTAACACCTGGAAAAATTCTATTGGATGGATAAAATTCGACCCATATCACCTAAGTGTCAGATTAGATTCATTTTATGGACTTTTTACAATAAAAATAGTTTAATTATTATTAAAACC
The DNA here is from genome assembly GCA_963277665.1 of Viscum album. Lineage (NCBI taxonomy): Eukaryota > Viridiplantae > Streptophyta > Magnoliopsida > Santalales > Viscaceae > Viscum > Viscum album. The sequence goes on along the minus strand of OY728146.1, from coordinate 123,501,577 downwards.
AAAGAAAGTGACAACATATCACTCTCTTAAATCTTATAAGTATATTAATTTTAATTTAGTGATAAAATTCATTAAACTTCGAACATGAATAGTATATAGAAATATAATAACATTATATACATCATATGAATTTATTTATAATTTTTAGGGATTAAATAATTATCATTAATTGTGACACAATAGTGATGTAGAAATTGTTTATCTAGTGAAAAATCAAGAATATAGTTTTTATTAAACTAATAGTGACCATAAAAGGAACAAAACCCTGACAAAAAATTATTGGGAATGTAAATATAAACCATAATCATCCAATTGTTGAATATTTGATCATTTGGAGCCTTATAAAAGCGATTATGACACTTATATTATTTTATTTTAAATGATGCCAAAGATGTCACCTTCATAATTTAATAAATATAACAATTTAAATATTGTGATTTTAAGATGATACATTCTAGTAAAAGTATTATTGTGAAAGGTAATAGATTTATATTCATCATATGATTTTATTTTTAATTTTTATGCAACAAATAAGTATATTAAATAATTATAAAAAAATGTTGTAGTAATTATTTTATTAAGAGATAAACCAAATAAATGGTTTTGAAAATAATAAAATAAATATTATATGAAATATTTAATGTGCTAAACTAATTTTATAGATACATATGGCCTTTTATGAATCTATTAAAGCTTTTATTTGGAACATATCTTTTTTATATATTTTATTTAAATTCAAATAAATGAATAGTGTCAAAATTGACACTATTGTTATTTTATAAAAATAACATATTATAAATTTTTTTAAAAATCACAAAAATATTTAAAAATTATAAATTTAAATTTATATGGTCTATAATGTTATAAAGTAACCAATTATGGACAATTAACAACAAATAAGTAATTATTTGTTATAATTTAAAATTTAGAATGTTATTACCACAAATAAAATTAAATTGATAAATAAGGATAAATCAAGTTGATAATGTTTAAAATAAATTCCTAACATGTCTAAATTTTATTGGTTGATTATATTACAACCCTATATCATCTAATATTTGTATATGAGTCATTTTGGATGTTTTTAAGTGGGTTTGGAATTTAATATAAACTAATATTTCTTATATTTCCAAAGGTGCCCCTCTCCTCCCTTATAAAAGGGCACCTCCTCCCTCTCCTCCTAACACCAATTTGAGCCTTCAATATCGGCCAAAACCTGGCCATTTAACTTAACCACTTCCCTAGAAACATCCTAGAGATCCTTGTCTTCTTCAAAGACCAATTTTAGTGCCCTAAGAGGAGGTTTCAAAGAGGCGTGTCAAAGAAAAGGTAATATCCGTTACCGATTCTTTCAATTTTCTTTCTTCTTCAACTTCTTCTTCTTTAGTTGTTTCATTATGAATTAATAACATAAGTATCCCTCATATACTGATATGTTATTATAAATATTAAAAAACCCTATTTCACCTTCTATCCATCCTACGGAAAACAAAATCACCGCGCGTGCGTACGTACGGAATACCGTCTCCACGCCGTGGTGTAATCTGTTTTTCCACCATCACCTTACTTGGATGGATATGATGGTGTAAATAATGACTATATATGATTATTTTAAAGTGATATTGATTCTAAAATAGTATAAATACACTCCAATATAATTCCACAATCATGAGAATGATATCATCGCTCGTGCGTACGTACGGACTACCGTCTCCACGAACGCGATGAGAGTCATTTTCCATGATTAACCATTAAAGAATGATTATAAAGTATATATAATGAATAATAATTAAATATATGGAATAATAATGCTACTGTATTTATGTATATATATATATTTATGTCAACTATTTAATTTCATTCAATTCAATAAGGAAACGAAAACAGCGTTCATGCGTACGTACGACCTACCGTCTCCATGAACGGTGTATTTCATTCCTTTTATCAATTTATAATATATGTGTATATGATGAATATATAATATATATAAATCATTTTTTACATTCTGGAATTATGTAAATTAGGATATAAGTAAAAATATCAAGAACGACAAGTCGAAACACATACGATAAATGAAATGATTTTACCCAAAACGCTACTTTAACATGGAATTTACCAAAGAACGGGTAATATAAATTCATAAGTGAAAAATATATGAAATAATAACAATTAATATGATTATTTAATAAGTCAATGACATTATTTAAATCATTATACAGGAGGTTCGGATCTATACGAAGCATATCAGACCTAAGGTAAGAGATAATTATTCCAATCTCATTCTTATCCAAGATTGTTTATTCGTAATTATTTACTAGGGTTATATTTATCATCCATGTCCCTGATTTATAAAATTGGTTCCATGTATGTTTAAAGTCCTTTTTACCGATTTTTTACTTTTACTACATGGTGTTTAAGGAATCTTTATTTTACGATGTACTTTTTGACTTTTCTGGAAAAAGTACCAGAAGAATGTTTTTTTAACTTATACGGAACGAACATATTTTTACGGTTTTATAAAGCATTATTTTCATGAATCTTCCTCCAAAATATTTCATGACTATTTTCAACAAAATCTTTTTCTTTTAAAATTTCATGACGTTTTTGTGAAAAGAAATTGATTTTGAAGAAGAAAGGATATTTTCCTCAAGAATTCATTTCAAGTGTTTTATCAAAACCATTTTCCATCTAAGATGACATTATTTCATATGTGTATGTTTCAAGTATAATGTCTCTAGGATTTACATGGTTTCTCTTTTCTTATTATGAAATGATATCCATATCTTTTATATGGATTATGTGATGATGTGATGATGTTTATGAAACCCATTTTATTCGTTGGGTTATTATGAATGATGCATGTTTATTTTGTGGCACAAGTAAGAATGATTTCATTATGAGATGGGCGGGACCTATATCTCCCTCCAATGCACTGGTTAAAGATTTATATCTCATGAGATAGACATGTCTGGAAGGGTAAGTTAATCTGGTTCAGTGATTGATTAGCCACTAAATGAGGCTAATATTCATTGGTAATATATATAATATTCATGTTCTTTATTATTCATAAACACTATTTTAGTGCATTTTACACTTTGAACATCATTTCACATTATGATTGTAATACCTTCTTAAAATGCACTATTATGTGGTACATTTTTGAACATCATTTAACGTACCAAATGATTCATCTGATTATACATATTTTAATTTGATAATTGATCTATACTCCAATATGAACATGTTTCATTCAGGGATCAATGGAGAATTCATGGAGGATGATGGAGATATTTGGAAATGAAAGGAAGCAATTCTGGATAAGGCAGATTGGACATCAACCCACTGATGAGACTGTGGGGCCCAACATACAGGCCCAAGTTAGAGATAAAATTCTGGGCCAGATTCTGCGGCCCAGAAAAATAGTCCACTACTTTGATCATATCTCGGAATCCACAACTCCAAATGGGCCCAAATTTTACAGGCGGTTATAAGACATCAGGAGATCCATTTTCTTCTTCTATGGACCACTCTGATTCGTCCATCTGGAAGGTCATACAAACGAGTCTGTTCGGTGGATGAAATCTGGCTGCCACCTCGAGTCAAATGTGGAAAATTCCAAATTCCACAAACTTTCCACCACCCTAGGCCTACCATACTCAAGTGGGATGACTTGTAATGTTGAAGGCTCGACCCAAGGCTCCGAAAATGCCTATTTAAGGCAGTGGTGGTGAAGGAGTTGAAGATCTGGGATGCTTTGTTTAATTGTAATGTTATGCTGCATTTTTGTTGCCTCAATTTTGTCTTTCACATGTAAGTTGTTCAATTCACTTTAGTTTCTTAATAAAAGTTCTTATTATACTCTTATTCTATTGTTCTTAATATCACTTTGATACCGTTGGATCAAGGTGTGAATTTATTCACACCAACCCTTGTGAAATTATTCACACAACGGTGGAGTGATCATTTTATTTTTGTTGTTTTCTTTACTTCTCCATTTCTCCCCTTATGAGTCTACTCTCCGCTTCCATTGAAACCATGGGATCAATGGAGGGCTAACCCACTTATGGGTTGATCCAAGGGAGTAGCAAGGGTCTGGATTGGATGTTATTTATCACCTAATTAATGTATAATCACTTCTTTAATTGGGATTTTTATTTGATGATTTTTAAACTCCATCGTCCTTGTTGAATTTAAGGCCACACACTTCAAGTACTAATACGATCCTTTACCTTGAAGTGCTCAAAACTTTGATCCTTCAAGTGTATAGGTGATTAGTATTAGAGGGTGTAGGCATTAAACCAGTAAGTGATGATGTTGTTTTATCTCCTTAAATGAACCCATCTCAAATTTAAGAAATTGAAATCATTAAAAAGAAAATACGTCCAATCCACCCCGAGCGATAACCTAGGATCAACTCATTATTTTAAATTGAATCCACTTAAATCTTTTAGATATCTTTAAAACCCATCCAAAATCAATCCAAGTTGGCCACTTCATAGCCAAAAATACATCCCTTAGGTTGTGTATCTTAGGTATCTTCTTAGGTCTCTGTGGAATCGACAACCCAAGCTACACTACAAGGACCGTTCTACCCTTCTTCTCTTGGGTAAATTTGGGCATGAACCAAATTTTGGAACCGTTGCCGGGGACCAAGTAAGTACCTTAGATCCCAAAAAAAACCTTCTTTCCTCACCTCCATTCTTCTACTCTCACCCAAGATCTCTTATCTTGTCCCTTTCTCGTTTTTTTTGGCGCATGTCCGCCTACACCCGCGATTTCTCAAACAGACTACTTAGGGTGGAAAGTCCTAGGATAAGGGATTCAAGTGCACCTAAGGGATTGTTTAAATCAGATTCAAATATTCTTGAAATCCCAAAGTCAGAACTTGAAACAAGTCCAATGGAGGGTCATCCACAAAATCAAATTGTAAACCCTGGGGGGAATCAAATGGGAAACCAAAACCAAGAAGCTCCAAACTTAGGGAATGTAGTTGATCAAACCATGAACGACTACCTCAATCCAGCTTGGACCAATGCCCCCTCATGTATTAGACACAATTCCATAGGAGACACCAACTACATATTCAAACCCCATGTCCTAAACCACCTTCCAACCTTTCATGGGATGGAGTCAAAAATGCCATACCTTCATGTCAAAGAGTTCAACGACATTGTTGAAACCATGTGTCCCCCACATCAACTAGAATCCGCTAAGATGAGGCTATTTCCTTTTTCATTAAAGGATCGAGCTAAAAATTGGCTAAAAAACTTGAGACCTGCATCAATCCACTCTTGGGACCAACTGCAAAGAGAATTCTACAAAAAATACTTCCCTCATCACAAAACAATTTCACTTAAAAAGAGCATCCAATTTTTTTTTGAAAAAGAGGGAGAGTCATTCTATGAAACATGGGAGAGGTTCAAAGACACCCTAAACATGGTTCCACACCATGGGTTTTCCATACCTGAACAAGTGAGAATTTTCTATGAAGGGTTGGGTCCGGGTAATAAACAATTCATTGACATGATGTGTAATGGAACTTTTAAAAACAAGGCCCCAAATGATGCTTACGAGTATCTGGAAAGTCTGGCTGAACAAAACCAAACTTGGGGAACTTCACCTTATTCTGAAAAGCCACAAAGAACCACTGTAATTCATACACTTAGAGAAGAGGAAAGCCTTAGGGCTAAACTCACAGCACTCTCTAGGAAGGTTGAAGAGATAGACCTTAGGAAAGTCCATGAAATCCAAAATGTAGACCTTGTTTGCACAATTTGTGACAAACATGAACATAAAACAGACAACTGCCCAACCATTCCATCCATCAAGGATGTTCTTCTAGGAGGACCTCCAGCGGAAGTCAATGCCCTAAACTTTCAAAAGCCCTAATACCAAAACACCTTCAATCCTAGGTACAATGACCACCCAGGCTTCCGATGGAAGGATAACCAACAACATAGCCAACCACAAGGGCAAAATCCTTACCCTCAACAGAACTACCAAACCCATAACCAGTTCCAAACCCAACCTATCCAATACCAACAGCCACCGGTCCATTTTCAACAAACCATCCCACCTCCAAAATATCCCCCTGGGATAAACCAACCTACTCAAGCACCAACCCAAACTGTTCCACAAAGCCTACTAGAAAAACTATGCAAACAAATGGAGAGGATGAACTCAGAAGTCTCTTCCCTAAAACAAGAACTTCAAACCATCAAAATAGGAAAGGAACCCATGCCTACTCAGGCGGTGCCATCCTCAACTTCAAGGGGAGAGTCAAGTTGTGCTCAAACAACTCATGAACAACTAAAGGCTGTGACTGTTTTAAGAAGTGGGAAATCAATTGAGAAACCTGAACAACTAATTCAGAACCCACCTGAAGATTCAAACTTGGATGAAAATTTAAATGAACCACAAGATCAAACTAAGGAAACTGATAACAATGTGAAAGAAACAACTCTTCAACAAAAAACCCCACAACCTGCACCATTTCCCCAACGCATGAGGGGGAAATCCAAGCCTGAACTGAGTGAAACGTTGAGGGAAATATTTTCACAAGTCAAGTTAAACATACCCCTTCTCGATGCCATCCAAACTATAATTGCCTACTCAAAATACCTTAAGGACTTGTGCACTTTTAAAAGAAAATTTTCACATAAAAACCAAGTCCTTTTGGCTGCTAATGTGAGTACCACCATTCAGGGGACCATTCCTCCTAAGTTGAAAGACCCAGGTTGCCCTTACATCAATGTTGAACTAGGAGAAAGTAAAGTTGTCAAGGCCTTGTGTGACCTAGGTGCTAGTTTCAATCTCATCCCATATGCCGTGTACTGCCAGTTAGGCCTGGAAGAGCTCCAACCCACATCTGTCACACTTCAGCTTGCTGATCGTAGCATTAGGGTTCCAAAAGGGATTTTAAAGGATGTTCTGGTAAAGGTTGAAAACTTCATCTACCCTGCTGATTTCATTGTCCTTGACAACCATCCAAATTTAGGAAAAAAGGAACAAACCCCAATCATCCTTGGTCGTCCTTTCCTTGCAACAATCAACTCTGTTATCCGAGTCCGAAATGGGAACATGACCATCACCTTTGGGAACATGAGTCTAGACTTGAACATCTATAATGCAAGCTCACAAATAGGGGATGGCGAGGATATTCATGAAGTAAACATGATAGGAAGCATTGATAATGAATCCATGGAACATCAAGGAATATTTGATGAATGTTTAAGTCAGAATGAGATTGATTTCCTTTGTTCATATGAAGGAAGTTTATCTCCTTGGCTTGAATCATTTTCAAATTGCTCTTATGATGAAGTCTTAGGTCCAACAATCAGTGAAACCTTTCAAGAAACCAATTTCATAGAGACCCCTCTAAATTCCTTCCCTAAATCTGATCAAGCCAATCTAGTAGCTGAAACTTCTACATGAGAGGATGATTCTAGATGTCCTTAGGAAGCATAAGAAAGCCATTGGTTGGACCCTTTCTGATATTCCTAGGATTAGCCCACTTATCGGGACTCATAGGATTGTTCTGGAATCTGATTCAAAGCCATGTCGTCAACCTCAAAGGCGACTCAATCCTAATCTCATGGAGGTAGTAAGGAAAGAACTTCTGAAATTATTAAAAGCTGGTATCATATATCCCATAGCTGAGAGTGAATGGGTGAGCCCAATCCAAGTGGTTCCAAAAAAGGCTGGAATCACAGTGATAACCAATGAGGATGGAGAGATTCTTCCAACAAGGGTGAGTAGTGGATGGAGGGTCTGCATTGACTATAGGAAACTAAACTCATTCACCAAGAAGGACCATTTACCCTTACCATTCATTGACCAAGTCCTTGAGAGAGTGGCAGGTCATGCCTTCTACTGTTTCTTAGATGGGTACTCGGGGTACAATCAAATTGAGGTCTCCCTAGAGGATCAAGGGAAGACTACATTCACATGTCCTTTCGGTACCTTTGCCTTCAAACGCATACCCTTCGGGTTATACAATGCCCCTGGAACCTTCCAGCGGTGCATGATGGGAATCTTCTCAGACATGGTAGGGGATTTTCTTGAGGTCTTCATGGATGACTTCTCTGTGTTTGGGGATACTTTTGAGGGATGTCTGCAGAATGTGGAGAGAGTCTTGTCAAGATGTGAAGAAAAAAATCTGGTTCTAAACTGGGAAAAATGCCATTTCATGGTTAAAGAGGGACTTGTTCTAGGCCATCTGGTCTCGAGTAGGGGGATTGAAGTTGATAAAGAAAAGGTTGACATCATTCATCACCTTCCATCACCCAAAACTGTCAAGGAAGTGAGATCTTTCTTAGGACATGCTGGTTTCTATAGAAGATTCATCAAGGACTTTAGTTCAATATCCCGTCCCCTTTGTGCTCTCTTAGTAAATAATGCTCCATTTGTTTGGACAGAAAGCTGTGAGAGTTCATTCTCAACCCTCAAATCCTCTCTCACCTATCCTCCCATTATGAAATCTCCAAATTGGAACATTCCTTTTGAACTTATGTGTGATGCCAGTGACTTTGCTGTTGGAGCTGTGTTAGGACAACATTGTGATAAAACTCCTTATGTCATTGCTTATGCAAGCAAATCCTTAAATGATGCCCAAATCAACTACACCACCACTGAAAAGGAGTTACTTGCTATTGTGTTTTCCTTAGAGAAGTTTAGGTCCTACCTCTTAGGATCCCCCATCACTGTGTTCACTGACCATTCTGCACTAAAATACCTCTTCCAAAAACAAGATGCTAAGGCTAGACTGATTAGGTGGGTCCTTCTCTTACAAGAATTTGACCTCACAATCAAGGATAAAAAGGGAGTTGAAAATGTTGTAGCTGATCACCTCTCTAGGATGGAATTCAAAGACAACTCAAATCACCTTTCTGTGTCTGATTCGTTTCCTGATGAACACTTATACTCTGTGAGTGACTGCCCTTGGTATGCTGACATAGAAAATTTCTTAGTGACAGGAGTCATTCCAAAATTCTTAGGGACTCAAGCTCGAAGGAAATTCCTTTCTGATGTTAGACACTATGTGTTTGATGATCCATACCTCTATAAGTTCTGTCCTGACCAAGTCATTAGGAGGTGTGTTCCAGAATCTGAACAAGAGTGCATCCTTAAATTCTGTCATAGTGAGGCATGTGGAGGTCACTTTTCCTCTAAGAAAACTTCTGCCAAGGTTCTTCAATGTGGTCTCTTTTGGCCCACCCTCTCAAGGGACTCCTACACATTTTGTCAAAGCTGTCCTAGGTGTCAACAAGTAGGGTCCATCACAAAAAGGAATCAAATGTCTCTCACTCCAATATTAGTGGTTGAAATCTTTGACTGTTGGGGAATTGATTTCATGGGTCCCTTCCCAAACTCTAGGGGATATCTTTACATTCTCTTGGCTGTTGATTATGTCTCAAAATGGGTTGAGGCCATTCCCACAAAGTCCAATGATCATCAAGTTGTGATTTGATTTCTAAAAGAGAACATATTTTCAAGATTTGGAATTCCTAGGGCTATAATCAGTGATTGAGGAACCCATTTCTGCAACCGTCCATTCGCTTCACTCATGTCTAAGTATGGTATTTCTCATAAAGTTTCCACTGCATACCATCCTCAAACCAATGGTCAAGCTGAGTTAGCGAATAGGGAGATTAAGCAAATTCTTGAAAAAACTGTCAACCCCTCTAGGAAAGATTGGTCTGAGAAACTCTTAGATGCTCTTTGGGCCTATAGAACTGCATATAAAACCATTTTAGTAATGTCCCCATATAGGTTGGTTTATGGTAAAGCATGCCATTTGACAGTGGAGATTGAACATAATGCCTTTTGGGTAATTAAGAAAATGGATTATGATCTCTCATTGGCCGAAACAAAAAGGAAATTAGATCTCAATGAACTGGAGGAACTAAGGATGGAGGCTTATGAAAAATTCAAGGATGAATAAAGCTAGAGTTCAAGCCTACCAATCTAGGAATATCAAGGTCAAACATTTTGAACCGGGAAAACTTGTGCTCTTGTATAGTTCAAAACTTCATTTACATCCGGGAAAGTTAAGGTCTAGATGGTCAGGACCTTTCATAGTGCATCATGTATTCCCCCATGGGGAAGTAGATATTCAAGATCCCACAAGTGGTCACATTTTCAAGGTCAATGGTCAAAGGTTAAAAAAATTCGTTGAATCATTCAATAAACAGGAAATAGATGTTGAGTTAATTGATCCAATCTATGAACCAGGAAAAAATTGATAAATTCGGGATCTATGTCGGGCTAACGACGTTAAACAAAGCGCTGCACGGGAGGCAACCCGTGGTTTTTATGTTTCTAATATTTCTGAATCATCTTTATTTTTCAAATAAGATTACTTAATCATTTTTATATTTAAAAATAAAAAAATAGACTTTTGACCTGTTCTTCTATTATGAGTATGGATGGGTACGAAAGAGGAGCACCATATTCATCCATGTCACGTGGTGTGATCCTTGAGTAATACCTTACCCAGAAATTTAAAAAGAAGACAATGTATCATCAGTTTATTTTGTTTTTATTATTCAATAGGTTAATAAAAAAAAAATAATAATACAAAAAAAAAGTCCACGCCATAGGCCGTGGGGCAAACCCCGTCACAACCGGCGAAGCCGCGGGGACTCGAACCCGGGACCGAAGGGAGACAGGGGCGCGCGCTTACCACTGACCTGCGGCTTCTTGTGCTACCTTATTCTATAATTTTTATATATATTCTTATATTTTACTTCCTTTATTATATAAATATATATATATATATATATATATATTGTTTGTTTTTGTTTGTTTTGTTTGTTTTGTTTTTTCCTTTTTCCACTAGGGAACTTTGCAAGCGACATGGATATCAAAGGAATAAATTCGAGCGGCAAGAACTTCAAACTTCAACCACCAGGTGACTTCATTCCATAATCCTCATTTTCAATTTCCTTTTTAAATTTTTATTCCCTGCCTCTACTCCTTCTAATTTTTCATTTCTTCAAACACTGGGTACATTGTTGTTTTAAGTTGGGGGGGAGATAAAATAAAAAAAATGCTTTTGTGTCAAAAACAAAAATTGAATGATTTGAAAAAAAAAGTAAATGGAAGGAAAAATTCCTTTAACTTTGAACATGGTAATACACATTGCACACTTTGAAACTGAATATCAAATAATTTAGCATGCCCTGATTCTGATTTTAATCCTTGTATAATTTCATGAGCATAGATTTTGGAAAGTGTGGCTGTCCAATGTGATATTTCATCGTTTATATTTTCATCCAAATAAAAAAAATGCCACAATGCACGTCCTCTAGACTGTGGGGTACTAATCTGAATTTTTGGGGTCCCATAATAAATAGCATAGGATGGTTTTATTTTTATGAATAATATGAGTATTCAAAAAAAAAAATAATAATAAAAAAAATTATTAAAAAATAAAAAATAAAAATAAAAATTTGCGTGTAGAGCAATGGATTGATAAAATGCGAGGCTTTTGGCACTTGGGGATCGTGACTCCAGAGTTGTCTAGCCCTGAGTTTTTCAATATATCTCTATTTATGGTAATATGACTTTGTTTTTGATTAAGTTAACTCGAGACGATGCCCGAGTATGTGGGCTTCACTTGGTGCCCTAAGGCCTTTGAGTCTGGGAGTCATCGACAAAGTCTTGATACATGGGTTAATTTGATTAATTGCAATCTCAATTACTATAGCAATATTGCAAAAAAAAAAAAAATCAAAAAAAAGAGGGATGAAGAATACTCATATTAGGATTAAATGTGATTCCACCTAGCTCTTCCATGATTTCCCCCTTGAATGAAAATGAACCCCCATATCTATTGTGATTCACAACACATCATTACACCTAATTGAGTTGGATGAAGTATGATGATGGATTTGATCAAAGGAATGGGCTTGGGATTGGGATATGCTTATGAAAATATCTTGTATTAAAATATTTTGATGGGTTTCATGATTGTTTGGTATAAGGTTTTTTGGTGATCATTGTGTATTAAAATGTTTTTAGAAAAGGGAATTCGAATTTCATTTTTGATGAGATATATTTTGCTCGGGACTAGCAAAACTCAAGTTGGGGGGTGTGATTAGACACTAAATGAGGCTAATATTCATTGGTAATATATATAATATTCATGTTATTTATTATTCATAAACACCATTTTAGTTCATTTTACACTTTGAACATCATTTCACATTATGATTCTAATACCTTCTTAAAATGCACTATTATGTGGTACATTTTTGAACATCATTTAAAGTACCAAATGATTCATCTGATTATAAATATTTTAATTTGATAATTGATCTATACTCCAATATGAACATGTTTCATTCAGGGATCAATGGATAATTCATGGAGGATGATGGAGATATTTGGCAATGAAAGGAAGCAATTCTCGAGAAGGCAGATTGGAAATCATCCCACTGATGAGACTGTGGGGCCCAACATACAGGCCCAATTAATCCCAAATTTCGTGGGATGCTATAAGACATATATAGGAACAAATCACTATTCAGGAGTTAATGCTACTTCTGCCTCCATGTTGGTCATTTAGTCGTCCCAAGTTAGAGATAAAATTCTGGGCCAGATTCTTCGGCCCAGAAAAAAAGTCCACTACTTTGATCATATCTCGGAATCCACAACTCCAAATGGGCCCAAATTGTACAGGAGGTTATAAGACATCAGGAGCTCCATTTTAGTCTTCTATGGACCACTATGATTCGGCCATATGGAAGGTCATACAAACGAGTCTGTTCGGTGGATGAAATCTGGATGCCACCTCGGGTCAAATGTGGAAAATTCCAAATTCCACAAACTTTCCACCACCCTAGGCCTACCATACTCAAGTGGGATGACTTGTAATGTTGATGGCTCGACCCAAGGCTCCCAAAATGCCTATTTAAGGCAGTGGTGGTGAAGGAGTTGAAGATCTGGGATGCTTTGTTTAATTGTAATGTTATGCTGCATTTTTGTTGCCTCAATTTTGTCTTTCACATGTAAGTTGTTCAATTCACTTTAGTTTCTTAATAAAAGTTCTTCTTCTACTCTTATTCTGTTGTTCTTAATATCACTTTGATACCGTTGGATCAAGGTGTAAATTTATTCACACCAACCCTTGTGAAATTATTCACACAACGGTGGAGTGATCATTTTATTTTTGTTGTTTTCTTTACTTCTCCATTTCCTCCTTTATGAGTCTACTCTCCGCTTCCATTGAAACCATGGGATCAATGGAGGGCTAACCCACTTATGGGTTGATCCAAGGGAGTAGCAAGGGTCTGGATTGGATGTTATTTATCACTTAATTAATGTATAATCACTTCTTTAATTGGGATTTTTATTTGATGATTTTTAAACTCCATCGTCCATGTTGAATTTAAGGCCACACACTTCAAGTACTAATACGATCCTTTACCTTGAAGTGCTCAAAACTTTGATCCTTCAAGTGTATAGGTGATTAGTATTAGAGGGTGTAGGCATTAAACCAGTAAGTGATGATGTTGTTTTATCTCCTTAAATGAGCCCATCTCAAATTTAAGAAATTGAAATCATTAAAAAGAAAATACGTCCAATCCACCCCGAGCGATAACCTAGGATCAACTCATTCTTTTAAATTGAATCCACTTAAATATTTTAGATATCTTTAAAACCCATCCAAAATCAATCCAAGTTGGCCACTTCATAGCCAAAAATCCATCCCTTAGGTTGTGTATCTTAGGTATCTTCTTAGGTCTCTGTGGAATCGACAACCCAAGCTACACTACAAGGACCGTTCTACCCTTCTTCTCTTGGGTAAATTTGGGCGTGAACCAAATTTTGATGAGATAAAATAAAAAAAATGATTTTGTGTCAAAAACAAAAATTGAATGATTTGAAAAAAAAAGTAAACGGAAGGAAAAATTCCTTTAACTTTGAACATGGTAATACACATTGCACACTTTGAAACTGAATATCAAATAATTTAGCATGCCCTGATTCTGATTTTAATCCTTTTATAATTTCATGAGCATAGATTTTGGAAAGTGTGGCTATCCAATGTGATATTTCATCGTTTATATTTTCATCCAAATAAAAAAAATGCCACAATGCACGTCCTCTAGACTGTGGGGTACTAATTTGAATTTTTGGGGTCCCATAATAAATAGCATAGGATGGTTTTATTTTTATGAATAATATGAGTATTCAAAAAAAAAATAATAATAATAAAAAAAATTATTAAAAAATAAAAAATAAAAATAAAAATTTGCGTGTAGAGCAATGGATTGATAAAATGCGAGGTTTTCGGCACTTGGGGATCGTGACTCCAGAGTTGTCTAGCCCTGATTTTTTCAATCTATCTTTATTTAGGGTAATATGACTTTGTTTTTGATTAAGTTAACTCGAGACGATGCCCGAGTATGTGGGCTTCACTTGGTGCCCTAAGGCCTTTGAGTCTGGGAGTCATCGGCAAAGTCTTGCTACATGGGTTAATTTGATTAATTGCAATCTCAATTACTATAGCAATATTGCAAAAAAAAAAAAATCAAAAAAAAAGAGGGATGAAGAATACTCATATTAGGATTAAATGTGATTCCACCTAGCGCTTCCATGATTTCCCCCTTGAATGAAAATGAACCCCCATATCTATTGTAATTCACAACACATCATTACACCTAATTGAGTTGGATGAAGTATGATGATGGATTTGATCAAAGGAATGGGGTTGGGATTGGGATCTTCTTATGAAAATATCTTGTATTAAAATATTTTGATGGGTTTCATGATTGTTTGGTATAAGGTTTTTTGGTGATCATTGTGTATTAAAATGTTTTTAGAAAAGGGAATTCGAATTTCATTTTTGATGAGATATATTTTGCTCGGGACTAGCAAAAATCAATTTGGGGGGTGTGATTAGCCACTAAATGAGGCTAATATTCATTGGTAATATATATAATATTCATGTTCTTTATTATTCATAAACACCATTTTAGTGCATTTTACACTTTGAACATCATTTCACATTATGATTGTAATACCTTCTTAAAATGCACTATTATGTGGTACATTTTTGAACATCATTTAAAGTACCAAATGATTCATCTGATTATACATATTTTAATTTGATAATTGATCTATACTCCAATATGAACATGTTTCATTCAGGGATCAATGGAGAATTCATGGAGGATGATGGAGATATTTGACAATGAAAGGAAGCAATTCTGGAGAAGGCAGATTGGACATCAGCCCACTGATGAGACTGTGGGGCCCAACATACAGGCCCAATTAATCCCAAATTTAGTGGGATTCTAGAATAAATGTATAGGAACAAATAACTCTTCAGGAGTTAATGCTAATTCTGCCTCCATGTTCGTCATTTAGTCGGCCCAAGTTAGAGATAAAATTCTGGGCCAGATTCTGCGGCCCAGAAAAACAGTCCACTACTTTGCTCATATCTAGGAATCCACAACTCCAAATGGGCCCAAATTTTACAGGCTGTTAGAAGACATCAGGAGATCAATTTTCGGCTTCTATGGTACACTCTGATTCGGCCATCTGGAATGTCATACAAACGAGTCTGTTAGGTGGATGAAATATGGCTGCCACCTCGGGTCAAATGTGGAAAATTCCAAATCCACAAACTTTCCACCACCCTAGGCCTACCATACTCAAGTGGGATGACTTGTAATGTTGAAGGCTCGACTCAAGGCTCCCAAAATGCCTATTTAAGGCAGTGGTGGTGAAGGAGTTGAAGATCTTGGATGCTTTGTTTAATTGTAATGTTATGCTGCATTTTTGTTGCCTCAATTTTGTCTTTCACATGTAAGTTGTTCAATTCACTTTAGTTTCTTAATAAAAGTTCTTCTTCTACTCTTATTCTGTTGTTATTAATATTACTTTGATACCGTTGGATCAAGGTGTGAATTTATTCACACCAACCCTTGTGAAATTATTCACACAACGGTGGAGTGATCATTTTATTTTTGTTGTTTTCTTTACTTCTCCATTTCCTCCCTTATGAGTCTACTCTCTGCTTCCATTGAAACCATGGGATCAATGGAGGGATAACCCACTTATGGGTTGATCCAAGGGAGTATAAAGGGCCTGGATTGGATGTTATTTATCACCTAATTAATGTATAATCACTTCTTTAATTGGGATTTTTATTTGATGATTTTTAAACTCCATCGTCTTTGTTGAATTTAAGGCCACACACTTCAAGTACTAATACGATCCTTTACCTTGAAGTGCTCAAAACTTTGATCCTTCAAGTGTATAGGTGATTAGTATTAGAGGGTGTAGGCATTAAACCAGTAAGTGATAATGTTGTTTTATCTCCTTAAATGAACCCATCTCAAATTTAAGAAATTGAAATCATTAAAAAGAAAATACGTCCAATCCACCCCGAGCGATAACCTAGGATCAACTCATTCTTTTAAATTGAATCCACTTAAATCTTTTAGATATCTTTAAAACCCATCCAAAATCAATCCAAGTTTTCCACTTCATATCCAAAAATCCATCCCTTAGGTTGTGTATCTTAGGTATCTTCTTAGGTCTCTGTGGAATCGACAACCCAAGCTACACTACAAGGACTGTTCTACCCTTCTTCTCTTGGGTAAATTTGGGCATGAACCAGTGATACAGGACTGGAACGAGGAGTGAACTCGTTTCAGAAAGGGACTTTGTCCACTAAGATGGACTTGGCAGCAATGCCTTGGCTACTATGGAAATCATAACAAGTGCTGAATGGTTTCCAAAATTACTTGTTTTATTCCCATGCTATTTTATCATGATTTATGTTACATTATGATCTATGCCTTATGTACTTCTATGTTTTATGTCATTGCTCAAGATTTTTATGTTTAGATTTTATGCTCATGTTTTTTTACATTCAAATGTCTAAGGATTGTTTTATGTTCTCTATGCTTACCCTTACTGAGCATTTGAGCTCACCCTTTATATGTTTTCTTTTCCCCAGGATTTAAAGAAAGGTTTTAGGTAAGAAAACAAAAGGGGAAGATCATTAATGGAGATGTTGAAGATCTTTCCCCACGATTAGAAGATTATATTCCGAGTTTCCAAAGACACTAAACTATTACGATCCTTGTGTGTCTGTTTTTGTTATGTATTAAGTATTCTGCAAAAGTAATGTAATGTCCATGTACGTCAAGCTTTGGGTCTCTACATTCTATGATTTAATCTATAGAATAACAAAGTGAAAAATTTAAAAAACCCATGAATTAAATCATGATTATAAAATATTCAAGTTTATCCCAGAAACATCATTAGAGACAAATATGAACCAACAAAATCTCTAAGGATGAAAGGAATACAAAACACTGTTATGTTATATGATATATAACCCACTTAATTTGAATAAGTGGAAAAAGGAATCATAGTTAAAGGCCAAGAATTAATAATTGAATTATGTTGATAAAAATCAGAAATTGGAGTTTATGGATAGGCTAAAACATCATAAAATGAATGGTATAAATTGGGAATTCACGAACAAGATGGATGAAAATTGTAAAGTAATATGAAATAAAGAATGACTAGTTTATTAGGATTATTCTCAGGTTCAAGGTATTGATATTGAAGAGAAATTTATACTAATAGTAATAATGGAATCTATTATATTCTTCTTAGTATTGTCCATCCAAAGAATCTTCAGAATATTTCAAATGTTTATGAAGACAACAATCTTGAATGGATTCTTAAATAAATAGGGTTATATCAAAAACAAAATTGAATTTGTTATTGGAAATTATGATTTAAAAGTGTGAAAGTTGAGAGATTTTTTGTATAGCCTAAAGGAAGAACTCTTTTCTTTGTATACATGGTTGGATGTTTCCTTAAAAATGATAGACTTCAAGATAAGATGGCCTAATAACAAACTATATATAGAATTCATCTAATAATACAAGGTTATAGTAATGGTGTATGTAGATAATATCATTTTTTGGAGGAAACAAGAATAATTCAAATGATAATTTTTTTAAATAATGTGTTCAAAATTTGAGATACTATTGACTAAAGAACTAAATTATTTTTGGAGCTATAAATTAATCAAAAGGAATGTGATTTATATACATCATAGGTGATTCATGAAGCATAAATGATAAAGAAATTCAGAATGTAAGAGTTAAATAGATTTTCAACTTTGATAGTACTTGGAACTAAACTAGGAAAGCATAAAAACAATATGGGAGTAGACTCAACTATATAAATAAGAATCATTGGGTGTCTACTATACTTTATAATAACCAGAATATATATCTTTTATGACATGTGATTGAATCATATTGCCAATTTTTTCCAAAGAAAAATAATCTTGAAGAAGCGATGAGAATAATGATATATATACGAGGCACACTGAATTATGGTTTAGATTTCAAGGCTATAAAAAATCTAAAATTATTATCCTATTATTTTATTAATTTGGATAGTGATATTTTGAATTTAAAATCCAAAAGTGGAGGATAATTTTACATTAGAAGTAATTTTATTGGATGGATATATAGGAAATAGTATTGTGTCTCATAAAGCATAATGAAAAAACAATATAATTCAGTAAATAAAGTCTGTATGCAATGTATATGGATGAATAAAAAATAAGATGATACTAGTGAAGTGCTTTGACAACCAATGTTAATTTTGCATGAAAAACAAAATTATATCAAATAAATAAAGAATCTTGTATAACATTCTCTCATTGAGAATAATGAAATATACTATCATTTCATAAAAGATAAGGTGAAGAAAAAAATTGTTAAACTAGAATTTGTTTGGACAAAAATTTAGGTGGTAGATATCTTTACCTAGACATTAAGTGTGCCTGTATTTAAGAAGCACTGATTGAACCTTAGATTTCAACCAATTTTCTCAAAATAAATAATTACAAAATATACCTATCCCCATTGAATTAAATTTTTCTTTGGTTTATATTTCTTATTTTATGGATTAAAGGGGAAGACACTATCCATGGAAACTTGAAAGTAGCAAATATTTTATTATTTTTTAAAGGAAAACATTGCAATAATTAATTATTTATATTGTTTACTACACTGAGATTTAACTCATAGAGGATTAAAGATTAGTTGAGTGATATTTATTAAATTTTTGTCATAATGAATTTTGGTGAATTCTTATAAATGTTCAAATATTGTGTAAGAGTTATGTTGGAAAAGGAGGCATGAAAATGGTGTTAATACCCCCATAACTTTTCAAAGGAGAAGAGAGAAACCTTTGAAGTTTTTTATATAAGAGATATAATAATTCAAGGATAAATATATAGAAATATTAGATCTTGAAACTTTATTATATTAAATTCATTGAGAGTATGTAATATATTGATAAGAATATATATGATGAATAAGGTATATGGTGAGTTGAAAAAAACTAACACAAGCTGTAAAAGACCTTTGAGATTGGGGAATGGAAAAAAACTAAAAATGGGAGATTGTTTTAGCCATAGGTTATAATATATAGGCCTCATTGTTAATTGGAAGTCCATTAGTTTAAATGTGAATAATTTTTAATCCAATGTGAAGTTGAGAAGATTGGTGAGCACATTATTCACTATAATATTTCCCAAATTGTGTTAAGTTTCCATGGTGAGTCTAGATTTTCCATGGGTCAATATGGAAAATGGATAGAGTGGATATGTAAGGGGAATCTTTAATGATGTTTTTATTGAGAATTAGAACTTTATAAAGTGGAGAGGCTAGTTTATGTCATATTCTATGTCATGTTGGATATGGTTGAAGATGAATTTAGTAGTATATTTTGAAAATGAGAAAAAATTTAATACAAAATTACAGAGCTTGGAATTTTGGGTTTACAAAATCCTTTTGAAACCTGAGGATTCTAACTATGTGAGTTTTAAAAGTCATGGTGAAACTCATATGTAAGTAACTTATTTTTTTAAAGGTGTAATAAATAAGAAACTAAAATATACTACACTATGGAGGTGGGCGTATTGCCTTGAGAGAGTACCCATGGAAAATAGTGTACCACTATATGTGTGTTTTAGGGGATGTAGAGGTTATTGGTTTTATAATTGATATTTCTAAATATAGTAAAACAATGGAAAAGTGATTATGGTGTAAGATATAGTGAAATGTGTGTTTAACTTAAACGAGTGTTCTAATTTGAGACCACATCATGAAATTTTAAAAAATGGAGGTTATGATCAATTTTATAACTTTGGAACCTCTTTAAAAAAATTTATGGTTATAAATTAGATTTAATAGACTCAAATGGATATCAATGGTAGATATTTGATGAAAGATAATCAAAGGGATTTTTATAAGCCTGGGGAAGTTTTAAATTGATTTAATTTTTTAATTTGAAATTTAAAATTCTTAAAGAACACCTTTTATAGAGATTTTTTCAAAAAATATAAGGAATCACACAAAAAAGAGAGAGGAAGGTGAATATTTAAGATCTGGGATTGGAGGATCAGTAATGAAGAATATTGAATATATGGTACTTGTTAGTAAAATTTGGTATTTCTGAATTTCATTAAATATTAGGTTTTTAAGAAGATTTGTTTTTTTCACATATTTTATGATCTTGAAGTGAATTATGAATCAATATAAAAAACACCCTTACTATTTAGTGCTGATTTCTTTGTTTGAAATCTTGTAATATCGACCTGTGTGTCGAATTTAACATTGAATTTCTCTTAAAAGCTATGAATAGAATAGAGGAATAGGACATAGACCTTTCTCAAGCTATGAAATCTTTCTAAATTTGAGATAACATACCCATGTAGTTGTTATTTATCAGCATACCAACATACTATTGATATGCGGTCCTTGGATGTATCCTATTTATAGGTAAACCTAGTAAAATTATGGTGTTCTTACTCATTCAAATTTCCACCTTTAATTATATGTGTATATAAAACATAAAATATTCAAGGAGTATTTGTTAATGTGATGACAAGATTTAGTTAATTTAAAAGTCAAGAATAAATTTAAAAGAACTTGTGTTGTTGTATAATGAGACCTCAGGGTATAAAAACCATCATAAGTAATTATAATGGTTAAAAATTCACATAATCATAATCTCCATTATTAAAATACCAATGTATTCCATGTATTTATGGTATAATGGATGTATTATTTCTAATAGGTAGGGTTTTTCTAAGGGAGGATTATGACAATGTAGCCGGTGGAGCCTCTACCTAGTACCAAGTGGATTAAACTCAATTTTGGATCAATTTTGTAATGGTTTAGACCTAATTAGAACATTAATTTAAATATTTTGGGTGTTGAAGGATGTTGGGGGGATCCTTAAGGAAGTAATATTTGTGTTTGAGCTAAAATTTTAGATTGGGGAAAATAATGCACTATAGAGGCCTATTACGAGCTATGAGAGGCTTGTTAGAAGGCATGGCTATAACATAGTACCGATAGTTATGGAATAGGGAAATGAGTAGTCAGATTAAATTACCACATAATTTTAGGCACTCCTATAACATAGTCCTTAATGTTACATCATGGATACTAGTTTACTAGTTTTGGTAGGCCTATCAATTTGGAGGTGGATGTGGTTTGAGATTTGGACTATTTCATGGATCCCTAAGGATTAGGTTCCTTGCCTTAGATAATTTAAGGACCATTACAGTGTAGTGTTTTTTACACCATGGTTAGGTATATAATCCTAGAGGATATGGTTTGGAGAGGTTCCTAACGATATAGGCTCACTACAATTTTATCAGATCTTGGGTAGATTTTGTGTGTGATCTTTATAGGTTGGGTTTTCCTAGGTCCATTTAGGTATATCAGTTTAGGTTACACCATAGTATTTGTGAAAAAACTAATCATTACAATGTTTTCTTGGTGTTTCTCCATGGTATTATATATTTATAGACATGGTATAAATTTATAGGCTCTCCCTAAATTCCATTTTTATAATTTATTTCCCATGACCCCTGGGAAACATTAGTGTGATTTTAGGAGACTTTGTAGAACCTATCTCTTAACTTTTAACCTTAGATTTTGGAGATCGAGTATTGGTGATCCAAGTTGATTTATATCTTTTTTTACTTATTAGTTTTCCCCCTTTCCTTCTTTAGGGGATTCTCAGTGGTGGTGCTAGTTTGGTTTGAGAGATGTTTGGGGATACAATTTTTATGGGGATACTATGCTCTAGGCTGATGAAGGTTTCTCTAGTGTGATCTTGATATTGGAAATGTTTCTTACCTACCTTG
Organism: Viscum album; assembly: GCA_963277665.1. Lineage (NCBI taxonomy): Eukaryota > Viridiplantae > Streptophyta > Magnoliopsida > Santalales > Viscaceae > Viscum > Viscum album. The sequence continues at coordinate 123,479,358 of OY728146.1, read as the reverse complement.
TCTTCATGAAATGATTTAGAAAATTTTATTTGGTGTAGTGGATTCAAGAACTCTTCTCCTTTCTGGTTACATTATGGGGGTTTCATGAATTTATTATCCTTGGATAAATAGTATAGTTTCTCTTAATAAAGATAATAAACCAGATCTAAATTAAATTTATGGGAATGGGGTGAATCATATGCGTTTACTTGATTTCATTACATTTATCATGAGTTTTATGTATTATTACTACTATTTCTAAATAGAATTATTATTGTTGAGCCTTTTTTGTTGATGCTATGAATTTTATATTAGAATAACCTTTCATAAAATGTTAAACACATAAAGATGGTAATGAACTAGTTGTGTGGAGGAAATGGATTTATATAAAATAATATTTGAATATAGAAAAATGCGGTAGTACATAATAATGAAATTTTTGTTATGTATTGTGGTAAATATTGTTATTGTGTCTATGTATGTATGATTATTGTGGGGTTATTAGTGATGTTTTTATTTAGTGGGTTCTCTGGAATATTCCATGGGTGGAATAGTGGTATACAATTGAAGTTGTAGTTTTTATAATAGGGATGCGGTTTCCTTACCATGTTTGGAAAGAGGGAATGATTGGGTTATTGTGGGAGATTACTTGGTTGGTTGACATGGGATAATTTGGTAGTTTCCTAGTGCCACAAAATTTAGTTTGTAATGATTTAATTGAAATGTGTCTATATGGAAGTAAATAACCTCATGTCTAAAAATGAAACATAAATGATTGAAATGAACTGGTAATAAATGGAATTAATGTGAGTATTAGATGGAGGTTTTGTCATTAAATATTGAATTTAATGGATTAATGAACATGAATTTGATGTTAAATTGTAAATCTCAAAATTGAATAGTGGTGTGATTAACTATGATATTGTACATATTTGATATGGAGGTTTTCATGGGATGTGGGGCTAGTTATGGTGTTATAGTTGGTAGTGGTGGTAGTGTGAGGTGGTGGTAGTATGGAAATGTATATGAGATGTGCAGGAATTGTTTGTTTGTGACCCAATTATGATGGGATTATGTGTATCTATAGCTATTCTTGTATTTCTCTATGAATTCAATTCACACCCCGCTTGAGTCAGATACCCTTATCGATTTCCAACATGCTATGGGTTTCAGGTGTTTTCCCTTAAAATTCATGTTGGAAAGGAAAAAAATGGTCGACTAATCCCTATTCCCATCTTCCCTTTCCAGGTGTAGCATAAGCTGTATTGACTCAAGGTACATACTATCAAAATATCATAGTATGTAGTGTAGTGTATGATCCCACGGGGTATTGGTGTGTTTATAGGTATATGATATACTAGAATACCCTATGAGGTATGAATGGGGAGGTACATTATGTATTGGAATAAATTTTAGGATGTTCAAGAGATGATATTATTTAGAGGGATTAATGTGTAATACCCTGATACTTTAGAATATATTTCTCTTTAAATAATTTTATTTATTTGATATCTTGTGTTACACGCAACAACGAGTTTAAACAAACCACGATATACTATAAAAATATTATTCTTTTAAATTGATAGTTATTGCCTAGCCATTATATTAGAGGGTATAAATAGAATTAACTTAATTATTAATTATTTATATAAATATCCCAATTAATTCATATTTATTTATTTGTGCTACATAAATAAGCACTAAATTGTTTGATAAGTCATTTTATATTCTAAAAATAAGTTTTCTTCAAAAATGATTTTTATTGCGTTATTGTGGGAAAATATTATAATTAATTTATAGAAATATTAGAATATTTATTTGATAAAATTAACTTAATTTTTGAGATCCTAATATAAAAATTATATTATGGTGAAAATTTGATAATTTTTTGAAAAGTATGTTTTTTCAATGATTAGCGAAAAATACTGATTTTTATTGAAAACTACATTTTCTTTTAAATTATTTATAAAGTAAAATTATATTTTGGATTAGTTTTAAAATTTAATTAGTTAATTTAAATTTTATATAATCCAATTATGGGGTTTTAAATGAATTTTATACTAAAATTTAGTATAAAAACATTTTATACTTAAAATAGACATTTTTATAAAAGCTGTTTTTCAACGCCTTTTATTGATTTAATTTTAAACTAAAATTTTCCACTTACATGTTTTGAATCTTAAAAAATGGATTCAATATTTTTAATAAATATGTTCAAATTTGGTAAATATTTACCTTTTATTTTGGTCAATATGAATAGAAACTTTAGTAATTTTTGTTACCATAGTAAAAGGTAAATATGGTAATTAAAGTTATAAATGAGAATATTAAGACTATAAAATGACACTAACACTTGACTTAATTATATTTAATGAGTCCATTTCATCCATAAGAATAAAATATGTTCTTATATAACCTATTATTTCCATTTTTATGTTATTATTACCTTTATAATATATTATGTAAAGAAAAGTCAACAATGCTACAATCTTATTTTTAATAACTATAATATTTTTAACAAGGGGATAAACAAAGAATATGTTAGGTTATAATTTTTTTAAATTTAATTTATTTTTATACCAATTAAAATTTATTTTAAACATTTAGTAAATAAATAATTACCTTAAATTCTTACACAACACTAACACATTAATTATTCAATTAATGGAAAAATAAAATAAATGATTTTTAAATTATTAAAATTATTATAATTTGAAATAATTAAGTTAACCCTCTAATTTTTTAGATCTATATTTTATACTAGGTTTGTTTTGAAGAATTATATTTGAATCCCCCCTTTGGATTGATGTATCTCAAGTCAAATTAAATTAATAGTGTTAAAAATGACATTAATGATATTTTATAAAAAATAAAATTTTATTAAATGATATAAAATTTAAACAAAATTATATTCATCCAAATTAATAGGAAATAATTTTAAACGTAAACTATGGTACATTTATGGTTAGTTTTTTTGTTTTATAGTAACATTATTAACCCTTAAATGACTGAATAATTTAATATTAGAGTAATTGTCAAAATGGTTAATAAAGGGTTAAAACAAAAAAAAATAAGGTAGAATGTGTTATAAACTTGTAAAATTTTTATTGAATTAGAAAAATTAAACTTATTATCATCTTATATTATAATATTATAAATTTGGATCCTTCTGTACATCAAAATGTATTTAGATTAATTTAATATTTTAAGAAATTCTAAAAGTGTCCCTCCTTTCAATTATAAAAAAGGCACCCCTACTTTATCTTCTTTACACCACATAGAGCCTTATATATCGACCATAACCTAAAAAAATCCCTTATAAAATTCTTTTTAAACATCATAAAGCTTTTGTTATTCTAAAAAGACCAACCCTAGGATCCTTAAGAGGAGATCTAAAGGAGCCCTTTCAAAGGAGAGGTATTCTCCTTTACAGATCACTTTTTTTAATTATTCATTTACATTTTTTAAATAAATGGTATTTATAATATAAATAATTAATTTTCCTAAATATTGTTAAATTTTATTATGATTATGAATCTAACTTATCCACCCTCTTTTCATTAAATGAGAAGTGAAAGTATCGCTCGTGCATACATACGACTTACCATCTCCACGTAGTGATATTATTTATTTTTTCATCGACATATTTTATGGATGGGTATTATAATGGATCATAAGTTTCTATATTTTAATTATTAAATAATTATACTTATATAATTATATTATAATTTCTACCTTCTTACCTTCCAGCCCATTGGAAAATGACAACGTCACTCATGTGTACGCGTGGAATACCACCTCCACAAAGCAATGTGAATCATTTTTCATATCTGTTTTACTCAGATGGTAATAAGGATGAATTTAATGAATATATATGATATATATGATATAATAATGATTCATGAAATGTGATTTATTATTTAACGTTATTTTGTTCCATCCATTGAAAAAATGAAAACAACATTCATGCATATGTACTGCCTACTGTCTCCATAAACTTTGTAATTAATTTTTCTATCTTTACTTTTATGATTGAATATTAACATGTATATAATGAATATATATTATATTTATATAATTATTAAAATTATGGTGATTATTTAACAATGATCAATATACAATGACCAAAATACCAAACGAAAACATACATGAAAAACAAATCATATATCACATGGAACATTAATTTTAATAAAGATTTACGAATAAACAAATGATAAAAGTTTATAAGTAAATTATAAATGGTATGATATATATGATTATGGTTTTTAATATATATAATAAACAATAAATTATTATAAATATTCTCCCAATGTATACGAAGGAAGTCGAACCTAAGATAAGGGATTTTTGTCTCACTTTTATTTCAGTGGGACACATGCCTTATACACCACTTGCTTCTTTTATGTGGTGTATATACCACCAATGAATGTATTTTATGATTCTTCTTATAAAACTTATGGTATATAAATATCCATATAAGGTTATTTATTTCATGGGTATTATGATTCAAAAGTTACCAAAGTGTTAAGGGTTTTATGTTACATTCTCGTTGTTTATGATTATGTTTTCAATGATGAAATATTATGTTATAACTATTAAGAAAAAAATGAATTTTCTTCTACTTTGATTATTTCTTGAAAATATATGTTTTTATTTCATTTTTTGGACCTCAAGTTCTTAAGAAACTAAAAATATGATTTCTTGGAAAATCATCTTTATTAATATCTTTGATAAAAAATAACTTTTCTTCGATTATATATTTTTTGAAATTTTTTAAAAAATGTTTTTACTATTCTCCTATAATTTTTTAAAGTCATTTTTAATAATTTTTGAATTTTTACAAAATGGTTCCAAATTAATATTCTTATCTTTCTTAAATGAGGTACTTTTTTATTTTTTTTATAAAAGTGTAAAAGGAATATTTTCTTTTAGCTTATATGGTATGAAATAAATTTCCCACCATCATGACCACTCAATAATTTGAATATTCCTTTACAAGTTTCTAAGTTTATTTTAAAATATACTGTTTTCCATTATATTTTTGAATTTTTTATATTTTAATGAAATGATTTCAAAATAGAAAGGTTATTTTCCTTAATAATGTTTTAATGATCTTTTAATGGTATTTCTATTCATCAAAGACAATAACCATTGATTTCACTTATTCTTTACTGGATATATGATACAAGGATACCATCCTTATTATTTTTGTGGATGGTTTCTTTTTATATTGATAATATTTTTAGGATTTTTTTCATTTTCAATGGGTTATGCTATGATGAAATGTTTATGAAATATATTCCTTTTCCATAGGTTATGCTCTGATGAAATTTTTATAAAACCTACTTATTTTCATGGGTTCTTATATGATTAATGTTTTATAATATTTTGTCACAAATATAATTTATTTTCATTATATGATTTGTGGGACCTATATCTACTTGTAATGCATTATGTAAAGTTTTATATCTCATGTGATAACTATGGTAAAACAAGTCGATGTGATCAATCTATTATGAGAAATAAGTTGATGTTCTTGATTAATTATGGGAAAAAATGTGATTAATCCATTATGGGAAACTAGTGTTGAGGTTTGATGCATTATGATTTTATAAACTTAGTAGTTAACTTTGACTTATGATATGGTTTATATACTTATAATGACACCATACTTCTATGACATGAACTTATGGTTCATGATTGATTTATGATGTTTTCTACCTTTTATGAATCATGTATTTTGAAATGAAATCACTTTATTAAATGATTTATTTTTATGATTTTTTTGGAATATTGGGTATACAATTTGTAAGTTATGATCACGATATCATACCCTTATTCTTATATTATTCTTTCATATGATCATCAATTGATATATTCCACGTAAACTATTACTGAGCATATGATCTCACCCTTTATTATGTTTACTTCTCTCAGGTTATGAATAAAGGATTTAAATATGTTTTTTTAATTAAGAGTACTAAATAGGAAGGTCATTGTGGGAGATATTTAATATCTTTCATGAGATAATAAGATTGTTTATCTAGTCTTAAAATACACTAATCCTTTATGGTCCTCAGGCATGTGTTTGTGAGATGTATTGATTATTCATCTAAAAATATTTAATATTTATGTATGAAAAGCATGGATCTTGACATATTTCCTGGTATTAGGGGTAAATAGGTTTATTACTTCATGTTCATGATATTACAGAAACTTCAAGAGAAATTGTGATAGTTAATTTTGTAGAGGAAGATTAAAATTGAGAAAAAAACAAAAACACAAAAATAAAATCATAGATTTTGAAATAATCACTAAATCCACATAGTAGTATAATCATTTCTGAAATTTTCAGAGTAAGATTATATGGTGAAATTTAGTGTCTATATACCTAATCTCAAATGATCCCATAAATAAAAATAGAGCTATAGTAACCCACATTAATATAGTTTTAATAAATATGGTTTATCCACTATGATATAGTGACCAATGGAATGAATAATATAGTGCTATAATATCACTATCTATAATGTCCATGTTGATAAATTAACCATGTCAATGTCCGAACTACTAAAATATCATTTTTAGTGTCACTGATCAACTCTTCTATAGTTAGTCAGAGATTCTACATTTCCCCACAAATTGGGCCAGGGGCCTCTAACCCCTGAACCCATGAGAATGGGAATTTCTACCCCTATAACCTCCATTAACCTCACCATAGAGGTCGAACCATGAGAGTTGTATCTTGGTGTATAGTATGATGCACTAGTTGTTAACACCACTTTATATAATGGATCAACCTACACCATTCCATGACATGATACCCTACTATACCAGATATGAGATGTTTTGAAGAGATGTAATGTGCGGCGATGCATATGATATGAGGAAAACATGGCTGTGGCATGAGGTATAGTGTAACAACATAGGAATTTAGTATGCATTAATTTAAGTAAATATCTTGTTGAATAGTGTGTGATATACACAACTCCAAACTAAAGTGAATAAAACTTTATTAAAATGTAATTCATTATACATTATAAAAATAAAATGTGCAAAAAGCTAAACTAGCATTCATTTTTAAATTACATTAAATAAGGATAATAATACTTAAATTTTAAAAGGGTCATTTTTTTATAAAATAATTTAATATTATTATTTTGTATTTTCTTTTTAAATGATAAATTTATAAATTTAAAAATTAAAATTTGATGAAATGAACTTATTTTTTTAATTCATCATGTCAAAATTAGCTTAATTTCAATTTTAAAATTTTTTTAAAAGGGTTTATTTTTAGGAAAATAGTAAGAAATGCTAATTTTACAAATACTATCACTTTTATAACATTATCATAATATAATAATGACTTGAATGTTAATTAAACCTAGTTCATAGACCAAATATATATCTAATAATTAATATAATGAATTTTAAAATATAATTTTGTACTTAGAAATCTATGTTTCACATTTTTTAAATCTAAGTAATGTTTCTATTCAAATAAAAACTATTTTTGGTTATTCTATTTTAATCATGTTTTCAAAAAGTTAATCTCCATTTTAGTTTGGTTTTAACTTAAAATAAGTTTCCTTTTATTTAAAATAATCCAATTAATTTTATGGTAATAAAAATTATACTTTATTTTTGTGTAAATTTTTTTATGCGTAAAAAGGTAATTTACTAAAAATAGTATTTCATTTAGGTTTATAAATATATATTAAAAGTGATTTTACCACTTATGGAAATTTAATATTAGAAAATAGATTAAATATTTATAAATATCATGTTCAAATTTTATGATGATTTCAATTTAATTTTTAGTCATAATGAATAGTTGTAATTTTAAAAGTTTGTCACCACGATAAGAGTTAAAAGGGTTTAGGGGGGGGGGGGGGTTGTTAAACTAAGAGATAAGGATTAAAATATCTATTAAACTTTTCAAAAATATTATTGTATGTATGGATTTAAACCTTAAATTATCCTACCTTATAGATTTGACTAAATTTTAGCCCCACTCCCTGTTAAATACATTTATTATATTTTAATGTTCTTAACATTTAGATGGATTCCACTCCTCTCACTTATAAGGGGAACCCCTCTCCTCAATTTTCCACAAAATTTGAGCACCATATATTGACCATGATATCCACAAATAAATCCCCAACCCACCTATACAAATCTTAGAGGTATTGGTATCATCAAAATATCACTCCTTGAAGGCTTAATGTGTAAACCAATGGAATATATCCAAGTGTGAGGTATAAGTTTTAACCAAATTAGTTTAAGTTTATCTCTTCTTATAATTATTAAAAATATCTTCCAAAAATGAAAATATAACGACATAGGTATCTTTAATATACATAAATTTTATCATGTTGACAGAACATATATCTTATACTACCATTCTATTCTATGGGTAATGAAAACATTTCTTGTGCATACGCGTAGACTACCCTCTCCATGAAGTGATACATTTAGTTTTTCATCACCACCACACATGGTTAGATATAAAGATATATTTTATGGATATATAAGATATTTATGATATATTTATGATTTTATAAATATAAAATATTATCTACCATATTATACTCCCATCCATTGTAAAATGGAAACATCACATGCACATACGTACAGAACACTAATTCCAAAAAGAGATGTAAATCATTTTTCATTACCACATCACATGGATGGTCATAAGGATATATTTAATGAAAAAATATGATAATTATAATATGATTATTATTTTTTAAATTTAAAACTTTATCTTATTTATTTGTTTTTTATCCATTAGAAAAATGAAAACGACGCTCATGTGTATGTGTAGACTACCACCTCCATGAAATGATGTATTTTATTTTTTAGGAACACATTACATGGATTGTTTTAATATTTTATTTAATATAAAAAAAGATATTTTTTTAATATTTTAGATATTATATAGCTATAACCCTTTGATCACAGTCAACAGACTAATTTTTTTTGGATCAAATGACCTCAAAACTTCCGAAACAAATCTAAATAATTTTGTAACTAATTAGAAAATAGTAATAAATTAAATAAAAAGAATAATAATAAATTAATGGAACATAATTTTTTTAATAAATAAAATAATTAGTATAATTCTATTATTTAGTAATTAGAGAACATACAAAGCAAGACCAGAATCATGGTAATGGATTTCTTACCTCAATTTTCTTTGTTTGAGACATATGTAATTTTCACCACATTTTTTCTTTTTTTTGTGGTGTATAAACTACCATATAGATGTATTTTAACATTAATTTCATAAAATAAAAGTTTTTTCCAAATATAGTTTATGACATATCCTTTCACCTCCTTTCATTTAAAAATTTACTAAAGTCATAAAAGATATTTATTTAAAACCATATTTTCAAATGTTCTGAAGTTTTATTTTTGTACTCATTCCCTCAAAATGTTATTTTATTAAAATTATTCCAATAATGTTATTATTTATAATTAAATAATGGTTTAAATTCATCTTTGAATTTATTTACAATGTTTTACAAATTAATCTATAAAATAGTTTTCGTACGAGTTATTTCGACTTTTTTTATAAAGGTGTGAAAATAAAGTTTTTTAATGTTCATCGTATAACCAAATTTTCCCACTATCATAGCCATTATTTATTATCAAACATACTATATAAGTTTTCATGGTTTTTCAAATAATATACTATTCCCATTATTCTTTTTATTTTTAGTTTATTTAAAATAAAATGTTATTTAACCTTATTATTATGAGATCATTTAAAGTGCTTTTATTTACAGGTTCAAATGAGAATTATGATAAAAAAATGAAATAAATTATATGTTTTTTCATTTAATTATTTTTTACAACTATACATGATGATGGGTGGAAAATATATATACCCCTTAATTCATTGGGTAATGGTTTATTCTCTATAAAAATGATCATTAGAATTAAGTGATCATTTAATATTCTATAGGGGTGAAACACAAGTGAACACATGTGATGAATATAATATTCCATGTTTCATACATGAATTTTCTATGTTTGAAATGTGTTTTAAATTTAAATTATTTGATTTCTCAAATAAGTTATAGGAGTATTTAAAAGTTAAAGGGGTTTTTCAAGAAAAATCATTTTCATAGGTTCTCGCGTTTTCTCAAGATACCTTCACTTTTTTTAATACTTTCTTTGGGTTTTAAATTTTTTCTTGGAAAAAAGGTTTATTTTAACATGTGATTAAAATTTATTTTATATGTTCAAAGTTATTGTGAAAAAAGGTAAAAAAAGTATGGTTTACCATATTTTTCACTATACCAACATGTTTTCTTTATTTTTATACCCTTTAATAATAATTTTTCCTCATACCATGTTTTAAAATGATGTTTAGGAACTATAAAAATTTAAATATTTCTGATATGGTGACTTATATTAAAATAAGAAAAATTTTCTTGAATGAAACATGGTTATAAATTTAAGAACTTGTTTTTGTGGAAAAAATGTACAATGTATAGAGATTACCACTTTGTTATTAAATGATTTCTCTAATTATCTAAAACTATAAACCGGAAAGATCATGGGAATTTAATAATGTGAAAACCTTGATTTTAATTTCATAATTATGTGTTTTTTACGTTATAAGGTGTTATATATGGATCTTGATATATGAAATGGTGTGATCTGGCATGAATTAAGAAGGGATTAAGAACACATGATGTTTGGAATCGGGGAGTGAGAGCAACAAACCTAGTGGAAAAGTGGTTGTAGGGTACCATTTTGTTAAATTCTTTGATATTATCCTACTATGCCTGTATTCAATATTTTATGAGTGAGACTTGGTGAGGTTGGGTGGTATTTGACCTCATAGGTTCTTATTGGTTATAATTTTTTTTCACCGATGCATTATTATTATCCTTCCAAATTTTCCTGATAGATCTTAGGTATGATCCTACTAATTATACATGTTATTCTTAACCATAAATATATAAACAATTTTTAGGTTTCTAGGGTTATTTTGGTGACTAGGATGGATAATAAAAGCTCAGAGCTGAGGATTGGATACAGAGTTACTATCTTAGAACTATTTTGATATTTTTTATTTATATATTTGATTATGTCTGATATATTCATGTATTATGGGATTATTTTAGATCTTGTTTTATTTATAACATGGTGTTGATTTGTGGTTTTATTTATGTATTTATAGGATATATAAGGGTTATTCCTTCCATTTTCATGTTTTACACCCTCGGTGCTTGTTGAAAACTTGAGGTCTATTGGAGGTGGGCCTCATGGATCTCTTTCATATTTATTGTAATCCCATGATGGGTTCAGAATATGGGAGGGTCATGAAAGAGTGGTATTAGAGCTTTTGGTTAAGAGTCAGGGTGGATATTAGAGTTATGAACTGGTTCAAATATCATGTGTAGGTTAGAAAAACATTTATATTAAGATTGGTGTGCAATGTAGTCTAGAGATAATAGTTATGAAATATGATTTTTGACCCCCACCCAATGATATGATTCAAGGAGCCTACATTTACTGAATGACTAAGTCAAATAGTTCCTATTTTATGGTAGATACCTAGGATAGGTATATATATCATTCTTTATTGCACTTGTTCTTTAAATAGGGTGATTTTGGTAAAATTAATTAATTTTATTAAATAAATTTAATTAAATAAATTACATGCCATCAAGATTAGGATTTTGGTTCCTATTTGAAGAGATTCCAAATGATCATAATCTATGTGTGGTTTCATTTGGTGAAGTTCAATAGGTAGACTTGGTCAATTGTAGGTGAGTTAACCTAACTAAGGAATATGAGTTGTAGAGAATAACACCATGAGAGTTTCATTATCAGGGTATGGCTAAGTACAATGGGAGTGTCTCTAATATGGATATAGAGTTCTGAATAGAGGATATTGAGATCTCTTTCAATATGTTCTAATTTAGGGATGAATATTAGGTTTCACTGGTTATTAGTTAGATACATAGAGTAGCATGACCTTGGTTGATATTATATCTTCAGATGAAGAAAGATGCAAATGTTTCTTGGGATGTTTTTCAGTAGAATATTCATATAAAGTTTATATTATCTATAAATAGGGTAGTGAAGAGGAATGATTTTATCTCCCTTTAAAAGAATAGCCTAAGTGTGTGGGATCTGAGGATTTTGTTTAAGAACATTATTTATTTCTCCCCTAATTTGTTTCCTAATGAGGAGTCTAGAGCTCAGTGTTTGGAGGAGGTACTATACCCAGTGATGCGATATGACATCAACCAATTTACGTTGTTCGTATATTTGGAGGTGTAGAATAATTATGAGGTGATTGATATGATACATTATAATCCAATGTTGAATTGAAATGGAATCCGTCAGGATTCCTTGATGAGTAGTTCCATTAGTGGAGGATCTCAAGAATCCATGATATTTATGTTTTTACTGGTATGGAGTCAATCTAAGCTATTTCCTCCTCATTTTTATAGGGCTAGTAGTTATAGTGTTCCCAATAAGGGATATTAACCAATGTGTTTTACTTTTGGGGGGTATGTTCATAAGATATTTCCATGCTTAACTATCCTCAGGGATCAAAGTGGTGTGGGTGGTTAGTTTTAGTTTCAACCACTATAGTAGATATTTCCTCTGAGGTCATATAAAAAACAAATAAAACATGCTTATGTTTCACTAAGGGGAGATGGGGATGGAATAAGAAAGATCCATGATGTCTATCTCACTTAGGGACATACGTTTAAGAAAGACCATTTATGTGTTCGTCAACATTGATGTAGGGAAGTTGAATGTGGATAACTTCATACTATGGATGTGATGACACCCAAGGGACTAAAAAATATATGCGGTACCATTTTAGTCTCTTCTACCTAGGTTTAGAACTCTTTTGATCCTAGATAATCAAACTACTTTATTTCACTCACCTTATTTTGTTCCTTGGGACTAAATGTGGAGATTCTTCTAGTGCCCTAGGAATTTACTACGCCAATTAGAGGTATAATAAGTTTACTTAATATGTGTTGAGGTTTTGAGATGATAATGGAGAGGAATCATTCATATGTTTATTTCATCCAACTTGAGATAAAACTATTCAATTTCATCCTTTTAATTGAGTGGTGGTATTCTATATGCATTGTTATTGACTTATTTTGGAGGATAGAATTGTTCTTTAATTAACTGGGATGTTGTGTGGTGTTAGTTAGTGAGAAGGAAAATTAGATTTTCCATAGATGTTCAAATACATTAATGTATCAGTTAGTATATTTATCATTTGGCTTAAAATAGGTTTAGGTGGTGATGTTGTTTAGATTCATGTAAGAGTTACCTGATTTTTTTAAGGAGATTTTGACTTTACCACCTCAATGTGATATAGAGTTTGTTATTTAGTTGTATCATGGAGCCTCCTTGATTTCAATGTATTTTTATTATATGTAACCTTATGAGCTACATGAGAAGATAATTAATGTTGATAAACTAATGTATAATGGATTTATCTAGACATGTGTGTCACCATGAGGTTCTTCAGTGTTATACACCCAGAATTTAGATAATGGTTAGTGGTTGTGTATAGACTGCCAATTATTAAATTAGGTGAAAATCAAGAACCATTACCCTCTTCCAAGGATTGATGAAATATTTAGATATTTTAAGGGAGATACTTAATTTTAAAATATTGATTAGTGTCCTAGATAAAACCAAATGATATTTAGGGAGTAGGATATCCTTAAGATCACTTTCAGGTGTAGTTATGGGTACTTTAAGTTCATGTTCATGTTATTTGATTTCAAGAATTCACCAATCATATTCATGGGAGTTATGCATTTTTTATTCCATTAGTTCTTGAAAAAATTAGTGGCCATGTTCATCATTGAAATACTCATATAATCATGTTCATAGGAGGATAATATTGACAAACTCAAGATAGTAAAGGTTCACTTCCTTGGACATGTGTCCCAATAGGGAGTGGCAATGGATTCTTCTAAGAGTAAGGCCATTTTTTTGGGAATAGCCAAAGAATGTTGCATAGGTATGTAGTTTCCTCAGTCTTATGGTCTATTATTGGAGGTTTATATCTAACATCTCTTAGTATTTATCCTATTTAAAATCCCTAAATAGGAAGAACTATGACTTCTTAAAAACTGATTAGTGTGAGTCATTTTTTACTACCTAAAGTAGAGTTTGATCAGTGATCATGTTCTTCTGTTTCCAAAGGAGGAGGTGATATTTGAGGTGTTTGGGATGTAAATACCTAGCTCAAAATACTCAAATGGCGTCTGCATTAGGTCACTAATTAACCCTAGGAACACCTACCCATAAACTAGAGGATACTTCCTAGTAGTGAGGGCATAAAACAATTATGGGGTGACTATGCTGTCTAAAATAAAGATTGAGTTTCATGCCCAAATCTACTAAAACTTCAGCATGACCCATTTACATAACAGACATCCCAAAAACATATAGATATAAAATAGGGATCCCTATGGAACCCCAATATCCAGAATTAAAAGTATAAAATATATCTATATAATATATAAATACATAACTAAGTCATAGTACATAAAATGGAATCAAATATCAATAAAAGACTCACTGTACATTACTCATGCTGAACAAAACTAAGAGAAAATAAATTGGACTCTGGCCCAACTCACATAACTATCCTACCAAATAATTAGCCTCTATATTATTATATACCTATAATATGTGTCTAGCCCCTGATATTATTGATAACCTAATAGAAAACATGAAGGTATACCCATGTACATTAAAATTCATACTGTGTATGTGGGTAGGGTGTGAGTCCGATGACCTAGTAATAATCCCTAGTGACTCAACAATAATTTATGATACTATGATAAATTAGATGTGCATGTGATGCATATATAAGGAGTGTTACCCATGCAATGAAACCACATGTAACCATGACATGAAATCACATCAAACATATGTGTTGGGTCAGCAGGTGCCTTCCGGGACACTTACATCCTTGACTATACCATCTAGAGCCAGTGATAGAGTGTATTTGATCATAATAACCCATATAGGATTAATCCAAGTCCAAAGATCATGTAAAAAGAATTCCAAACCATAGAACATCCAAATCCAAGGAGTGTGTCCATGGTATTCCCAACTGACTGAGCATCCTAATCCAAGGTTCATTTTCAAGGATTTTCAAACTAATATCACATATGAATCCAAGCATCATGTTTAAATAATACCAAACCAATAACACATATAAATCTAGGAATCATATAAAAAGTATTCGAAACTGATATCTAGTTTGAAGATCAGATTCAAGGAGATAGTTTATGGAATCCTATGTATTAGATACATATCAAGTAATAAACATGAAGGTTGGTATAAGGAGCTAGTTCAAGGAAAACCATGTATATGTATATACATCTTGGTGTGGAATTTATCCTTCCCTGATCATACCATAAACAAATTTATAATTTGGGTTGGCCCTTTTCATATTCCCATCACACTTAACCCAGGTTAACCTCTCAAGATCATGACCTTTGACCAATTCGACAACAATATAAGGCTAACATTAGTGATTTTGGTTCTATGGTGGAACTTTTAATTATCACTACATGTTCTTTAAGACATCCTCTCTAGGGTCAACGTAGTACTAGGGAACCCAATGGGGTCCCTTGGGTCACGTCATAGCATTAACACCCTATAAGGGTTCTTTAATCATATTTTTATTGATCTATCCCATCCTATTATTCAAGTCATGACACCCCTTAACATCCTTTAGGGTTATTCATGCACAAATATACCCTCTAAGGGTCTTTAAAATAAATTTATATCTATATTAAAATTTGATACCAAAACCAAAAATCATCATCCAATACGCATAACATATATCATCATGAAATAAGAATCACAAAACATAATCACAATAAGGGGAAATATAAAAGCACTCTTGATTTTGAAAATAGGGAATCAACCTCAAGAGGTCAAATAGAATAATACAATCTAACCAAACCCTTATAGATTTTATTTAGAAACCAAATATAAATCTCCCTTTAAATCATATCAAACATCATCAAAAACCTTCTTACTCATTCTTGAACCTTATAAAAAATTCGAATCAATAATTCTTTATAAAGTTCCATTTTTATTTTTAAATACCATTTCAAAACCCATTCTCAACATAAAATTTTTACTTTTAAATTACACTTGAAAAAAAATCAATTTTTAAAATCGAATTTTAATAAGTAAATCCATTTTTATTTAAAAATCCAATGCATGCTACAAAATATTCCATAAAGCGGACCATTGATACTCATTATACCAAGGAACCACCATCAAACTGTTTAACAAGCTATGTAGTCCATGTTAACTATTAGGTCGATGAAATTCCATCCCAATTTATGGTAGTAAAAAAAACTCATACTATATGAAGGTAGATAAAATAATTATGGTGCATGAAAATGAAATTACCAAACAAGAAAGTAACTTATCAAAGTCAATACCCCCTAACTAAATAATGTAATTTTACTTTAATCCACCACCCGACCATTACTGCCTAGGATCATAAAATCTCTAACACCAACCTAAGATCTTGTAAAAGGCCCCAAAATAATAAAAAATTAATTATAAATTTTTTTAATAAATGATTCAATTAGTTTTTTTATAAAAATTTATAATTTATTTTTATTTGAAACAATTATTCATAACACTTAACAACTCACTAGGTACTCTTTCCACACCAAAACTGCAACCAATGATATGACAATGTCCCATGGTATACTACTAGAACATCCTTAAACTAAATCCATAAAAAATAGAATCAATTAAACAAGAAATTTAATTTAATTTAATCCAAATTCTCTGAATGTTTCCACAACATAACATACCTCATGATGAATAATAAACGATGTCTTGAATATGTCCTCCCGAGACCTCCTCTACAAGTCACACAAAAAATCACCAAGAAGAAGGAAAATTTATAGCATAATCCTATGTAAATCATCATAAAACTTAAACCAAAGAAGTAAAAAATCAATAAAAATGAAGGAAGATATGATCAAAGTGAAATAGAGAAAGGAACATACCTTGAATCACCAAATAATGACACAAAAATTTTCCCATTCCAAAGGCTTATTGAAGTAACCAAAGGGGATATGAGTTCCATAGACACACATGCACAATGGGAGAGTAAAGTATAGAAGAGGGGTAAAAATACTAAGGGTAAAATGGGAAATTATTATTTTTAATGAAATATGGCAGGACAAATGGCTTTGCTATATAGTTTTACAAACCACATGAATGGAACTATTTAGGGAAATTCCCCTTGTATGGGTTGGATGCACAATTTACTAAACTACACACTAACTATGAAAAATTACTATGTAATCAGTTTTAATTTTCACATGTTTCTTCTATAATCATGTGGAAATTGTGCACAATACCCCTAAAGAGAACTATAGCGCATGGTTTGGTTGTTTGATTTTTCCAAACAATATAACCACAATGCATAGGGATAAAAAAATTTATTTTTTTTGAAATTCAACCCATAGATTGAGAGAATATCCTAATAAATGGAGGAACCTATCATCCCTAGATCCATATAAAAAATCACCCAGTGATTCTCCAACTCTTATAATTTTGATCTAAATCTCATTTCTCAAAATGACCCTCATCTGGGAAATCAAAAAATCCAATCTTCACAAAAAATTTATAACTCAAAAAGGAGAGGGAATTTACAAACTCTCCACTATAATACTTCTTATCCTCAAAAGTCTGTGGAGTTATTTCAGACATATATCCTAACCTATCCCAATTTTTAATTCACCACCAACATGATACGTTCCATCTCCAAACATTGAACATGATTCCACTGTACAACTCCAAACACAAAAGGTGAACACATTATATTTCCTCCAAAATGCCTGGTCTAACACCTAAACCACCTTAATCACATTACAAACGAAGTTCCTAATGTATTACAAACATCAACACTTCCAGTCTCATATATTTTACCCATTGGTCCTCCTCTGGCCTATTTTCCCAAAACTCATGGCTTTACATGATGATATGTCATCGATTCAAATCACTCTTGAATCACACAAAATCACCCCTAACCCAATATGAACACATATAATTAATTAAAAAC
Source organism: Viscum album (assembly GCA_963277665.1). Lineage (NCBI taxonomy): Eukaryota > Viridiplantae > Streptophyta > Magnoliopsida > Santalales > Viscaceae > Viscum > Viscum album. The sequence goes on along the minus strand of OY728146.1, from coordinate 123,461,252 downwards.
TAAACCTAAATCCGAATTAATTCTAACCACTCACTAGAATTATGTTATCTTTTCAACCATTACTGAATGGTTATACAACATCTTCAACCCTTCCAACATGAGGTCTATACAACCTCTACTGATACTACACTACCCACTATAGAAGAAGACTTATCATTGACTATATGGATTGAACATGATTTATCTCACACCCATGTCCCATATGTTACCATTATTAACAAATATATAAGGAAATCCTTCTCATAATCGAGCACCGACACAGAACACTAATCACCAAGTGATAAGACTGTATGCAATAACACCCGTTAAGGAACCAAAACACTAAATCATTGATAAAAATATACCCTAAGACTTATCTTTATCTACATAATAGGAATCTTCTAATAATAATTTATTCTATATTATAACACTCCCTATAATAGTTTTTACCCACAAGAAAATTAACACAAAATCAAGTGTTCCAAACCGTGAAAGTATCAAATTTTACCTCAAGGGATTCAAACATTAAACCCACCACTCATTTACAACTACTAGATACCATTAAAAAAAATCCATATCCATCCATGAGCTCAAAATATATGGATCTCCAAAACATCCCTAAAAAATCCATCAATCCCACAAACTGATACTCGGGTCTCTCTAGGTTAACCACTGAAAAATCTATTAACTGACCTATAAAAGAACCATTTTATATCTATGAAATAAAACAATCAAAATAAACACACCTACCAATATAAATTAAAGGTTTCCATTAAACAAATATCATAGGGAGATCACACAATTCAAGGATATAAGTCACTATTATTCCAAATAGAAAAATATAAGAAATATAGTTTCCACAGGTTTCGACTGATTATTTTCAAGAACCCACTAAAATAATTTATCAAAAAAAACTCACCCATGTTATCCAAATAACCCATTGACATCCAAATGGGTTTAAAAAAAATCAAAATTAAAAAATCCATATCCTATACAATATCTTTCCTAAAAACTAATTCTATTTTAAAATCCATTTTTAGAATCAAATTTCAAAAACAATTTTGAAATCTAGTTTCAAAACCTATTTTATATACATTTTATTAAAATTGAAAAATCCCAAACCATTTTAAAATTACCAGAACCACTAGAAATTTCAAAAAAACCAAATTTTAAAACCATTTTACACAAAACCTATGCCACCACATGAGTTTCCATCCAAAATTGCATTCTTGTCAAAAACTAACCATAAAAAAACCATTTCCCTATTGTGTATAACAAGAACAAGAATATTCAAAATCAATCAATCAACCCCCAGTATCCATAGTATTCTAATAAAATACTATAATATATGTGGGAAAAAATTGATTATATTATATGAAGATCCAATTAATAATGTATTATGACTAGGAAATATAACTAAAAACACAGCTCATAAGCACATTTATCATGCCCCAATCCTTCCATAATCTTGATGCATGAAAAAATTACAAGATCCAAAATGATCCTATTGAATCATCCTAAGTCTTACACATCCCACATTGGGATTATATATGATAATAAACACCTATATTATCCTAGATTTCTTAGTCCCAATACTGGACATCCTCAGGTAACCTGTGTTTCTACTATTTTCATATTGCAAATGCATACAAATGATCTATCTCCCATGTATTTATAATCTTAATCCACCCCTACTCTACACTTTCCCATCCCAAAACATCTTTGATACCACTTTGTAACACCCCATCCTAGACCACCTAAACAGTACCTAGGAAGGGATGCTACCTGACCTTAGGAATCCCTCACCGTATGTTAAAAGCTACCGACTAGTGGGATGGGCCAAAAATAGTCATGGAGAGAATATTACCTTTGAATTAATTCATAAGGGTCATGATAGAATATATATTTTTTGTAATGACCAATCTTTATAAAATACATCCCAAAAAAACCTGTAGACATATAGTAGGGAGACCCAAATGCCCCTATAGTCCAAAACTGAAAGAAATATATCTATATATATGATTAAACAACACATAACAAGGTCAAAATAGATAACATAAAATCAAATATCAATAAAAAACACATTGGCCAATACTCATGTGGAAAAAAACTAATAAAAAATAATTTTTTTCTATATCCTAACTCACAAATATATCATACCAAATCCTTATTCTCAGTAACCTACTAGACCTATACTACATGTACATCTTAAAGAAATACCTATAACATGGGAGAAAACATAAAGTTATACCCATGTACATAAAAATATATTCCTTATATAGGGTTTAGTATATGTGCATGTGATACATATATAAATAGTTCTGTCAATCCTATGTAACAAAACCACTCAGAAACATACCATACAAGTATATCGACCATATATGTTGGGTCATTGGGTGACTCCCAGGACACCTAAAACCCTAAATATATCTATATAATTCAGTACTAGAGTGTATTAGATCACGATAACCCATATAGGTTGAAGCTGAATCTAAGGATCATGACCATGGAATTCCAAACCATACCACATATGAATCCTAAGAGTGTGTCCAATGCTTCCCCAATTGATAACATAATCAAATACAAGGTTAATATCCAAGGAATTAAAAACTAATAACAAATACAAATCCAAGGATCAATTCCAAGGCATTATTAAATAATATGAGGCATGAATTTTGGATCCATGGAGGTAGTATAAGGAACCTAATGTATATGATATAACTTAAGAAGTAGGCATAAAGGCTAGATTAAAGGATTTAGTCAAAGGAATCCCATATGTATATATATATCTTAGTAGGTAATGCATCCCACCTTGACCATCAATTAAATAAAATAATATTACAGGTTGACCCTTTTCGTATGACCATCAATCTTTACCCATGATGGACTCTCAGGTGCACAACCTTTCATCACTACAACAACCACATCTAGTTTTCAATAATGATCCAGGTTCTATGGTGACAAACACAATCATCACTACCCATTAAAACACACTCCCTACCTAGGTTTAACAAAGAACTGGAGCACCCACTAGGGTTCCATAAGTTACATCATAAAAAGGACACCCTATATGGGTTCCTCGATCACATTTCCATAAATCTTTCCCAATATGTTATTTCAGTCATGTCATCACTCAATGACCTTTATGGTATTTTATGCTCAACTCCACATTCTAAGGAACTTTTCACATCTATTTGGATCAAAACACCACATTGATACCAAAATAAGCCATCATTTTAAAATACACATAACATGAGTAATTATGAAAAAACATTACACAATATAATAATATATAGGGAAATATATAGAGGCACTCATGATTTAGAAAATAGGGAATTGTCCTCATGAAGTAAAATAAAAAAACAATATAACCAAGTCCTTATAGAATTCATTTATAAAATAAGTAAAATTATCCTTTAAAACCCTTTAAAAAGGAATATCATGTCATCTTATTCATTCTTGGTCCTTGGAAAAAATCAAATCAAACATTCTTTATAAAAACCCTTTTTTGTTTTGAAATAAAATTTTAAAACCCTTTCTTAAATTTACTTATTTCCATTGAAATTCCACATAAATAAAATCCATTTTCAAAATCACATTCTAAAAGGGAAATTAATTTCTCTTTCAAAATCCAATTAACACCTCCAAATAATATATAAATATTTCCATTGACACTCATTTGACCAAGGTTCCACTACTAAAACATTTAATAAGTTATTTAGTCCATGTTGACTATTAGGCTGATGCAAGTATATCCTCATTTATAAAGGTGTATAAAAATTCATAGAATATATAGGAAGATATAATAATGATATAACATTAACATAAAATTAAGAAATGATAAATATATTTATAAATGTAAATGCCACCTACCTTAATCAAGCCAATTTCCTTCAATTCACCACTAGACTATCACATCCTAGGCTCAACCAAGATCCATCATTGACTCATGATCCTCTCAAAATCCTTGAAAGAAAAAGCAATTAATAATAAAAAGTTGTATTTAATTATTAAATCAATTTTTTAACAAATTATAATTTATTTTGGTTTTAAACAATTAGGTATGATTTCCCAACTTATATGACACCACACCACAGTGAAACTATAACCAATATCATGTCAATATCCCATGTCATGCTAATAAATAATTCTCACTCAAAATATATAAAAACCATCTCTAATTAAATATAAACATGAATTTAATTTAAGTGAATCCTATAAATTTATCCATGTCTCAACATACCTCAAGGTGACCAACAAACTAAGACTTGATTACATCCTTTTGGGAATTCTTCTACGAGCTTCACATGAAACCCCTAAGAAACAAGTTAATTTTCATTGTTATCTGTAGAAAATAAACATAAAACCTAAAATGGAAAAGGCAAATATTAGTGAAAATGAAGATTGAGAGTAATAGGGGGAATCCAGGGAAAGAGTATACCTTTAATTTCTAAATAATGGAACCAAAATCACACTATTCTGAAGGGGGATCAAAAGTACCATGGGGAAGAGGAGATCCATAGATGAACACACACAATAAAATAATAAAGGGGGGATGAGGGGTAAAAATACAAAGTGGAAATGTGGTAAATTTCCATTTTTAACGAAATCTATTAGGCCACATGATTTTCTAATCTATGCACGAACCGTGCAGATGACACTCTAAAAGAAAACACCCATTTCACGGGTTAGCTAGATTATTTTCCAAAATGTGTTCTAAAATTGAAAAACAAATCTATAATTATATTAAAAATTTCTTATGATTTTCCAATATCCATACACAAAACTTAGACCACAACCCTAATATATTTTCCACATGCTTTTTCATAACCATGTGCCAACTGTAAATAGGGACAAACACTTTGAAAATTTCCTAAATTAAACTTGAAGATCCTAAGACTCAACCACAAATCCAAGGAACCTCTCATGCCTTGATCCATATCCAAAACATATCACATCAAGATACTCTATCCCTTAATATTTCAATATGTATTTAAATTTTAAAAAAACCTTCATCTTAGAATTCCCAAATTCAAATTTCCCATGAAATTCATAAATCATAAAAGAGTGGGGTTTTCCATGTAAAAAATCCCATTTATTCATGGGTTGTGTCTTGATGTAGTAGAAATAAGTGATATAATATAGGTCTATGTAGTTATGTACCCATTTGCATAACTATACAACCCATGATCATGAGTTGGAGGTGATATTTTTATGAAGTTATGGAGACATTACCACATAGATAATATTTTTTATGGTAAATATAGATAATAATATCCTAAGGTATTTTTTCCCTCAGTGGGATATAAATATTTGAAATAGTATGTGGATAGAGTTTCTCCAGGACTACGATTTTGAGATCTTCTATACATAAGGAAGGGGAATACAGTTTCATATTCATTGAGTAGAAATATATATAGAGATTCTATTTCAGATTATGGATACTATTAGAGGGAAATAAAGTATTTTTAGTTATACATATTGATATAGAGAAGTATGTCTGTAGAGGATTACTATTTTAGATGTTAATGAAATAATCCTTGATGTATAGGGTGAAGGATTATTAGTGGGTGACTCCTAGGAAGAGGTTTCACAGGAACATGTTGTAGAGACCCAAAGCTTGACGTACATCGATATTACATTACTTTTTTGGAATACTTAATACATAACGAAAATAGACACCACAGGACTGTAATAGTTTAGTGTCTTTGTAAACTCGAAACGTAATCTTCTAATTGTGGTGAAAGATCTTCAACATCTCCCATAAAGATCTTCCCCTTTTGTTTTCTTACTTAAAACCTTTCTTTAAATCATGGGAAAAAGAAAACATATAAAGTGTGAGCTTAAATTCTCAGTAAGGTTAAGCATAGAGAACATAAAACAATCCATAAACATTTGAATGCAAAAACTTGAACATAAAATCAAAAACATCAAAATCCTGAGCAATGACATAAATCTGGGAAGTACACAAGGCATAGATCATAAATGAAAATTAGTCATGATAAACTAGCATGGTAATAAAACATGTAATTGTGTAATCCATTAAGCACATGATATGATTTCCATAGTAGCCAAGGAATTGCTGCCAAGACCATCTTAGTGGACAAAGTCCCTTTTCTGAATCGAGTTCACTCCTCATTCCAGTCCTGTGTTACTGAACCAGATTAACTTACCATTCCAGCCATATCTATCTCATGAGATATAAATCTTTACCCAATAAATTTGAGGGAGATATATGTCTCACCCATCTCATAATGAAATCATTCTTACTTATTCCACAAAATAAACTTAAAACATTCATCATAACCCAAATAATAAAATGGGTTTCATAAACATCATCCCATCATCACATAATCCATATAAAACAAATGGATATTTCATTATAAGAAAAGTGAAACTATTTAAATAATAGAGAAATTAGATTTGATACATACACATATGCAATAATGTCATCATAGATGGAAGAATGGTTTTGATAAAACACTTGAAATGAATTCTTAAGGAAAATATCCTTTCTTCTTCAAAATAAATTTCTTTTCACAAAACGTCATGCAATTTTTAAAAGAAAGATATTTTGTTGAAAATAGTCATGAAATATTTTTGAGGAAGATTCATGAAAACAAGGCTTTATAAAACCATATAAATCCTTTCATGCCGTATAAGTTAAAAAAACAATCTTCTTGTAATTTTTCCAGAAAAGTCAAAAAATACATCGCAACGTAAACAAAAGAAAGATTCCTTAAATACCATGTAGTAAAAGTAAAAAATGGGTAAAAAGGACTTTAAACATACATGAAACCATTTTTATAAAACATGAACATGGATGATAAATATAACCCCAGTGAATACGTATGAATAAACAATCTCGGATAAAAACGAGATTGGGAAACTTATCCCTTACCTTATGTCCGATATGCTTCATATGCATCCGAACCTCCTGTATAATGATTTAAATAATATAATTGACTTATTAAAGAATCATATTCATTGTTATTATATCATATATGGTTCAATTAGGTATTTATATTACCTGTTCATTTGTCAATTCCATGTTAAAGTAGCGTTTTGGGTAAAATTGTTTCATTTATCATACGTGTTTGGACTTATTGTTATTGATATTTTTATTACTTATATAATGATTTACTTACTTCCAGAATTTAAAACAAGATTTATATATCATACATATTCAGTATATATACATATATATATAAAAGATAGATAAATGAAATGAAACACACCGTTAATCGAGACAGTAGGTCGTACGTACGCATGAACACTGTTTTGCATTCTTTATTGACTTGAATGGAAGTAAGTAGATGACATATATATATATATATATATATATATATGTATACATAAATCCAGTAGTTTCATTATGTAATATATTTCATTATTATTCATTATATATACTTTATAATCATTCTTGAATGGTTAATCATGGAAAATGAATCTCATCGCGTTCGTGGAGACGGTAGTCCGTACGTACGCACGAGCAATGATATCATTCCCATGATCATGGAATTGTATTGAAGTGTATGTATAGTATTACAGAATCAATATAAATTTAAAATAACCATATATAGTTATTTATTTACACAATTATACCCATCCATGTAAGGTGGTGGTGGAAAAACTGATTACACCACGACGTGGAGACGGTATTCCGTACGTGTGCATGCGTGGTGATTTCGTTTTCTGTAGGATGGATAGAAGGTGAAATAGGGTTGTTTCATATTCATAATAACATATCAGTATATTAGTGATACTGATGTTATTAATTTATAATGAAACAACTAAATAAGAAGAAGTTGAAGAAGAAAGAAACTTGAGAGAATCGAAAGAAGAGATTACCTCTTCTTCGATGTACCTCCTTTAAGCCTTCTCTTAAAGAAGTAGAGTTGGTATTTTGAGAAGACCAGAACCTCAATAATATTTCTAGGGAAGTGGAGAAGAGAAATGTGCAGGGGTTGTCCGAGCTTCAAGGATCAAAAGGGTGTGAAGAGAAGAGGGAAGGGGTGCCCTTTTTATAAGGGAGGAGAGGGGCACCTTTGAAAAAACTAAAAATATTATTTTATAATAAAGTCATATTCGGTTTATAATAGCTCCAAATTGATTTATTTAGAAGATAAAGTGGGTATGGGACGAAATAATCTCAACCAATATATTTTATACAAGTTTAGGTTACAATTTTAACCTTTTCATTTAGATTTAACTCTAAGTTAGATAATTTAACTTTTACCGTGTCTTCTTGTTTTCTTACACTATATGGTTAATAAAATTACTATAACAAGCCAAAAGAATCCCAAGTGGTTCATTATTAATATATATATTCTTATCTAAGTCATTTGTCCGAACCTTAGATTTTTAGGAATAATATAACAATTAATAATATAATATTTGTTTTAAAAACTATTTTATGTCAATTTTGACACTATTTGGTAATTAATTTTTGTGAAAATAATAACAGCATGATTAGTTATAAAAAAGTTAATTAAATCAATATTAACATGTCATATTAACCTATAATTTTTTTTAATTCATAAAAAGTCTCAAATTACTTTTATTTGGGCATTTATAACATCAATTATGTCAATATTTCATTAATAAGATAATTACTTCATCATCATTGTGTCATAAATAAATTAAATTATTTAAAGTATAAAAATTATAAATAAAATACCATTATGTAGGAAATATTTTTATATTTCTAATGAATATTTATAGTTGAATTTATCTTATGTATAACCCAATACTAAAAATGATTTAGTTATTAAACTTTGATTTTAACTATTTTAACCCTTCTTTAAATAAATTAATAATAAATGTCCTAATCTAATTCAAGTTGACCTAAATGGTCATATTTTATTCCTAAGGTTGTTTTTGGTAGAATTACACTTATCCAATAGAATTAGGATATGTGTTAGGGTAATAATAATATCATTTTTACCCTTAATTACCCAATTTACTTTTAACTGTGGTAAATAAAAGTAAAAAGTTACTATTCACCAAAAATTATTTTCATCTCATTGAACCACATTTTAGTACTTGATATTAACCGTTCCTCTCGAATTTTTTAAATTCCACTCACAGAAGCGGTAAAATTAAGTTTTATGTGAATTTCCAAATTCTCCTAGGAGGTGGGTAAAAGACGGTGAAAAGTTCAATAAAATTTTTATATATCTAAAATTATTATAAAATGACTCCAATGAATTACATTGAACTTATATAGGTATTATATATCAATTTTGACCTAAAATAAATTTAAATAAAATAAATAATTATTTAAATAAAAAGTCGATTTTTAAATAGTAACCTAGTGTTTTCACTATTCATAAAAAATTGAATGTTTTCAGAAAAATACCAAAATTTCACCCTAGTATAATTTCGATATTCCGAATCCAAAAATGAAGTCCATTTTGAAAAATAAAATTTCAAAAAGTGGGTATTACTATTCATAACGGCTAGTTTATATAACATATCATTGTTTAGTGAAACTCGGTATTGAGTACGACGCAAGATATTGAGGAAGGTCGCGATTGTGTGTAATGCAAGACAAGTCAGGGATGCGTGTAGTGCAAGTTTCTTTTGGTGTAGCATACAACACAATACATCAATAAAATTAAAAAGAATATTTTTCATAAAATCTTGGGGTGTTACATTCTACCCCCCTTACAATGAATTTCACCCTCGAAATTCGTCAAGGTTATAAATGGTTTACTACTTGAAAGTTTCTTTCATAGAAACCCACATCGTAAAAAGAAATACTAAAACTTCTTTTAAAAAAGTAAAGTTAGAAATGTAACGGTTACCCAGATTAAATCATCATTGGGTTCCCATATAGGAGAATATAGGTAGAAATATGGATATGGAAGAAAAATCTAACCACCAAGTTTTGATGGAGAGTGGTAGAGAACATGGCTATGAAAAATCCAATAATCACAAAGCCATAAATTTGTGATGATATAAGGTACCATTTTATTAATCTGATATAAGGGCACTAGGAAACATTTTTGGTTTTCAATATCATTTCCCTAAAGTTGAAAATTTTTAATTAGAAGAAATACTTACGTTATTTTTCTAAAATCTCACCATTGTTCGTGCCTTAAACAATTTCCACTTCATCTCTTTAAAAAATGAAGTTGAATTTGTCTTTCGTGAAGTTTTAGGAGATCATGCAATAGAATGATAGGTCATTCCATCTGTCTCAAACATAAGTTAGAAAAAGTTATATTCATAAGTCCATCTATGGTGAGATTAATCAGATATGGTTCCAAAATGGACTTATACTTCATCTATCATCATGCATAATAAAATAAAACTAGTTTCTACTAACCAGGGACTTCTTGTAGTCCAGTGGTAGGAAATAAAGGCCTGTCGTACTTCGGTTGTGGGTTCTATTCCCACATCCTTGTCCGACGTGATGGGTTGTCGCCCGTCCTTCATGTTATCCTTTTTTTAAAACAATACTATTATAAAAAAAAGTTCTAGCTTTAAACAATACTATCTGATTTCCCACATAATCCATTACAATATTTAGGATTATCCAAAATATTTCTTTCCAAACTCATAGTATAAAGAGAACGATTACTAAAAAGGTTATATAATAAGAATGTGAATACCATCATTTATCCCTCATATATCTTGTTGGTCACATTCCAATCATGTGAATACCTTAATCATGTATTCTCTTAAAAAATGAATACCCATTGAACCTTAGTGAAAACAGGAATGCTGTTAAAAGTTAACTCTTTCCACATACCAAAATCTCAAAAATTCTATATACTCAAACCATGATATCACTTAGTCCTTATATCAATCATGAGCTCATGAATACTATCAATCATCTCATTATCTCTTTATCCCTTCATTATGCGCATATCATATACTTTCCAAAAAATATCTAAATAACCTTTCATGGTTACCGGTACCATTCAACATATACTTTCAAATACTTTAGAAAAAACAATAGTGTAACAATCCTTAGATGATTCTTTATTCCATAGTACCATTAACTATACAACATAACTCTTGATAAACATACAATCATTCCAATACCTTCTTAAACAACTGACTGAGCTTCAACACTTCTTTCATATCATATATCATTTTTAGTCTCCTCATCATGATCAACATAAATACTACCCATACGACCATGTTTATTCTCTTCATGAGATTTTCCCTTAGGGCATTGGGATAAATAATGCCCATACATCCCACATTGAAAACATTTAATCATTTCCGATGTCGTAGAAATACCATTATCCTTGTCCATGGTGTTAACTGAAACTTTTCCTTTACACTTACTGGCTTTGTGTCCTTCTTTTCCACACCCAAATCATCTTCCAGTTCTTTTGAAAAAATCTCCCTGATGCCTCTTCCCACATGATTTACATGATGGAAATTGAACTTTCTTTCCTCTATGATCATCATGAAACTCCATCTTTCTCTTATTATCTGAGTCAGGAAACTTTCCGAAGTTGAGATTATTTATCATATTATGAGATTTATGATTAGGCATAATAATGATGTTTCGCCTTCCAAATCCCATTTCATTTTCTTGATCATGAATAATATCATTCCATTGTCAATCATATTCTCCATTATTGAGAATCATCCTGTTTCTATCCATTTTTTAAAACCCAAAAAGAATGGTGTGAGAGGAAAAAATCATGCTAGGTAAAACAACTCAATAAAGGGGGATTACCTTACATATCTAACATCTTAGGTTAAATTCTAAGATCATTACCATAATTCTAGGACTATAACCTATACTTATACTTAACCTTAGGGACATCCCTAGACATACCTTAGAAATATCTCTAGGGATCTCACTAATGTTTTCGCATCCTAGTTTCCAAAGGTTAACTAAACCTTTCCTCTGATACCAACTGTAGAGACCCAAAGCTTGAAGTACATCAAAATTACATTACTTTTGAGGAATACTTAATACATAACGAAAACAGACACCAAAGGACCATAATAGTTTAGTGTATTTGGAAACTCGGAACGTAATATTCTAATTGTGGTGAAAGATCTTCAACATCTCCCATAAAGATCATACCCTTTTGTTTTCTTACCTAAACCCTTTATTTAAATCCTGGGGAAAAGAAAACATATAAAGGGTGATCTCAAATGCTCAGTAAGGTTAAGCATAGAGAACATAAAACAATCCATAAACATTTGAATGCAAAAAATTGAACATAAAATCTAAACATCAAAATCATGAGCAACGACATAAATATGGGAAGTACACAAGACATAGATCATAAATGAACAATAATTATGATAAACTAGCATGGTAATAAAACATGTAATTTTGGAATCCATTAAGCACATGATATGATTTCCATAGTAGCCAAGGCATTGCTGCCAAGACCATCTTAGTGGACAAAGTCCCTTTTCTGAATCGAGTTCACTCCTCGTTCCAGTCCTGTATTACTGAACTAGATTAACTTACCATTACAGTCATGTCTATCTCATGAGATATAAATCTTTACCCAATTCATTGGAGGGATATATAGGTCCCACCCATCTCATAATGAAATCATTCTTACTTGTGCCACAAAATAAACTTAAAACATTCATCATAACCCAAAGAATAAAATGGGTTTCATAAACATCATCCCATCATCACATAATCCATATAAAACAAATGGATATTTCATTATAAGAAAAGTGAAACCATGTAAATCATAGAGAAATTATATTTGATACACACACATATGCAATAATGTCATCTTAGATGGAAGAATGGTTTTGATAAAATACTTGAAATGAATTCACTACCACAAAACTGGGCAAGGCATGTGCCTGCCTTTATCAGCGCTAACAAAAGTGCTGATAAAGGTCCACTTTATCAGCACTAAAACAAGCACTGATAAAGGTGTACCCTTTATCAGCACTTTTTTAGCGCTGATAAAGGTTTTCCCCTTTATCAGCACTTTTTTTAGCGCTGATAAAGGGATTATTTATCAGCGCTAAAAAAGCGCTGATAAAGGTTGTATTTATCAGCGCTTTTCATTTTAGCGCTGATAAATACACCCTTTATCAGCGCTTTTTACTAGCACTGATAAAGGCTTACGCAGATTTGTTAAAAACCCACAGGTCCTCTTCCTCCTCCCTGCACTCGGTCAAGCTCTCGCGGAAGCCCTCCTCTGCGCCGCTTCCGCCGCTGCCGCCGCCTCCTCCTCCTCCACCGCGGCCGTCGCCTCCTCCTTCTCCTCCTCCTTCTCCTCCTCCTCCGGCCACTGCCTCCTCCTCCTCCGGCCGCCGCCGCCTCCTCCTCCTCCTCCTCCACCGCGGCCTCGTCCTCGTCCTCCTCCACCGGCGGTTCCTCCTCCTCCTCCTAGTCCGCGGCCTCATCCTCCTCCTCCTCTTCCTACTCCGCTGCCTCCTCCTCCACCGCGGCCTCCTCCTCCTCCTCCTCCTCCTCCGCTGCCTCCGCCCTGCCTCCGCCCTGCCTCCGCGCTGCCTCCGGTGCCTCCACTGTCGACACCTCCTTCTCCTCCACCACCGGGTCCTCCTCCTTAAGGTGATTCAAATTTAATTTTCATGAATTAATTATGTTTGGAATTAGTAAGTGTTTGGCCAACTATTCTTCGTGTTGAATCTTCAGTTTCCATGGGTGGTTTGGGATTGTGGTTATGTTTTGATCCTGACTATGGGTTGTTTTTATGATTTCCCACTACTTCATTAGATTTATTTAGTTATTCTTATGTTTGGGTGTTTTCATTTGGTTCATGTATCTCTTTATCTCCCCATGAACGATTATCTTATGGCTATTAATTTTGAGATGGGTTTGAGGAAATATATCAGATTTATTCTTATTGTTCTAAGTCTACCAACCTATTTTTAGGTGTTTCCCAAGGTATTTATGTGAGAGGGAATCACCGGTCACCGACAACCACCTTCTCAATCAAGGGTTGTGTGACCACACCCCACCACGAGTCCACCCTCCATGATCAAACCCATAAAGCTCACACCCCACTGCGGACACACTCAGCACAAGCGGAGTCTTTTGTGAACCAGACCCATTACAAGCCATCCCTTCCCAAACCACATCTTCCGTGGACCCAATTCTTTGCGAGCCTCACCCTACTTGAGCATTTCCAATGCATACAAATCCTTCACGAACAAATCCTTCACGATCCGATACTTTCACGAGACAACCCTTTGCGATGAAACATAATGCTGATCTCCTCTGCAAAAACCACCCCGTGCATTCGAATCCTTCACGAGAAAAACCCTTAACAAGCCCACCCCTTTCTCATAAAAAACTCCTCAATGTGACCAACACTTTCCTGTGCAAACCAGAGTAAACTCCCTTGCACGAACCGAGACCCCTACAACCGCATAACTCCCCACTCGCAAACAAAGATCCATTGTGCGAACCGAAACCCAGTGCAAACCTGCCCCAACGCGAACAAACTCCACTATGCGAACCAAGACCCAGCACGAACCAGACCCTACACGAACCAGACCCTACACGAACAAGCTCCACTGCCCGAACCAAAAACCCATCACGAAACTGCCCCTACGTGATCACTTCCATAGCAAACCACTACTTTGCAATCCCGGTGTGAACCACACCCTTGCCATCTCACCCATCACAGACCGACCTCTATGCATTTACAACCACTGCGCATAAGAACCTTCGTGACCCTCTTCCTTCATGAACTAGCACCTTTGGTCCCTTTAATTGCGTTAACCATAAACAAACGACACTCTCACAATTTCCACCCTTTACGATCAGAACAACACACTCCAAAAAAAGATTCACGAGTAGTATCTCTATCATAAATTGTATGATCATTTGTATATGTATGAGTAGTATCTCTATAAATTAATTCTTTCATTTAAATACTAATTTAAAATCTTGATTTTAAATTTAATTTTATAAATTAATTCTTTCATTTAAATACTAATTTACAAAAATATAAAATAATATTAAATGATCTTATTTATGTTAGAAAATAGAAATTATGGATTAGCCCTAATTAATCAATGATTCAAGATATAAGATTATAATATGTCATAAAATGATAATT
Source organism: Viscum album (assembly GCA_963277665.1). Taxonomy (NCBI): domain Eukaryota; kingdom Viridiplantae; phylum Streptophyta; class Magnoliopsida; order Santalales; family Viscaceae; genus Viscum; species Viscum album. Next base: position 123,446,226 of record OY728146.1, on the reverse strand, counting down.
GTACACACAATAACATGAATTTTTTATGTGTCTATTATTTATGTTGAATAATGACATTTCTTTACTTCAAAAGACAAATGAAGACATACTTATCTCTTTCTACCAAGTTGTTCATAATTATGTCACACACACAAAAACCACTTGACAGAGAAACAGTTTAACTAGGATTTTATAAATGAGGATATAATGACCTTTCATTAACTAAATATTATATGATTTAATCCATCGTGTATCATTCAAATAAAATTCAATGTTTAATATTCACTAATACGTGGTATACGAAATATCAATGCATTAAACCATGAATGCAGAGTAACCCAGAAATCAATGAATTGATGTATTTAATTAATACGTCATATTAATTGTATCTTATTAAAGACACATAATTTAGATTTAACATCCCACACTTGGGTTGCATTGATAAATTAATAGACATATTAAGAAATCCAAACAAGCGCATCAATTAAAATAAAGCACATTATATCCCAAAATTTGACACATTAACACCACAAATACAATTTATGATAGAGATACTACTCATACATATACAAATGATCATATAAACAAAAATGGATAAAGAATCACATAACTAATGGGATACTACTCGTGGTGGGGTGTGGTCACACAACCCTTGATTGGGTTCAGTTACTTACTCTTAACAGGATATTCCATGTCTTTTATGGATATTGTGATCTATAACCATGGAGGGTATGACAAGTTGCTTCTATGTTATGGTTCATATCATGTCATTTTTCCAAGGTTTTCCTTGGGGTTGTTGAGAAGTGTTCTTCATGTGAAATTTCAGTGGTCATGGAAAAGTACACAAAATCATTTCTAGAGGACTTCATGGGATAACCTCCCCAATGAGTGTTTGTGTTTTCTATCTATTTGCTTCACAGGAAGATCCCATTTTCCATTCCATCACATCATAAGGCTTTGGCCGATTTAGAGGAGCTAAAAGATCAGCTAGAAGATCTTTAGGGAAATGGTTCTATCTATATGATCATGTCACTATGAGATTTTCCAATTCTATTTTCAATGAATTCATATCATAGCCTATTAATTTTAACAGTCTACCATAGTCATATCCAGGTGACAGTAATGAATAATTATATATTGCCTATAATTGATGATTCGTTTGACCATCTTATAAGGTTCTATTGGTTTTTGAAAATTTTCTAGAGATCAGGGTACCAACATTTGAGGGTTTGGGAAGAGGATGCTCAAAATATAGGTTTTTAAAGTCGATATGGAAATTTAAAGTATTTATGAATTCCATTTGGGATCACCAATGCTCTATCTATTTCATGGAACTGATGAACTAGATCTTTAATATCTTTCTAGACACCTCTATTTTTGTTTTTTAGAATACTTCTTGGTGTATTACAATATATAGGAGGAGTACTCTGATAATCTAGAGGTTGTTTTGGGTGTTTTTAGAGAGCTTTGTCTTTATTACAATATTATAAATTCCCCATATTTTGTTTAAGAAGTATTGTTTCATGGTCACATTATTTCCTTGGAAGGAGTTCTAGGTCATCCAGAAAAGGTTCGAGAAGTCATTTATCCTCTAACCTATATACTCATCCTATGGATTTCATATAGGATGAATATAAATAAAGAATGGATGAATGCCAATCAGTTGACAAAAGAGTATGAAGAAGGCGTGAAAGAATTTATCAAGTTTGCAAAAGATCATGCATGTGACTCTTTTCAAATCCTTTGTCCGTGTTTACACTGTTGTTATTCAAAACAAATTAGTCCAGATGAGTTGGAAGTACACTTGATCTGTCATGGAATAGATCAAAGTTATACATGTTGGAATAAACACGGGGAAACAACGAATGTAAGTAGTGACTGGGGTGACACTACGTTTTATGGATCATCTGATATGATTACAAACATGAACAATGAAGATGACCGTATGGAGGATGTGATTACAGATGTGAATGATGATGAAGATCGTATTGAGAAAATGACAAGGACCTTCGAAGATGAACTTCATGATTGCCCAAAATTGTTTGAGAAGTTAAAAAGTTGGGCAAAGACGCCATTGTATACTGGTTGCACTAAATATACATCATTGTCAGCCATAATGAAGCTGTATAATTTGAAAGCAGATAATAGGTGGAGTGACGACAGTTTTATGAAACTACTTTCCCTCTTGAATGACATGCTCCCAGAAGACAATGAGCTCTCGAGCCGAACATACGATGCCAAATGAATGCTACGCTCTATGGGTATGATCTCTGAAAGAATACACGCCTGCCCGAATGACTGTATACTGTTTCGCAAGGACCACAAATCACTTAAAGAATGCACAAAGTGTGGTGCTTCTCGATACAAGAAAGATGAATCTAGTCCTACTAAAGTTGTATGGTACGTTCCAATCATTCCAAGGTTTAGACGCCTATATGGAAGTGAGGAGACTGCAGAACAATTAACATGGCATGCAGATACAAGAATTAAATATGGGATACTACGCCACCCGGCAGACTCTCCTCAGTGGAAGAGAATCGATCATGAGTATCCTGAATTTGGAAACGAGTCGAGAAACCTTCGTCTTGCATTATCTAAAGATGGAGTGAATCCTTTTGGTTTTCAAAGCAACAGTCACAGTACATGGCCGATTATGTTGGTAAATTATAACTTACCACCATGTTTATGCATGAAACGAAAATACATCATGTTATCTATGCTTATATCAGGACCAAAACAACCGGGTAATGATATTGATGTTTATTTAGCTCCATTGACCGAAGATTTGAAATTATTGTGGGATTCAGGTGTTACATTGTATGATGCTTACAGAAAGGAAGATTTCACATTAAGAGTCATGTTGTATGGGACGATAAATGACTTCCCTGCTTATGGAAATTTGTCAGGATATAGCATTAAAGTAACTCAAGGCTGTCCCGTTTTCGAAGAAGGTACACAATCAATTAGGTTGAAACATTCATTGAAAACCGTGTTTCTAGGACATCACAGATTTCTACCGCGACGACATAAGTACCGTTCTTGGAAGAAATCATTCGATGGAAGTTCAGAAGAACGTATAGCAACATCTCCACTAATAGGCGATCAATTGTTTGGGAAAGTTAAAAATGTGGACACTACTTTTGGTAAATCGAGTTCGAAAAACCTTACGAAAATCGGTTGGAAAAAGAGATCAATTTTTTTTGAATTACAATACTGGAATTGTCTGTATGTAAGAAATTTTATTGATGTTATGCATGTAGAAAAAAATGTATTTGACAGTGTTATCGGCACGTTGCTAAATACATCTGGCAAAACAAAAGATGGAATTAAGGCTAGGTTGGACATGGTTGAGATGGGAATACGAGAAGAGTTGGCACCAGTGAAGGGTGAAAAACGAACATTTCTTCCTCCTGCTGCTTACACTCTTTCCAGGAAGGAGAGATATCAGTTTTGCAACTTCTTGAATGACTTAAAGGTTCCAGAGGGGTATTCGTCAAATATCAGTAACCTTGTGTCAATGAGCGACTTGAAGTTAAAAGGTCTGAAATCACATGACTGTCATGTTTTGATGCAAAATCTCATTCCAATTGCTTTACGTTGCATTTTTACCAAGAATGTCTGCCATACATTAACGAAACTGTGTTTCTTCTTCAAAGCTATATGCAGCAAAGTTATAGACCCGACGAAATTGCCAGCTATGGAAAAAGAAATTGCCGTCATATTATGTGAATTATAAATGTTCTTCCTGCCTTCATTTTTTGATATGATGGTTCATTTGATGGTCCACTTGGTGAGAGATATTCAACTATGTGGTCCTGTACATTATAGATAGATGTACCCCATTGAACGTTATATGAAGATTTTGAAAGGGTATGTCAAAAATCGAAGTCGGCCAGAGGGTTGTATTACAGAGCGATATATTGTTGAGGAAGCCGTTGAATTCGGTACCGAATACTTGTTTGGTGTGGAAAGCATTGTCTTACCTAAATCTTGTCACACTAGGTGGCTTGAGGGTGAAGGAATTTCTGGAAGAAAGGTTGTCACAATCAATATTGTAGATCAGGAGCAGGCCCACCTTTATGTTTTGCATAACAGTTTCGATGTTGACCCATATGTTGAAATCCACAAAGAAATTCTTAGGCATTTTAATCCATAAAGAGCTGAAAAATGGATATCAGATACACATAATCGACAGTTTATAGGATGGTTTCGAGATCATATTTTTAAGAAGTCAGATGAAAATCCAAAGTCAATTTCGGAATGACTTCGATGGAAAGCCGGAGGACCAAGTGTGTATGCATTATCTTACAATGCTTATATAGTTAATGGTTATACATTTTATACTAATGAAAATGATGAAGACAGTACCATGCAGAATAGTGGGGTTACACTTGTGGCTAAAGTGATGCATGTTTCCGGTGCTAAGGACATAAATCCAATTTATGCGAATATTTCATACTTTGGAATCATCAAACAAATATGGGAGTTGGATTATACGGAATTTCAAGTTCTGATATTTCAATGCAAGTGGGTTGATAACAGGAGTGATATTAAAATAGATGATTTGGGATTCATGAAAGTTGATTTTAGTAAGGAAGGGTAGAAAGACGAACCATTTATAATGGCATCAAAGGTAGTTTAAGTATTTTATGTTCCAGATCCCGCAAACCGAAACTGGTCAATTGTACTGTTATTGACCAAAACAGCTAAAGGGTCAGATGAAAATTCAACAGAAGATGACCCTTTCATTGGGACTTCGCAATCATTTCGCAGTGGTCCCAATGTAGACGACGTTTTGTATGTCAGAGGAGACCACAATGAAGGGATGTGGATAGTTGATAGAGGGGTCAAATCCCTTCATCCTTTAAAAAAAAGGGAGTTCAATAATCAGGTTATTGATTTTTATTGTAATATAGATTGTGTTACATTATGTTATTATCTGTTCGCTGCTGCTTTTATGTGATCTAAATTAAATTTTAAACCAGTTCTGCAGATAATGACTTCTTCACCTACTGATGCACCCAATCCCGAGACACAACACGTCTCTCAACCTGTTGCAGCTGGTCCCACTGCTAAGAGACAACAGGTCTCTCAACTTGTTGCAGCTGGTCCCACTGCTGACGTACAACAGGTATCTCAACCTATTGCAGTTGGTGTCAGTGCTGATGCTAGCGCTTCAGAGAAACATAATGATGATGCAGAAACTGAGGAAATGGTAGGTGATGAAACCCCAGTGAAACAAAAAAACAGGTGCACTGTAGTTTGACAGTTTTAGCAAAAATCCTTAAGGAAAAAGCAAAAGGCATCAAATATGAGGTGGGATGGAATAAGCTAGGCCAGCATGTAAACCCCAACAAAGCCATGTTTATTAGCTACATTGGAATCGTCACTCGACAACGCGTGCCGATTGACGTAGAGTCGTGGCACCATGTTGTCTGCGGGTTGAAAACATTAATGTGGGAAGAGATTATGGTAACATTACGATATCATCTATTTAATTTATTAAAATAAAATAAAATATTGAAATATTGACTAACCCTTCATCATCTCTTGAAGAGTGCATTTATAGTAGATGTTTCCCACAAAGAATATGTTTTCAGACTGGTAGGAAGGATTCATAGAGGCTTTCGCAGCATTTTAACGAAACATCATATGAAAGATTCCGAAGGGAAAATCAAGCCGCACCCGCCTCCTCTTTATGCACACTTGATATCCCAAGGAACGTGGGATGCGTTTTGCAACTGTCGTGCGGAACAGAATTTTCAGGTACATTGTGTTTGGTTACACGTTGTGTAACATTTCTTGTATTCATCATGTTGATTGATAGGTTTTTATTTATGAAACAGCAACTGAGTGCTGAAAATAAAGAACGGGCAGCAAAACCAGCGTACCCCTACCGTAAAGCAAGGTTGGGGTACGCTTCAATTGAAAAACAATTGGTATGTATTTTAAAAGTACTGTAATAATTTTATGTGACATAAAACAACACTGTAACCATGTTTTTCTGTTTATATGCAGATTGATGAAGCAAAATCTCAAGTCACTTCCATTCCACGCCATGTGCTATGGTAGGAGGTTCGTGTTAATAAAGAGGGGAAACTAATAGATGAAAACACACAAAAAGTGTGGGAAACATGTGTAAGTATGACATAATATAAACTTGTTTTGCTTTAAATCACTATTACATAAAGATGCTTACTTATTTTTTCATATTTTATATTTGACATAGTCACAGGAATCAACAACACCCACACCTGATGCAGACATACTTTCAACGACCTTGAAATAGCCAGAACAGTATGGCTGCGTCAGAGGTGTGGGTTTTGGGGTGTCACCCCGGACATATTTTCATAAAAAAAAACAAGAGGATGAACAAACTAAAGAATGCATGCAATGAGAGATAAAGTAGCTTCCCTTGAAGAACTAATCCAAACTCAGGGAAAGATGCTAACGAGTTTGATGGAGGAGAGGCGAAGAGAACAAACAACTCACGAACAACCCCCGCGAGAAGATCCACCCCTCACCAGCTTTGAGGAAAGTCATTCCCCTCAAAGACCTGACTTAACTGAGTAAATCAATGTTATAATATTCATTTTTGTGAGATGTGAATCACAGACACTGATACCTTTCATGTAATGATATTCTGTAGGGTGAAAATGACTGTGATTTATATCTGTCAACTCCCACCCATCGCCTTGTAGCGAGGGCTACGGTGTTCAATATGAAGAATGACATGCTACACTCCAGACCACTTCCAACCGGTCATGTCAAAGTGTCGATTAACGTAGCTCATGAGTCGAGCGCTGAGCTACCCGTGCCAAATGACGATGACGACATTCATACGGTGGAAAAAGCTGTTGGAACATTCGTTACATGGCCGTCGAATCTTGTAAAAAAACATGTCGAGCATGAGGTATTCATTTCTAGTTCATTTTTCAAATAGAAACTTTAACATTAAATTAGAAAATGGCTGAACTGATGAATGTTATTATAGAAGGATAAAATGGAGAAGCTAAAACAAAAGAGCGACTCCAATATTGGATCAACCAACCGATAAAAATGATCTACTGAGAGCGCGTTCACCCCGCCTGTTCTATATCCACATTTAATATCATTGCAAGCTCATGTGGATACGAAAATGAAAGATGGTAAGAGTCATAAAATTGTTTGTGAAAAAGATATGTATGGAGAGGAAACAATAGATTTCATTAGTGCAGACGCTGTTTCTGAGATCATCACATACGACTGGCTAGGCGCCTCAGTTATAAATGTATACATGAGGTATGTTTTCATGATTTGATTTTACAGAAGCTGATATACTTTGATAATTATGGATAAATACATCTCATATTTTTTACAAGCATATATATGAAAAACAATTGAAGGGATTTTCCCATGAATACAAATTTGGACTCGTTAGTCCTCACACCATTTCTAAACAACGAACAGAAATAGATTCTAATTTTCAGGCTGAATTAATGTCAAATCTACTTAGAACGTTTCAAAGAAGAATTACGACTGAAATGATCTTTTTAATACCAACAATGCAAGGGTAAAACTCTACAATTTAATCATATCAATTATATTTTCATTTCTATCAGTACTTATTTCTTTTTGTGTTTTTAGGGAACATTGGATGCTCATTGCAGTCAATTTGGATACTCCAAAGATTTATTTTCTGGATTCACTGCATGGATATCCAACTAAACGACCACAGATGATGGAGATTGTCAATTTTTAATACACTAGATCCAACATTTTAGAAATAAATATCTAGTTATATAATTTATATTATCATTTAATGAGGATTTTGTTATGATAGGGCGGTGTATGAATATCGTCTAAAGGCTGGAATGAATCCAGGGCATAAGGATGATAATGCCCACAAGATCTACAAATGGAGAAGTATCTGGGTATATATAATTATATTTCACTATCCAAATACATATCAAAACAAATTACTTATTTTTCTCGATGTTTCTACAGTGTCCGAAACAAACAAATGACAAGGACTGCGGTTATTATGTTGGTAAATTTATGAAAGAGATCGTATTTCATGGACAAACTAGCATCCCTGAAGAGGTATTTTTGAAAATAATTACTACTTTATTTAAAATAATTATTAATCCTTTGTGTATTTATATTTTTTCAGTACTACTATGACTGTCGCAAAAACTCTTATTCAGAAGATGATATAAATTTCTTTAGAAATGAATGGGCATCGTACCCGATGGAAGAATGTAAACAAATAGGACAATGAAGGTGAATTCATAATACTTATGTTATCTTTATATGGTCATTGATATCTCCCTTTACACTTATTGAGAATCTATGATCTCATTTTTTTATGATTCATATCCTTAGATTAGTGAATTCCTACTACTTAGTTTGAAAATGACATAAACTTTGAAAAACAACACCAATGACATACGGCAAACCTAGCAAACGCTTTCGGATTGTTTTGATACTTTAGGAAAATGACCCAAGAGTCATTTGTGACGTGTAAGAATCGACCAAACCTCAATCCGATTCATGGTGTGACCGGTATGGCTAAAAGTGTCTGATATCAGTTTCAAATTGAGATAAACTTTGGAAAACAACACCAATGACATATGCCAAACAGAGAAAACACGTTCGGATTGTTTTTATACTTTAGGAAAACAATCCACGAGTCATTTGTGATATGTAAGAATTGACCGCACCTCAATCCGATGCACGGTGTGACCGGTATGGCTAAAAGTGTCTGATATCAGTTTCAAATTGAGATAAACTTTGGGAAACAACACCAATGACATACGCCAAACCGAGCAAACACGTTCGGATTATTTTTATACTTTAGGAAAACGATCCACGAGTCATTTGTGACGTGTAAAAATTGACCACACCTCAATCCGATGCACGGCGTGACCGATATGGCTAAAAGTGTCTGATATCAGTTTCAAATTGAGATAAACATTGGAAAACAACACCAATGACATACGCCAAACCAAGTAAACACATTCGGATTGTTTTGATACTTTAGGAAAACGATTCACGAGTCATTTGTGATGTGTACGAATTGACCACACCTCAATCCGACGCACGGTGTGACCGGTATGGCTAAAAGTGTCTGATATCAGTTTCAAATTGACATAAACTTTGGAAAACAAAACCAATGACATATGGGAAATAGAGAAAACACGTTCGGATTGTTTTGATACTTTAGGACAACGATCCACGAGTCATTTGTGACGTGTATGAATCGACTACACCTCAATCCGACGCACGCTGTGACCGGTATGGCTAAAAGTGTCTGATATCAGTTTCAAATTGAGATAAACTTTGGAAAACAACACCAATGACATACGCCAAACTGAGAAAACGCATTCGGATTGTTTTGATACTTTAGAAAAACGATCTGTGAGTCATTTTTGATGTGTACGAATTGACCGTACCTCAATCCGACGCACAGTGTGACCGGTATGGCTAAAAGTGTCTGATATCAGTTTCAAATTGAGATAAACTTTGGAAAACAACACCAATGACATACGCCAAACTGAGAAAACACGTTCGGATTGTTTTGATACTTTATGAAAACGATCCACGGGTCATTTTTGACGTGTAAGAATCGACCGCATCTCAATCCGACGCACGGTGTGACCGGTATGGCTAAAAGTGTCTGATATCAGTTTCAAATTGAGATAAACTTTGGAAAACAACACCAATGACATACACAAAACTGAGAAAACACATTCAGATTGTTTTGATACTTTAGGAAAATGATCCACGAGTCATTTGTGATGTGTAAGAATCAACCGCACCTCAATCCGACGCACGGTGTGACCGGTATGGCTAAAAGTGTCTGATATCAGTTTAAAATTGAGATAAACTTTGGAAAACAACACCAATGACATACGCCAAATCAAGAAAACATGTTCGGATTGTTTTGATACTTTAGGAAAACGATCCTTGAGTCATTTGTGATGTGTATGAATCGACCGCACCTCAATCCGATGCACAGTGTGAGCGGTATGGCTAAAAGTGTCTGATATCAGTTTCAAATTGAGATAAACATTGGAAAACAACACCAATGACATACGCCAAACCGAGCAAACATGTTCGGATTGTTTTGATACTTTAGAACAATGATCCGCGAGTCATTTTTGACGTGTACGAATCGACCGCACCACAATCCGATGCACGGCGTGACCGATATGGCTAAAAGTGTCTGATATCAGTTTCAAATTGAGATAAACTTTGGAAAACAACACCAATGACATACGAAAAACCAAGAAAACGTGTTCGGATTGTTTTGATACTTTAGGAAAACGATCTGAGAGTCATTTGTGACATGTACGAATTGACCACACCTCAATCCGATGCACGGTGTGACCGGTATGGCTAAAAGTGTCTGATGTCAATTGCAAATTGAGATAGACTATGGAAAACAACACCAATGACATACGGAAAACCGAGAAAACGCATTCGGATTGTTTTGATACTTTAGGAAAACGATCCACGAGTCATTTGTGACGTGTACAAATTTACCGCACCTCAATCCGACGCACGACGTGACTAGTATGACTAAAAGTGTCTGATATCAGTTTCAAATTGAGATAGATTTTGGAAAACAACACCAATGACATACGCCAAACCGAGCAAATGCATTCGGATTGTTTTGATACTTTAGGACAACGATCCAAGAGTCATTTGTGATGTGTACGAATCGACCGCACCTCAATCCGACGCACGACGTGATTGGTATGGCTAAAAGTGTCTGATATCAGTTTCAAATTGAGATAAACTTTGGAAAACAACACCAATGACATACTACAAACCAAGAAAACGCGTTCGGATTGTTTTGATACTTTAGGAAAACGATCCGCGAGTCGTTTGTGACGTGTACGAATCGACCGCACCTCAATCCGATGCACGGTGTGACCGGTATGGCTAAAAGTGTCTAATATCAGTTTCAAATTGAGATAAACTTTGGAAAACAACACCAATGACATACTCCAAACTGAGTAAACGCATTCTGATTGTTTTGATACTTTAGGAAAACGATCCACAAGTTATTTGTGACGTGTACGAATCCACCACACCTCATTCCGACGCATGACGTGACCGGTATGACTAAAAGTGTCTCATATCAGTTTCAAATTGAGATAGACTTTGGAAAACAACACCAATGACATACGGAAAACCGAGCAAACGCGTTCAGATTGTTTTGATACTTTAGGACAACGATCCACGAGTCATTTTTGACGTGTACGAATCAACTTCACCTCAATCCAACGCACTACGTGACCGGTATGACTAAAAGTGTTTGATATCAGTTTCAAATTGAGATAGACTTTGGAAAACAACACCAATGACATACGACAAACCGAGAAAACGCGTTCGGATTGTTTTGATACTTTAGGACAACGATCCACGAGTCATTTGTGACGTGTACGAATCAACCACACATCAATCCGACATACGACATGACCGATATGGCTAAAAGTGTTTGATATCAGTTTCAAATTGAGATAAACTTTTGAAAACAACACCAATGACATACGCCAAACCGAGCAAACACGTTCGGATTGTTTTGATACTTTAGGACAATGATCCGCGAGTCATTTGTGACGTGTACGAATCGACCACACCTCAATCTGACGCACGGTGTGACCGGTATGGCTAAAATTGTCTGATATTAGTTTCAAATTGAGATAAACTTTGGAAAACAACACCAATGACATACTCCAAACCGAGAAAATGCGTTCGGATTGTTTTGATACTTTAGGACAATGATCCACGAGTCATTTGTGACGTTTACGAATCGACCACACCTCAATACGACACACGACGTGACCGGTATGACTAAAAGTGTCTGATATCAGTTCCAAATTGAGATAGACTTTGGAAAACAACACCAATGACATACGCCAAACATATTGATTTTACATTATTCCCTTTCATTGTTATGAAAATGAAAACTTTTGAGTTTAAAATTTCATATTTTAGTTTCACATTTCCATATTAATGTATTCTTTCATATTACTGTTTTAATTTCTTTCATTATTGCATTACTAACATAATATTTTTTTCTTATATAGGTGAATTTTTTTCCTTGAGTTCGGATGCTTTGTTCGGCAACAAATACCGTTGAGAGCGGATCACGGATATCAAAGGATGAAACATGAATGTTTATAACTGTTGTTGAATAATTGTAAATGTAACCATGTAAAACAATGTTTGAAATGTATATAGCAATGCGTTTTTTTGTATTCATGATGTTAAGTAAATGCATATACCATTGTCGGTCAAAATATTGGGTGCGGGTGCTATGGTGTGCAGGTGTGCATGTGCTACTTTGTGAAGGTATTCAGGTGTGCAGGTGTGCAGATACTGTTTTTTTGGTGCAGGCGATGGGGCCTTTATCAGCGCTGATAAAGGAGACCTTTAACAGCGCTAGAGGAGTGCTGATAAAGGAACCCTTTATCAGCACTCCGTCAAGCGCCGATATAGGAGACCTTTATCAGTGCTAAAAGAAGCGCTGATAAAGGGGTCCTTTATCAGCGCTAAAAGAAGAGCTGATAAAGGGTCCTTTATCAGCGCTCTGAGAAGCGCTGATATAGGGGACCTTTATCAGCGCTAAGAGAAGCACTGATAAAGGCGGTCCTTTATCAGCGCTTATGTTAGCGCTGATAAAGGTCCCCTATATCAGCGCTTCTCAAAGCGCTGATAAAGGGTACCCCCCTTTATCTACTCCGACATTAACAGCGCTTTTCTAGCGCTGTTAATGCTGGTTTTTAGCACTGATAAATGCCCAGGTTGTAGTAGTGATTCTTGAGGAAAATATCCTTTCTTCTTCAAAATCAATTTCTTTTCACAAAACATCATGCAATTTTTAAAAGAAAGAGATTTTGTTGAAAATAGTCATGAAATATCTTGGAGGAAGCTTTATGAAAATATGGCTTTATAAAACTGTATAAATCCTTTCATGCCATATAAGTTAAAAAAACATTCTTCTCATAATTTTTCCAAAAAAGTCAAAAAGTACCTCGTAACATAAACAAAAGAAAGATTCCTTACATACCATGTAGTAAAAGTCAAAAATGGTTAAAAAGGACTTTAAACATATATGAAACCATTTTTAGAAAATAGAAACATGGATGATAAATATAACCCCAGTGAATATGTACGAATAAACAATCTCGGATAAAAACAAGATTGGAAAAGTTATCCCTTACCTTATGTCCGATATGCTTCGTATGTATCTGAACCTCCTGTATAATGATTTAAATAATGTAATTTACTTATTAAAGAATACTTTTCATTGTTATTATATCATATATGGTTCACTTAGGTATTTATATTACCAGTTCATTTGTCAATTCCATGTTAAAGTAGCATTTTGGGTAAAATTGTTTCATTTATTGTACGTGTTTGGACTTGTTGTTATTGATATTATTATTAATTATATCATTATTTACTTACTTCCAGAATGTAAAACATGATTTATATATCATATATATTCAGTATATATATATATAAAAGATAGATAAATGAAATGAAACACACTGTTCATGGATACAATAGGCCGTACGTACGCATGAACGCTGTTTTCCTTTCTTTATTGACTTGAATGGAAGTAAGTAGATGAAATATATATATATATGTATACATAAATCTAGTAGCTTCATTATGTAATATATTTCATTATTATTCATTATATATACTTTATAATCATTCTTGAATGGTTAATCATGGAAAATGAATCTCATCACGTTCGTGGAGACGGTAGTCCGTACGTACGTACGAGCGATGATATCATTCCCATGATCGTGGAATTGTACTGAACTGTATGTATAATATTACAGAATCAATATCACTTTAAAATAACCATATATAGTTATTTATTTACACAATTATACCCATCCATGTAAGGTGGTGGTGGAAAAACTGATTACACCACGGCGTGGAGACGGTATTCTGTACGTACACACGCGTGGTGATTTCATTTTCCGTAGGATGGATCGAAGGTGAAATAGGGTTGTTTCATATTCATAATAAAATATCAGTATATGATTGATACTGATGTTATTACTTTATAATGAAACAACTAAATAAGAAGAAGTTGAAGAAGAAAGAAACTTGAGTGAATCGAAAGAAGAGATTACCTCTTCTTCGACGCACCTCCTTTAAGCCTTCTCTTAAGGAAGTAGATTTGGTCTTTTGAGAAGACCAGAACCTCAAGAATGTTTATAGGGAAGTGGATAAGTGAAATGGGAAGGGTTTGGCCGAGCTTAAAGGCTCAAAAGTGTGTGAAGAGAAGAGGGAAGGGGTGCCCTTTTTATAAGGGAGGAGAGGGGCACCTTTGGAAAAACTCAAAATATTATTTTATAAAAAAGTCATATTTGGTTTATAATAGCTACAAATTAATTTATTTAGAAGATAAAGTGGGGATGGGTCGAAATACTCTCATACAATATATTTTAGACAAGTTTAGGTTACAATTTTAACCTTATCATTTAGATTTAACTCTATGTTAAATAATTTAACTTTTACTGTGTCTTCTTGTTTTCTTACACTATATGGTTAATAAACATACTATAAAAAGCCAAAAGAACCCCAAGTGGTTCATTATTAATATATATATATATCCTTATCTAAGTCATTTTTCCAAACCTTATATTTTTAGGAATAAAATAACAATTAATAATATATTTTTTGTTTTAAAAACTATTTTATGTCAATTTTGACACTATTTGATAATTGATTTTTTTTGAAAATTATAACAACATGATTAGTTCAAAAAAAGTTAATTAAATCAATATTAACATGTCATATTAACCTATAAAATTAGTTTAATTCATAAAAAGTCTAAAAATAATTTTATTTGGGCATTTATAACATCAATCATGTCAATATTTCATTAATAAGATAATTACTGTATCATCATTGTGTCATAAATAAATTAAATTATTTAATGTCTAAAAATTATAAATAAAATACCATTATGTAGGAAATATATTTATATTTCTAATTAATATTTATATTCTAATTTATCTTATGTATAACCATATATTAAAAATTATTTAGTTATTAAAATTTGATTTTAACTATTTTAACCATTCTTTAAATAAATTAATAATAAATGTCCTAATCTAATCCAAGTAGACCAAAATGGTCATATTTTATTCCTAAGGTTGTTTTTGGTCGAATTAAACTTATCCAATAGAATTAGGACATGTGTTAGGGTAATAATAATAACATTTTTACCCTTAATTACCCTATTTACTTTTAAACGTGGTAAATAAAAGTAAAAAGTTACTATTCACCAAAAATTATTTTCATCTCATTGAACCACATTTTAGTCCTTGATATTAACCATGTCTCTCGAATTTTAGAAATTCCACTCACAGAAGCAGTAAAATTAAGTTTTATGTGAATTTCCAAATTCTCCTAGGAGGTGGTTAAAAGACGGTGAAAAGTTCAATAAAATTTTTATATATCTAAAATTATTATAAAATTTCTCCAATGAATTACATTGAACTTATATAGGTATTATGTATAAATTTTTACCTAAAATAAATATAAATAAAATAAATAATTATTTAAATAAAAAGTTGGTTTTTAAATAGTAACTGAGTGTTTTCACTATTCATCAAAAATTGAAAGTTTTCCGAAAAATACCAAAATTTCACCCTAGTCTAATTTTGATATTACGAATCCAAAAATGAAGTCCATTTTAAAAAATAAAATTTCAAAAAGTTGGTATTACTATTCATAACTACTAGTTTATATAACATATCGTTGTTTAGTGAAACTCAGTATTGCGTACGACACAAGCTATCGAGGAAGGTCGAAATTGTGTGTAATGCAAGCCATGTCAGGGATGCGTGTAGTGAAAGCTAATTTTGGTGTAGCGTACAACACAAGACAACAATAAAATTAAAAAGAATATTTTTCATAAAATCTCGGGGTGTTACACATGTCATTTATGATAATGATTTGGAGGGATTTTTGGAGTATGATTGAAATCATATGATTCTTTAGGGATTTTTTTTGTTCTGTTGATGGTTTATAAAGAGGTTCTCAAGTATTTCCATGTTTTTTCAGTGATAGTACATCATGGTGTGTCTTAGATGTATCATGCCTTGAGGGCAGATTTGGTGTCCCATGATGAAGTGACCAATATCAGATTTTGAATAACTATGTTTGATCTATCAACTGATGAAGGAATTGAATCATGTTCCAGGTGTTTTTTTGCATCCATTGTATGTTATTGAGTGGAAATGGGAGGACGTATCAATGGATTTCATCATTGTTCTACCATTAACCCTAAGGAGGATGCGATTCTATATGTGTGATCATGTACTAGTTAATAAATCCAAAAAACTTCTTGATCATCAGGGAGTTAGGTGCTATAAAGGTTTTGGATAGGAGGTACATTGACGAGTTAGTTCAACTTCATGGGGTAATAAGGACCATCACTTATGTTTATGATCCTCATTTTAACGTGAGTCTAAGTACGATTGTATCAAAATTTTGTTTACCAATTATTTCGAAACACTACATTCCATCCTTTGATAGATGGGTAGATTGAGGGGAATATCTAAATGCTGGAGGATATGTTTTTGGCTTGCATTTGTATTTTGGTGGATCTTAGGTGAGTCATTTTCCTTTGGTTTAGTTTTATTATAATAACACCATTCACTCTTCCATTGGAATGAACCCATTTTTTCATTTAAAGGGTGAGAATTTCAATCTATGTTGGGATGAACTGAGGTCTGAGAGTCAGCAGTCCGTGGGATACATGTGGTATAGAGTATGAATGAGAAGGTTTAGATGGTCCAATAATAGATGAAGGTGGGGAATGACTATTATAATTCATATACTAGTTAGGGATAGAGACCTCTAGAGTTTTTGGTTGGTGACCAGGTGTTCTTGAGGGTTTTCCATCATCATAGACAATAAAGGTCTAGATGGAGGAGTAATCTCTCACCCCAATTTAGTAATCCTTTTGAGGTTTCTCAGCACATTAGCATAGTGTAATATTAGTTGGAACTTCATCCATAGTTTTCTAGAACCCATGATGTATTCCATGTTATAGAGCCTTGATAGTATCTTCATGAATATTTCATTTTAAAAAAGTGTGTAGAGATATATATTAAGTATGATGTGATGTTTATAGATAGGCTAATTGAGGCTTAGGGTCATTGGGAAAAGGTGTTTCATGAGGGTGTTATTCCGATGTCACACATTCAATAGAAAAATAGAGGCATGGAGGAGAGTAAATGGGAATTTGAGTTGTGGATGAGTTTTTAGTAACCCAAGTTGTTTTATTTCATTTCTATTATAAGTGAGATATTTTATTTTTTACTGAATTATATTAAGTGGTTGTTTTATCCTATTTTTTTGATTAGTTACTCCTTATGTTATGTGATTTTGTGGTTGAATCATCTTTTTTGAGAGGTATCTTTGAGGGAGTACTTGGTTAGTGGTTTATGAGATTTTTATTATGGGTTTGGTTTTGATTATTTTAAATGATAATTATTTGATAGGTAACTGATGTAATAGTATATACCTTCCTTACATGTTACTTTTCATGTTTTCATTGTTGGATGATGTTTGGGGTATCCTTGAGGAATGAATTTGGTTTTTTGTGATAAAATTTTATTTTGGATAAAATTTTTTGGCATGGAGGATTATGCTACACCATGAGAGGCTAATTGGAAGTCTTGGATGTGGTGTGGTGATTATAGTTGTATTAAAGGGACCAGAGAGATAAAATTCTATGGATCTTCCATTTCAGGGACCCCTATGGAGTGGTCCTTAGTGTTGGTCCATGGATCCTAGATGGCTAGTTTAGGCGACCCTATTAATTTAAAGGTGGATTTAGTGTGGGATTTGGACCATACCTTTGAGCCTTGGGTATCAAGTTCCTTATCACCAATGGTTGGGGTACAGATGTGGTATAGTGGTTATGCTTTGTAGAAGTTGGTTCTAGAAGCTAGGAGGCTATGACATAAAGAGGAATCTTCTGTTGTAGCCTTGACCCATTTTATCAAATATAGGGTAGATTATTTGGGTGATCTTCAGAGGTCGGTTTTACCTAGGGACATTACAATATAGAAAGTTAGGGTATACTATAGTCTCATTAAAAAACCTAGTTATTGCAAAGTGGTCTAGGTGTTCCACCATGGTCATCTATTTTTTAATACTAGGTATAAATTCAAAGGCCCCTCCAATTACATCAATTCACCTTCTTTTCCCTTGTCTCTTAGGAGACATGGGTTATAATGACCAGGACCTCTCTAGTCCATTCCTTTGTGAAAATATAGTGTTTGGGGGGGGGGGGGGTCTAGGAGGTGTCAGTGACTCATTTCTAGAGTTTTCCAAAAAATACAGTTTTTCTGTCGGTGAGTCAATTTTTACTGTCGGTGTCGGTGAGTCATTTTTGTACTATTGGTTTCAGTGAGTAATTTTTTTATTATCAGTGTCGGCAAGTCATTTTGTACTATTGGTGTCGGTGAGTAATTTTCGTACTATTGGTGTTGGCATGTCATTTTGAACTGTTGGTGTCGATGTGTCATTTTGAAATGTCGGTGTCAAGTGTCATTTTGAACTATCGGTGTCGGAAATTCATTTTTAACTATCGATGTCGGTGAGTTATTTTGAATTTTCAGTGGCAATGTGTCATTTTGAACTATCAGTGTAAGTGTGTCATTATGAACTGTTGGTGTCAGTGTGTCATTTTGAACTGTGGGTGTCGATGCATCATTTTGAACTGTTAGTGTCGGAGTGTCCTTTTGGACTATCAGTGTTGGCATGTCATTTTGAATTGTTAGTGTCAGCGTGTCATTTTGTATTGTCAGTGTCAGCATCAGCTTCAGTGTCAGTGTTGATTTTAGTTTCAGCATCAGCTTCGGTGTTAGCGTTAACATCAACATCTATGTCAGCATCAACATCATTTTCCAGTTTTTCCCAATTTTTCCCAGTTTCACCCCTCTTATGTTTTATTTGATTTAAATTGAGTTTAAAGGATTGTTTAAGTGCTTCTAAATGAGTTTCAAAGGATATTAATTATATCTTTAATATCCTAACACTCCCAAAAATTTGAAATAGTCAATCCATGTAATCTTAACCACAATCTAATTTTAATGGCCCTTAAAACTATTTCCTATTCCGTTGATATATGATCTAAATTTTCTGAAGCTGAGGCCCTATCATCTATTTTCTCTTGGTGTGCGGAGAAATTTTCTTCCCCAGATGAGTCATGTGCTTGTGCTAGAGCCCTTTAATGTCCAATTTTTCTTAGAGTTTCCTGCTGCTCATGCGAACCTCTTTTTGGTACAAGGAGGAGTTCTGGTCACCTATTGTTCCAAGTAGAGATTTTATTTCATCTCTCTTTATTTTTGTATCTTGTAGGGTGGGTGTAGTAATGCTTCTTGGGAGAGAATGACTTAATTATTTATTTAATAAGAGTAATAAATTAGGGGGGAAGATGATTATAAAAAGAAAATGGGAACTATTATGATAACAGGCAGGGGATTGAATATGGATGAATGTTGAGCACTATTTATTTATTATCCTTGTTTTCCTATTATTAATTGTTGTGGCTATAAGGACTTATAAAAATCATAAAAGTTTGTGGCATTTTTCTGGGCATTGGTGATGTTCTTGTTCTTATTGTTGATACTCTGTGAATAATTTCAAATATCAATCCCTTTAATCACATACACTTGGTTAAATAAATAGATTCCCCAAGATCAAACCAGTTCTGTGATCACCCTTGTAATTCTAAGTGAAATTAAAGAATCCCTATTGGCTAAATCAAAATATTGCTGTCTTGATGGTGTGGTTATGTGCTGTGTTTTGTTGGGTTTTTTCCTTATACAAGTTGTTTGATGTTACTGTTGGTAGCTTAGTTGTGGGTATGAAGGTGGGAAAAGTGGATGGTTCTATGTTTTGGTATGGCCTATTTGTGTAGCAGTTCCATTGATTGATTTTTTGTGGAATTGATATAATTGTAGGTAGTGGGAATGAATTTGTTTGTGTTGTGGTCATCAAGAAATTTTGTGCAGTGGGAGTGAAATGTGGTTAGGTGATATTTGTGCAGTGGGACTGAAGCTTGACTTGCTTATTGTGTTGAGAATGGTTGTGGATAAAGGTTTCCTGGGTAGTGATGGAATTAATTATAGTGAACTCCTTAATAAATAATTACCAATGATTTAATGAAAAATGGGTTGGGTTTATGCTTTGGTTGTGACTATTGTGTGGTTGAGCATATTGGGTTAGCAGAAAAGGTGGTCATTTATGGGCTGGTTTTTTGTTTTAAACCCATAGGTTGGGTTGAGTTCTTGTTTACCAATATGTATAAAGTGTTGTTACTTGTGATTTTCAATACGCATCCCACCCATGTTGAGAACTATATGCCGAACACCCCCATTTCATGGGGGAGGGTGTCTTTCTTAACATCCCAGTGGGAGGATGGATGGATGGTCACTGACTTTCTTCCTCACACCCCCTTTTGGGTTCTTACCGGTCGAGCATATCAGGTAAGGATGTAATGGCTTTAGGTTTACTATAGCCCAAGATCCTTCAGGCAGATTGTGTTTTGGATGAGGGGCCCAAGTGGATGCAGGACAAGTTTATTTCCTAAGTATCTTTGGGATGAGGCCCAGGTGTTTTCAGGCAAGAGGTGTGGTTATTATGAACAAGGTGTCTGTGGGTGGGATATATGTGGTTTGTGGCCGAAGTGTGTGCAGGCGATTTTGGAAGTGGGATTGCATTTGAGGAAGGGATATAGTGTCAAGACGTTATCCATTAGGAACGAGTTGTTAACTAGTGGGAAAAGTGGTGTGGGGTACCCAAATCAATGATGTTATTATATTATTAGCTTACTTGACCTACATTATTTGGTGAGCGTGCCTTGGTGAGGTTGTGCTGGTTAGTATTTTCCTTGGTAGGTTTCGTTGGTTTCTGTTGTTTTCACAAGGGAATTAGTATTCTTCTCCCACATGTGCATGAGTGACTTTGGTCTCCCTACTAAGTATACTTAGATAGTCACCATACGTTATAAAACTATTTTCAGGTTTCCAGGAGGACTTTGAGGACAATGATTGACTTTACTAACTCAGGCATCAAGATAGTTTCTGTACTACTACATAGTCTCTTTCTTTTGGTACTTTCTTTGGTGATTTGGTTGTAATTTTTTCACAGTTTATGTTTAAATCATGCATGGGTTTTATTTTGGTTTCCTTTATATAAAAGTATTGTGTTGTTTGGTATTTTTACCATCTTATCTCCTAGTCATATTTTCCTTAAAAAGGGTAATGGATTCCATTTTGTGTGAGATTCTATACCCTAGGTGCTAGTCACCACTCTAGGGCCTATTGAAGGTGGGACTCAAGGGTTATCATCTCTCTTTCATCTTGAAGAAGTAAGGGCGTTGCACTTTGCTGTCCCGTCCCTTATCATGAAGAAGGAGGGTCATGAAAAAATGATATCAAATGTGATGGTTGAGATATAGGATTTAGTTCGGAGTTAGGCATAGTAAGGGTTTCATGGTATGTTAGGGAAATGTTATTTGGTGATCATGGTGTGTGACTACTGACAATACTCAAGAATAAAAAAAGTCTATGAAGATCACCCTATATATTTGTAAATCCCAAGGTGAGGTTCGAAGAAATCAAAGGATATTCGAAACCCTCCAAAGGAATGCCCGATAGAACTGTGTGACAGAGATGAGTGATAGAGTTAAGCGACAGAGCTGCGCAACAGAGCTGCATGACAGAATAATCCCCCCCCCTCCTCTGCGATAGACCTACACGAAGGATCTACACAGAGCACCTGTGTGGACACTATACCTTCTACCAGGCCCCATCCATACCTATAAATAGGACCCTTGGGCTCCCCATTTCAAGGGCTGAAAATTTTAAATATTCCCAGAAGCTCCCATTGCATAGCTATTTCTCCAAGATCCCTAAAATTATCTCAGGTAGCTCTCTAAAGTACGAGCGAAGAGATAATTAAATGGGATAATCATGTTTTTAAAGACTTTCAAAAAATTTTATATATTTTTGGTTCCCCTATGTGAATTATATTCTTTAGTAATCATACACACTAGCACGGAACACCTGCGCGGCATACCTGCGTGACACAACTATGCGGTACAGCTGCACAATGCATCAACGCAGGGTACCTACGTGACACACTTGCAGGAGGTACCTACATAGAAAAGATCAGTATAAAGCATACATACCAACTCAATTACCCTCTTTAAATCCATTCATGGTAGGGTATCTCCTTCCTTGGTTCCCTTATCTGAAAGGGACTAAGTTGAAGCCTCTGCCAAAAATCCCTGACTTATCAGACCTTTGGGAAAGGCACATTAGCATGTCTCCTATTTGGGTTTGTATATCCACAGTCAGAGGTTTCCCACATTTGTTTCATAATGGGGTTAGGTTTCATGAAGTGTCTATGGTTTTGTATATCCACAGTCACATGGACCTTTCTCCTAGGAACAATGTTGGGAAGTTCTCAGTTTGGAGGAGGGTTGGGTCCTGGACTCTCCCTTCTCAAAGAGACGACCTGAAACCTCAGGTCTCTAGCAAGGAAGGTAATATTCAAACTTTATTTTCTTCCTTTTGATCAAAGGAGAAGTCTCCCTCCCCTACCAGGATCAATTTTAGGGAAACCATCCTGGCGTAAGCCCCTAGATTTTCTTACAATATGTACCATCATTGATCCTCCTCTCTTATTCAGTGCCAAAGACTAGAGGGGAGATGGGAACAAGGACTTTAGTTTCCCTTTCCCTCTCCTGCTGAGCTTTTTCACTATGGGAAGTCATCCTAGTGTAAGCCCGTAACCTTCATACCTTCTTTATTTCATTGCACCCTTGTCCATTGTAAAAAGAATAGAGGGAGGGCTCGTTGCATCACCCTCTTCTTGGGTCACCTTTCCCTCATCCACCGTCACCACCGTAGGCTCTCCCTCCTCCACCAGTAGAGGAGGAAAAGTGAGTGTCATTATTGAATATTTCACACAATTGTGTTTCTCACATCGAGAATGAATCACATGGTCTTAGAGATTCATGATGATTACTACATTTTTACAAACACCCACGTTGAAGGAACTATGAGAACTCTGATTCCTGTTCAAACCAGGATACATAGTAAGACATTTCAGGGCCTGAGCTCACTGGATGTCCTCTTCAGGAATCCAACCCTAATTCCCTTAATTTGGCCATCCTCTTTAGTAACAGGCCCCAAATTATACCCCTAAGTCATCAAGGCATCCTTTTAAGGAAGTAATCCCAAACTCATTTCTCTTAGAGGACTATAATATCCTATGAGACCCATCGAACTAAGTGGGATTTGATTCCCATCCACATGGTATACATAGGAAGCCTTCTTGAGGTTCAAAACCAATATTTCAAATAAACCCTATTCTCCTTGGGCTATATTCCCAATAGGGTCTAATCTAACTTGGAAACACATATCCTTTCTAAGTTCATTGGTCTGTTTCAACGTAAGTCCCAAACCAAACTTTGACTAAGCACATTTTTCTTAGATGTTCTTACCACATGACATTAAACTGCATGGTTAGGTTCTTATCACATGACCTTAAAAGGTATGATGTGTCCCATTAAGCGACACCAAACTACGAGGGTTCTGATTCCTTTCACAAGGATACTTAGGTAACTTATTTCATGGGTATGATCCCAATATCAAAATAGGACTTCTTCTCCCTAGATGACAATAAATTTTAGAGTGCCCTACTGAGTGGCTTAAAAACCAGTATCATCATAATGATGATTAAAAGAATCTTGAAATAGTATATTAGAGGATACCATTGATGGAGAACCTCAAATACATATGAATATCTCCATTAATGAAGAACCATGAATACATACTGATGATTCTAAATTTTACACATGTTAATAAGTGATTGTAAATTCCAAGGGAAACTTATGTTATACTTGGTGAATTAATAAGTATTCATGAAAATATCTTAAATTTATAAAGAGAGTCCCAGAGTAGATAACAATTCCCCCCAAAAAGGGTGTGATGAGTCTAACCTCCCATCCTCTCGACCAATGCACGTTCTTAAGTATCATAAAGTTTAAACTTAAAGGACACATGACTTTGGAAAGTAAGTCCCCTTTGGATAAAGAGCTATTGGAAGTTTCTAGTTCCATAAATAAATCCAATATAAACCACCTAGAAGCAGTAATTCTTAAAACTCGAACACACGTTTCAAGGAACTACGAAACAGAAATGGTTAACCCGATGTGAATCCTTAACCAAGTTAAAAATATTACCCACCTGTCAGGCCCCTATCAATTGATAAAGATAGGACAGACAAAGGAAGTAATCATGCATGTATTCATCTAATAGAAGTTTCTTTAATATAGTTTATTGTTGTTTCAAGTTTTTTTCTCTGAACTACCTTCAGTCCAAAATGGATTTCTTTAAGATGACATCTGCGAACATCCCAACCGCTGCTCAAGCTGGATCTTCATCCACAGGAAAAATGTTATCACCCACTCAGTATCTTCAACACTGGGTCTCTAACGTGTTGGTAAAGGAATATCACTAGCATGGTACAATTCTAACTTTGGAGGCTATCCGACAATCCCTTCAGGTCAATAACAATCCTCGATCATCCAACCAATGATGACCGATGATCAAGAAGCAGACGATGCCAACCACTATTTTTTAGCATTTTGGGTCCTTATCCCTAGAACACAACAACCAATCCCTTATATACTATGGGGAGTTAGATCAAGAGGTCACTCAGGGCTTCAATTCAATGAAGCAGGGATCCTTCCTGAGGAATCCTACCAATAATCACCGCCTGCAGAATTGCACGGTTGTAAACCCCCAACATGATGGGGGTGTTGCCTCTAGACGTTCGACCTAGGTCTCTCAGACCTGGGCATACAAGATGAACCACTGGAGACAATTTCCGGTCAACAGGGAGCAGGTTATTACCTCTTCCCCCTCTAGACGAGTCCATCAACCAAACTTGATGGTGAATAATAAGCGAGCACATAAACTCATCCATCCTAATTTTGCTATCCAGTAGACTCATCTAGCACCAACCCCCCAATCACACCATATAAACCTATTGGAGTACTGTGAACAAGCACAAAAACCTACTTAAAAGTTATCAGCTAGTCAGCAGGCTCGTCTGACTGCCATTAAAGAAGTCTGCCAATCCAATGTGGTGGAAAATGGTAAACAGGAACATACACCTGCTTACAATCACCAATTCTGCCAGCAGTTTCTTCTGCTAGTATTGAAGGAAGTCCATCAACCATAATTGATGGGAAACAACCAGCAGACACATACACCTTCTAGTGTTCATCAAGCCTACCAACAGTTTCATTTGGCAGCACCCAGAGAAGTCAGTCGGAAAGCTCCGATGACAAATCTGGGGCAGACCCAACTCTCTTACCCAATACATGGTTATTTCCAATACCCATTGATAGTAAAAGGAGGATAGGAGTAGGCACATACACCTACTCTAGATATGGAATGGATTTATATTCCTGTTCTGGCCACTAAAGTCACCAAAAACATCTTATCAATGGTGAATGGGCATATGAAAATCCCTTCCCATATTTTGGAAGCATTCTAGGATATTATAAAAACTACTTCAGTAGTACCAGTGGAATATACACATAAATCTATCCCCACATATGGGATGACACATCCACATTCCATCCCGTAGCACATACACACCTCTATTCTAGTCCAAGAGGGTCATGAGGCATACTCCCCCATATCATACAGATAGCAGGATTGAGAACATACACCCTTTGTAATTGGAGGTAATCGATTCATTACAGTAACCAATCCAAGGCAGTCACATAAAACTTCCCATGATAACCACTTCTCCTAGCAAGTGTCCCCAACTAAGTGTAAGAGAAAATCCAAGAATAATTCTCATCAAACACGATTGGAAAATCAAGAGTCAAACTGAAATTTGGATCCTCTTAATGCTGGAGTTCTTGAATCCCTCAAGATTTTATTTATTGCAGCTTAAGATCCTATCCACTCATTACCAAATTATAGGAGTGGTAATAGTAATTCAAAATTTCCTCATCGGACACTTCATCATTAAGGCTTAATTCATGAAAATTCATTCAATATAGAATGCCTATCTCTGTATGAGAGCCACGACAACCCTCTGTGTGGCCAGAAGACCAAGGAGAAAGAGGATTCATACCTTGAAATAATCTACCATGGTGATCCTCCCCATGATGGAATTTGCTACAAAAGTCATCTCCACAGTAGTATTTCACATTCTCAAGATAGTTCTATAATTGATAATATAGTGATGAGAAAGACCTCTTATCTCGAGGCACTTGCAAACACAAGGCCAGTCATGTCCGATGCCTTTTCATTGACGGGTGAAACACTTTCTCAACCAGAAGAAATCTTAAAGGAACAATCATTCTATGAACCTCCCTTGGGTCATTTTCTTTCTAATACAGAGCATCCACTTTGGTCAGATCAAGTGGAGAAACCTCTAGTAAAGGATGATGAAGATATGTTAAACATGAGGAAACAATTGGATAAAGGAGACATACCAGTCATTTTCTGGCCTTGGAAAAATTCTCAGTATAAAATTCTAGAATTGATGGCATAAGATTACATTCATGATATCTGCCTCAACTTATGGAAGACTCTTCATCATTTGAAAACCAAATCATTACCATATGATGAATATAAAAATCATGAAAAGGTAATATAAGGGTTACAACACCAAATTGACTTGGCATCTATCTCAGTTTTCCAACATAAAAATGATGAAAAATAGCAGATAACCCTCCATAATGCATGCCTCAATGCTCTAAAGAGGCTACACTAGTTAATTTATGACCCTCTATTTAGTGTTCATATCAGAGGATGGGGTGCACATGGAGTATTGCATTTCACTGCACTCCAAAATAAGTAAACTCCGCAACAAGTGGTCTCATATAATGTTATTTCCCATGGTTGGATACAACCAATAGATTTTGTATGTAATCGAATGTGCACTCAAGAACAGGCCTCAAACAGCTGTCATCAAGGTCAGGCCAAATAAAAGAATTTGTTGAGTTAATTTTACATCAAGCATCTAAGAATATTGAGGAGACATCTTTCTTAGAGAATTTCAGCCATCAAAGAATGAAAATTTCTAAAACAGCACAATGATCTTTTGAAACAGGTGATTTGAGTGGTTATAGGATAATGAACCCAGCTAACGTTCAAACCAAAATTTTCAAAATCAGAAGAGCAGTTGCATGAATTTAAGCCACAACTGTTCAAGAATCACCCCAGCTTGCAAGGATGGGGGATCAGTTAATTCAACCTTCAAATTCATTAAAAAAAGTTAAAATATTTGAAGAATAAGAATAGGAATAGCCCTAGCCTACAGGGCTGGGGGCTTTTTCACATCTACAATACCCTCCTCAACAGAATTCAATTTCATCTCGATTAGGGAAGAAGCCACAAAGAGATCACACAACTGAACTATTTGATAATTCCATTCAGGTTACTGTTCATAAAACAGCTCCTAAGAATCCATCATATAGGATAATAGAGTCTCATGGAAGATATAAAGGGATATGATCTTACAAAGATACTGATAGAATGACATCAATGCATTATGCTTTAGTAAATGTCATTAACACCATTACAGAAGAACCTCTAGAAAATGAGTCTAGTTCAGGGGAATCATAAGATGAAGTTCTTATCCATAATATGGTACACACTAAGGAAGATGAAGAAGGTGTACATACCCTAAATCAGAGGCTTACCCAAAATCTTGGTATTCCTTCAAATAACCAACTCCCACCCCTCAAAAAGGCATCTAACAAGGACAAAGGTAAAAGTCAGATTTCATCTCACTTTTCCACTAGAGAAGGTCAATCTCTTTCACTTGAAGAGATATTTACACAATAAGAAGAGGAAATGAAGGAGTTAAAAAGACTCAATATACAGTCATCACACTAACTCATGCTCCAATTTCTATACCTACATAGGTTCCAGCTCATCCAGATATTTCCCAAATGCTTATGAACATAATTAAGGCATTAAAAATTCGATTGGAAGCTATGGAGGAACGACGTGTGCTAGTTCATCCAGAAAAGAAAGCTTACCCTGAATGTGTGGACCTGATTCCTCCCGCAACAAATTTTTTAAATACCACGTTTCCAATATTTAATGGTTCGGGAGATCTGGAACAAAACTTAACACATTTCTTTTCTCATTGTGATCTTATGATGGGAACTCATCAACAACAAGAAGTAGTAAAACTCAGGTGTTTTTTGATATCACTATAGGGACCAATTTTTGTTTGGTATACAAGTTTACAATCTCAATTAATTATTGGATGGAAATATCTCCACCAGAAATTCCTTCTTCAACTTAGCTCAATGCTACAGAATATGATGATTTTTGATCTTACCAATTGTAAACAAAGGGATAATGAAAGAGTTTTAGATTTTATTGCATGATGGAAAGGATGAACATATTCTTTAATTTTGGAACTCCCTCAAGAAGAGTTTTTTCCAATTTGTGTGAGAAATATACATGATGAGTTATGCACACCATTGATCCATGTAAAATACATAGAAGGGTTTTGATACCTTACTTCAATTGCTCAACAGATTGAAGATTCTATTATAGAGACTAAGACTGAATCTCATGTAATTCCATCCGCTCTGGGAATGAGAACAAGGAAATAAAAGGCAACCACCGTTACACTCAAGCAAGCACCTGTACCTAATTCCACTTCAAAACCTTCATCGTATCGAAGGGATCCACCTCTAGAGTGTCAGAAGAAATGACCGTCTCATCAAGATGATCAAAGAGATCTAAGGAGGAAAAAATTTTAGGAATTAAATAGAAAATTTTATTCCTTCCAGAATGAACAAGTTCCTGGTTACTTCATCTCAGCTATGGAATTTTTTTTGGTTTAGTTGCCTAGGCCGAAGAAACCAAACAAAGAAGGAGATGAAGATCTTGTGAATTATTATCCCTTTCACTAGATGTTGGGGCATCCCATTCATAAGTTATTTGTTTTTAAGGACCTTCTACAAAAAATGTTAGACCCTGTATAAGTGAAACTAAAAAGTTCGTCAGCCTAAGTAGCACGTGTTAATGCTATTGATCTAGAGGAAGAAGGCGAATGATAGGAAGTCAAAAGTAAAAATGTATAGAAATATGATGATTGGATGATTGGGAAAACAATGAACCGAACTCATCCCATTTTATGAACATAGTTGAAACAACCGATTGTGTCTTCCTCCACTCCTTCCACAGTAAAACCACCTTCATCAAAAGGTCAATACTCAAATAAATGAGGTTATCATGAGGAAAAGGAGAAGCCAAAAGAAGAAAAGATCATGTTAAGGAAAAGTTTTCCTTGTCCCTAGTAGATTTCATGCCATCTTCTTCAAAAGTATGGGCATTGCCCCGCCAAAAGACACAACCAGAACCAAGCTGTCAGGCATAATCTTCATCAGATGAATAATTGATCTTTGGTTCTGTCGACATTATACACTTAATAGATCCTTATGCCAATTGTGATTATGATTATAATGATCCAAAGTTCTTTGTACCTAATTGGGGAATCATAGGAAGAGGCCAAGGTCTAGGATACACAGAAAGATGTGGAAATTCTAGAAATCACCATTTTAACTTTACCCCTATTCGAACCATATATGTGGTAGACACTCATGGAAGAGCCCTTTAGTGGGCTCAACAAGAACAAAGAGTTTCTTCCATGCAAGACAGGTTTGGTTCTGACATGATTATTTTGGAGGACCGATTAGAAGTCACACCATCTTCCTCTCAGTAAGTAGATAGACCTAGTCAGTCTAATCTACCAAATCCAGGAGTATTTACAACTTCTTCTCCAACATAGGGTATATCTACATTAGAATCATCAACTTCTAATACACCTACAAAATCACATCTCTATGCTGGGAAACACAAACCTCTAGATTAAAAGTTAGATGTTTTGAAATAGCTAGCCTAAGTACTGGCCAAGTTATCAATTATGGATGTCTTGAATCTGTCAAAAGATCTTCAAGAAGCACTTATTGAAGATTTTTTAAGTCCTCAAGAGTTTGAAACTGAAGTTGTTGCTACTGAGGTTTTCCATATAGAGAATGATCCCATAGAAGGTCATGCAGTCATATCTTTTACAGATGAAGATAAAGATGATGTTGTATATGGACATATCATACCCTTGTATTTATCTGGAAAGGTCAATGACATAGACATCCGATGACCCTTCATTGATAATGGATCTAGAGTCAACCTCATTCCTATTCATATGCTTCATCAATTGGGCCTAACTGAATTTTACTTATCTCCTTCCACTTCAATTTTGAAAGGATATGACAATAATTATTAAGAACCTCTGGGCGGGATTACTCTTAGAACTCAATTTATAGATATTGTGTCTAATTCATATTTCATGGTGGTTCGTTAGGACACAACCTTCAACATTCTGCTTAGAAGGACTTGGATGAATCAACATGAAACCATACCTTTTCCATACCACCAATGTCTTAAGTACTGTCACAATGGTCAAATCATGAAATTGTAAGGTGAAAAGGCTCTGTTAAAAATGTGTGAATATCAATACATTGAGGCAGAGTTTTATCACACAAAAGGAATGAGGTCCATGACAACGAAAATAACCAGAGTTAATGCTCCAAATGGTTTGGAAAATATTCCAGCAAACCCATTCATATATTTGAGTACATATTATGTGCTACCCATCAATCAAATTGAAAGGGTAAAACCAAATCTAAGAACTCTTCCAATAACTTCCATAATGTCAATTGCAGCAACTAAGCCTAACAACATGGGAGAACCTATTGATTCACCAAGTAGTGATGGAAACTTAAATTGATATTTCTTTATATCATCTATCGAACTACAAAAAGAATCTACTTTTTCAATTAGAGTAAAATAAGTTTTAGAAATGCTAGATTAAGACAAATATGTTGATTCCCAATCCATCATCTCCTCTTTATTACCCCAGAGAGACCCCTCATCATTAGTAGGGTCAAAAATGGTGGCCTCTTCTTCAAGATTTTTAAATACTAACTTTTCTCCTAACTCGGGAAGTTTTGCCTTTTCATCTATTATGCAAGTAGAAACAGAAGAGGTAATACGTAATGAAGAAGAAGAGAAAGATTTTAGGGATGATCCTCCATCATTTGAGGAAGGTGTATCTACCACTATGGATGAGCTCAGAGAAATAAATCTGGGTACAGAAGAAGATCCATGCCCTAATATAATTAGTGCGACCATGAACTATGAAGAGAAAGAGGTGTATACTTTATTTCTAAAGCAACATCGAGATATATTTTCTTGGAATTATACAGAAATTCTAGGTCTTAATCCTGATGTAGCCACTCATCATTTGGGTTTTCTAGAAGAACATCGTGGATTCAAGCAGGCAGTAAGAAGAACACACCCAACTCATGCCTCTAAAATTAATGTTTAAGTTGACAAGATTATAAGGGATAAATTTTTCAGGGAAGTTCAATATCCCAAATGGCTGACCAACATTGTCCCAGTGAAAAAGAAGAATGAGAAAATCAGTGTTTTCATTGATTTCAGAAATCTTAACCAGCATTCTCCTAAAGATGATTTTCCAGTTTCGATTATAGATCTTTTAATTGATGTAACAACTAGATATGAAGCTCTTTCCTTCATGTATGTCTACTCTAGGTATAATCAAATCTGTATGGACCATAAGGATGAGGAATCTACAGCCTTAAGAGCCCCTCAAGGTGAGTTTTTCTATCAGGTAATGCCCTTTGGCTTAAAGAATTTAGGTGAAACATACCAACGTGCCATGAACCATATCTTCAAACCCTTTTTAGGAAAATTTGTTGAATGTTATGTGGATGATTTGGTGGTCAAATCTAGACAACATTCTAATCACTTGGATGATCTGCAGATCATATTCAATAAACGTTGGCAATGCATCTTGAATATGAACCCCTTAAAATGTGCTTTTGGGGAATCCTTAGGAAACTTCCTTGGCTTCATTGTATGGCATCATGGTATCGAAGTTGATCCTAAGAAAAAAAAATCAATCCTTAGTATGTCACCTCCTTGAAATTTGAAATAATTAAGAGGAATTCAAGGACAATAGGTCTGTATTTGGTGATTTATCTCTAATTTGTTAGGAAAGTGTTTCCCTTCACCAGATTAATGAAAAAGGTAGTCACTTATCAATGGAATGAAGACTGCTAAGAAGCATTTGATGCCCTCAAGAAATATCTCTTGATTCCACTGGTATTAATTCCACCTGTTGAAGGAATAACACTTATTCTCTATGTGACAAATTTAGAGCGATCACTAGGTTCCTTCCTTGCTCAAAATAACAATGATGGGAATGAGAACAGTCTTTACTATATCAGTCAAACTATGCTTGATGTGGAAACTCGATATCCAAGTACTTAAAAGTTTTTCCTGGCATTAATATTTGCAGTTAAGAAATTAAGAAACTACCTACAACATCATGAGGTCTAATTAGTGTCTCGTAATAACCCACTCAAATTTATCCTCTGTCATCCTATGCTTACAGGGTGTCTGGCATGGTGGGAGGTTATTCTAAAATAGTTTGATATCTAGTTTATGCCTTAGAAGGAAATAAAAGGCCAAGATATAGATGACTTCCTTGTCGAACATCCATATGCGGAAGATACATCATTGAATACTGAACTTCCTGATAAATAGGTCTTCTCTATTCAAGATAATTCCCAAACATCGGAGATGTACTATGATGGTGCTTCTAGAAGTCCAACAGAAAAGAGAATGGAAAACCATAAACTCAAAAAGTTGGGTTATGAATTTTCCTTATTTCCCCAGAAAAGGAAGTGTTGCCTTACTCATTCCTGCTATCAGAAGGTGGTACCAACAATGAGGCAGAATATTAAACTCTCATCGCAGGTTTGGAATTGACCCTTAAAGTGCAAGTGAATCACTTAAAAGTGAAAGGTGATTCAGAATTAGTAATCAAGAAAATAAATGAGGAATATTCTATCAGAAAAGAAGAGTTAATCCCTTTGTTTGATTACATCATAGGGTTAATGGATGAATTTCCCTCATAGAAAACATTGTTTTATGTCCCTAGATCAAAAAATGACTAATTTGATACACTGGATAATGCAGCTACAACTTTGGCAGATCCAAGTCGGGATGAGACAATCATTAGAATATCCCATCATCATGTGGTCTCACCTTTCATTCAACCCAGAATGGAGAAAATTAATGATATCAACCCTATTCCTGAGCCATATGGTCATACCATGAGATGAAGAACACTCATAGTGGAATACCTTCAAAATGGGGGTACTTCCACAAGATAGGGATGAAAAAGAACAGATCTAATGATGAGCGTCCAATTTTACTCTTTTTGATAGTCCATGACACTGGAATATCCTATACAAATGTGGCTTCATTGGAATCCTACTCAGATTTATTGATTCATAAGAAACTACCGCTGTCATGAAAGAAGTGAATTTAGAAGCTTGTGGTGCCCATCAGTTTGGGCACAAACTCTCAGATCAGATATGAAGGATTGGATAATTTTTGACTTCAATGACACAAGATTGTACAATTTTCACTAGGAAATGTCATCCCTGTCAAATTCATGCCAACTTCATTCATCAACCCACATGGTTGCTACATACAACTAAATACTCCTGGATATTTTCCACATGGGGAATGGATATAGAAGGACCTTATCCTCCAGCCACAACTAAGCAATTCAAGTATATTCTTACTACTACTGACTTCTTTTCTAAATGGACTGAGGCAATACATCTCAAAGAAGTCGGATCCAAAAGCATTGTTAGTTTTGTCAAAACTAATATCATCACCAGATTTAGTGTCCCTAATACTATTTTGATGGACAATGGCACCAATTTTTGTTCTATTTAGGTAAAAAAGTTATATCAGAAACATAATATCAAATCCAACCATTCATCTCACTATCATGTAGCAGCTAATTGATAGATAGGGGATTTAAATAAGATCCTATAAAATATACTCCAGAATATGGTAGATAAAGATAAAAATCATTTCTTGATAAACTTTTGAATTATTTATGGTATTATCATACCGCTACCCGTACTACCACCCATGAAGCTCATTATTCATTAGTATATAGAACAGAATTAGTTTTTCCAATTGAAATGCAATTTCATTCCCTCAGATTTGTAATCTATGATCAGTTGTCTACATATGAGAGGTATCAGAAATGGTTTTATGATTTGGAATGATTAGATGAGAAAATATTGCATACTTTTCATCATTTTGAAGTATATCAGAATAGAATAGCGTGAGCTTTTAACAAGAAAGTTTGTCTCCATTCATTTCTTCAAGGAGAATTAGTATTGGTCCTCAGGACCCCAATGATACCAAGAAAGAAACCTCCAAAGCTTGAGCCAAAGTAGGAAGGACCTTATTATATACATAAGTTCTACTCAAATGGAGATTATGACTTAATATCAATGGATGGAGAGATCATTAAAACTCCAAACAATGCAGAATTCTTGAATAAATACTTTGTGCAATTATACAGACCATTTGTCCTCACTGCAAGACTGAAAACTACATAGCTCCCATGTCCTTACTGCAAGACTTAAAACTGCACAGTAAAAATTCCAAGTTTCAAGATGTTAAACTGCATAACAACCATAAGAATCCATGCTACATGATGTTAAAATGCATATCATCTTTGTCCTTATCACACGATGTTAAATTACATGACACCATTTTCCTCGTTACATGACATTAAACTGTACGACTAACATATTCTCTACTTGACATCAGGAGCTTCCATAATCAGGCATCATGGACATCATTACTACTTCTTAGTGGCACATGAGTCCCTCTCTTCCCTATGTTTGAGTCAGATCTTCATAGGGACCTTGTTTCAAGAACTACGTGTGGTTTGATTCTCATCTATATGAGGTACGTAGAGATGCCTAGATCTCCAATATTGGGCCCATCCACAATCACAAAATTTTTATTTCACTTTTTCTTCTCCTTTATATGAACTAGATCTATATAGAGTTCTCTTTTAAGATACATGATTTTATTTTCATACTATCTTGTGTCTTAAATTTAATCATTCTTCTAGAATGTGTTAAAGCCCCTCGTCTCCCATGTCAAACTCAATTGGTGTGGGAAATGATTGTTTAAAGAACTATGTACAGCTTGATTATCATCTATATGAGATATGTAGAGAAGCCTAGATCTCCAATCTTGGGACCATCCATGATAGAAAAACAAAAACCCTTTATTCCTTATATAAGAATCAAACCTGCATAGGGAATTTTTAAAGAACTACATATATATTGATTCTTTCCCTCAGAAATACACATAGTGACACTTGGGTTTTATCCCTTAGTCCATTTACGATATGTCTTTATTTTCACATTGGTTCATCTTCATCCATACCACATGAAATTAAACTACATGGAAATTTAACACCCATATTCTTCACTTGTGTCACCTTTTGTGTTATAGAAGAAACCCTTACCGCTCCTTGTTTCTCACATCGAGCATAACTCAAATGGGCTTAGGAATTGGGTAAAAGGATTCTTTATATAAATAAGGCGTATCGATTTATTATGGGGATATTAATGTCTTCATTCCATGAATTAAAATTGCATGGTATAATTTCCTCATTTCATGTCTTTAAACTGCACATCACAATGTTAATTCATAAGGAAACAAAGAAAGTATCCATTTTACATATGAGTCAGATCTATGTAAAGGACATCAAACTCATAGCCAGTATTAATTAAAATATTTCTTACCTGAATTGAGTATAACCCCCTTTTATATTTCACACTTTTAATCTTGAATATTTTTAGATCTTCATAATTTTTATTACGATTTCTGGTGACAGAGTTTCTAATACCTGAGAGCTCTTTTTCTTAACTATGAAGTACGTTCCCTTAGGTGTTCTTGCATAAGTTTCCTACATAATGGTCCTGTCATTCAAAAGATGCCACTATTTGGCTATGCAACATATTCCCCAGTTGGCCCTGCATAATACAACCCCCATAATGGGTTTTTTCAGATAATGGAAATTTTTTTCTTGGTTATAGTGTCTTTGTCCCCTTTAAACTTTGATAAAAATATATAAGAATCTGCATTTTAAAAATATTCCTTCAAGTATATTTGTCCCATTATCTTTCTCACGATCTGAAACTCTTCAAGACCATGGTTTAAACATTTCCCTCTCCATGTGTTAAAAGCAATATGAAATAACCTTAGAATCACTTGGCCACATATTATATACTGTTTCCATTTTTTTGGTCCTAGTTGTATGACCTTAAAGTACAGACACCACAACTCCTACGTTTGGGTCCGACCTTCATAAAAGTCATATTCCTTATATTTTTTGGAAATATTGGTTGGAAATACCCTCTCCATATTTAGGTACCTTTCTCCATAAACCAAAATCTATGATTCAGAAAATCTGAATCTCCATAGACTTTATTCAGCTTTTAACAATAGAATGTCAAAATTATTAAGAACTCTTTTTCTTGACTATGTAGCACATGTCCTTAGGTGTCCTTGCATAAGTTGCCTACATAACGGGCCTATCAGTAAAAAGATTCCATTATTTGTCCATGAAGTATATTCCCTAGTTTTCTTTGCATAATGCATCCCCCATAACGGGTTTTTCAAATAATGGTAACTTCGTTGTTGGAAAATACTTCTTCAAATTCATTTATCCCCTTTTCCATATCATTCTTCAGATCTAGAAATTCCCAAATCACAGTTTACATTTTTCCCTTCCATACTTGAATATGGTAGTATGTTTCCAAAAAAATTATCAAGAAATTGAAAGTCTCATACCTTTTTTCAAAGCTAAAAGACTTAAGTTAAAGCCACATAATTTCCTCACTGCATGACTTAAAACTTCATAGTATAATGTATTCAATGCATGACTTAAAATTGCATAGTATGATGTCTTCACTGCATGAATTAAAACTGCATAGTTTTATATCAGAAAATTTCCTTTTTGATAAATTTAAACTATTCTTAATACACAAAATTTGTATAGAAGTTGTTTTCCTATTCATGACATATGTCGGTATAAAATAGCCTTTTATTCTTAAAACCCCTTTCCTTGGAAAAACCACCCAATTTGGTCTTGAGTCACCCAAATCTTATTTTACCTTGTCTATCAAAAGAAAAATGTTAAATTCCTAATAGCTCTTTTTCTTGAATATAGAGTACGTGCCCTTAGGTGGCCTTATATATAAGTTTCCTACATAACGGGCCTTTCAGTCAAAAGATGACATTATTTGGCTATGAAGCATATGCCCCAGTTGGCCATGCATAATACATCCCCTATAACAGGTTTGTCAAATAATGGTAACTTCGTTCTTATAAGAGACTCCCCTTATGTTGATACAGGTTTTAAATTTGATGAACATAAAAATCATGGCTCAAGATTACCCATGGAAATATTTAAAAATATTAAAGCAATTATTATCCACTAAGTCTTGTTTGGGATTTAGTTTCAAAATTTATGGTCAAAGCTGTTCGACCTTAAATACTAGCCCTTTATAGTCCAACATGCATGACTCTAAACTTCTAAGAGATGTGGTACTCACCAGATTGAGAACCCGCGCAGGGCACTCTGAAAAAAATTCAAGTCCCAGCTCACTAAATATACATTTTTATAGTTTAGGTAATATTGATTAATGAAAAGTTAAAAGATACAAGTTTTTGGGGTTGTGTGTATAACGCTAGTAAAAAAAATCAAATTATGTTCATTAAGCTCATTGTATTAATAAGAAAATTCTAATTACCCCCATCTTGTCATTATGATCAGGATTATTTGGCATGAAGGTTTGATGTTTATCAATCAATCATCATCATCATTACCTTTAATATTGAAATCATGGAAAACAGGAATGAAGAAGCATATGATTGGAGATAATAAATCCCTTTCATTTATATGGAATCAGAGGGACATCCACAGAATGAATCCTCTCTATCATGCATCAAAATAATCTCTCAACATGACTCCTCATTTGTTGAAAAACTTCATAAGATATATCAAGTGCCTGTTGAAGTTGAGATAGCTGAGCAACTCTAGCCTCCCTGGCCGGATGAAGTTCATCCTTAGTTGTTGAAATGGTGTTTATCCCCTCTAATTGGCTTTATCCAAATGTATGGTTCAATTAGTGATGTTTTTATTAATAAAATCTAGTTGTTGTTGAAGATATAATGTCTCCTTTGTGGATTATTTGATTTGTTGTCTAATTTCGATCAATTTCTTGTTATGATCTGCCTCTGCCTCAGCTACTACATCTTGAAAGCTCTCAATATTGATAAGCCATTTATCCTTTTCAAAATATTTCCACAGATTATGATCCTACTCCTATCAATGAATGGTATCTTTCATTGCATCATAGACTAGTTGATAATTAAATCTACCAAATCCCAATATATAGAATAGTGTTGGGAGTTTTCCAAAATGGAATAATAGATCATCAAAAGGATTATCAGCAATTATACTCTGTATATGTTGCCATTTCTTCTTACGTGCCATACCAAGAGAATATTGAATATCTAAATCTAAGTCGTATTCACTACCATGAGGTAAAATGTACTTTGGAAATAGATCACTTAAGGAGATGCCTTGTTCTACTTCTCTCGAAATAGTAGAAGCTTCAACTTCTGTTGATGTCTGAGCCAACATAGAAGCTTCATCTTCTGATCTAACTGTGGAAGCTGATAACCCTAAACGATAAATCAAGTTTATTGTCAGTTTTAGAAAAATTGAATAAAAAAAGTATGTTCCAGAAAAATGATGATATTTAACCAATAATAAGTAGACCATTTGATTGGATTCATCCCCAATATTCTCAGCATCAACATGTTGAGTTGATGTTTCTTGAGAAGAGGCCCTCTCTTAAGTTTTCCCAATTGGAATAATTAGAGGTTCTAGAACATCTTCCGATAAGGGATCCTCAATGGGTGTTTCTACAACTTCAGAAGAAGAAGGATAGAGTGGAATTCTCCATTCCTGAAGATCCTTTGCAACATTTTCTATAGATAAAGTTGCATAAGGTGAACTTTGATGTGAAGTATCAAGTAAAAGAAGAACAATTATGTTTGGAAAGTGCAAGAATGAGAACTTACATCCTTGCAATTCCTCATGAAAATACCTAAACTCCTTGATGTAACCTGGAATATCAATATTTGGATTAAGGGATTCCATAATTTCATTGTATGCAGCTTGGAATGTTATAGCATCCTCACCATTTGAGGTATCCAAAAAACGTTGGTTGATGCCCAAATTTTCTCTGATGACATTATATTTTGTTGGATCTTCAATTAGTACAACATCATCAGATCTCTCCGGGTTTGGGACAACATAAGTATTTATGTCAGATTTCCCTGGGTCTTCATTAATTTCATCTAGAGAAATAGGAATATTGACATTGGTTATTTTAGGATCCATTAGCAAAGGAAAATAATCTGAAATATGTCAAAAAGAATAATATTAGAAAATATTTTAATATTCAAGAGAAATGTATTTGATCTTACCATGACTTTTATCTCTCTCAGTGGAGATGAGAATGAGTATAGATGAATCTTTTGATGATTTATCTACTAATATAGCAGATTAATCAACATAAACTTGGGTTTCTCCTGGGGTTTCTATCTCTGGTCTTGAAGAATCAGCTCTTAGTCCCTTGAGAGAGGATAGAGACACATATCATACAAGAGGATAAACATGATTACTAGAGTGTATTGAGTAAATTACAATTCCCTAAGGATAGTATAAATACTTACTCTTTTGGAGAACACTTCGAATCAATCTCATTTATCTCTTGCGTTTCTTTTTAAAATCTTGAGGAGAAATCAAAACACTCCTCTTGGTAGGAGATACTTGAGGTAATGGATAAGGATTATCCATCGCCATTACCCCAATCATAATTCTTGCTCCTAGATAAAGTTATGGAGACCTGGGAGGATCATTTATTGTATCAATGGGAGTACCTTCAGGACCATACCTTGGTGATCCATGAACTGGTCCAGAATTTCCTTCCCTATATTCAAGCTGAAAGAATGAATTTTTCATCAATATTAATGATGATGAATGGTAAATAAGAGTTGAGACAAAAGAAAAGAAAAAATACATTCTCAGTATTAACAAAAATATCCCATTCCTCCTCTGGGTCAATAATTATCCCTTTGTATATTCATAATTCCATCATACGGGATACTTATTTAGCGATAGGAATTTGTTCATCAGTTGAATATATAAAGGCCTCCAACTCCGTAATATACTCCTACACTTCAGCTAAGTTATTATCTGGATTAAAATCAGAAGGTTCTTTAATGTCACCCACATCCAGTATTTTAAGGCCCTGTTGGAGGAATACCCCCCTATGTTCTTTGGTCAAGATCTCTAAAAAGTGAATGGATAAATGTCTCATATAATTTAATCCCATCGTGGTTTGTCTTGGAGAGAATTCAACAACTTTTGATTTATGAGCCTCTTTAGGACTCTTTTCTTCTTCAGAAAAGCCAGCAGATGGAATAGGGATGTCTCTCTGATGGCGGTGGATGGATCACCTTGGCACTAGAGATATTTCTTCTTTAGATCTGGTCTTACTAGTATACCTCCCGCGAAGATGTTTTTAGGGATCTGAAACCTTTGAAACTTCTGTATCATCTTTCTCTTTGGACTTATTATCATAATTTCCATGTGCAATGGTAATTTTAGCTGGCACTCGATATATTCCTTTCGTCAAATCCCCTTGAGGATATGAAGAATCCCAAGCTTTTTCATATCCATCTTCCAATCCAATTGATGCATTTGATGTAGGTAACTTAATAATTTTTTTTGATATCTCTAAGGCCATTAGAATCCATAAATTTCTCACTACCATTGAGTGTTTCTCATGTCTAACATACGTGGGTGGAAAAGTGTTTGATTGTTGAAGACATCTGAATTGACGAGAAAACATATAAGGGATGTAAGCATCATGAATAATTTCACCATTAATTCTGTTCAATAATACATCATCCCTAAATTCCATCATATAAGATCCCAACTCAAAATTCTTTTCTTTACCATCATCAATAAATGTTCTAGTTGGTGGGTTATCAAAAGGAAAGAAACTGAATTCTTCTGATGCATTCAATGCCCTGAGTACTACATCAGGTCTCAAATTCTGAGTTGAATACCAGAAACTTTCTGTAAAAATGGGGTGAATCAACCATTGGGGACTCTAACTGAGTTCAACACTGAGTATGAAGAAAATTGTGCTTCAATCTATCCTCACAACACTTAAAATGACCCTAAAATTCTAAATATATCCTTCCCATTATATAGATGTAGTAGATAATGGTAAATTATTTCTAATATAGGAGTTTCTAATCTAATATACTTTCCTTCTTCCAATTTATCTATAATGAAAAAGTCCCTGATCTTACCCCACCTCCAGATTTACGAACTGGATGTAGGTAAATGCTTAGCCACATAGAAGGGAAGGAAACTAAGTATAACTTTTCATCTATATCAGGTTTATCTTTATAGCCCCAGTGCTTATAGTCACCTCCTTCCAGTGTAGGAAAATATGTTCCTAAAATTCCCCAGTTATCTATAGAAGTACAAAAAGTATGACATCCATAGGTTGAACCTTTTTCTATAATTGGTTCTAAAAAGTATTCCATACACACTCTAGCATGAATGTATTTCTTATATTTGGGTAATTTTTTTGCTATTTTAAATAATTCATGGGCCAGCAGTGGTGTTCTGTTAACATCACCCCATGTTGTAACTAGTGGAATGAATTCATCATACATTTCCCTAAGAATGTGAATTCTAGCTATTTGGTAGATATAGCAGAGACTAATACCAACTTCACCATGCGTCAAATGGAAGGAATTTGTTTGAGGACTCCATTGGCTCAGTAATTCAGGAATGAAATCTTTTTTATTAACATAATTTTGCCCCATCCAGACAACTTCATAGATATGAACATCTGATAACTCTTTCTTGAATTATACACAAGTCCAGTTCACCCAAAATGGCCATTTCCATTAAATTTTCACACCTACTATAGAATGAAGATCCTAGTCTTCCTTGAAACCATTGGACTGATCCATCTAATAAGCCTGAAAAGTTGAATCATAGCAATGTGGCCTCGACTCTACAACATGATCCTTCATATCAGAAGTACAACCACTATGATGAAGGATGAAACCAATAGAGACTGTTCCTTCATGTACTAGAACCTCCCTTCACTAATATTCATGCAGTTACAGTTGGAGTATTGAAGAAACCAATTATTTGTAAATTACTTCTTG
Organism: Viscum album; assembly: GCA_963277665.1. NCBI lineage: Eukaryota > Viridiplantae > Streptophyta > Magnoliopsida > Santalales > Viscaceae > Viscum > Viscum album. The sequence continues at coordinate 123,403,879 of OY728146.1, read as the reverse complement.
ACAGATGGAACATGGGTATCTTGTAAAATCCCATGCCTGTACAGGGGTAAGTAAGGACTTTTTGGGTATTAATGTTGGTATAGAATTAAATCTTTCTATAGTTCAGGGAGAGTACTATCAACAATGTCATAATAGTTTGGTCCGATGATCTTCATCATCTCAGTTTAACAAGATTTAGCTTCTTCAGTAGCAGGTTTGAAGCTAGCGATTTTCTGTAAAACAATAACCCCTTATTAGGTTGGAATTTTGGATTAAAGAAAATTTAAAGTTCAACTCAAAGGAGATGTTAAAATTTATCAAAGGAAGTTTTTCACGTAGGCCCTTCGATTAGGTTGGTCATGTAGGACCTTTGATGAGGTCCTTCATGTAGGTCCTTCAACAAGGGTCCTAACGCAACTCCTTCGATGAAATCCTTTGGCGTAGCTCCATCGTTTAAGTAATTTTACCTTGAAGAAATTTCAAGGGAATTATGCGAGAGAAAAATTCAATGGGGCTGGATGAATGAGCTATGCAACGAGATCCATAAATTCTAAAAAGTAAAAGTGTAGAAAATCACAAAGGATTAGACCTATTTATAGACAACTGAAGACCTGCATTCCAGGACGGCGTGCAACATCTCCGCAGAATACCTATGAAAAGTAGATCTGCAGCAAACCTACACTATCTAGAAATTAATCCATAGTATTTTCCCCACAATTATACCTCAGGACTCGACCATCTTTCTATTTTGATCCAATCCTGAGGAGGGGCTTTTGTTGACACTACTTAAGAATACAAAAATACTATTAATATTGCCCTGGATATTTCAAAATCCCAAGACGAGGTTGAAAGAATTCAAAGGAAATGAGAAACCCTCCAAAGGGCTGATCGATAGACCCACATGACAGATCTGCATGATAGAGCTGTGCTATAGAGCTGAGAGACAGAGCTAAGTGACAAATCTGCATAACAGAGCTGCATGACAGACCAACACGATAGAACAATTTTTGCACCCCTCCATGATAGACATGCGTGAAGGATCTATGAGGATCACCACCATCCCTTCGACCAGGACCCATCCATGCCTATAAATAGGACCCTTGGTCTCCCCATTTATAGTATTGAAAAATTTGAAATATTCTTAGAATCTCCCATTGCGTAGCTATTTCACCAAGATCCCTTAAATTGTCTAAGGTAGCTCTCTAAAGTATGAGAGGAGAGATAATTAAATGGGATAAGAATGTTTTGAAAGTATTTCACAATTATTACATAGGTTTGGTTCCCCTATGTGAAATATATTCTTCAGTCATCATACACACCCGCATGGAACACCTGCGTGGCATACCTGTGTGACACACCTACGCGGTACAACTGCGGGGTGCATCAACGCGGGGTAACTATGCGGCACACTTACGTGAGGTACCTACGTGGTAGAACTTTGTATAAAACATATATAACAACTCAATTACCCTCTTTAAATCCATTCATGGTAGGGTATCTCCTTCTTTGGTTCCCTTATCTGAAAGGGACTAAGCTGAAGCCTCCACTGAAACCCCCTGACTTATCAAACCTTTAGGAAAGACACATCAGTGTGTCTCCTATTTGGGTTTATATATCAACAGTCAGAGGTTTAACACAATTTTTTTACAATGGGTTTAGGGTTCATGAAGTGTCTATGAGTTTGTATATCCATAGTCATGTGGACCTTTCTCCCAGGAACAATGTTGGAAAGTTCCCAATTTGGAGGAGGGTTGGGTCCTGGCCTCTCCCTTCTCAAAGAGATGACACAGAACCTCAGGTATCTGGTAGTGAAGGTAATATTCACACTTTCTTTTCTTCATTTTGATCAAAGGAGAAGTCCCCCTACCCTACCAGGATGAATTTTAGGGAAACTATCCCGGCGTAAGCCCCTATATTTTCTTGTAGGAGGTAGCATCATTGCTCCTCCTCTCTTCTTCAGTGCTAATAACCAGAGGGGAGATGGGAACAAGGACTTTTGTTACCCTTTCCCTCTCCCTCCAAGCATTTTCACCATGGGAAGTCATCCTGGTGTAATCCCCTAACCTTCATCCCTTCTTCCTTTCATTAGACCCTTCTCTAATGTAAAGAGAACATAGGGAGGGATCATTTCATCACCCTCTTCCTAAGTCGCCTTTCCCCCATCCACCCTCATCACTGTAGTCTTGCCATCCACCACTAGTAGCGGAGGAAAAGTGAGTGTAATTGTTGAATCTTTCGCATCTTCTTGTTTCTTACACCGAGCATTACTCACGTGGGCTTAGAGATTCGTGATGATTAAAACATTTTCACAAACACCCACATTGAAGGAACTATGAGAACTCCGATTCCTATTCAAACCAAGATATGTAGGAAGCCCTTTTAGGGCCCAAGCTCACTGGATTTCCTCTTTAGGAATCCAACCCTAATTCCCTTAATTTGGGCATCCTCTTTAGGAATAGGCTCCAAATTAAACCCCTAAGTCATCAAGGAATCCTTTTCAGGAAGTAAGCCCAAACTCATTTCTCTCAAAGGACTTTACTCTTTTATAAGAATCATCAAACAATGTGGGATTTGATTCCCATCCACATGGGATATATAAAAATCCTTCTTGAGGTTCAAACCCAACATTTAAAATCAACCCTATTCTTCTTGGACCATATTCCTAACAGGGTCTAATCTATCTTGGAAATCCATGTCCTTTCCAAGTTCATTAGGTTGTTTCAGCATAAGTCCCAAACAAAACATTAACTAATAACCTTTAGCTTATATTTCCTTGCCACATGACATTAAATTGTATGGTTAGGTCCTTATCACATGAGTTTAAAAGGTATGATGTGTCCCATTAAGCGGCACTGAACTTCAAGGGTTCTGATTCCTTTCACAAGGATACTTAGGTAACCCATTTCATGGGTATGATCCCAATATCAAAACAAGCCTTCATCTCCCTAGATGACAATAAATTTCAGAGTGCCCCACTGAGTGGCTTAAAAACTAGTATCATCATAATGATGATTAAAAGAATATTGAAATAGTATATTAGAGGATACCATTGATGGAGAACCTCGAATACATATGAATATCTTCTTTAATGAAGAACCTTGAATACATACTGATGATTCTAAATTTTACACATGTTAATAAGTGATTGTAAATTCCAAGGGAAACTTATTTTATACTTGGTGAATTGATAGGAATTCATAGAAATATCTTAAATTTATAAAGAGAGTCTTGAAGTAGAAAAAAATTCCCCCCAAAAGTGTGTGTTGAGTCTGACCTCCCATCCTCTTGACCAATGCATGTTCCTAAGTATTGTAAAGTTTAAACTTAATGGAAGTCTGCCTTTGGAAAGTATGTCCCCTTTGGATAAAGAACTATTGGAAGTTTTTGGTTATATAAATAAATCCAATGGAAACTGCCTTGAAGCAGTGATTCTTAAAACTAGAACACATGTTTCAAGGAACTATGAAACAGTGACGCAGGCTAGGGAAGACCGATGAAGACAGGGGGTTTTAGGGCCACCCCATGATCCAATGTATAGACTTTAGACCTAACAAATGACCAAGTGATGCTACAATGATTGTGGGGTAGAGACCCTAGGAAAGGTACATACATCATAATGACTTGTGTTCTTGTTTGAGTTTGTAGTTTTGGGAAATTAAAATAAATAATGAGTCAAAATGAATCTAAATCAATATTATGTACTAAACAAGATTATGAATTATTTGTTTACCTTTTCAGCTATGGAACCTGAATGATGACCACTAGTGGATCAGGTAGTCAAGGCCTAGTAGGATAACTTGGACGATCAGTGGAAGGTCGATCGAGAGGAGGAAGATAAGTTGTGGTAGAAGACCATTCATGCTTTCTCGTGGTAGACCATAGGGAAGTACGAAGGCAGCATTTTAGACATTGAGATGGAGGGATGGATTGAGGAGCTGGTGATCACCCTTACCTTGATCCGAACTCTAAGTGAGTACTATGTTCCTCTTGAAGTGAGACATATGTGAGGAGTGGAATGTCAGTGGTGGATGATTTACCCTTGAGAGAGTAAAGAGACCGATGTCTCATGGGTTGACTTTGAGAAGGAGTTTTGGGTGGAGTTTCTTTCCGTGATGATGAAGGCTAAGAAGAGGCAGGAACTACTCTCCCTCCTGTTGGGGAGTATGTCAATGAGGGAACTGGGGATCAAGTTCAATGAACTTCTACACTTTTTTATTAATCTCTTTCTTGATGATAAGTCATAGAAGAGATGCTTGGAGGAGGAACTCTGACCTCCTATTAAGTATGATGTCACTCCATTTACCCTACCAACATACTTAGAGGTTTAGAAGAAGGTCAAAGTAGTGGAGATGATGCACTCATGGGGAGGTGTACTATAAGTGGGAATCCAACTATGTTTATCTAAGGGGAAGCTCATAGGTAGATCTCCCATGCCAAGGCCTTCCAGGTTTTAGTTGGCAGGGAGTAGGCCTCAGTTGCTCCAGTTCCAATCTTTTGGTCCCCATCCTTTCCCTATGGGCTCAGGACCAAGGTGTTTTTCTTGTAGAGGTCATGGGAACATCTAGAGTCAGTGACCAGTTTGTTCTCATCTTAATGGGGGATGGGAAGGTTCAATGCCCGCCTCAATAGTAGCCATTGCTGTTTAGGCCTTTACAACAACATCAGGCCCCCAATCCACTGAGGGAAGACAATGCTGGAGGAGTCTGACCACATGGATCTCCTCAAGGACCTCAACTAGGGTGTGGTTGGAGAAGTGTCTGATAGCTGAAGGGTAGAGGATCTAGGTGTGGGCAGTTTCATGTCACAGAGGCAGTAGTTCCTATAGGTTTGGAGGACATTCGAGGTACGATCGGTCTATTTAGGACTCTTACTTGTGATTTGTTTGATTTAGGATAATCACACTCATTTATTTCCCCCAGTCTATCCCATTATCTAGGTTTATATATAGATAGACTTTATGTGCCCCTGGTGTTGAGCATGCTAGTTGGAGGTCAGACCAGTTTATTTGATGTTTTTTGGGGATGTAGACTGATGTTGGGGCCACATCAGTCTAGTGAGGATCTTCTTATGGTATAGATGTATCCATATGATGTCATCCTTGGAATCAATTAGTTGTTCTCTATACATTCCATTATCTATTTCTTCCATAGGAGGTTCATGTTTTCAGATATGAATGGCCAACGTGTAGCTTTTTTTGGCAAGCATATTTATCAGGTGGTTAGATGGTGTGTGGGGACCCTTATTTATGTATTAGCCGATCTTTCAGAGGGGTCAACATATGCTGAGATGGTAGAGGTTCCAGGAGTTGTCATAGAGTTCTTATATGCCTTCCTAGAAGAGGTTGTGATTCTACCCCCTCAATGTGACATCGAGTTCAGGATATAATTACAACCCGGTGCCCATCTGATTTTGATGTCTCCCTATCAGATGTCACCTTTGAAGTTGCAGAAGTTATAGATTTAGATTTATGATATAATGAGAAAGGGAGTTATCTATCCCAATGTTTCACTGTGGGGTGATATAATTTTGTTTCCAAATAAGGAAAATGGTGTTCTGAGGCTGTGCATCGACTACCAGAGACTAAACCAGGTGATAGTCAAGAACCGTTACCCCCTTCCAAGGATAGATGATATTTTAGACCAGCTGAGGGGAGCAGGTTATTTCTCTAAGATCGATATGTGGTTTGGATATCCTAGTTGAGGTTTAATGAGGGTGACATCCTATAGAATGCTTTTTAGGTGTAGGTATGGAAACTTAGTGTTTGTGGTCACACCGTTCGATGTTACGAATGCACCGACCATGTTCATGGGGATCATAAAATATATCTTTTATAAGTTTCTAGACCAGTTATTCATAACTTTCAATGATGAAATCCTAATTTACTTGAAGACAGAGGAAAAGCACACTGATCACCTCATGACAGTCTTGGAGGTCCTCCAACACCACCATCTGTATGGGAAGTTTTCCAAGTGCATGTTCTGGACATGAGAGGTACAATTCCTTGGGCATGTGGTGTCTCCACAAGGGATAACAGTGGACCAATCAATGATTGAGGTAGTTGTTTCTTGGGAAGCACCCAAGAATGTGGTATAGGTTTTTAGATTTCTGGGTCTTGAATGCTATTATTAGAGGATCGTACCTTACTTCTCTCAGATTGTAGCTCCATTGAAAAATTTTACCAGAAAGGACTAGGCCTTTGTGTGGAGTGAGCAGTGTTAGGAAGCTTTCAGCTATCTGAAGGGGAAGTTTATTAGTGCTCCAGTACTCAAGTTTTTGGAGGAAGGGGTGACGTTTGAAGTGTTCTGTAATGCTTCTGGTCTTGGATTAGGATGTGTGCTGATGCAGTAGTGGGGAGTGATCTATTATAGGTTTAGATAGTTACGTCTCCACAAACTTAACAATTCCACCCATGATCTAGATCTTGCAGCGGTCGTGTTCTCACTAAATTTGTGGTAGCATTACCTCATCAGGGAGCACTTTGTGGTCTTCACAGATCACAAGATCTTGAGGTATATCTTCTTCTAGAGTGAACTAAACTTGCGGCAATGAAGGTGGATAAAGTTTCTCTAGGACTTCAACTTTGATATATCTTACACCGAAGGTAAGGGAAATGTTGTGGCTGATGCCTTGAGTAGAAATTCATAGGGGGATGTGGTTTGAGAACATTCAGATGCTTGGAAGGTGATGGAGGAGTTGGATTCCTTTCACTTGGATGTTGGGGTGGATAGTGGAAGAAGAAATATATTTCATATGATAGTACAATATTCCTTGATGCGGAAGGTGAAGGAGTCTCAGTGGGGAGACTCAGTGACTAAAGTGATGCTTGATCACATTGTCCAGGGTGATACTCTGGTGGGATGGTTGAAGGATAGTCAAAATCAGATGCTCTTCCATGGGAATCTGTTTGTCCCTATGGCGATGTGTGAGGGAGTTATCTGTGAGTTCCATAGCTCACCCTTGGTGGTACACCCGAGAGTTTCCAAGATGTACTGAGGATTGAGGGAATAGTTTTGGTGGCCCAGGGTGAAGCAGGCAGTAGTAGAGTTTTGTGTCAAGGTACCTGGTGTGTCAGTAGGTAAAGGCTGAGAAATGTGTTCTTGGAAGTCTATTGTAGCCCATAGATGTCCATGAGTGGAAGTGGGATGACATCTCCATGTATTTTGTCATAGGGATATCTAGGTATCAGGGAGGCTACGATGATATCTAGGTAGTGATGGATCAACTGACAAAATTAGTTCACTTCCTAGAGATCAAGGAGTTGAGCACAGTACATGCCTTGGAAATGAGGTTTGTGGATGAGGTGGTGTGGCTGCATGGGGTTCCAAGATCCATCATCTCACCTCATTAGTCATTAGGGGACTAAAACATGATTTTGGCACCCAGTTACACCATAATACTACTTTATACCCTTAGATGGATGGGAAGATAGAGTAGACCATCCAGACTTTTGAGGATATACTGCGGGCATGTGTTCATGACTTCAAGGGATCATGGGTATGAAATTTTCCTCTGGTAGAGTTTACTTAAAATAATATTTGTCAGTCTAGAATTGGCATAAAACTATTAAAATCCTTGTATAGGAGACTATATAATTCACCCTTGTGCTGGACAGAGGTTAGATAATTAGCTATCCTTGGACCAGACATGGTAAAAAGCATGAAAAAGAAGGTTCATCTTGTGTGTGAGAGGATGAAGGCATCTCAGGATTGACATAAGTTTTTTTTCGATCATAGGAGGAGGCCCTTGGAGTTTTAGGTTGGGGTCCACATGTTCTTGAATGTTTCCCCTCAACACGGGAAGTAGAGGTTCGGTAAGGGAAGAAATATTTCTCCCAGGTTCATCGGGCCCTTCAAAGTGTTGGGATGAGTTGATGAGGTGTCATATCAGTTGATGTTTCCACTATGGTTGGAGAGGGTCTGCAATGTCTTTCATGTCTCTCAACTTTTTCAGTATCTACATGATGACTCCCATGTCACTGACTAGGGAGAGTTTGATATCAAGGATGGCATGATGTTCGGGGAGAAACTGATGAAGATCTAGAACCATCTAGATAAGGTGATTCATGGACAGACCATTCCTCTGGTTTGTGTGTTGTGGAGGAATGGTGGCCTCGAGGAGAGTACTTGGGAGTAGGAGACACAGATTTGTGCCCAGTACCTAGAGCTGTTCTAATTTTTGATCTTTGGTTTTTCTTTATGCTTTTATTAAGTTTTAATTATTTACCATGTTGTTATAAAATGAGTTGTTTCCTTTTACATGATGTGTAAGAAGTCCCAAAATACGGGGATGGGAGGACCTAATTCCTAATCAAGAGGCATTAATACAAATTTAATTAATCCTATGTGGGTGAGTTAGTGCCTCCACAAGTGGATAGTATCTTAACATGGATGAATGAGATACCTAATCCATGTGTCGGGACAGTGTGATCTTTGAGGTTCACATGGTTTTTTTTGGGGTGGTAGATTTTGGGGAGGTGTTCTTGGATGTTAAGGTTTTCAATCCAGTTTTGGAACAACAGAGGGTGGTTTTTTCCTTGAGAGGTATCTTATGGGGTGGTTGTTCAGACCCCTCTTTCCTTTGGTTTGGTTTTGAATTATCAAGGGTGAGAATAGTTTGAGAGGTATCTTCTCTCTAGGACATTACTTTGTAAAAATACAATTTCTGGGGGGTTTTGGGAGGTGTCAGTGACTCATTTCTAGAGTTTTCCCAAAAAAAATCTAGTTTTTGTATCAGTGAGTCATTTTATATTATCGATATCGGTGATTCATTTTGGTATTGTTAGTGTCGGTGAGTCATTTTTGTACTGTCAGTGTAGGAAATTCATTTTTCACTATTGGTATCAGTGATTCATCTTTGTACTGTGGTGTCAGCATGCCATTTTGAACTGTCAGTGTCGGCATGTCAGTTTGAACTGTTGGTGTCAGTGTGTCTTTTTGAACTATAGGTGTCGGCATGTCGTTTTGAACTATTGGTGTTGATGAGTCATTTTGAGCTATCGGCGTCAGCATGTCATTTTGAACTGCTGGTGTCGGCGTGTCATTTTGAACTGTCTGCGTTAGCATGTCATTTTGAACTGTCGGTGTCAGCGTGTTATTTTGAACTGTCGGTGTCAGCGTGTCCTTTTGGCCTATCAATGTTGGTTTGTCATTTTGAAATGTCAGTATCGGCGTGTCATTTTGTACTATAAGCATCAGTATCAGCATCAGTGTCAGTGTCAGCATTGGTGTCAATGTCAGCATTGACATCAACGTCAACATCAACATCGACATCAGCCTCAACCTCATTTTCTAGTTTTTCCTAGTTTTTTTCCAGTTTGTCCCCTCTTACATTTTATTTGGTGTAAATCGAGTTTAATGGATTGTTTGAGTATTTATAAAGGCATTTTAAAGGATATTAATTATATATTTAATATCACAACACTACCCATATTTTGAAATAGTCAAGCTGTGTAATATTAACCACAATCCAACTTTAATATCCCTTGAAACCATTTCCCATTCCTTTGACATATGATCTAGATTTTCTAAAGCCGAGGCCATCTATTCACTTTTCTCTTGGTGCACAGAGAACTTTTCTTCCCCAGATGAGTCATGTGCCTATGCTAGATCCCTTTCCTATCTAATTTTTCTTGGAGTTTTTTGCTACTTGTGTGACCCCCGGTTTGGCGCAAGGAGGAGTTCTGGTTTCCTGTTGTTCCATGTAACGATTTTCCTTTATCTCTCATTATTTGTGTATCATGCGATGGTAGTGTATTAATGCCTATTGGGAGAGAAAAATTGAATTCTTTCTTTAATAAGAGTAATAAGTAAGTGGGGAGATGATGATAAAAATACAATGAGACCTGTTATGATAATGGGAAGGGGGTCGAAGATGGATAAATGTTGAGCGCTATTTTTTTATTATACTTGTTTTCTTGTTATTAATTGTTGTAGATATAAGGACATCTGAAAATCATGGACATTTGGGGATATTTCTTGTGCACTGGTGATGTTCTTGTTCTTTTTGTTGATACTCTATGAATAATTGAAAATATCAATCCATTTAATCATGTACACTTGGTTAAATAAATGGATTACCTAAGATGAAACCTTTTCTATGATCACCCCTATTATTCTATGTGAAATTAAAGAATCCCTCTTGGATAAATATGAATATGCTTGGATTGATGGTGTGGTTGTGTGCTGTGTTTTGTTGGGTTCATGCCTTGTGTGGGTTGTGTGATGTTACTATTGGTATCTTGGATGTGGGTACATGGGTGGACAAAGAGGATGGTTCTATGTTTTGGTATGACCTATTTGTGCATCAGGGCTACTGATTGGTTTTTTGTGGAATGAATAAACTTTTAGGTAGAAGGACTACCTTTGTTTGTGTTATGGACATTGAGAGACATTGAGCAGTGGGACCGAAATGTGTTTATGTGCTGTTTGTGCAGTGGGACTACAACTTGATTTGCTTTTTGTGTTGAGAATGGTTGTGGATGGTGGTTTTCTGGGTAGTTAAGTAATTAATTACAGTGAACTCCTTAATAAATATTAACCAGTGATTAAATGAAAAAGGGTTTGAGTTTATGCTTTAGTTTTGGCTTTTGTGTAGTTGTGCATATAGGGGTAGTAGCAAAGGTGGTTCTGTGTGGGATGGTTGTTTGTCTAAAACCAATAGGTTGGATTGAGTTCTTATTTCCCTATATGTATAAATTTTAGTTACATTTGATTTTCAATATGCACCCCACCCATGTTGAGCACTACGTGTTGAATACCCTATTTCATGGGGGTGAGTGTCTTTCCCAATATCCTGGTGGGAGGATAGATGGTTGGTTACATACTTTCTTCCTCACAACCCCTTTCGGGTTCTTACCACTCAAGCGTATCTAGGAAGGCTATAATGGATTGAGGTTTACTATATACCAAGATCCTTTAGGCAGGTTGTGTTGTGGATGAGGGGCCCAAGTGTCTGCAGGCTAGGTTTGTTTCCCTAGTGTCTTCAAGATAAGGCCTAGGTGTTTTTGGGTGAGAGGTGTGGTTGTTGTGACCCAAGTGTCTGTAAGTGGGATATGTGTGGTTTGTGGCCCAAGTGTGTGCAGGTAGTTCTGGAAGTGGGACTGCATTTGGGGAAGGGAAGTAACATCAAGACATTATCCATTAGGAATGAGAAGTTAACTAGTGGGAAAAGTGGTGCGAGGTACCCAAATAATCAATGTTATTATATCATTACCTTATATAACTTACGTTATTTGGTGATCATGCCTTAGTGAGTTTGGACTGGTTAGTATTTTTTCTGGGTAGGTGTGGTTAGTTTCTGTGTTTTCATAGGGGCATTAGTATGATTCTCCCACTTGTGCACGAGTGACTTTGGTCTCCCTACAGAGTGTACTTTTATTCTCACCCAGCATTATAAAACTATTTTCAGGTTTCTAAGAGGTCTTTGAGGACCGTGCTGGACTTTACTAGCTCAAGTGTTGGGATAGTTGTTGAGTTGCGGCTTAGTCTCTTTCTTTTGTTACTTTCTTTAGTGATTTGGTTATACTTTTGTCGCAGTTTATGTTTAAATCATGAATGGGTTGGATTTTGGTTTCCTTTATAAAATTTTTTGGTGTTGTTTGTGATTTTTATCATCTTATCTCATGATCTGGTTTTCATTAAAAAGGGTAATGCCTTCCATTTTTTTTGTGAGATTCTATACCCTTGGTGCTAGTCTCCTCTTTGGGGCCTATTGAAGGTGGGAATTAGGGTCATTATCTCTCCTTCATATTGAAGAAGAAGGGTGTGGCACTTCATTGTCACTTCCCTTATATTGAGGAAGGTAGGTCATGACATGGGTTTAATTTTAGGAGACCATTTATCCCATATCTATTGTATTTGATCCTTATCTTTGGGATATTGTGTATTAGTGATCTAAGGGGAATTATACATTTTTTATTGTTAGTTTCATCACTATTATTCTTTGGGGGATCCTCTAATATAGTACTGGTTAAATTTAGGAGGTTTTAAGGGCTATGATTTTAATGGGGAATGTGTTCTCTAGGATGTTGAAGGTTTTATTAGTGTGATCTTGATCCAGGGATCATATCTTCACTACTATGTCTTTAAGAATTGATTCAGAGAGCTTCAATTGTGGTTAAGGATTTATGGAACCTCTTATTTTATTTGTGAATTGTGGGGGTTTCATGATTTTTTTTATCATTGAGTAAATTGAATTTATTGTATTATCAAAGATAATAAACCAGACCTAAATTAAATTTATGGGATTGGGGTGAATCACATATATTTACCTTCTTTTGTGATATTGCTCATGAGATTTTTGTCTTCTTTATCTTATTTCTAAAAATCATTGTTTTTTTAGCCTTGTGCATTGATACTATGATTTTTATATTGGAATCACTTTTGATAAAAGGCTATAAAATTAAATATGGTAATGATCTATTTTTATGGAGAAAAGGAATTGATATTAGAGAATATTTAAATATAGAAGAATGAGGAAGTACATAATGATAAAATTTTATTGTGTATCTTTATAAAGATTATTTTTATTAATATATTTATGAAATTATCATGGTTTTGATCATGAGGTTTGTATTGTGGGTGTTGTTGTATATACCATGGGTTGCATAGTGGGATATAGTTTTTGATGTGGTTTGTACAATAGGGTTGTGGCTGCCTTACCATGGTTGGAAAGTGGGATTGAGTGGGTTGTTGTGGGTGATGACTTGGTTGGTTGACATGGGATCATTGGGTAGTTTCTTTATGACACATAATATAGTTATTAATTATGAAATAGAAATGATATTGGCCAAAATTGAATAATCTTAGCGCTAAAAAAAATATTCTTAAAATGAACAGGTATTGTCTAGATGCAATTTGGCATTAAATATGGAATTAAATGGATTATTGAAAGTTAATTAGTTGGTAAATGGTAAATATAAAAATGAAATAGTTGAATGATTAATTGGGATATTTTCATGTTTTATGTGTTTTCTTTCATGGGATGTGAGGCTAGTTGTAATGTTATAGTTGGTAGTGATGGTAGCATGACGTAGTGGTAGTGTGGTGATGTTTGTGAGATATAGAAGTGTTGTTTCCCTGGGAACCTGGTAGGAAGGGATTTTGTGTGAATATAAATATTATTTTATTATATTTGTGATTTTTATACTCACCCCACCCATTTTGGTACCTTATTGATTCTCAATATGCTTTGGGTTCTAGGTGGTTTCCCCTATCATCCAGGTTGGTGCGGGAATAAATGGCTGGATACTCCCTCTTCCTTTCTCTGAATTCTAGTTGTCTCACATGATGTGATGGATTGAGTTTGGTAAAATCATAATATCATAGTATGAAATTTCATATTAGACCTTATGAGTGTTTAGTGTGACTGTAGACACATAATGCAATGAGAGACTCTACGAGGCATGGATGAAGAGGTTCATGGTGTACTAGAAGACCATACAAGATGTCAATGAGATGATATTATATGGTGGAGGTCATTCATAGTAGGAGAAGGTGATGGGATTGAATTACGTTATGTTTACGATACCTTAATACACTAGATATAAAATGTTTCTAAGATATGTGATGCATGGAAACATATATGAGATAATGATGATATGGATATGGCATGAGGTATGGATTGTGATATTTGGCATGGTGTGTTACGGTATAGATTTGGAAGGGATTGGGGACACATGATGTTTGAAAATGGGGCATATAGAGGCCTAAACCTTTTTAAACATACTATTACATGATTCTTAAACATAAATATCCATTAATACAACACAAGGATTATAAAGGCCTAGTTTCATTAAAAGACTAGGTTTATAATATATAAAAGGATACTAAAACATGGAATCCTTATTTTATTCCCCATAGTGAGCTTATAAAATCCATTTTAGGTCATAAATTTTTGTAGTATATCCTTGGGAATACATGAATGAAATGGGTGAGCTAAAAATCATAGTAAGGGAATAAACATGATAAGGAAACATAACTTGTGAGTTAAAGGTATAACATGATATCATAAAAGAGAAGGTACTTGAGTAATAAAATGGGAGAATAAAATAAAGATCATGGTATCATAAGATCATGGAAATATTGGAAAAGTTCAATGGAATAAAACATGACATAAACATAATCTAAGTCTAACTTCCAATACAACATCACATGGTGGAAAGAATAATATAATAAATTAGGTTCACTCCCTAATCCCATACATGACATCTCATGAGACTAAAAAATTACCCAATGCATTGGAGTGATATATAGATATGAGACCTCCCATAAAATTAATTTCTTGTAAAATCATATTTTTTCCTCATAAGGATGTCAATAATATGGTATAAACATAAGAATTACCCATGTAAAGAAATGGGTGGTATAATATTGTCTCAAAACATAATCAAAAGAGATTTCTTAAAGAAGGAATTTGAGAAATAGTCATAAAGAATGTATTACCATGTATAAGTAAGATATATCAATCTAGTTATATATGTGAGAGAAATATATACATAATTTATAAGCATTAAAAAAATTTAAGAGAGATAAAGTGAGTTAGAGAGAGAATGGTCTTAATGTAAAGAAAAGGGTGGCTTAGAAATATCCCTTACCTTGAGCCCAATTCAGCACATGAGTTATTTATCTCACAAAATAATAAATTTAAGTTATTTATTTACTTTATTAATAACCATTTTCATGCTTATTATTCTTTTCATTTTATTCATTACCATGTCATATTAAATTGCTGAATCATTTAGGTTTATGTCAGACATTTTGATGATGTTCATCACATATGACTAAAATTACTTTGGTAAGTAGACTAAGGTCAAGGAGAGTATTAATTAATCATATATAGAATAATAATAATGAAATAATTATAATTTTTATACATATATTATACTTATAAAACCAACCATAAAATATGGTTATGAAAAATGAACCGTGTTATAGTCATGGAGATGGTAGGCCGTACGTACGCACGAGGAACGTTTCCATTTTTAGATGATCAGGATAGAAATAATTTAAGTGTAATTTTATCTTTAAATTATTATAATAATATAATAAATATCATATTATTTCTTTAAATACATTTACATATACCATCCTTGTGATTTGGTCAAAAACAATCACATCGATTTGTGAGCCGGTAGTCCACTGTGCACACGAATGACACCATCATTTATTATATGGATGGTAAGGTAAGAAATTATATGATATATTTATTTTATAGATTTATTAATATGTTATTAATATCATATATAAACATAAATTTAATCATTATTACCTTCCATGTAAAGTGTAAGTGAAAACTGAATCACATCACTTCCTTAGGCGATAGTCTGCTGTACACACGAGCAACGCTATCTTACTCTCTACAGAATAGAAAGTAATAAAGTATATGTGATATTATAATTAAATAAGTATAATTATATCATAAATATCATATATAAACATTAAATACATCATTATATACTGTTTTGAGAAGCAGTGATGGACAACAATTTACCTCGGTTAGCGATGCAGTAGTTCATCATACACATGATCAATTGTTTCGTTTCACATTTGAGAGAGGAGAAGATAGTTGTTGGTAATTAATTTAAAATAAAATAACTTAGTGTGTTAAATATATTGAGTTTATTATATCACCATAGTTTAATAATATTTTAAGGAGTTGTAAGAATAAATAAAATAAAATGCTGGGTTAAGAACATTACCTCTTCTTCGGACAACCTCTTTAGGATTAGACCTAAATACTTTCTAGATTTGATTTATGATATATTAAAGGATTATATTAATGGGTTAGGGAAGTAAGGAAGTTATATTTTTAGTTATTTTATGAACTAAATGGTTTTTTAAGTGTGTAAAAGAGAGGAGAGTGGGTGGCATTTTATAAGGGGGAGCAGACACACTTGAAAGTTTTGAAAAAAAAGAATTACATCCACGTTTTTCACAAGGAAAAAGGTTCCAAAATGGAATATTTTATAACTATATAAGAAATAATGTTTAAATATGACCATATAATAGGGATTAGTCAAGTTTTAGATCATTTTAACCCATATCTTTGTAGTTTAACCCCCTGGAAAACATGTTTTTACCTTAACCGTGCTAAATAATTTTAACTATTTTCAGTATTCATTATGTTCAAAAATTAAGTTGAACTTATTAGATAATAAAAATTGTTCTGATTAAAAAAATTTAATCCATTTTACCAAATTTAATTCACATAATTGGCACAATTTATTTTAAAATTAGACCTGTAGACCTGTGGAAATGATGATTTTTCATGAAATGCTTTTTTATCAAGCATAAAACGATCTAATAATAACTATATAAAAATTATTCATAATTAAATGAATTTAAAATAATATATATATATATATAATATAAATTTCATTTAAATCATTCTTAAATAGGTTTTATTTTAATTAATTATAATGGATAAATATTATGCACTTTTAAACAGTTTTTAGAAAAAAGAGTTTTTAAGCCTAAGAATAAACTCATACTAAAATCTAGTATAAATATGATTTAAATGTAATTAATTGGAATTAATATAAATAAATAATAATTATGTAAATTTTAATTCAAATTTAACCAATAATGAGACTTTTAAATTACTTTATTTATAAAAAAGAAATGACAGTTTTATAATAAAGATATTTTCACTATTCACTAAAAAAATAATATTTTTCAAAAACAAAATTAAAGATTTCACCCTAATTTAATATAGTTATTATGATTTTAAAAATTAATTAAATTTTATAAAATAAATTTTCTAAAAGTGTAAAAAAATATTATCTTATTTACTTATAGAAATCAATAAAAATATTTTTTTGTAGAAAACATATTTTTGATGAATAAAATGACTGCTTAAAATTGAGTGAATAGTTAATTATAATTTATAATAAAATTTATATTGAGTAGTTTTTTTTATATAATTTTCACAAATTTTTTAATCCTATGCATACCTTCCAATTTAATAGTTAAGTTAAAATAATTATATTTAAATAATAATATTTTAATAATATATCGCGATTCATTTAAACTCAGTGTTGCATGTTGAATAAGCTACTGAACATAGTGTTATTTTAGAATATAAGGATTATAAATGGAATTATAGAGAAAAAATAGTGTAAAAATGGTTATGGGGTAACTTTTTATAATATTCTTTGATATTATTTTACTTTTCTTTGATGCGATATTTTATGATTATCCTTGGTATGGGTGGGTGATAGTTGACTTGGTAGGTGCTTGTTGGTTCTGCTATTTGATGCATTTGTATTATTCTTCCACATTTTATTAAGATATTTTTAGTATGATCCTAATTAGTATACATGTTATGAACACCCCAATATATATAAACTATTTTTTGGTTTCCAAGGTGATTTTGGTGACTAAGATGGATAATATTAGCTTAGATATGGGTATGGATATGGAGTTGCTACCTTTGAACTATTTTGGTATTTTTTGATTTAGAGAAGAACATTTTTGACATATTCAAGAATTTTTTGATTATTTTAGGTCACAATATATTTATAACATGTAATTTAATGGTGGTTTTATTTATGTATTCTTGAGATATTTTAGGGAAATGCCTCCCATTTTCACGTTACAACTTTGGTACTAGTATCAAACCCAGTTCCTATTTGAGTTGGAACTATAGGGCCACTATTTGATTTACTATAGGATAAAGAAGGGTTCATAGTAGTGTAGAGTCATGAAAAAGTTAACATTTTCCATCAATACATGCTAACTTAGAAGTCTTTCCTTAAATAAATTTTGTATCCTTAAAGCACATCAAATATAATATCACATACTTATAATTTTTATTGGGGGGTTTTAAATAATTTCCATAGTCTCCAACACTATTTAAAACCATTCTATTAAATTAAAATTTCATATTAATATCCATGTACCATGAAATAACCCTACACTATTACTTCATTACCATTACTTTGATAAGGCTACTTACCATTGTGTTGTGAATATACAATAGTTTATATGTATATATTTGGACATTCACCTTGATAGCTATACCATTCCATTGAATATAGAAATATTTATATTCCATTTATCTATTATTTCTATATATAAAAACAGTGATTACTTAGCCGAAATTATATATAAGGTTCCTTAGGGAACAATATGATATGTATTATTAAGCCCTTCTCTTCATATAATGGATGCATTGGATGAATTTTGTGAGGGGTGGGGCCTGAAATTATATTCCCCCATGATAAATAATTAGGTATCATGTGTCAAATTAACTTGGGTATTTGGATTATTCCAACCCATTTATGTATGATTCCTTGGATGAGGCCTTGAAAGTATGGTTATAATGGCATAAATTATGCATTCCATCAATATGATTAAGTTATTATTATCTATGTTATTATTTATTTCCATTATTATCATATTTATGGTGAATTGTTCTCATGTTATCATTTTTATGGAATCATTTGATTATTTATTTCAGCTATATTTTACAGGTCATTGTTTCTACTATCTTTTACTAAGGTTGAAAACTTCAGTTGGATGGAGTATGTTCTTGATGAAAAAAGAATGGATGGTTCCCAGGGCTTTCTATTATGCCTAGGTCCCCTTGAGAATGTTCATATCCTCTCCCATGTTATTCTTCCAAGTATTGAGGTCTCTATATATTCTCCACCTTTATGTAACATGCTTTCAAACTTGTCCTACCTATCATTCACCTCATTCAGACTAAGAACTTTCACATTCAGACTCACATGTTCATGCTTCCATAAAAAAAATCCTTTTCATTCCTAATAATTATGAAAAGGCATCATTTTCATGATTTTATCTCTTTTTTCTATAAAACCCCCATACCTCCCATTTTGGGAGGAGGTTGAAAAAAGTATGAGAGGAAAAATACCCCCACTTTCATTCATGCCCATCCTCCTAGATTTTCCCTTCAGGTGGCTTTATAATTCAAAATTCAAGGAAAATAAAAGGGGAACTTGGGATAATAGTTTCCTCTAAAATATTTAAAATCAAAACTTCATGAAGGAAAACATTTTCTATAGGAATAGTGTGAAGGACCATAGGTCATCCCAAAATCATAAGATCAGGAAACTATACACCTAGGTCATCATATAAGCATCCTACTAGGGAACCACATGAACAGGTCGTCCCATATCCATCCTATTAATGTGCCCCTTCACGTAGGTCTCATATCTGGGTGCTAATTTTCTAAGGCCTCCCATACTAAGGTATAACTTAACCAAGGAACTATACTTGGTAACCACTTCTCCCATATCCAATACATGGCTTCCAGTTCACTCAGTTCTTATACCTGGGTTCCAATTCACCCAGTCCTCCCATGCATAGGCGCCACCATCGGTGCCTATCTTCCTAAGCCTCCTCCATGGCCTCCTAAAATACATTATGGGATAATACATTATAAATATCTCCCATTAAATCATGCATTAATTTAATAATATGGATTTATACTCCCATTAGACATATTTCTTGGGGGTTTCTCCCTAACCGGTATGCTCCTTAGGGTAAACAAATCATGTATTCCGTTAATAGTGAGGGTCTTTAACATTAGGATATGGATGAAACCTATAATGGTTCATGAATCACATTCTGGATTTTCAAGAATCCTTCTAACTTCCTTGGTACACTCAATGAGTTATATGCATTAGAATATGGGCCTCTAGTCTAGTGAAAGTCAGAAAAACCAATTTTCATCCATGTCATATGACAGGTGGAATCAGTATGGGCCTCCAATCTAGTATAATACCCAGGTCTTACTTATAGGAACTTATTCCTTGTGATTATAGTATTTCTTACATTTCTAGATACCAAAAAATAATAATTATAGACATATATGGGACTCTAACTCAATGAAAGACCTAACTCATCCCCACTATGACACATTCCTCATGAGTTTAGTCTTCATTGTCTAACTACAAATAAAAGAGTTAAACACAAATATGGGTCTCCTATTTAGGTGGAATCCCCAACTAGATCCTCATTCACTCCATCAGTGATACAAATGAATATGGGACATCAACTCAGTGTAATTCCCAATCTCTTTATTGATGGATTATATCCCTTTAAAGTCTCTATTCCTAAATTAATTGTATTCCTTATAAGTATGACCACAACTTTTCCCATATATTCATTAATGGATAGGATGAACCAAAAAGGGAAGATCATGTGTATGTTACACACAAAACATCATTGGGAATATTTCACCTAGTTTCCCTCTATGCACTAATTTAAACTATACAACACATATTCCAGTTCACATGATTCTAAACTTCTTGAAATAGGTCATGGATGCCCAAAATTAAATGGAACTTCATTAGGAACTGAATGCAAAAACTTAAAGGGAATTTTAATAGGTCTCATATTCATTACCTTAAAAGTAACTTCAATAGGTTATGGCTATATAAAATTATATTGAAACATACTATCCCCTATCAAATGATCATAAAAGGTATGACATGTTCTGGTAATTGACACTAAACTACGTTGGTTTTAATTTCATTCTTGGGGATATGTAGGAAGACCCTCTCATATAATCAATCCTAACTTAAAAAAAATTACCACCTCCCTTGATGATGATAAATTATGAAACACCAAATTGTGTATCTTTAAACCAAATTATAATCACTAGAAAAAAGAAACATGTAGAATCTATGATACATATAGATGTTCACATCGATGCATGGTTTTGATTTATTACTTAAAAAGATGTTACCAATATTTATATTATTAACAAAAAGGATTAAAAAAAATGTATTAAATATTTATTAGATCCCCAAAATAGAAATCAAAACCCCTTGGGGGTATAAACCAACTACCCATAATCTTAAATAATGGGCAACCAAAAGTTTCATTGATATGTTATAGTGACCACCCACCTTTGGAAAGAATGTTTACACTAACTCAAAACAAACAAGTGTAAGACCACATCATAAATATAATGGTGAACATTATGTGAATCCTTTAACTATGAAAATAGTTCATTATCCTTGGGATTTTACATATGAATATACATTAATGGGTTTATTATTTGGGGTTTTTTTATCCTTAAAAAACTTACTTCAATACAAATGTAATAACTAAATACACCGTTGAATGTTTATCTCCATAACAATGTTGGAAGTAGCTAAAGGGAACTACATGTTGTTGTGAATAATTGGATAATGTGATGGACATATGACTTGGAAACCATGAATGTCAGGGCCTCAGAGCTCTAAAATATACCATCACCAACCTTTATCCTCCAAATCTAGTTGATTAATACCCTAGAGTGAGAGTATTATCATAATGTCTCTATCATAACTTTAGATTCACTAGATGAAATCCTCCCAAATATGAATCCTCATCAACCATTCTATAAAAAATGGGCTACAGTGACATGTGTTGAAACTATTTCCACATGAAACTATTTTTAGATATTCTACACATAGTATTGTAACACCTACCACCCTTATATTAGAGATACAAAGGAGGATGTTGATATATCCATATATATTCTTAGGAGGACTCTTTCCGTTCCTTGTTTTCATTAACTTAAGAAAACACTGACTTCTCAAAAATATGATGAGGATTCCACTTTAGAGATATCAACCATGATTTTCTAAACCAGGGAACATAGGAGGAGATCTCATTGGGGTAAAAGTACAATTGAAGATTCATAACATGATCATATTATTGTTCCCACCTATACCTATAAAGCCTGCCAAAATAAACCAACAACACCTTAGGAGCAGGCTTATATCCTTGTTACTAATTAGACTTGGGAATACCACCATCACATCTTATCAGTTCCTAGATATTAGGCTCATATTATTTCTCACACCTATTGATCCCACCAATATATCCTGAAAAAAATAAAGGATTTTTCTAATATCCCTACTATCACCTATAAATTCCACCAATAAAGCCTAATGATGAAAATAAAAAAATATATTATTCTCCCTCCAACCAATCAATCCTTCCATCACATCTCAAGAATAATATAGATATAGGATCACATCCTAACTCTTAACTATGAATACCATTATTATATCTCTATTCTATCATAGAAGAAGGCTCATATCTCTACCCACATCAATGCTGAGGTGGCATGCCATTATATTCTAAAAGAATATCAATATTACGCCCATATTCCTACTCTCCTCAGAGCTCAAATAGCTCGTCAACATATTTCGGTGTAAACCAAGGAGACTCCTATGGGACTCCATCTCAATATGGTCACTTTTCACATAGTTTGACACTAATTTTGATCAAGGTTACAACCCTAGTCACCTTAGATAATAATGAAAAAATGATATCTCCTCAAGGGAATCAACAAATATAAGAGAAGGAACATTCCTCTGTAGATGTTGATATTCTTGAGGATCTTTGATATATTTCAACAGTGGCATAAGAATCTGAGAGATCTCCATCAATATGAAAAGTCAACTATGGTAATAAAATTTATCCCAGTGGTAACATAGTCTACTACTTTAGAGGTATTCCCTAGAGTTCCCTAAATGGAGGTATTCTCTATGATAATATATAGATCAATCACAAAGGTCATCCTTATGACATCGATTTTGAGTGTATTATCTATAGTATGAAGATCAACAAAAAAGGAGGTCCTCCCCTAACCAAATCAATAATAACCAATAACCAAGGAGGACCAAATTTGGAAAAAAGACTATAAATCTAGTTCTATAGTGACCCAATTATTTTACACATATTATTACATGATTTTTAAACATAAATATTCAATGAGAACAACCCAAAGATTGTGAGGCCTTGTGTATTTGAAAGACTTGGTTTATAATACATTGAAAGGAAAATAAAACATGAAATACATATTTTAATCTTCTTAATGTGAAACTAAATTCATTTTATCTCCTAAAAATACATAGGATAACTAGGGGAATACATAAAATAATGGGGTGAGATAAAAAACCCAGTAATGGATTAAACATGACAAGGAAACGTAATGTGTGTGTCAAAGGTATAACATGTTATTATAAAATAATAGGTTCATGAGTAATCACATGGAATAATAACATAAAGAACATGGTATCATAATATCTTAAAAACATATAAAATGTGGCGACAACATATAACATGACATAAACATGCGTCGAGGCTAACTTTCTAGACAATATCACATGGTGGAAAACTTATCATAATGTAATAGGTTTACTCCCTAATAATATAGATAACATCTCATGATACAAAATTTTTACCCAATTCATTGGAATGATATCTGGTTGCACCCATCATAACATGCAGATGCTTATGTGTTCCACAAAAGGAAATCAATCTTAATACATAAACATAAAAATTACCCATGAAAAGAAATAGGTTTCATTTAACAAAATAATTTATGGAATGAATTACCACATAAAAATTAGGGAGAATAAGATATTTATAAATTAGAGATACATATGTATAGAATTGATAAGAATTACATAACATTAAAGATATAGAATGAAATTGAGTTAGAGACATAATGGTCATAACCTAAAGAAAAGGGTGGTTTAAAGAGATCCATTACCTCAAGCCTAACTTTTCACACACGTTATTTATCTTCTGAAATAATAAAATTATGTTAATTATTTAATTTCTTAAGAAAAATTTTCTTGTTTGTTAATAATTTTCATTTTATTTATTATCATGTTATATTCAACTACATAATCATTTAGGTTCATGATGAATGTTTTGACCATATTTAGATAATATGTCCAAAATCACGTCGGTAAGTTGACTAAGGTCAAAGATATTATTAATTAATAATATCTAAAATAATAATAATAAAATAATTAATTTTATTATATAAATTATAATTTTAAAACAATCATAAAATATGGTTATGAAAAAATAACTATGTTACAATTATAGAGATAGTAGGCTGTACATACGCAAAATATTTCCATTTTTTAGTGATCCTGATGGAAAGAAGGTAAGTGTTATTTTATCTTTATAAAATTATAATTATATCATAAATATAATATTATTTCTTTAAATATAACTATATATACCATCCATGTGATGTGGTAATGAAAAACGAATCACATCGCTTCATGGAGGTGGTAATCCACACATGCACATGAACAATGTTATCATATTTTAATGAATAAAAATATAAGAAAATATATAAAATATTAATTTTAATTTTTTTTAAATATGTATTTAATGTCATATATATATATTAAATCCATAATCAAAAATATTCGTGAGTGGTGATGATGGAAAAATAATAACATCGATTCGCGAGGCGGTAGTTTGCTGTACACATAAAGGATGGTTTCATTTATCATTTGATGGAAGAGAAGATAGATGTTGGTTATTAACCTAACATAATAAAATATTAATATATTTGAGATAATTATTCTATTATAACAATATGGTTGAATAATATTTGAAGGAGGTGGAATAAGAAATTAAAAAAATGCTTGGAAGAATGATACATCTTCTTCGATCAACCTCTTTATATTTGAACAAAAAGACTTCCTATAAGGGTTTAATAATCAATAAAAGGACTATAATAAAAATAGAGGGATGTAAATAAGTTATTTTTCTGTTATTTTATGAACATAAAGGCTTATTAAGTGTTTATAAGAGAGGATAAGCAGTGAGTGGTATTTTTTAAATACCCAAAACTATTCAATAATGGGAAGTCACTGTCAATCCAAGTGCCTCAAAAATTAGAAAATTATGTAGTGGTGGGAATATAAGGTATAATAAATTTTCTATAGTTAAAAAATAAACATGTTTTAAAAATGTTTTACTTTACTTTTATGGTTACTCTCTTTTACCATTTTAGTTTTTACCATGACAACTAGTTTTTACCTAGGTAATTTATCTTTTAAGCCTAAAAATAAAATAAGAATTATTAAATAATTTAGACCCAATGATTTAAATACGAAATAACATTTATTAAATAAAAACCATATGGGTTTGAAAAATTAATTTTAACACAAGAACATATATTGTGCAAAACCCCATTTTAACCTTAAATACAATAGTTAATTTTTAATGTTTTTACTATTCATTATGACCAAAAATTAAGTTGATCTTATTTACTAATATTAACTAATATAATCCATTTTATCAAAATTTAATTCATATAAGTGACATAATTTAACTTAACATTAAACCATCAAAATAGGATGAAAAGTGGGTTTTAAGAATAATGTATTTTTCAGGCAATATATGATATTATATTAATTATATGTCTATAAATAATAATTATATTAATTTAAATTAATATAAATAGGTATATAATATATAAATTTAATTTATATCTTACATTACTAGGGGTTATTTTAATTAATTAAAATGAATAAACTTTATACACTTAAAAATAGTTTGCAACAAACTGTTTTTTAAGCATAAAAAAAGCTTATACCAAAAGAATGAAAATTATTGATTCAAATAAAATTAATTAGATGATTCAAAATAAAATGTTTCATATGAAAATTTAATACCAAATTTAAAATATAATGGTAATTTTTAATTACTTAATTTAAGTAAAAGAAATGATGGTATTTGAAAAATCAACAATTTTCACTATTCACTAGAAAATCAGTCATTTCAAAAAAATCCCAAAAATTCGCACTAAGTTAAAATTAATATGATGATTAAAAACATTAATTTAATTTTATAAAATGAATTTTCGAAAAATTATTTATATTATTTTTTCAAAAAAGCAATAAAAATCATTTTTGATGAAAATATAATTTTTTTAAGAATAAAATGGATTTAATAATAATTGAGTTCTTATTTGAGAGGTATTTATCAATAAATTTATATTAATTAGGAAATTTATAAATATTTCATAAATAATTTAGTCCTATTAATACCCAGTAATTTAATAGCTAGGTTATAACAGTTATATTTAAATAATCATGGTTCATTTAGTCTCGGTGTTGCGTGTAGTATACTATATCAAACATGGTATTATTTTATTAAAATATTGAGGTTTTAGAAGAGGTATTACCTAGGGTATATGTTTTCTAGGTCCTCCAAAAAATATAGAAAATAACTAAGGTAGAGGTCCTCCCCAAGAATAGAGGTCCTTCTATGGTGCTTGTTGAAAACGAGGAGACCTAAGTATTTCATACATAAATATTAAATCATTTTACATAAATAGACATTAAATATCATTACCTTATATTAGATAACTATAAAGGTTTAGTGAATATGGTAACTTGGATACATACACAAATAATTCTTAAAAAACTACATAATTTCTCAATAAGTTCTTTATATTAGTACCCTTCTACACATATCATGCTTAGAACATTCTATCAAAACCCAAGGGAGGAAAACATAATAAAGTGTTAGATTAGATGATCAGTAAGATTAAACATAGGATATACTAATATATGAACATACATGATCATAAGGGTATGTGAATATGATTATAACATAAGAAAGTAATTCCATATCAATTAAATATATTTAATCATGAGATATGACATAAGGCTTTATCATAACAAAATAAAATAGACATAATAACAAAGAATAATTAATAATAAATCATGATACATGAGGGGATATAATAAACACATGGATATGGAACAATAATTATATTATAACATTATGAACTTGAATAAGTAGTAACATTTACACTTATTAAGTTAAGGACATGAAATCAGGTCATCACATAAAGTTATGGACATGAAACTAGGTTATCATATAAAATTATTGACATGAAACTAGGATTATGTATACAATTACAGAAATGAAACCAAGTCCACGCATAAAATCCTGGGAATGAAACCAGGACCACACATAATGTTGTGAATAGAAAATAAGGTTCACACATAATATATTTATCTCATGAGTTATCCATATTTACCCAATGTATAAGAGGGATATATAATTATGGGGCCACCCATCACATAATGAAAACTATAAATATGTATTCCAAAAGAAATAAAAAATTAATAATTTCATCATATCATAACCTATTGAAAATAAATGAATTTCATTATGGTTTCATTATAACATAATTAACCCATGTGAAAGAAATGGGTTTTATAGAATCATCCTCAAATCATCATCATAATCTATAAAAAAAATATAGTGAATGGTATAATAAGATCATATCTCTAGTGAAGCAAAGAATCCTTGAAGGATATTTACATAGATAAAAAATACTTTTAAAAGGAAATTCAAAACTTTCTTTGAAAACCTGAAAAAATATCATTTTAATTTAATTACATTTTCATAGAAAATTCCTAGAATGTTTAGAAAATTATTTTATTTGAAAATAACCTAATTAAATTATGAATAAATATTCAAATAAAATAATATTCATGATGGTGAAAAAATCCCTTCATTCCATATATGTTAAAATAAATTATTCCATTCACGCTTTTGTAAAAATTCAA
Source organism: Viscum album (assembly GCA_963277665.1). Classification (NCBI taxonomy): domain Eukaryota; kingdom Viridiplantae; phylum Streptophyta; class Magnoliopsida; order Santalales; family Viscaceae; genus Viscum; species Viscum album. The sequence continues at coordinate 123,376,533 of OY728146.1, read as the reverse complement.
AAATAAATTGTTCAAAAAACATTTAGAAATATTATTTTTTAAACCATTGGAAATAAAGTTAAAGTTAGAGAAAATGAAATTTTTAAAAAATTTATATTATAGTTATGAAATTTCATAATTTGTTTTTTATAGTATGAACAATGAAGAAAAATTTCCTTGAGCAAAGAAGAAATAAGGTTGACTTTTATTTAAAATATTTTCTGGATAATTTTATGTACCATTAAACGGTAAGTGGTACTAATACATAAAAAATTAAAAAATAACTATAGGAGTATAAACTATATGGGTTTTATTTAATAATATATATGTAATTTAACTTAATGTAAATTTAGCTTAAACAATCTTGAAAATAAAGGAAATTGTAACATAAACCCATTACCGATTTGGTAACTTATGAATCATAACCCCCATGAAATAAAAAACATGAAATTAATCTTCAAATTTAATGAATATAAATATATTAATGATATATCATGTCAAATATGCAATATATATATCACATAAAAGAGACAAGTGGTGAATATGACTTATATCTCAGAGAAACAAAAGTGAGATGAGAAACCCTTACCACTTTGGTAATATTCAAATCAAGACCCATTGTATGGAATAATTATAATTTTAAATTTAAATATAACTAATTATAAATTATCCATGAAATAGAATGTAAAATTTTTAGTGTTTAAATCTCATTAAAATTATTAGGTTCATAACATAAAACATGTCTCAACTAAACAATATTGAGATGAAGAACCCTTACATCACGTCTGAATTGATTCTTAAGCACTATACAATACTATATAATAAGTTTAAATTTATTTTAATTTTATACCAAAATAATTTAAATACTTATAATATCATATATTATCCCATTATAACATTTCAACACCAATTTATTAATAATTCTTTATTAATTTTTTTTTCAGGGTATTAAATGTTTAATTTTTTTCATGTATGTTTTGGTTCAGAAGTTTGAAACATTATAATTTTATCATAGTTAAATCATATCAATAATTTTAATAATTTAATGAGTATTTAATCATTTTATAAAATTTTTATAACTATTCATATAAATTAGTGATGAAAAAATAATTACATCACCTCTTAGAGACAGTTGTCTATATGTACACACAAGTGATGTTTCTAATTTTTGTTGGATGGAAAGAAATAAATATAAATAAAAAATTCACTTTTATATACCATAATAATATCATAAAAATTATATATATTTATTTAATCCATAATTTCAAATATCCATGTGAGTCTATGGATAATGAATCGTATTGCTTAGTGGAGGTGGTAGTACAACATACACAAGAGCGACACTTTCATTTCCTATTTGATGAAAAAAGGAGATGATAAGGTTATTACACTAACATAATGAAATATTAGTATATGGGATATAATTATATTATTTTATTTCAATTTTTAGGAAAATATTTAAATAGTTTTAAGAAGAAGTAAAATGAAAACACTCAGTTAAGACGATTACATTTTCATTGAAGAACCTCCTTTGGATATCTCTTTAAGTACCCTGAGGATGATCTTTTAAGAATACTTGAACCACTAAAATGAATATAAATATGTTATTAAGAGTTTTTTTTGGGTTTGGGTGAGCTAAGTGGATCACTAAGTGTGAGTAATAGAGGATAGGTGGTGTGTTTATATAAGAGAGGAGAGGGGCACCCTAGGAATTACCTAACGTGATAAATTAATATAAATTAATTTACTTGTTAATGAGGATATAAACTGAAATATTTAGAATATAGGTAATATAAAATTATAAATAATATCATAAAATAAAATTTAGACAAGTTTATATGATTTTTAACCCATATCCCTTAGTTTTAACCCCTATTAACCCTTTTGAAGATTAATGCTATATCAATGTTTTTTACTATTTAGGGGTCAATAAAGTCACTATAAAAGGAAAAATGACCCATAAGTGAAAAATGGTTGATATGATATAAAATTTACATTTAAATTAGATGAAAATACTATTTTACTTTATTTTAAATCATTTAATATAATATTATTATTCATAAGATACCATTAAATTCATTTTCAGGACAATTCATATAATTGATTTAAAAAAACAATACAATAATATAATTAGAATATTAACTTCTAAAACATCAATAATAAATTATATTTTCCAAAAAATATTGTAAAACCATTATTCACCTAAAAAATTTTATTTTTTAGGTTTTTAAAATCATTTATAACATTTTTCATACTACTTTCACAACCAATGTGTCTGTGTTGCATAAGCATTTAAGGTAATTATTTTCATCAATAAAGATTAAAAATAAATTACCATCACATAAAAAATTTATTCATATTATTAATAAAATTTTATAATCATTCATATTTTTTATTTATCCATATCAGAAAATATTATAGATATTAAAATCAATAGATATTTTGGAAATTTCCTTTACTTAAAATATTATAAAGGCCTTTAACAAAGAATAATGGAACAAAAATGATATATTTTCCTATATTTTAAAGGGTAGGTAAAATTGAAATCATAAAATGAAATATATATAAAAATTTATGGATGATTTTTAAGCCTTATGTCATAGTTTTAACTTTGTTGAACATATTTTACCCTTACCGTGGTGAAAACATTTTTACCAAGGTTACTATTCATCATGACAAAAAATAAAGTTAGACTATTTAAAAAAATTTGGTTTGTTGATTGAAAATATAGAATTAATTTTATCAAATTTTATTTCTATAAGTGACATATTTTGTTTTATAATAAACCAACAAAATGCAACAAAAACAGTCTTCTTGAAAAAATAAATTTATAAGTATAAAATATAATTTTATATCAAAAATTAAGAGTAATGTTTATTACAATTAAATTGATTTTATTATTTTTAATAAAAATAAACTAATTATATTTTAAATCCAATTAAAAAAATTAGCCTCTGTAAATACATGAAAAGAAAAGATAATTTTCAATAAAATCAGTATTTTTCCCTATTCATTGAAAACTAAATCATTTAAGAAAAATCAAAAAAATTAACCTAAAACTAATTTTGATATAATGATTTAAAAAATGATATCATTTTTATAAAATATAAATTTTAAATGTGGAATAAATTAATCATAATATTTTCACACAAAAATCTATAAAAACCATTTTTGAAGAAAATGTATTTTTGAAGCATAAAATAGAAACACTAAAAATTGAGTGAATATTTTCTAATCATTCATCAATATATTTGTATTGATTAGGACCATTATATATATATATATATATATATATTTCATAATGCATTTACTTTTATTCATACCCATATTTCAAAGTCTTGATTATAATGGTCAAAATTAAATAATATATTTTTATAGTATATCACAATTCATATAATGTTTGGTGTCGTGTGTTAAGTATGATATCAAGATTATTATTATTATAAACTAATTTTTTAGGATGTTACAACAAATATCCTCTTCCCAATAATTTATATTATCAATATAAAGGTACTACCCATGTCAAAGATACTCTGATCTTTCCCTCATACCAAGAGGTACTCAAGAAATTAAGGTTAACTAGACCAAGAACATAATCACCAATCGATTATATCTCATCTCATTCAAAACATAATCTAAGGTGATGACCATAATCTGCTCCTAATTAATATTTCTTATACTTGGATTTAATTTAAAAGTTTCTGAATGATTATGATTCCCTTGATTTTTTTGGGGAAGAAATATATATCGTCAAATTAGTTTATAGAACCCCTTATAAAGGAGTAAGAAAGTGACACTGTCAGGTGGGACGGGTTGGTTGATGAAAGAATTTTAGTCATGTTTTGGCCTATAACCACTCCTTAGTATTACATTCCTAATGAATTAAAAAGGGATTCAATACCTTATCTATGACATAAGTTTTTGGAAACACTACACAATATTAGTACTAGATACCTATTTATATTGAGTATAAAAATCATCTCAAGAAGTCTGATTAACTTTGATATCCAGTTGACCTGGTCTAATTTTTAGAGTGAAGGAACCCTAAAAAAAGGAAAAAAATATGAGCCTATTAAATATTTATACCTCAATAGTATGATGGTGACTCCTTGTATAGTGAGTAAAACCTTATATGATGTGTGTACTAAAGGGTGGGGAAAATATATAGAATTACATTTCACCCTAATTACCGACCAACAAGGTCCATCAGATAAGGTTGCTTGTAAAATCATTACCTTGAGAAAATTATATGGATTTGGTTATGCCATTACATGTTTTTATATCCAATGAAATTATTCCATTCTAAAATCATAGAAATAATGTACTCAGTGGGTACAATCCATTAGAAAACTTCTACATTTAGCTTCCAATAAGGTCAAGAAGGCCTCTTGTCTATGAAAAAAGGTCTATAACTGAAGGGAAACATTTCATAGTGAGAACTACTTGACATGAAAAGGCATTGAATCCAAATAATTACTAAAATGAGGCTTGAAAATCCATGAATAATGGGATATAAGCTAATTAAATAGCATTATAGGAACAACCCAATCCCACATGGCTGGGGGAATTTTTACCGCCACCACGTCCCTTTGGATCATCAAATCTACCATAGATCCAAGACATGATCATAGAAGATTAGAGTCCACCCCAACCAATAGTTTTTTGGGAATTACTACCTCCCTACATCTAAGGAGGTTTGTCTTTTAAATATTTGAATCACCCACATGGTTTCTTCCACTTTATGACCCTTCCCCTTCATTGAGATCATGATAAATGAAAGATTTTGTAGACTCCATCAAGATCACAGTACATAAGATACTTCCTAAGAAAAATCATGGAGAAAAAGTGAATCCTTATAGGGGTTTAATTTAAAATAATTTCACCCAAATTTTGAATATAAAGGAGGATTATTATTTTTATATAAAATAATATTTAGAGGGTGAAAAAATATCCTTAATACTCTAGTACATATAAAGAATTATTCTTGTTTCTTAGTTCACATTGGTCAATGTAATCAGTATCAGAACCAAAAATAATATAGATAATAACACCAATATGTAAGTATGAAATGAATATACATAAATTAAAAATGTTTTATGTATCAAAAAATATGAATAAGGTCTGTCTACTCAGCATTATAGGTAGAATCATGACTTGGGGATCTCCTCTGGTCAGTTCGATTCCACTTTCCATGTGAGATTCAAATAATATAAATGGAATAGAATGAATATAAACCACCCAGCACTCTATGAAACTTATTAAATCTTCAATGAGGAGAGGTTTACTCAATATTATGTCATTCTGGGGAAGCTAAAGTGTCTTTTTGGAACTGAGTTATTCTCATATGGTGTTTGGTACTTATGTTTTGTTTATTGAAGATCCATTTTTGGGATGATCAATGGAGTTTGAATACCCATGAAGTTGGTTTAAAAAAATAGAATCCAAATTTAATAATTAAATATTTTTTTTCAATTTCAATATCTTCTAGTGTTTTCCATGTTTTTTGGGTGAAAATTAGAGGTCTTAGAGAAGTTTCATGAAGTTTTTAGGACAAAAGAAGGTGGATTGTATAGTGAGTACACAATCTATGTAGTATGTTCATGAGATTCCCTATGAAACCCTGAGGAGAGTACATACTTGAAAAAAACAATATTTAATGATATTTATATTTTTAAATAAAGTTAATTTCTTTTATATCTTACATTTCACACAACACTAAACTTAAACGAACAATTATATACAATTAAATATCATTATTTTAACATATTCTTTATAACAATGACATTAAATTGAAAGGAATTAATAATATAAAACAAATTATAAAATTTATATATTATATATTTAATATTTTTTTTAAATTCATCCAAATATATTTGATAGGCATAAGATAATAATAAATCCAATTTTATGCACACAAGCTATATTTTTCTAAAGGTATTTTGCTGTATTTTAATGGTGCATATGTTTTAAAACTAAATTTTTGAAATTTTATAAATTATATTAGAAACAATATTTTTTGAAATAATATTATTAAAATTTACTTTGGTTGAATTTTTGGTATTTTTTTGATAAGTTCCATTTTTAATGAATATTGAAAGTATTACATTTTAATTGAAAACTGACTTTTCATCTAAATAATTTATAATGTTAAATTATATTTTAAATTGGATTTAATTTAAAAGAACACAAATAATATATTTATTAATTTAATTAATGTAATTATAATCTTTTTTATTTATAGTGTGGATATAAATACATTTCAAACTTTTGCACGTTTTCACTTTAAGAAAACGTTTTCTCACCCTGTCTACATGATTAATTTTAAATTAATTTTAGAAAATTATTTATTTTGAATTTTGAAAATTGGATTCCATATTTAGAATAATAAGGTCCAAATTTATTAAAAATTACACCTTTATTATTGGACAATATGAATCATAAACATTGTAATTTTAATTTCCATGGTTAAGGGTAAATTGGGTAATTAAAAGTAAAAATAATATTATAAATATTATAAAATTATCCTAAAACTTGTAATAATATTATTTTATGAGTTAGAGTTGACCATAATAATATTTTTTATTATTTTATGGTCTCTTGGATCAAATTTTATGTCTTTAAGTCTTTTATAGTATTTTATTTTAAGAAAAGTCAAATATGTCATACTCATGTTTTTTATAATACATTTTTAATATGTGGTTATTATAAAAATATCTTAAACTATAAATATTAATTTTGAATATAAAATTTTTAACCTCATCATGATAATTTATTTTTAATTTTTGAGAAATAAATAATTACCTCAAAGGCTTACACAATGATAATGCAATAATTATTTAATTAAGGGGAATATCAAACATATGATTATAAAAATGTTAAAATATAATAATTTGAGATAATTAATGTCAAAAAATAATTTTATGGATAAATTTTAAATGTTATTGATTCTTTAAAATATATTTTTTCTAAGATATATTGTTTTATTTATTTTTGTAAAAGTTAATTTAATTAATAGTGTCAAAATTTGTATTAATGTTATATTTTATTAAATAATATTTTATTAAATGATATAAAATTTATAAGAATATAAATTTGGAATAATTATTTATATAATGTTTAAAATGTTATACATTATTTATATATGGTTATATTTTTATTTTATAGTAACAATATTGACCCTCAAAGAGTAAAAATACATGTTGTCATGGTAAGATTTAAATGGATTAAATTTGGGTTAAAACCAAAAGATAAGGGTAATAATGTGACCTAAACTTGTATAAAAACTTATTATGAGAGTATATATACCCATAATCATGTAATTATTTTAAATAAATCACTTTGGATCCATTTTAAATTGAAAATTAATTTATATTACTTTAATATTTTGAGAGTTTCCAAAAGTACCCCTCATCTCAATTATAAAAGGGAATCGCCTCCCTCACTTATTCACACTAATTTGAGATTTATATCTAAAAAAACATATAAATTTCTCTTCAAAACATCCTTAGAAAAGTTTTTGAGATCCCGGTCTTCCAAAAAGACCAACCATAGATCTCTTAAGAAGAGATCTGAAGGAAGTCCGGCGAAGAAGAGGTAATCATTTTTACCAACTCATCCTAGTTCATTTCTTCCTCTACTTTATCTTCATGTGTTTTTTAAATTATAAAGTAATAAATTCAGTATCATATATACTATATGTTATTATGATTATGGGAAAACCATATTCCACATTTTATCCATACTACAAAAAATGAAACTACCACGCAAGCGTACGTATGACTTACTGTCTCCATGCTGTGGTGTAATTTTTTTGTCATCACCATTTTAATCTGATGGTTATAATGATGTAAATATGATGTATATATATATATATATAATTATTTCATGATTTCTTTTATTAAAAATTAACATTCCATCTAGTTATTTACCCTTTCAATGATATAAAAATGATATTATCACTCTTGTGTACGTATGATTTACAGTCTCTATGAAGAAATGAAATTCATTATCTATATTAAACATTCAAGAGTTGTTAAAAAAGTTATTTTATGATTAAATATTATATTTATGACATTAATATTACTATTTAGATGTTGAATATATATTCTATACATGATAACTGGGACTTTCAAGAAAAAACAAACATGATAAAATATGGCAATTAACAGCAAAAATAGTGAAGCGAATAACACATTATTAATAAATGAGTGGTAAAATGTTATAATGGTATCATATATGTTATCATAAATATTATAATGATTCTTTTATAAGTTAATAATATATTTTAAACAACTATACATGAGTTTCAAACACATATAAATTAAATCAGACCAAAGGTAGGGGTTATTTCACAATATCATTATTATTTGGGATTATTTATGTTTAAGTCTCCATTGGGGAATTTGTTTTCTATGTCCATGTTTTTAAAAATTGTTTTCAATTTGTTTTTAATATTATTATATTAATTTTTAAAGTATTTATAACCATGTTTTAGTTTTTATAAAATTTTCTGAAACGAATCATTTTTTTTCATTTTCCAAACGAGGTACTTAATGTATTTTTCAAAAAAATACAGAAGGATTTTTTATTAACTTTTGCATTATGAACATATTTTTGTACTCTCATGAAACCTTAATTTTTTAAAGTTCATTTTACATGTTTAATATTTTCTTTTCAAAGAAACAATTTTCTTTTATATTTATGTGTTTTTATAAATAAATGTTTTAAAATGAAAAAAAGCTTTTCTATAAAGAAATTTTCAATGATTTTATTAGATTATTTTCATACATGTACAAATACATTATTTAATCATATTGAAAATTGAGTTTTATCCCTTATTAAATTATATACCATATTTTATTGAATGTTTTATAATCATTTTGACTATGGATGTGCTATTTTGATACCATTCTTGGTTTATGGTTAATGTATTTACACACCATCAGCTAGTTTTTAAGATGAATGTTTATGTTGTTTCACCCATTTCATATGATGAATGCATTGGACTTAGTAAATGATTTGTGGGGCCCTATATATCCCCTCTATGTATCGGTAGGCCTCATGAGAAAAAATATTTTGGGAATTGGCAGAGGCCTTACCCGTTTATGTATGGTGTCTTGGAAAAATCCTTGAAAATATATTTATGACATCCCACATTATACATTCCCTCATTATGATATTAGTTATTGATATTCTAAGTAATTATTATATTATTAGATTATCCATGTGATTATTTATATGGAATTATTTAATTATCATTTATTCATTCCATATTATGATTAAGATTACGTTTAAATGGATTGTGTTTGCATTATTCACATTGCCTTAATGTATATGATTATTTATTCATGATTGATTCCACTGTACACTTACCCTTATTGATCATCTTAGATCACCCATTTCTTATGTCTTTTCCTAGTATGATAAGATGTATATTATTGTTGAAAAGCAGGGATATGATAGGAGGATAATGATGTTCTTAAAGGAATCATTATGTTGTATTTTATAATATTAATTGTAATGTATGTATCAAGTTTTCCAAAAATACTAAACTGTTAGGTCCTTCGTGATGTGATTACTTTTATAATATTCCAATGCAATAAAGTAACCACTAAATCTAGGCTACTAGGGCTAGGGTCATTAGAGTTGGTATTAGAGGAAGTTTAGTATAAAACTTGGGAACTAGATTTAGGAAAACCTATATTAATGAATGAAACCCTATGACATAATTTGGAAATATATCCAAATAAACTAAGATTATTATTTAGATATTATTTATACCTAAATTATTAATTTAGTTTATGCGATTTAGAAGTTTTGAGATTATAAATTATGTTTCAAAAAGTTAATATCTAATCTAATGTATTCCATTATTTATAAATATCACCTATAAAAAGAATGTAAATAGCATAAATGCATATAATACATATATGTATTTATATCCTATGAAAGATAATGATGTTAGATATAGATATTAAAATGGTTTCGAAAAACATATAACTATACTGGGATAACTGACTCATGTTATGAGAAATAACCTTACCCATAGGAGTATCCTAATATAAAACTTGAAGGAATAATTTCATACCTCTTCATGAGAGGACAACCTCTATCATTAAATGGGATTAAAAATCCATTTGTAGTTTAGAAATGGATAATTTATGTGGAAAAGATATTTATCTATTTGGGAAGTAATGAAAGGGCGAAGGTTATCATGGAAGTTTATTATCTCCTAGGAGATACAGTTCATTTGTGGTCATTAATTCAAAACTCAAAGGAGGAGGAGGAAATATAAAACATGTAATGGAAGTATCTTAAGGAACTTTTCTGTGAAAAATATTTCTATCAGAAATAGAGAGCGAATATAGAGAGACAATTCTTGAATATAAGGGAAAAGAATGATGACAATGTTGCTAAATATGAATCCAAATTTAAAAGGTTATGAAGACATGATATAAATTGAATATATAATTCAAAGATTAAGATTGATCTATTCTTTGATAGGATCAATCTTGTTCATTGAAGTGAACTAGCCTCCCAAAAATTTTCATCATATGAGGATATAATATCTTGTGCTGTCAAGACAAAAACATAATTCCTCAAGTCCAATAGTTTTGAAGGTAAATAAGGGAAGAGGAGGAGGAAAAAGAAAAAAATGGATTGGGATATGAAAAAAAGAAGTAATTTTCCACATGTGATAACTCTGGAATGAAAACACCCTGATACTTGCTTGAAGGGAATGAGAGTTTTCTATAAATGTGGAGAAAAAGGCCACCATGGCCATGATTTTAAGGGAAGTAAAGAATATGGTAATCTTCAGTGCTATATTTTTAAGGAAATGGGGCACTATGGAAACAAATATCCCAAGCATCAAGGAAATATAGTTCAGAAGAAACAAATGGATCTTGGTCAAGCTTATGCTATTACTACAGTCGATATAGAATGATTAATGTGATTTTTTTATTCAATATTTTTTTTGTAAAATTATCTTATCAATTATATTATGGTTATAGAAATCATGATATATATAAGTATTATACTATAATACTCATTCTTCAAGTATTATATAGCATATGTTTAATGTTATCTATGACCAGGAAAATTTATTTAGTGACAATTTAATCTTTTGGAAAACACATCATTCATGGAAGATAAAAATTAATATATGATTGATGTTGATATAATAATGAAAAAGAGATGTTTATGGAGTAACATTGGTGACTATAAAAGTGGTTAGTGATTCAATGATTTATCTTTTATTTTATGGGTTTACTACATATTTGGATTTAAGAAATATACCTATGATTTTATTATTAGAAGCATAGATGTTTTCATTATGGTTTAATTGTGATAAAAGTATTTATATATTTGGTATATGAAAAAAAGATATGAATTATATAATTTGGGGAAAATATAATGTTAATTTTTTTTTAAAAGTTTTGGCCTTCCTAAATTTTTTTACTGTGAATTAGGACAGATGTATTTTGGATGAGTCTTGAGGTTATAATGGATTAAGATGAACATTGTATATTATTGTTTGAGGTTAATATATGATTTATTATATTTGATATCATGTGATAACCATTTTTTATTTTTGTAAAAATGTAAAGGTTGAAGGAATGACTTGTAGATATTATGATAAATGAAAGTGCTTGAAGAATAAAAATAAATTCATTATGAACATTCATTTCCAGGGGTAAGGTATGAAGTGTAAATATATTGAAGCAAAACCAAAGGATGAGATTATTCTTATGACATTGAAATTAATCAAGTAAGTTTATTTTCACAAGTTATTATATAAATAGTAAAATAATCCCTCAAATATAGGGAAAATGATTTTGGAAAAAAAATGTTATCCATTTCATTTTATTTTTTAGAAATCAATGGTATTTTAACTGTTTATAATTTTATGGTTTTTTGATGGCTAAATTTCTAATGACCACGTTCTCTATCACTCTCTATCAGAACTTGATAGTTAGATTTCTCTCCAATGTCTAGGTTTTCACTTCCTAATAAATTTATTCTATTTGAAATCCTAATTTTGTGGTGAACTTTACATTTCCATTCCCCACTTATTAAGAGGATGTTTTATTTATCCTATTTTCTGATGCATATTTCCCACAAAGTAATTTTCAAGTATCAAACTTTGATTTTTGAAGTGTAATTTCAAATTACCAGGAAAAAATTTCTTGAAGTAGGGTGGAATGTAAAACTTCAAGATATTGTATTGTGTCTCTTTTTATATAAATTTAATTTCTTCAATATCTTACATTTCACACAACAATAAGCTTAAAAGAACAACGATATACAATTAAATATAATTATTTTAATATGACCGTTATAACCTAGCCATTTAATTGGACAGAATAAATAGTATTAAAAAAATTAAAAAAAATTAAAAATTATATATTTAATAATTTTTTTAAATTTATCATAATAGATTTTATTAGCAAAAGATAATAATAAATCCAATTTAATATATAAAAGCTATATTTTTCAAAAGGCAGTTTTTTCACCTTTTAATGAAAAACTTATTTTAAAACTAAATTTTTTCACTTTTATAAATATTATTTGAAAAAATAAACTTCATTTTAGAAATTTTAATATAAAAATTTACTTTGGTTAATTTTTTTGTAATTTTCTAATAAGTTTCATTTTTTAATGAATAGTGAAAATAATGCATTTTAATTGAAAACTAACATTTCATCAAGATAATTTATAATGTAAAATCATATTTAAAATTGGTTTTAAAATAAAATTAGATCAATAATATGTATATTAATTCAATTAAGTTCATTTTAATCTTTTTTATATTGAATGTGGATATAAATAATTTCATACATTTTCACGTCTTCACTTTAAAACGTGTTCTTGTCACCTAGTCTACGAGATTCATTGTAAGTTAATTTTATCCAATTATGTGTTTTGAATTTTAAAAAATTAATTTCTTATTTGGAATTATAAGTTATACATTTAGTGAAAAGGTCAATTTTTAGACAATATGAATGGTAAATATAATAATTTTAATTACCACGATTAAGGGTAAATCGATCAATTAGGATTAAAAATAATATTATAAATATTATAAAATTATACCAAAACATTTCTTAATATTATTGGATGATTAAGTGTCTACCAAAATCATATTTGGGTAGATTTTATGGCCTCTTAGAGCCACATGGATGACTTTAATCCTTTTATAGTATTTTATTTTAAGAAAAGTCAAATATGTCATACTCATGTTTTTTATAAGTATTACATTTTTAATATGAAGTTATCCCAATAATATATTCAAATATTAATATTAATTTGAAATAATTTTTTTATCTTAATCAAGATAATTTATTATTAATTTTTAGTAAACTAATAATTACCTTAAAGGCTTAAATAATGACGAAGCAATAATTGTTTAATTGATGAAAATATCAAATAAATGATTATAAAAATATTAAAATAAATATATGTTTAGATAATTAATGTCATAAAATAATTTTATAGATAAATTTTACATGCTATTTATGTGTTAAAATATTTGGTTTGAAGATATCCTTTTTATTGATTTTTTAAAAGTTAAAATAATGAATAATATCAAAATTGACTTTAATGTTATATTAAAATAAATTATATTTTATTAAATGATATAAAATTTATAAAAATCTAAAATTTGAAAAAATTATTTAGATAAGGTTTAAAATTTTATCCATTATTCATTTATGGTTAGTTTTTCATTTTATAGTAACAATATTTACCCTAAGGAGTAAAGACCTATGTTGTCATAGTAATAGTTAAAAGGATTAAATAAAGGTTAAAACCAAAAGATATGGGTATTAATGTGACCTAAACTTGTATAAAAATTATTATATGAGATTATTTATATAGACAATAATTTTATATTATAAATAATTCATCTTAAATCTATTAAAAATAGAAAATTAATTTATATTAATTTAATATTTTGAGTGTTTCAAAAAGTGCCTCTCACCTCAATTATAAAAAGGAACCTCCTCCATCACTTATTCACACCACTTTGAGTTTTTTTGATAAAACAACCTACCCATTTCTCTTCCCAAAATCATTATACAGTTTATGGAGGTCATGGTCTTCCAAAAATACTAACCCTAGAACCCTTTAGGAGAGATCTAAAGGAAGTCCGCCGAAGAAGAAATAATCATTTTACCAAATCGTCCAAGATAATTTCTTCTTCTACTTCTTATTCATGTGTTTTTTACATTATAAATTAATAAATATAGTATCATATATATTCTAATATGTTATTAGTTTTATGTTATTACCATATTCTACCTTTTATCTATTCTATGAAAAAATGAAATATTCACACATGCGTACGTACAACTTACCGTCTCCATGCCATAGTGTAATTTTTTTTTCATCACCATTTTACATGGATGTTTATAAATATGGAAATATGGGTTATTTATAGAAATTATAACATATTATTTATTCTGAAAAAATCAATATAACATCCACTTTTTTACCCTTTCAACCATATAGAAATGATATCATCACTCGTGCGTACATACGACTTACTGTCTCTACGAATTGATGTGATTCATTATATATGATCGATATTAAAGAGTGGTTACAAAAAAATTTAATGATTAAATATTATATTTATGAAATTAATATTATTTTTGAGATGTTTTATCTATAAATTATGAATGAGAACTAGGAATTTCAGGACAAAACAAGCATGAGAATACATAGAAATTAACAACTGAAATAGTGAAATGAATAAAATATTATTAGTAAGCGAGAGGTAAAATGTTATAATGGATTCATATATGATATCATAAATATTATTATGATTCTATAATAAGTTATTAATATGTTTAAAACCACTATATTGGAGTTTTTTACTTGTACTAAAGAAATCAGACCTAAGATATGGGTTATTTCACAATCTCATTATTATTCGAGATTATTTAATTTTAAGTCTCTACTGTAGAATATTTTTCTTCAATGTCCTTGTTTTCTATTTTTTTTTAAAAAAGTTTTTACTATTATTCTAAAAATGTTTAATATATTTATACCCATGTTCTAATTTTTATAAAATGGTTTGGGAAGAATATTATTTTCATTTTACAAATGAGGTACTTTGTGACTTTTTTGACAAAAATTTGGAAAGAATATTTTTTAACTTACCCTACACGAGAGGATTTTTCCACTATTATGAATAATTAATGTTTTAAAGATTAATTTACAAGTTTATAAGGTTATTTTGAAAGAATTTGTTTCTTTTATAATTATATGAATTTTTAAATAAATGATTTCGAAGTAAAAAATTTATTTCTCTCAAGAATTTTTCAATTATTTTATTAGAGTGTTTTCATCTATGTCAAATTCCTTTGTTGAATTTTGTGATTAATTGAGGTTGATATTTTATTATATCATCTACCATATATTATTGAATGGTTTATTATCAGTTTAACTATAGATGTTCTATTTTAATACCATTTTTGGTTTATTCTTAAATTACAAACATTTCATATGATAGTTTTTAATATATATGTTTTTGTTGTTTCACCACTTTCATATGAGGAATTAATTGGACTCAGTAAGGGATATGTGGGGATTATTATTGCCCCTAGTTGTATCAGCAGGCCTCATGAGGTAATCTAGTTTGTGTATTTTCCAAGGACTTACCCATTTATGTATAGTGTCTTGGATGAAGCTTTGATGGTTTGTTTATGATGTACCGCATTATTAATTCCCTCATTATGAGATTAGTTATTAACATTAAATATGATTATTCTATTATTAGAATATCCATGTTATTATTTATATGTAATTATTTTATTATCATTTATTCTTTTTATACTATTCTCAAGATTATGTTTAAATGGAAGATGTTTTATTTATTCACCTTTCATAAAGGTTTATGCTTATTTATTCCTGATTTATTCTATTATATTCTTACCCTTACTGAAAATCTGATCTAACCCCTTTCTTATGTTTTAATTTTCCCAAGATTCTATGATATATATTATGATTTACATCTAGGGATAATATAGTATGATAGTGGTGTTATTAAAGGAATAATTATGTTATATTTGGTAATTTCAATTGTAATGTATGTTTCACATATGTATCTAGTTTTTCAAAATTACTTAACTATTCAGTCCATTGGGATGATATTCCTTGTATACTATTCCAATGTAATAAATTAATCAAAAAATATAGGATACTGGGTTATGGTATTTATAATAATTTTCTAGACCATGTAGGGATCCTTTTGAATGTGAGGGAAATACGTGGTTCACATAGTAGGTTTTTGATCTTGGGAAGGAAAATTTTGGATAGATATAATGGAAGTACATAGTTTTCATTGGTGGTTCATTAATGATGATTAATAAATGATGTTCATAGTGAGAACAGTATAAACAGATCATGTGAAGGATATTTAGAAAATGTTTTAATAGTAATTTTGGTAGTCAATGACTTTTATGGAGGAATGTGAATATAAATACCACACTAATAATATCATTAAGGATCAATCATAATTTAATGATGATTTGGAAATTATTAATAAGAATGAAGAAGTTAAGAATATATTATGATTTATGATCCATATAGTGAGTACATGGGGACTGTTTCACAAAGTAAGCGTGTGAAGAGGAGTTTCTAAAGGTGGTTTGTGATGAGTTATTATAAAGAAAATTTATGAAAGGGTAGTGATCTGTTAAGAAATTTCTTATAGTTCAGTTTTCAAGGGGGGTCTATGAGTTAGGTGTCTATAAATTTAGTTAATAAATGAAGAAGGAAAATAGTGTCTTAGCTCTATGAAGTTCAATGTGTGACCCATTAAGGGCAGTATGTATTCTGAAAGTTTGGTACAGTATGAATAATGTCCCATATGGTCACTTCACATAAAAATGTTTTGAGCATATAATTTCACATGAAAAATATTAGGTGGGTATTTTTTAAGAACATTAATTATATCATAACATTAAATCAATTCTTTTATGATGAAAATAAATGCATAAAGTATTGTATGTATTGAATTAATCTTTATAAAAATAAAACTAAGGAAAAATTCATCAAAAGTAGTTTACATGGAGGATTTGACAAAAGTGATCCATAAGAGGCATTATTCTATCCCTAAATTATATATAATATAATTGTTCCTGACCAAGAGTGACCACGAATGAAAAATTGTATTTAAAAAAAATCTAGTGATGCTTAGTGGATTCTGGTAGAATCAACACATTTTTGGTATATTCTCACTTGACTTGATCTCAGTGGTGAACCAAGTAAAAAAAATTTATGTGATTAGTTCTTTTATTAAATTATGTGGTTGGTGAATGTTCATTACAATTAAATAGGTTTAATTATTTTCTGATAATGTGGGGGAAATATCCATTTAATGTAGAATAAAAATATTACACCCCAATTAATACCTCCCCTCTTAGGGTATCTTGGGTTATAAAAGGTGGTATAAAAGTGAGGTTCTAAGCGTTAAATCTATCAATAAATTTTCTAAGAAAGTGAATTAAGTAAATGGTAAATGAGTTACCCTATTTGATGGAATCAACTACCATATTTAGATGTAATGAATGAAATAACATCTTTGATCTATAAGGATATAATTTCTTTTTACTAAATTACATGGGAATGAACTTAGTGACGTGACATGATAATCCATGACTAAAGATGACAAGAAATGGATGGACGCAAATGCCAATACTCAAATTTATTTATCCATAGATATGTCAGATCAGATATATATGAAAATGATGATATGAACTAGTGCCAAGTCCATATAGGATAGATTTTCCAACATATATAAAAGTGATAGAAAAGTAATGGAGGATAAGCTATAGGTCCTCCATAACATATTTGATGATTTGAAAATAATTATAGATGGGAATTATGATATTTTTTTCAACCCAATCAAATAAGTTATTAGATTTATTCAAGGACATGGAGAATATATAAAGAATATTGATATTTTAAGAAGATTTTGTGATGGTTGTAACATTAGTAAAATCTAAAAGTATTAGCTCTTGAAGAAATGTATTTGGAAAATTTATCTCTTGAAGATATCCCAAATAGTTTAGTGTCCTAAAAAATGAGAGTAAATCCATAAAGGGAATTTAATTATTCAAATAAGGATATATCATTCAAAGAAATGGAAGAACATGGAATTTCTAAAGGTTGATAATATGAAGAAGATTTTGATAACGAATTTCTATCTTTTATTTATATAAAATTAAATAGATGAAAGGGAACATTTGAAGATAGGATACCCTTAGAATTATTTTGATGTAGTAAGGTTGGGAACATCACTACAAGGTCCTCAAGAAGATTTAAAAATAAAGAGATTAAAGTAAAATCTGATCATATGCCTCAAAGGAGTTTCCCTATAAAATGTGAATTCAAATCAGGAATAATTTCAAGAAAGAAAATATAAAGAAAGATAATTATAATAAAATAGTAAGATGATGAGGGAGAGTACCTATATAAAGTAGAAATAGAGTTTATATATGACTTCTAAGATTCCATTATGGATATAGTTTCAAATAAATAACATGTAAAGGATGAATAAAATCAACTAAAATATGATTTTTATCTCAAGTAGTAACTTAATGGATCTCTAGAAGAGATAAATATTCAAATAAAGAAAAATAAAAACATTATTAGAATACATAAAGTATCATTTGAATATGTAGATCAGACCAAAATGGAGATTTAATGTCTATAAGGAGAGTTGGATAATCGGTTTTCCTATTAGGTTATTTCAAAATAAGTTTCCAATTTCAAGATGAATATTTAAGATTAGGCTAAGTGATATATAACCTTAATAAATATGTAAAAGAGATAATGAAGAAGGTAAAATACTTGGAAGAAGTGGCTGTTACACTGATAAACAAATTGGAACCAAAAGTTAGATGAATATATCAATAAGAAAAGGTACACTCCAGAAGGTTCATAGATATATAATTGATTTAAAGATTCAAGTGATTCTTGAAAGGTGTCAAAAGCATTACAAATAAAAAAGACCTATATTTTTAGAAAAAAGTGGAATCAAATGTGATTCAGAAACATTAAAATTAATAAAAATAACATATCAGAGAAAAGGGTAGTAGAAGGTTGGTTTTACTGGTGTTAATTCTGAAAAAATAGTTCTCCAGAAAAATACAACTTTGATAAAAGTAAATTAGAGGGATGAAAATAATCCTTATTCCTTGAGGGTTAACCAATAATAGTCATGGAGTTTTATAAATGTTTCATACATGTATAAAAATTAAGGAGGTAAGATATATCCTCTCATGAAATTTAAATTCTATGGATTTATTAGAAATAACATGTCCCACTGTGAAGAGGAAAATAGATATATGAATATGGAAATGTCTGGAAGTAGACAAAGAAGAATGAGACCATATCCACCATATCAGAGGAGAAATTCTATATATGGATATTGTTTTCATTTCATTAACATAAAATACAAATATATTAATTATAGAAAAATTATAAATGGTGATTACCACCCTATAATTAAAATCCATAGGAATGAAATATAAGCTATAAAAATTTCATTGAAAAAGAGGCTCTCTTAATTAGAATAAGAATAAGAGAATTACGATTTCACAAACTATGATGGGGTGAAAGAGGAGTGGCCGTATTATGTCTCTGCTCAACTAGACATATTATGGAGAGAAAATAAGAAGATAGGCAATAAAAAACTAATAGAAATCGATTTGGAAGATACAAAGAAAACTATCACCTAAATTCTTGATAGAGGGTGTTCATTAAACATTAATATTTATGTAAATTCTTGGAAATATTTGAAAGGTAGAGTTTATAGAGACATTATTATTATAAATGACATAGAATTGAAGATCAAAGGTGGTGGAAATACCTAATTGGTAGGCCGTGATCTACAAAATTCTAAAATGGTTCTTGTGGATGGGTTACAGAAAAACCTTTTAAGTTTGAGTTATCTTTTTGACTTCAGTATTGAAAGTAAATTTAACCAAAAATGATCTATAATCAAAGCTAGAGCTGAAAAATATCTTATGAATTCACAGAGAACTAATGATAATATATATTAGGTTTTTATTCATGAAAATACATGTCACCTAACAATGAATTAAGATGGCTAAGAGTAATGACGTAAAATTAAATATGTAGAATAATATGATATAGAAGCACCAATGAATATAGAAAAATTTCCTATTCATGTTTATGAAAATAAAGAGAGAAATCATGGGATTAATGAATATTTATATAAGAAGAGTAGAAAATAAGGTTTGGTTCACAATTAAGAAATTTCAGTACGCAAATTGAATAGAGTATACCTCTGTTGATTTCAAGAACTATATTGAGAATCATGGAATAAATCATGAAGTTTCATGCTTGATAATTCTACAAAAAATGGAGTTATTGAATGAAGAAATTAGATAGTAAAAAATCTAGCCAAAACATTACTCATTGAAGGTGTAATTTTTATCTACTATTGGAAAAAGGAAGTAAAAGTTGTTGTGTATACTCAAAAGCTAGAATTTCTAATCCCTAGGTAAGAGAAGAATCCATATGAAATATGGTATTAAAGAAAGATTTCATTGAAGATTTTTTGTGTCTTTATATGTAAGTTTTATTTTCAAAACAAATAAGTAAATCAGGGAATGTTTGGCGATGATATAGATGAAGGACTATTTCTAAACTACTCAATAAAGAGTAAAGACTACAAATGATACAACAATAGGATGATTAAAATTTTGAGAGAAGTGATATAAAATTCAACATGGAGAAAGATATAAATAAATCTAGAGGCATAAATATAAACATTCACTATGAATAATAAGTGGATGAAAAAGAAGTCATTGTAATTCCAAAAGCTATATAGAGTTGTGTAGATGATGATATATTTTAGGCTGATTTTGGAGAGTAATCCATTACTTAAGAAGATAAATCTATACCTAATAGGAGAAATAACAGAATAATTATAGATACATGAAATAAAATTTTAGATATATATATACCAATATGAACAACGAGAATAATAAATACAGATCATACATCTCTACTATCAATATTGGAACTAACCTCATTTTAATAAGTAGTGAGAGATAAATTATGGGATAAATATATGAATTAATAATTATATTATATTGATAAACACCAGACATTTGAGGTTAATTGTAATATCCTATTACCGTATTTAAGGTATTTCCCTTATATTTATTCATTTTCCTCATTATTTGGGTGTGTCTTGGGACTCAAAAGGATAAAGAACATTTTCATGGGAAAATGCACTAAATTTTGGGGATATATGTTGTTTTAATTAATAGATTCTAGGTATAATAGTGTTAATGGATTTTTAGGTTCACCTTGAGTTTGAATAACGCTAGAGGTTGTTCGGAGTTTTCGCTGAAATATGAACTTTTTGAAATCTGTTAGAGAAATACATATCATGTAATGATATTAGATGCCATGTAATTCATTTTGGGAATAATCCTTGAGTTTTTTACGCAACATTAAAGGATTATATTCTATGTATTTGGTTTACAACGTGTAATGGTAAAATCTGAGTTTTTAATAATGGTCGATGGGTTTTTCGGTGTGTATGGGGTTCATAGAATACAAGATGTCAAATGGGATTACACAACATGTAATCCTCATAAGTTGAGTTTTTAGGGCATTCTATGAGTTATTTTTTCATTCATTTATACATAGGTTCTTAGATCTTGACCTATGGGTCCTCCTAGGTGGTTTTGGATACCTATTTTCCTAAATTTCTTCATTTGACAATTGATCTCTATTGTGATTGCAGTGAAATTCTACGAGAGAGTGATCATTCTTCTTCCTCATTGCCTTTTATCATTGTAGTACTATTTAATTTTATCTTTTTGGAACTATTGATCTATGATGGTTTTTATCAATATTAATTCTATATCTACTGTGTGATCATTCTCTAGAGGATAAACCTTTTGTTATTTGTGGTTCGATAAGGGAATTTTTTGAGCTATGTTGTCATCTTCTCTCCCTAATGATTTTTTACTAAATTTAATTGATTATAAATAAGGGGATTAATTCTAGGACCTATTTTTTTTCTTTTTTGTCTTTGTTTTCTTCTTGGTTGGTGAATCCCATTTTTGGTGTGTGCGACCTGAGTTTAAGGTAAGTGGTTTTGTCTCTAGCCTATGTTGGATGAACCACATTTCTCAGGTTTTGATAAACTGTTTTATAAATGATATAACATTATTGATTTATTTATTTGTGTGTGTAGAAATGAGTTTTTGATAGAAGATTGTTAACCCTTATTTTGGTAAAATAAATTATATTTTCAATGAATTATGAAAAGGATTTTTGAAATGATTTTTGAAGAAGGGTTTGAATAAAATGGTTTTAATGAGTTGGTTTGAAAAATAGAGCACATGGGAAGGTTTGGGTAATTAGGTGGAAGGTTTAGTAATAGGCCTCATCCATTGATATTGTCGGGGGGTGGAGTGGGTAACTCATTGGGTGTTCCTTTTCTCCCTTTCATTATTGTTCTAGGGACTTGATGAACACTATTGAGGGGATCACTTTCTAAGGAATTTATCTGTTTCCTAGATTCAATTCATATTTATAGGGGATTTATGTGTGAGGGACTATCTATATTAGTGGTATGAGTTTCCTATATATCATGAACAGTGTGGTCCTTGGTGTGGTGCTACATGTTATTTGGTTTGTACTACCATCGATGTGATATGATATACAATGCATGATTTATTTTGATATGACTGCTTTGATAGATGTCAAATTATTTGAAACTGATTTACCTGTATTATTTTGAAAATTAGAAAAAATTGAAAATTAAATTCTTTTACATTATTTTGATGTAAAAATGTTAAATCATTTATCATGGCTTTTTTAATTAATGTTGAGTATTTTTTATATTATTATTCGAGGGATTGATGTGAAATACCTGGGTGAGATTCTATTGACCATGTTATCTCACACCCTATGCACCCCTTCTATGGTGCATAAACCTTTTTATGGATTTTTATTCAAGGAAATGTCATCTTCCACAATGTGTAATTGAGGTTTTGGTCAATTTTGTTTGGTTAGATAGTGGTGAGATGGTGGGAACTTGCCCACATTATCACATGGAGTAGTTGGTTTCCTATTTTGATTTTCCTTTGATGGTTGGACTTGTATTTTGGGATATATCTGATTGCATTTGAGTTGTATCATTTTTTTTGTATTCTTTTAGTTATGGAATATATTATAACTTTCGTTATTTACTTTGTTATATATAAATTTCTTGTTGTTGTTTCAGGTTGGGCGAAATTGTTCCCTCTGATTGTTTTTTGATGACTATGTGCTTGTCACTATCCCATGGGGATTAGGAACACCCTTTAGGTATTTGTAAAATTCAATTTTGGTACCATTTTGAGAGGGTATCTAGGTCAGGTTGTCCACAGTTTGGTATGAGCGGTGTTTTTTCCTCAAGCGTCCTTATATTGTGATGTCTTGTAGACTGGAGATATGATTGTCAAGACTTGAGAGGTATGATACAATGAGTTCCTAGCTGTATATTTTCATGACGAGACACATGTTACCATGGGATGTTGGGATGTGTATCTTCTATTTTGAGTTCTTGATCTTAATATCATATTTGATTATAGTTTTCTAGTTTGAACTGAGATTATTCTATTTTATGATAATCTCTTCTATTCTGGTGTGTAGTGTTATGCCTCTGATACATCTTCCATGAGTGCCCTAGGAGGGTGTTGTAGATGATTTTCAAAGGAATGCACCTATAAATGATAATCTTATCAAGGATATCATGAAAGTAGTTGGTTCTATCAACCAGAATGTACCATAAATATATAACACAATTGTTTACCTATTGCCAGGAGTTGTTGGAAAAAAATATTGATCACCAGAGTTATTGTACGAGAATCCACCACCCTTTAAGGGTATGAATGTACCTCAAGAGGTTGAGGACTAGGTACAAAATATTGATTATATTTTCAACTTTCTTGATACACCTGAGAGTATATGGTGAAGTGTGTCAAGTTCATACTTGAGGGTTCTAGAAAGCAATGGTGGTATTCCATGGTACTGATGGATAGTCACATGGGCTTGGATTGCAAGGGCTCAAGACTCTCTTATTCTAAAAGTGTTTTTTACAGATCCATTTATGATAGTGAATTATCTATAGTTTTATCCTTATAGATGGGAGATAATTCAATGTTAGCATACACCAATCAGTTTATTGAGATGGTTTGTTTTTCACTAGAGGTGGTAAATAATGAACAACTGAAGGCTCAAAAGTACATTCTAGGTTTGTGACTGAATATCCGATTGTAGGTTTTTGTTGTTGATATTTTAAACCTATGTCAATATGGAATACATGGAAATGATTGCAGAGATGAATATTACATGCAAGGTTGATTATTCTTCTCCTTATCTTTGAACCACTGGTAGGTACAATGGATCTTTTTTTAGAAATTTATTTATTTGGTAATGGTACTTCCCACTCATTTATATTTTTATGTTTTATTTTATATGATTAAAATTACAATGGATAACATTTACTTTGTTATGGTGTTAGTTCCACCTCTTGGGAATATAAAAGAGTATGTGTTTTGGTGTCCTTCTTTTTTGAAATCGATAACTAATGTAGAGTTATTATGAGATTTCCATGTTCTTGATCTGGAACTATTTGATCTCATTAGTAGGATTGATTTAATTGTTTCTCATCATGATGAGGTTAATTGTTATCATCAGTGAGTCTCATTT
Source organism: Viscum album (assembly GCA_963277665.1). NCBI lineage: Eukaryota > Viridiplantae > Streptophyta > Magnoliopsida > Santalales > Viscaceae > Viscum > Viscum album. Next base: position 123,351,801 of record OY728146.1, on the reverse strand, counting down.
ATTACAGTTGATGGGATATCATGAGTGTTTTAGGGAGAGTGGGATCCCAAGTCTAATCATGGAGGACCTTCCCACCTAGAGTTCATTAGTTTTTTGCCTAATATTTCAATTGATACTGATGATGTTTCTTATATTTTTTATCTTCCTGCTATTTTTTAGGACTTCCTCTAAAATTTTCCCAGATTATTTCTTTAGTGTACCTCCAAATAGGGAGGTAAGGTTTATGATTGAACCCGTTCCAAGTACACAACTTATTTCAATACCTTTTTATCATATGACACTAGTGAGTCAGAAAGAGATCAAGATTCAATTGGATGATCTAATGGAAATGGTTTTGTTCACCATGGTGTTTTCCCTTGGGAAGACCTAGTTCTCTTTTACAAAAAGGAAAATGATTCACTACAAATATGTGTAGACTATCTGAATTTGAACTATGTAATGGTTAATATTAAATATATTTTTCCTCATGTAGATGATTTGTTTGATCAGTTAAAGGGGGAAAATTGGTTTTCAAATATTGATCTTTAGACATGCTATCATCATCTCAGAGTTCGGGATTCTGATGCACCAAAGATGACTTTCATGTGTGGTATGACCATTATGAATATCGTGTGATGCCATTTGGTTTGACTGATACTTCATAAGTTTTTATGGATTTGATGAATTGGATATTCCATCAGTATATCAAAATTTTTGATAGTGATCATGAATGATATTTTGGTGTATTTGAGATCCAATTATGAGAATGAGCACCATTTGAGTTTGGTTTTGGAAATCTTAAAGAGTCACCATTTTTATGGAGAGATTTCAAAATAAAATTTTTGGATTCAAGAAGTGATATTCTTGGAGAACGTGATTCTTGAGCATAGATTATCAGTTGAAACTGAGAATGTGAAAGTTGTCTTGTCATGGGAAGATCCATGTAAAATATTCATGATATAGATATTACTTGGTATTGATGGATTTGATTGATGATTAATTAAGTATTTATCAAAGTTAGAGTCACCATTGACTACACTTACTAGGAAAGTGGTGAAATTCACATAGTATTCAAAATGAATGTCTTATTTGGATGAAATGAAATAACTTCTGAAATCAGATCCTATTATGATCTTACCTAATCCCGGTAAGGGTTTTGTTTTTTTATATGATGATTTTGGTGGTGGTTTGGGTTTTTTTCTTTTGTAGGATGATCTAGTGTCATCTTATGGCTCACTATAGCTTCAAACATATGAGAATAATTATCCCAATCATGATTTAGATACTTTCATAGTTATTAATGAATTTAAGTGTTGACCAAACTATATTTTTGGGGATAGGTTCGTAGTATTTTCTAACCATATGATACTGAGATATATATTTTTTCTTAAAAACATAAATCTCAAAGATAGGTAGTGGGTGGAATAGATTTAGACATTTGAATTTGATATCAATTACACCCTGGGGAAGTGGAATGTCATTGTACAATCTCTTAGAAAGAAAGTAACATCATAGGCTATTTTTAAAATCTAAGGAAGAGTGGAACATTATAGAAATATTTTTTTAGTTATAACTATGCTTAAGAGGATTTTTGAGGTTTGGTTCTGATGGATTTTTGGTTACCAATATCTCTCCCTAATTCTATTATTCTTTATCATCATTAGAATGATGATTTTTGAGGAATTTGAGAAACCCTAGATGTTGTGGAGACCTTTTTTTGTTGGACTCTCTCTTCAAATGGTACACTATATTTTAGGGACTGGTGTGTCATCTCACCATCTGTGAGGATATTAGTTTTTTACTTCCATGGTTCTTAATGGTCCATTCATGCAAGCACTATAAATATGTATCATGGTATGAGATGGTGATTCTGGTGGATGGGTATAAAGTGTGACATTACTGATTATGCGTCCCGCTTTTATTCCTGCTAGTAGATAAAGGCAGAGCATCTGAAACCCTATAGTTTACTTAATTATCTTCTAGTTATATTTTGGAAAAGGAATAATGTTCCATGGACTTTTTTTTGGATTAATGTAGACTCCCCTAGGGAGGAATGATTTTTGGATGGTGATTGATCACTTGAAAAAGTCATATCATTTCATTCTGATAAAAAAAACCACTAAAGTTGAAGATATGGGTAAGATGTTTGTGAATAAAAGTGTGAGGTTACATGGGGTTCCTTTTAAAATTGTTTTAGATAGGGATACTAGGTTTACTTTGAGGTTTATGAGGATTCTCCAAGAGTTTATAGGGACTCATGTCAGATTTAGAATAGCTTACCATCCACAAATAGATAGCCAGACGGATTATGCTATTTAGATCCTAGAGGGTATGATCCATACTAGAATCTCGGATTTTGGTGGATGATGGGATATATATCTATGATTGGTTGATTTTTCTTATAAAATTTTTTATTAGTCATCGATCAGAATGGCTCCCTTTGAGGCATTATATGATCTCCCATACGGATCACCTATTTGTTAGGCAGAGGGGGGGAATCTTTGGTGGGACAAAGCCTCACTCAGGTGACTCTAATGAGGTTTAGAGATATAATTTGATTCCTCATTATAGATAATAGTAAAAAAATCCTATATAGATTAGTGATGTCATAATTTGGAGTTTGAAATAGGTTATTTGGTTTAATTGAATGTTTCCACTCAGTTGGGTCACTGTCAGATAGGAAAATCGGGAAAGTAGGTTACAAGATACGTTGAACCATTTGAGGTCACTAAGTGGATTGGGAAGTTTACTTATCATTCAGAATTAAAATCTCATTTTATGGGTATTAGTGATGTTTTCTAGATATCATAGCTCAAAAAATACCATCCTGATCCCTCTCAAATTTTTAGTTATGAATAGATTAATTTGGAGCTATACATTTCTATTATAGACCAACCAGTTGATATCGTTGACCCTGGAGTGAATATCTTGAATGGAAAGTTGATTTAGTTGGTAAAATTTTTATGGGGACATAGATAAAATTCTCATGTGACTTTGGATCACAATTCCTTCACGAGGGAACAATAGCCTCACTTATTTACTAAACATCATTCTTCTACATTAGTTATATGGGATAGAAAGTATTATGGTGGGAAATTTGGAACATCCCATTATATTATTTCAGATATTTTGATTATCCTTATTCATTTCCTCTTTATTTGTGTTCATATTGGGGCTCTTAAGGATATAAAATATTTTTTGGGGAAAATAACCTAAAATTTGGGGATGTATGTTGTTTGAATTAGTGGACTCTAAGTATATATTTGTTAAGGGATTAGATGGTTCACCCATAGTTTAAAGAAAACAAGAGGTTATTTGATGTTTCTACTGAAATCTATAATTTTAATAGTATAATGGATAAATACACATTTTTTAATGGGATCACACATCATATAATGTCTTCCAGGCAGAAGCTATGATTCTGTCACACAATGTGAAATAATTAAACACCATGTATTTGGTTCATGATGTGTAATAAAAGTCGATGATATTTCCATTTTTTATGGGTTTCATGGATTACACAATGTGAAAAGGGATTACATGCCATGGAATCCTTATGATTTATTCTTTTAGGGTTCCATACTAGTGATTTTAACATTCATTCATTCACAAGATCTTGGATCTCAACCTAGGAGATCTTCTATGAGATTTTGTAGACCTCCTCTCCTTTCATATTACTTCATTCGGTGATTGATCTTTATTGCGATTGTGGTGTGTTTCTCTTGGTGAGTAATCCTTATGCTTATTCATTTCCTTTAATCAAAATAGATCAATTTCATTGAGTTATTAGATACATTGATATGTGATGGTGTTTATCTATATTCCTTCTAGATTTTCTATGTGATGTTCCTCCAAAGTCTAACCCCTATGTTGGCTGTAGTGTGATGTGGGCATTCATTGAGGTATGTTGTGATCTTCTCTAACTGCATATTGTTTTAGTAAATTTAATCAATTATGAGATGAATGAATTGATTCTAGGGATTCTTTTTTTATCATTATGGTCTTTTTGTTCTTCATTATTGGTGTATCTTGTTGTGGGTGTGTGAGACCTGAGTTTGAGGTAGGTGGTTCTTTCTCTAGTATATGTTGGATGAATTTCATTACTCCGGTTTTGGTAAATTTTTTATAAATGAAATTCCAGGATTTATTGATTAATTTGTGTGTATGTAAATGCGTTTTTGATAAAATATGGTTTTCCCTTTATTTTGTTAAAAGAAAAGGTATTTTCAAAGCATTGTGAAATGGTTTTCAAAAAAGGGTTTTAATGAAATGGTTTTAATGAATTGGTTTATAAAATATAGCACATGGTAAGCCTTAGGTACTTAGGTTTAAGGTTCTGTAATAGGTCTCGTCCGTTGATACTTTTGGGTGATTCACTCATGGGGTATTCCAATTATCACTAGGCCTATCATTCTAGGGACTTGATAAGCAATATTAAAGGGTTCCATTTTTTGTGTGTTTCCTTATTTCATAGATTCAATGCATATGTATAGGGACTTGATGCATGAACAATTGTCTATGTTGGGGGTATGAGTGTCCAAGATATCCTAACCTAGAAAAATCCTAAGAATGATGTTACCTGTGCTTCAGATTATATTGTTTTGGTTTGTACTTCCATGGATATGATATGATATGTGATGCATGATTTGTTTTGATATTATTTATTTTATATATGAGAAATTATTTAAAACTATTTTATCTAGATTATGCTGGAAATGTGTGAAAAGTAGAAATTAATTTTTCCCATGATTTTGATATAAAAACTGTTAAAATTTTTATCGTTCCTTGTTTTATTTAATTTTGAGCATTATCCAGATTTTTTTAGAGAATTGATATGGAACACTTGGGTGGGATCTTGAAGGGCTTGATATCTCACACCCTACACACCCCCTTAGATGGTATGTAAAACATTGTGTGTCTTTCAATTTACGTAAAGGCAAGGCACCATAGTGAGGTGGCATGGTTTTAGTTAGCTAAATTTGGGTAGTAGGTGGTGAGATAGAGGGAATTTTCCCTTGCTATCTCATGGAGTGGTAATTTTTCTTTTTTTGTCCTTTTATGGTTGGAATTATATTTTGGTATTTATCTAACATCTTTTGAGTTATAACATTTACATTTTATTCTTGCAGTTATGGAATATATTCTCTCTTTCTTTATTTACTTTGTTATAAATACATGTTATGTATTTGCTTCTATTTTGGTCAAATAATTCCCTCTAGTTATTGGTTGATTCCAATATACTATTTTATATCCCTTGGGTTTCAGGAACACACTTCTTTTATGTGGAAAATTAGGGCCAGGTACCAGTTTAAGGGAGTATCTGTGTTGGGTTTTCCACATTATTGAAAAGATATAACATCAAAATGTGATCATATGTAAGTTGATATTCAAGAAAAAATTCTATGATAATGGAAATTTGATTAGAAATAAGGTAGACCCAGTGTGTAAATGTTAATAATAAATTGAAGACATTGATATTAATAAATATTTCCCTAGTAGCTCGAGTGGAGTCAATAACACTGTTTTTGGCTACAGGAAAACAAATAGGAAACCAAGTTTATTATATGGATGTAAAAATGGTATTTTTTGTTAAATTTTTTTAATAGGAATAATTTATTAATTTTTTTGAGTTTTCTATTAGAAACAATGATTTTTTTTGTAAATTAAGAAATTCCTTATATGGTCTAAAGAGTTCACTACAAGCATGGTATGTTTGACTGGATTTTTCTTTTAAGAAGTTTCCATTAAAAAGTGGTAGCATTGACCATAATCACTATAAGAATACATTAAATGAATATATATTTATGGTTCTTATGTATGTGGATGATATCATCTTTGGTATAAATAAGTATAAATCCATGTAAGGGTTTTCTAATCACATGAAATCATAATTTTTAATATCCATGATTGATGTACTCACAAACTTTCTGGGCCAATATGTGTTAAAATGGAATGAATAAAGTTTAATATACCAAGAAAATATTATAATAGAGATATTAAATAAGTTCAAAATGCATGATTACAATTCATTGAAAACTTATATTGTGGTTGGAAAAAATATTGGTAAGTATGGGGATAGAAAACATGTGGTTCCTAAATTTTATTGGAGGATAATTTGAATCATTTTATATTATACTATAACATGACTGAGTATTTTATTCAGAACATGCTTATCTGATTTTTTTGAGAGTAATTTGAAGGAATAACATCTCAGAGCAGTTAAAATAATCATGAGGTACATCCAAGGTACTCTAAATTTTTTTATTTCTCCCTCATATAGGAAATGATCATGAATTTTCAATAGTTTTTGATTCTTATTATCCTAGCGATGTGGTGGATTGAAAATCCATGAGTTGTTTTTATTTATTCATTTGAAATAAATGTATGGATTTCTTGATCAAGAAGTAAGAAATCATTTCATTTAGTATAGTATAAGAAAAATATATCTCGGTGACCAAGAGATTTACCTAGTTTTTATGGGTAAATAAATAGTTAGAAGATATTTGAGAAGATGTGAAGTAGCCTGTAATGATCAACTATGATAATAGCCATGTGATTTAACTCAATAATATTTCCAAAAAAATAATTTTTCACAAATAAAATAAAGATACAATATTACTTTATTAAAGAAAATAAAGAGCATTGTAACACTCCTACTTCAGCAGCCTTGTACTAATAATTATTTTACCGTATTATCACAAAATACAGGGGATCAAATCTTGAAAGATTGAATAGTTTTGTAGTCTTGGGAGCTAGATACATATATTTTTCTCACAATACTTCTTAAAACATTAAATAAAACATAACAATTCTTATGAGAATATTATTATTTCATCTATTAAAAACCTAAAATCATTTTTAGATCCCTTATTCATATCCTGGGGAAAGAAAAACATATAAAGGTTCATATTAGATTCTCAGTAAGGGAATGCATAAAACATAAGATATTAAAGAATAAATAAATCATGAATAATATTTGAAAGAATAAAACAAATATTCTATATAAATATTTTCATAAAAATATAATAATTCTATATATGTCATAGAAACTTAAATAATTATATGGATAAGAAAACTAGTTTCATAATGATAGAATGCACAAACATCATAATCTTACCATCAAGGCCTTGTAACTTGTACCAAAGGATAATTTGAATCTTTTTATATTATAATACAACATGACTGAATATTTTATTTAGAATATGTTTATCAACATGTTTTGAGAGTAATATGAAGGAGTAACATCTTATATTAGTTAAATGAATCCTGAGGTACATCCAAGGTACTCTCAATTTTTTTATTTCTCCTTGATATAGGAAAGGATAATGAATTGTCATAAGTTTTTGATTATTATTAACCTAATGATGTGGTGGATTGAAAATTAATTAGTATTAGTGTTTTTTTTTCATTTGAAAAAAAGGCGTGGGTTTCTTGATCAAGAAGTAAGAAATCAATTAATTGAGTATAGTAGAAGAAAAATATATATTGGTGACTAAGAGATGTACTTATCTTTTATGGATAAATAAATAGTTAGAAGATAATTGAGAATATTTTAAGTAACCTATGATTATCTACTATGATAACAAGCATGTGATTGAACTCAAGAATATTACTATAAAACATTATCATACCAAGAAAATCAAGATATGATATCACTTTATCAATGAAAAAGTAGAGCATTGTAACACCCTGAATTCAGAAACTCAAAGCCCATAGTTATTTTACTATATTATCAAAAAATAAAATGGATCACATCTTGAAAGATGGAATAGTTTAGTAGTTTTGGGAGACTAAATACATATATGATTCTCAAATTATTTATCAAAACATGAAATACAAACGAAAAATTCTTGTGATAATATTTTTTCTAATCCAGTAAATACCTAAATTCATTTATAGAGCCCTTCTTGATATCCCATGGAAAGGGAAACATAATAAAAAGTTTTATCAGATAACCAGTAAGGGAATACATACAACAGAAGCTATTATAGAATAAAAAAAATCATGTATAATATGGGAAAGATAAACAATAATATAATATTCCATATGACTAATATCATAAAGGGGGAATATATACATGGATGAAATATAAACATAAATAATCATATGGATAACAAAAAATAGTTTCATAATGATATAGTGAATAATTTAAAACATCATAACCTTACCATCAAGGCCTTATAACTTGTAAAAGAGGATAATTTGTATGTTTTTATATTATACTAAAATGTGCTTGAAATTTTTATTTAGAAAATGTTTATCATCTTTTTTGTGAGAAATTTGAAGGAAGAACATCTCGATATGCAAAAAAAATCTTTAGGTATATCCAAGATACTCTCAATTTTTTATTTCTCTTTGATATAAGAAAAGATCATGAATTTTCACAATTTTTTGATTCTTATAAACCTAGTGATGTAGTGGATTTAAAATCAATGAGTAGTGGTTATTTCTACATTTGAAATAAATGTGTGGGTTTCTTGATCAATAATTAAGAAAGAGATTCACTGAGTGTTGTAGAAGAAAAATATATATTAGTGAAAAAGATATGTACTTAACTTTTATAGATAAATAAATCATTAGAAGATATTTTAGAAATGTGAAGTAGCCTATGATGATCTACTATGATAACAAGCATTCCATTTAACTCAAGAATATTCCCATAAATTATTCTCTTACCATGAAAATACTGATACAATATCACTTTATCTAAGAAAAAGAAGAGCGTTACAACACCTCGACTTCGACAACCTAGAGGCACTAGTTATTTTACTATATTATTATAAGCTACGAGAGATAACATCCTAAAATATGGAATAGTTTATTACTTTTGGGAGACTAGATACATATATGATTATAACATTACTTCTAGAAACATGAAATAGAACATAATGTTTTTAGGATAATATTATTATTTCATATAGTAAATACATAAAATCATTTATAGATCCCTTCTTGACATCCTGGTTAAAAAAACATAATAAAGGGTAAAATCATATGACTAGTAATGGAATGTGTAAAATATAAGCTATTATATAATAAATAAAACATTAATAACAAGGGAATGATAAACAATAATTAGATATTCCATATAATTAATATAATAAAAGGGGATAAATCCATGGATGAATTGAAACATAAATAATCACATGGGAAACAAAAATTAGCTTCATAATAATAGAAAGTATAATGTTAGACATCAAAATCTTATCATAAAGGCCTTGTTTTATGAAATCACATGAAAATAGGTAAGGTGTACGCTAAACATGAAAACTAGTTTGTCTCATGAAACTAACAGATGCATCAAGGGGTTATAACAAGACCCAACCATCAAATAATATTTCAAATGAATTCATTATATGAAATAAATGAATAATAATTCAAGACCAAATCAACAAAAAATATTTATATGAAAAAACTATCATATAACATGTTAATATTTTTCCCATTCAATAATAAGAATAAATATGATCATAAGATATCTTGAGGAATATGGGGAATAATATCAATAATTTATGAATATTTTAAAGAATAAGATTCATAAACGTACATTAACATAGATGAAAATACTTAGGAAATACCACTATAATATTTATTGAAGAAAATAACCTTTTCATTTTAAAATCAATTATATTAAAATCTAAAAATTTCTAGAATATTATAAAAATTATTTTATTTGAAAATAACCGTAGAAATATATAAATTAATCTTTAATTCAATGTATTTTAATGGTTGTGGGAAAATACATTCACGTGGTAAAACATAAAACAAAGATTCCATTCACACATTTGGTTAAAACTACCTTGTTTGAAAAATGATAAAAATATTTTTTTTTAAAAAACTATATAAATTAAAACAAGGGTATAATTGAGTTTAATAATTTATTATATAATAAAAAACATTATTTAATTTTATTAATGAAAATATTGATATGGAATAAAAATATTCTCAAATGAATTGAAAAAAGAAGAAGTTGGTTTTCCATTAAAACATTCTTTTCATCTTTTTGAGTTCCAAAAAGGTAAAAATAGAACTAATTATTGAAAAAACCAAAAATAACTAGAAATTATTAATTTAAATTAGTTTTAATATATAAATACCATATAATTACCCTAAAATAAACTTAACATAAATAATACTAAATAAGGATGAGGCTGTGAAATAAACCATTACCTCTAGTCCGACTTAATTATTAAGTTCTTTTAAACTCATGTATAATAAATTTTAATTTATTATAATTTTATAAAATAACCATATAAATACTTATAATATCATATATGATCTACTAATAACATTTCAACCCATGTTTATTAAAAAATTATTTATGAAAAGCATCATTTTGAGTGCTAACTATTTCATTTTTCATGTAAGTTTCAATTTGGAAGTTTCAATCTTTGCATCTTGATAACGGTTCAATCAACACTAGGATATTAATTTTTTTAAATATAATATATATTCATTATATATATATAAGTATATAATCAATATTTAAATGTGGTTATGAAAAATGAATCACATCACTTCATGGAGCTGGTAGTCCACACATACACACGAGCGACATTACCATTTTTTAATAGGTGAAATTGTGAGAAGATAAATGTTATAATATATTTATAGAATCATAATTATTTCATAAATATCACAAATATCATATTATTTAGTTTCTATAAATAATTATGATAAACCATAAGTAGCTATGATGAAAAATGAATTACTTAATCTTCACAAGATGGCAGTCCGCACGTACGCATGAAAGATATTTTCATTTTAAATTATATGGATAACAATATAAAAATGGATCATACCATAAACATAATAATATTTATTATATTGGATATAATAATTTTATTATATCACAATGTTTAGGATATTTTTGAACAAGGAAAAAGAATAAATAAAAAGAAAACACATGATTAAAAACTATATCTATGCTTCAGGAAGCCTCCTTAGGTTTATGACTAAAGCCTTATGAGGATAGTATTATGATAAAAAAAGACATATAAGTTACAGGGAGAGATTTTAGGAATTTATTTGGTTAAATATTGGATAATATAATTATATTTTGAAGTACGGAGAAGAGAGGATAGGTTGTATCCTTTTATAAGTGAGGGAGAGGGCACACACATATTGTTTTTAAAAGATTAAAATATATTAATGTATTGATCATTAAATGTTACTCCAAAATGAATTATATTTGACTAATATATGATATAGGGTCTAAATATGATCATAAAATAGGATATAGACAAGTTTTTAGGCTATTTTAACTTTTATAATGTTAGTTTTAACCCTTTAAACCAATTTTAACTATTACCATGGTAATTGAATTTATAAAAAATTTAATATTCATAATGGAAAAAATAGAAGTGACCTAATTATAAATATTTTACACTATGATTATAAATATGTATTACATATTTTTAATTTTAATTTCAATAAGTGGTAGAAATTAATTTAAAGAAAAAACTCACAAAACATGATAAAAAACCATTTTCTAGAAAATTTTCTTTTCAAATATAAAAATGATTTTATAGAAAAATAAATTATACTTTTTTTATAATGATATTAATTAGATTATTTTAAATAAAATTAGGATTATTTTTCCTTTAAACCAAACCAAATATAAAAGGTACCTTATAAATACTTTAGTAAAATAGAATAACTATAAAATGTTTCTATTTGAACAAAAACATTACTTTGATTTCCACAAATGGTAAGAATATATTTCTAAGATAAAAATTATATTTTTATATTAATTATATTAATTCATAAATATATATGTTTTATTGTAAAATTATTTCACAAAATTTCATATTTTTCTTATATCATTACAATGTTATAAAAGTGACATTTTTTGTAAAATCTATAATTATTACTATTCATCTAAAAAAACTATTTCTGAAAAATATTAAAAAGTAATACTAAGATAATTTTGACCAGATGAATTAAAAAATGAAATTAATTCCTTTAAATTAAATTTTAAAATTTTTATAATTGATGTTTTAATGAAATTCTTGAATAAATATATGTACATTATACTATTGATTCTTTAGGAAAAAAATCTTACATACTATAGTTGAATATTGGGTATTACATTATTAACCCCTTAAAAATACAATCCTTGAAATTTATATCACATAAAACACATGAATATATATTTTTTATTTATTCAACATAACTTCTTTAGGTTCCCACATTTATTCTATAATTTTATGTTTTTTCTGATGTAGTTTTACTAGCCAAGTTGTTCGATTTCATAAAAATTGTTCTCTACTATCAATAATATGGACAGGGTGTTCACATTAAGATTAATTTTCTTTTAATTATATTTAATCATAGGTGATCACATGCATTGGTTTTGGAATGTAATTCCATAATTAATTTATATGGAACACATCATGAACTTTAGAGAGTCTAGGTAAAATTTCCCAACAATAATCAACAATTACTATTTTTTCAAGAATTTGAAAAGGCCCGATGCACCTAAGACATAATATACCATTTTTATTAAACCTTATTAAAACTTTTCATAGAGATACATTCAAGAAAACATGATCTATCACTTAAAATTCTAAATCATCACTTCAGTTATTGACATAATTTTTTTTTTCTACTTTGGGATTCCTTAATATGTTTCTAAATTTTCAACAATTTCATCATTGTATTCTCAATGAGATATGAGACTTCAATGTTCCTTTCAAAAACATCATCCCAACAAGTTAGAGTATAAAACCTATTTCCATATAATTCTTTATATGGTTCCATTTAAATTCTTTATTGAAAGCTATTATTATATATGAATTATATTTAAGGGAAAAATTAATCCCACATACCTTGAAAGTCATGTGATAATGAAATAAACATGTATTCCAATGTTTGAATAGTCCTATCATATTTAATATTAGTTTATTGATGATATATTGTGCTTAAATATATATTAGTAGTGAGATTCTTCTAAATACTCTTCTATAATATCAATATAAACCATGGATCCTGATTAGATTCAATAGAAATATGAGAACCATGAAGAGTAAATTTTTTTTAATGTATAACTAAATAATGTGATCATGTGGTAGTTTTTCCCTAATAGTGAGGAAATGTGTATAACTAGTAAGGTGACTAACAAAAACCCATATAAAATCATTCTTTGTTAGAGTCTTTGGAAATCTAATGATAAAGTCCATAGTAATATCATCACATTTCCACATATGAATTTATATAGATTTCATAACTCATTTAGGTTATAGATTCTCATCCTTTATATATTGCAAAATCAACCATCTTAATACATAGTCTATAATTTCCCATTTTATATTATCCTACTAAAATGTTCCCTCATATCATAATACTTTTTTTTGGATTGTAAAGATTATTATTTCTAAAATTCACCCATATTATAGAAAATATAAACTCTATGATATAGAAATTGACATTAGATCAGGTTTTACTACTTATCTTGAGAATTATTTACTTTTTGTATATCAAGAAAGTTTTTTGAGTTTAGAATATTCTTGTTAAACTATTATTACAAAAATGTGTTTTGTAGGAAGGGTTTTTTATAAGACAAAAGGTCTTAATGTTGGTGGTCTTAAGAATTGAAATCCTAGATGACCACATATTTTTGATATTTATGACTATAAATACTAGAGATATAGAATGGCTACTTTTTCTATTAACACTGTAGTTGATAAATTTTTCATGTTGTGTTTAAATTATAATATTATTAAGAAGGATGTTTCTGATTTTAACAATAAGGAGAAATTAGAACATCCGTTGAATTATCATGTGAGGAATACACTACTTTTATCTATAATAAAAAATATATATTGTCAAATATCTTCTTTTGAATCTAAAAATAGTATTTGGAAGAAGTTTAAAATTACACATTTTAAAACTGCTAAAGCAATTGAAACCCAAAAAAGCAAAGATTCATGCAGATTATCAAGTTGTTGATTTTTGACTCGTTGAATTTGTTACAAAGATGCATCAGATATTTATTACAATAATAAATAGATTATAATATATTAGAGATAAATATCTTACAGATAATATATTATTTAAAAATATCATTGAAATCATTCCTAGAGAATGAGTGTCTAAAAGGGAAGATATAGATGATACTAATAGAATACAAATTTGACATTAAATGATATTATTGGAACTCTTAGATAGTATGATGGTAGACTAAAAATATATACAAATAAAATGAAAAATAATAATGGAGGAGTTTATATTTCATCAACATCAGATATTTCTAAAAAAGTCAAGTCTTTTGAGAAAGTTTCTAAACCTTTGAAGAAAAAGAAAGTTATATTTGAGACAAAAAGTAGTTCATTTGAAGAAATTCAGAATAAAATTGACCAGTTAGCTCAAAGGATGAAGAAATATTATTGGGAAAAAGGATTTTTTTATATGTATAGTAAGAATCACAAGGAAATAAGTGATAAGAAATTCTCTTATGAAGTAATATGTTATGAGTGTAATAAGGTAGGTTATATAACACCAGACTGTCCCAAGCTTAAGAAGAAAGAAAAGAAGGATAGAAATCTAGAAAGGAATTATAAGAAATTCTATAAACATAAGAATAAGAAAATTTTGAAAGTATAAGACACATGGAGCCCAATTTGAGCTGATATTTCATCAGATAATTCATCAGATGATGAAAGTCAAGATAAGAAAATATTGGTTTCTATGATGAGATTTCAAAGAATAATAATTGCTTCATGGCTAATGTAATTACTGATACCATAAATAATCTTACCTTAAATTCCAATTATCTTGAAATTTATAATGAGAATAATTCTACATATCTAGATGAGTAATATTATTTATCAAAATAAAAAAATTACTTAGTGTGGAATATGTATCAATATTTTCAAAACATTTATAAAAAAATTGTAATTTTTTTAAAAAACATGATATTATTGAGAACAAACATTCTAAAGAAAATTAAACAATATATACTATTACTAATGATATTTAAAATAATTAAAATAATTATAAAAATATAATTTATAGAAAAATAATCTTTCAAATGAGTTATATAATTTAAATCTCAGAAAATGTAATCTTTTAAAAAAATTATAAAAACATAATTCAAGTACAACTTCTACAACAGATAAAAATTTAATTGTGAAACTAAATTATAAAATATATAGTCTAAAAAATATTCTATCAAAGTTTATTACTAGTAAATAAAATTTTGATAATATTTAAAAATAGATAATACTTTAAAAGGATATATCTTGAATGGGTTATAAAAATAAAAAATCTATCTTTGAAACAACTATTTTGTTAAAAAAAGTGCCCAATTTTGTAAAAAATATCAAAGTGGTGGACATTAGAAGAATAATTATTCCTTAAATAAAGTATAATATTTAAGTTTTAATAAATTTTATGTTTCAAGAAAAATAACAACTACTAAATATATAAATGTTGGACAGATGTGGATTCCAAAAATATTATTTTCTTATAATATTGGACCTAAGTAGGTTTGGGTTCTGAAATACTAATATTTTTTATTTCAGGAAAATAAGAAGTGTAACAAAAATAATATTAGGTACATGGAGAGTGATTTTTCCATGTATATGAATGTGAAAATTTCTTTAAGAAATTATCCAAATTAAAGGTGAAAGAGTTACCTTTGGTGACAATTCCCAAGTATAAATTATTAGTATAGGTAGCATTGTTCTTTTTGGAAAATATTTATTTTGAATGTTCTATTTATTATATATACTAATAAAAAAACTTATTAGAATAAGTCAATTATGTGATGAGGGAAATATTGTAAACTTCAGGAATGATGAATGTACTATTCATATTTCAAAATATGAAATTATTCTTTCTACCAATCAGTATGAAAATGTTTATATGATTAACATAAAAGAAATTAGAAAACCAGATCTTCATTTAATTAGTGAAATGTAAGAATAATATTGGTTATGTATTGGAAGATTAGGATATTTAAACATTATAAATTTACCTAAACCATATAATAAAGTACAATATATAGATATACTAAAACTTAAGTTTTATTAAACTAATGTTTTTACCCTTATCAATTCAAAAAGAAACATAAGTCAAGTTTAAGATCTATTAGTGAAGTCTCAGATTCTGATTCTTTACAGTTAGTGCACATGGATTTAATTATTCCTAAAAAAGCTAAATTTATCAATGGAAAATATTATTTATATGTTTTATTTGATTATTACACTAGATATACATGGGTACATTTTCAAGAAAAGAAGTTCCCAGTTTATTTCTATTTGAAATATTCTGTAACTCGAGTTAAGAATGATAAAAAAATATACTTGAAAACTATTCATAGTTATCATGGTTGATAATTTTTATGTTTTGATTTTGAAACTTTTTCTAGTTAAAATGGTATAATACATAAATTTTTTAACACTAGGAAATCCACAAAAAAATCGTGTATTTGAAATAAGAAATATAATTTTTTAGAATATTACAAGAACCATATTGAGTGAATAATCAGTTTCTAAATATTTTTGGGCTGAAGTAGTTAGTACATCCTGCTATACTATAAATCAAATTTTAATAAGACCATTTATTAATAAAACTCTTTATGAGTTGTGGACTAAAATAATGCAAACAATTTATAACTTTAATGTTTTTTGATCTTATGCGTTCATTCTAAATACTAAAGATAATTTACATAAATTTGCACCAAAATACGAGGAAGTAATTTTTCTAGGATATTCTATATCCAGTAAGGCTTATAGAGTTTTAAATAAAAATAAAAGAACTTATGAGGAAATAATACATGTTAAATTTTATGAAAAAGATCCTTTTTTTCCAACAACCTCAATCCACAAATTCTGATGCTATTTCAACAACTATTTTTGAAATAATGTTGGAAAGTTCTTCTTATGAGAGAAAAAATAAAGAATATGTTTCTAAAGTTCTACCTTAAGAATAATTTCAAGATTTTGTTGAATAACCAAGTTTTAAAAATCTATGTATTATTTGATCTGTAGGAATCATCCTAGTGATATTGTCATTGGCGATGTAGATCAAGCTATTAGAACTAGAAGTTACTTATGAAATTAATTTAAACATTATGAATTTTAATCACAATTTCAACCAAAAACATCTGATGAAGCCCTATGTGACGAAGATTGGTTAAAATCTAAGAAATATAAACTCAATAAATTCAAAAGGAATCATGTTTAGACTTTGGTTGAATGACCTAAATATACTTATATAATTGGTTTAAAAAACATTTTCCAGAATAATTGTGATGAAAATGGAATTATATTAAGAAATGAAGATAGAATTTTTACAAAGGTTTATAATCAACAAGAGGTCATATACTATGAAGAAAAATATGCTTCATTATCTATACATGAAGCTGTTCATATTTTTCTAGAATGTGAAAATTTTATTAATTTCAAACATTTTCAAATAGATGTGAAGTGTGATTTTATTAACTAGATATGTATAAGAGTAAGTTTGTGTTGAGCAAACCTAATGTTTTGATAAAAAAATATCTAAATTAGGTTTATAGACTTAATATGTAATTTTAATGGTCTCAAAAATCCCCTAGAGCCTAATTTGATAGATTAATTGGATTCTTGTTATATTTTTTTTGTGAAAGGTTCTACAGATTAAAATTTTTTTATTAAAAAAACTCCTAAGAATACCATCGTTGTTCAAATTTACGTATGAAATTATATTTTTTTAACTGAAAAATATATTATAGATTCTTTTATGGATATTATCATATCTGGGTTTGAAATGATCATGATGGGTGTACTTACTTATTATCTTACTTTTTAAATTTGATAAAAACCAGAAGGAACTTTTATATCACAACATAAGTATATAAAATATCTTCTTAAGAAATTTGGATATGAAAGAACTAAAATTAGTAGTACTCCCATTGGAACCACAAATACATTTCATAATGATGAATCTATAAAACCAATTGATCAAAATATTTTTAGAATAATGATTAGAAGTTCACTTTACTTAACAACTAGTCATCTATATTCAATGTTTTATATATTCTTATGTGATAGATAACAAGAAAATCCAAACGAGTCCCATATTAAGCCAGTAAAAAAAATATTTCATTATTTTAAGGGAACTATGGATTTAGGTTTCTTTATTCTTTTGAAAATTATTTTTAACAGAATTTTTTTTAGATTCTAACAGTTGTTGATGTAAATTTAATAGATAAATTACATCTAAAAATTATCATTTCTTAGGAGAATCCTTAGTTTCTCAGCCTTCTAGGAAACAAAACCCAGAATCCCATTCAACAGCTAAAGCTGAATTTGTTCTAGATAGAAGTTTTTGTGGTCAAGTATTGTGGATGAAACATATACTCACTGAATTTTGATTGAGTTTTAGTAAAAATTCAATTTTTTATGATAACACAAGTTCTATTTCATTAAGTAAAAAATCCCACACATCATTCATGAGAAAATCACATAGATATAATACCCAATTTCTTTCAGGATCAAAAAAAGGATTTAACTTTTTATTATTTATCAGAAGGAAAGAAAAACTGGATGATATTTTTACTAAACCTTTCGATTCTAAAATATTTTATTATATTAAACATAAGCTAGAAATGATCAATATTAACCTATTATTCATATACACTTACTTTTTTACCAATATTCTTAAATTAATGATTTTATTCAAATGGGGGTACATATGTCTTAGTTTTAATAAAAACTTTAGTTTTTCTAAAAAAATATTTTTCTTCTAAAATCTTAGGTTTTCTTAAAAAATTTAGTTTATCTATATTTTTTCAATTTTTTTTAGTTTGTCTAATTTTTTTTGTTTTCCTAAAAATTAGAAAAATAGTTCCCAAACACACTTTATCATCAAAAGTTACATTTTTAATCCAAGAGGTAATATCTAATCTTTAGTCTTTAATATCACATGTTTTATTTTTTTTGTTCATAATTTTTTCATTATAATAGTTTTTGAAAAAAAATTATGACAAGACTTTTATCTGATAAATGTTAAAAGAAACATTAATACTTCAGAATACATATTTAAATATTTCAAGAATAAATTTTGATAATTTGATCAAATTTTTATTTTAATATGATATGTTAAATATATGCATGTTTAATAAACCCCATGATCCTATAAATATGAATGATTTTCACCACACCCCACATTGAATATTCAAGCTATTGGAAACCCTCATCTCTCAAATTCATAGTGTCTAATCTTTTAGCGTTTGTCTGATCAGATTTTTTTAATCCAATAAAAATTTCTTAATCTTATTAAATTTTCACAAAATGGTATTTATTGAAGATATTGAAAATTGATAAATGGTGGAAGAAATATTTATATTATTTTCTTTAAACTATTAATAAAAAAACCAAACACTTGAATGAATATATGTAACACATTGAGTTTTTTTGAACCATTTTTTAATACACTAATTTTATTTGAAACCTTATGTTGTAGGATACATAGAGACAAAATTTTGTTATATGCTACACCAAGATAAGCTTTTTCTATACAGAACACTGACACATCTTGCATTAGACACAACACTATGTTTCTACAAAACAACATTTTATAATTATAATTATTTAAACGAGATAGTTATAACCTAGCCATCAAACATAGTAATGTGAATAATAATAACTAATTTTTAAATTTTATTTATAATGGTATTATATAAATAATATATATTTATAATAAAACATATTATTTTTTGTAAAATACTTATATGTTTAAAAACACCATTCTCTTAATGGATTTATTTTTATGTCCTTCTATGAACAATAAAATAATTAATTTTAGACACTTAGAAATATAATTTTATAAAATAAATATTATTTTTAATTTATAAATCCATAAATATATTAGGTTGAATTTATAGGTTTTTCTGAAAAACATCTTTTTTAGATGAATAGTGAAAAATAATGAATTTTAATTCAAAACTACTTTTTCATCGCATTTATTTATATAGTTAAATTATATTTTAATTTTGTTTTAAATTATAATTAGATAAAATTTACCAAAAAAATGAAATTTAATTCATTAGAACTAATTTCACATTGAAATTGGATATAAAATCGTTTTTAACTTTTAAACATTTTTGCTAAGAAACCCGTTGTCGCGACATGTCTATTAGATTGTTTTAAAATTAAAATTTTACCCTTATGTGTTTATAATTTGGAAAATGGATTCAATATTTAGAATCACAATAATTTATAATTTATAATAAGGTCAACTTAGTTTTTGATTGAAAAATATTAGTGAAAGTAATTCAAATTAATTACAGTGACTAAGGTAAAAAAAGATTACTTAATGGTTAAATTTTAATATTAAGAGGTAAAATGACCTAGAAACATGTATTAAATACATGGTATTGAAAGTATTCAAAAAATTACCCCATATTATATAATTTTATCAATTAATAGTTTCCCATTATGTAAGGGAGACATCTCAATAGTGTTTACCATTTTATATTTACAAGAACGTAGCTCCTCCTCCCTTATAAATGGGTACTCACTCCTCCCACTTCATCACACATCTCAAGAATTTTGGATCAGAAAAAATATTATAAAATATCCTTAAAAAATCTCCCCTTTTCTTCTTGAAGCCTCCATTTGGGAATAAATCCAATCAAGTATTCCATTTGGTGCAAACCAACATAAGTTACCTAAAAAAGAGGTAACATCCTTCTTCAAGCTCCATTGTTTTATTATAATTATCCACCACATCAATTATTATTATTACATGAAAAAATAATATAATAATTATCATAAATATACTAATATTTTATAGGTTAATTTTTCTACATAAAATAAAAAACACTTCCATCAAATGGGTAACAGAATTACCATTATTTTGTATGGTGAAATACCACCTGGCGAAATAATGTTGTTCATTTTTTATTTTCCACCTTTCATAGTTGGTAATTATGATGGAATTTATTTATATGATATATATTATATTTATTATTAACTTATTATTATTTAGTTTTTATATAAAACATACCTTTATGTTTTCTATATTGTGGATATATGATAACTTTGTTTGTGGAAGTGTGGACTACGACCTCCTTAAAGTGATGTGATTTGATAATACTTTACATAGAATGTATTAAGGATAGTTTTAGTAAACGTATATGATATATATGATATAATAATGATACTACAATTATATTATATTCATATATACATATATTCCATTTTCTTACTTTCTTTCAATACGACTATAAAATAGAAATGGCGTTCATGTGTATATATGACCTAGCGTCTCCATGAATGTTGTATTACATTTATTAATTATATATTTTATAGATTATTATAAAAACATATATAATAAATATTTATGATATATATATCATGGTTTACATTCTTTATATCATGATAAAATTATAAGGATAAAAGATATAACAAATCAAAGAACATGTGAAAAATAAAGCGATAATTACCTGAAACGTAACTTTAACATGGAAGAGTTAACAAATGGGTAATAAAAGAAAATAATAAAATTAAATATCATATGAAATAATTGAATATGGTTATATTAAATATTTATATTAAAATTATACTTATTATATAGGTGGTTTTTATGAGTATGAAGAGAGTCAAGACATAAGGTAAGGGGATTTCGAGTCTCACTTTTGTTTCTATGAGACGTTTTCTTTATTCACCATCAATTAATTTGTGTGGTGTATATAATTCCCATGAATATATTTTATTATTATTATGCTTAAATTTATGGGTATTTACATATCCCTTTTATAATCCCTCTTTAATAGGGTTTTATTGTTCAAAAGTTATGAAATTGGTAAGATAGTTTTGTCTCAATTTTCTTTTTTTGAGACACCATCCAACGTTACTTTTTTTATTTTGAAAAAGAACTTTTAAGGGGGTAGTGAGAACCCTCACAACATTAAACACCAAAAGAGACAACATATTTGTTGAAGAAAAATTTAAGCCGATTGGAATTAATTTCCCAAAACAAAATCCATGGAATAGAATTTACCTGGGAGTCAGGGTAGTCCTTCAAAAAGCCTGCATACTAAAGATACATGATATCCCAAGATTTCGTGATTTCCTCCATGTCAATATTTCCCATATTGAGGACTCTGACCAGAATACAAGCCTGCCTATCAATCCACTCGCCTTGTTCCTTAGTAGTGATCACACGAATCAGTCTTCCTGTCTTCTTCAATGATTTCATATCCATATCATCCTCTCCCATTTCTTCATCTAAATGAAAAAGCAGATCCATGTGTTCCAGTATTAATGATATATGTTGCTGAGGATCTCCTGTAGAGCTTGTCTCACGTTGTTGTCCAGGATCCCTCGTCTTCGTCGAGGGAATGTCAAGGACTCTAGCCTCACCACCTGCAGACACCGGGTCTCTATTTGTGATGACCCCTACATCCTATATGCTCACAATGCTAGGATAATTTGGAAGCTTCTTTCTCTTACTTAAAGACCTCGTGATAGGAGGACTAGGTAGGTTAGAATACTCCTTCCTACATCACCCCCTCTGGTTGGTAGTGATAAAGCCATCAGAATCCGTAGTAATGAACTTGCCCTTCCGTGAGGATGATCTTAGATATTACTCTGCAATGGTCACTTCCTTGGGCTCCACGGGGGAATCCAGAACATCATCTATCTCCTCTTGGAATGAAGCCACATCTAAGTGGTCCTCTTTATGTGAAGCCTCATTCTTTTTTAGATCCCCATTATCTTGGCAAACATCATCACCCAACACTGCATACCGATTTTGTAGGTCCATGTTTGATCTCCCAGCTGTAATCGTCTCCGCATAAGAAAGGGTCACCTGTATGGCCTGCCTTGGCACCTCAGAGGCTCCTGCCAGTTGATAGCCTCTTCCCATATATTGAAATTACATTGAGGAGTCCTTCAAAGCCAGCCACTAGGAGTGCCCGCTGGATTCTTGGACCTCACCAGGTCCCTCAAACCCCTCTGTAACATTGGATGCATTAATTGGAACCATCTGAAATGCATATTCCTCTAGGTGATCTCTTTCACTCCATCATTGCTACCTCCAGTAGAGTCTCCTTCCATAAACAGGTGCATGTGTTTTCCTATCTCATTGCTACATCCTGAAGCTTCTTTATCCAGGAGTTACATCTCATTAGAACCCACATAGAATGGGATTCCTTTTCTCACCCTTGACCCTGGAATCACACCCCCAAGTATCTCTTTAATCTGTCAACATCCAAGGAAACATTCAGGTTTGGAGGGGGGGCCACTTGGTTCCTCATGGAACCCGGTGCTGTAAGACCAGACCTGAGTCCTGGAATCTCCATCTCCTGGTGCTTGCCACGATCGGGACCACTATTGGTGCACTCTAGTGAAAATCCCAAATATTTCCCACTACTTTCACCCATACACAATCCCTTTCCATTGTCGCTTGCATCTGCAGCCTGCCTAGGATCCATCCTCCCACGTCTCCAGGATACCCCATGATGGCCCAACTTCTTACAGGAGTTATAGGAGTCAAACCAAGTTTCATAAACTATAGGTTGTTTTTACTGAAACTCTCCCTCCACTGTAATCCACATAAACTCACTTGGAATATTTGAAACATCAATTTCCACACAAATACGGGCACAGACCGGGTGGCAGAGCGCCCTGGTTCTTGAATCAACACATAGAAATATTACCACTAGATTACCTAGCATTCTTAAAATTGCGGGGTTTTGAAATGGTAGAGGTAGGGTTTAGAAAACTAACCCATACCACTGATGTAGGGAAGTCACGAAGCATGTGGAAACCATATGACCAACGAAAGAGGTAAAAACTGAGACCATTGTAGCTTTGTGGGGCGCTGGACCAGGCTTTAATCAGATCCTCCTCAGTGGCGAATCAAATCCAAATATGCCTGGAATCGAGCAGACCCATTGTTTCTCTATCCTGTAGACCCCACAACCCAAAAATATACCTGTAAAATGAATCCACCGAGGGACGCCACTGTTTGAATCACGCAATCAGGGAGAGAATCAGCAGACCCGAAGCCTCGTTGAACTCCGAGGTTGAGATTGAAAGATTCGGAAGGCCATTTATCACATCCAGAACATTAGGAAAGAGAGAAATCTTAGGGAAGGAGGGAAGAGAGGCAGGGTTCAAGAAGGGAGAAAAGGGTGGAGCCAATCCTGAGACGGAAGCCATAGGTCCCTCCCCCAGTAGGGGAGGAGGGACTAGGGAGGGAGTCACCGCCTCTTTTTGAGACACATGTTTTGTTATAAAACTATTTTATTTTAAAAGGTGTATATAATTATATCATGAATATCGTTCTTTTGATGAAATTTTAGGATTTATTTAATTTCATTTTCTTACATGGGGAGTATGATTCAAAGTTACCAATCAACAAGAGTCTATTGAAACAATCTCATCATTTATCAGGATTGTTTATGATTATGATTCAATTGATGAAATATTATAAAAATTTTCTGAATAACTCTTATGAATTACTTTATACTATAGAAATTAATGATATATTCATCTATTGGTACCGTTTTACCACTCTTGGTTACCTAAGACAATAAATAAAGACTATTTAATAAAATTTGATCTCATTTATCTTTTCAGTTGGAAATATGTTTATTTCAAAATAAATCTTAAAAAAAATGTTTTTCAAAAATGTTTTTAAAATTATCTCTAAATATCATTTCTAAGGAAAAATTATTTCAAAAATATTTTATAAAATTTAAAAGATATTTTCAAAGAAAAAGGTTTTCAACATGTTTTCATGTTTCCTTAATATGTTTTTAAAGAAAAAGGTTTTCAAAAGGATTTATGTTTTAAAAACAATTCTTCAATGACTAATGGATGTTTTCCTTAATAAATGGATTTAAAGGATCTTTCCAAATTATTTTTCCATCTGAGATAACATCCATTGGTGGTACTCATTCCATTCTAGGGAAATGGTCAAATGGTTCCATTCATATTCTTCTCATGAATGGTTTTTGTATTGATGACATAAGGTTTATAAAACCCGTTTGTCTCTCACATGTTATATATTTATAAAACTTGTTTCCCTTACATGGGTTATATGATTATGAAACCCTCTTCTTTTCATAGGTTATTATTTTATGAAATTATTAAGAAACTTGCCTCTTTTCCATAGGTTATGATATGATTACATGTTTATAATAACCATTTCATTTAATGGGTTATGATATGATTGTTTATAATCTTATGAAAAATGTATGTATGATTTAATTTTGAGATGAGTGGGACCTATATCTATATATAATGCATTGGGTATGAATTTATATCTAATGAGATATACTTTTCTGGAATGGGGAGTGAAATTTGTTCAGTAAATGGCTTGTCTGCTAAAATGGTATTAGGAGTGAAAAATGACTACTAAGAAGGGAATGTGAGTAACCATGACTTCCAAGATGGTATGGGGAGAGAACCCCTACAACTAAGATGTCCATGGAAATAATTCCTTAACTTTTTTGGAAGTCATAGTATATGCTTATGTGTCGACCAAAATTCCATGTCTTATACCTATGTTATGATTTCATGGATTATGTTCATTATTTCCTTATGATTCATGTCTTATGAACTACTAATATTTATTTCATGAATTCAGTTTATGTTATTTGATATGAAGGGTATGATATTATATTTTCATTATCATGTTCTCATACCCTTATGATCATGATTATATTTACTTGTCTCCCTTGTTTACCCTTGTTGAGATTATGAGATCACCCATTTTTATGTTTCCTTTCCCCAAGTTTATGCATTTATGTATTATATTTTATGTATATAAGAAGGTTGACAGTCAAGAAGAAGCTAACAGAAGATAATTTAGATCACTTACATACCGGTTTTTATGTTTCCATGTTTCCAAAGGCACTATACTAGTATGGTCTTTGGGAATCTATTTGTGTAATGTATTAAGTATTCTCCTCCAAATTAAATTTTTTATTTCAAAAACTTTTAAGGGGGAAGTGTGAACCCTCACATTTAAAGTAGATCAAACATCAAAAGAGACTATTGAATTATTGAAAACAAGACGAAGAAGGTTGGTATCACATTCCATAAATAGTTTCCAGGGAAAGAAATTTACCTGGGTATTTGGACCGTCCTTCAGAATATCTTCAAGATAATTTTCTAGATGATTCTAAGATTGAATGTACTTCTATTTTCTAATATTTTCCATATTGAAACCTCTAACAAGAATACGGTATTTCTTGTGAATCTAACTAGATTTCTCCCTGATAACTTCCACATGGATAAGTCTTTCCATTATTTGATCAATATCTTCCCTCATCGCCTTAATCACCAAAACAACCTCCTTCATTTCTTCACTGGAGTTCATGAGTAGATCCATATTATTATCCAAATCTGAGGACTTTAGACACTGCAGACCTTCAGGAGACCCTGACTCCCATTTCTTACCAGGGAGAGGCCATCCTCCCTCACCAGCATCACTTCCTCGGGTTGCAGATGCATCTCCCCTTGTTGGTACTCTATCATCATGACTGTATCCCCTTTGGGGATCATTAAATCTATAGAGGTACCTTTTCCCTTAAAGTACTCTTTGGATATCTCTTGATACTTGGTGTCTCCCACTAGCTGGACCTCCTTACCTACCACCATATGGATCTCATGAACCTTGGTAATTCCATATTTTTTGGCCGAACGAGTATTCATCAGCCTAGGAATATAGGATTAGTCTTTGCGACCCATTGGTTTCTACTTTTTAGAAACAATACATCTTCACAAGTCCCTGTTCTCTTTGTTTCATTTCTTCTTTATTTTAATGTGAAAGCCTAAACAAGCCCCACCTAAAACATTTTAAAACGTGGGTTGTACATCTCCATCAAACTTGGTTTCAGATGGGAAAATGGAGTTACCGTCACTCCCTCCATCATTACTCAAGTATTCAAATTGTTTTTTTTTAATTTGAGACATGCCAAGGTCCTATTTGAATTGGTTCCCTATCCAAAATTCAGCTTCCTGATTACACCATGTGATGTCTGCTCCCACTTTTAGGCATCTATAGACTTATTATTTCCAATCAGAGGAATTACCCTCTTAGATATGTTTCTACTTCCAGCACACACAACTATAACATAGGTGAAAGGATTTTGGACTGCCTTTCCATTAGACTTTGGATCATCAACACCAATAGAGTCCACCAGAGCTTGAGGATCAACCTTGTGTATTTCCAACTTAACTATAACTATTACACTAGCTTGTTCACCACCTTCCATTGAAGTGTATCTATGAGGATTCTCTAGGTCCCTATGAAGCCTGTTAAAGATTCCAGATACACTTGGTTCATGAGGTAAAACCCTATGTGTTTTTTGATTCACTGCTCATCCCAAACAAAAATTAGCATCAGCCTTGCCTGTACCTTGACCAGGTCCTTCAGAGCCTTAAACAGACCCATCACCGAACAAAATCAGGCACTTTCCATCATCACCAAGTGAACCACCTGAGACCCCAGTCATGTGAACCTCAAAATCAGCTACCTATTCCCCCCCCCCTTCACCTGCTTAACACCAAGACATACCCCAAAGTTTTGCAGGATAAATGTTTTCACAACAGGATTCAAAAATTACTGACAGCTTATATATGAATTCTTCACCAACAACAATCCATAAGGATTCTATTGGTACCTTAGATACATAAACTTCGACAGAAACCCTCAGTGAAATCAGATGGATCAACTCCAGAGTTCTACTTTCAGTGGAGAGAAAAATCCCAACCAAATTTCTAACCATACGAAGAGTTGAGGGTTTTTGAAATGGGAGAGGGAGTTCCAGAAATATCACCCAAATCACCAGCGTTGGAGAGTCTCATTTCATATGACAATCATATGACCATTTGAAGAGGAGGAAGTGAGCACCATCACATGAGCGGGGCACACTCAACATGGAAATAACCAGGCCTTCATCAGTGAAAAACCTAATCATTATATTCCTGGAGTCACGAATACCCACTGTAGCATGCTCCTGAAAACCCCATGTTTTAAAAATAAAGAGATCGAAGAAATCCATAGATGTATGGCATCAATTAAAATGTGTAGTCAAGGTGAGGTGTAACAGAGAGGTCACATCAGTGAATTCCAATGTTAATATCAGAAGCTGGGGAAGAAATTTAAAGCATTCAGGAACTTTCGAGCTGATTGAAATATGAGGAAAGGAAGGAATGAAACCAGGGTTCGATAAAGGGACAAATTGAGGAGACTGAGCGTCTAAGAGGGATGATAGAAGACCCTCCCCCTTTGAGGTGGGAGGGGATGGAGCGAGCCTCATCACTGCCTAGGGTTCCCAAGGTCCCTGATTCAATACTCTTACACCTATATTAAGTATTCTGAAAAATTAATGTAATTTCAATGTATGGAATGAGAGGGTCACTATAGTTGGTATCAGAGAAATATATTAGTTAAACATTGGAAAATATGATGAGAAAACCATAGTGACAACCCTAAGTACATGTATAAGGATAAGTCTAAGGATAAAAAAATGTATAATAAAATGGCCTAGAATTTTGGTAAAGGATAGAGTGAGTGGTTTCCTAGTAATATATCTCTTTTTGGATACTACAAGGGGATGTTTCCCTAGAACATATGTACATAGGGGTAATAACTCTGACAAGGTACATTGGGCTTGACTTGAGCGTAACCTAGAACACGTCAACAGAACGTTTCACACACTTGGTTTGATAGTATTGGTAGATATGCTTTGTAAATTCACAAACTCTTCAAAAACCATCATGAATTATTTAAATATAAGTTTTCTATAAATAACCTAGCATAAACCTAAGGTGTCATATATTAAAGATAGTTTCCTAATTTAGACATCCTATAAGTTATTTTTCATGATTATTTGTTTCCGCACTATGATAATTGTTTCTTAATATAAGATTTCTGGATTTATTCAATTGATTTAACCCAAAGGTTATTCATTAATTATGACTCCAACAAAAAATGAAATGATTTTCCTCTAGAGAAACTGAATGCTA
Organism: Viscum album; assembly: GCA_963277665.1. Taxonomy (NCBI): domain Eukaryota; kingdom Viridiplantae; phylum Streptophyta; class Magnoliopsida; order Santalales; family Viscaceae; genus Viscum; species Viscum album. Next base: position 123,322,843 of record OY728146.1, on the reverse strand, counting down.
TGGGAGAAAGAGTAGAAAATCTCATTTCTATGCTCACCAAAATCTCTCAAGCTATGAATCAATGTGGAATTCCAAATGGAAAAGCAGAGAACATAATTCTATTGAGTCCTTTACAAGGCAATCCCACCATATTTTAGTGGGTTTTTTATCTACTTATTGTTAAAAAATGTATCATTAATATTGAAAATATATTATTTTTTCTCTAGTGTTTAGAGCTTAAAAAATTCATTCTAGTTTTTTATCAGTTAGAAGGAGAAGACAAATAGTGGCAGACTCTAATCAAGATTATGAGGTAGTAAGATGAAATTGAATCCATGGATTGGGATAAGTTCAAGATATAATTTTTCAATAAGTAATTTCCTTGTATTATTCATACAAATATGGATAAAGAAATCATTGAATTAAAAAAATAGATAATGGATATGTTTGAACCTATATGTCTAATTTCACAAGACTTTTAAGGTATGATTTAAGAATTATCATCCAAAATGAAAGTAAAGTTGATAGGTTCTTTAGTGGCTTAAAGACAAGTATGAGAAGGTAACTGAACCTAAGAGACATTTTTATCTACAAATAGATTGTGCATTTTTCAATAAATGTTTAAATGGATGTTGGAGTCACATATCAATCTCATGTTTTTGAAAAGAGAATGAATATTGAGGTCAATGGAGAGTCTAAAAACCATGAAGAAAAGAAGGCGAGATTTTATTTATGCTCTAAGTGTGGGAAGAAGCCTGTAAGAAAGTGACTTAATGGGTCTAATAAATGTTTTATGTGGGGAAGGGAAGTCTGTGAAGCATTTGATTGATGAAGTGATGGGAAGAAGTTAGCTAATAGTCTGAATGGAGATAAAGTGGCACAAAATGCACCACCCATGCTTCAATGCTACAAGTCTATGGAGAATGGGAATTATTCTGACTAGTGCCCAAACCCAACAGCTAGTGATGATGATCGACATCAGCAACCTATTAAGACAAGGGACATTGTGAAATATCATGAAATCACTATTTCTAATGAGGGTTGTGATAACGATGTGGTGAAAGGTACAATTACCATCAAATCTAGAATTTATAATGTCTTATTTGATTTGGGATCTACCCACTCTTTCATATCTAAAGAATTTTCTAAATCTGTTAAGATTCCACAAAAGAGATTAGATGTGAAATTAGTAGTGAAAACCTAATGGTATAATGATTTCATCTCAAGTCTATTATTCATCTCTGATTGATATTTGTGGGAATGTGCTTCCTGAAAATCTTGTAATTATTTATTTATTTGAATTTTATGTCATCTTAGGCATGGATTGGATTTCTATACATAAATAGAACATAAATTATCTAGTAATGTATGTAATGTTTTATATTTCAGACCATCCTATAATAATCTATCAATTTGACAATAAGTATAAACTTCTTATGGATATTACATCAAGTGTATGGGTCATAATTACCATTCATAAGGGCTATTTATCTCAAATGTTTAGGGAGAAAACTGACATCGATGATTGCCTATTCTTTGGGATTTTTGGATGTCTTTCTAGAAGTGTTTCCTATTTTTTCACCAAAAAATGAAGTTGAGTTCTTAATAGAACTCATACCTTGTTCCATAACAATTTTAAATACTCCATATAGAACGACCCTAATTGAGTTGTAGGAATTGGAGATGTAAATCCAATAAAAAATCGATAAGGGATTCATTCATCCAAGTGTGTCACCTTTGGGTTCACCTATTTTTTTGAGAAACAAAGATAAATCAATGTTACTCTGTATTGATTATAAGAATTTTAACCAGATCACTATCAAGAACAAGTATCGTATTCCCCATATTGATGACTTGTTTGATTAAATATGTGGTGCTCAATACTTTTCTTAGGATGACCTTGATTCTGGATATCATCAATTAAGGGTAAATAAAGAGGACACACCCAAGATGACATTCCATATAAGGCATGGATAGTATGAATACACAATGATAAATTTTGTTCTTACTAATTCCCCTAATATCTTCATGGATTTGATGAATAGAGCCTTTAGAGATTACCTCAATAAGTTTGTGTTAGTCTTTATAGATGATAATATTATGTATTCAAATAGAAAGGAAGAGAATCAACACCACTTAAGAATTTTACTAAAAACCCTAAGAAATGAGAAACTACATGAAAATTTTTAAAAGTGTAAATTTTGGATGAAAAATGATTCGTATTTGGGTCATATAATCTAAAAAGAAGGAATTGTAGTAGATCCATTAATGAAGGAAGCTATTTAATGATGGATTAGACCAACCATGGTGACTAAGATCCATACATTTATTGGTTTAACTGGATATTATAGATGTTTTGTGGTGAAATTATCTTGAATATCAAATCATTTGGCTAAATTAACTTAGAAGGGTGAAAAGTTCCTTAGAATAAATGAATGTGTGTAAAATTTCAAAGAATTGTAGAGAAGTTTCATCAGAACACCTGTGTTTACATTAACTTGAAGTAGAGAAGGGTTTGTAATATATAGTGATTCATAAAATAAGGTATTGATATGTTTTCTTATGCAGAATAACATAGTTATCGCTTATGCCTCATGATAGTTGAATATTCATGAGAAAAATTACCCAACTCATGACTTGGAGTTAGTTATGGTAGTTTTTTCATTAAAGATATGGATGAATTATATTTATAGAGAAAAATTTTATATATTTACTGATCATAAAAGTCTTAAAAATATATTCACATAGAAGTAGTTAAACATGAACCAGAGAATATGGTTAGAAATGATAAAGGATTATGGATTCCCAATGCATTACCACCATAGGAAAGTGAACAAGGTGGTCGATGATTAGTGTCGAGAGGATCATGATATCTTATCCATTACAAGAATAAAAAAAGCTTTAATATTTCTAGATTTGCAAATGGTGGATCTAGAAATCCTAAATAAAGTAGAAAATTATTATCTTGATCAATTTAATGTTCAATTGTCTATCCATGTAATGATTAAAGAGGCACATAGGGAAAACATAGAGATGTAAAAGATGGTATGAAATGTTCTAGAGTTTAACCTTGATTCGGATGGAATGATAAGGTTTAGGAACTTGGTATGCTTTGCTTTTATACGAGATCTAAAGAAGGATCTATTAGAGGAATCTCATAGTTCTTCATTCCCTATTCATCTTATATATAATAATATGTATTTATATTTTAAGGAATAATTCTTGTGGGATGTCATAATGAGATATATCATAGAGTTTGTATCTCGGTTATTGGTATGATAACATGTTAACAATGAAATACAAACTTCTAATGGGATGTTGCATCCTTAACCCACACCAGAATGGAAATTGGAGAACATCACTATGGATTTTCTCATTAGACTCCCCAAAAATTATAAAGGGAATAATGCTATATGGGTGGTACTTGTTCACCTTACTAAGTCATCACACTTTATATATATTAGAGATGACTTCCCTTTGGATCATCTTTCCAATATATACATTAAGGAAGTGGTAAGGTTGCTTGGAGTGCCACATTCTATTATATAAAATTAGGATTATAGGTCTATCTAAATGTTTTGGTGAATTCTTTAGTAAGAAATTTATAAAGAATTTAGTTTCAGAACTAATGATCATCCTTATATGGATGATTAGTCTAAAGGAACAACTCAAACCATAGGGGATATGTTGAAATATTATTCTATTGATTTAAAATGTAGTTGTAATCAAAACCTTCCTCTACTTGAGTTTTCCTACAACAATAACATTCACTCAATCATTCAGATTGATCCTTATGAATCCCATTATGGTTATAAATGTAATGATACAACGTGTTGGGATAATGTTGGATAAATAATGTTAACCAGACATATGATAGTTAAAGAAATGATCGAGAAGGTTAGAACCATTCATAAACATACCAAGGTAGCTCAAAGTCAGAAAAAAGTATACTGATATCCATTGGTGTGACCTAGAATTTGAAGTTGTAGATAAGTTGATTCTATGAATCTCTCCATTGAAGAAGTTAATGAGATTTAAGAAGAAAGGGAAACTGAGCCCTCAGTATATCGGTTCCTTTGAGATTATTGATTATATCAGGATGGTATCCTATCATATAGAACTTCCTCTAAATATCTCTCAAGTCCATGATTTGTTCCATGCATCTCTCATAAGGAAGTGTATACTTGAACCTTTATGAATATTGTACTCATAAGTCATACTATTGAAGTAGGACCTTTCTTATGAGGAACAACCAGTTGAAATTCTGGACCATATAGAAAAAGTTCTGTGAAACCAGACCAATTTATTTGTCAAAGTTTTCAAGAGAAATCACATATTAGATGAAGATACATGGGAACTTAAGGATATTATAAGACATAAATATCCTCAGTTGTTTGAATCAAAATTATGAATTTTGAGTGAAAAAATTCATTTTAAGGGTGGTATAATGTAACACCCTATGTTTTTTATAAATATTTTTTGAAAAAATTAATTTTATTTGAAGCCTTGTGTTTCACGCTACACAAATTAAAACTTTTTTTATATTCTTCACCAAGATAATATTTCATTATACGCAACACCAACTTGGCTTGTGTTACACACAACATTGAGTTTCTAAGAAACACCACATTATTATTATTATTACTTTAACGAAATAGTTATAGACTAGTCGTTAAAATTAGTAATGTGAATAGTAATAAATAATTTTTAAATTTTATTTATAATGGTATTTTATATATTGAATATATTGATAATAAAACATATAATTTTTTGTAAAGTCCCTATATAATTTAAAATACTATTTTTTTAAAGGAAATGTTATTATGTCTTTATGTGAATAATAATAAAATTAATTTTAGAAACCTTTCGAAATTACATTTGATAAAATAAAATTAATTTTTAAATTAATAATTTTAAAATTATATTAGGGTTAATTTTTAGGAGTTTCTAAAAAGATTAATTTTTTTGATGAATATGGAAAAATACTGAATTTTAATTAAAAACTGATTTTTTCATCTAATTTATTTAAATATTTAAATTATATTTTAATTTAGTTTTAAATTATAATGAGATACATGTTACACAAACTAATCCAATTTAGGTCATTTGAATCAATTTCACATTGAAATTGGATATAAAATCTTTCCAAACTTTTAAACATTTTTGCTAAAAACCCACTGCCGCGACACATCTGTGAGATTATTTTTAAATTAATTTATTCCAATTATATGTTTATAATTTAGAAAAATGGATTAAATATTTGGAATAAAAATAATTTATAATTTCTGATATCATCAAATTAGTTTTTGAGCCAAAATATTAATTAAAGTAATTAAAAGTAATTATAGTAATTATGGTAAAAACAATAATACTTAATAGTTAAACTTCAACCATGAAAGGTCAGATGAACTAGAAACATGTACAAAATCCTTTTGATGGAATAATTTCAATGAATTTCCCTATTGGATCTAATTTTATAAATTATTTTATTCCCATTATATAAGGGAGACCTCTCAATAGTGTTTACCTTTTTATATTTAAAAGAATGACACTCCTCTTCCCTTATAAAAGGGAACTGACCCCTCCCACTTCCTCACACATATCAATCCATTTGGGTTGTAAATATTCTTCTCCAATATCCTCCGAAAATCCCTCCTTTACTTATTTAATTCTCCCTTTATAGAGAAATCCAACCAAGGATTCCCTTTTTTGAAAACTAAAAGGATTTACCCAAAGAAGAGGCAATATCCTTCCTCAAATGTCCTTTCTTTTATTATATTTATCAAACAACTAAATTATTCTTATTACATGAACACATAATATCCTAAGTATCCTGAATATACTTATATGTTGTTATGTTAAGTTTTCTACCTTCACTTATGCACACTTACATCAAATAGGTAACGAACTTACCATTCTTGTGTATTGAGAACTACCACCTCACAAAATAATGTTGTTTGTTTTTCCTTTACCACCTTTCATGGTTGGGAATTATGAAGAACACTATATTTTTATATGATATATATTATATTTATGATTAAATTATTCTTCTTTAACTGTTATATATAACATACATTAATTCTTTCCATATTTTGTATATACGATAACTTCATTTGTGGAAGTGTGGACTACCGCCTCCTCAAAGCGATGTGATTCATTCACAATTTACATGGAATGCATTAAGGATGAGTTTAGTGAAATTATATTATCTATATAAAATATTAATTATCTTATAATTATATTATATAAATATAAATATATATATATGTCATCTAATTTTTCTCTTTCAATATGAAAATAAAATGGAAACGACATTCATGCGTACGTACAACCTACGGTCTCCATGACAAGTGTAATCCATTTCATATTTCTATATTGTATAGATTATTATAAAGACATATATAATAAATATATATGATATTTATATCATGGTTTACATTTTTGAGATCATGATATAAGTATAATTACCAAAGATATAACAAATCAAAGAACACGTGAAAAGTAAAGCGATTATTACCCAAAACATAACATTAACATGGAAGAGTTAAAAAGTGGGTAATAAAAAAACATAATAAAATAATACATGGTCTGATATAATAGAATATATTTATGTAATATATTTATAATAATATTATACTTATTATATAGGAGGTTTTTATGAGTACAAAGAGATTCAAGACAATAGGTAAGGGGATTTCTTGTCTCACTTTTATTTTAGTGAGATTTATGATTTATTCACCATTCATTTCATTTTGTGTTGATTATTATTCCAAAGAATGTATTATATGATTACAATAATTAAATTTATGTTCATTTACATATCAATTTTATTATTTCTCTTTTATAGGGTTTTATTATTCAAAAGATACCAAATTAGTAAGATAGTTTTGTATTAATTTCCCTTCTTTGAGTCACATGTTATGTTATACACCTATTTTCTTTTATGAGGTGTATATATGGCCATTTTAATTGTTATATCAAGAATATATGGATTTTAATGATATTTTAAACTTCATTTTATTTATTTTTATTAATAGGGAGTATGATTAGAAGCTACCAAGTGGTAAGAGTCTATTTAAATGATATTATACTTTTTTGGGATTGCTTATGATTATGCTTCCATTGATGAAATATTATGATCCATTGACAAATAACTCTATTTAATTTTATTCTTCTATATTTATTCATAAAATATTCATGTATTGGTACCATTTTTAACTCTTTGATAATTACGATAATTATTAATTTCTTTAAGAAAACTCGATCTCATTTATGTTTTTAGTCAGAAATATCTTTATTTCAAAACCCAAGTTTTCAAAAAAAAAATTAAAAAATGTTTTTAAAATTATATTTAATGATAATTTCCAATAAAAAAGTATTTATAAATTTTTTATAAGTTTTCAAATAAATTTTAAAATAAAAATGTTTTCAACACGTTTTCAAGTTTCCTTAATATGTTTCTAATGAAAAAGGTTTTCTAAAGGATTTATGTTTTAAAAAGATTTTTTCAAAGATGAAAGAATATTACCCTTAAGAAATGGGTTTAAAGGTTCTTTCCAAATTATTTTCCATCTAATATGACATCCATTTTTTAGTCATTCCATTCTAGGGAAATGATCCAAAGGTTCAATTCATATTCATTCTTTGAATGGTTTATGTATCATTGACATGATTTTTATGAAACCTATTTCTATTTCATGGGTTATATGTTTTGGAAAGACATTTAACTTTTAGGGGATATATAATTATGAAACATGTTTCATTTCATGGGTTATTATTTGATGAAATTTCAATGAAACCTATCTCTTTTCCATAGGTTATGATATGATTACATGTTTATGATATCTATTTCATTTAATGGGTTACAATATGATTGTTTATGATATTGTGTAACATGTCTATATGATTTTATTATGATATGGGTGGAACCTATATCTTCCTCTGATGCATTGGGTAATGATTTATATATCATGAGATAAACATGGATGGAATGTGGAGTGAACTTGGTTCAGTAAAGGACTTTGTCTGCTAAGATGGTATTGGGAGTAAACCTTGTCTACTAAGATGGTCATGAGAGTGAACCATGACTACCAAGATGGTATGGGGAGTGAACCCATACTACTAAGATGTCCTTGGAAGTGATTCCTTGATTAATATGAAAATAATATTATATGGTTATGTGTCTTCCATAATTCCATGTCTTATTCCTATGTTATACTTTCATGGATTATGCCCTTTATTTCATCATGATTCATGTCTTATGAAATGTCAATCTTTATTCCATGATTCTTGTTTATGATATTTTATATGAATGGTGTGATATTATATTTTCATGTTCATTTTCTCATACCATTATTCTCATAATTATGTTTATATATCTCCCTTTTTCACCCTTACTTGGCATATGAGCTTACGCCATTTCATGTTTCATTTCCCCCAGGTTATGAAGATATATATTATGTTTGATGTGTATAATAAGAGTTCTTGTCAAGAAAAACATAGTGGGAGATAATTTAGTTCACTTATGTACCAATTTTTATTTTTCTATGTTTCAAAAGGCACTAGACTAATACAGTATTTGGGCATCAGTTTGTACAATGTATTATGTTTTCCACAAAAGTAATGTAATGTTAATGTATGAAAAGTGAGGACTACTATAGTTAGTTTTAGAGAAAATTTTCAGTTAACCATTGAAATCTAGGACAATAAAACATTAGTGATAATCTTAAGGGAATATTTAAGGATAATATTATAGGTAAACAAATTTATAGGAAAATATACTAGAATTTGGTAAAGGATAGAGTGATTGGTTTTCTAAAAATACATCCATGTACGGATACTATAAGTAGATTTGAATCTTGAACAGATGTACATAGGGGTAACAAGATTGATAAGGTTCATCAACCTTGACTCGAGCATAACCTAGTACATGACAACATGCCTTTCTACACACCTGGCTTGACACTCCCATGTGATATTATTTGGAAATTCACAAACTCTTCATGAACCATCTTGAAGGATTTAAATAGAAGTCAAATATGAATAACCTATGATAAAACTAATGTTTCATAGATTAAATAATGTTTTCTAATTTAGATATCATATTAGTGGGTTTTAATGATTATGTGATTCCTCACCATGATAATTGTTTCTTAATATATGATTTTTGGTTTTAGTAAATGGATTGAACCCGAAGTAACCACAATAATAGTGACTATAATAGGAAATGAAATTTTTTTCCTCCAGAGCAACTAAATTCTATGGAAGCAATAATGAAAAATATCATTTTTGATCTCATCCAAATATCTCAATATATAAATCATGATGGACATAAAAATTAGAAAAAGAGGGAACAAAATAATTTTGAGTCCTCCATGAGGCAATGTCCACCATATTTCAGTAGGTATTTTAATCCACTTATTACCAAAAAATGGATTAGTGATACTAAAAATATATTATCTATTATATAGTATTCGAAGCATAAGAAATTCATTATGTCTGTTTATCAGTTAAAAGGTGAATAAGAATATTAGTGGAATTTAATAAAACAATATGAGACAATAAGATGAAATTGAATTCATGGATTGGGAAAAGTTCAAAAATTTATTTTTCAATAAGTACTTACCTCACATTCTTCTAAAAAAGTTGGAGAAAGAGTTACTTGAATTAATGAAAAGAGATGATGAATATTTTGGTACCTATGAGGCTAAGTTCACAAGACATTCATAGTATACTTTAGGAATTATCATCCAACTAGAAACTAAAGTTGATAGGTTCTTCAGTGGATTAAAGAATAGTCTCAGTATGAAATTTTTCATAAGTGACTTTAGTAGATATAAAAAATTTTGTTGTTGTGAAATCAAGTATGAAATAGAGGTTGGAGTCAGGTATCAATCTCATGGTTATGATAAGAAAAGGAAAATGTACTCCAAAGGAAAGTCTAAAAACTATGAGGAGAAGAAGATGATATTTTGTTTATTCTCTAAGTGTGGGAGGAAGCATGGAAGAAATTTACATAAGGGGTCTAATAAATGTTTTATGTGAGGAAGAGAAGGAAATAAATCATTTTATTGCTGAAGTGATGGGAAGAAGTTAGCTAACAATGAGAGTGGAGAGAAAGTGGAAAAAAATTCACTTCCCACACTTCAGTGATACTAGTGTAAGGAGAATTCCAATGCCCAAACCCAAGCACTGGTGATGATGATAGATGTTAGAAATCTCTTAATCCATGAGACAAGAAGAAATATCATGCAACCTCTATTTTTGATGAGGATCATGATAAAAATGTGGGGAAAAGAACACTTTCCATCTACTCTAGAATTGATAATATCTTATTTTATTCTAGATATACCAAATCATTCATATCTAAATAATTTTTTATAGGTGTTAAGATTCCACCAAAATGATTAGATATGGAATTAGTAGTGAAAACCCCTAATGGTACGATGATTTCATATCAAGTCCATGATTTCTCTATGGTTGACATTTGTGGGAATGTGCTTCCTGTAAATATTGTAATTCTTAATTTAGTTTAATTTGATGTCATCTTAGGCATGGATAAGATTTATCAACATGAATACTACATAAATTTTCAAGGAAATAAAGTTACATTTGATATTTAAGAACCTCTTATGATCTTCCATCAATGCAATGATAAGTATGAACTTCCTATGGAGATTAAATCTAGTGAATGGGTCTTAATTACCATTTATAAGGGTTGTTTATATAAAATGGTTGGGTAGAAAACCGGCATCAATGATATGCCTATTTTTCAATAATATGTGGATGCCTTTATGGAAAAGTTTTCTATCCTTCCACCAAAATGTGAAGTTGAGTTCTCGTAAGAACTCATACTTGGCTCCACAACAATTCCAAAGACTCCCTATTGAACATACCTGATGAAGTTTTGAAATTAAAGAAGGAACTCCAAGAAAACCTTGATAAAGTATTCATTTGGAAAAGCGTGTCACCTTGGGGTGCACCTATTCTTTTTGTGAAAACTAAAAATTTTCAATGCGACTCTTCATTGATTATCAGAAGTTGAAAAATATCACAATCATGAAAAAATATCCTCTTCCCTGTATTGATGAATTTTTTGATCAACTACACAAAGCTTAATACTTTTTTCAAGAGTGAAATTCCTTCTGGATATCATCAATTAAGGGTAAATAATGAGGATATACCCAAGATTACCTTACATACAATGTACGGACACTATGAATATATAGTGTTGGCCCATAGGAGACTTTTGGACACCCTCTCTAGTATTAATGGTTTTAATAATCACAAATCATGTCAATTCTTATTAATCATGTCAATTCTTAGCAATCATGTAAAATCATTTCAATCATGTTCATTTAAGTTTCAATATATGGAATTAAGATTATCTATGATCACATATAAGTTTAACACATTCTGATAATATTTATATTGTAAGACAGTCCAAGCTGAAATACTTTCCAAGTGTCACAAACTAACATTGATAGAACAGATGAGTCAATGACAGTTCAAGTGAGTCATTAACAGTACAAAACAACTCACCGATAGATGACTCACTGGCAGTGCAATAGACACACTGACAAACTAACTATCTCACTAATAGTTCAATTGAACTACTGGTGCAAGGACCTACTGACACAAGGAACTATTGATGAATGGACTCACCTTCAGTGAAAGTGAGTCACTGACACAATGGGTCACCAATGCATGGAAAGACTGAAAAAATGACACAATAATGGAACGAGTCACTAATAGAAGTATATACCAATAGAAGACTCACTGATAGACTATTTAAATTTACTTTTATTTAAAATATTTTTTAATGGTAATATTTTGAGTGTTTTAATGTGACTGATTAATTTAATGCTTTTTACAGACATCTTAAATGAGGATGTCAGAAGTACGAGGTACATTATCTACCTCAAAACAAGCACATTGTTGGGATACAAGAGTATAAAAGAAAAGGAATTAAGATGAAATAAATATACATAATAATCACATGAAAAATACACATAAGAAGATACGAGTAAACATAGTAGAAGAACCACAAATTCAACATATAGAAAGGAAGAATGCATGTGGAACCCTTCATTCCTACTTTCCATGATTTATAGAACTATTGTTCATCAAAATTCCAATATCTCTACAACATCCAACTAAACTGAAGGAGAAGAACATGTCATATTCCTAGAAGACAGAACACAATGCTCCACAACACTATGTTTCAGTGTCTACTTCTATAAGAGGACTCCAGCTTCATCTATGATACATCAAATAGTCCAAAGATGAATTGATTAACACACAGAGCCTTCTAAACTCTATCTAATACTTATTGCTCTATTATGTACCTTTTTATTAGACTTTCAAGTAGTGTGTGAATATTTCTTCAAAAAACACACACTTTTATATATTGAACTAGAGGATACTAGATATCCTCAAACAACTATCTTTTTACACTTGTTTATCCCATGAAGAATAGTGGAAGAGGTCCTATGTGACCGGATTGTATTTTTCTCCCATGTAGAACTATCGTAGAGGTATTGTGACCTAGAAAATCTGTGTATTGTTGTGTAAACCCTGATCTAGGGTGTGGATCAAAACCTTTATCTATATAGATTTATTTTTGGTAGGTGATCACCGAGTGGAGATGAATAAGTATCAGCTTGAGATTGAACCTCTTGTTTTATATCTGCAATGTTTTCCAATTTAGTTTTCTCTGTTTACCTGTATTTCATAAAACTTAATTTCACTTTGATAGTTAGTACTAACTAGTTTTTATAACTATTTTGGGTTATTACATTAGTTTCAAAAGTTTTATGAATATCTCATATTGTTATAATTGGGAAATAATCAATATTTTGAGAAATTAGTTGAATAATCAGACTATTATAAATTCACTAATTTGATTAACTATCCTGTAAAGTTTTAAATTGGTTGTATATTTTAAGTAATAATTTTTAACAAATTTTTTTTATAGGATCTCAATTCACCCCCTTGAGTGTCCTACTCTGACCAACATTTTCTATCAAATGTTTTTTTTTAAACTACCAGTTTCAACAATTTCAAAGTTTTTTAAAATATTTTCAACTGTGATTTTAGTTTTTTTAAATATCTCTAAATTTCTATTATTTTTAACTTTCTAGCTCTTTAAAAATATTTTCTTTATTATAGAAAATAGATTAGAAGTTTCTGCTACAAATAGACCTCCCTACTTTAATAGAACAAACTATGCCCAGTGGAAGCTTAAGATGAAAATGCATTTAGAATGTATGGGTTTTGATATTTGTATAGTTATAGAAGATAAATATGAAATACCAAATACATCTAGGAATACCTAGAGTGATGCCACAAAGAATACTTATAATAACAATTACAAAGCTATGAGTGCTCTATTTTTTTTCTAGGAGATGATGAATTTAATAGAATATCTTCTTATAAATATGACTATCAAATTTGGGACTCTTTAAATATTTCACATGAATAAAATTATAATTTTAAATAAATGAGACTTAAATATTATACTATTAAGTATTATAATTTTAAGATGAAGCCTGATGAGCCTATTTCTAACATGTGTCTCAAGTTTAATGAAATTTTGAACACCATGATTTTTCTAGGAAGAGCTGTTATAGCCAATGAGAAAATCATGAGAGCACTCAAATTCTTACCAGATAGATGGAGAGGGACTTCTATATCAATTAGGTAATCCCGCAACCTAACACTTTTATAGTGAAAGAGATGATAGGAAAATTGATGATGTACGAGGAATAACTAAAAGTAAAAAAATAAGAGGATGATGAACCCAAAAAAAATCTGTTACTTTCAAATCTACTACCTCTAAGAAGGACAAAGATCAAGATGAAACTGAAATTTCATGTGATGAACAGTCATCAAAATACAGTGATGAAGAGATGACTCAAATATCCTAAAGGTTTAAGAAATTTTATAGAAAGAAGAAATTCTTCAAAATGTCCAACTATAGAGGAAAGTATGATCATAAGGTCCATTAGAGAAAGGATTGGAAAATAGGTGATACCTCAAACGAGATAATTTACTATGAGTACAAAAGAATGGGACATGTAAAGGCTGATTGTCCTAAAATAATGTACAATAAGTATGATAATAGGATAGAAAGTATAAAAAGGCCATAAAGGAAACTTGGAGCGATTTTGAGGATAACTCAAGTGACTCAGAATCCTCTAATGTTGAAAATAATAATAAATAAAATATTAATTTTATTAAAAACACATCTAAGGTAACAGTAAACTCTCCCGAACATAATGCTTATAATTTTAGAGTTTAAAGTGATTATGAAAACATGAAAAATGAGGAAATGTTTGAATATTGATGAATTATAGAAGACACTTTTAATGAAATTAAAGTTAAATGAAAATATTTAAAGAAAAAACATTCTCTAACTACAACAGTTAAATATGAACTTTTTGTAGAAAAAGTAAAAAAATTTCAACTGGTTAAGGAAAACAACGAGATTAAATTTTCAAATGAGAAATTAAAAAAGGATTTAGATAGTTTTACCAATGAAAATTAAATCTTAGTTTAAATTCTTAGTAAATAAGTATCTCCTAAGAATAATACTATAATATGATACCAACCAGGAAATATGAATATAGATAAAACTTATTTTGTATCAAAATCTAGAAAATCCATTTTTATGACTAGTTCTGAAAATTTTTCTCCAAGTTCCATCTATGATGCATCTTCTATTATTTCATGATTTTATAGAAAAAATAATGTATATTTTTCAAAATAATTACATGATGATTATAGGAAACCCATGAAGAAAATTTGGGTTCCCAAAGCTCTTATTACTAATGTTACTGGACCCAAAAAAATTTGGGCACCAAAATCTTTTCTTATCTAATCTATTTTTGTAGGAAAACTGTTTGACGAGATCATGTAAAAGATTATGGTACTTGGATAGTGGATGTTCAAGACTCATCAAAATAGTTAAATCATGCATTAATAATATGATAAAGATTAATGGTGGACCTATCACTTTTGGTGATAATACTAAAGGAAAAATAATTGGCCTTGTCCAAATTGGTAACTGTAAATCAATTCTAATTTCTAAATTACTTTTTGTTGATGGAATAAAATATAAACTACTTAGTATCTCTCAGTTATATGATGGTGGTTTTAATGATAAATTTTAAAATGATGCTTACAAGATTTTTAATTCTAAAAATGAGTTAGTATTTTCTGCTCTTAGAATTGAAAATGTTTATGCTATTAACTTATATTCTTTAGTTTCTCAAAATGTTTCATGTTTGAATGCTTTTCATAATGAATCTTGGATTTTACATATAAGTATAGGGGACCAAAATATTCCCTTACTAAGAAAGATTACTAGGAGAGGATTAGACAATGATCTACCCAAACTTGAGTTTTAAAATGATAAAGTCTTTAATCCTTGTCAAAAGGGTAAACAACACAAAATTTCTTTCAAAACAAAGAAAGAAGTTCCAACTTTGCAACCACTTGAGTTGGTTCACATGGACTTGGTTGGACCTTCTAGAGTTTCAATTATAACTGGTAATCACTATGTCTATGTTCTTATAGATGACTACTCTAGATAGAATTGGACTTTCTTCTTGGATTACAAAAGTTAAGCTAGCTCTCATTTCACCTAGTATTCTAGGACTATAAAAAATCTTAGTGGTCATATAATTAAATCCCTAAGAAGTGACCATGTCCAAGAGTTTTAGAAAAAAGATTTTGAATCATTTTTCTCAAAAAATGGATATAGTCATAACTTATATACTCCTAGTACACCCTAGAAAAATGGAGTTGTAAAAAGAAGAAATAAAACCCTATAAGAAATTGTTAGAACCATGCTTAGTGAGTATGACCTACCAATATACTTTTGGGAAGAAGCTGTCAATACAACGTTCAATATAATCAATATAGTCTTAATTGGACTTATCCTTAAGAGAAATTATTTTGAGTTTTTGAACAATATAAAACCCAAGGTTATCCACTTCAAAGTTTTCGGTTACAAAGTATATATTCTTAACACTAAGAATAATCTGGAAAAATTTTCCTCCAAGAGTGATGAAATAATTTTCCTAGGTTATTCAATTTCTAGTAATGCCTATATAGTTTTTAATAAGTGACCCAAATGTTTGGAAGAATATATACATGTCAAGTGTGATGAGATAGATCCACATGAGCCAAATACTTCTCTAGAAAATCTTATGGATGATATGTCAAATTCAGACATCAATACTAAATATTATGACCATCATGTTAAGAAATCTATTAAAAATTCTAGTTCTGAAAATTCTCTAGATTTTAGTAATTATGAACTCAAACCTGTTAAAGAACCTTAAATCTCTATCCCTTCTTTTTATAGACCTCCTAGAAATCTCAAGAACCATCCTTCAGATGATATATTTGGGGATTTAGGCAAAGGAACTCAGACTAGAGATTATCTTAGAAATTAGATTCAACATCAAGATTTCTTGTCAAAACTTGTACCTAATAACATCAATGATGATATCAATGATAAATTTTAGGTGATTGATATTCAAGAAGAGTTAAATCTTTTTGAAAGAAAAAAAGTCTAGAAAATTGTAGATTGACCCAAAGACACCTTGACTATAGGAACTAAATGGGTGTTTAGGAATAAAGTAGATGAATATGGTAACATTTTAAAAAACAAAGCTAGATTGGTTTCTCGAGGTTATAATAAAAAAGGGATTGACTATTAGGAAACATTTTCATCAATTTCTAGACTTAATTCCATTAGAATATTTTCAGCATATGCAACACATCTAGACTTCAAACTTTATAAAATGTATGTTGAGAGTGAATTCTTAAATGGTTATATAATTGTGGATTTGTTTTGTTTAAAAACCCATGGTTATACAAATCCCCTCTTTCCAAATCAGTATTTTAAATTAAATAATTCTATATATGGTTTAAAGCAATACCTAAGAGCTTGGTATGATAATATCAACACTTTTATTATTTCTAAAGGTATTGAAGATCCTACCCTTTTTATATAATGAATTTCCAAATATGTTTTTAGTAGTAAAAATTTATATAAATGATATTATTTTTAGTTCTTCTAAAAATTCATTATGTGTTGATTTTTCAAATATTATGAAAAGTGGATTTGAAATGAGTTTGATGGGGGAACTCAAATTCTTTCTTGGATTTCAAATATTTCAAAATAAAGAAGGTATTATTGTGAATCAAATAAAATATACTAAGGATATTTTAAAAATATTTATATTTGAAAGAACTAAGAGTAGTGACACTCCAATGAGTACCACTTGAAAGTTAGACCTTGATGAAGATGGTAAATATATTTATCAAACCACTTACAGAGGAATGATTGGGAGTTTACTCTATTTAACTACTAGTAGGCCAGATATTATGCTTAGTGTGTTCATGCGTGCACGTTTTCAAGAAAACAAAAAATAATCTCATGTAAATTATATCAAAAGGATTTTAAAATACCACAAATATACAACAAATTTAGGACTGTTCTTTCATAAAGGACAACCTTTTGATTTGGTGAGTTATTCATATGTTGAATTTGGTGGCTGTAGGTTAGACAAAAAGAGCACCTGTGGCACATGTTTCTTTTCGCCAAGTCTCTAGTTTCATGGTGTAGTAATAAACAAAATTCTATTGAATTATTTGCTACTAAAGCTGAACACATTGATGATGGTAGTTGTTGTTCACAAATTTCTTAGATGTAACACACATTACTAGACTATGTATATCAATTCAGACATGTCCCTATAAATTTTCATAACACAAGTGCTATTAATATTTCTAAGAATCCTATTTCACATTCTAGTAAAAGAACACATTTATGTAAGACATCACTTTTTGAGATACCATTATCAAAAAGGTGATATAACTTTAGAGTTCATTGGCACTGGACATCATCTTGTTGACATTTTCACTAATCCATTAAACATTAAAAGAATTAACTACATCAAATGTGTGTTAGGAATGATAAATCTATAAGACCTTATGTTGTTATTACTTTGATAATTTTTATGTGAAGTTTTCATACCAATATTGATAGTATAAAGTTGACAATGTCATGTCGACACCAATGCTATGTCATGCTGACACAGTTGTCATTTCGACTCCAACGCCTAGTCAAGCTGACATTGTTAGATTTATGAAAAGTCTATCATGCTTACACTGATGACTCACTATTTTTATCCATTTTATGTCTTTACCAAAATGACACACTTTCATTTTGTTTGTTGAACCTAGTTCCCGATTTTATGATTTTGTGATTTCAATAGCCCTAAATGATATAAATATGAGTCGATCCACTCTACTACTTTACCCTTACACTTACTCAATAATATTTATCTCTAACTCTGACCTTTCAACTTTTGACATTCAAAACAAACTATTGGAATGGCGCGTGTGAAGTGATATATTGAAGGTGGAAAATCTCGTGTAGAAATGATACAAAGAGGTAAATTGATAAAATCTTATGAACATTTGAATCCTGCTCTAGAGAACCATGTAGTGACCCAAAAAATAGGTTCTTGTAGAATGGCTATTGGAAAGAAAATCTTTGATACTCAGAGTGTTATAAGATCAGGGATGACTTGTGTGGTTCTCAGACAATGAGAAACCTTTTTACCCGAATCTAATTCATGAATTTTACATGAATGTGGAGTTCCTACTGAAACAAAGTGAAGTTTATTGGATTGAGTCCATAGTGAAAGAAAAGAGGATATATTTTTCATCAAGAAAATGGGATGAATATTTTAAAGTTCCTCATGAGGGTGTGTTTGATGATTATCAAGGTACCTCTCCACTTGAGAGTAATATTTTTTGCTTTAGGATAGCTCCCATGAAGCTTACTAATAATGATGAGCACATGAGACCCATTACTACAGATTTATATATAGAGTGTAGGATTTTTTTCAAGTTTATATAGCATCAGATCTATCTCACGAAAGGGGAATTTGCATCTCTAAAGTATCAAGATGTCTATTTTATTTATCTGCTGAGAAAGGGATCAAGGTAAATTTATGTAGATACCTTTTTATACACATAAATGAAATCATCAAGCCTTATTGAAAACTAATTTCCATGTTTTATCCAAGGTTAATCTCAACTATGTTAAAATAGAAAGGTTGTGTTAGTGAAGGAGATAAAGTTGTTTCTGAGTGCAGTGGGACCTGCCTAAGTAAAGAGATTTGTAAAATGTTAAAGATCACCTAAAACCCATGGAAGAAATAATGGGTTGGGGATGAAGAAAAGATTTATAATAAGTTCAATATATTAGACCACCCAAATAAAGCTAGGAATATAGATGATCCTGGTCTGGGATAATATAAGGAAGTTGTTTACTCTGTAGATGAGGAAGGAGATCCTACCACACAAATTAGAGATCAATGATCACCTATCGATGTTATGAGTGATCGTGACACCAATAAAGCTCACAAAGGTTTTTCTTTTGGACCTCCTTTACCTCCAATTTCTTTACCATCTGATAATCCCACATTTGAAGAAAATGGAGATGAGGAGATAAAAGTCTTAGGTATTGTGGAATATGTCAGTAGATCCAGTGGCACTGAAGAAGAAGAATAAGGAAGTGAAGAAGATGAGTTTGGAAATGGTAGTGAAGAGGAAGAAGGTGAAGATAATGTTGAAAAAAATTGAAGTGAATATCATGTCTCTGGGCATGATAATGATGAAGGCAGTGATGAAGGTAATGAAAGTGATGGTGAAAATCATAAGGATGATCAAGATGAATATGTAGAGATGGTTGAAGCTATGGTTTAGGAATAGTTGGAAGAACCTTCTAAAGTTGTTGTTGAAGAAATATAAAATGATGAAATTCATGATGAATTGGAAGCTTAGGTAGCCCTTGTACCTCAGTTAGTTTATGAAAGAAGGATAACACATTCTGAAGGTTAGAAACCAGTGAGGAGATCACAGATTATGGGGGAGCCTCATTAAAGGAGAGAACAAGCTGATGGGGAGCATCAACTAGGAAGAGTAAAAATTGACACTCTCACTAATTTGTATGATGATGTTATGATTTAATTAGAAAGGAATCCTAGATATGTAGCATTGGGTTTGGGTTTTTAAGTCTTAGATGATGAGGTATTTGTACCTATTGCCAAAGAATTAGTGGCTGATACCCATCTTAGTGACACTGTCACTAAAGAAAAATTTGAAATATCAAAGAGGGGGATTTTGTTCAGATATAAGTGTATCAGTTCAATCTTAGATAGTCCATGATGTTCAAAAATAAATAAGTTAAAACATTGAACTGAGTGATTATGTAGACTCTCTCAGGTCTTCAATAGAATAAATCAAGCAATTTGGGAAAGTTGTTTCAATTCTAGGTCAGACAGTGGGTGTGAGTGAGGCTGATGCATCTATTGTTTCAAAGAAAGTGATAGAATAGATTCAACCCAAATTAATCAAAACTACTAATATTTTTTTGTAAAAACTACCAATATGAAAAAATAAATGATTGGGCTTGTCTCTGTAATAAATAATTGGACCTCAGAATATAACGGTTGTTTGGAATCTATTCTTAAATATTTGAAGACTCATACCTCAACTACTGATGTACCTTATACCTTTGGTCAGTATTATCAGACCTTGGACATTGAGGCTATTATAAATATTGTTAAGGAATATATTCAATATCTATTTGGTTCCTCTAGTTTTGAAAGACTTTTTAAAAGTTAGTAAAATACATATCATGTGCATGATATGGTCAGATTTTAAACCAAGGAATCATCTTCTACTTAGGAAGAGATTACAAAGATGATTAATACATATTTCTCGAAGATTTACACCAAGCACCAGTTGACAAGTCACTTTAAGAATTTGGAAGAGAATTTGAATTTACCCCTAATTACAAGATAATTCAAATAACAAGTCAAGAAATTAAAGGACTTCACCCATATTTTGGAAAAATTCATGGAGAATAAAGATGTTTTTTTGAGAAATATATGAAGTATGGTGGTGAAATCATTGAGTATTTCATCAAGATGTGGAATCCATACCTTCATGTTTAGAGTGAATCCATTTTGGTGCCTGATGCTGCACCCATTAGACCTGGTAGATTAGTGCCTCAACCTCAGATGTCTGTTGCTCAAGAATTCAGTCAAATTTGGCCAATTATCATAGAACAACATCAACCTTCTATTTTGTCCAAGTACAAACATATCCTGGCAACTAATGTTCCAGAAGCAGTGATCCTACCTCCTATGAAGATCCATTTAGACCCTCCATCTTCTAAGACACCACATACTATACCTTATATTGATCCCTCCGAGAAAGGGAATGAACCTATAGATCCTGATACGTCGTGTGGATAACTCTCTGATAGGGATGATTAGTTGTATTTTGTGTTCTTTCCCTAGAAATTTGCAATAAATTTTAATTCATTGATTAATGAAATATCGTGTCCTTGTCTTTAATCTATATGTGTTTTATTTATTATTATCTGATACTTTTTATTCCTTTTATACATGTTCCTTTCTTGATTGTAACAAAAGGGGGATAACCCTCTTCAATACCCTTGCACATTTTGATAATACCAAAAGGTAGAGAATAGTTTGGAATTATACTTATTTATTTTACCCTTAATATCACTCTTATACATTTTATTTTCCTTACCTCTGATCACATATGGGAATAAAAGGCAATAGTCTTTGATTCTATTAATTTTATTTCCTTTGATACCATTACTATTTATTTTTACCTCTGATCCTTATCTATATATTGAGAAAATTAATCAATAATGGTTCATGATAAGTAGAATGATTATGTTCCACATAAAATGATTGTACTTCATAATTCCATGATTTGTGATCATAAAAAGGGCAGATTGATGGCCCATAGGAGACTATTGGACATACTCTCTAGTATTAATGGGTTTAATAATCCCAAATCATGTAAATTCTTATCAATCAAGTTAATTATTAGAAATCATGTCTAATCATTTCAATCATGTTTATTTAAGTTTCAATATGTGCAATTATGATTATTTATGAACACATATATGTTTAACACATTTTTATAATATTTATATTGTAACACAGTCCTAGAAAAAATACTTTCTAAGTGTGACAGACTGACACTGATAGAAGAGATGAGACACCGACAGTTCAACTAAGTCACCGACAATGCAAAATGACTCACCAATAGATGAATCACTAACAGTGCAATTGACACACCGATAGACCAACTATATCACCAATAGTTCAATTGACCTACCAACACAAGGACCTACCGATGCAAGGACCTACCAATGCAAGGAATCACCATTAGGTAAAATGATTCACCAATGCAATGCATGATCAACATATGGATAGATCATCAAAATGAAATAATGATGCAATGAGTCACTAACAAAATGAGATACCGAAAGAAGACTCACCGATAGACTATTTAAATTTTCATTTATTTAAAATTATTTATAACACTCAAATTTTGAGTGTTTGAATGAGACTGGTTAATTTAATGCTTTTTGATGAAATCTTAAATGAGGATGTTTGAAGTACATGGTACATCATCTACCTCAAAACATGCAAATTTTTGGGATGTAAGAGTATAAAAGAAAATAAATTGAGATAAAAGATATATACATAAGAATCAAATGAAAAAGACACACAAGAAGATATGAGTAGACACAATAGTAGAACCTCACAAGAAACATACAGAAAGGAAGAACACACGAGGATCTCTTCATTCCTACTTGTTATGATTCAGAGAACTATTGTCCATCAAAATTCCAACATCTCTACAAAATCCAACTAAACCTTAGGAAAAGAACATATCATCTTCCTAGAAGACATAACACAGTGCTCCAGGACACTCCGTTTCAGTTTCTTCTTCTAGAAGGGGACTCCAGCTTCAACTCTAATACATCAAAGAGTCCAGATCTAAAACTACTTAACACATAGAGCCTCTTAAACTCTATATAATACTTAATGATATGTTGTGTACTTTTTTATTTCATTTTGGAGAAGTGTGTGCATATATATCTAAAACACACACTATCACATGCACTGAACTATAGGATACTAGATATCCTAAAATAACTATATTTTTACACCTTTTTATCCCATGAAGAATAGTGAAAGAGGTCCTGTGTGACCTGATTGTATTTTTTCCCACATAGAACTGTGGTAGAGATCTTGTGACCAATACAGTCTATGTACTATTGCGTAAACCCCAATACAGGGTGTGAATCAGAACCTTTATCTATATCAATTTCTTGGTGGTAGGTGGTCACCAAGTAGAGAGGACTAAGTCTTGACTCGGGAGTGAACCAGTTGTTTTATATTTGCTGTGTTTTCAAATTTAGTTTTCTCTGTTTACCCGTATTTCAGAAAAATTAATTTCACTTTGATATTTAGTATTGGATAGTGTTTATAACTATTTTGGCTAATTAAATTGGTTTCAAAAGTTGTATCAATATCTCATATTGTTGTAACTACGAAATAATCAATATTTTGAGAAATTAGTTGAACTGTGAGACTATTATAAATTCACTACTTTGATTAAGTGGCCTATAAAGTTTTAAATTGGGGGAATATTTTAAATAATCTTTTTAATAGAAATTTTTATAGGAACTCAATTTTCCCCACTCTTGAGTGTCCTACTCCGACCAATATACAATGATTCAATTTAGTCTTACTAATTACCCTACTATCTTCTCATATTTGATGAATAGAGTCTTTAGAGGTTAACTTGAACAAATTTTGGTAATATTTATAGTAGATATTATTATCTATTAAAAGAGTAATGAAGAGTATTAAAACCACTTGAGAATTGTACTAACAACCCTAAGGAAGGATAAACTATATGAAAAAATTACGAAGTTTGAATTTTGGAAAAAAAGGTTTCATTTTTGGGTCATATAATCTCAAGAGAGGTTATTGCAGTTCATCCATAAATAATGGAAGCTGTTGAATGTTGTCCTAGACCAACCAAGGTTATTGAGATCCATAGATTCCTTGGTTTAGTCAAATATTATTTATGTTTTTTGTAAAATTTATCATGACTATCAAATCCTTTGACCAAGTTAACTCTGAAGGGTGTCAAGTTCCTTTAGACATATGAATGTGAGGAAAATATAAAAGAAATAAAGAGGAGGTTGGTCAACATGCATGTTCTTAAATCACCCTGTATTAGAGAAGGGTTTTTAATCTATAAAGATTCACCCAATATGGTATTGGGACATGTTCTTATATAGAATAACATGGTTATCAGTTATGCCTCATGAGTGTTAAATATTCAAGAGCAAAATTACCCAAATCATGTATTTGTGTTAGATGCTGTAATTTAGCATTAAATATATGGACGAGTTATATTTATGGAGAAAAGTGTGATATATATACTGATCATAAAATTATGAAATATACATCTGCACAGAACGGGTTGAACATGTTACCGAGAATATGTTTATAGATGATAAAATATTATGACTTTTGAATACTTTACCACCCTGAGAAAAAGAACAAGGTGATCGATTATTTGAGTCATAAGGATCATGGTATCTTATCCATGACGAGGATCACAAATGATCTAATATTTCTGTATTTTAAAAGTATGAATCTAGAAATCCTGAAGGTAAGTGAACATTATTATCTTTCTCAATTGAATGTTCAACCCTCTATCCAGGTAAATATTAAAGAGGAATATAAGGAAGATATAGAGATGAAAAAGAAGGTTAAAAATGTTTTAGAGTTTAACCTTGATCAGGATTGAATGACAGGGTTTAGGAACTGTGCATGTGTTCCTTCTATACCATATTTGAAGAAGGAGCTATTAGAGGAAGCTCATAGTTCATCATTCTTTGTTCATCCCATAAGTATGAAAACATATATTGGTTTAAGGAATACTTCTAGTGGGATGGAATGAAGAGAGATATCATAGAGTTTGTATCTATGTGCTATGTATTCCATAATGTCAAGGCTAAAAGGAAAAATTCCAAAGGGATTTTTAATCCATTACCAATAATAGAATGGAAACAGGAGAACATCCATATGGATTTTGTAGTTGGACTCCCCAAAACATCTAAAGGTCATAATTCTATACGGGTTTTACTTTATCACCTTACTATGTCAGAACAATTCATCGCTATTAGATTAGAATTCTATCGGGACCATCTTGACATGATATATATTAAATAAGTGGTAAGGTTTCATGGAGTAGAACATTCTATTGTATCAGATTAGGATCCAAGGTTTACCTCAAGGTTCTGGTGATGTCTTCAGCAGAAATTTGATATATAATTGAGTTTCAACACTACGTATCATCCTTATACAGATGTTTAGACTGAAAGAATAATTCATACCCTAAAGGATATGTTGAAATATTGTTTTTTTTGGATTTAAAATTTGGTTGGGATCAATACCTATATATAGTTGATCATTGTTATAATAATATATTTCACTTAAGAATTCAGATGGCTCATTATGAATCCCCCTATGGGAAGAAATGTGGAGCTCCAATGTGCTAGGATAAAGTTGGATGAAAAAAGATATTGGGACTCGAGATAGCCGATGAAATGGCTGAGAAGGTTAAAACCATTCAACAACATTTCAAGATATCTAAATTTTAGAAGAAAATTTACACTCATATCCATCAATGTGATCTGGAATTTGAATTTGGAGAGAATGTGTGTAACGTCCCGATTTTTGAAGCCATACAATGAGTGCCCCAAACCTGGTTGGTCACATGACCTCAAACACATTTTCACAAACACTAGAAGCTACCGACTAGTAATGAGGGTCTATGTCTGATAGTGGATATACTATGCCCTAAATTTTTAAAGTGTAGTGGAATACAAAAATATAAACATACCAAAAGAGGAAGCAATAACAATACAAAGATGAAAGGAAAATGGTACTAAAACAAAAGATAACCAACATTCATATATATATGATGATGAAATATGTCCTATTTCTAAGAAAGTAGTAAAAATATGATACAATGAAATCAAATACAATACAGTAAAATGTACCAATTATAGAAAGGAAACTAAAATAGTGCAACAAGAACTCGGCAACATCTCAAGCCTAAGCTCTTTCCCATGCTCTCCTACTCCTCTACAACAATCATGTACCTGTATAGGGACCCTTTACCTTATTGACACCTGTATCAATATAATCTGTTTGGGCCCAATACATGACCCAAACATGGTGTGAGAAATAAACCCCAATAGGAAACCACCAAAGGCCTGTGCCCAACTGTCAGTGAAAATGCGAAACAACAGTGTGCAATAATAAAATGCAGTAAACTAGGTAGTACTCAGAAGTAACTATCTCTACTAGTTACATTTCCATTTTAATAATTATTTATCAATTACAAGATTGTACTTTATCTTGGTAGGTACAACATAATAAATCACCAAAATGAATGCTCAAAGTAAACATTATCCTCAGACATGCAAATTCTTACCCTCAGGTAAATAGAATCAAAACCCTCAGGTGACTGCCCTCAGACATAATGAATATTTACCTCAGGCGTACCAGATATTTTATTTAGGCACAAAAGCTACTGCCCTCAGGAATAAGAAATGTTTCCCTTAGGAGAATCAATACCTTGACCTCAGGATAAACAAAACACTCCCTCAGGCTAAGAAAAACACTGCCCTCAGGCTAATCAAGTAACTGGGCCGAGCCCAAAGAATAAGCATGTACTAAATACGATTCCTCTCAAGAAAACTCAAAACATCATATCATTACGACATACCCATGGGTATCCTGACCAAACAACTAAATAAGGGAAACACACCCATGGGGTGGCCCTGGATCAAAGAAACGATCTGAAAAAACAGTTTATATTTAACATTAGATTATCTATACAATTCTAGATATCTTATCAACTAAGGCCTCAACCATATGACACCCCAAACATGGGAGCGTAGCACAATAGTAAAAAAAACCAACTCAACATTTTTAAATAAACATTAGACCACCGACCTTGATCTCCTCTGATCGATATACATGAACGACGCCTCCCGAATCAACCAAGAATGATGTAGATCTGGGATAAACGTTCACTCATTAAAACAAAAATTACTTTCCCCCAGAAAATAATTGGAAGGAGAGAAACAAGGATAGGGAAGAACTCACCCACGTGGTTCAAACGAGATCGACGACGAAGGAATCAGAGTCCCAATGTGCTGTCAGGAGATCTTCCAAGATCCATCCTTCTCTCCCGTAACTCTCGGGCATTCTAAGATTCCACTATTAGAAGAGGAAGCTACTGCCTATTTTAAGAGAAAAAACAAAACTACACGGCGTGTACTTTCCATTTTTTTAACTTCTTCTATGGCGGCCACTTTTCACCGCCTCACTATTCATTAGCCAACTTGGTTACACAGCGTGCATTTCTAAGTACACCACGTGTACTGTTGTTTTGATGGAAGCTACTCTCACCACCTTACTATTCACCTGTCGACTGATTATAAGGCATTTATATACTAAGTACACTGTGTGTAGTCAGTTTTTACACCCTTCATCACCGATAGGCCTACACACCCTGTATAATCATCTCACACGACCAAAGTACATGGCGTGTGGAAAAGTACACGGCGTGTACCCTCAAATTTTGGTAATTTTCCCCATTTTACTTATTTTCAAAAAAACACTTAAGGAAAAAGGAAAAGAAGAAACCCGTACCTCAAGAATAAGAACCGGTTTCTTACAAACTTCCACCTTAAAGTAATTTGTCCTAAAATTTACCTTCCAAGGGTGGTGAAGATAAAGCGGAGAAAAAATCTGGCCACTGAGCACATACATCTATCTCCCACTCCTAAGTGTCTTCCTGCACTCAACCATGCTGCTATAACACCCATACGAGAGGAACTAACTGGCCACGAAGAACCTTTGTGCTCCTATCAACAATATGAATCAGATGCTTCACAAAGGATGCATCGACCTGAAGTTCAACCTCCTCAGGCTGAAAAACATGATATGAGTCTAAGTGATAACGACAAAGATGATATACATGGAAGATGTCATGCATGGCCTGGTACCTCTACGGTAACTACAACCGATAGGCAACCGGCCCAAATCTCTCCAAAATCTCAAACGACCACACATAACTCAGTGAAAGTTTACCCAATCTCCTGATCTTCCTGTGTCCCAACCTCGGTGAAACACGCAAGAAAACTTGATCCCCGACCACAAACTCCAATAGTCGTCTGTGGCGATCAATATAAGATTTATGAATAGATTGTGTAGTATCCATCTAATTCTGAATCAACTAGACCTTCTCTGAACTCTCCGTCATGAGACGTGGTCCTAGTAAAGCTGCCTCACCTACCTCCAACCAGCACAAGGGTGATCGGCATGGCCTACCATATAAAGCCTCATAAGGTGCCATCTCAATAATTGCCTGAAAACTATTATTATAGGAAAACTAAACCAAGGGTATGTTCTTCTCCCAAGATCCCCCAAAGTCTAGGACTCATGAACGAAGCATGTCCTCCAGCACCTATATCGTATGCTCTGACAGGCCATCGGTCTGAGGGTGGTAAGTTGTGCTCAGAAGCACCTGTGTACCAAGTTCCCTCTAAAAACTCTTCTAGAAACGAGATGTAAAACAAGTGTCCCTATCTGAAACGATAGAACGAGGGACCCCATGAAGCCGTAATGCCTCTCGGATATAAAATATTCCATGCTCTTCAACACTAAAGGTCTCCTTGATCAGAAAAAAGTGATCTACCTTCATGAGTCTATCCACAAGAACCCACATGGCATCATTACCTCGAGGTGACCTCAGAAACCTAGCCACAAAGTCCATCGCGACATCATCCCATTTCTACTCTAGAATAAGTAATTTCTGTAATAGTATGACTGGCCTCTGATGCTCCACCTTCACCTGCTGATAGGTGAAACATCTCATAACAAAACTAGCTACCTCCCTTTTCATACCCGACCACCAATACTAACGTCTCAAGTCACGGTACATTTTCGTAACTCTGGGATGTACCGCCAAGCTGAAGCATGAAACTCCTACATCAAATCCTTGCGTATATCCCCTATAATCCACACACATCCATGGATACACAATACCTCATCATCTCCTATCATCCAACCCAGAGGAGGGTCCTCACTTGCCACCAAATCTTGTAGAACTAGGCCTTCTGAATCTGATATCTGTCTCATCCTCACTCTATCCAGGAGGGTAGAAGTAACAACTAAGGATGAAAGATAGGTTTTCCCCGAACTATTGTGCACCTCCAAATGAATCTCAGAGAACAAAGCCATAAGCTGCCACTCACCACTGGCCTCCTGTACTGTCTGTATCTGAGTCCTCCTGCTTAGTGCATCAGCTACTGTGTTACCCTTACCAGGTGTATAGGTAAGCTCAAAGTCGAAGGATTCAAGGTATTAAACCCACCATCACTGTCTCAAATTCAGGTCACGCTGGGTAAAGATGTATTTAAGACTTTTGTGGTCCATAAACACTACAAAATGTTCTACCAACAGATAATGTCTCCAAAAGCATAACACATGAACAACTATAGCGAACTAAAGATCACACGTTGTGTAATTCCTCTCATGTGGCCTCAATTGCCGAGACCTGTACACAACTAATTCATCTCCCTTCTTTAATAATGATCCAAGCCCAATACCTGATGCATCATAGTAAACTGTATAGCTCTTCCCTTGCTCTGGAAGTATCTAGATTGGGGTTGATGTCAACCTTCCTTTCTGCTCCTGAAAGGCTATCTCGCAAGCTTCTGACCGAATGAACCTCACGCTCTTCTTAGTAAAACCCATCAACGGTGCTTCTAAGTGGGATAAGTCCTATATAAAGCACCTGTAGTAACCAGAGAGCCCCAAGAAACTCTATATTTCAAACATGTTCTTATGCTGCTCCCAGGAAACTACTACTCTCACTTTCTTTAGGTCTATTGCAATTCCTATGTCTGAGATAATATGACCCAAGATGTGAATATGGTCCATCCAAAAGTGGCACTTTGAGAGCTTAGAAAATAAATAATGCCCTCTCAGTGTACTCGGTATGATCTCAATATGGGTGGAATGGCCGTGTCGAGTGTGATAGTACACCAAGATATCGTCCACGAAGACTACCACAAAAGAATCTAGATATGGGTGGAACAGATGATTCATCAAAGCCATGAAAACTATTGGTGCATTCATGAGTCCAAATGGCATGACCAAGTACTTGTATAGACTATATCTTCTCCGAAAAGCTGTAAGCGGTATGTCTGATGGTCTAACGCGCAACTGATGATATCCGGATCTCAAGTCAATCTTTGAGAACACTCATGCTCCTCGAAGTTTATCAAAAAGACCATCAATCCTTGGTGAGGGATATCGGTTCTTGACCATCAACTAGTTCAGCTTCCGATAATCCACGCAGAGTCTGAGGGTACCATCCACCTTCTTCGAAAATAGGAAAGGAGAACCCAAAAGAGAATTAATGGGTTGGATGAAACCCTTTTCTTGAAACTCCTCTAACTATTTCTTGAGCTCCAGCAACTCTAGTGTAGCTATCCTATAAGGAGGAATGGACACCAGTGCCGCTCCTGACACAAGATCAATAGAGAAATCTACCTCTCACTCAGGAGGTAGACCTAAAAATTCATCCAGGAAGACATCCCTGAAACGACCAACCACTGGAGGGAAATCCTTTTAAAAAGTTCCCTAGTTATACAGATATAAACTCGCAATCTGAGTTGTCACTCCACCTTGCCCACAATACTCGGGTCCAGCTTGTCTCACCTAGACATCCCATTCTTCCTTGTATAGAAACTCTCCACACTCTGGTGATGTGAAAATCACCCTACGACGATAAAAATTTAAAATGGCTCGAAAGGGTACCAACCAGTCCATCCCGAGAATGACATCATAGCTCATCATCTTTAAGACATAGAGGTCCCATACAAAAAAGACACCCACCAACCTCAAGGGGGAACTCCTTGAACTGACGCACACTTGCCATTCTAATTCCCAACGGAGTGTCGAGCATCGTGATATCAGAAGAATAAGAATCACAGATCCCAAGGCTCTCCACAATGGGAACAAATATAAAGATATGTATAGTACTAGTATCAAAAATCATTGAAGACAAAATAGAAGCAACTAGAATAGTACCTATGATAGTGGAAGGTCCAGGATCCTACTCCTGTTGGGTCTGTTGCACTGCATATTCCTACCCAGTGCTGCGGCTCTATGACACAGCCTGACTACCTAGAGCTAACCCACCCTGCATTCTCTAAGATTCTAGTGCTTGGCTACAGCGGCCACGACCACCACCTCAGCCTGAATGTCCTAATGTATTCAGATTCTGTGACTGGTAAGAAGTTGTTGTCCCTGCTTCTGTATGTGGAGTCTCCACATAAACTGTCTGGTGGAAACGCTCTACAAAAGCTCTGAAGATAACCCGTCTTTCCATAAGCTCAGCACTCCAGTAGGTTACGTGGACACCGAGGTATCTTGTGCCCCTCTTTACCACACTGGTAGCATATGACCTAACCACCTAAACAATTCTTCTGGCTAGTACTGCCACTATAATAATTCATCTAAACCACCCTGGTTTGCCCCATTAGATTCCCACAGGTTCTGCTCAGTAATCAATGCCTAATTCACAATAGCTTACAATGTAGGAAACCTGAAAACATTCACCAGTGCTCAGATGTCATATCGAAGACCATCCTCAAAGCGTCTAGCCCTCAATGTCTCATCACCCACCAGAACAGGTGAAAAACGTTGTAGCCCGGTGAAGCGGGCAGAATAATCCATCACTGACATGGTGCCCTGCTGCAGATTCATGAGCTCTCAAGTTTGATCTTCCCTCAGCGTATCCGGGAAGAAAAAGTTATAGAATACTACCTGAAAATATTCCCACACCATATCTTGGTGATGCTCAGTCTGGGTGGTAACATCCCACTATCTCTTGGCAGAATCACGCATCATATAAGTAGTGATCTTGAACCTCCTCCCTGGAGGCCTCTCACGATGCTCAAAGAGAGTCTGCAATGAATCCAGCCAAGACTCCGCAGCCTATGGTCTTCCATCCCCTGAAAATGTAGGCAGATACTGCTGTTGGAATATACGTGTCAGCTCTGCCATAGATGTGGTAGTCAGCGGTGCTCCCTAGAAGGTCTACATGAACCGTATGAAGCCTTCATGGAACTGCACATCGGCTCCTATGTCTGGTATAAAAGATGGCACTGCATCTGGATCTACTGGAGGATCCATTGGTAGCCCATGGATTACCATCTCTGAAGTATAATCGTTGTCACTCTATTGGAAAACAACTTCTGGTCGTCTCGGTGACATGAATCTACAAGGTCAAACACTCGCCTTTGATTATGAACATCAATGACTAAGAACTGGAAATATAAGAAGGAAACAGGGAATAGAAAACATTCATGTTTTACAAAACAATACAACATAGTGTATATAATAACTACACAATGTGTTCCTTTATGTCTTTCACATGGGTGTGTACTTCTTCCAGAACTGGTCATGTAACACCCCAAACACACGACGTGTTGTCCACACACATGGCGTGTGCTTGAATTTTCTTCCCCTACCTGAGTCCTTCTACATGGATAAGCCACACAACTCTCTTTAGAACTAGACTACATAGCATGTATAAGTCCTACATAGCGTGTACACTATGAGCTTCACCGAACCGTGTTGTTCGTGACACAGCCGGGTACACAGATCACACTACACTGCGTGTTCCAGATAGACACAACATGTATGACTTAGATTCCAACTGCCCTTGTTGTTAGTGACACGGTCGGGCTACTCGGCTGACACTACACGGCGTGTTACACCTGCACACGGCGTGTACACCACCCTTTTCCCCCAGCCACAAAGCCAAGTCCACATGGTCTCTCACCGGTCAAGACTACATGACATGTCCCACAGGTACACGATGTGCACAAGAAGAGGTAACACTGACCCACGTTGTTGGTGACACGGCCAAATCCCTAGATTAAACTACCTGGAGTATTCGGTATCAACACGGATCTTTAAGCAAAATTTTCTCCATCCATGTTGTTAGTCACACAGCAGACATAGGGTCAACACGACATGGTGTGTACACCCAGTACATGGTGTGTTCCCTCTAGAGTTTCCCTATCCCGTGTTTCTGCCTACATGGCCTATGACATTGTTAAAAACTACATGACGTGTTCTTATGGTACACGACATGTACTTAATTTTTTTTCATTTATTCCTGAACAGAAGAGTAAATGGCATGTGTTCATAGAACCATATGCCATGTCGTATGGGTT
Organism: Viscum album; assembly: GCA_963277665.1. NCBI lineage: Eukaryota > Viridiplantae > Streptophyta > Magnoliopsida > Santalales > Viscaceae > Viscum > Viscum album. Next base: position 123,289,587 of record OY728146.1, on the reverse strand, counting down.
TCTGGACAGTACATCTCAAAAACTACTCTGGAGCCCCCTTTTTCTTAAATTTCAAGGGTCGGTGTGCCAAATTCCGATCCGTGGGGGCCCATACTCCCCAAGAACCAAAGTTTAGCACCTGAAATTTCCCATTTATAGCACAAAAAGAAAAAAAATGCTGGATCATTATCCGCTAAATTCCAATCCAAGAGAGCCCATACTTCTCAAGAACAAAATTTTAGCATCCATTAACCCAACCGTAACTTGTACCAATACCCTAGAAACGATAGGCATATCTATCAAGGTACCTATCACAACAACATAAATTTTCTATCATAACATCTTTCACAACAACATGCAATTTCTAATGCACCGAAATGGCATAGAAACTATGCATGGAATGTGATTCTAACATGTTCCTAAATGATGCATGAGATGGAATACCCTAATCTCATCAGGTTGTGACTAAAATAGAACCCAGTATAATAATATAAACAGAACACCACAAGTGTGTCTACCAACAGTGAAAATCAGATCAACTGTAAAGTCCAAAATTAGTAAATTTACAACACGAGGTAAATTGGATTTTCCCTGTACATGGGTTAGCTAATCCCAGGCATAGCTTATTACCAAGTACCTATTCCATCCTATCCCTAACTATAGGCTCCAAACAGTAAGTTAAGGAAAAGAAATCCTCTGATACCACTTTGTAACGTCCCGGTTCCGGAAGCCACACAATGGGTGCCCCAAACCAGGTTGGTCACATTACCTCAAGCGCATTTCCCCAAACGTCAGAGGTCGTCGACTAGAAGCGAGGGCATAGGTTTGACAGTGGGGAAACTATGCCCTCATTTTTCAAAGTGTAGTGCAACAGAAAAATATAAACATACCAAAAGCATAAGTAGTACCAATACAAATCTGAAATGACAACGGTACTAAAGAAAAATATAACCAATAGTCATATATATATGATGATGCAATATGTCCTCTTTCTAAGAAAGCAGTCAAATATGGATACACTGCAATAAAATACAATACAGTAAAAAGTACCAAGTATAGAAAAGAAACTAAAACAATGCAATAGTGACTCGGCAGCATTGCAAGCCTAAGCCCAGTCACATGGTCTCCTACTCCTCTGCAACAATCATGTACCTGTATAGGGACCATTTCCCTTATTGACACCAGTAGAAATATATTCTATTTGGGCCAAAGACATGACCCAAACAGAGTGTGAGAAATAAATCCCAGTAGGCAACCACCAAAGGCCCATGCCCAACTATCAGTGAAAATGTGCAACAACAGTGTGCAATAATAAAATGTAGTAAACTAGGTAGTAATCAGAAGTAACTATCTATACCAGTTAAATTTCCATTTTAATAATTATTTATCAACTCCAAGGTTGTGCTTTATCTTAGTAGGTACAACATAAGAAATCACCACAATGAATGATCAAAGTAAACATTGTCCTCATATATGATAATTCTTACCCTTAGGTAAATAGGATTGAAAAGCTGAGGTGACTGCCCTCAGGTATAATGAATATTGCCCTCAGGAATACTAGATATTTCCCTCAGGCACATAAGCTACTAACCTCAAGAATAAGAAACATTTCCCTTAGGAGAATCAATACCTTTCCCTCAGGCTAAACAAAACACTGCCCTCAGGCTAAGAAAACAACTACCCTCAGGATAATCAAGTAACCGGGCTGATCCCAACGCATAAGCAAGTAATAAATATGTTTCATCTCAGGGAAACTCAAAACATGCTATCATTATGTCATACCCACAGGTATCCTGGCTAAACAGCTAAACAAGGGAAACACACCCATTGGGTGGCCCTGGATTAAAGAAAAGATACCAAACAACAGTTTATATGTATCATTAGGTTATCTATGAAATTCTAGATATCTTAATAGCTAAGGCCTCAGACATACGACACCCCAAACATGGGCGCATAGCACAAAGGGACACAAAAACAACTCAATAGTTGGAAATATACAGCAAACCACCTACCTCGATATCCTCTGATCGATTTATGTGAACGACGCCTCTCAAATCAACCGAGAATGACGTAGATTTGGGATAAATGTTCACCCGTTAAAACACAAATAACTTCCCCCCATGAATGAATTGGAAGGAGATACACAAGGATAGAGAATAACTCACTCTCACAGTTCAAACGAGATTGACAGCGAAGGAATCAGAGTCCCGGTGTGTGGTTGGGAGCTCTTCCAAGATCCAGCCTTCTCTCCCGCGGCTCTCAGGAATTATATGCATCCTCTATTAGAAGAGGAAGCTACTACCTATTTTAAGTGAAAAAACATAACTACACAGCATGTACTCTCAAGTACACGACTTGTAATTTACATTTTTTAACTGTTCCACTGGAATCCACTTTCCACTGCCTCCCAATTCATTAGCTGACTTGGTTACACGATGTGTATTTCTAAGTTCTGGCAGCTACTCCCACCGCCTTACTGTTCACTTTCCGATTGATTACATGGTGTGTATATACTAAGCACATGGCGTGTAGTCAGTTTTTGCACCCTTCATTTCTGACAGGCCTACACACCCTTTATACTCATCCCACACGGCCAAAGTACACAATGTGTGAAAAAGTACACGTGTACTCAAATTTTTTGGGATTTCCCCCATTTTCCTAATTTTATCAAAAAAACTTAAGGAAAAAGGAAAATAAGAAACCCATACCTTAAGAATAATAACCGAGTTCTTACAAGGTGTTTCTATGAATCTCTTCCTTGAAGAAGGTTATAAGATTCAGGATGAAAGGGAAATAAGCTCCAGTTATATCGATCCCTTGGACAATCTTTATTGTATCAGAATGGTATCCAATCACTTGTCACTTACTCTAAATATATAAAAATTCCTAATTATGTTCCATGTATCTATCCTAAGGAATAAAATACCTGACCCTTTACATGTACTGAGCTCAGAGGTCATATTGGTGGTGCATAATCTTTTTTATAGGGAACTACTAGTTGAAATTATGGATCATACCGAGAAATTTCTACAAAACAAGAACACTCACTTCGTCAAAGATTTATAGAGAAATAAAAAGTTAGATAAAGAAACATGGGAACCTTAGGATATTATGATGCATAAGTATCCCTAATTTTATGAATCCAAATGATGAATTTTAAAGGAGAAATTCATTTTATGGGGGGTAGAAAGTAACACCCTAATTTTTTATGAATGTTTATTAGAATAAATTATTTTATTTGAAGATTTGTGTTCTATTCTACACAAATTCAAACTTTTTTTATATTCTACCCCATTATAAGCACGCGCTATAAAAACACCGACTTGTCTTGGGTTACATAGAACATTATGTTTCTACAAAATAACTCTTTGTTATTATAATTATTTAAATGAGATATTTATAAAAAATCCATTAAAATTAGTATTTTAAATATTAATAACTAATTTTTAAATTTTATGTTTATTTTTTTATATAAATAAAATGTATTAATAATAAAACATATAAATTTTCGTAAAGTCCTTATATGTTTTAAAATACTATTTTCTAAAAGGGACTGTTTTTCATGCCCTTCAGTGAAGAATAATAAAATTAATATTAAGTTGTTTTATAAATTTATTTAGATAAATTAAACTTAGTTTTTGAATAAAGAATGTTAAAATTTTATTTGGGTGATTTTTTTTTGGGTTTTTATAAAAATCATCATTTTTGTATGAATAGTGAAAAATACTAAATTTTAATTCAAAACTGCTTTCAGTCAAATTTATTTATATAGTTAAATTATATTTTAATTTAGTTTTAAATTATAATTAGAAACAATATACATAAAATAATAAAATTTATGTCATTGGCACCAATTTCAAATTAAAATTAGATATAAAATCATTTCAAACTTTTAAACATTTTCGCTAAAAAACCCGTTGTCACGACACACCCTCAAGATTGTTTTTAAATTAATTTATAATAATAATGTTTTTATAATTTGGAAAAATGGATTCCATATTTGGAATAATAATAATTTATAATTTATAATAATCTTATCTTAGTTTTTTGACCAAAAATATTAATAAAAGTAATTTAAATTAATTACAATGATTAAGGTAAAAACAAGATTACATAGTGGTTAAACATTAATCCTAAGAGGTGAAATGAACTATAAAAATTTCCAAAAGCCATTTTCTTGAAACATTTTTACAAATTCATATACTGGGTCTAATTTTATCAATTATTGGATTCTCATGATGTAAGGGATACCTCTTAATAATGGTTACATTTTTTATATTTAAAATAATTCCACTCCTTCTCCCTTATAAAAGAGAACTCACCCCTTACACTTCCTCACAATTATAAAGTCATTTTTATCAGAAAAAATATAATCAAATCATCTAAAAAAATCCTTAGTTTACACATTAAATCCCTCATTTTTATATAAATCCAACCAATGAAGCCCTTTGTTGTAAACCAAAATGAGTTACACAAAGAAGAGGTAACATCCTTCCTTAAGCTCTATAATTTTATTCTCTTTATACACCAACTCAATTATTATTATTAAATGAAAAAATAATAGCCTGATTATCCTAAATATTTTTATATGTTTTTATTTTAATGATTCTACCTACACTTACACAAACTTCCATCAAATGGTTAACAACTTACCTTTCTTGTTTATGGAAAACCACTACCTCGTGAAATGATGTTTTTCATTTTTCTCATTTACCACCTTTCAGGGTGGGAATTATGATAAAAATATATTTTTTATGATATATATTATATTTATGATGAAATTATGTTTCTAAAATTTTTATTTAAAATATACCTTCATGCTTTCAATATTGCGGATATACGATAACTTAGTTTGTGTAAGTGTGGACTATCGCCTCTTCAAAGCGATGTGATTTGTTAACACTTTACATGGAATGTGTTAAAGATGGGTTTAGTGAAATTATAGGATATATATGAAATAATAATTGTAATTTAATGATATTGTATTCAAATATAGATATATTTTATATAATTTATTTCTTTCAATATGACAATAAAACTGAAACAATGTTTATGCGTACGTACGACCAACCATCTCCATAAATGGTGTCTTCCATTTCATATTTTTATCATGTATAAATTATTATAAATACATATATAATGAATATATATGATATTTATATCATGTTTTACATTATTTAGATCATTATATAAGTTTTAGGACCAAAGATATAACAATTCAAAGCACATGCGAAAAGTAAAATGATTATTACCCGAAACATAACTTTAAAATGGAAGAGTTAATAAGAAAGAAATAAAAGAACATATTAGAATCATATATGGTATGATATAATTGAATATTCTCCTGTGTTAAATTTATGATAAACTTATACATATTATATATGAGTTTTTTTGAGTACGAAGAGAGTTTGTACATAAGGTAAGGGGATTTCTAGTCTCACTTTTATTTTCATGAGACTTATGATTTATTTACCATTCATTAATTTATATGGTGTATATACTTAACATGAATGTATTCTATGATTATTATCCCTATATTTCTGGTTATTTACATATGCATTTGATGACCTCTCTTTCATGGTGTTTTACCATTTAAAAGTTATGAAATCAGTAAGATAGTTTAGTATCAATTTTCTTTATTTAAGACAAATATTTTTTATACACTTATTTTATTTTAAAAGATGTATATATTTCCATTTGAAATTATATATCATAAATATACATATTTTCATGATATTTTATGCTTAAGTTAAATTAATTTTCTTACATGGGGAGTATGATTCAAGGATTTCATGTGGAAAGAGTCTATTGAAACAATCTCATCATTTATTAGGATTGTTTATGATTGTGATTATGTTAATGAAATATTATGATCTTTATCTCAATAGAATTGATGAATTTTCTTATCCTCTATTCATTCATGATATATTCATGTATTTTTACCATTTTTTCACCCATTTTAACTTAAGATAATTAAGAATATGTTTTTAATAAAATTAAATATTATTTTTCAATTCATTTGGAAATTTGTTTATTTCAAAATCCCTATATTCAAAAAACAAATGTTCTTCAAAATTGTTTATAAAATTATATTTAAAGCTAATTTTAAATGAAAAATGATTTAAAAAATGTTTTTTATGATTTAAAATATAGTTTAAAAGAAAAATTCTTCCAATATATATTCATGTTTCTTTAATTTGTTTTCAAAGAAGAAGGTTTTCAATAGGATTTTTGTTTTAAAGATAATCTTTCAAAGAAGAAAGGAAGTTTTCCTCAATAAATGGTTTTGAAGGATCTTTCCAAATTAATTTCCAACTAATAAGACACCCTTTTGTGTCACTCATGACTTTATAGGGAAATTACCTAGAGGTTCCATTAAAATTCTTTCTCAAAATGGTTTATGTATTGATGTCATTATGTTTATGAAACCCTTTTCAAGGAAAAATGATTTAAAAAATGTTTTTATTGTTTTCAAATATATTTCCAAATAAAAATGCATCCAAAATATTTTTATGTTTACTTAATTTGTTTTTAAAGAAAAATTATTTCAATAGGCTTTATGTTTTAAAGAGAATTATTCAACGAAGAAATGATGTTTTCCTTAAGAAATAGTTTTAAAGGATCTTTATAAATTAAGTTCCTTCTAATAAGACATTATTTCGTGTTACTCATAACTTTATAGGGATATTATCTAAAGGTTACATTCATATTCTTTATCTAAATTTTTTATATATTGATTAAATTATGTTTATGAAACCATTTTCTCTTTCACATGTTATATGTTTATGAAACCCGTTTCCCTTTCAATTATTATTTTCTTATGAAACCTGTTTATTTTCATGGGTTATGATTTGATGAAATGATTATGGAACCTGTATATTTTTCACATGTTATAATTTGATTACATGTTTATGACACCCATTTCATTTTATGTGGTATGATATGATTTTTATGATCAAATGGAACACATATGTATGATTTAATTATGATATGGATGGGACTTACATAAACCTCCAATACATTGGGTAAATATTTATATCTCATGATATAGGCATGAATAGAATAGGGAGTGAACTCGGTTTAATAACAAAATTTTTACACTAAGATGGTATTGGGAGTGAGCCTTGACTACTAATATGGTCATGGGAGTGAACCATGACTACAAATATAGTATGGGGAGTGAACCCGTACTACTAATATGTCCTTGGTAGATATGCCATTACTGCTATGTAAATCATATTATATTCTTTTTTGTTTGAGAAAATTTTATTTCTTATTCCCATGTTTTTCATTCATGGATTATTCTCTTTATTTCCTTATGATTCATATCTTATGAACTTCCCATATTTATGTAATGTTTATTTTTTATGTTTTTTATATATAGGGTATGATCATCTATTTTCTAGATCTTGTTATCATACAATTATATCATGATTATGTTTTCATATCTCCCTTATTTACCCTTATTGAGATGCTGAGCTCACCCCTTTCTATGTTTAATTTCCACCAGATTATGAAGATATGTATTATGTTTGATGTGTCTAAGAAGTGTTCTAGTTGAGAAGAACCTAGTTGGAAATAATATAACTCACTTATGTGCCAGTGTTTATGTTTCCATGTTTCTAAAGGCACTAGACAAGTACGGTATTTTGGTGTCAGTTTCTGTAATGTATTAAGTATTCCACAAATTTAATGTAGTGTTAATGTATGAAAAGTTAGGGTCACTATAATATATGTTTAAATTAATTTTTATCCATATGTTCTGTTTGAATATTTTTCCAATTTTATGTGGTTGAATGTTCTTTCTCCATTTATGGACGAATTTTTATTTATGATAAATTGTTTAATAGAATTGTCCACTAAAATTCCAAGTACCTTCCACCTCCCATATTCTATTTGAAAATCAAAAATTGGTAGAATTATAGAATAAGTATTTATTGGGGGAGAAGTTACTGAAGTATATTATTGGAAGATCATATTTTTTGGGAGATATTATTAATAAATTTTTATATTTTCTTATTATTAAAGATTGATTTTTAAACACAAAGGAATTTTTCAAAGAATGGGTGAGATAAGAAATATTGGAAGAAAAGTGTTCCTAAATTATTATTGGTAGGTAATTTTTTCAATGTTTTAAAATTTTCTCATTAATTGTTGTGTTTTGTTCTTTTTAAAAAGGGGGAGATTTTTGAGTTACAAGTTAAAATTTATAAACTTTCTATCCTTATTTTTGAAAACCACAACACACTTTCTTAATAAAAATGTTTTACTAAATTTATATATTTACCATGTATTTTAGAATGTTTTTGTGGAAAATAATTTGTTCTAATTGATTCGAGAATCTTCATAAAAATGATGATTATAAACATTCTACATAGTCTAGTCCATTATATTGATAAAGTCCAGTCCATAGGAATAGAAATATATAGTTTATTAGAATGAAAATTTTAGTCTATAGGTATGATAATATTTATTCTATATCTATGAAATTTTTTAGCCTATCGGTATGATGACATTTTTTCTATCGAAATAACTAAGTTTAGTCTATCCATTTGACTGAATTTAGTCTTTCAGTGTTACTGACTCTAGTATATCATTTTGACTGAATTTAGTCCATCAGATCGAATGATTCTAGTCTACCGGACTAATGAAGTTTCATCAATTTGACTAACCATGTTTCGATCCATTGTACTAAACCCAATTTATTCAATCAAAATAACAAGGTTTATAATCAGATATAATTTTTTTTAGATGGATAAGTTTAAAGCATTGTATTACTACTATAATCAAGCATAATCTATGAATGATATAGTAACAATGGAATAATATTATCTTCAAAAAGACAACTCAACAAGTATATATTCATTTGGTGTTGTTTTGATAGAACCATTAAAATCATGTGAAGTATTCCTTCCGATAGAAATAATATTTCACTTTGATTGTAATATTTGTTATTATAATGGAATACATTATCTTTAGTCCAATGGATAAAAATGTGGTTAGTCTTATGGGAAAAACTTTATCATTTCAGTGGACATGAATAATTCATCAGTTGGACTAATGTTAGTTAGACCGATAGACCAAATTCAATCACACTGATAGACTAAAGTTAGTCACACTAATAGACTAAAGTCGGCCAGACCGATAGACTAAACTTAGTCAATTTGATAAAAAAACTTTTTCATATAATTGATTAAACATTTTCATTATGATTTACTAAACTTTTTCATATCGATGGACTAAAAATTACCATACTGGTAGATTAAACTTTTTCATATCGATAGACTAAAAATTACAAGTATGATGGATTGGACATTATCAATATGATAGATTAGACTATGGGGAATGTTTATAATAATTTTTTTAAAATATTTATGTGTATGGTAGAATAAATGGCATTCTAATTGTTTTTAAAATACTTAGGAAATATTTAATGTTAGTAAAACATAGTTATTAATAATGTGTGTTGTAATTTTCAATATGGATTTAAAGAGTATAAATTATAAGATTTAACACAATAATTTTATTACTAAAAGGGTTATAAAGAAACATTTTCTATGGGATTTATCTAAAAAAGTTCTCAATAATACAGGTATGGATGTAACACATATGATCTTTTAAGATTTCAATATTCCATCATCATAGATAAAGTCTTCCAAATTCCCATTATTTAATACTTTGATATTATTTTGAATATTCTCATCATCATGGTAAAAAAATTTTATTTTCTCTAATAAATATGTTTTTAAAATCATTTGGAATAAATGTGATGTTTCCCCTTAATTAACAATTCCCATATCCAAATTTAATAAATCAATGGATATAGGATATTTTTCAATATTAATTTTAGTCAAAACTCCATGATATTTTATACTGACTACATCAACTACCTTATTTTTCTTCCTAGGGTGGTATTTTATTGAGAAATTATAGTCCTTGTGTTTTTCTAAACATTATATTTCCTGATGTTGATCTCTTTCTATGAGAATATGTATTTAAAAATTTTGTGATTTTTATATATTTAACATCTTTAAATATAAAGGTAATGCTTTTATATTTTCAATAAAAATATGACGAATTCCAAATAAAGATAATTGGTTAGATAATTGTATTCATGAATATTTAACTTCATTAATGAATATCAAACAACTCTATTATTATTCATATGGATACATCCATGTCATTTCTTTGATGTATTAATAAATATAAAAAATCCATCCCTTCCCGATGACAATGAAAATATAAGTTCACTGACCAATATCCTCTTTAATTCTTGAAAACCTTACTCACATTATTCTATCCATATGAACATAAACAATTTACACATCAACTTGGTTAAAAGGTTATCTAATCGAGTAAATTTTATTAAAATCACTTATAATAACCCGACAATCCAATGAAACTGTATAGCTCAGTTATATTTATTGGAATTAGACATTACAACACTGCCTTTTTCTTTGAGGGATCAACTGATATTCTATCTTTAGAGACAATATGGTTAATAAAATAAAATTAAAAAATAGAAAAATTCAAATTTGTTAAATTTTCAATATAAATAATTTTCTATGTGAGTTATAAGAATGAATTGAAAAATGAATCTTAAGAACATCATAACTTTGATATCATATCGAGATATCATAAATAAATACCATAATAAAATTATCAAGATAATACTTGAAGTTTTTGTTTATCAAATTCATAATAATAGAAGGTGAATTAGTCAATCTAAAGAACATTACTATGAATTCATATTTTCCATAACTTATATGAAATGTTGTATCTTAAATTTCCTTCATATTTACTCACCTTTAATGATACATACAACTGAGATAAATCATTGAAAATTATTAATATCCTTGAAGTTGATGAAATAAGTCATACATGAAGAGAATATGAAAATTTTTCTTTATAGTAATAAAATTTATTTCCCACTATTCAATGCACAACCTCATAGACCCATATTTCTTCTTAAAAAAAAGAACAGAGGCTTTCATAGTTAAACACCAGGGCTTATAAATACCATATCACACAACTCTTATATTTTTTTTCTCCAGTTATAGTAATTTCTTTATATAAATCCTACATGGAGTCCTAGATATAGTTTTTTCATCAGGTATATCAATAAAAAACTCAACTTGATGGTTAGGTGTGTTTCCTACTAGTTCTTTAGGAAACACTTGAATTTATTCATACACAATAGGTACATATTATTTTATAATTATACCTTTTCAATTCATAGGTTGTGTTTTCTCTTATTCTCTAAAAATTTCATTATGTAAATCTTTTGGAGGTGGATTCTGATGCAATTTAGATAATTTATTATCTTCTCCAAGGATGAGGGATTTCATATATCTATCAAAAATTATAACCTCTTTCTCTATGTAGTAAATTTTCACATTATAATTTCATTTCAATCCATATCAAGGATTATATAAATTTTAACTATAGGTATATTGATCAAATTTTTAAATTGGGTAATTTTTTGTAACATAATGGGAACTGACCAACATATGCTTATTTTAGTAATATTTATGCTAGAATTATTGATTATAAATTTCCTTCTTAAGTTGCTATGGAAATACAGAATTTTATTTAAAATATGGATGATATAGAAGAGTGTGAAGATCCAAAATCAAATAAATAATTAGCTAAATTTTATTCCAATGTCAACCTACTTTACACTATACCTTTACGAAATTCAACCTCACCTATAGTGATAACATAAGTTTAGATTTAATACCTTTCAATTTTTTGAAGAAAATTCCCTTGAAAATTTGGGAAATTCATTCTAATAATTACCTATATACTTATATTTTAATCATAAAACATTGGAAGATTATTAAATTTCCTTGTAATCATGATCCTAATGAGATTTCACTCAACACTTGAAGAAACCTCTCATTCCCAACAAGTATGTTCCACAATTTTTCTTTCTACAATTATTACAATATGGAAATTTCACCCATCCCTTATTCCCTTTTATTATTTTTCCTTTCTTAGAATGCTTGTTTTCTCACTTATTTTTTTATTTTACCTAGAAAAAATAATACCTAAAGAATATTCTCACACTCTTGAAGGAACTTTATATTATACCATCATATATTGATGATGTCTAAGTGACTAATTCCATTCTAAGGAAAGGATTTATCCTTTAAAATAAATAATCAATCTTTCTTCTTTGATTACATAAATAATATATAGTGAGAGTTTCTAACCTTGTAATGTTATCCTAAAATTTAATATTATTTTATTCTTCATTTTTTACTTAGATTGAATAATTTCCTCTCTATATTAGCTAGTTTCTACTGAATAAAGTATTTTTCAAATAATACCTTATTGAGTCTTCCACACCATACAATTTATTTTTTATGACACCTTTATTCTATAGACTAATGTATTCATTAAAATGATAAAATAACATCATGAATTTATCTCTTTAGTTACTTTAGAAAGTGAGAAATGTCTTTTATATGGACTTGATTCATTTCTAATATACTAATGGAATAATAGTTCAATTGAATAAGGGGTCCACTATCATATTAAGTGGTCCGAAATTATTGCACCATGTTAGAGTTAAAATGGATTCTCCATACTAACAAGGTTATTAATCATAACCTAGGTAAAATTCCCCAATATAGTTATAATTTTTTCATATCCAACTCTAGCTCAAGTTTCATCTCCAGCTTCATTTTATTTTAGATGATTAAAATACCTATATAGATTTTATATATTGATATAGTTTTCATTCCTTACACTAGTCTCCATTCCTAAATAATTCAACATAATAATTTATATCATAACATTATTAATTTTAAATCATAGTATATGATTCTAAATCTAGTGTAACACTAGAAATAAATTGAAAATGTATGCATAGATAATTTTATAATCATAAGATTAATAGCTTTGGGAGAATATTACATTCATAAAAATATTTTAAAATATTCTATAATGGATTCTAAAGAGTGTTAAAATCATTAAAGTATATCTCTTGAGAGTCTCTATCCAAATGTACTATCTTAGTCCAACTGATTATACACCTATGATGGTCAATTTAATACCAAATCCTTATTTTCTAAGTTTTTTACCCTAATTTAATATGTTACACAACCCCATCCACTTTTTAGTTTTCAAAAATGGATGTATCTTTTAGAAAAACAACACTATCTCAACTTTACCAAAATTTAATGATATTATCCTAAACTTATATTTATACTTAGAGTATTTTTTAGGGTTATGTTCTCTAATCTATGTTTTCCTAAATATAGTTCTCAATTATTATACTATACTCCCTTTGATACCAACTATAACATCTTAAATCTTGTAAACTTGAGCCAGTGGTTTTATTACTACAATGGAATGAAATAAAAGGGATGTAAAACAAATGTATCGAATAGTATAGTAGTCTTAGAATACTAGATAGAAATATGATTCTTACATTATATCTGAAAATATGAAATAAAACTTAAAAATTATTACATGAACATTATTATTTCTTCTAGTAAATCACTAAAATCATCCATATATACCTTGTTTGTATACTGGGGTATATAAAAAATTTTATGTAGTGAGTTCATAAGATAATTAAGGTAAAGTGTTCAACATAAGATATTATATAAGAATCAAATAATGAATAATATGAAATAGATAAAAAAATATTCAAATATTCCATAAAATTCATATCATAAAATGGGAATAAATCCATGGATTAAATAGAAGCATAAATAATGAAATGGGTAAGAAAACAATATTCATAATGATAGAATGCACATGTCGAACATCATAGTCTTACTTTAAATGACTTGTACTAAGAAATCATATGTAAATAGGTAAGGTGTACACTAATCTCCCAAACTAGTATGTCTAATGAGACCTACCCAGTCATAGAGGTGAGGTAATGGTCCCTTTACATTAGATATTAAATCCAATGCATTCATCATATTAAAAAAATGAATAATAATTCAATACATAATCAATATAAACATTCAAAATAGAAAACTAGCATACAAAATATCAGTATTTCCCTAGAAAATAAGTAGAATAATATTATCATAATCCATCTAGAGTAATTTATAAGATTATATCAATACATTATACCCCTATTAATTTATAATATTCATCAAAGTATGAGGGAATAGATGTAAATACTTTAAAAAGATCACCGTAATATTTCTTAAGGAAAATAAAATTTTCATTTTGAAATCTATTATATTAAAATCTAAATTTTCTCAGAATATTAGGAAAATAATTTTATTTTTAATGAACCACGTAAACTTGTAAATTATTCTTCATGTAAAGGAATAATCAATATAGTATGAAAATTTATTAGTTTGGTAAATGTTAAAAAATATATTTCATTCACACCTTTTGTAAAAAGGATCATGTTTGGTAATGGATAAAAATATTTCCATTAGTTTTTCTATAGAATGGAAAAAATGGTAAATTGATTAAAAAAATTATAATATAATTAACATTCTTCAAAACATTATAAAGAAAACTTGGATATGGTGGAATAAGATTCCCAATGAATTGAAAAAGAAAGTCAGTTTTCTTATAAAACATTCATTTGGTATTTTTGAGTTCCAAAGAAGTTAAAAATAGAACACATAATTGAATACACCAAAAATAAATAGAGTAGAAGAAAATATTTTTTTAAGATATAAATTTTGTCTGGACCGGTAATATCCTTGAAAGAAGGCTTGTAACAGTTCCTTGGAAGAAATGTTGTAAACTTTTAGAGAAAGGCGGTATTAGAATTAAAAATATTGAAATGTTTAACGATGCTTTACAAGACAAGCTTGTCTAGAAAAGGATTCATAATTCCAATAATTATATTGATTTTCTGAAGCAATGATTTCTCAAAAAACATCAAAAAGGAAACTTAAATTATTTTCTGTCCTCTATCTATACCTTTATTATAAATATTTATCACAAGATCATGATTAATTCTAGATGTTTAGTTAACGCTGATTCTTCTTTGAAATTCTGGATTGATAATTGGACGGGTTCTTCCTTATCATCTTTGTTTCCTCCCAACCATTCTCCTCAAAACATAAATATTTCCATTAAAGATGTTATTCACTTGAAGGGACATGATATTTATGATAACATTAACTTCATAATTGATAATTACACCTTCTATACTTCTAAAGACTTCCCTATATGGGAACCAACTCAAAATTTCATTATTGACTCTAAATTTTTTTACAATCATACTTTTTTGAACCCCACAGATGGTTTTGGGTGGTTGAATGATTTTAAAAATACTTTGATCAAAACTTCGAGACTCACTCTTATATGGTTCATATCACACAACAAAATTCCTACTGAAGTGTGTCTCCAATCCCTCAATATTCATCTTTGCTCAATGTTTCATTTATGCAATCAACACAGGGAAGACATTAATCAAATTTTTCTTTCATGTGCCAATGCCTTTGCTCTTTGGAATTATATATCTAACATTTTTAATTGCAGATGGACTTTTACTAACTGTATCATCTATCAGATTAAAAGATGTGCTGATCACGATACCTCTCCGCAAATTAAGAATGTGTCATCTACTGCAGTTGCATAATTTATGCACATGATCTGGTATGATAGAAATAATTTTATTCACAACAAATGCTCACTAACTCTCAATGTAGGTAAAGTTAGAATTCTAATTGCGGTGCAAGAATCAGCTTCAATCCAGAAAGCGCACTGCAAAAACTCTATTAATGAATTCAAGATTCTTTGAAAAAATTGGATTATTGGCATCTACAAGCAACCAAAATGTACCCTTGATGTTTTCTGGAAAGTTCCTATCCCTGGATGGATTAAACTGAACATTGATGGCGCCTCGAAAGGAAATACAGGCCCTGCGGGTTGTGGAGATATTTTCTGAGATTACCTAGATCAATTCCATGGATGCTTTTTATGGTACTTGTGTCACAACCCCCTCCCTATAAGTAGAAATGTTGGCTGCAATACATGATGTCAATTTTTCAATTCAAAAAGGATGGAGGAAGATCTGTATCGAGAGTGATTCGACCACTATCGTCTAGGCTATCTGGAATGGGGTGATTCATCTCACTTGGCCACTTATCACCCAGCGAATGATATTTCTTGATATGCTTTGGGATATCAACTACATTGTCACGCATGCGTATCAGGAGGCTAACATGATTGCAGATGCTCTTGACAATAAAGTTATCGATAGTGAATTAACATGGTCCGATACCCTGCCTCCTGAATTTCATCATTTGTATGAAAAAGTTTGTAAGAAACTCCCATCAATAATACTCATGTAACTCCTTTATTTAATATTAAATAAATTGTGCCTTGTTCTTTTGAATGATGCACCACCTTCTTCAAAAAAATATGGATGTGATTGTGAAATAAACCCTCACCTTAGGTTCAGCTTGTTTCATAAGTAATTACAACCTCTTGTATAAAAAATTAAATTTATTATAATTATATAAAATAATAACATAAATACTTATAATCTCATATATTATCCACTTATAACATTTAAATACTCATTTATTTATAATTTTTTTATTAAAAGTGTCATTTCTGAGAGTTAACTATTCATTTTTTATGTAAGTTTCTGTTTGGTAGTTTTAGTACTTGAATATTTATCATTAATACATGATCTTTAGATTATTAATATTGATATAAATATAATATGAATTCATTATATACATATTTAGAATCATTCTTGAAATTTGGATATGAAAAATGAATAAAATTTCTTCATGGTAGTGGTAGTCCACACATACAAACGAGTGACATTATTATTTTTTAATGGGGGGATGTGAAAGAAGTAAAATGATATATTATATTAATATATTCTTAATTATTTTATAAATATCATATATATATATTATAATTTTATTTTGATCCATCATTATGAACATCCATAAGTGGCGATGATGAAAAATGGAATACATCATCTTTGTGAGGAGGTACTCCGCACCTATGCATGAAAGATGATTCCATTTTCAATTATATGGATAAGTTTATTAGAAATGGTTATAAAGAAACTTATTAAAAATATATTATATATTATATAATGATATTATTATATCATAATGTTTAATAATGATTTTGAAGAAGGTTATATAAGAACTAAAAATCAGACACTCAGTTAAGAACTATACACCTTATTTGGAAAACCTCTTTAGAACTATAAATAAATATTTATTAGGATGGAATTATTATAAAAAAGGAACTTAGGGACATGGGTAGTTATGTTAGAAAAATATTTGGTAAGTTATTGGATGAACTAATAGGATTTTTAAGTGTGCATAAGAGAGGTGACGTGGTGCCCTTTTGTAAGTGAGGGAGAGGGAACACAGGGAAATTTTCAAAAGATTAAAATATATTAATTTATTAATCAAGAAATATAAATAAAAATAGACTAATAATTGAATATGAGATTATATAGGGATGAAATATTACCAGAAAATAGTATTTAGACAAGTTTATCGGTCATTTTAATCCTTATTATTTTAGTTTTAAACTTTTAACTCAATTTAACTATTACCATGGTAAGTAACTTTTTACCAAAGTTACCATTTATAATGAAAAAAATGAAAGTGGAATAATTAATAAATTTTGAAATTATGATATAAATTATTTATTATATTTTATAAAATTTAATTTCTATAAGGTTTAGGAATTAATTTAAAAATAAACCCACAAAAATTGATGAAAACTATTTTTTCAGAAAAATACCTCTTTAAGTATAAAAATTATTTTATATAAAAATAAAGTATAATATTGATTCAAATGGGATTAATTGAATTATATTGAATAAAAGGATACATATATATATTTTAATTAAAAAAGTGTAAAATTAAAAACACTTGATTAAAAGAGAAGAATATAAAACAATTTTTATTTGTACAAAAACATTTCTTAGATTTCCAAAATCATAGGAATATATTTATAAGTTCAACATTATATTTTTATATGAATTATTTTACTTATTAAATAAATAATTATTCTATAAAAATTGTTTCATAAATATTCTTATTATTCTTATATCATAAAAATTTCATAAAACTGAGAGTTTTTGTAACAACGGTATTTTTCACCATTTTCCTATAAATAAACTATTTCTGAAAAATATTAAAAATTACTCCTAATATAATTTTGACATGATAAATTAAAAAATAAAATAATTGCTTCATTTTTTTAAAATTTATGTTTTAATCACATTCTTGAATAGATTTATCTACATTATACCATTGTTTCTTTAGAAAGAAATGATAACTTACAATAATTGAATCTTAAGTGTTAAAAACATGAAATGTTAAAAATGGATCATGTTGAAACTAATAGTAAAGGTTATAATATCATGAAAACACTTTATTCACTCCATTTTCTGAGAAATATTGGTTGAACCTCAATTTTCAACCATCTGCCTCAAGTTTAGGTGGTCAATAAGTATACCAGTCCCTAAGCATTAAACTATTTCTTAATATTTGTTAATATTTATAAGATTAATGATAAAATATTTTTCATGGGGTATATTATGTTGGTACTATATCATATGAACCATTCTCATTTGGTTTATTTTATATGGGGTAGAAGGGTTTGTGAGACTTAGTAGAAGCTTTTCAAAGGGGTGAGATTCAATGGAAGTGTGTAAAAGGGGGAGATTAATGTTGTTTTTACATCAAATGATGCCATTTTTAGGTATTTTCATTAAGGTATAGATCATTATATTAAGATAGGGTGAGTATTGGAGTTATTTAAAACATGAGGCATGTGATACTCGATTGAACTGTGATATTCTAAATAGAGATTTTCCCATATTGACTTAGACTGATGGATGATTTATTTTGGTTCTTTTTGTTGGTTTCATGATATTGGATTTCTATTTAGATTTCTAGAAAACCAAAATGTGGATAATTTTGTAACCAAAGTGTTTCGAAATGGTTTTTGGTGTTGATGTTATGTTTGTTGAAAATATATTTATAGGTTGATCAAAAGAGTTTAAATATATGAGAGGATAGTTTACAAAAAATGATATCTCATTGGAGGAATTAAATAATTTTTTTCAAAAGTACTTTTTCCAGTGTTTACCACATTTTTGGGTGTTCAAATTAGAGGTTTTAGATATTTTCATTATGTTTTTAGGTAAAATAAAAGTGGTTTGCATACTAAGTACATAGTCTATGTAGTTAGTTCATGGTTTTCCCTCTATGATTGTAAGGTGAGTAAATGAGTTTCTTTACTATGTATGGATTCCAAAAAATGATTGTAGTACATGGATCGACTGGTAGGTTTATGATCACGAAACAGATATTTTTGAAATAATATGCATTATGTATGTAGTTTTTATCGGATTTCCACGAAGGATGATTCTTAAAGGGTTGTGGATGGCACACCACACCATAAAGGGAGAATGTAAAGCGTATTTAGCAATGGGTTGGATAATAGTTTTTGTGGTTAGTGATTTTTTAAAATGATTTTTTTATAAATACCCTACTAATTAATTCATTAATAATTGGTTTGGATTTTGGAAGATATAGAGATTAATCCAGAGATCCTATAAGGAATGAATCGTCCATGAAGAAGTATCCATGTATTGTGAACATGGGGACTAGTTTGAGTAGTTTTTATGGGAGGAGTAGATATCAAAGGTGTTTTGTGAGGTATTACCATGAAGGTAGTTCATAGAGTGGAAGTTATCCAAGAAGCAAGTTTTGAAGGTTCATTTCCCAAAATAGTTTTACAAAGGAGTCTATTAATATAGTTTCTAAAAGAGAAAGTTACCTCATGAGGAAGCCCTATAAAGTGTATTACATAGCCTATTAAACATAAATACATGGTCTAAAATGTTGGTATGTATTGAAAATTTTCTAGTGTGTTAACTCCATTTATGTTTTTTTGGGTAGGTTTGTTCACATGAACATCTCATATGGGTATTATTAGAGACCATAATGTGAATTGGATCATAAAATTTTGAGTTTATTTATGAAAATATAAACATGAACTCTTGGAAATATAAAAGAAACTTTTAATTTGAATAAATGAGATCAAAATCATCTAGGGAAATGGGTAAGTAGGAGTTGATGGAAGTGATTTGAGGGAGAAATTTTTATATCACTAAATTCTTTTCAAAGTAAGTATGATTTATAAAGATTAACAATGGTTAGAAAATTATAATCCATTAAAACTAATGAATCTTAGAGGATTCTAGTATGATATACTCATTGTTGGTGTATTCTTCTTAGACTGAACCATAGTGGTGAACCATGTAGAAAATCATTGTGTTCTATTTTATTTCTACATTTTTGTGTTTGGGGAATATGTATTATAATCATACTGGTTTAGCAAGTTCCTACCAATGTGGGTAAAGATCCATTTAATATAAAATAAATAGTTGATACCATGATTTACCCCACCTCTATCTTGGCATCTTAGGGTATAATATTTCATGATATTGAGATACACAGAGAACATATAACCACAGCGTACAACTCCCAATATTAGGCCAATATATATCCTATAGATAATTACCATCAATAAGAGGGAACTAATTAACTAATGAGAGTATAATCCCGTCATCTAATGAACCTAGAGCTCACAAAACTAGTTTATTTAACCCTAGTGGTAGAAGATTTTTAATAATTTCCTCCCCTAAGGAAGAAACCATTGATATTTCAAGAGAAATACCCCTGATCAAATCTTTATAGATATCAATAACATACATAGGTGATCCAACCATATCAGGATCCACCTACTACCTCTAGTTTAGAATCATCCCTAGTTATAACCCCACAAAAATTCGTTAACTTCATAGAGTCCCTTTCTACTCGAATGGAAACTATATATGGGATACACATAATAGTGTAATCGAAGAGGAAGTTGTAGGACCCCGGGACACCCTGAGAGGGGAGGGGTGAATCAGGGTGTCAACTTTTTCTTCTTAAAGTTGTGGATCTTGTTCCCACGTTGGTAGGAACTAGTCAAACCTGTATGATGGATATGATCATCAATGAGACATTCACATGCAAAGAGATGACAATTTTTTTTACTTGGTTCGCCACTAAGGGCTATGTCCAAAGAGCATACACCGACAAGTTTCCGGTCATACCCAATTACACTATACTTCATTAGCTGTGGATTACAAGTTTCGGGTACAGACACTCTATCCCAGGCTCACTACCTTTATAAAGGTTCAGGGATAGCTCACTGCTTCCCTCGAGTCACTTCCATTGACTCCCCCTAGCTCACTTCTTTTGGTGAAGTCCCACTCAGTTTATATACGTGAAGGTATCTTCAATAGATTTTCATTGAAGTCTTTGTATCTTGTTCAACATGAGACAGTGCTTGTATCAGAGTACTGAGTTGATGCTCTTTTGTATTCAATCTTATTCTCTAGTGAAATAACTGAATGCACTAAATCTTCTTCTTCTCTTCCTTTGATTCTCAATATTAACACCTGAGTGTATTCATATATTCCCCTCTTTCTGTGCAGATCTGAGTTTAGTTGCACGAACTATTCTTCTTCTCTTCACAAAGCACAATGAGGATGTTAAACACCAGTCATGTGTGTGCGATACCACTTCTCTTTATAAAACCAATTTTTTCACTATTCTTCCATCTTTGCAAATGAAAACATCATCTGTTGTATTAAAGGTATCGAGAAATATTTCAGCTTCTGTGCAGCTCCAAAAAATAGGAATACTCCAACAGCACCTGGCGCTCTTCTCCAAGCCTGGCGCACAAGTCCCAATACAACGCACAAGTCCTCAACGTGCAGGTCAAAACTGGAACACATGTATCACCAAACCACCAGTGTGACACTACCTTCCTCAAATTCTAACCTGAGCGACTCACTTCCTTTCTCACCCAAACTGCCTTGGGCACACAACCAACAATCAACGCGCTAGTCCAAACACTGGCGTGCAAGTCCACTTGCGCGACCACACACTACTTGCGCGACTTCCACACCTGCGTGATCAGAGCTCTGATTTTTTTAAGTGTTGAACTCCATAAGAAATGAGGAGGGGTGTTCCTATATTTATAGGCATTTGGATACCCTACGTGGTAGTGCACAAGTCTTTCCTCGACACGCAAGTCTCGGCACACAAGTCTTCCCTCGACGTGCAAGTCTCGGCGTGCAGGTCTCTTCCCGTGCAAGTCACTTGCGCAACCAACATCCGAACTTGGGAACCCTTCTCCCTTTACCATATTTTCATGTTCTGATCTTGAAAAACAACAAGCGCGCAAGTTCCCAAGCCTCCTAGGCATCGGCGCACAAGTATCTTCACGGCGCGCAAGTCACTTGCACGACCAAACCAATACTTGCGCGACCCTCTTTCCATAGCCATATTTTGATGTTCTGATCTTGAAAAAGATATGGCGTGCAAGTTTCCAACCCTTCAAGTAAACAGTGCGCAAGTACCTTTTCCAAAAACCAATTTTCTGTATTTGTCTATTTTCAGGCCCAAATATTTGGCAAACACTGGAAAATGGCACCACCTTGTATCTGCTCTTTTTATACTGCCTCCAGATCATCCATTAATTTTTCAAAGTTCTTGAATAAATCATGGATCATTAACCATAGTCCTTGAACTCAACATGCCACCATGGAATCTCTTTTGTCAACAAATTTGTATGTCATTTTTTTTCTATGTCAACAAGCACGATCACCTCAAAAACACTTCTTTTCGGTGATTTTTATCCTTCAACAACTCTTATTATTTCAAAAAAAACTCCACTATCATGATATATATCCTTTGATAGATCAGATTTTGTATCATCATATTTGGATACAATGTGATGTGCATGGCCGTCTCGAAGTTCCAATCCCTTACACATTTGTCTTCTTCTTAAACCATCATTCTTTACTTCATGCAAATCATACGATTCAATTCTTCAAGAAGTCTCTTGCATGGTTCTCATGAAATCATGAAGAGTTTCATGGTATTCATCAACCATCATATCTTCTTCTTCTTCCTCAAATGGATTATACCTCACCATTCTTCACTTTTGTAAACAATGTGTCACCTTGGACACAAGTTCTATGAATTTATGATCAGTACAAAAATCATCTGATTTTATATTCCTCCAATTCATTGGAGTACTTCTTGATCTCCTTCATTTTGATCTTCATTGAAAACTATTGACAACAAATACAACCTTATACACAAAGTGGTTCCAACAGAATTCATACCTTGAGTGGTTGATCTGAATATTCATCCATATAAATTTGGGACCACATGTTCCTAATATTTAATATTATGAGATCCCCAAAAAGGAATGTCACACACTTCACATCTTGATAAGGTCTTATGATGGGAGTCCTAGAATATAAGGATGTAGAAAAATTCATATTATTCATAAAAACACTAAATGGACCAACATTCATATAGTATAAAAATCTACCATCTAGGTCTATATTCAATTGGGGAGATCATTAGTGATAGTTCCTTTTTAAAGTTAGGTCTACACTAAGAAATATGATGATATTTTACCACTTGAATTGAATGAGATGTGAAAATAAGAGTGTCTAATACTTCATTACTAGGTGGAAAGGTCTAATCTACTCCTTGAATATAAAACTTTCTCAAGATAATATTTTATAGATTTTTATATAGAATCTCTAAGATGAGTTGATGATTTCCCTCACTATGTTGATGTACCCTGATGGTTTCTATCATTTCATAGTCATTAAATAATTCTTGGAAGATGATATTCAATTCTTTGAGTCTAAGTACTGGTCAATGAAATCAAAACAAGGGAAGAATTATGTAGAATAAAAATTGTGGAAGTCATGCCCAAACCAATGCTGACGTCAACTCCAGTTCCCAAACCTTCTCAATATCATGCAGTACCTACTCTAAAAAAACAATTGAAATAGTAGCACCATTAGAAATATATAATGAACAATCAAGTTCTTCTAATAGGACTAAAACAATAAGTTCTATTCCTTCCAAAAAGAACAATTCATGTATTCCATTATAGTGACCCTAGAAAAAGACTTGGTTTAGTTATTGGAGGTAAATATGGTTACAACCTCAGAATAGGTAACATATATCTATGCTACTCCACTAATATAATTGGAAGATTTCAGTGAAGTCCCAAAGATAGGAACCCATAAATTTTATGATCAGATAACCTAGAAATTATTTAACTAGATACATGAAATATTCAGGATGAAATTGATTCTACTAGTTGTGACCCCAGTTACTTATGTG
Organism: Viscum album; assembly: GCA_963277665.1. Lineage (NCBI taxonomy): Eukaryota > Viridiplantae > Streptophyta > Magnoliopsida > Santalales > Viscaceae > Viscum > Viscum album. Next base: position 123,265,408 of record OY728146.1, on the reverse strand, counting down.
ATACTAGATATTACATCTTCATCATCACAAAGTTGAAAAATATTGTATAATAATAAATTATAGAACAAGTAAAAGGATATAGAACCCTTACAAGTACCCAAGTTGGTCTAGACTTTAGTAATTATTACCCACATCACTGGGAATATAATAACTTCCCTAATAAATGAAATTTTCATCATATGATGAGTCTTAATGTGTCTTAGGTAATGTAATATAATCATTATATCCCTTTTTTATAAGGTTTATTTATATAAACTCAAATTACCTATACATAACTATGAAAGATGATTCACAGGTTAGGGAATATAGAACCATGCTGCATTCTAATGGACAAACATAATTTTTTCTAAAGCCATATATGCAACTGAAACCCAAATATTAGAGCTCCAAAAAGATAAAAAAACATTGATCTTATCATAAATCATACAATTCTTACTCATACCCAATTATTTTAGAAGACCAACTATTATACAAATAAATGTTTGATTGAATTTTAAATGCAAGATGGATGATTCAACCTAACCCATAACAAAAAATAGATCCCCTAAATCTAGTAAATGTAAGGATTTACTAGAGTATTTAATTCTATACTGTAAGATATATGGTGGGGATTTACCTCAAGCCTATAAGTATAGGATATGAGCTCATAATTACTATATTTGGAAACATATTTATATCATTTGGATTAGTATCTATATTTTGTAAGCCCTTGAAATATCAAAGGATCTCATAGAAGCACTCACTAATTACCTATAAAGCCCTAAGAATTTGATACTGATGTTTCTATAGTTGAAACATATCATGTAGAGACCAATTAAATGGAATGTCATACCAAAATTTACATAAAAAAATCATTAGACTAATATAAAAGAACATATAAGTCCCTTGTATATATCTAGAAAGCTCCATGATATTGACATCAGTTGATCCCTAATTGATAATGGTTCTATAAATAAATCTCATCATAATCCAAAACCCCAAGTGCTTGGGATATAATAAATCTGACTTATCCCCCTCACACTAGGAAATCCAAGGGTATAAAATCGTGATAAAATACCACTCATGAAAATAAAATTGAGAAACAAGTTTAGTTATATCGTCTATGACTCTTATATTATGATTTTTCATTAAGATACGTCTTTAAAACACTTGTGAGGGTGGCATTGGCTCCATGTGAATATAACAATTCCCACATCATATCATTAATTATTAGTATACCCCATTGATGTGAAATTTTTTGTATTGTATGGTGAAATATCCCCTTTTTAATCCTATAAATTTTAGTATATTTATATAGGATACTATAAAAGGGAGGGTATGTAGCTGATATTAGATAAAACCTTACAATGCATTGCTCCAAATGACATGGAAGTCACTCCGTCAATCCATGGAGTGAACTTGGTGTTGAATTCATGTTTCTAGTCAACCTAATTAAGTCACTGACCCCATATTTGAAAATTAATTATGTCACATTGGTCACAATAGACAATAAACCAAACCATCCAATTAAATTCCTCTCATATTATGGTCATGTGGATGCTTCCCTTAAATAGCCACTGTTGATAGATGAAAAATATTACAAATAATTCATGAAAATGTATTATTTTCTAGATCATATCCACTACAACGTGGGTATAACTGATATTTAGATGTTATATCCAAAAATATTTAATAAACTAGATATAAATCTTATAAGATGAATAGCATGATGGTTATGAGAATTTTCTACCATTCTTATGGTATTACTTTCATTAGATAAAACCATACATTGGGTAGGGGGATTTCATTCTTATGGGAATAAAAATTCCCCTACATTATCTTTTATATCTCAAGATTCTAGTCGGTCTCCTCCCCCAATAATATTTAATAGTATTATGATATTAAGGATGATTATCTAATATTTGAAGAAGGTTTCATGATCACCATTGATGACCACATATTTTAAATATTATAACATAAGAATATTCATGTCCTACATTGATCAGTACTTACATGACCCCTAAGGAAAATAAAATGTACAACTCTTTCCCCAAGAAATATCAAGATGTATTTTCATGGAATTATTATAATATTCCTATATTGGATCCCCAAGTGTCTATTCATCATTTAGGTCATATAAATGACCAACGTGGCTATAAATAATCCACAATGAGGGTACATCCAACCAATATTTCCAAATTAAAATCTGAATATGATAATCTAATTAACTCTATATTCACCATATAAGTACAACACCAAAAATGTATTTCTAAAATCTTTCCCACTAAGGAAAACAATAGTAAAATTATATTTTTTTATTGATTTGAGGGGCCATAATTATCACTATCCAAAAGATGATTTCTCAACCCCATTGTGGAATTATTAATTAATGAAACAAAAAAGATTCCAATTCATCTACTTTATAGATGGGTATTAAATATATAACAATATTTATATGGCCCCAAAATATGAGGAGTTCATTGAATTTAGAGAACCCAAAGGGGTATACTACTATCAAGTAATTCCATTTGTCTTGAAGAATGCATCTACAACATGACAAAATGAAATGAACCATATCATAAATTCCTTTATGTGGAAAACCATGGAGTGATATTTGGATGATCTAGTGGTCAAGTATCAACAACACTATGATTATCCTATTGGTCTTTAAATAGTTTTAATAAAACTATAATGGTATATATTAAATATGAACCCCTTTAAATTCACTTTTAGGGTGATATTAAGAAAATTGTTTATCTTTGTGATGTTCCATTACAACATCAAATTATACACTAAAAAGATAATGTATATAATTGATATTACACCTCCTTGAAAAAATATTGTGATGATTGGGTTCAAAATAAATATTACTTACATAATATTCTTCATAACTAACATATTTGACAAGTTTCATCACTTCAACATGTGGATAAAGAAAGGGGTTACCTATCAGTTAAGAAAATATTATTATAATGAATTTGATGATCTCTAGACTTACCTTCGATATCCAATAGTATTGATGCCACATATGGAAGGAAATCCTCTAATAATATATATTTAAATATTGGAGTGATTTCAGGGAACCCATTGTACTTAAAAGAATGTTATAGGCAAGTAAAATAGTCACTACTATCTTAGAAGGAAAATTTTGGATGTTGAGAACCGATATTGAGACATTAGAAAGAGTTTCCTTAAAGTAATATTTATAGTAAATAAACTGATACATTACTTCAAAAACCATGATTCCCATATAATCTCCAATGAATGGCTCAAAGGCCATAATTTTTATTTATTTTTGATAACCCCCCTTTCAAGGGATAAGGGGGAACCCTTACAAGGCCTGTAGGCTCATAGATTACATGGCCCATAGGATTAGAAGATTACAAGACCCGAAGGTCTTAGAGAATACTACAAGACTATCTACAAGGAACTTCCCCTCCCCAACATCTGTATCATGATAATAACTCTCTACCTTTACATGGCTGTCTATCTAGGCTTCCTGTACAAGCACAGGCTGGTCCCAATGGCGTAGCCATACCCTATCATTCTGAAAAATCCATTTGGCTATGCTATGGATAGTACGCCTACTCTGAATCCTCTTCTGGGGATTCTCCTTTTTTGTAGTCTGTCTGGAGTAACAGAATGTGGCCCGAAGACCTTGAGGTGTCCTAAAAGCCCTACTGACCTGAAGGCCTGGGTGGCCTGAAATCCTTAAAGACTCCATGCCCAAACTGGTGGCCCGAGGTGAATAGGTTCAGCTGCTACAGTACCAAACAGTACCTGCTACAGTAACTGCTACAGTACTGCTACAACCCCTCTAGAAATATGCCTCTACCTATTTTTTAACCTGGGTCTTGTGGATTCACTTAAGGATACCTCACCAACTGGGTTGAGGATCATGTGATATTCCTATATAATCTCTTATGTCAATTCATTCAATTATATCCCATGTCACCCAATGCTAACTGGACATTTTGTATGGGAAGGATTCATTATGTAGAAGTTTTATATCTATTTTATATATTAAAAGGTGATTATGGGAAAATAATTAGTATATTTACTCATAGAACAAACTATCCTAGAAAATTCAGTACTGGATATAGATCTCCTAGATGAATAAGTCTTATCCATCTATAAAACCTCCAAATTATATGATATTTGCATTCCCTGTTCCACTAGGATCCCAATAAGAAGAATGATAGAAAACATGAATCACAACTGGGTTTTCATAGGGATTATATTCATCACCATAATGAATGAAGTATTTACATACTACTTTATACTATACAAAGGATACACCAATAATAGGGAAGAATACTAGGCTCCCATTGTAGACTTAGAATTGGACCTATAGATACTTGTGACCTGATTGAATATCTAGGGTGATTCTATGTTGGTAATAAATGAAATCAATGGTGACTACACCATTAAGAGGGAATATTTGATTCCCTTTATTTATTTGAGTAAGGGTTTATAGTAAAATTCCTTTTATATCAAACACCATATCATGTACTACATTTATAAAATAGAGAGGAATATTCAACAGATAATGCAACATTATCCTTGAGATATCTAGACTAGGAAGATATGGCGATTCACATCTCACATTATAGGGTCGTTTCATCATTCATCAACCCTGATATGGAATAGTTTAATGAGGTTAACACCATACTTGAACATGGATTATCTCTAAGTCCACTGATTAATACCAAAATTTTATAGATGTATACCGTGGTAGAGTACCTATAAAATGGGTTTCTACTACTAGATTTATCCAAGAAGGAATAAATTTATCATTGGGAAGTAAATTTAATCCTCTATGAGGACCTAAATTATTATAATGTTCTCTATAAATAAGGCTTCAATGGATTCCTCCTCATATGTATTAAAGGAGAAGATAACATGACTATTATGTAGTAATTCTATGCTAGTGCCTATGGTTATGACCATTCTAGAACCATGTTATCCTATCAAATCTAGATTCTTGGATAATTTTGGATGTTAATGATGTTGGATTTCATGTAACTCCAAACAAAGCACAATGATTGTTAGATACATTTCATTTTAATCTATAATTCATAATATTTTTTGTACACTAATAAATACCCCTAAATATTTTTCATTTAGTTAATAGATTAATGACACTATATACCCCAGCCCCATCTTGGTGGTGTTTGTTCATTCTTATCCCCATTGATTTCTTCTCTAAGTGGGCCAATGCTATATACCTCATGGAATTTAGAATCAAAGGTGTCATTATTCTCATGATGTTAAATATAATTACAATATTTGGTGTCCCTGAAATAATATTGGTAGATAAAAACAAAAATTTCTATGTTTTTAAGTTGAATATATTGTACAAGTAATGCAAAATTGAATCCAAAAACTCATCCCACCATCATGCATATGCAAATAAAAAAATAGAGACCTTTATAAAAAATATATCTAATATCCTTCAAAATATGGTGTAAAAATATAATACATTTTTGCAAGAAAATATTCTATAGATTAATGGTCTTATCAAACCACAACCCATGCTACTACACAAGTGACTATATTCTAGTTTGCATATTAAGAAAGTGATTTTTTTATATTGAAGTCCTACTGTATTCATTTCACATTACTATATAGAATCTACCTTCAAAAGATGATCGATATATGATATAACTTAATGAATTAGAACCAATCGATTTGAAAAGGTTACAAATTCTAAGTATCATTGAAATATACTAGAATCAAATAGTCTAATAATTCAACAAGAAGGTCAACCTTTATTAATTCATTAAAGAGGAATTGTGATTGGCCTAGAGAACTCCTTTGATACATAAGAATAAATATCCCAAGCTAAATCTATATTTTAAAAGACTTTACACCATATATAAGGTCAGCTTGAAGAAAGACTATTCCTTGATTGTGAAGGATATAGAGAATATATTTCCTAATAATAATGAAAAATTTCTCAAGAAATACTTTCTATAGTTTCATGATAGGTTCATAATGATTATCAACATAAAAAACAACCACATGACATCTAGTTTCATGACTATAAACAATATAGCATATTATCCATTTTCACATGACATTAAAAAACATGATATAATTATATGTACCACATTATTTTTAACTATTCATAGTGTTCCTTCCTATATGAACTTAAAATGCTAAGGAGCTTCATTTCACTTAACCTTGAATCATAAAACCCCCATGGTAAGAGTTTAATCTACATTATGTTTTTATTTCTTTGGGGATTAGATGGTTATGGATACATTGGACGAACCTAATTTCACTACTCACATAACATATAAATAAAATTAACTAACCTAAATTACATGTGTATTGATTTATATTTTTATAGGATATGTAGTTACATATGAATTAGGTATCCTGGACCCATCTAAAAATATAATGTTTTACAGATTTCCCTAGTGCATGGTCTCCCTATTCACATTGGGTTTTATAAATCATCCATATGTCAAGATACCATATACAAAAAACCAAATCACCTTTATTGGGTATAATTATGGATATTATTTTGGTTTTAATATCATACTATCATAAAAATAAATCCTTTTAAAAAATACATGTTTCTCGATTCCTATTACCCTAGGATACATAGTTTTTATAACAACCCTGCTCTTTATTTCACTCATAAAAATACTTTATTACATTAAATATTCACTTGATACAACATATAAGATTGATATGTCTAGTTTATTTTGGAAATAGGAATATTATACAACCACATAAAACATTAAATACACATCTTTATAGAAAAATTCTTTTACATGACCACACACATTCATTCGTACTTAGCATTGCATGGGATAAACTGAGGGCATGCCTAAGAAAATGGTGATATATAAAGATAAGTAAGAGATTAAATAATGAATAACATGAAAAATACAGTACATGTTAGGAAATTGGCATATCAATGGAGCACAAGAGAAACATGAACATAAAGGCATGATATAGAATGATTATCATAACATGGAAATGTGGAAACTACATTTAACATGATATTATAATGAGCCAATGCTCATTGACCATAGATAATGAGTAAAAACTCATTTTAATTGAATTATAGTGAGTAAAACCTCATTGCACTTGCCATATAATGATACTAATCTTTACACAATGCATTGGAGTGCTACCAGGGTGCACCATTCTTAATCATTTCATTTCATACATAAGTGTGCCACATGGATCATATAACATGGATTCATTAAACATCATCATTTATTACATGATAAAGGAATGTGAAATTAATACATGAAACAATATAATCAATAAGTAAATGTGCATAAAGTTGAATACCCTTGATAGATAAATGGACATGGTATTCACTACACAATGACTTTGGCTTGGAAAATTGCAGTGCAATTTCGGCAACATAACGACGTGACATAAGAATTCATAAAAATGGTTTATGAGAGAGAAAGGGGTGTCTAATAATATTTACATGAAATGGACAGTAATGGGGGTCATATAGATACATCTCCTAACATATTTAATGGAATTTAGATTCATAATACAAAATGATTTCTTGAATGTAAATGAGAAGAGAGAAATACCTTATGGAATTTTGGCAGGGTAACAAGTGTACGTAGGAGGCGTTAATGTGATATAAAGAGGTATATCATCATTAAAACATATTTATTTAAGTATGTGGGAGGTGTGAAATCATACCTCAACATTTTTAACTAAAAATAAAAGGTCATAATGACATAAATAAATTTGGACAAAAATGAGAAAGGAAAAAATCCCTTACTTGGAAGTGTGATCCCAAAGGCTTGGGAGAGGATTAAAAGAGGATTATTGGGATATTGGGGTGCCTTGTAAGGATACTAGAGAGATTATGTTAGAGTATAGATGTTCTCTAAGAGTTTTGAGTGAAGATAAGTGGAAGTTTGGGTGGGTTTATATTGGAAAAGAGAGGGAATTCTTTATTATTTATGTTTTGGACACCACACATTAAACTAATCAAAATCACAAACCAAACCATATTTTTTGACCATATTTTTTTTTCAAATGGGAGTGTAAAACATTATTTTATAAGTCCAATATACGAAATTCATAAAATATTAGGCTTTCTTATGTGGAGGTTAGTCACCCTCTCTAGGAAATCAATTTAAAAATTTAAAATGTTTTATGAGTCTTGAAGGGTCCACTAAAGCACCATAAAATTAATAAAACAAATCTAAAATAACATTATTTTAAATATAAAACATATATTTTCCTAAAATATCATTTATTACATCACTATTGGGTCATTATGATGTTATAAAACACATTATATATTTAAATGGAATTTAATTTTTACCCAAAATTCGAATGTTTCAGAAAATTATGAAAAATTCACCGTTGGGTAATTTTTATGTCATGATTCCAAAAATAATATTCATTTTATATAATAAATTTTATAAATATGTGATTTTTTTTTTACTTTTAAAATAAAAATTGACATTTATTGAAAATTCAGGGGTTTTGACAAAAACGGCTTTCAAACCACAATAAAAATTAAAATTGTATTCATAAAAATTATATGATCATTTATATTTAACAAAAAGTAATATATTAATAATATTTTATCAAAATATTATTTAATTCAAAAATCCATTAATTCATCAAAATAAATTTCTTAATTGAATATTAATTAAAAATATTATTTGTTCTTTAAAAACCATTTAAAAAGTAACAATAATAAAATGAATGTATATTATTTATTATATACAAAAATAATAAACATAATCATAGTGCTAAGGTATTGTTATATAAACCCTTATAAAAACCACATAAGACCTAAAGGTATGGTGTGTGATGATGATAGACTCTTGGGGTGGCTCAGATAACATCACTCAGGTGGTAATCTCTTTCAACTTCCAGTTCTCCCGTAGGTAGTTCCATTCAAGATTAACGTGTTAAAGCTCATCTTGGGATTTGTCAGGAGCAAACCCCAGTCACTCCACCTCCTTTTCGAGCTCTCACAAATGGGATCCATACGGAGCAATTCTACTGGATGAGGCTATCACTTCCTTTTTCTGATTAAATTGGATTGGTTAAATACCTATATTTATACTAATCACGTGATCACTATTCAATAGCTATATTTGAAATGGTAACAATTATTAATATTATTTTGAAATCCAAAAACATAAAACCAAGGAACTGAATATTTTATATAACCATTTTATATATTATTATATTTAATTAGATCAAAAGGAATTTTCATTAATAAAAGTTTAGGTGGTTACAATATTCCCCCCTTAAGAAATTTCACCCTTGAAATTTCCTTTTCTCACACTAAACAGATGAAGGTAACTTTGCTTCATCACTTACTCTGATTCCCACATTGCATCTTTAAACTTATGGTTTCACCACAATACCTTGATGAGGGAAATTATCTTATTTCGTAGAACTTTTTCCCTACGATCTAATATATTAACTGGCTTCTCTTCATAAGAGAGGTCATTCTCCAATGGTACCACCTCTGGATTGAGTACATGCAATGGGTTAGGTATGTACGTCCTCAAGAGTGATACATATAATACATCATGTACTTGAGATTGATTTGGTGAGAGTTCTAATCAAAATTCCACTGCTCCAATGCAATCAAGGATCTCAAACGGGTCGATGTACCTTAGACTAAGCATTACATTCTTCCAAAATCACATAACTCTCTTCCACGGTGATCTGCGAAGGATTACCATGTATCCAACATCAAACTATAGGACTCCTTGATGGTTATTAGTATAACTCTTTTATCAACTCTAAGTAGTTATAATGTGGTGCTGGATGGTCCTAACCTTCTACACCATTTCTTCAACCATTTCTAGACCTAGGAGTTTTAACTCCCAAACGTCATCCCAACATGTTAGTGTTCTGTACCTATTCCCATAAAGGGATTCCTAGGGATCCATTTGGATACTTGAGTGGAAACTGTTGTTTTAAGAGAACTCAACTAGAGGATGATGTTGATCCCATCCTCCATTGAAGTACATTGAGTATTCTCTTAATATGCCTTCATGTTTTTGGATAGTCTGATCAGATTGGCCATCAGTTTGAGGATGATAAGCCATACTGAAGTTCATCTCAATATTTAGAGCATGTTGAAGACTCTTCCAAAACATAGTGGTGATTATTGGATCTTAATCAGATATAATCGATAGTGGTACTCCATGCAGTATTACCAATTCTCTGATATATATATGTGCCAGTTGATCCAATGAGAAATTCTCCAGAATTTAAATGATGTAGAAAATATTTATAAGATGATCCACAAAACCCAGATATCATTATTTCCATTGGATGTCTTCATAAGTCCAGTGATAAAGTCCATAGTAATGTTCTCCCATTTCCATGCTGGTATGAGTAATGGTTGCATTATCCCCTTATACTTTTGCCTCTGAGCCTTCACTTTATGACATACTAGTCACTTTTATGTATACTCATAAATCTATTTCTTCATGTTATCCCACCAATAATTCTCTTGGAGATCTCGATACATCTTTGTATTTACTAGGTGAATAGAGAAATTCTAACTATGCGAATCAGCCAAAAGTTCATTCTTTAACTCTAGATTTGATAGAACACATAGACTTGTCCTAAATCTCAAAATTCCATCTTCATTAACATTTAACTATGAGGATTTCCATTTTTTGATAATTTACACTTTCTTATTAATTCCCACATCATCCTTTTGAGAATTCATTAACCTTTAAAAAAGAGATGTTTGAGCAAACATTTGTGAAAGGATTGATGTTGTTTTCTTATTTATGATTCCCATGTCTATATTCATCAAATCTAAGAAGATTGGATCCTTTTCAATTATCATAAATTATTGAATTATTGGGTCCTTTCTACTTAAAGCATTTTCCACCTTGTTCGCTTTCCCATGGGGGTAGTGGATTGAATAGTCATAGTCTTTGATCATATTTAACTATCATCATTATAATGTCTTCAACTCTTTTTGTGTGAATATATAATTTAGAATTTTGTGATTTGTGTATGTTTCAAACTTCTCTACAAAGAGGTAGTGTTGCAAAAATTTTAAATCAAAGATTACCGCATCTAAATCTAGATCATGTGTTGGATAGTTTTTCTCATGAAATTTCAATTTCCTTAATGCATGAGAATTTAATTTGTCATTTTGAATCAACAAACATCCCAGGACCTTCTTCGAAGAATCACTAAATACCAAAAAAAGTTTTCTACTTGTGGGTAGTGTTGGCACGAGTGTAGTGATAATCCTCATTTTTAACTCCTTAAAGCTATCTTCGCATTCATCACTCCAACCAAACTTTACTCCCTTCTGAGTTATCTTAGTAAGATGGTTGGACAATCATGAGAAATTTCTCACAAATCGGCGATAATATCTAGTTAAATCTAGGAGTCTACAGATATCCATTACTGATGTTGGCCTCAGAAATCCCTCAATTGTAGTTGTATTGGATGGATACATAGATATATCATTGCTTGTGATGATATAGACCATGAATGATAACCCCTTCAACCAGAACTCACACTTTCTGTAATTTTCATAGAGCTTCTCCTATTGCAAGGTCTCTAGTACAGTGCTTATATGCCTCTCATGCTTATCCTTGGTTTTGAATTATATTAGCATATCATCTATAAAGACTACCAAATTCTTCTCAAGGTAATATATAAAGACTATATTCATCAATTACATGATGATTTATAGGGCATTAGTGAGTCTGAAAGGAATTACTAGGAATTCATAGTGCCCGTATCTTGTACAAAAAGCAATCTTGGGGATATCCTACTCCTTCACCCTTACTTGGTAATATCCCGACTACAAATCCACCTTGAATAAGTATTGTTATCCAAGTAGATAATCAAACAAGTCATCAATTCAGGGCATATGATACTTTTTATTTATCATGATTTTGTTAATCTCACGATAATCAATTCAAAGTCATATTGACCCATCCGCACATGAGCCTCAACCTAGTTGGTGATGTATCCTTTAGTGCATCCATAAGACCCAGGTTCAAAACCAGGTAGAGGAATATTTCTGGGGGCACTATAGCAGTGCTGTAGTGGGAACTATAGCAGTACTGTACACTGTGTGGTACTGTAGCAGACTATACACTGTATAGGTACTATAGCAGAATAGTACACTATGCGGGTACTGTAGCAGACACTGTAGCAGGTACTGTTTGGTACTGTGGCAACTAGAACTATTATCCTTGGGCCACCAGTTTGGGCTAGGATTCCTTAAGGATTTTGGGCCACCATGTAATTCTGGTCAGTAGGGATTTCGGTCCACCTTTGAGGCCCTCGGTCCACCTCAAGGCCTTCAGGCCACATGTAGTTGCCCTAGACACACTACAAAAAAAACAGCCCTAGAAGAGGATTCAGAGCCGGTGAACTCACCAGAGTAGAGCTAAATGGATTTTCAGAATGAGAGGGTATGGCTATTCCATCTGTGCCAGCCTGTGCTTGCATTATAAGCTTAGCCAGACAACCATGCAAAGGTGGAGGGCTACTATCATGATGCAGATGCTGGGGAGGGGCAGTTCCTTGTAGATAGTCTGGTTGAATCCCTTAAGACCTTTGGGTTATGTAATCTCCTAAGCCTACAGGGGCTTGTAATCTCTGAGCCTACGGGCCTTTAAAGGGTTCCCCATCATCCCTTGAATGGGGGGTTATCAAAAATCAATAAAAATGAAGGCCTTCAGGCCATTTAGGAATTGACCCATCCTTATTCACGATGAATTGGATTGGTACACCCCATCGTGAAGCACTTGTGCATATAAACCCTTTACCCATATTCTCTTGTAGTTGTTTCATCATCTCCTCAATATCCAAAATAGCTATTCTATATGTATTCTTGGATTTTGGCAATTCCCCAGGTATAAGATCAATTGAGAATTCAATAACTCTTATAGGATGAAGACCAGACAATACCTCGAGAAACACATCTGTGAATTCCCTCACAATAGACATGTATTCAAGGATGGTTGCTTCCTTAGAGTCAATCATCTGAGTAAGATATTCATTCTTATAGGGAAGTAATATCCACACTAGAGATGATGGTACTAAGTAAAATTCATCCTCCTCCATGCACTTGTACAGAATCGAGGGTCGATTTTCTATATAGAGAGTGATTTCCCTTTCATGGACATTTATGTTGGATCTATATATGGAAAGCCAATCCATGCCAATAATTACATCAAATTCTACCATAGGGAGTATGACATGGTTTTCCAGGATGTTCAATCCCAAAATTGTGACAAGGGAGGAGTTATATTCATGGGTTTCGATGATTACCCCATTTTCCATTCTCTCCTATATCTTTACTTTCATGATTTGTGGTGGTGTTGTGATTGTTCTACTAAACTTTTGGGATATAAAATAATGAGTAGAACCATAATAAAAAAGTATGTTCGCTATTATTGGATGAATAACTAGTGTACATGTCACCACTTTGTTGTGAGGGTTCACTTCCGTGGTAGTGATGGAAAAATCTCACCATTGCTACCTTGGAGGTTGTTGGTTGCCTCAGAAAACCATTGGATTAGGGCACTGGTTTGAAAAGTTCCCTAGTTCATTGTAGTTGAAGCAATGAGAAATGAATTGAGGGTCGAATGAATAGTTTCTCTCCTCTGTCGCAGCTGTAGATTTTTCTTGTCGATAGTTAATGGATAGGTGCCATTTTCTTCCAGACCTGAAGCATTTCATCATCCCCTTTAGGCAATTTCTAGGGTACTTCTTTCGAAACCTTTGGAAAGTGGGGTGCTGTATTTTCATAGCACCATTCGATTTATCAATCGGACCACAAAAATTAAAGTCCACCATGTGCTTCTTATCCCCTTGATACCCCTGAGATTCCCTGATCTCCATTTCATCCTTGAGGGAACATCAGAAAATTTCCTCATAACTCTCGAAGTCATGGATCGCTAGGGATTTCCGTAGGCAAGGTTTTATCCCACCAAAGAAGTGGTCAACCTTTCATTCAGTGGTAACAAAAAATATGGAGGCATATCATGAAATAATTGTGAAGTCTTCCTTATACGCTCTCATGGATTTGTCATCTTTTTTATTGAGATAAAATAAGTCTCTTTCCATATTAAGTCAAAGGGTGTGAGGAAAATATTTATTGAAAAACATTTTCTGTAAATCCTTCCATTCCAATGCCTCGATCTCTTCCTTAGGTTTTGTATTTTTGATCAATGTTCACCATTGATCAGCTTCACCCTCCATATGATAAGTAGCCAGAAGAATCTTCACTTAAATGGAACATTGAATGATAGAGAATATATTTTCAATGGAGTTGATCCATTATTTTGAAATTTAGGGATCAAATGATCAATTTAAAGTAGGAGGCCTTTGTATCGTGAAGCTCTCGATTGAGACTTGTTCTTTATTAAGGGGGAGGGGGGTTGAACGTTCATCTTGACCCATGTTTTTATTCAAAACACGAGTTAACTAAGAGAGTATCATGAAAAATTTTGTGATTTCGACTCCCATCGGATGGGGAATATCTTTAGAACAGTTGGTACATTGATCTTTGCATCAGTTGTTAGCCTGATTCCTCCTATTACCGGCCATTGGCTGGAATAAAAGGAAAGTTAAGGGTAACACATAAAGGATAATCCAAAGAAAAAAACGGTTGAATTATAAATAAATTTTATTTCCTTAACTTATGATTTTGTAGGCTTTAATCTCTGTTATCCATGATCTACTAACCAACGTATATTCTTAGGGGAATTTTTTTCAATTCCCATAATAAGGGTCCATACTAAGCATTTTAATTTACCAAATCATATCCCCTAGGAGTTTCATAACAAAGAGTGCTGGAAGGCCCATTGTTGTGCACCAGTTATCATTTGAGTCTAGCTTAAAGCGGTGTTTTCGGGTTTTACCCTTATATACATCTGTTCCAGAGCAGCGTATACCTAATCATATCTAGATAGGGATGCATTTTTTTGATAAAATACATACTCAATACTCACCAAAATGTAGGGATGGTTTTATTATACATAGTCTTATCCTTAAGGCTTTTACTAGTGTTTTCTAGTCCTAATCCCAAAAATAACTAAACCTATCATATGACACCAACTATATCAACCCTGCTCTTTATTTCACACTTAATCATAATTTATTACATAAAACCTTTACTTGATAAAACATATAAGATTGATATATCTAGTGTCTTCGGGGCTTAGGAACATTACATAACAACTTAAAACATGAAATACACAAATTTATTGAAAACTTATTTTACATAACCACACACATTTCGTCATACAACCTGAGGACATGCATAAGAAAAGGGTGAGATATAAAGCCTAGTAAGGGATTAAATAAGGAATAACATAAAAATATAGTACATGTTAGGAAATATTCATATCAATTTAGCACAAGAGAAACATTAACATAAAGGTATGATATAGCATGATTATCATAACATGGAAATGTTGCAACAAAATTTAACATGATATTAGCCTGAGCCAAGGCTCATTGCACATGGAGCATGAGTAAACCCTCATTTCACATGAATTATCATGATTAAACCCTCATTTAACTTGATCTATCTTGATACTAATATTTACCCAATGCATTGAAGCGCTATAAGGGAACACCCTTATTGATCATTTCATTTCATGCATAAGTGTGCCACATGGATCATATAAAATGGATTCATTAAACATCATAATTTACTCCATGATAAAGGAATTTTGAATTATTAAATTAAACTATATAATCAATATGTAAATTTTTCATAAAGGTGAATACCCTTGATAGAGAAATGGGTATGGTTTTCACTACACAGTGACTTTTGCTTGGAAAATCACGGTGCAATTTCGGTAGCATAACAGCATGACATAAAAATCCATAAAAATAGTTGATGAGAGAGAAAGGGGTGTCTCATAATATGTAAATTAAAGTCATAGTAATGTGAGTCATATATATATATGTCCCAACATATATAATGGAATTTAGATTCATAATACAAAAGAATTTCTTGAATGTAAATGAGAAGAGAGAAATTCCTTACGGAATTTCAGCATGGTAATGACTGTACATGGGAGACATCAATAAGAGAGAAATAAGTATCTAATAATTAAAAAATTAGTAGGAAAGTATGGGTGAGGTTTGAAATCATACCCCAATATTTTTAATTGAAAATAAAAGGGCATAACAACATATATAAATTTGGACAAAAATGAGAAAGGAAGATATACCTTACTTGGATGTGTGATCCAAAGTCTTGGGAGAGGATTGAGAGAATATTATTGGGAGATTGGGTTTCTTTGGGAGGATACTAGATAGATGAGGAAAGAGTGGGGATGTTATCTATGTTTTTTGAGTAAAGAGAAGTGGGAGATTGAGTGGGTTTATATAGGAAAATAGAGGGAATTCTTTATTATTTTGGTTTTGGACACCACATTAAACTAATCAAAAACACAAACCAAACCATGGTTTTTGACCATGGGTTTTGCCAAAGGGGAGTGGAAAAAATTATTTTATATGTACAATGGACGAAATTCTTAAAATATAAGGGTTTCTTATGTGGAGATGAGTCACCCTCTTAAGGAAATCAATTTAAAAAGTTAAAATGTATTATAAGTCTTGAAGGGTCCACTAAGGCACCATAAAATTAATAACACAAATCTAAAATCACATTATTTTAAATATAAAACATATATTGTCGGAAAATATAATTTATTACATAACTATTTGGTCATTATGATGTTATAAAACACATTATACATTTAAATGATATTTATTTTTTACCCAAAAATTTTATTGTCTTAGTAAATTATGAAAAATTCACCATTGGATAATTTTGATTTCCTGATTCCAAAAAAATATTCACATTACTAAAATAATTTTTTAAATATTTTAATTTTTACTTTTAAAATAAAAACTAACATTTCTAAAAAATTTATTGGTTTTGAAAAAAAAACGGCTTTCAAACCTTAATAAAAATTACAATTGTATTCATAAAAATTATATTATCATTTATATTTAATAAAAAGAAATTTATTAATAATGTTTTATTAAAATATTATTTAATTCAAAAATCCACTAATTCATCAAAATATATTTCTTAATTGAATATTAACTAAAAATACAATTTGTTATTTAAAAAACATTTACAAAGTAACAATAATAAAATGAATGAATATTATTTATTATATACAAAAATGATTCACATAATATAACGAACCATACTTTACATACATTTTTATTACTTCAAAATTTAAGAACACTTATTACATCATATAACAAAACCATGAAAGGACCGTATATGTATAGTGTCTTTAGAAACTGAGAAACATAAACAATTGGTTCATAAATTATCTACATTGTCTCCCATTTATTTCATCATATCTAGAGTCTCTTTTGTCATATCCTACTTAATACCCTTCTTCTTGACCTAGGGAAAAGAAAAAATACAAAAGGGTGAGCTCAAATGCTCAGTAATGGTAACAAAAATAAATATCAATCATAAGAACATAACATTTTGGAAATCTTAACCTGCAAAAGAGATCATAATATCATATCATGGATAAATCATAGTAGTGAAATGTAATCCCAATAATCATAACTTAAAACATTAAACTTTGGGGCATACACACATAATCATAGAGAATCATTTCTTATTAGTCAAGACTCATTTCCAAGACTATCTTAGTGGACAAAGTCCACTTCTGAACCGAGTTCACGCCTCGTTTCAGTCCTGTTTCACTGAACCGGATTAACATGTTGTTCCAGCCATGTCTATCTTATGAGATATAAATCTTTACCCAATGCATTTTAGGGATATATAGGTCCCACCCATCTCATAATTATACCATTATTATGTGTGCCACAAGATCATAAATCATACATTATAGCATAACCCATGTAATAAAAATGGGATTCTTAAACATCATGCCATCATAAAATAATCCATATAAGATAAAAGGAAATCATAAAGATAATTCCATCATAAAATACACAAATAAATGTAAAAATAGGGATATAAACATGACCCCATATTTTCTTAGATGGAAAATAATTTTGATAAAACACTTGAACTCCATTCTTGAGGAAAATATCCTTTCTACTTCAAAAACATTTTTCCTTTCTTAAAATGTCATATAATTTTAAACTAAAAGAAGTTTATTAAAAATAAGCTTGAATAATTGTAAAGGAAGATTCATGTAAATAATGTTCTAAAAATCCATTTAGTCCATATAAGTTAAAAAAAACATTCTTCTCGTACTTTGGCCGGAAAAGTCCAAAAAGGACCTCGTACTAAAAACGACAAAAGATTCCTTTCATATCATTTAATAAAAACATACCAGTGGGTAAAATTGTATTTTAAGAATTTTATGAGGATATAAATAATATTAAATATTGAGGAAACATGTATTTGGAAGAAAAATATTCCCCAGTAAATTCTGATGTATAAAAAATCTCGGATAAAAATGAGATTGCAAGATTTTTCCTTACCTTAGGTCTGATATGATTTTTACGTGTCCGAACCTCATGTATAATGATTTAAATAATGTAATTTACTTATTACAGAATCGTACTGATTGTTATGATGTCATATATGGTCATATTCTTAGCTTCTTATTAGTAATATTTCATTTCTACTTGTTATTCGGGTGTTTATCTCTTTTTTTGTTCTAATGCGTATTTTGTCGAATAAATTATTATTCTTATTTTTAGGTTATAGATAACTCATTTATAGAATGGTATTAGTGTAATATATATCATATTTATTCATTCAATTCATTTATATAATCATTATGCAATGAAGATAATGTAGAACGAGTCGCATCACATTGTGGGGACGGTAGGCCGTACGTACGCACGAGCGATGATATCATTCCCATGATCGTGAAATTGTATTGAAGTGTATGTATACTATTTAAGAATCATTATCAATTTACAATAATCATATATAGTTATTATTTACAACATTATACCTATCCAAGTAAGGTGGTGGTGGAAAAGAGATTACACCACGGCGTGGAGACGATATTCCGTACGTACGCACGCGCGGTGATTTCATTATCCCTAGGATGAATAGAAGGTGAAATAGGGTTGTTTAATATTTATAATAACATATCATTATATGAGTGATACTGATGTTATTTCTTCATAATGAAACAACTAAGGAAGAATAAGTTGACGAAGAAAGAAATTGGAAAGGATTGGTAATGGATATTACCTCTTCTTTGACGTGCCTCTTCTTAAACTCATCCTAGGGCACTAGGGTTGGTCTTTGAAGAATAACAGGACCTCTAGAATGTTTCTAGGGAAGTGGAGAAGAGACGTTTACAGGTTTTTTCTGAGCTTGATGGCTCAAAGTGGTGTTAGGAGGAGAGGGAGGAGGTGCCCTTTTATAAGGGAGGAGAGGGGCATCTTTGGAAAAACTAAAAATATTATTTTATTATAAAGTAATATTCGGTTCTTAATACCTCAAAATTGATTTATTTTGAAGCTACGGTGGGGATGGGTAGAAATAATCTCATCCAATAGAATTTGGACAAGTTTAGGTTACTATTTTAACCTTATCATTTAGATTTAACTTTAAGTTAAATAATTGTACTTTTACAGTGCCTTCTTGTTTTCTTACACTATAAGGTTAATAAACTTACTATAAAAAGCCAAAAAAACACCAAGTTGTTTATTATTATTATTATATATATCCTTATCTAATTCATTTGTCCGAACATTAGATTTTTAGGAATAAAATAACAATTAATAATATAATATTTGTTTTAAAAACTATTTTATGTCAATTTGGACACTATTTGGTAATTGATTTTTGTGAAAATCATAAAAAATTTATTAGTTCAAACAAAATTAATTAAATCAATAATAAAATGTCATATTAACCTATTAAATTATTTTAATTCATAAAAAGTCAAAAATTACATTTATTTGGGTATTTATAACATTAATTATGTTAATATTTCATTAATAATGTAATTACTGCATCATCATTGTGCCATACATAAATTAAATTATATAATGTCCAAAAATTATAAATAAAATATAATTATGTAGGAAATATTTTTATCTTTCTATTTAATATTTATAGTCAAATATATCTTATGTATAACCCTATATTAAAAATGTTTTATTTATTAAACATTGATTTTAACCATTTTAACTATTCTTTAAATAAAATAATAATAAATGTCCTAATCTAATCCAACTGGACCTAAATGGTCATATTTTATTTCAAGGGTTGTTTTTGGTCGAATCAAACTTATCCAATAGAATTAGGACATGTGTTATGGTATTAATAATACGATTTTTACCCTTAATTACCCTATTTACTTTTAACCGTGGTAAATAAAAGTAAAAAGTTACTATTCACCAAAAATTATTTTTATCTTATTGAACCGCATTTTACTCCTTGATGTTAACCGCGTCTCTCAGATTTTATAAATTCCACTCATAGAAGCGGTAAAATTAAGTTTTATGTAAATTTTTAAACTCTCTTAGGAGGTGGGTAAAAGACGGTGAAAAGTTCAATAAAATTTTTATATATCTAAAATTATTATAAAATGACTCTAATGAATTACTTTGAACTTATATAGGTATTATATATGAATTTTGACCTAAAATAAATTTAAATAAAATAAATAATTATTTAAATAAAAAGTCGATTTTCAAATAGTAACCCAGTGTTTTCAGTATTCATAAAAAATCGAAAGTTTTCAGAAAAATACCAAAATTTCACCCTAGGATAATTTCGATATTCAAAATCCAAAAATTAATTCTATTTTGAAAAAAAAAATTATAAAATTTCAAAAAGTGGTTATTACTATTCATAACGTCTAGTTTTAATAATATTTTAATAGCATATCATTGTTTAGTGAAACTCGTTATTGCGTACAACACAAGCTATCGAGGAAGGTCGTGATTGCATGTAAAGCATGCCAAGCTAGTGTTGTGTGTAGTGAAAGATTACTTTGATGATGTATATAACATAAAAACAAAATATTTCTCATAGAAATCTCGGGTGTTACATTCTACCCCCCTTAAAATGAATTTCGCCCTTGAAATTCGTCACTTTGTAACAAAAAGATGGGGATACCTCTACCTCATCATATCCTCAAGCTCCCATGTAGCTTCTTCTAATTGGTGGTTCCTCCATAAAACTTTCACCAATCGAGTGGTCTTGTTCCGTAGGACTTTTTCGCTACGATCCATAATCTCTATCAGCTATTCTTTATAAGAAAGATCTTGCTCTAGTGGTACAACTTCTGAGCTGAGTACATGTGAAGGATCAGGTATATACATTCTCAGGAGAGATACATGGAACACATCATGAACTTGAGAGAGATTCAGTGGAAGCTCCAATCGGTAAGCTACCTTCCCAACATGATCTAGTATTTCGAAAGGACCGATATACCTAGGGCTCAACTTTCCCTTCTTTCCAAATCTCATTACTCTCTTCCAAGGAGATATTCCTAAGAACAATTTATCACCCACTTCAAACTCTATGTCTTTTCTTCAGTTATCGGCATAAATTTTTTGTCGACTCTGAGATACTCTTATGTGTTGTTGAATAGATCAGACCTTTTCTTCCATCTCATCAACAAGATCAGGTCCTAATAGCTTTCTTTCCCCATCTTCCTCCCAACAAGTTGGAGTTCAGCATTTCTTTCCATAGAGAGCTTCATAAGGAGCCATCTGAATAATGGAGTGAAAGCTATTATTATAAGAAAATTCCACCAAATGTAGGTGTTGATCCCAACCACCTTTGAAGTCCATAGAGCATGCTCTTAACATGTCTTCTAGAGTTTGAATTGTTCTCTCAGACTAACCGTCTGTTTGAGGATGATAAGAAGTGCTGAAGCTCAACTCTGTATCCAGAGTATGCTGAAGACTTCGCCAAAACTTCGAGGTAAACCTAGGATCTCGATCAGATATAATGGAAAGTGGTACTCCATGCAATCTTACCACTTTCTTTACATATATCCTGGAAAGATGATCAAGAGAGAAATCCTCTCTAATATCAATGAAGTGTGCCGACTTTGTAAGATGATTAACTATAACCCAGATAGCATTATTGCCTTTGGATGTTTTAGGAAGTCCAGTGACAAAGTCCATAGTGATGTTTTCCCATTTCCATTTGGGTGTGGGTAATGGTTGTAACATCCACTTAGTCTTCTGTCTCTTAGCTTTAACTTACTGACAAACCAAGCATCGAGAGACATATTCAAAAAAATCTCTTTTCATGCCATCCCACCATAAGTACTCTTTCAGGTCCCTATACATCTTCATGCTTCTAGGATAAATAGAGAATAAATAACTATGAGCCTCTTCCAACAGATCCTTCTTTAATTCTGGGATGGGAGGAACACAAAACCAATTCCTGAACCATATTATCCCATCACAATCAAGGTTGAATTCAGAAACATTTCTCACCTTCTTCTGTAACTCTACATCTTCTTTCTGTGCCTCTTTAATATTCTCTTGTATAGATGTCTGAACATTCATTTGAGAAAGATAAGATTTTTCACCTTTCATTATAATTCCAAGATCCATTCTTTGTAAATCCATAAATATTGGATCTTTTGTGATCCTTATCATGGATAAGCTGGCATGGTCTTGTTGACTTAATGCATTTTCCACCTTGTTTGCTTTCCCAGGGTGATAATGAATCGATCATTTGTAATCCTTAATCAGCTCCAACCATCTTCTTTGGCGCATATTCAGCTCCTTTTGTTTGAAAATATAGTTTAAACTTTTATGATCAGTATAAATATTACACCTTTCACCATAAAGATAATTCCTCCAAATCATTAATGCAAAGATTACCGCAGCTAAATCCAAATCATGAGTTGGGTAATTTTGCTCATAGATTTTCAACTGTTGTGAGGCATAAGCTATCAACATATCATTTTGCATGAGAACACACCCCAATCATTTCTTTAATTCATCACTATAGATCACAAGCCTTTGTCCACTACAAGGTAGTGTGAGCACAGGTGCACTGGATAACCTTCTTTTTTAACTCCTTGAAATTCTCTTCACATTCCTTCGTCCACACGAACTTATCTCCTTTTCGAGTCAACCTGGTGATTGGATTAGATAATCATGGAAAATATTTCAAAAAATTTTGATAATATCCAGCCAAACCAAGAAAACTTCGGATCTCAGTTACTGTTGTTGGTCTCGAACATCTTTCTATAACCTCTGTTTTTGCTGGATCCACAGATATCCCCTCTTCTGAGATTATGTGACCCAAAAATGAAACTTTTTGAAGCCAAAATTCACACTTGGTAAATTTGGCATAAATATTCTCTTTTCTTAGGGTCTTCAATGCAATTCTCAAGTGATCTTCATGTTGTTCCTTGCTCTTTGAATAGACAAGAATATCATCTATAAAGACTACCAAAAACTGATCAAGATAGTCTCTAAAGACTCTATTCATTAGATCCATGAAGATTGCAGGGGCATTAATAAGACCAAATAGAATTACCATAAATTCATAGGGTCCATACCATGTATGGAAAGTCGTGTTTGGTATATCCTCCCTTTTGAAT
Organism: Viscum album; assembly: GCA_963277665.1. Classification (NCBI taxonomy): domain Eukaryota; kingdom Viridiplantae; phylum Streptophyta; class Magnoliopsida; order Santalales; family Viscaceae; genus Viscum; species Viscum album. Next base: position 123,241,895 of record OY728146.1, on the reverse strand, counting down.
CTTAACTGATGATACCCTAGACGAAGATCAATCTTGGAAAAATATTGAGCTCCGTGTAGTTGGTCAAATAAGTCATCAATGTGTGGGAGAGGATATTTGGTCTTGATAGTGATCTTATTAAGTTCTCGATAATCAATGCAGAGTCTCATTGATCCTTATTTCTTCTTAACAAAAAAAAAACAGATGCTCCCCAAGGTGACGCACTAGGGTGTATGAATCCCTTATCAAGATTCTCATGGATTTTCTTCTTCAATTCCTACAACTCAAATGGGGACATTATATAAGGTGTCTTTTAAATAGGTAAAGCACCTGGTATGAGTTATATTGAAAACTCAACTTCACGATTTGGTGGAAGACCAAGAAAATCCTCCGAAAAGACATCATCAAACTCCTATACAATGGGAATATTCTTAATCGTGAGTTTCTCACCAACCATTTGAGATAAAGTACCTTCATTTAGTGGAATCAAGACCCATAAGATGGAATAAATTTCCACTAGAAGGTTATGTTCATCCTTGCATCGATAGATGATCATAGATTGATCTGTAATATGAAATGTGACTTACCTTATTTGGAAATTTATATGAGCTCCATATATAGAAATCCAATCCATGCTAAGAATCACATCAAATTCCACTATAGGAAGGATCACAAGATTTTCAGGAAGCACTTTCCCACAAAATTCTATCAGAGAATAATTATAAACTTTTGATGCGACCATTGTGCCATTAGGGGTTGTCATGGCTAAAATAACATCTAATTGTTGAGGTAATACGGTGACACCCTTAGAAAATTCTTCAGAAATAAAAGAGTGAGTGGATCCAGAATCAAATAAAACATTTAATACTTTAGAGTGGATGCTAAGTGTACCTTTCACCACATCATTATCATACTCCACATTACCGATAGAAATTTCAGGTGACTTTCCCTTTTCTTTATCCGTAAGAGTTTGTTGACGTCGATCATCATTAACAAACCTTGGATTAGGGCATTGATTAGCATAATGTCCCATTTCCTTGAAATTGTAACATTGAAGTGTAAGAGGTGCACTCTGTGTAGCCTTATCTTTGTTTTCATTACTAGAGATCTTCTTCCCATCATTGCGGCATTCAAATGCCTGATGAACTTCTTTTCCACATTTGAAACATTTACTTGTCCCTTTAAGAAAAATCCCTCCATGTTTTTTCCACACTTTGAGCATAAGGGAAAACTCATCTTATTTTAAGTGTGTTCTTTATATTTCCCTTAGAATTCCATTTTCCTCTTCTTATCAAACGTATATGACTGATGGGTTACTCCAATCTCCATCTCAACCTTGAGAGCACATCGAACGATTTCCTCATAGCTATTGAAGTCCCTTATGGCTAACACCCTTCGAAGACTTGGTTTTAAGACACTAAAGAATCAACCAATCTTACTCTCAGTTTGGATAATAATTCCAGAAGTGTACCTTGAAAGTCTCATAAAATTTGATTCGTAGGTACCAACAGATTCATCATCCTTTTTCTTTAGTTCAAGAAACTCCTTCTCCTTCTTTTTTAGAAGAATACGAGGGGAGTATTTATTGAAAAATAAGTTCTTGAACTCGTCCCAATCCATGGACTCAATTTTATCTCTTGGCCTCGTATTCTTGATAAGATTCCACCATCGATCAGGTTCACCTTCCAAACGATATACTGCTAAGATGACTTTATCATGTTCAGAACATTGAAGCACTGAAAATATCTTTTCAGGGGTACAGATCCATTTTTAGCCACTAATGGATCAGTAGACCCACTGAATAATGGTGGACGCTACCTCATGAAGGATTAAACATAATGTTTCTCCTTTCTTTACTCATTTGGAAGTCCTACATGATTAATAGCTTGATAAAGTTGTGTGAGCATGGCTACAAGATTTTGCATTCCAGCTCCCATAACGTCTGGTTGCTCAGGGGGACAATCATTGCATTTCCCATCGCATTGCACATTAACATGGTTCCTTCGGGTTCCATACATGTACTAAAACCAAGAAGAATAGTGTGAGAAACACTAATTATAATAGTAAAACCACACAATAAAGAATAAAATTTCACAAATAAGGTCTTATCATAGGTTTTTCATGGCCATTTCTAAAACACTAAGATTTTTTATGCTTAGATATATCCTTAGGGTTCATACTAAGGCTTTAGTATCCTATTTTCCAAAGGTTGACTATACCTTTCCTCTGATACCAACTATAACAACCCATAATTTACATACATTTTTATTACCTTAAAATTGAAGCACACTTATTACAACATATAACAAAACCATGAAAGGACTGTACAAGTATAATGTCTTTATAAACTGGGAAACATAAACAACTGGTTCATAAATCATCTACATTGTCTCCCATTTATTTCATCATATCTAGAGTCCCTTTTGGCATATCCTACTTAATACCATTCTTCTTGACCTGGGGAAAAGAAAACATACAAAAGGGTGAGCTCAAATGCTCAGTAAGGGTAAATAAAATAAATATCAATCATAAGAACATAACATTTTTGAAATATTAACCTACAAAAGAGATCATAATATCATATCATGGGATAAATCATAGTAGTGAAATGTAATCACAATAATCATAACTTAAAACATTAAACTTTGTGGCATACACAAATAATCATAGAGAATCATTTCTTAATAGTCAAGACCCATTGCCAAGACTATCTTAGCAGACAAAGTCCATTTCTGAACAGAGTTCACGCCTCATTTAAGTCCTGTTTCACTGAACCGGATTAACCTACCGTTCCAACCATGTCTATCTCATGAGATATAAATCTTTACCCAATTAATTGGAGGGATATATAGGTCCCACCAATCTCATAATGGTACCATTCTTATGTGTGCCACAAGATCATAAATCATACATCATAGTATAATATATGTAATAAAAATGGGATTCTTAAACATCATGCCATCATAACACAATCCATATAAGTTAAAAGGACATCATAAAAATAATTCCATCATAACATAAAAAAATCAATGTAAAAATAGGGATAGAAATAGAACCCCATATTATCTTAGATGGAAAATAATTTTGATAAAACACTTGAACTCCATTCTTGAGGAAAATATCCTTTCTACTTCAAAAACATTTTCATTTCTTAAAATTTCATAAAATTTTAAACTAAAAGAATTTGATTAAAAATAAAATTGAAAACTTTTAAAGGAAGATTCATGGAAATAATTTTCTACAAATCCATTCAGGTTGTATAAGTTAAAAAAAAATTCTTCTCGTACTTTGGCCGGAAAAGTCAAAAAAGCACATCGTACTAAAAACGACAAAATATTCCTTTCATATATTTTACCAAAAACATAACAAGGGGTAAAATTGGATTTAAAATTTTTTAGGAGTATAGAAATAATATTACATATTTTGGAAACATAGATTTGGAAGATAAATATTCCCCAGTAAATTCTGATGTATAAACAATCTCGGATAAAAATGAGATTGTGAGATTTTCCCTTACCTTAGGTCTGATATGATTTGTACGTGTCCAAAACTCCTGTATAATGATTTTAATAATGTCATTTACTTATTATATAATCTTACTCATTGTTATGATATCATATATGGTCATATTCTTAGCTTCTTATTAGTAATATTTCATTACTACTTGTTATTCGGGTGTTTATTGCTTTTTTTGTTCTAATGTGTGTTTTGTCGAATAAATTCTTGTTCTTCTTTTTTAGGTTATAGATACCTCATTTACATAATGGTATTAGTTTAATATATATCATATTTATTCATTCAATTCATTTATATAATCATTATGCAATGAAGATCATTTAGAACGAGTCGCATCACATCGTGGGGATGGTAGGCCGTACGTACGCACGAGCGATGATATCATTCCCATGATTGTGGAATTGTATTTAAGTGTATGTATACTATTTCAGAATCATTATCACTTTAAAATAATCATATATAGTTATTCTTTACACCATTATACCCATACAAGTAAGGTGGTGGTGGTATTCCGTACGTACGCACGCGCGATGATTTCATTTTCCATAGGATGGATAGAAAGTGAAATAGGGTTGTTTCATATTTATAATTACATATCAGTATATCAGTGATAATGATGTTATTACTTCATAACGAAACAAATATGGAATAATAATTTGAAGAAGAAAGAAATTGGAAAGGATAGGTAATGGATATTACCTCTTCTTTGATGTGCCTCTTCTTAAACTCCTCTTAGGGCACTAGGGTTGGTCTTTAAAGAAGACTAGGACCTCTAGGATGTTTATAGAGAAGTGGAGAAGAGTGGTTTTCAGGGTTTGGTAGAGCTTGATGGATCAAAGTGGTGTGAGGAGGAGAGGAAGGAGGTTCCTTTTTATAAGGGAGGAGAGGGGAACCTTTTGAAAAACTAAAAATATTATTTTATTATAAAGTCATATTCGGTTTTTAATACCTCCAAATTGATTTATTTAGAAGCTAAGGTGGGGATGGGTCTAAATCCTCTCATAAAATTGAATTTGGACAAGTTTAGGTTTCTATTTCAACCTTATAATTTATATTTAACTGTAAGTTAAATAATTTTACTTTTACCGCGTCTTCTTGTTTTCTTACACTATAAGGTTAATAAACTTACTATAACAAGCCAGAAGAACCCCAAGTTGTTTATTATTAATATATATATATCCTTATCTATGTAATTTGGCTGAACATTAGATTTTTAGGAATAAAATATCAATTAATAATATAATATTTGTTTTAAAAACTATTTTATGTCAATTTTGAGACTATTTGGTAATTGATTTTTGTGGAAATCATAAAAACATGATTAGTTCTAAAACATTTAATTAAATAAATAATAACATGTAATATTAACCCATTAAATTAGTGTAATTCATAAAAAGTCTAAAATTACATTTATTTGGGTATTTATAACATCAATTATTTTAATATTCCATTAATAAGGTAATTACTTCATCATCATTGTGTCATAAATAAATTAAATTATTTAATGTCTAAATTTTTTAAATAAAATACCATTATGTAGGAAATATATTTAAATTTATAATTAATATTTATATTTGAATTTATCTTATGTATAACCCTATATTAAAAATGTTTTAGTTATTAAACTTTGATTTTAAGCATTTTATCTATTCTTTAAATAAAATAATTATAAATGTACTAATCTAATCCAAGTGGACCTAAATGGTCATATTTTATTCCTAGGGTTGTTTTTTGGTCGAATTAAACTTATCCAATAGAATTAGGACATGTGTTATGGTAATAATAATACCATTTTTACCCTTAATTACCCTATTTACTTTTAACCGTGGTAAATAAAAGTAAAAAGTTACTATTCACCAAAAATTATTTTTATCTTATTGAACCACATTTTACTCCTTGATGTTAACCGTGTCTCTCGGATTTTCGAAATTCCACTCATAGAAGTGGTAAAATTAATTTTTATGTAAATTTTTAAACTCTCCTAGGAGGTGGGTAAAAGACAGTGAAAAGTTCAATAAAATTTTTATATATCTAAAATTATTATAAAATGGCTCCAATGAATTACATTGAACTTATATAGGTATTATGTATCAATTTTGACCTAAAAAAATTTAAATAAAATAAATAATTATTTAAATAAAAAGTCGGTTTTCAAATAGTAACCCAGTGTTTTCACTATTCATAAAAAAATGAATGTTTTTAGAAAAATACCAAAATTTCACCCCAGGCTAATTTCGATATTCCAAATCCGAAAATGAAGTCAATTTTGAAAAATAAAATTTATAAAATTTCAAAAAGTGGTTATTACTATTCATAAAGGCTAGTTTTAATAATATTTTAATAGCATATCGTTGTTTATTGAAACTCGTTATTGTGTACAACAAAAGCTATCGAGGAAGGTCGTGATTGCGTGTAAAGTAAGTCAAGCTAGTGTTGTGTGTAGTGAAAGATTCCTTTGATGACGTATATAACATAAAAACAAAATATTTCTCATAGAAATCTCAGGTGTTACACATAATCGTAATTCTAATGTCTTGTTATATAAACCCTTATAACACCCGCAAAAGACCTAAGGGTAAGGTGTGCAATGGTGACAGACTCTTGGGCTGGATTGGATAACATCACTCAGGTGGTGATCTTTATAAACTTACAGTTCTACCGTAGGTAGTTCCTTTCAAGATTAACGTGTTGAAGGTTGGCCTGGGCTTGGTCAAGAGCGAAGCCGAGTGACACCACCTCATTTTTGAGCTCCAAAAAATGGGATTCGTACAGAGAAATTCTACTAGATGCAGCCATTTATTCCTTTGTCTGAGTAAATTGGATTTGTTAAAGCCATATACTAATATTGTGATCAATGTTCAACAACTATATTAGCAATGACAACAATTCTTAACGGTATTTTGAAATCCAAAAACATAAAACCACGTAAGTGCATATTTTATATAACCATTTTACATACTAATACATTTAATTAGATCAAGAATAATTTTCATTAATAAAAGTTTGGGTCATTACAGTTTCACGTAGAGTTCTTAATCTAGGTCTATGTGTAGATCCCATAAACATTAATTCCCCTTATATCTTAGTGTTTATGGATTCTCATTAATGTCAATCCCCTCAAAATATATATATCAGGATGGATTCATTTTTAGTATAATAATGTGTGGCTTGATTCCTATTACCTATAGATATATAGTAACTCTTGGATCTCATATCTCAGGACAAGAATCAAATTCTATCCTCATACATGACCTTTCTAAGTGTGCGATACCATCACCAGATCATTCTAGGTCTCCCCATAGTTGTCTACTGGGATGGAATTGTTTTAGTTTATATAGGCATTTATACATTATATGCATATTTCTTCTACCCCTTTCGCACTAAGATAGACATCCATTTCATTACCATTTCCCATGAACATGAGTCAGTATAATAAATACATATAGTTTTATTCTTGTCATCACATGTACAAGGTGATGCTCAAATTTTGTATTTTAGGTCCAAGAACAAATCTTATAGGATTTAATTCTAATGCTTAGGATCTTACTCATTCACATTGGGATTATCATAAGACCCTTGAACTGAAGTGAATCCACCTCCCTTTCTTCGATACATGAACCAAATGTGTGTAGAGACTTTTAATCTAGAACTAAGTATAGTGTGATTCATGCTATAATATGTAACATAGAGAAACCTATAAATATAATATTGGTCCTGACCAATTAATCTCTTTATATAATCCTTAAATATATTCTTGTTTATGAGTTATCACCAATTCACATTGGTTATTCAGTGGAACTCACACTATGAATTTTAAAGAACTACATGTGTATTAATTTATATTCTCAAAGGATATGTAGCTATATATAGATGAAAAAACATTTACCCAACCAAAATTCATATCCCAACCAAACCCTAATTTTTCAGGGTGTGTAACGAACCGACCCATATTTTCCATCTAATGGATGCTTTACTCAGTCATACACATACTCAAGGAGTGTATTTGATCCCCATATGCCTAAGACAAGTGTTATGAGTATCAAAAATTACTTTTGGGGATAATTTAACCCTTAAAGAATAAAATATAAATATCCATATATAGAATGATGAAAAATATACAAAGATAAATTCCAAAGGACATTTAATACAAAAAAATATTCAGTAAAAGATTATAAAACTACTACATAATATAAACAAAATAAAATAGAAGGCCAAGACGGCGAAAACAAAATATTGAGCCAACTAGTTTGAGGAAACCAAATGTCCAATCACCATCTCCATGTGACTGACAAGTCACCACCATGATCCCAACAACCATCTGCTTCCCTAAAGAAGACAACACTGGATCAAAACCAAGAGACAAGAACGAATGAAACATGAAAAATAAATGAAGACTGAATACCCACTGATGTGAGTATTTAGGATGTGAGATGAAGCCAGTAAGATACCAACATGAGTCCAATTCATTCATTGTTTAAAAGAAACTAAAAATTATAGTTAGAAAATAATATTAAAAACAGAATTTCATTTTCTTTTTCATGATATAAGATTAATCAAAACAAAGGTCATGAATTTTATCAAAGAAAAACATTTTTAAAACATTTAAAAAAAGGTTTTACAAAAAACAATTAAATTTCCAAAACCAATACTTTACCTATAAAACTTCACACTTTTGAAAAAGCCAACATGTTGTTTTAAACATTTCAAAATCATTTCAACAAATAACATCACTTGAAAGATATGAATCCTTTTTTCTTTAAACAGAATTTACACTCCCAACATAATGGTAAAAAGGGAACTAGGGAATCTATAATAAAACAACATCATATAAGGTGATAAATAATTCCAATAGATGAATGAAATAAAACTAGTCAACATAAAGACTAAACCACAGGGATCAACACATCAAGAAAGTCTATCACAACATCAATAATCACACATGGTAATATATAATTATAGGTAAAAAATATGATAAATATCATGAGGAAACACCATATTGACTAACAAGACATTATAATACATGAAAATGTGGACCCACTACAAGTAGTTTAATGGTCACACATCCCTCAAATGAATCACTCTTACCTAGTATCATAAGTGAAACCTCACTTTCCATGTATTATAAATAAATAGGGGTGACTAACCAGTGTGTAATCTCAAATAGCCTGTAAAAAACCCAATAATTCCCACATAGTATCTTAGGTCTCTCCATAGAACAACTAAAGGATGCATGCCACAAACAAAAAATTGTCATCACATGGCAATAAAAAATCCCCAAGGGAAAACACCATAATCACATCTTTCCCACATCACATACTAAATATAGAATGATACCCAAAATGTAAGAATATAATGAATCACATCCCAAACATACATCACTGGATAACATAATCATTATCATCAAATAATGGGTATTAATAAAGGAACAATAAATATCACTTTACAAAGTGACAACTGAGCCTTCAGTTATCACATATAGCATATGAATTTGGAAATACCTTTTTCAAACAATTTTTAATCCAAAAAAATACCAATTGAAGTCATAAATAAAAAAAATTAAAAAAAACAACACAAGGGAATCTATATTTCATTTTATAAAACAACACCACCCCTTTTAAAATAATGATAACCCCTAAAACCAAAAAGGGAAACCACCTAAAAATCACATTTGAATTAAAGCACAATGAACAAGTGTTCTTCTTAATGATAACCATTATTATAAATTTTTCAAATATGAAGAATGTAAATATTACCATTTGAAAGCCATGTTGAAATGAAATAAGTAATTCACCCATTTTTTCCAAATAAAAAACCCACAGAAGCATATAAAACCTTTGGAAAATCAAAACTATATATCATAAAAACCCTATCTTTAATTCAAAAACACTTTTAAAGAACCAAGAATTCACAAAACTATTAAATAAAATGAAATGAAATAGAATCACATACCTCAATTTGTAGAATCATGCTACCTTTGACAATATACACAAGTTTAGGTCTCAAAGGTGTAATCACAACCCCTATAAATAAAAAAACCAATTTCAGAAAAATTTTCAGTATGGAAATCATCCAAACATGTCCACTGGGGTTATATAAGAAGAGGGAAATTGAAAAAAACCCAAGAAGAAGAAGAAGGGAACCCTAAAATTTAAATCCAAGTGAATAATCCCCACAAAAACAATTTAAAATAAACTTGGAGTATCTTTAGGGAGGAAAACCCTCTATGGAAGGTTCCTAGGTAAAGGGAAAATTAATGGGGATGCCAAGGATGGGAACCCTGATTAAAAATAATTCAAAAGTAAGAAATACCACACTTAGAGTGGGTTTTATGGTTTACCTACATGGTTAAACAAACCATTCTATAACTATATAGATCTACACTATTAATATCTTCACATGCTACACACTTCGAATTAAAATTATTTTAACTATGTTCTTTAACTGTGTGACCTAGAGAAATTTCAAAAAATTTACCCTTTTTAGCCTAACATACCTCCAACTCAAGGGAAAAATCATGGAACAAATACCCACACAAAAAATCTACATTGATGTGTTATAAACACACCACTATTCCAATTTTTTTCCCTAGAAAGTCTCGATCCATGATAGAAGTATACATAATAAGCCACAACCCACCCTCTATGAAGTGAAATGAGTTGGATGATGAGCGACTTGATAGATCTCTAATAAGAAACTCCCAAGAAATGAATATTTCTCTAAAATGAACCACTAAATATACAAGTATACTTAATGTATTCAATAAAAACACAACCATGATCACATGTACAAGACCATGAAATGTAATGAAGACTAAGCATGGGTCTCCCCACCATTTAGAAATTTAAAAAATGACATAACAATGGATAACACCTTAAAGTAAGACCTACAATATTGGGAACCATCTACAAGAAGGTTCAAAATAACAATTAAGAAGAAATCATCACTTCCTAAAATGAAAAACAACCTCAAGAAACTCAATACCCACTTGGTCTAGCCACCAATAATCTTAGTACACACCTCTGAAAGGGATAACTTTCAAGGAATTCCACAATTATAAAATACATAGGATTAGAAAATTGGTAACTATACTCTAGGTGTAAACATGAACCTCAACTCAAAACATCAACCCACACATAACCCCATAGAACCAGAACCTTAATGTACTCAAAGGCCTAAAGGAAACATGAAACCTAATTACCCATGTATCAACCAAAATGTTTCTTATTCTCAAACCATCATGAAAATAAAATTAAAATATGTTATTTCACAATAAAACACCAGAGCATTCAAAATAAGACAACCAAACAATAAGTCAGGAACTCAAGCTCCAAACCCATAAAATATCACAATCTAGAAGGTAGGAAAAAAAAGAAGAATTAAATATCCAAAACATTCAAAATCATTTCCCAAATCACTCCCATTTAACTTAAATAAAAAATAACTTAAAAATTACCTTTATGGGCCTCATACCACTTTGTAAAACACAAAAAGAGGGGTTTTTTCCTAAAAATGATTTAACCAATGAAAAATTATCTTGGTCCCTAAATCATTTTCTAAAAAAAGTCAAATCACAATGAATTTTTTTTCCAACAACACTTTCCAAATAATTTCCACAATCCAATTTTAGAATTAATTAAAACCAGGCTCACCCATTTCATTTAGGAATACCCCAAAAGTGACACTTTTTAATTGTTCAAGTACCACTTCAAACCATTATTTAAAAAATAGTCTTTTAAAATCCATTTTGAAAAATATCTTCCAAATGAGTTTTGAGAAACCTAAAGAAGAAAATTTTCATCAACCAAATAATCTTCTTTTAAAACCCTCAACATGCTTAAAACACCTTTAAAATTTTATAACCTGACCGAATTATGGTGAAAACATTTTAAAATATCACACTCTTTTTAAAATGATTTTCCAACAACTTCTAAATCACTCAACACTCTAAATAACCTACTTGATTCCCCCAAGAAAAACCCTTAGAAGTGGAAAACCAAACCTCCCATTTCATTTCATGACCCAAATGAGGTTGAAACCCATTTAAGGTTCCACATTAAATTTTATATCAACTTTTAAAACTTATCACTACTTTTCATTTGATGTCCCACTTGAAAGTCCAATTGAAAATAACTATTGAATAAAAAAATTCACCTTGAAAATGTTTTAAAAACCCAAAAAAACCAACATGAAAGGGTTAAACATTAACACTATTTTAGTTTATAACTACCAAGAACATGAGGCATGACATGAAAAATAACCCCAATTCAATGCTAACCTAGGTTTGAGGGTATCACCTAGAAAAAATAATTCCCCTAGGAATAATACTCTCTCTTTCATAGATATTATTATGGTGGGTACTTAATAGTAAACATAATACATGAGCCAAACCACCCATGCTCCTCAAAGAAACAATGAAACCCATAACCAAGGGAACCAAACAAAACCCCATTTCAGAGCATCATATAGAAACAAATTTCAAACAATTTTGAAAATATCATTTTAAAGATAAATTGTTTTCCAAAAATATTTTCTCAAAACTTAAACCCATTACTAAAACCCACAAGTCTCAAAATTTATCTAATATAAGGGTTACCCCCCTTAATTTGAAAAATCATCACACAAATTTTCATAAAAATGGAAATCTCACACTATTTTCCAAAATAATTTCATAAATTCTATTTGAATTAAACAATCTCAAGGAAAATAATTTCATAAACGACTAATTAGAACATAGAATTTAAGAATTAAAATATTTCGTAAAATTTCACTTTTTAATATAACATGATTTTTTAGTCACAATTGTTTCCTTATAAAAATTAAAAAATAAAAAAAACATTGTTTTTAGACCACCAAAAAATTGTTTTTAATAAAAAAACATCTTAGCTCCACAAAACTGATCTCTCAAGCTATAACACTAAGTACAACTTTCTAATAAAACCACTTCCAAATGCAAAAATTTCCATGAAAAACCTAGTTAAAACTACCCTAATTGATAAAATTATAATGGAATACTATATTGAAATTAATCCAAGTTTCAAGGGTAGAAAATAAACTCTAGAGGAGAATTTTCACTATGCACAATATAGCTGAATGAGATGGTGGACCGTGCACCAACCATGCAAAATTTATTATCATGGTTGCAGTTCCATGATGCACAAGCACTAAAGAATTTACCAAGACATGGGTGAAAACCATAAAACCATGGTTTGTTCCACATTTTCACCTTTGAAACTCAAAAAATCCTATAAAATCAATGATACACTCAATCTGGATTAATATAATATTCTCAAAACATAAAAGATCCATAAAAAAAATATAAATCCTAACTCAAGATTAAGAATCATGATTTACACACTCATGAAAACTCAAGATTTTGTATAATGAAGAGTTGGAAATTCCCTCACCTATACCCTCCACCCATTTCCTAATGACAATCCTATTCTCCAGACTTCTTAGACATGCCCCAAATAACAAAGGGTGATGCTTTGATACCATTTTATATTGAGTCAGCTTCGAGTTTCTATTAAATGGACACCCAATAAAACATTTCAAATACTTGAGGAGGGCCCCCAATCCCTATGGTTAGAAAAAAATCATCAAGGGTATCAAACATAACTATTAGGGATGGTTTTACTCTCAAGGAACCAAATATAACCATCCAAACAACGAATAATGATAAAGTGAAAAAGAAAAATTCCAAAAGACATATTATAAAAAAACAATTAATATAAGTTTACAAAACTAAAATAGAAGCTAAAATAAATATCAAAAAGACCACGGTGGAAAAAAAACTAAAACTCAAGCCAACTATTTCATTGGAATGGAATGTCTAATCACCATCTCCAAGTGACTCACAAGTCACCAATATGATCCCAAAAACCTTCTGCTTCCCCAAGGAAGATAACATCAAATCCAAAATGAGAGCCAAGAGTTGAAGAAACATGCACAACACCTGAAGAATACATACCCACATATGTGAGTATATACGGTGTAAGCCTAATCATGTAAGATACAACCATGATTCCAATTCATTCCTTTTATAAAAAAATAAAAAACTACTAGTTTGAAAATAATGTTACAAAACAGGTTTTTATTTTCCTTTAAATGATATAAGATTAAACAGAACACATGTCATTCATTTTCTAAAACCAAAACATTTTCAAAACATTCCATAAATTGGTTTTTACAAAAAACTATTCCATTTCAAAAACTATTCCTTTACCTTTAAAACATCATTTTTTTGAAGAAAAAACACACACATGGTTTTAGAAATTTTAAAACCATATCAACCAAGAAGATCACTTAAAATTCATTTCCCCCATTTTCCTAAAAAATAACTTACACACCCAACATAATGGTAATCAAGAAAACAAGGATAAAAATAATAAAAAACGCCATAAAAGGTCACAAATAATGCTAAAATATGGATGAAAAAACTAGACAACATCAAGAATAAACTATAAAAGGATCAACACATTAAGAAAGACCATCTAAAAAATAATCAACAAGCAGGAAAAATATGTTGGAATCACCTGTTTTGATAATCCCAAATCATGCTTAAACATTAATTATGATGTATTAAACCTTTGCATTAATCTTATTATTCTATGCTTAAACGTATTTTATTCTAAACAGTTCATATTCTTACTCTCATAACTTTACTGTAATAACTTACAGTAGTATTTACATAAGTTTGGTATTGTTAGATACCAGTCAGAGTTTTCTTCTCAAAGTCACAGTTACAGTTAACTGTCACCTTAAGTTACTGTTGCAATAAGTTCACAGTTACAAGGTTACAGTCGAAGACTAATACAAGCTTACAGTTACGAGTCTACTGCTATCTATTGTCAAAGCTCACAGACGAAGGTCACAGATACAAGACTTCTGCTCAAAGTTTTCTCTGCTCAAGTTCACAGTCGAACAAGTCTACAGTTGGAACAAGTTCACAGTCGAACAAGTCTACAGTTGGAACAAGTTCACAGTCGAACAAGTCTACAGTTGGAACAAGTTCACAGTCGAACAAGCCTACAGTCATAAGCCTACAGTCAAGGTTACAGTTAGACAGCTTCTGTCGACTAAGTCCACTGATGATCGAAGTCTACAGTTGACAAAGGTTACAGTTCTACAATTTTGATATTACAAGTCTACAGTTAGAGAGGCTACAGTTACATGAATTAAAAGCTACCATTGCAAGCCTACAGACAGCAAGCCTTTGTTGAAGTCAGCAGTCAGAAGGAAGTCCACAGTTGGAAGACCACAGTTGAAGTCAACAGTGACATACATTCTCGACCAGTTTATAATTATTATATTTCTACTTTTTTCATTACCAATTCATTTAATATATCTAACGGTCATATCATACATTTTGATGATTTGTCAAATATTTGATAAAGGTTGTTGGATGTCAGGAACCCGTACCTCGTACCTGCTGAAAAGAAATATTTTCTGTCCCCTGTCGGGAGATAAATATGAGAAGACTACGCTGCCCAAAAAAAAATGATGCGAACCAGAGAAGTGCGTGTGTGGATGAAATATACCAGAAATACAAGAAGATAAAAACGAGTTCCATCAAGAACACAGAGAAGCACATAGACAATCAAGTATACTCGAGAAGTGTTCTGTGCATACAAGAAGAACCCTGAAGAACTTCATCGACTACATTCTCACTACCTGTGAACCTGGAGCATACGACACTCTGTTTCTCAAACAGAAACGAGAAGAGGACTCAAACTCTCTTCTGATCGAATACAATAGCTACACTGAGATCACCATAACCACTTCTAAACTGTACATCTCTTGTTCTGTGATTTATTCTACATTTTGAGCAGTGTGTGTTATCTGTTGTATTAAACACACACACTGACTCCTGTACTTTCACTGGAGGATCTGTAAATCCTCAGCAAATCTTTTTGCATCCCATTTCCCACTGTGGATAGTGGTAGAGGTCTTGTGACCTGGACAGCTTGCTGCTGTTGTTTGTTTTCCCACGAAGAACTGTGGTAGAGGTCTTGTGACCTGGACAGTGTGTTCACTGTTGTTAACCCCGATCCAGGGTGTGGATCATTTTATATAAACTTTTGAGAGGACTAAGTCTCGGCTTGAGACTGAACCTCTTGGTTAACTCTCTGTGTTTATAGTTATACTCTATATCCATACTATACATATTTATTTCATATTCCACTGCTATTACTTTGAAATATAATCTATCTTCAAAGCTACTTTGATAATTAAATTCGCAAGTGTTTATATTTGTTATAAATCAGTAAGTTAGTTTCAAAAGTTAATTTAATCATAAGATTAAGTTAACTTAGAATTAATCAATCTTTGAGAAACTAATTGAACCTTTATAATCTATATAAATTCACTACAGTTTAATTTGTTTTTGAAATTGGGGGACTTTAATAGAAATTGTTTTTAACAGAAATTTTAATTGGAACTCAATTCACCCCCCCCTCTTGAGTGTCCACTCTGACCAACATTTGGTATCAGAGGTTGTGTTTATCTCTGTTATACTTGCTCAAAGTTTTATTTTAACTCTCTGTTTTTAAACTGTGATTGTAGTTTTATCTAAAAGATCTTAAATTTCTGTTAGTTCTAAATTTTATCTCTTTAAAATATTTTCTAGAATTTTCTTATGGATAATAGACTAGAAGGTGCTGCTACTAACAGGCCACCCTTCTTTAATGGTGTGAATTATGCCCAATGGAAGCTCAAAATGAAAATTCATTTGGAAAGTATGGGTTTTGATATTTGGACTGCTATAGAGTCTCAATACAAAATTACAGAAACTGAAAGAATAACTTGGGATGAACCTACTAAAGTAGCTTACAATAATAATTGTAAGGCTATGAATGCTCTCTACTGTGCTCTAGGAGATGAGGAGTTGAATAGAATTTCTGCATGTAAAACTACTTTTGAAATCTGGGACACCTTAGCTGTTTCTCATGAAGGAACAACTAATGTCAAGGAAATGCGGTTAAACACTTATACTATCAAATATGATAACTTTAAGATGAAAGATGATGAACCAATTTCTGATATGTATCTCAGGTTTAATGAGATAGTCAACACAATGAGCTCACTCGGAAAGATTGTTCCAGCAAAGGAGAAAATCATGAGATTATTGATATGTCTGCCTGACAGATGGAGAGGCACATTCGTTTCAATTAGAGAATCCTGTGATATTGGAACTTTGCCTGTCAAGGAGTTAATTGGTAAGCTGATGATGTATGAAGAAGAGCTAAAGGTGAATAAAGAGGAAGATGAGGAACCAAAACGAAAATCTGTAGCTTTTAAGTCTACTGCATCAAAGAGGAAAGACAAGGAGAAAGTGCATATACCAACTGAAAGCTCATCTAGTGAAGACTTAGATTCTGACAGTGATGCCGAGATGGCACAAATAGCAAGGAGATTCAAGAAGTTCTATAGGAAGAAGAAATTCTTCAGAAAACCAAACTACAAGGGTAAGTATGATAGACAAGGTAAGTGGAAGAAAGATTGGAAGAAAACTGATAAAGAAGAAGACATAGTTTGCTATGAATGTAAAAGGAAAGGACACATCAAAGCTGACTGTCCTAAGTTAAAATTCAAGAAGAAATATGAGTACAAGGACAAGAATTATAGGAAAGCTATGAAGGCCACCTGGAGTGCTTCAGAAGACAGCACAAGTGAATCAGAGTCCAGTGATTCTGAAAGAAATCGTGCTAATATGTGTTTCATGACAAACACATCTGAGGTAACCTTAGACACTCCCACTTTAAACTCTTATTATTCTGAAGGTGAAGCAGAATCTGGTTCTGATTCTGAAAATATGTCTAAAGATGAATTGACTGAATACTGTAATATGCTGGAAGAAACGTGTAATGAACTAAAGGATAAATATAAGTCTTTAAAGAAACAGCATGCTCTTACTGCAAGTGTCAAGTCTGCACTTGATGTAGAAAAAGAGAAAAATGTTCAATTATTAAAGGAGAATACAGAACTGAAACTATCTAATGAACAACTTAGAAAGGACTTAGAAACATTCACAAATGGAAAAGATACTCTAACCCAACTGCTAGGAAAGCAAGTTGCACCTAAGTATGCTACTGGATTGGGATACCAACCTGGACAAAGACAGTTTACTAAAACCCGATTTATTTCCATGTCTGGAAAAAATCCTGCTAGTTCCAGTTTTGGAAATTCGTATGCCTCAACTGGTTATTTAAATAGTTGTAGATCAAATAAAGTATATCTCTCTAAATCTGTTGCATCTATTAATTGTATGGGACCCATAAGACAAATCTGGGTACCTAAATCCTTGATTGCTAACATATCTGGACCCAAGAAAATCTGGGTACCAAAGTCATTTCTTGTCTAATCTGTTTTGTAGGAAATCTGTTTGAAAAGCAATTACAAGAAGGTATGGTACTTAGACAGTGGATGTTCAAGACACATGTCTGGGGACTATTCGTGCTTCAAAAGCTTAATAAAGGTTGATGGAGGATATGTCACTTTTGGTGATAACTCAAAAGGAAAAATCATCGGCTTAGGCCAGATTGGTAACACCGACTCAGTATTAATTTCCAAAGTTTTATTTGTTGATGGACTTAAGTACAACCTACTTAGCATTTCTCAATTGTGTGATGATGGTTTTAATGTCAAGTTTGAAAACAATTCTTTTGATGTTTATAATTCCAAAAATGCTTTAATATTTTCTGCCTTAAGAAATGAAAATGTTTATGCTGTTGACTTAAACACTTTAGCTAAACATAATGTTACTTGCTTAAATGCTTTTCATAAAGAGTCTTGGCTGTGGCATAGGAGATTAGGACACTGCAACATTCACTCACTTAGAAAACTCTCTAAGAAACACCTAGTTAGAGACCTACCTAAGCTTGAATTCCCAAATGACAAAGTGTGTAATCCCTGTCAAAAGGGAAAACAACACAAAGTTTCTTTTAAACCAAAGAAAGAAGTTTCAACTTCTCAACCACTTGAACTGGTTCACATGGATTTGTTTGGACCATCAAGAATTTCAAGTCTAAATGGGAAGCACTATGTTTATGTTCTTGTAGATGACTTTTCTAGATATACGTGGGTATACTTTCTAGCTCACAAAAGTGAAGCCTGCTCTTCCTTTGTTAAATACTCTAAGTCTGTAGAAAATCTTAGTGGACTTAAGATCAAGACCTTAAGGAGTGATCATGGTCGTGAGTTTGAGAATCGAGAATTTGAATCTTACTGCTCACACAATGGCTATTCTCATAACTTTTCTGCCCCTAGGACACCCCAACAGAATGGTGTAGTGGAAAGAAGAAACCGAACCCTGCAAGAAATAGCAAGGACTATGCTCAATGAATATGACCTGCCTGTTTACTTTTGGGCTGAAGCTGTAAATACAGCCTGCTATGTTATTAATAGAGTCTTGATTAGACCGGTTCTTAAGAAAACCCCTTATGAGTTGTGGAATAATAGGAAGCCTAAGGTTAATTACTTTAGAGTTTTTGGTTGCAAAGTCTTTATTCTGAATACTAAAGATAATCTTGATAAATTTGCTCCAAAAAGTGATGAAGGAATTTTCCTGGGTTACTCTATGTCTAGTAAATCCTATAGAGTGTTCAATAAGAAAACCAAATGTGTGGAAGAATCTGTTCACATCAAGTTTGATGAGACTGATCAACATGAGTCTAAAACTTCTCTTGAAGATGTTGAAGAAGACTTATCTGTTCTGGACCTAAATGACAAATCTAAAGAACCTGCAATAAAAACATCCAGTTCTGGACTTTTTCCAGAATCTTCCTCTGTGGAACCCGAACCTATAGATGAACCTGAAATCTCTAGTCCAACCTTTACCAAATCAACTAGGATTCTAAAGAATCATCCTTTAGATGATGTTGTTGGTAATCTTGACAGAGGAACACAAACTAGAGCTTCTCTAAGAAATAAGGTTGAACATCAAGTTTTTCTTTCACAGCTTGAACCCAAAAATGTCAATGATGCTATCAGTGATGAATTCTGGGTAATGGCTATGCAAGAAGAACTAAATCAGTTTGAAAGAAACAAAGTTTGGGAATTAGTGGAAAGACCTAAAGACACTCTTACCATAGGCACTAAATGGGTGTTTAGAAACAAAGTTGATGAGTTTGGTAACATAATCAGAAACAAAGCTAGGCTAGTTGCACAAGGGTATAGTCAGGAAGAAGGAATAGACTATGAGGAAACCTTTGCACCCGTGGCTAGACTAGAGGCCATTAGGATATTACTTGCTTATGCTGCTCATCTGAATTTCAAACTATATCAAATGGATGTTAAAAGTGCTTTTCTAAATGGATATATAATTGAGGATGTATTTGTGGAACAACCTCCTGGTTTTACAAATCCCCATTTTTCTAATCATGTTTTTAAACTATCTAAAGCTTTATATGGTTTAAAGCAAGCTCCAAGAGCTTGGTATGATAGGCTCTGCTCTTTTCTTATTTCGAAAGGATTTACTAAAGGGATAGCTGATCCTACTCTTTTTATTAAATGGATTTCTAAAGATGTCTTAATAGTACAAATCTATGTGGATGATATTATTTTTGGATCTTCTAAAAATTCTTTATGTGTTGATTTTTCAAAAATAATGCAAAATGAGTTTGAAATGAGTTTAATGGGAGAACTCAAATTTTTTCTTGGATTTTAGATCTTTCAAAATAAAAATGGTATTATTTTGAATCAAAGTAAATATATTAAAGATCTTCTAAAACGTTTTTCTTTGGATGACACCAAAGGCAGTGACACACCTATGAGAACCACTTGCAAGTTGGACAGTGATGAAACTGGTGAACCAGTGGATCAAACCAATTACAGAGGTATGATAGGTAGTCTACTGTACCTTACTGCCAGTAGACCTGACATCATGTTCAGTGTATGCATGTGTGCTCGGTTTCAAGCCAATCCAAAAGAGTCTCATTTGACTGCTGTTAAAAGGATTTTCAAATATCTAAAACATACTCCCAATTTGGGATTATTTTATCCAAAAGGACAATCATTTGATTTATTAAGTTATTCTGATGCTGATTTTGCTGGCTGCAAGTTAGATAGAAAGAGAACCTCTGGAACATGTCACATTTTAGGCAAGTCACTAGTATCTTGGTGTAGTAAGAAGCAGAATTCTGTTGCATTGTCTACTGCCGAAGCTGAGTATATAGCTGCTGGTAGCTGTTGTGCACAAATCTTGTGGATGAAACACACTTTACTAGACTATGGATATCAATTCAAACATGTCTCTATAAGGTGTGACAATACAAGTGCTATTAACATTTCAAAAAATCCAGTATCTCATGCTAGGACAAAACATATTGATGTGAGACATCACTTTCTGAGGGATCATTATCAAAAAGGTGATATCACTCTTGAGTTCATTGGCACTGAACATCAGTTAGCTGATATTTTTACAAAGCCTTTGAATTTTGAGAGATTAAGTTACATCAAACATGATTTAGGTATGATTAACTATAGCACAGTTGAAACCTCACAGTTGAAACCTCACAGTTGAAACCTCACAGTTGAAACCTCACAGTTGAAACCTCACAGTTGAAACCTCACAGTTGAAACCTCACAGTTGAAACCTCACAGTTAGACCTCACAGTTGAAACCTCACAGTTAGACCTCACCGGTGTACCTCTCTGTTACATCTCTCTGTAGGCTGTTTCACTGTTTAATCTTATTTTATTTTTGCGGAAATTCGAACCGTTTCTTTTCTTTATACTTTTATTTCTAAATCCCTAAATGATAAAATTGTGAACATCGAACATATCTCAATCCACTCATCTCGACCCTTGCTCTCTCAAGTCCTAAACCCTAAACCTTCAACCGAACCTCGAAACCTCATTCAGTTCCAATGGCCAGAACAAAGCGACCCCCGACTGTCAACGAAGATGCACTAATGCCAAAGAGGACTCAAGTCGAATCCAGTGGCACTGGGAACGCCTCGATAAGACCTGTTAATCCAAATCTGACTAAGAGAGAAATAGTTGCTGAGAAGGAGCTAAGTGAAGAGTGGATTTTATCGAGCAGATCATTAGTGCTGGCAATGCTTAATGATCAAGGATGGACCGAATGCTTCGCAAACAATAATGGACCGTACTACCCGAAGCTGGTGAAGGAATTCTATGAATATCTATAGTTCGAGGAAGAGGATGATCAGCATAGACTGGTATCCAGAGTAAACGGTAATGAAGTCAGTTTTTCATCAGTTGAATGGGCTGCATGTTTAAGAGTTCCTCATGAGGGTATTTACAACTACTATTCTGGTGCGGCTCCTCCAAATAGTAGAATCTTTGATTATGAGACGGCTCTGGAAGAATTGACAGGTAATGGCACAGTAAGGAAGATTATTGCTGCTGAAATGTGTGGAGAGGACAGGCTTCTGTTTAAGTTTATTCAGCATGTACTGAGTCCTAGAAGAGGAGATTTTGCAACACTGAAGCATCAGGATATTTACTTGATGTACTTATTAAAACATGGAAGGAAGGTCAACCTTTGTAGGTTGCTGATGGCTCAGATGGAGGACATGATAAAGGCAAGCTCAAAATCAAGTGCCTTGTTTCATGCTAAACTCATTTCGGTTATGTTGAAAGTGAAAGGTGCAGCTGGAAGTCAGGAAGAGTTGATAGTGGCAAAGAACAGTGTATGTATCTCGAAAGTAATCTGCAAATTCATGAAGATCAGTTGGAATCCCTGGAAGAAATCATGGGTGAATGATGAGGAGAGAATCTATGAGAATTTTAGTCCTTCTACTCATCCCTCTAGACCGAGAGATAGGAGAGATCCAGGCTTAAAGCCTGATGAGCCTGAACCTGTATACTCAGATGATGAACAGACTGCAGTAGTTGGTAACTCTGCAAGAGAGAACACCCCAATTGATGAAGGGAGTGATCCTGATACTACTCACAGTCCTGTCAGGACAGTGACGTTTGGAGCAGCAAGCCCTCCAAAAGAACTACCTAGTAGAGAACCTGTTCTAAGAGACAGTGAGACTGAGACTACAGAAGAAGAAGAAGAAGAATCTCAATATTTTGTCAAGGACACCTCTGATGAGGGTGATACAGTCGAAGCAGAAGAGGCTGGAGCTTTAAATGAAAATCAAGAAACTGTTGCAGAAGAACTTAGTATGAGCCCTCTGATAGGGTATACAGACAAGTCAGTGTCTGACCAGGAAGCAGGAGTGGTCTCTACTACTGTTGTCATGGAAGTGGTTGATGACCCAACAGAGAAGGAGGCTAACCTCACTGCTGAACCTATAGAGGAAGCAAGTATGGAACCTGCTAGAGCTACAGAAGAGAACTTAGAGTTACCCAGAGTTGAGCAGATAGTAGAAAGTGTTCAGGAAGGACCTCCAAGTGAGGGGGAGCGTTTTGGTTCAGTCTCTGTACTGTTTGATATAGAAGGATGGACCTCAGATCCAGGATACATGGTGTTAGGACTCAATTATGAGGATTCAGATGAGGAAAACCAACCACCAAGAAATCCAGTCATCCTACCTAACAGCTCTCCAGTGTTAGAAACTGAAAGATTGGCCACCAAGGAAGACCTTGAATCCTTAAAGAATGAAATGAAGGAGACCATCAGACAGTCTGTTGCTGACTTGAAAACCAGTCTTTTTGATGAGCTGAAAAATGTAGAACAATCCTTAGAATTGTCTCTAGGATTTGTTGTGGGAAGTCCAATCAAAGAACTGATGGATGAAATGAAAGTGTGCCACACCCAAATTGAAAGCTGGACTGGAGCAGTAGTGGCCCTCAGACAATCAGTTGCTTCTTTAACTGCCCTGAGCAGTTCTCAGACACAAGTGGCCAGTGAGATTCGATACATCAAAGAAGTGGTCAAACAGTTTGTGGAAGTATTTGAGGCTTTCAAGAAATCAGTAAAAGAACACTTTAGCAATCAGGATGCTGTCATTCAGAAAGTGATTGGAAATCTGACTCAGTCTTTCAAGGAGACAGTGGCATTCTCAGTCAAGTCCCTTCCTTCATCTAGCTCTCCTGTGGACCTTGAGCAGTTTAGAAGCCTGCTCAGAGAAGAGCTTACTCAGGCCCGTGCAAATGACACATCAGACCTACAGATCCTTGCTACTACAAGAGAAGTCAGTGGCTTTGTTCGTGAGCACCTGCAGGCTGCTACTGCTTCTCAGGAGGCCATCAAAAGTAAAGTGGATTATTACTTTGATCGGATTTTCACCAAGCATCAGTTGAACAATCACTTCAAGCTCATGCTAGAAACTATGAAGCTGCCTCCTGTAACTCAAGACTTCAAAGAACAAGTTAGCAAGCTACGAGAGTTGACCCCGGCTTTGGATAAATTCTTGGAAAACAAAGATGACTTCTTATCTGCCATGGACAGAGGAGGAAATATCATAATGGATTTCAGGAATCTGCTCCTACCTTTTCTTCATGTGGACTGCACACCTGTTATAGTTCCTCCTGCCCTACCTGTCTCCAACCCCAGTGGTTCTTCCATAATGTCTCCTGCTGATGCCCTCAGAAGCCTTAGAACACTGATCCCTCGGCAAGCTACTCACTACCGGCCTTCAGGAGCCTCTGTTGCTGCCCCTCCAGACATTCCTGCTGCCATTCCTCAGCCTGTTGATCCTTCAACTCCTGCTCCATCTTCTTCCTCCAAAGGCAAAGATCCCTTACCTCCAGATGAAGAGGATTGAGTCTGTTTATGTTTTTTTTGATAGGGATCATGTATTCACGTTTTGGGTCATGTATTGTACTCCTTATTAATACACTGTTTATTTTCTCTCACTCTGTCTTTCTTTTTGTTAATCACAAAGGGGGAGAAATAAAGAGAAATAGATAGGGGGAGAACTGGGGAGAAATAGGGAAAACTCAAGGGAGAAATGAACCTATACAAAGAGGAGAAATCCTTGCGGATTATACCTAATTTTTGTGCTCATATTGCTAATACTGTGTTTTGCACACTTCTCTCTACTACTTCTATATTTCATACTGACATAATTTGTGATTATCAAAAAGGGGGAGATTGTTGGAATCACCTGTTTTGATAATCCCAAATCATGCTTAAACATTAATTATGATGTATTAAACCTTTGCATTAATCTTATTATTCTATGCTTAAACGTATTTTATTCTAAACAGTTCATATTCTTACTCTCATAACTTTACTGTAATAGCTTACAGTAGTATTTACATAAGTTTGGTATTGTTAGCTACCAGTCAGAGTTTTCTTCTCAAAGTCACAGTTACAGTTAACTGTCACCTTAAGTTACTATTGCAATAAGTTCACAGTTACAAGGTTACAGTCGAAGACTAATACAAGCTTACAGTTACGAGTCTACTGCTCTCTATTGTCAAAGCTCACAGACGAAGGTCACAGATACAAGACTTCTGCTCAAAGTTTTCTCTGCTCAAGTTCACAGTCGAACAAGTCTACAGTTGGAACAAGTTCACAGTCGAACAAGTCTACAGTTGGAACAAGTTCACAGTCGAACAAGTCTACAGTTGGAACAAGTTCACAGTCGAACAAGCCTACAGTCATAAGCCTACAGTCAAGGTTACAGTTAGACAGCTTCTGTCGACTAAGTCCACTGATGATCGAAGTCTACAGTTGACAAAGGTTACAGTTCTACAATTTTGATATTACAAGTCTACAGTTAGAGAGGCTACAGTTACATGAATTAAAAGCTACCATTGCAAGCCTACAGACAGCAAGCCTTTGTTGAAGTCAGCAGTCAGAAGGAAGTCCACAGTTGGAAGACCACAGTTGAAGTCAACAGTGACATACATTCTCGACCAGTTTATAATTATTATATTTCTACTTTTTTCATTACCAATTCATTTAATCTATCTAACGGTCATATCATACATTTTGATGATTTGTCAAATATCTGATAAAGGTTGTTGGATGTCAGGAACCCGTACCTCGTACCTGCTGAAAAGAAATATTTTCTGTCCCCTGTCGGGAGATAAATATGAGAAGACTACGCTGCCCAAAAAAAAAACGATGCGAACCAGAGAAGTGCATGTGTGGATGAAATATACCAGAAATACAAGAAGATAAAAACGAGTTCCATCAAGAACACAGAGAAGCACATAGACAATCAAGTATACTCGAGAAGTGTTCTGTGCATACAAGAAGAACCCTGAAGAACTTCATCGACTACATTCTCACTACCTGTGAACCTGGAGCATACGACACTCTGTTTCTCAAACAGAAACGAGAAGAGGACTCAAACTCTCTTCTGATCGAATACAAGAGCTACACTGAGATCACCAGAACCACTTCTAAACTGTACATCTCTTGTTCTGTGATTTATTCTACATTTTGAGCAGTGTGTGTTATCTGCTGTATTAAACACACACACTGACTCCTGTACTTTCACTGGAGGATCTGTAAATCCTCAGCAAATCTTTTTGCATCCCATTTCCCACTGTGGATAGTGGTAGAGGTCTTGTGACCTGGACAGCTTGCTGCTGTTGTTTGTTTTCCCACGAAGAACTGTGGTAGAGGTCTTGTGACCTGGACAGTGTGTTCACTGTTGTTAACCCCGATCCAGGGTGTGGATCATTTTATATAAACTTTTGAGAGGACTAAGTCTCGGCTTGAGACTGAACCTCTTGGTTAACTCTCTGTGTTTATAGTTATACTCTATATCCATACTATACATATTTATTTCATATTCCGCTGCTATTACTTTGAAATATAATCTATCTTCAAAGCTACTTTGATAATTAAATTCGCAAGTGTTTATATTTGTTATAAATCAGTAAGTTAGTTTCAAAAGTTAATTTAATCATAAGATTACGTTAACTTAGAATTAATCAATCTTTGAGAAACTAATTGAACCTTTATAATCTATATAAATTCACTACAGTTTAATTTGTTTTTGAAATTGGGGGACTTTAATAGAAATTGTTTTTAACAGAAATTTTAATTGGAACTCAATTCACCCCCCCTCTTGAGTGTCCACTCCGACCAACATTTGGTATCAGAGGTTGTGTTTATCTCTGTTATACTTGCTCAAAGTTTTATTTTAACTCTCTGTTTTTAAACTGTGATTGTAGTTTTATCTAAAAGATCTTAAATTTCTGTTAGTTCTAAATTTTATCTCTTTAAAATATTTTCTAGAATTTCCTTATGGATAATAGACTAGAAGGTGCTGCTACTAACAGGCCACCCTTCTTTAATGGTGTGAATTATGCCCAATGGAAGCTCAAAATGAAAATTCATTTGGAAAGTATGGGTTTTGATCTTTGGACTGCTATAGAGTCTCAATACAAAATTCCAGAAACTGAAAGAATAACTTGGGATGAACCTACTAAAGTAGATTACAATAATAATTGTAAGGCTATGAATGCTCTCTACTGTGCTCTAGGAGATGAGGAGTTGAATAGAATTTCTGCATGTAAAACTGCTTTTGAAATCTGGGACACCTTAGCTGTTTCTCATGAAGGAACAACTAATGTCAAGGAAATGCGGTTAAACAATTATACTATCAAATATGATAACTTTAAGATGAAAGCTGATGAACCAATTTCTGATATGTATCTCAGGTTTAATGAGATAGTCAACACAATGAGCTCACTCGGAAAGATTGTTCCAGCAAAGGAGCAAATCATGAGATTATTGATATGTCTGCCTGACAGATGGAGAGGCACATTCGTTTCAATTAGAGAATCCTGTGATATTGGAACTTTGCCTGTCAAGGAGTTAATTGGTAAGCTGATGATGTATGAAGAAGAGCTAAAGGTGAATAAAGAGGAAGATGAGGAACCAAAATGAAAATCTGTAGCTTTTAAGTCTACTGCATCAAAGAGCAAAGACAAGGAGAAAGTGCATATACCAACTGAAAGCTCATCTAGTGAAGACTTAGATTCTGACAGTGATGCCGAGATGGCACAAATAGCAAGGAGATTCAAGAAGTTCTATAGGAAGAAGAAATTCTTCAGAAAACCAAACTACAAGGGTAAGTATGATAGACAAGGTAAGTGGAAGAAAGATTGGAAGAAAACTGATAAAGAAGAAGACATAGTTTGCTATGAATGTAAAAGGAAAGGACACATCAAAGATGACTGTCCTAAGTTAAAATTCAAGAAGAAATATGAGTACAAGGACAAGAATTATAGGAAAGCTATGAAGGCCACCTGGAGTGCTTCAGAAGACAGCACAAGTGAATCAGAGTCCAGTGATTCTGAAAGAAATCGTGCTAATATGTGTTTCATGACAAACACATCTGAGATAACCTTAGACACTCCCACTTTAACCTCTTATTATTCTGAAGTTGAAGCAGAATCTGGTTCTGATTCTGAAAATATGTCTAAAGATGAATTGACTGAATACTGTAATATGCTGGAAGAAACGTGTAATGAACTAAAGGATAAATATAAGTCTTTAAAGAAACAACATGCTCTTACTGCAAGTGTCAAGTCTGCACTTGATGTAGAAAAAGAGAAAAATGTTCAATTATTAAAGGAGAATACAGAACTGAAACTATCTAATGAACAACTTAGAAAGGACTTAGAAACATTCACAAATGGAAAAGATACTCTAACCCAACTTCTAGGAAAGCAAGTTGCACCTAAGTATGCTACTGGATTGGGATACCAACCTGGACAAAGACAGTTTACTAAAACCCGATTTATTTCCATGTCTGGAAAAAATCCTGCTAGTTCCAGTTTTGGAAATTCGTATGCCTCAACTGGTTATTTAAATAGTTGTAGATCAAATAAAGTATATCTCTCTAAATCTGTTGCATCTATTAATTGTATGGGACCCATAAGACAAATCTGGGTACCTAAATCCTTGATTGCTAACATATCTGGACCCAAGAAAATCTGGGTACCAAAGTCATTTCTTGTCTAATCTGTTTTGTAGGAAATCTGTTTGAAAAGCAATTACAAGAAGGTATGGTACTTAGACAGTGGATGTTCAAGACACATGTCTGGGGACTATTCGTGCTTCAAAATCTTAATAAAGGTTGATGGAGGATATGTCACTTTTGGTGATAACTCAAAAGGAAAAATCATCGGCTTAGGCCAGATTGGTAACACCGACTCAGTATTAATTTCCAAAGTTTTATTTGTTGATGGACTTAAGTACAACCTACTTAGCATTTCTCAATTGTGTGATGATGGTTTTAATGTCAAGTTTGAAAACAATTCTTTTGATGTTTATAATTCCAAAAATGCTTTAATATTTTCTGCCTTAAGAAATGAAAATGTTCATGCTGTTGACTTAAACACTTTAGCTAAACATAATGTTACTTGCTTAAATGCTTTTCATAAAGAGTCTTGGCTGTGGCATAGGAGATTAGGACACCGCAACATTCACTCACTTAGAAAACTCTCTAAGAAACACCTAGTTAGAGACCTACCTAAGCTTGAATTCCCAAATGACAAAGTGTGTAATCCCTGTCAAAAGGGAAAACAACACAAAGTTTCTTTTAAACCAAAGAAAGAAGTTTCAACTTCTCAACCACTTGAACTGGTTCACATGGATTTGTTTGGACCATCAAGAATTTCAAGTCTAAATGGGAAGCACTATGTTTATGTTCTTGTAGATGACTTTTCTAGATATACTTGGGTATACTTTCTAGCTCACAAAAGTGAAGCCTGCTCTTCCTTTGTTAAATACTCTAAGTCTGTAGAAAATCTTAGTGGAATTAAGATTAAGACTTTAAGGAGTGATCATGGTCGTGAGTTTGAGAATCGAGAATTTGAATCTTACTGCTCACACAATGGCTATTCTCATAACTTTTCTGCCCCTAGGACACCCCAACAGAATGGTGTAGTGGAAAGAAGAAACCGAACCCTGCAAGAAATAGCAAGGACTATGCTCAATGAATATGACCTGCCTGTTTACTTTTGGGCTGAAGCTGTAAATACAACCTGCTATGTTATTAATAGAGTCTTGATTAGACCGGTTCTTAAGAAAACCCCTTATGAGTTGTGGAATAATAGGAAGCCTAAGGTTAATTACTTTAGAGTTTTTGGTTGCAAAGTCTTTATTCTGAATACTAAAGATAATCTTGATAAATTTGCTCCAAAAAGTGATGAAGGAATTTTCCTGGGTTACTCTATGTCTAGTAAAGCCTATAGAGTGTTCAATAAGAAAACCAAATGTGTGGAAGAATCTGTTCACATCAAGTTTGATGAGACTGATCAACATGAGTCTAAAACTTCTCTTGAAGATGTTGAAGAAGACTTATCTGTTCTGGACCTAAATGAAAAATCTAAAGAACCTGCAATAAAAACATCCAGTTCTGGACTTTTTCCAGAATCTTCCTCTGTGGAACCCGAACCTATAGATGAACCTGAAATCTCTAGTCCAACCTTTACCAAATCAACTAGGATTCTAAAGAATCATCCTTTAGATGCTGTTGTTGGTAATCTTGACAGAGGAACACAAACTAGATCTTCTCTAAGAAATCAGGTTGAACATCAAGCTTTTCTTTCACAGCTTGAACCCAAAAATGTCAATGATGCTATCAGTGATGAATTCTGGGTAATGGCTATGCAAGAAGAACTAAATCAGTTTGAAATAAACAATGTTTGGGAATTAGTGGAAAGACCTAAAGACACTCTTACCATAGGCACTAAATGGGTGTTTAGAAACAAAGTTGATGAGTTTGGTAACATAATCAGAAACAAAGCTAGGCTAGTTGCACAAGGGTATAGTCAGGAAGAAGGAATAGACTATGAGGAAACCTTTGCACCCGTGGCTAGACTAGAGGCCATTAGGATATTACTTGCTTATGCTGCTCATCTGAATTTCAAACTATATCAAATGGATGTTAAAAGTGCTTTTCTAAATGGATATATAATTGAGGATGTATTTGTGGAACAACCTCCTGGTTTTACAAATCCCCATTTTTCTAATCATGTTTTTAAACTATCTAAAGCTTTATATGGTTTAAAGCAAGCTCCAAGAGCTTGGTATGATAGGCTCAGCTCTTTTCTTATTTCGAAAGGATTTACTAAAGGGATAGCTGATCCTACTCTTTTTATTAAATGGATTTCTAAAGATGTCTTAATAGTACAAATCTATGTGGATGATATTATTTTTGGATCTTCTAAAAATTCTTTATGTGTTGATTTTTCAAAAATAATGCAAAATGAGTTTGAAATGAGTTTAATGGGAGAACTCAAATTTTTCCTTGGATTTCAGATCTTTCAAAATAAAAATGGTATTATTTTGAATCAAAGTAAATATATTAAAGATCTTCTAAAACGTTTTTCTTTGGATGGCACCAAAGGCAGTGACACACCTATGAGAACCACTTGCAAGTTGGACAGTGATGAAACTGGTGAACCAGTGGATCAAACCAATTACAGAGGTATGATAGGTAGTCTACTGTACCTTACTGCCAATAGACCTGACATCATGTTCAGTGTATGCATGTGTGCTCGGTTTCAAGCCAATCCAAAAGAGTCTCATTTGACTGCTGTTAAAAGGATTTTCAAATATCTAAAACATACTCTCAATTTGGGATTATTTTATCCAAAAGGACAATCATTTGATTTATTAAGTTATTCTGATGCTGATTTTGCTGGCTGCAAGTTAGATAGAAAGAGCACCTCTGGAACATGTCACATTTTAGGCAAGTCACTAGTATCTTGGTGTAGTAAGAAGCAGAATTCTGTTGCATTGTCTACTGCCGAAGCTGAGTATATAGCTGCTGGTAGCTGTTGTGCACAAATCTTGTGGATGAAACACACTTTACTAGACTATGGATATCAATTCAAACATGTCTCTATAAGGTGTGACAATACAAGTGCTATTAACATTTCAAAAAATCCAGTATCTCATGCTAGGACAAAACATATTGATGTGAGACATCACTTTCTGAGGGATCATTATCAAAAAGGTGATATCACTCTTGAGTTCATTGGCACTGAACATCAGTTAGCTGATATTTTTACAAAGCCTTTGAATTTTGAGAGATTAAGTTACATCAAACATGAGTTAGGTATGATTAACTATAGCACAGTTGAAACCTCACAGTTGAAACCTCACAGTTGAAACCTCACAGTTGAAACCTCACAGTTGAAACCTCACAGTTGAAACCTCACAGTTGAAACCTCACAGTTAGACCTCACAGTTGAAACCTCACAGTTAGACCTCACCGGTGTACCTCTCTGTTACATCTCTCTGTAGGCTGTTTCGCTGTTTAATCTTATTTTATTTTTGCGGGAATTCAAACCGTTTCTTTTCTTTATACTTTTATTTCTAAATCCCTAAATGATAAAATTGAGAACATCGAACATATCTCAATCCACTCATCTCGACCCTTGCTCTCTCAAGTCCTAAACCCTAAACCTTCAACCGATCCTCGAAACCTCATTCAGTTCCAATGGCCAGAACAAAGCGACCCCCGACTGTCAACGAAGATGCACCAATGCCAAAGAGGACTCAAGTCGAATCCAGTGGCACTGGGAACGCCTCAATAAGACCTGTTAATCCAAATCTGACTAAGAGAGAAATAGTTGCTGAGAAGGAGCTAAGTGAAGAGTGGATTTTATCGAGCAGATCATTAGTGCTGGCAGTGCTTAATGATCAAGGATGGACCGAATGCTTCGCAAACAATAATGGACCGTACTACCCGAAGCTGGTGAAGGAATTCTATGAATATCTACAGTTCGAGGAAGAGGATGATCAGCATAGACTGGTATCCAGAGTAAACGGTAATGAAGTCAGTTTTTCATCAGTTGAATGGGCTGCATGTTTAAGAGTTCCTCATGAGGGTATTTACAACTACTATTCTGGTGCGGCTCCTCCAAATAGTAGAATCTTTGATCATGAGACGGCTCTGGAAGAATTGACAGGTAATGGCACAGTAAGGAAGATTATTGCTGCTGAAATGTGTGGAGAGGACAGGCTTCTGTTTAAGTTTATTCAGCATGTACTGAGTCCTAGAAGAGGAGATTTTGCAATACTGAAGCATCAGGATATTTACTTGATGTACTTATTAAAACATGGAAGGAAGGTCAACCTTTGTAGGTTGCTGATGGCTCATATGGAGGAAATGATAAAGGCAAGCTCAAAATCAAGTGCCTTGTTTCATGCTAAACTCATTTCGGTTATGTTGAAAGTGAAAGGTGCAGCTGGAAGTCAGGAAGAGTTGATAGTGGCAAAGAACAGTGTATGTATCTCGAAAGTAATCTACAAATTCATGAAGATCAGTTGGAATCCCTGGAAGAAATCATGGGTGAATGATGAGGAGAGAATCTATGAGAATTTTAGCCCTTCTACTCATCCCTCTAGACCGAGAGATAGGAGAGATCCAGGCTTAAAGCCTGATGAGCCTGAACCTGTATACTCAGATGATGAACAGACTGCAGTAGTTGGTAACTCTGCAAGAGAGAACACCCCAATTGATGAAGGGAGTGATCCTGATACTACTCACAGTCCTGTCAGGACAGTGACGTTTGGAGCAGCAAGCCCTCCAAAAGAACTACCTAGTAGAGAACCTGTTCTAAGAGACAGTGAGACTGAGACTACAGAAGAAGAAGAAGAAGAATCTCAATATTTTGTCAAGGACACCTCTGATGAGGGTGATACAGTCGAAGCAGAAGAGGCTGGAGCTTTAAATGAAAATCAAGAAACTGTTGCAGAAGAACTTAGTATGAGCCCTCTGATAGGGTATACAGACAAGTCAGTGTCTGACCAGGAAGCAGGAGTGGTCTCTACTACTGTTGTCATGGAAGTGGTTGATGACCCAACAGAGAAGGAGGCTAACCTCACTGCTGAACCTATAGAGGAAGCAAGTATGGAACCTGCTAGAGCTACAGAAGAGAACTTAGAGTTACCCAGAGTTGAGCAGATAGTAGAAAGTGTTCAGGAAGGACCTCCAAGTGAGGGGGAGCGTTTTGGTTCAGTCTCTGTACTGTTTGATATAGAAGGATGGACCTCAGATCCAGGATACATGGTGTTAGGACTCAATTATGAGGATTCAGATGAGGAAAACCAACCACCAAGAAATCCAGTCATCCTACCTAACAGCTCTCCAGTGTTAGAAACTGAAAGATTGGCCACCAAGGAAGACCTTGAATCCTTAAAGAATGAAATGAAGGAGACCATCAGACAGTCTGTTGCTGACTTGAAAACCAGTCTTTTTGATGAGCTGAAAAATGTAGAACAATCCTTAGAATTGTCTCTAGGATTTGTTGTGGGAAGTCCAATCAAAGAACTGATGGATGAAATGAAAGTGTGCCACACCCAAATTGAAAGCTGGACTGGAGCAGTAGTGGCCCTCAGACAATCAGTTGCTTCTTTAACTGCCCTGAGCAGTTCTCAGACACAAGTGGCCAGTGAGATTCGATACATCAAAGAAGTGGTCAAACAGTTTGTGGAAGTATTTGAGGCTTTCAAGAAATCAGTAAAAGAACACTTTAGCAATCAGGATGCTGTCATTCAGAAAGTGATTGGAAATCTGACTCAGTCTTTCAAGGAGACAGTGGCATTCTCAGTCAAGTCCCTTCCTTCATCTAGCTCTCCTGTGGACCTTGAGCAGTTTAGAAGCCTGCTCAGAGAAGAGCTTACTCAGGCCCGTGCAAATGACACATCAGACCTACAGATCCTTGCTACTACAAGAGAAGTCAGTGGCTTTGTTCGTGAGCACCTGCAGGCTGCTACTGCTTCTCAGGAGGCCATCAAAAGTAAAGTGGATTATTACTTTGATCGGATTTTCACCAAGCATCAGTTGAACAATCACTTCAAGCTCATGCTAGAAACTATGAAGCTGCCTCCTGTAACTCAAGCCTTCAAAGAACAAGTTAGCAAGCTACGAGAGTTGACCCCGGCTTTGGATAAATTCTTGGAAAACAAAGATGACTTCTTATCTGCCATGGACAGAGGAGGAAATATCATAATGGATTTCAGGAATCTGCTCCTACCTTTTCTTCATGTGGACTGCACACCTGTTATAGTTCCTCCTGCCCTACCTGTCTCCAACCCCAGTGGTTCTTCCATAATTTCTCCTGCTGATGCCCTCAGAAGCCTTAGAACACTGATCCCTCGGCAAGCTACTCACTACCGGCCTTCAGGAGCCTCTGTTGCTGCCCCTCCAGACATTCCTGCTGCCATTCCTCAGCCTGTTGATCCTTCAACTCCTGCTCCATCTTCTTCCTCCAAAGGCAAAGATCCCTTACCTCCAGATGAAGAGGATTGAGTCTGTTTATGTTTTTTTTGATAGGGATCATGTATTCACGTTTTGGGTCATGTATTGTACTCCTTATTAATACACTGTTTATTTTCTCTCACTCTGTCTTTCTTTTTGTTAATCACAAAGGGGGAGAAATAAAGAGAAATAGATAGGGGGAGAAATGGGGAGAAATAGGGAAAACTCAAGGGAGAAATGAACCTATACAAAGAGGAGAAATCCTTGCGGATTATACCTAATTTTTGTGCTCATATTGCTAATACTGTGTTTTGCACACTTCTCTCTACTACTTCTATATTTCATACTGACATAATTTGTGATTATCAAAAAGGGGGAGATTGTTGGAATCACCTGTTTTGATAATCCCAAATCATGCTTAAACATTAATTATGATGTATTAAACCTTTGCATTAATCTTATTATTCTATGCTTAAACGTATTTTATTCTAAACAGTTCATATTCTTACTCTCATAACTTTACTGTAATAGCTTACAGTAGTATTTACATAAGTTTGGTATTGTTAGCTACCAGTCAGAGTTTTCTTCTCAAAGTCACAGTTACAGTTAACTGTCACCTTAAGTTACTGTTGCAATAAGTTCACAGTTACAAGGTTACAGTCGAAGACTAATACAAGCTTACAGTTACGAGTCTACTGCTATCTATTGTCAAAGCTCACAGACGAAGGTCACAGATACAAGACTTCTGCTCAAAGTTTTCTCTGCTCAAGTTCACAGTCGAACAAGTCTACAGTTGGAACAAGTTCACAGTCGAACAAGTCTACAGTTGGAACAAGTTCACAGTCGAACAAGTCTACAGTTGGAACAAGTTCACAGTCGAACAAGCCTACAGTCATAAGCCTACAGTCAAGGTTACAGTTAGACAGCTTCTGTCGACTAAGTCCACTGATGATCGAAGTCTACAGTTGAAAAAGGTTACAGTTCTACAATTTTGATATTACAAGTCTACAGTTAGAGAGGCTACAGTTACATGAAGTAAAAGCTACCATTGCAAGCCTATAGACAGCAAGCCTTTGTTGAAGTCAGCAGTCAGAAGGAAGTCCACAGTTGGAAGACCACAGTTGAAGTCAATAGTGACATACATTCTCGACCAGTTTATAATTATTATATTTCTACTTTTTTCATTACCAATTCATTTAATCTATCTAACGGTCATATCATACATTTTGATGATTTGTCAAATATCTGATAAAGGTTGTCGGATGTCAGGAACCCGTACCTCGTACCTGCTGCAAAGAAATCTTTTCTGTCCCCTGTCGGGAGATAAATACGAGAAGACTACGCTGCCCAAAAAAAAAACGATGCGAACCAGAGAAGTGCGTGTGTGGACGAAATATACCAGAAATACAAGAAGATAAAAACGAGTTCCATCAAGAACACAGAGAAGCACATAGACAATCAAGTATACTCGAGAAGTGTTCTGTGCATACAAGAAGAACCCTGAAGAACTTCATCGACTACATTCTCACTACCTGTGAACCTGGAGCATACGACACTCTGTTTCTCAAACAGAAACGAGAAGAGGACTCAAACTCTCTTCTGATCGAATACAAGAGCTACACTGAGATCACCAGAACCACTTCTAAACTCTACATCTCTTGTTCTGTGATTTATTCTACATTTTGAGCAGTGTGTGTTATCTGCTGTATTAAACACACACACTGACTCTTGTACTTTCACTAGAGGATCTGTAAATCCTCAGCAAATCTTTTTGCATCCCATTCCCCACTGTGGATAGTGGTAGAGGTCTTGTGACCTGGACAGCTTGCTGCTGTTGTTTGTTTTCCCACGAAGAACTGTGGTAGAGGTCTTGTGACCTGGACAGTGTGTTCACTGTTGTTAACCCCGATCCAGGGTGTGGATCATTTTATATAAACTTTTGAGAGGACTAAGTATCGGCTTGAGACTGAACCTCTTGGTTAACTCTCTGTGTTTATAGTTATACTCTATATCCATACTATACATATTTATTTCATATTCCGCTGCTATTACTTTGAAATATAATCTATCTTCAAAGCTACTTTGATAATTAAATTCGCAAGTGTTTATATTTGTTATAAATCAGTAAGTTAGTTTCAAAAGTTAATTTAATCATAATATTACGTTAACTGAGAATTAATCAATCTTTGAGAAACTAATTGAACCTTTATAATCTATATAAATTCACTACATTTTAATTTGTTTTTGAAAT
Organism: Viscum album; assembly: GCA_963277665.1. Lineage (NCBI taxonomy): Eukaryota > Viridiplantae > Streptophyta > Magnoliopsida > Santalales > Viscaceae > Viscum > Viscum album. Next base: position 123,205,044 of record OY728146.1, on the reverse strand, counting down.
TGGGGGACTTTAATAGAAATTGTTTTTAACAGAAATTTTAATTGGATCTCAATTCACCCCCCCTCTTGAGTGTCCACTCCGACCAACAAAATATATTATGATTGGAATAACATATGACACATATAATAAGGAAACACTATAGAAACTAATAGTACTGTACAAGACTCTCAAAGGTGGGCCTACTTCTAGATGTTTAACGATCACATGTTTTTCAACCAAATCAATCATACATAGTCTCAGTAGTGACACCCTTATAGTTAGGAATTATATACAACTAGGGATTAATATCTAGTACATGTTCTAAAATAGAATAAAAAATCCCACAACTTCCCATTTAGTAACCTAGGTCTCCTCATGGAATAAATAAAGGAATAAAGACACACAAAAATTCCATCACATGACAATAAAAAATACCTAAAGGAAAAAAACACAATCATTTCATTCCCACCTCACATCATTCCCTTATAAGGAACCCCAACCCTTAAGAACGCCATGAATCACATAAAAAACATCACACGGATACCATAAACATTATCAACAAAAAATGGGGCTCATAAAGTATATAATTAACATCCCATTATAATTTTCTAACTGAGAATTCAATTATCACATATATCTTATATATTTTGAAATACCTTTTCATAAAAAATTGTAATCAAAACAAAATTACAAAGGATGTCATAATTATCAAAAATATAAAACCAAAAACTTAATTGAAACTCTATTTCATTTTATAGAACAACAATAACCATTTATAAATATTTCTAACCCCTTAAACAAAAAAGGGAACCAACTTTGAAAATAAAATTTGGATTGAAACACAATGAACAAGTGGTCCTCTCAATGAAATCCATTCTAGAAATTTTATCAAGTATATAGAAAGTATAGATTACCATTTGAAAACTAAGTAAGATAGATATAAAAAATTCAATCGTTTTTTCCAAATTAAAATCCCACCCAATCATGGAAAACTTTTAAAAAACCCAAAATAGATATCCTAGACACCTTTATATTAATTCAAAAACACTTTTTGATCATAAATAATTCATAGAACTATTAATTAAATGTAAATGAAATGGAAAAAACTAATTTAAGTTGTGGAATCATGTCACCATCAATGAAATACACTCATTTAGGTATAAATTGAGGGATCCCAACCCCCTATAAGAAAAAAATAATTTAAAAACAACCCTACGTATGGAAATCACACAAACATGGACCCTTGGGTTAGAGAAAAGGATGAAAATGGAAGAAAAATCAAGAATAAGAGGAAGGGAATATGAAAATTTAAATATAGGTAAAGAATATCTAATACAAAACTTCAAAATACACTTGGTGAGATTAAGAGTGTGATAAGACACTATGGAAGGTTCCCAGTTCTTGGGAAAATGGATGGGTAAGCCATATGAGGAAACACCAACTAAAAAAAATCCAAATGGTTAAAAATTATTCTTGAAGTAGTTTGTAATATTTACTCATATAAATAGGCAAACCATGTAATAACATTTTATATATTCACTATAAAGAGATACATTTGTTTCATAATTAATTAGTATTATTAGTTTTCTATGAACCATGACCATATGACATATAAAAAGTCCCAAAATTTCACCCTTTTTATCCCAAAACACCTTTAACTCAAGGAGATAAACCATGGAACAAGTACACACACACAAAAATGAATCTAGGGTGTCACATGATGTTTTGACCATATCATCAAAATTTAATAATAAGATAGATCCATCTTATTTTTCACACATGATCCAAGTCTATGAAAATTCATTTAAATAAATGTACCCATTTGTATGAACTTAAATGGAATGGCATATTAGCCCTAGTCTCATGATATAAAACTAAATGAGATATTATCCACCCTGTGTGACCCTTAAATATCTTAGGGTGGTCTATTTTGTATAACCCACTTTCATTAAATGTGACCTAGATGTGTGTAATATTCCTCAATTTAAATTTCCTTCCTTATAAACCTAATATATGATAAAATTAAAACTACATAAAGATATATTTCCAATATATTAGGTCTTAATAATATAAATTGATCTTTTCTGTTTCATATCTTATCTTTATGATAGTATAACTATATCACCCCTATATGTGAGTTAGATCTATTAAAAAATTTATTCTATTAAAACTACTTGTATATTATTTCATGTTATCTTAGTATATGTAGTAACACTAAGATATTTTATCCGAGTCCTAGCTAGGAATTTTATCTATTTAAATGTCATATCCCAGTTTGTGGTCTTCTTAATTCATATCAATACCTTTCACCATAGACCCATCCACAAACTTTTAGGTCTTATTATACCCCGATGATGAGTCAACCTCCCATTTACCCCAAATTTCATCCTATATTCTATCATCAAGGAACCCTTATATAAATCCCATTTCTCCCGAATTCATGATCTAGATATATGCAAGGGCCCCTTTTCCTATAATAACACATGAATTTATTTTTGTTATCATGAGACACATAGTTTCCTCCCCTTTGGGGTATCCTCTATTTCTAGGGGTATATCATTCATATATAGTAATCTATTCTCTTTTATCTAGGTTTCATGCTTAATATGGGAGTCCTCATTCACATATATTTGATTTATCTACTATCACAATAAAGACAAATATATATTTGGTCAAATCTATATGACCTTAAAATTCATCCACTGTAGGTCAAAGATAAACGTCAATAAATTTTAGACAGTGTTAGTCATATATGTCTCACCTTAAAATTATTCCTCTATAGCCCAAATTGTACAAACTTAAACTATAAAAAATTAGATATATATATGTTAATCAGGTTTAATACATATAAAGGGATACCAAAGATAAATTTGTGTCACTGATAGTTACTTTATTTCCTTTCATGGATTAGTAAAAATTTAGAGCACAAAATAAATGAGACACAAAAGCACATAATGATGAAACCCTATAAATGGTGACCTGAGAAAGGGTTGAGACTCTACATTTTAAGATATTCATTTTCATGTATTTGTAAACATTGAGAGGAAAAAATGAAAAGGAATAATGATTTTAGGTATAAAAACCATTCCCTAGTAAAAGTCAAGATATTCTTGTTGGATTCACTAGTCTTGGAAAAAGTTAAAGAAGACATTATTTTACCATTGAACATGATCTTAAATTGTTCCATGGGTACATTTTAATTGATGACAATTCCACCTATTCACATGATTCAGGTTCTCCCATTAATGTGTTTATATACTCAGGATGTTTTTTATTATATCACATTAACCTAAGAATGTATTCAATACACAACTGTATGGTGATTAAGGTTCTCAAAAACTTATTGAATATAATTTTATCTTCCAAATATACTTCTTTCCAAAATAATTTGAATCATCATGAAAATTTGATGGTTATTGGTAATGAGTGTATCTAATCCCAAAAATGAAACATCTACTTGATAATGATATCTATGTTTCCCTATCCGATCTAAAAACCATATGCATGTTTTCATTATGAAGAAAAGGTTATCTAACTTCATATACCCCCAACACACTATAGTGTAACTCATCATTAAATTTTGTCCAATGGTTATCCTCAATATGATTATAACACATCATAATTTCAAAATTAAAATGTCTTCATTTATGATTTATCCATTCTATAATCCAAGTATTCAAGGGAATTTAAATACCCACAATACTATAAACTTCTGAATCATACACATTTTCAAATAATGATTATGGAATCCAATGTTTGTATGAAATTCATATATATGTATTAGTTTTATTTGAAGACTAAATTTCATGAGTCAAAAACACCCTTTGTAGGCCTTCAAAAACTACATGTTTATTGATAACTATAATTTTTGGGTTTGTAGTGATGACTAGGTTTACGATCCTAGGTTTAACACAAATAATCTATTCCCACTCCATCCTTGTGTTGGGTTCTCCAAAGTCACTTCGGGTATTCTTTGATGGACTCAGAATAATATAGAACCATTATATTTCCCTATATATATGAGGTAGATCTATGAAGATAAACTTTGTAAGAACTATATGTCTCTTGATTACTATTTTTGTAAGATAAATGGTGATTTTAACCAAATATCTTGGATCAATCTATAGATCATCATCCATTTTCGACCCCATTAAAAATTATATAAAATCCCAATGATGTTTAGTTCAAGATTGCAATGATTCAATCAATTGTAAATATCATATTTACATAGACTACAAATTGCAACTTAAGTGTTTGAATCACCATAAATAGTTCATGGATATTTTTAAAAATTGCATCTGATCCAAAAAGGACACATATACTTAGTAATGATATCAATTACAACAAATCCACCTTACTAGCTAGTGTAATGTTATATCCTAAGGATAAGTTCATCCAACCCCATGTCACCTTAACAAAACTACAATGGAAATCATCACTAAAATATGGCCTGCATCTATCCTCAACGTGATTTTTCCATTTCATCAATTTGCGATTCTGATAGTTCAAGTTATGATTTACACATTTCTAATTCATTGTTCAAATGTGTTGGATAACTCCTAGCTCTTGAGCCCTATTTAGGCTGTTACACCATATACCTATTTTTCTGAGAACTCATTTTCTAAGGATGTCTATATTGACGTAGTCCCTCACTAATTGACAATGGTTAAACTATGACACTATATATAGAACACAACCTCAACCTTTATCTTTTGGTTGAAGTAGTTATACATTAAAACAAAACCACTATTGAGTAAGAAACATGACCTTAAACTATATACAACCCTCTCAAAGTTAGACCATATTAATTTTTTCCACTCATTCAAAACAAGTCATGTCCTTTACATTTCTATATAGATTACCATATTTTATGGTCAAAGCTGTTTGACCTCAAAGCACTAGCCTTAGTTGTATAACTTTCATAACATTAAGCTAAAAAAGAAAAGTTACAAGATTATCAATTGTTTTAAAACTTGTAAAGGAAAAAATATAAAAAAAAATTATTCTGCATTATTTAATCATGAACCCTACATATCATATAATAAATATTGAGGAATAATGAAAATAAAATTACATAAATCTTGTAACATTAAAAACCTATAAAGGGAAACCTGAGAAAAAAATTGAGTTTTATCCTTTTTTGAAAATATTAATCCATGGATTATAAAAAAATTATGGATTAAATAAAATGAAAAATTTTTGTGTATTCGGGAAAAAACATAAGGTGATATTTTAGTGTTTTTTTGTTGTTGTTTTTTCAACAAGTTTAGTTGAAAAAGTTATAGTATGTTTGTTCCTAAAACAATTGTTTAGATGGTGTAATTCATTAAAAATGTTTTAGAAACTTATTTGAATATTTTTTTGTAAATAAATGTTTGGTAGTTGAGTAAAAAAATGTAAAAAAGTTTTTTTTCTGAGGTAACCATGTGAACCACATGATATCTATGCGAAGCTGTGTATGATGTGCATAGTATATTGAAAATTTGAAGGCGGAATGTGACTACATAAGAGTTCCATGATGCATTTTGATTTTATAATGGAGGTTCACATGACCATGTAGACATTTGATGGTCTTAAGGTGGTTATTTTAGGTGGATCATGATGAATTAGTCACACATAAGGTGGAGCTATGAAGTAAGATCCTGATTGGGAATCATCAAAGGTGGTTCATGGGATAGCGTATAAAGTACATGGTTCTATGTTTTTATTTCTAGAAAAAGAAATAAAGGATAAATTAGATGACTAATTTCTCATAAAGGGGTGGATAATAATTTCATGATTAAAATTTTTTATGGGTTTCTTCTCCTTTATAAGGGCCCCTTAATAACTTCGTTAATAATAAAAAAAGTTATATTAGTGGATCACTACTGGATCACCCCAAAATATCATAATGATGTATGTGAGAATAGTACCATGAATATTGAAGGAACTATCAAAGTGATTTTTCAAATATGTGCTGAAAATACATGGTAGAGGAACATCACATGTAGAGTTTATAGATAACCAAACCACATGGTTGGTCAAAGGATAGAGTAAGTATGGGAATTAAAGGTCATACACGCAGTGCATGATGGTAGTTTACGAGGTTGGTCCACATATGAAGTGCATGGAGGAATCAGGTCAGGCATGTAGTCCACTATTGAAGATTATAAGGTGGTCTATATAGGAGGTTCATGGGGGGAGCAGATCACGTAGGTGATTCAGCCCAAGAGGTATGCGACAAACATTGCATCACCTTGGAAGTGCACAGTGAATAGTGTTCCATGAGGTTGATGCATGGAAGATATATTCAAAAAGGTAGTTTCCATAGAGAAAATACTAGTTTCTAATGTATATATTAATATCTAAAATAAAATAGGATCTTCATGACACACTAAAGTTGGGGTGATCTAAATCAGAGCTAATATAGATCAACTAATGAATATTTTTTATGATCAATGTAATCACTTCAGTTGATAGAGTTGTGAATTATCAAGTGTGAATGTTTTTAAACCAAGAGGGATAATGGGTATGTTCCAGGCATTATAATAGTAATGAACTTTTTTGGATTTCGGTAAATTGGCACATAGACTTTTTATTATCCTTGTATTATCCCTTTTATAGTAAACCAAGTAATTTTTTTGTGTCACTTACATGATTTTATTTTTTTATACACTATTTTGAGAAATAGAGTGAATAGTGTTTTAATTAATAACTAAACCAGATAGAAAAGTTAATTGTTTAATCCATAATACAATGATTCACCCCTATCTTTACGTACTTAAGTTAGTGGGTCAAATAATTGGTGTATGTTCTAAAGGTTAATGTAATTTTTGTTATATCTTAATTGAATCAATGAAAACAGTTAATCACAAAGGGATTTCTATATTTTAAGGGATTTTTTTTGATTTGGAAGAATAAGATGGCATACTACTTCCATTCCTTAGGAAAGGATTTTTATACATATGTGATGTATAATATTTCAATCGGTATGAAAAATAGATCTTTATCAAAAGAATACCATAGATAATAAGATACTTATGCTAAATGAATCAATGATTTATGGGATGATCTATCTAAAAATATATATGAAGGTGATTTTGGTTTAGTCCTCACAAAATATATAAGAAAATTTGATAAATATATATGAAGGTTATTTAAATGTTTGTGAAGCTAAAGTGAAGGTTCTTTGTAATAATTATGGGGAATTCAAGATGCACTCAGATAAACCTATGATGAATTATTTTATTGGGTAAATGTGATTCTGGAGGATGTGTATTGAATTAGAGAATCCCCAATTACATAAAGATCATTTAGAACATACTAATGTGTTTTCTACACTGATTCAATCTAAAAATATTTTTTCTTGGGTATAAACATCCAGAAGATATGATTATGGATTATATTCATGGTACTCTAGTCAAATATGAAATTAGGAATAATGATAATGAGGCTGTGTAAAATGGGAATTCAAAGGAGGTGGAATTAAAGGCTATCAAAAAGTTCACCATAGAGGATGATTAGGGAGAAGAATACATAGAAGAACTCATGTCATTCATTTCTTAAAATAAAAAAAAATTAAAAGGAAATTTTAATTTTAAACTTCCAATCACACGATTTTGATGTGGGGAGGTTGAGAACCTTGAAAAAAAGTGTCACAAAAAGTGTCAATATGATGATGAAATTCCCTTGAATATGTTTTTGACTTATGTAAAATGTTGGAGAAGAAATAAGAATAATTTCATCAATAATAAGAACCTTGTTTCAAAAGAAAACAATAATTAAAAATAAAGTTAGGAAAAAGAAATTGATGTTTACAAATTACACAAATATAATGAAATACTGGGTGTCTTGGTCAATTACCAAACATGGGAAGAGTTTGATGTTGATTAAGGAGAATTAGATGAAATATTTGATTTCAATATTTAATTATAATATTATATTAAGGATATAGATGTTTAGGGAGATAAAAAATAAATCTAATTGAGTGGTTCATGATTCCAAACTAGAAATGAATTAGAAATAAGAGGAGAAATCCGATTTAATGGAAAAAATTGAGAGGATCAAATCTATAAAGTCAAGAAAATCAAATTATTTCATTGAGTACAAGATTAATGTTGAATAACATACCCATGTTATTGATAGTTTGACTAAGATGGTGAAATATCAAGCTAGACATCTCAAAGAGCTTGAGGAGGACATTGTCAGTCTATAATGAAATGTGGATGATTGGGAGATACTCTTGAATACTTGTATGATATTTATAAATAAGATCATAAAAGTGATAGAAAATGATATATTTTATCATATATGTCCAAAAAAATATTCAAAGGATTTTCAAGAGAAGAAAAAGTCATGTTATGATGATAAATTTGGTCTTGGTCTTGATCACAAATAGAGACTCGTGATGGATCACTCTAGGTCAAAATCAACCACTCTGAATTTTAATATTTATTTTGGTATAAATTCGGAACAAAATACTAAAAGAACCCATGAGATTACCAGTGTTAAAGAATAGAAAAACATGGATTCATCTCATATCGACTTATATTGTTATAGAAAGATGGGAAATTCATAAAATGTGTTATCTATAAACAAATGGTACTAAATAGAATATGACTAAAAAGTGTAGCTAGATAGTGTTCAATATTACATGAACGATTTTGATGGTCACAATTTCATTTGTGAATTATTTTCCCATATATTAATCATTAACACTGTAATGGAATGTACCAATGTATTCCCAAAGTGGGTGAATATAATACCCTAAGAAATCATCAATTGGGATGAAAATGAAAAACCTGTTTTCCAATTTTAAAGATAATGTTCATCAATTATTTTTAAAATAAAATCAATAATTTCAATAAACACCAAGATTCAATCAAATGAGTGAATCAAAAATAAAATAATTAAGCAGAAATTGGTTGCATATATTTCTCTAAAATAATTAGATTTTATTGGTGCAATGATCCTTTCTAATTGATGTAATTCCCACATGATGGGAAATAAGGATCTTCTAACAAGAGTAAATAATGAAAAGGAGGGTGTCATTAGATATAGAAATAATAAAGTCGTAAAGATTAATATCTCCAAGAAAGACTAATTTGGGGGAAAAGATATGAAATGTATAGATTTTGTATTTGTTGAAGTTCTCAGTACCAACATCAAAAGTGTCAGTCAATTATTGACTTGAGTCATGCAAGCATGTTTACCAAGAAGTCCTGTATCATCAAGGGCAAGGATGTTGGAATTATTATGTGTGGGAAGTTTATGAATGTTAATATTTTCATTTTTATTAGAGGAGAATATATTCTCTTTCCTCTAAGGAAGAATTAAAAAAATTATGTCATACACAGAGGAGACCCAAGAATCACATACATAAATATTATAACATTTTAGTTGAAGATTCAATACAAATCAAACAATATGATCCCTGATATCATAAATTATTAGCATCCTTGAATACTAGAAACATAATCATATTATTTCATGAATTATATTCTATACCTTATAAAAAAATATCCTCACATAGTATAGTTATTAGACATACCATACAAAAAACCTTTTTCATAACCTAGGGAAATAAAATATAATAAATAGTGAGATCAGATGCTCAGTGTGGGTAAACATAGAAGATATTAATCAATGATCACAATAGATAATTAAATTATCAAAATTGTATTTTGACATGATTATAAATTATAAATTTCATACCCAATCAATTAAATATCTTTAATCATGAATCATGGAATTAAGATTTGTCATAACAAAATACATAAGTCATATAAGTGTAGATTAAAAAATAATCAATCATAATCCATGGGAATATATCATAATCATAATACATATTATTATGGAGTATACATAATAAAAAAATAATTTTCTTATCCAAGGATCAATACAAAAACTATAACAGTGGATTGGGTTCACTCCCCATTCCATAATTTACTTAGTTATGGTTCACTCCAAATACTATCATAATGTATGAATTATCATACCCAACTATGTTCATTCCCCATTTAGGTACAAATTATCTCATGAGATATCAATATTTACCCAATGAATTCAAGGTTGATATAATTTTAGGCCAACCCATCACATATTTAAAACCATATATATGTGTACTAAAAGATCATAGAAACATTAATCATATCATTATAGAATAACCAATGTAAATAAAATTGGTTTCATAAACATTTCATCAGAGCATAACCCATGTAAAATAAAAGGGTTTCATGAATATTTCATCATAACCTAATTAACCCATGGAAGGGAAATATTTTTCATAAAATCATCCTTAAATCATCAGCATAATAAGTCATCTAAAGAAATAAATTGAATGGGATCATAATATCATATCCATATTAAAGAATAAAAGTTCTTAAATAATATTTACATAGATGAAAAATTCCTTTAAAAGAGCATTATAACATTTCTTTGAAAATATTTAAAACATCATTTTCTTCAAGTTTATTTTAAAACTAAAAAATAAAAGATTATTTAGATGAAAATTTTCATTTAAAATAACCATGAAAAAATGTAAATGAATCTTAAAAAAAGAATACTTATGATTTTATAATTTTTTCTCATTCAGTAAACTTAAACTAACCTATCAAATTTTTTATAAAAAATCAAAACTACTTCATTAAAAAACTAAAAAAAGGTTAGTATTAATAATTTTAAAAAATGAAAAACATGGTTATAACTGAATTTAAATAATCATTTGGTCAAATAAAAGAACATTCTTGAAATAATTTTAATTAATATACACATTGAAAAAGTTTTTTTGACTAATGTGGAAATAAGGTTGTTTTTTCTTAAAAACATTTTATAGATATTCATAAGAACCAAAGAGAGTAAAATGGTAATAATAATTATAAATTAAAGGAATAAAAAAAGTAAAATAAAATATATGGGTTTTAAAGGATGATAAGCACATAATTTCCCTCAATGAAAATTTAGCATATACAATCCCAAAAAGAGTGAGATTATAACATAAACCATTGCCTCAAGTCCCGTATTTCTTTGTACATGGTAAAAAATCCTATATAATAAATATATAAATTTTATAAATATATTACAAAACCATATTTATACATAAAATTCTATATATAACTCCATTATAATTTCTAATTATCATTTTATTATCAATTATTCATTAAGATGATTATTCGGAGGAAAATTAATTCATTCTCCATGCATATTTCAGTTTGATAGTTTCAGTTCTTACACAGTGGACATGATTTCATCATATAAAAAATTAAGTATTTTCATAATTATAATATTTATTCATTAAATTCATTTATATAACCATTCATATAAAGTGGTGATGAGAAATGACTTACATCACTTTATATAGACGGTAGTCCGTACACACACACAAATGATGTTTCTACTATTCAATGGATGAAAGAAAAAAGGTAAATAATAATAAACCTTTATAGAATAATAATTATATCATAAATATGTTATATATTTATTAAATATATATTTATAACTATCCATTTAAATATTAAATTAAAAATTAATAGCATTGCTTTGTGGAGGTGGTTGTCTGCATGTACTCAAAAGCGATGTAATCATTTTACAATAGATGGGAAAAGATTTAAAATGGATATCAAATTAACATAAAATTGTATAAGTATTTTAAATACAATCATTACATAATTTTAATATAGTTATATAATTTTTGGAAGTTTTTTAAAAATAAATAAACTTGTAAAATATGGATAAGTGAATTCACATCTTCTTCAGTTATTCTCTTTTAAAGAGAATCTTAAAGATTGTTGGATTGATATATTTAGAAGAACATAACCTCAAAAAAGGGTATAATAATGTTGGGAGAGTATTTTTTTATATCTTGGTTAAGATAAATGGATCTTTTTGTGGTGATAAGAGAGGATTTCAGGTTCTATTTTATGAGTGAGGGGAGTGTCACTCTTGTAAATACTTAAAACATTTACATATAATAAAGTCCTATCCAAGTTAAAGTGGAAGAAAAGAAACCAAAATTCTAGGAACAGATAAGGGTGGGCTAAAATTCACTAAACCAATAATATTTAGAGTTTTTATATTTTTTAAGAGTTATCTATTTAGTTTAACTCCTTTTTTTAATGGTTTCACCTTTACTATAGAAAGGAAAATTTTCATTGTTTACTATTCATAATGACCAAAAAATGAAGTTGAACTACATAAAAAATTGGAAATTTTAATTCAAAATATGGATATATTTCTATCTCATTCAATTTATAAAATTGGTAGTTATTTATTTTAAAATAAGTTCAAAAAACACAATGAAAATTGTATTTTGGGAAAAAATTATTTTCAAGTATAAAACTAAATTTATTTTGATTCATTTCTTAGTAAAAACCCTCAGATTAATATTAATATATTTTTTCAATATACTATATAAAAAATTCATCAAAATAATTCATAAATATTTATTAATTTAATTTATTAAGATAAAAATACAATACACATAAAAACAAGTTTTTAGAAATTATATCAATTTTACTAACAAATGATTTTATTTTAATTTCTAACCAATTGAGAAACAATGAATTAATTAATTATTTGTGTTAGAAATAATTTTTCCTAATTTAGTTAGCCTAATTGACACAATATAATAAAAAAACTAAGTGATAACTATCACATTTAATAATTATATTCTGATACTATATTGTGGTTTGATTAAACCCGATGTTGCAAGTAAAGAAAGTTTTCCTAGACATTAAATTTATTTAAAGAGAATTATATTATAAAATATTAGGTTTTTAATTTATAATATGCTTATAATAATCTTATACACTAAATTCCATAAATTTGATACAAACAATTAAGGATTCATCTACATTCTCACATCTTCAGGTTCCCACACAGCTTCTTTAAATATATGGATTCACCAAAAAAAGCTGATTGGGTGAGTGGCCTTGTACCAAAAAAACTTTATATCATTGATCTAGAATCTCCACTAATTTTTCCTCATTATAAAGATCACAATTTAGTGGTAAAAAATATGAGTTTAATATATATGAAGGATTAGTTATGTACTTCCTCATGAGAGATACATAGAACTCATCATATACATGATACAGATTTAGGGGAAGTTACAAGTGATAAGAAAACATCCTAATATGATCAAAAAATTGAAGGAACTGATATATCTATAGCTTAGTTTTCTATTCTTTCCAAATATCATAATCTTATTATAAGGATAAATTTATATTGATACATTATCACTAAATTTAAACTCTAAATCTCTCTAATGATTGTTAGAATAAAATTTCTGTTGGCATTAAGATTCCTTGATCTATTCCTGAATGAATCAAATATTCTATACCATTTATATATCTTATGTAAGTCCAAATAACTTTTATTCTATAACTTCATCCAAGAAAATTTTATTTCTATACTTACTTCTATAGAGGTCATCAGAAGAAGGCATCTGAATGCATGAGTTAATGTAATTTTTGTAAGAAAACTCATCTATAGAATGTGGTGATCGCAACCACCTTTGAAATCCGAAAAACATGATTTTAGAATATCTTCTAGGGATTTAATAGTTCTCTCAGATATACCATATTCTTTAGGATGATACATTGTTCTATAGTTCAACTCTATATTTAAATCTTGTAGAAGAAATGTCTGGAACTTTAAGGTAAAACTTAGATCCATATCAGATACAATATATTGAGGTACTCCATTGAACCTTACAACTTAATTAATGTTTATCTTGGAGTGATAATAAAGAGATAAATCTTTATTTATTTCAATTACATGTAGTTACTTCATACGGAGATCGATTACAACCCAAATAGATTTATGACTTTTAAATGTTTTAGGAAGTATGATGATAAAATCCATGGTGCTTATTTACCATTTCCATCATAGTACTGGTAATATTTTTAATATACCAATATAATTATATCTCCCAACCTTAAATTTTTGATATACTATGCATCATAATAAAAACTCTAGAATATCCCTTTTACTATAGTCACACTAGAAATACTATTTTAGATATCTATATATCTTCATACCTCCTAGATAAATAAGGAATGATTAAATATGGGCCTTATTAAGCTACTAATAAAATTATATTACTAATGGGGTACATAATTAGTTCCATAACCTTTTCACCCTATCACAATAAATATTGTTCTTAGGAATATTCCACCCTTTATTTTACATTTCCACACCTTCCTTCTACAAATATTTAATCCTCACATCAATGGATGGTTGAAAATTAATCTTATATAAATATTATTTTTTCCCTTTCATCATGATTTCAAGATCCATATAATTAAAATATATAATTATTAGATCTTTTTTAATCCCCATCATATACTAACTATCATGTTCATTTCAATTTCGGTAATCAAACACATTGTTCACCATCCTCGGGTGGTAATGTGGTGAACAATCATAATATTCAATCAAATCCAACCATCATCTTTGGAGCATATTTTATTCCTTTTTCTATAACAGATACTTAAATATTTTATAATCAGTATGTATATCAAATTCTCCCCTATAAAGATAATTTATCCACATTTTTAATGCAAAGAAACTACTGCTAACTCAAAATAACGAGTCAGGTAAATTTCTTCATTAATTCTCAATTAGTGTGAAACATAATAAATCACTATATCATTTAGTATGATGACTCATAATAGTCCCTTATTTTATTAATCACTATATATCTCAAACCCTTCTCTAATATAGGGTAGTGTGAGCATAGGTGCACTAACCAACCTTATTTTTAGCTCCTCAAAATTTTCCAAAATTAGTTTTTCTAAAAGAACTTTATCCTCTTCTATATCAACTTGATTATTGGATTTGATAATCATAGGAAATATCAAAATAAGAATTGATAATATCCTAACAACATAAGAATACTATATATATCAGTCACTATGGTCGGTCTGGGCCATTTCTTATAGACTTATATCTTTGAAGGATCCATTGATATTCTGTCACTTGAGATTATATGACCTAAGAATGAAACTTTTTGTGTAAAAATTATCTCTTTATGAATTTGGAATGAAAGTTATCCTTCCCCAATGTCTTTAATACAATCATCAAATGATTTTTATGCCCTTATTTCTCTTAGAATATATAATAATATTATCAATAAAGGCTTCCTCAAACTGATCGGTGTAATATCTTAAGACTTTATTCATTAAATACATGAATATACCAGGATCAATGGTAACTCCAAATGTAATCACTAAAAATTAATAATGACCAAAAGTTGTATAGAAGGATATCTTTTTAATATCCTCCTAATCTATCCTAAATTAATGATATCCAAAATGGAGGTTAATCTTTGATACTTATTTAGCTACATGATGTTGATCAAACAAGTCATCAATAAAGCATAGATGATACTTGTTCTTGATAGGGATATTTTTATGTTATCAGTAATTAACACAATAACTAATTGACCTATATTTATTCTTAAAAAAAGAATAGGTTAACCCAATGGTGAAACACTCTGGTGTATAAATAAATTTTCTAGATTCTCCAAGAGTTTCTTCTTTAATTATCATAAATAAAAAATTATGGCAACCCTTGTTTTTATTTCACATTAATTAATGATTTATTACACAAGAGTACACCTAATAAATCCCATAAGATAAATAATTATAGTGTATTTGGTAATTAGGTAGATTAAATAACAACTTATAACATTATTTATTTCACAACCCGTCCCCCGGGGTAGGTGTCGTGACTACCCCAAGCCCGTCTTCCATAGGCCAGGGGCTGACGACTAGCACCGAAAGGTGTATTCCCTAAAACTAGGAAGGTATTACCATTATAATATGTAAATACACACAACCAAGCACACATCGAGATATGGAAAAAAGTAAAATGCAAAGTAAAAAGAGTGTGTACAGTAAGAAAAAGGGGCCAAAATATAATCCCAACTAGAATGTACAAGAAAAATAAAAAGTACAAGTAAACTGAAACAACTCCTGTGAACACCCAAAAAGAATCCTACCTAAAGGGTAGGTACAACTCTCAAACAGTCATATCTATGATATGCCTCATCTAATGTCCACCTCTAAGCTACCTCCAGTCCTATTACTCTTGTCCTCAGTCAGTGTTGTTCGTCATCTACACCAAACACAACAAGGTGCGGGCGTAGCCCATGCAGGGGTGAGTATAATTATACTCAGTATGAACCTAGAGACCCTTAAAGGACTCACAAAATCCAAAAAGGATAAATCACAAAGCATGTAAACATTTGAAAACCCTACTTAGGTATACTCCCACACATATACCCAAGTTATCAAGTATACCTGTCTCATTCATGAGGAAACACACGGTCTAACTCAAAATCCCAAAGCTCAACTGTTCCACAAAGTAAGGAATACAACGAAGGTAACACCACAAAAATGAGTACCACAAAGGTAACACCACAAAGGAGAATACCACAAAGGTATCAACATGAAGGCAAGTTACACACAGGTACACCACATAAAAGAATACCACCAAGGTATCACCATGAAGGAAAGTACCACACAAGTACACCACATAGAAGAATACCAAAAAGGTATCACCATGAAGGTAAGTACCACACAGGTACGCCACAAAGAAGAATACCACCAAGGTATCACCATGAAGGAAAGTACCACACAGGTATGAAACACATAAGAATACCACAAAGGTATCACCATGAAAGTAATGACTCAACTCACTCCAAGTATAACTAAGGTAAAGTAGTAAATATGATTAGATGTAACTACTGAATCATCTTAATCTATTAATAGGAAGACCCATACAATATCCTAAATCATCAGACCCACACAGGATCCTAAATTATCAGACCCACATAGGATCTTAGTACATCATCAAACCCACATAGGATCCTAGTACATCAGACCCATGTAGACCCACATAAGATCCCTTTCTCAAGCACTGAGCCACAACAGATCCCAAATCATAGACCCACATAAGATCCCTTTCTCATGTTACAACCAGCTATAGGATCCCTGTACTAAGCTCGCTTGATTCCAAGAGGGTCCACTCTTCAAGCCACAGTTCTAATACTTCATATTCCATGAAGTCCCATGAATAAGTATCCCAAAGGACCACCATGTAAAAGGGGTCTCAATGCAACAGATGGTGCGTCAATCGAACGCCCAGTCTGTATGTTATTATCTTTTTAGTCCCAAGGGCCCAGTTGGATTCGTGTTCGATCCAACCTGGTCATAGCCCAAATTTATTGAAAAACCAAGCGGGGTATACAAAAAGGACTATCTCGATCTAGGGTTTCCTGTGCCACAAACGGTTCATCATTTTGACACCGTATGAGGGAGATATGTCGAATACAAGATCCCACAATAATAATAATAATAATATTGGGTGTTTCTTGAACTTGAGCCATGAACTAGAATTTAATATTCAACATTAGACTTAAATTGACCGTCTTAATGATAGGATCACGTCGCCCTAGATGGTAAGTTAATCAGATGTCACACGTAGGAGTTATGGAGGGTTTAGAATTTTATAATAACAATATATTATTATTATTTGAGTGTTTTGGGATCCCAATCCAAAATCCAGAAAAAGACATCCAATATTGGGGTCCTAATTTCCTTCTCAAAGTCAGGGTCACACTGCCTCTGATGGTTCATGAAACCGAAGCAGCACATATAAGTTATAGTTGAATTATGGTTTCACAACCAAAAATAATAACATTATTTATATTATTATTATTTTATTCTTTTTTTTTCTTTATAACCCATCTCAATAGAGATTCAAGCACAAGTGTAGTTCCTCCCCCTTATTCCAAAGATTTCCTTTTTTTACTTTCATTAGATTTTTAATTCATTTCTTTTCAACTATTCCCCTCTCCAATTAACTCTTCTTCCACCACAATTCTCACGCACTGTTCCAACAAGCAATCAAGCCTATGGATTCTCCTAAAAGTCTAACCGCAAGCTTCCTCCACAAATTTAGAACCGTCGTTGCACCGCCTATCTCGCCCAAAGCTATGCCCCGAAACATGCCAGAATTACAACTCCACATTTCCCCTTCCGCGTCCCACTACATCTTTGTTCTAAACATGAAAAATAAAATGATCTCATTTTAATGATCCTCGGGTCGAGGGATCTGCATCCATATGTCACGCTCAACAAAATATTGTGTTTTCATAGCCAATAAATATTTGGTTTCCTCCTTCCATGAGCCATTGAGAAGTTTTTCCAAGAGAAAAAAATTAAACAATCTCATATTTGTGATCCTTGCGTCGAGGGATTTGCATCCATATACTATGTACAACAAAACATTGTGTTTCCAGCAACAATAAACATTAGGTTATAAAGAATGCATGAAGAATAAAAAGAAAGAGGAGCATGGTTTATGTGTGGGACGATGGCCATGTTCATTTTTCCATTGTAATCATGAATTTAGGATATGATTAATCAATAAAACAAATTCAAATATATATAAAAACCCTTCCTTAATTGTCCGTTGGAGGTGGCACGAGGAAGAAGATAAAGTCGATGAGATGGTGTGTCGATGTTTGTTTCTCCCACATGATGTTTCTGATCTGGCCTCAAGCGTCATCCTCATTCTCTAATTCCAGTGTATTCTCTTCATTGGAGAGTGTTCTTCGTTGGATAAGATGATCCTCCAAAATCTCTCCCGAATTCTCCCTTTGCTAATGCTTTCCCCAAAATCAAGAAAAAGTGGAGTCAACTTATTAAACTAAGTTTATTAATTTAAAAATCTAAGTTGGATAATTATGTAAATTGAGGTTTCCACATTAACTAGGGGAATAGCAAGGGTTCCCCCCTTATTAATTGGGATTTCGGGTGGTCCTCACCACCATGCATTCAAAATGGTGGTTTCAAATAAAATAAATAAAAAGTTATTTTTTCTTCTCCCACGAAAATCCAAAAAACTAACATCCACCCTCGACCCACTTTGGTCAAGGTGAAGGTATCGTTAAGTTAATATCAGAGCTACAAGTTCAATGGTGTCCTTGGATTTCAATTTCTAGTACTAGTTCAAAAGTTTCAAAACACCGCTCACGTGTTTACTGAATGTAACCGAAAAAAAAGTTTGGAAAATTATTAACAGTCACCCTCAACCCGCACCGGTCGAGGTTAGGTTCTTCCTAAATGAAACACTCCCCAACAAACCCAATTGTACCCTTGAATTTCCAATCTGAGTTACTATTGAAAAGTTATCAATTTTACAATAAAATAATTGTCACTTAATTATTTTATTTACGGCCAAAAACTAACTTTAACTGGTGGCCCGCACCGGCAAAAGTTAGTATCTTCTTAATTAAATCATGCCTTCTAGAGTATTGTGGTGGAGTTGGATTTTCAATACGAGCTATAGTTTGTGAGTTACAATAATTTGAAAAATAAAATAATTTATTTAATTATTTTATTTACGGTTATGCCATTTTGAGGTTTTCTCACAGGAGGCCCACACCGACTAAACATAAGTCGCGCTTATGGTAAAACCGCCATCCTAAATGCAAAGATGCCCTTAGATTTCTTATCTGAGTTACTATTTAAGAGTTTTTCCATGTTTTTAGGAAAACTACTTATGCACACTAATTAAAACCCAACCAAACTTCGATGGATCATTCTAGGCACTCCGGGCTCAAAATTGCGCACCGTTATATTTTTCGGTCTCAAAATAATTCCATATAATTAAAAAAATTATATGGAATTTATGGGTAATTACATTCTCCCCACCGTAGGGATTTACATCCCCCAAAGCCACAACAAAATAAAAACAACCAGAAGAGGGTATTGAGAACAAATCTGAGCCTCCCGCTCCCATGTGCTCTCCTGGAGGTTCCCGTGCTGCCAGAAAAAGTGAACTAGAGGTATCAACCGCCCATGAAGGACCCACTACTATCGATCCTCAATGTCTATTGGATCCTCTGTAAATGTTACCCCGTCATTGAAGTCCAGCTCGCCGTGGTCGATGCTGTGGGGTGGGTCATGCACGTATCTTCTCTATTGGGGTATGTGGAAGACGTCGTGCACCCTCACCAACTACGGTGGAAGAGAAAAATGGTATGCTACCTCTCATATCTTTCGAAGTATCAGAAAAGGACAGATAAACCTCAGTGATAACTTTCCACCTCGGCCAAATCTCTATAGTCCCCGTCAAGGAGAGACTCGCAAGAATACATGGTCCACCTCCTGGAACTCCAAGGGTTTCTGTATCTTGTCAACATAAGAATTTTTCTAACTCTATGCAGTCTTCACTGAATGACAAGTGAGACATCATGATACAAACTCTACCACTGCTTCCTTCATCCCGAGCCATCAGTACTAACATCAGAGATCCTAACACATCTTCACACCAGGATGTACTGTCAGAGGGGATGTATGAGATTCCCTCAACACCTCCTCCTATAGTGCTATTGGTACCATGGTACGTCCTATGAAGAGGATGACATGCTCCCTACCTTTAGAAAATCCATCAGGTGGCTGCCCTGAGGATATCTGAACACGTCGAGCCTCGCAGTCAGTGTCTGCACGCCGCGCCTCCTTAACTTGCTGAAGAAGTGGGGGAGTGACTGTTAGATATTGAAGATAAGCTGATCCATCCCGATCCACGTAGGATATCCGCAAAGTGTCTAGATTCTCTATCACCTCACTCAGCAGTTGTAGGACACACCTCCTGCTGATTGCATCTGTTATGACTTTCTCCTACCCAAGAGTATAGATTATCTCAAAGTCATAGTCCTGGAGGAACTCTAGCCACTCTGTTGGGAACTGAAAACTGAAAACTCTTACTTCCATGAGGGTAAGTCTAGCCGACTCAAGATTGATCAGTTGCACCTTCCTATTCATGGGTTTATCCTTTGCTGCTTGGGTTTCCTTTTTCACCGACTATGGATAACCTCATCCCAATGTTGTAGATAAACCAAAACCTTTTTCCAAATACAGTCAATCTGGGTATGAATTGTGGATGTTCAGTCATACCCAAACTAATGTTTTAAGGCCTCAATGCTATCACCAAGAGGTTCCAACAGTAACTCTCACCTCAAGGGTTAGATCACACCGTCGACGTAAGTGTGATTATCAAGTCTCCTCCCAAAGGTATCTCCCGACGTGAGGGTAATGTAAATGGTTTAACCAGAAACACTAGGTCTTGGACAAGATTTTTGGAAGGAAGGAATGATTGGTACCTATGTCTATTGATACAGAAGCTAGTAGTAGACACATACCATACCTAGAATCATTTCTAGAGCCCTTGGGTCACACTCCTTGATTGCATATAGCTACTCTCTTCCCCTGTCCTCTAGCTCCCTGAGCCTGGCGGGGACCACAATGGGGGGTGGTTGTATCATGTCAAAATGTACACCACCTCATGCTACTCCCCTAGCTCTGATTCCACATCTACAGCCCTGCAGATTCATCTATCCCTAACAATTCTTATTCCCGAATCATTTTTACATGCCCAAGTATCTAAGACTGGCGCCAGTTTCCTGTTTTTACACTATAAAGATTCACTGGCTATATCTGCTCAACCAAAGAACATTCAACCACAAATGTACTCTCTATCACCCCAACATATGTAGGAATTCATAGAGGAATAGTGCTAGCTCAGATGTCCTTAAACACACTGCGCTCAAAATTCCGAGCCCTGAAGCACTGATCATATCATATTCATCATATACCAGGAATTATCGGTATGTCTTGATGAATACTCAGCTACCTACATGTCATCTTGCTGAAGCTATAGGATCTCCAGAGAAATCTCAGCCACCTCTTTAAGCTAGTCCTCAGCCGCCTGTGAGTCGGGCTCGCCTCAGAACCTGAGGGGTATCCGATGTTGAATCACACGTAAGTCACTAAGCCTATATGTTTTCTCTACCAGTACCGTTAGTTGTAACTACTAACCAACGAGTAGTGATATAGCTGACACACTACCCGAAGGTACCATCTTGGGCAATGGTCCAAGTGCCAAAGCCTCATCACTATGCAGACCATCCTCATGGTCACTCACTGGAAAAGACTAGTAGCTAACATCACCATATGCCCTATTCGTGTCTCAACTAGGTGGAAAACTCTATTAACCACCTCCAACCAGCCCTCAGTTGCATGGGAATATGTCTCTCCATGAAACCTCGAAGACCTCTTCTTCTGAAACTCAAGCAATGTACTCAGTTGGCATGCACCGTCCCCTAGTGTGGCTGGTGGTAACTGCTGCCCAACGGGTGGTGGTGCTTCTGGTACACCACCCGAAGGTGCCAACATAGTAAGAGGGGCCTGCACCGGAGCCTCGTCGTTCGATGGGATATCATCATTCAATCTCTCTATGGAATTTTATCTGGCTATCTACACGGTGAAATCATGATAAAGAACATGTGCTCCACGGTCATTAAGTTATACCTGGTGAGATGACTCAAGGAAATCACAAGAAACACTTCAAAAATACATGCAATCAGTGCTTTCGTTTACTGAGTCTTAAATCAGAACTCAGGGTCCTGGTGTATGGATATGTTGACTGTCACACCAAAATTGGACTCCCTGAACTAAAAACCACACTCATTACAATTAACACTATTGCTTCATAGAAAAGATAAGATTCCTAGTTATTTGGTAGAACCTAACTCCTCTGATACCAATTTGTCACAACCCGTCCCCTGGGGCCTGTGCCGTGACTACCCCAAGCCCGCCTTCCATAGGCCAGGGGATGGAAACTAGCACCGAAAGGTGTATTCCCTAAAACTGGGAAGTCATTGCCTTTATAACATGTAAACACAACCAACCAAGTACACAACAAGATGCAAACACATGTAAATTGTATAGTAAAAATAGTGTGTATAGTAAGAAAAAGGGGCTAGAATACAAGCCCAACTGGAAACTACCAGAAAACTGAAAAGTACAAGTAAAATGAAACATCTCTTGTGAACACCCGCCAAGGATCCTACCTGAAGGGTAGGTACAACTATCAAATGGCCACCTCTATGGTACGCTTCATCTAATGTCCACCTCTGAGCTACCTCTAATCCTGGTACTCTCTTCCTCAGTCAGCGTTTTCCGTCGTCTGCCCCAAACACAACAAGGTGTGGGCGTAGCCTGTGCAGAGGTGAGTATAATGATACATAGTAGGGACCCCAAGACCCTCAAAGGTGTCACATAATCGACATAGGATAAACCACAAAGCATGTAAACATCTGACAACCCTAATTAGGTATATTCCCATATATATACCCAAGTTATCAAGTATACCCATTTCATTCATGTGGAAACATAAGGTCCAACTCAAAATACCAAAGCTAAATTGTTCCACAAAGGAAGGAATACCACGAAGGTAACACCACAAAGGTGAGTACCACAAAGGTAACGCCACACATAAGAATACCACAAAGGTATCAACACAAAGGTAAGTTCCACATAGGTACACCACACAGAAGAATACCACCAAGGTATCACCATGAAGGAAAGTACCACACAGGTACACCACACATAAGAACACCACAAAAGTATCACCACAAAGGTAAGTACCATACAGGTAGGCCACACAGAGGAATACCACCACAGTATCACCACAAAAGAAAGTACCACACAGGTACACCACATAGAAGAATATCACAAAGGTATCACCATGAAGGTAAGGACTCAGCTCACAACAGGTATAACTAAGGTACAGTAGTAAAGATGATTCAATGTAACTACTGAATCATCTTACTCTATTAAGAGGCATACCCACACATGA
This sequence comes from Viscum album, assembly GCA_963277665.1. Lineage (NCBI taxonomy): Eukaryota > Viridiplantae > Streptophyta > Magnoliopsida > Santalales > Viscaceae > Viscum > Viscum album. The sequence continues at coordinate 123,181,374 of OY728146.1, read as the reverse complement.
TCCTAAATCATCAGACCCACTCAGGATCCTAAATCATCATACCCACATAGGATCCTAGTACATCATCAGACCCATATAGGATCCTAGTAAAGCAGACCCACATAGGATCCTAGAGTAGTCCCACATGGATTCCTAGAGAGGATCCATGTGAGACTCTCAAACATAGACCCAAAAAGGATTCCAAATCACAAACCCACATAAGATCTATTTCTTATGTTTCATCCTGCTACAGGGTTCCTGCAATAAGCTCGCTTGATTCCGGGAGGGTCTTCTCATCAAGTGAGAGGTCGAATACTCCAACTACCATGACGTCCCACGAAGAAGTATCCCAAAGGACCTCCACATAAAAGGTGTCTCAACGCAATAGATGATGCCTCAATCAGACACCCGGTCTATAAGTTATTAGCCTTTTAGTCCCAAGGTTCAGGTTGGATTCGTGTTCGATCCAACCCAGCTATACCCCAACTTTATTGAAAACCCAAGTGGGGTATACCAAAATACCATATTGATCCAAGGTTTCCAGTGCCGCAAATGGTTCTTCATTTTGACACCGTATGAGGGATATATGTTGATTATAAGATCTCGTAATAATAATAATAATATTATTGGGTGTTTCGTGAACCCGAGCCATGAACTAGAATTTAATATTAAACATTAGACTTAAATTGACCGTCTTAATGACATGATCATATTTCCATAGATTTTTAGTCAATTTTACTTCACACGAAAGAGTTATGGAGGGTCAAAGATTTAATAATAATAATAATATATTATTATTTGATCATTTCGAGAACTAGATCCAAAACTGAAAAAGGCATCCAATATTGGACTCATAATTTCTATCTTGATGTCAGGGTCGTACTACCACTGATGGTTTGTGAAACCATGGTTTCACAGATAAGTTACGGATGAATTCTGGTTTTACAACCAAAAATAATAATAACATTATATATATTATTATTATTTTATTCTTTTTTTCTTTATAACCCATCTCAATTGAGATTCACGCACAAGGGTAGCGCCTCCCCCTTATTCCAATGATTTCATTTTTAATTTCTTTAGATTTTTAATTCATTTCTTTTCAACTATTCCTCTCTTAAATTAACTCTTCTTTCCCCACAATTCTCATGCACTGTTCCAGCAAGCAATCAAGCCCACGACACCTCCTGTAACTCTAACCGCAGGCTTCCTCCACACGTCTAGAACTACCGCTATACCACCTATCTTGCCTAGATCTATGCCCCAAAGACACTCTAGAATTATACCTCCACATTTCCCCTTCCACGAACCATTGAATCTTTGTTTTAAACCAAAAAAATAAAATGATCGCATATTTGTGATCCTCAGGTCTTGGGCTCTGCGTCCATATGTTGCGCTCAATAGAATATTTCATTTCTAGCACCAATAAATATTTGGTAGCCTCATTTTATGATCCATTACAGCTTCATTCCAATCCTAAAAAATTAAATGATCACAAATTTTTGATCCTTGTGTTGAGGGCTTCGCGTCCATATATCACCCTCAACAAAACTCAGTGTTTCCAGCGCCAATAAATATTAGGCGTTGAAGAATTTACGAAGAATAAAAAGAAAAAGGAGAATGGTTGATGTGTTGGACGATGTCTATGTTCGTTTGGACATCGTCGTTATGATTTTTGGATATAAAGAATAAATAAAAAAAATTAAAACATATAAAAAACCCATACCTTGATTGTCCATTTGAGGTGGCATGAGGAAGAAGACGAAGTCGATGAGATGGTGACGTCGACATTCGTTTCTCCCGCAAGATGTTTCCAATCTGGGCTCAAGTATCATCCTAATTCTACGATTTCAGTGGATTATCTTTATTGGAGAGTGTTCTTCATTGGAGAAGATTATCCTCCAAAAGCTTTCCCCAATTCCCCCTTTTCCAACGCTTTCCCCAAACATAAGAAAAAGATGAGCCAACTTATTAAATTAAGTTTATTAATTTAAAAAGTTAAATTGGATCATTAAATAAATTGAGGTTGGAACATTAACTAGGGGAATACCAAGGGTTTCCAACACATTAATTGGGAGTTTGAGTGGTCTCCACCACCAAGTATTAAAAATGGTGGTTTCAAATAAAATAAATAAAAAGTTATTTTTTTATTTTTTTTCTTCTCCCTTGAAAATATGAAAAAATAACTTCCACCCTCGACCCATTTTTGTTAAGGTGAAGGTCTCATTAAGCGAATATCAGCTCTACGAGTTCAACAGTGTGCTCGGATTTTAATTCTGAGTATGGGTTCAAAAGATACAAAATGTTGCTCGTGCGTTTACTGAACGTACACGAAAAAAAGTTCAGAAAATTATTAACAGTAACCATCGACCTATGCCAGTCGAGGTTAGGCTCTACCCAAGTAAAACATGCCACAATGAAACCAATGGTATTCTCGTATTTTTAATTAGAGTTACCTTTTAAAAGTTATGGATTATAAAATAAAATAATTGTCACTAAATTATTTTATTTACAGCTAAAAACTAACTTTCACTGGTGCCTACACCGGACAAAGTTAGTATCTGCTTAAATAAATAATTCCCTCACGAGTTCAGAAGTAGTCTCAGATTTTCAATCGGAGACACCTTTTTTGAGTTGTAAGAATTTGAAAAATAAAATAATTTATTTAATTATTTTATTTACAATTATGACATTTCTGGGTTTTCTCACAGGAGGTCCACGCTAACTAAACTTAAGTTGTTCCTAGGGTGAACCCGCCATCCTGAATCCAATGGTGCCCTTAGATTTTTTATCCGAGTTACCATTTAAGAGTTATTACACTTTTTGATTAAATCTGCTTACACACTCTAATTAAAACCCAACCAAACATCAACGGATCATTTAAGGCACTCCGGGCCTTGGAATCACACACTGTCAGATTTCAGGGTCCCGAAATAATTCCATATAATTAAAAAAATTATAAGGAATTTATAGGACATTACAAGGTATATCTAAATTATTGAAAACATTCTTAAAATGATCATATTATTCCATTATTCTTAAAACTACATAGGATAACCTGAGGAAATATATAAGAAATGGGTGAGCTATAAAGTTAAATAAGGAAATAATAAAACAATAACATGAATAAGGTATTTAATTTTATAAATTAGGCATATCAATTTTGAAATAAAAGGGGTTAGAATCATAAATATGAGAAATGATGAATTATATGACTTGATAACATAAAGGCAACATGGGAGTGTGGAAACAACTGTAAACATGACACAATGAACATATTTCATGGTTAAAAAATAAAAAATAATAAAATAATGTGCTTAAGAAAACATCCACACACAATATATGAAATCTAATGAGATTAAAACATTACCCAATTCAATGGAGTGCTGTTTGGGTGCACCCATTATAATTATATTATGTTCTTGCATAAGTGTTCCACAGAGACCATATAACATAAGAATATATCTCATAAAATTTAATTACATAATAAAGGATTGTGGATTAGATAAATATAATTTCCAAATCAAATAAGCATAATTTTATAAAGGTGAACACCCTTGATAGGAAATGGCTATGGGCATTCACTAGATAATTGTTTGGTATGTGAAATCGTACGGAAATTTTGGTAGCATAACGAGGGAACATAAATGTTCATGGGAGATCTTAATGTGAGTGAAATGGTTCTATAATTATTTAGAGAAAATAAGGGAAATAATGGGGGATATGTAAGAACATATCCAATAATTGTTAATTGGAGATAAAATTCCTAAGATAATGAAGATTCTTGAATAAATAGGAGAAGCAGATGATCCCCAACCTTGAGAGGGTGATTCCAAATGTTTGGGAGGAGCTTATTGGGAGATTGGGGAACATTAAGAGAATTCTGGAGAGGGGATATAAGATTAAGGATATGATCCATGGTTTTTGAGTGGATAGGAATGAGACCTTGGGTGGTTTTATATAGGAAATGATAAGGGAGTTCTTTATTATTTCTCAAACATAGGTTTTGGACTCTATACAATAAATTAATCAAAAATAAAAACCATACCATTATTTTTTCCTTTTTTTCAAAAAAAAAATGTTTGGTTTTAATTATTTTTTATGTCCATAGTCCTAACTCATTAAAATATTACCTTTGGTGTTGTACAAGTGAGTCTTGTTCTTGAAAAAATGATTTTAAAACCTTAAAATATAATATTGGATTTAGTGGATTCATAAAGGATTTATAAAATTAATAAAATAAAATTAAAAAATATTAATTTAAAATGAAAATATATATTTGGTCATGGAATAATTTTATAGCCTTTATTTCGTCAATTTTTATTCATTATGATTTCATAATACAAACTGTATATCCATACCGTATTTAATTTTTATCCAAAACATAAACTGTCTCGGAAAATTATTGAAAATTAACCATTAGATATTTTGAAAATGATGAATCAAAAAATAATATTTATTTTATCAAAATAATTCTCTAAATATTTGAATTTTTACTTTAAAAAAAACTACATTTATTGAGAAATGTTGAGTTTTTATAACAATAAAAGTTTTTGAGCCATTTTAATAATTACATTCAACATAAAAAAATATATTATCATCATATTTAATAATAATTATTTAATAATAATAATTATTTTAAAATATTATCAATTCATTGAAATAGATGTCTTAATTGAAATTCTACATTACATAAAAATATAATTTTTGTTTTTTCCCATCAAAATAAAACTCATTTATAAAGTAACAATAGTATAAAGGAAATATATTCATTATTATATACAACATACATATTAAAATTATTAGGGTCATGATACATAGATATTTATTACAACAAAAAACTCCTTTAGGGTAAGGTTTATAATGGTGATATTTTTGTGGGGTGGTTTAGCATAAATGGTTTGGGTCATGATATCGATGATCATTAACTTTCCCATAAAAAGTTTCACTTGATATTTGGTTATTGGTTATCAACTTTTCCTTGGTTAAGAAAAAATACTAGTGATTCAATCTCAGAATCTCTAATAAATGGGATTCATAAGGTGTGATCCTATTGGTTGAGGCCGTCACTTCCTTTGTCTCTGTCAATTGAATTTATCAAAACATTATATTTATACTGATCATATGATCAATGTTCAATAATTATATTATCAATGATTATGATGATTAATGATATTTTAAATATGATAGGATATAATAAAACTAAATAAGTTCATGTGTTTTCTATTACCATATTACATAACAATACATTTAATTAAATCATAAATGGATTTTTATTTATAACATTCAAGTTCGTTATAATCGTTGACCATTCAAAAAATTCACCTTAAAAATTTTCATTTCACATAATATAATAGATTAGGGTAATTTTGATTCATCACATCCTCTACTTCCCACACCACTTCTTCAAACTTCTGGTTTCTCCATAGCACTTTGACCAGGTGTATTATCTTATTTTGTAGAAATTTATATCTATAATCTAAGATATTCATTGACATCTCCTCATATGAAATATCATTTTAAAACAGACCCACATCTTGATTTTGTACCTGTAATGGGTCTGGTTTGTACTTCCTCAATAGTGATATAAGGAACAAATCATGTACTTGATATAGGTTAGGTGGGAGTTCTCGTCCATATTCCACTACTCTGATGTGTTCAAGGATCTATAAGGGACCAATGTAGCATGTAATAAGATTTCATTTCTTCCCAAATCTCATGAATTTATTCCATGGAGATATAAAAAGGAATAACTTACATCTAACCTCAAACTCTAGGTCTCATTGATGATTATTATCATAGTTGTTCTATTGACTCTGAGTATCTTTAATGTTTTTCTTAATGGTCTTCACCTTTTCAACCATTTAGTTAACCTTTTCAAGACTTTGTCGTTTGTGTTCATCAACCGCATCCCAAAATGTATATGTTCATCTCTTATTCCCATAAAGGGATTCATAGGGATACATTCTGATGCTTGAGTGGAAAATATTATTGTATGAGGACTCGACTAGAGAAATATAATGATACCATCTTCCATTAAAGTATGTTAAGAATGATGTAAACATATCCTTATGTGTCTAGATAGTCTGCTCAGATTGACCATCTATTGGAGGGTGATAAGCCTTGATTAAGTTCAACTTAGTATTTTGAGAATGTCAAAGACTCATCCAGAACATAGTGGTAAATCAGGGATCTTGATTAGATTCAATTTATAGTGGTGTTCCATGAATCCTCACCACTTATTTAATGCATATCCTTGAAAATTTATTGAGTGATAAGTACTATAGAATTGTAATTAAGTTAGAAGACTTTGTAAGATGATCCACTATAATCCTTATATCCTTATTTCCTCTTGATATCTTCATAATACTAGTGACAATATCCATGGTTATGTTTTCCAATTTCCAATTAGGAATGTGTAATGATTTCATCAACCCCTTGGATTTTTTCATTTCATCCTTCAATTTCTAACATACAAGACACCTTGATGTATATTCTATGATCTCCTTCTTCATATAGTACCACAAATAGTTCTCTTAGAGATATTGGTACTTCTTGGTGATCCATGGATATATAAAAAAGGTCAAGATATGTGAACCATCCAACAGATCCTTACTTAACTTAGGATTTGAAAGTACACATAGTCTTGACCTAAATCATATAACTCATTTTTCATTAATTTTGAACTCTATATATTTCCCTTTTCTTGTGGCTTACACATTCTTCAAAATTTTCACATAATCTCTTTGTCCATACTTTATCTTCTCTATAAGGGATAGTTTAGAAATCATTTTTGAAATTATTGATTTTGTTCCTTTATGATTACCATGTCCATCAATTTCAAGTATAAAAAGATTGGAACCTTCTAAATTCTCATTAATGATAAAATTATTGGATCATTTCTACATGGTTCATCTTCAACTTTCTTTATTTCCTAATATGATAGTGGACTGAGAATTAATAATCCTTAGTTAACTCTAACCTTATTTATTGCTTCATATTTATCTCTTTCTATGTGAATATATATAATTAACACTTTTATTATTCATATATATGTCGAACTTCTACCCAAAGAGATAATTCCACAAGATTATCAACGTGAAGATTACCATAGCCAACTTTTGGTCATGTGCAGGGTAGTTTCCTTGATGAAAAATAAATTTCCTTGAGGAATAGACTATCACTTATTTAGTTTACATTAGTACACAATCCAAGACCATCATTGAAGAATCGATGTATACCTTGAAAAGTTCCCCAGATATGGGTAGCATAAGTTAAAGTACTATAACATCTTTCCTTTTTATTACATAACATTTCATTACATTTTATAAACAGAGGATCTTTAAAGTCTAGTGGCTTGGAAATCTGGAACATAAAACATGAGAACGACATAAAAAATTATTCTAAACCACTTGTAAGGCTTCTTTATTGTTCATACTAAGTTCATTATAGAGTCTCATAACCTGTGAACATACATCAAAGGAAAGGGTGAGCAGAAGGCCCAGTAATGGAAACAAGAGAAACATTTTACATGTGAACTTGAGATACATCAATAAAGTCATGATAAATAACATTAAGGCATGAGAAAGAGATCATGAGGCATATAAAAATAAAAATAATGTGTTTCATACCTTGAATATGTGGCTATAACATTTAACATATACAATTATTTCTGTATCACCAAGGTCCATCCCCAAGGTGTTATTAAAAAAATTAACAAGGTTATTCACCAAGGTATCATTAAAATGGTCATCTCTAGAGATTAAGTCTTTAACCAATGCATTGGAGTGCTATCAGGGCACACCCTTAATTTTTATTTATTATCAGGTAAGCCACATATATCATCATAAATCATTTCATAAATAACCCATATAGAATAAAAGAAATGGGTTTCATTTCATAATCATAACGTTTTAAAAACTGCTTTAAAGACATGATCTTTATGTCAATTTAAACCCACAGAAAAGGAAAGGGGGTTTCATATATGTAAATACCAGAATTTAAAATAGAATATTTTGATATATATGTGAATACCCATGTAGATGAAAGATCATTGAGTATCTACTTAATAAAATAAATTAATTTGAGAAAAAGAGAGAGACATTTTGAGACGAAAATTCGGCAACATAACGACTATGTTGCAGGGTTTTAAAAAACATTGAAAAGAGAGGGGACAAGGTCACCCATTCATAAATGATCCATAAAATAGTAAAGGGACATTATGTAAAGGATATAAGAACATGGTAACGAAATTTGAAAGAAATACCATATGAAATGAAAAACATAAAAAGAAGACAAAAATAAGATTTCTCTTATGAAAATTCGGCAGCCTAACAGCATCACTTAAAACTTCAAAAAAACGAATTGATGAGATAAAATAGGGTATCTCATAATATTAACATAAAATAACAGTATGATGGATTTGTAGATCATAACCCAACATAATAAAAAATAACTTGAAAGACTTGACATGAAAATAGAACTTGAAAATGAGAAGGGTGAAAGAATCTCTTACAAAAATTCGGCAGCCTATCGGCACCACTTAAACATTCTTAAAATGAATTGATGAGAGAAAGAGGGGATCTCTCATCATATTAACATTAAAAGGACAGTAGGATGAATATAAAATAACACCCCCAACATAATAACATGGAGCTTGAAATAAATGAAATAATGGAGAATACATGAAAAGAAAGAGAGAGGTAGGATCCCTTACCTTGAAGAGTAACTTCAAAAGAATAAAGGTCGAGTCCTTGGGAGGATTGAAGGAACCTTGGTAGGACTCCTTGGGAGGTAAAGAGACCATAACTTCATTGGGGAGGATTTTTAAATGAGATGAATGAGGGAAAGCCATGGTATTTATAGAAGAAGTGAGGGGACAAAGCATTAATAGCCAAGGGACACCTCATCGGTGGTATTGGAAAAACCATGGTCTTTCCCATGGTATTATCCCATGGTATTGGACAATTGGGACACCTAATACCTTATATTACTATTAATAAGTTGACCAGAATTATTGAATAATTAATATATCCTTAATGATGTCATTAAACACCCAAAACTAAAAAACTGTATTTTCACTATTCACCGAAAATTCAACTTTCTCAAAAAAACCCAAAATTTCACCTTAACCAAATATCGATGCTCTGATTTCAAAAATGAACACCATTTTATTAAAATAATTTTCTAAATATTTTTAATTTAATTTTTCAATAAAAACACTATTCACTAAAAATTCAACTGTTTCAGAAAAATCCAAAAAATTCACCTTAACCAAATATCGATGCTCTGATTTCAAAAATGAACTCCATTTTATGAAAATAATTTTATAAATATTTTTAATTTAATTTTTAAATAAAAAAACTATTCACCTGGAAAAACTAAAACTTACCCAATAATTTCCAAAATAGTTATTTACCTATTTTATTGAATTACATTACTTAATCAAGGTGCCTAAATTATATTAATACTTTATTTAAGGGAGATTACTAATCCATTTGGTCACATTACTAATCCTAAGCATAAAATCACTATTCATAACTTACTATTCATCAAAAACTATGTTGATCTTATTAGACTCTAAATTTTATACTGAACAAAACTGCATAAGACCATTTTTTGAAAATAATTATACATTATTAATTATTTAAGGTTTACATAAATATTTTTAAAATATAATTTTTCTAAAATTTCATCAATAATATGCATACTATATTTATCCGAACATTTGAAAAATAACAGACTTCATCATAAGAAGAAATCCCAATTTTTATTTAAATCAAAGGATTACACAAGGCATTTACGGTCTCGTTACATAACCCCTTATAACATTAGCATAGGATCTAAGAGTAAGGTGTGATAGGGTGATAGAATCTTGGGGCAGCTTGGCCAACATTGCCTGAGTAGTGATTTATGTCATCTTGAACTTCTAACAAAGTCGATTCCATTCCAGCTTCACATGATGAATTTCGGCTTGTGTTTGGTCCACAGAAAAGCCCAAAGGTGCTACCTCTTTCTCGAGTTCTGTCAGATTGGCTTCGATCGGCCCGAGACTACTGGATGGGTTCATCAAATCTTCTTTCTATATTAATTAATCAAGATAACTTGTATTTATAGAAAATAATCACAAAATTTAGTTTCCAATGGTATTATTTTAAGTATACTCATTTTATTAAATGAAATAGTTTTGTTTAGTATAAAATAAAATAACACACAAAGTTAGGAAACAAAATTCATTCAAAATTTTGGGTCGTTACGATCTTCCCCCCTTATGAAATTACGTCCTCACAATTTTAAAATTGGGCTTGGAAATTTCATTGAAAGTCTCACATCAAAAAAGAGATAGTAAAAATATTACTTTAAAAGAAAGAAAGGGAAGTGCAGAGGTCACCCGAGTTAACCCATACTAGGATTCCATGTAGAAAACATGGATATAAAAGAGAAAACAAAGGGTAAAGTTCTGATGGAGAGTTTTCAGGACCAATAGGGAACTATATACCCTGAGAGTGGGGGGGGGGAGGAGAATCAGGGTATGGATATTATTTTTCAAAGTTCTTCTTACCACACTGGATCTTGACCTCTTTATTACAAGGGTCACTTTGTTTGCACATGTTTGTTTATTATAATCACTTATTTTCTTCTTTATCTAATGATGATGCTTTAAATGAAAAGCAGGGAAGTGTGCAGGCAGACACAAGTATTTTTACTTGGTTCACCCTCACTGGGCTACGTCCAAGGAGTATATGCCGACTAGTTGCCAATTGAACCAAATTCAACTATTCTTCACTAGATGTGTATATAATGGTTCAGGAATAGTCACTCTATCCCAGAATCATTGCCTTTACAAGGTTTATGGTCAACTCACTACTTTCCAAAGGGTCACTCCCTATTTCTCTTTCTCTTGCTCATTGCTGGTGGAGAGGATCACCTACTTCCTCTTCCTTTGCTCACTGATCCAGAAAGGATCCACTCACAGTTTATAGACCTATAGGTCTCTTCATTTGTACTAAAGAGTGCATCTTCCTCTCTATGTAGATGCTCTGTTGAAGTCCAACATTCACCCATAGATGAATCTCTCTTTGCACCAAAGGCATCAGGAAATATTCCATCTTTCACGCAGCCCTGAATTACCACTGTGAATCAACCTTACTTGGCGCACAAGTCTAATCCGGCGTGCAAGTATCGGTGCACAAGTCACAACTGATGCGCAAGTCTACCTCAATCACTTGCGTGGCACAATCTTCTGCAACTCCAAACCTGCGCGACTCAACCCCTTTTACACCCAAGCCAATATTGTCATGAAACTACCAACCAGCGCGCAACTTCAAACACTAGCGCGCAAGTCCACCTGCACGAACACACACCACTTGCGCGACCACCACATCTGCATGACATGAGATCTTATTTTTCTAAGTGCTGAACTCCATTAAAAAAGAGGATGGGTGGTCCTATATTTATAGGCATTTGGACACCCTGCGCGACGGTGCACAAGTCTACCCTCAGCGCGCAAGTCTTGACTCAAAGGTCTCTTCCCCTGCAATTCACTTGCGCGACCCACTTCCAAACTTGGGCGCCCTTCTCCCTTTGACATATTTTCTTGTTCTTATCTTGTAAAAAAATAGGCGCAAAGGTTCCCAATCTTTATAGGCACTGGCGTGCAAGTCCTTTCTAGGCATGCAAGTCACCTACACGACCAAACCAATACTTGCACGATCCTTATCCCTTTGCCATATTTTGATGATCTGATCTTGAAAAACATATGGCACGCAAATCTACATGCCTTCAAGTACACGGTGCGAAAGTCACTTTTCCAAAAACCACTTTTCTTCATTTTTCGATTTTCAGGACAAAAAATTTGGCAAACACTAGAAGACGACACCACCTTGTATCTGTTATTTTTATATCACCTCCAGATAATCCATTCATTTGTCGATGTTCTGGAATCAAACATGGATCGTTGACCAAAACTCTTGAACTCGAAATTCCACCATGAAATCCCCTTTTTAATTTTTTTTTATTTCATGGTTTTCTTTGTTAACAATCACATCACATTTTTCCAATTTGTCAACAAACACAATCACCTCAAAAAGCTTCAATGATGCCTTGAGGGATTTTTTCCCAAAAATCTCCCCCTTTGGGTTTTTTGACAAATATTCCATAGAAAGATACATCATTAGACCATCATCCACTATTTGCCTATTTTGATTTCTATAGAAATTAAGGATTTAATCAATACATACTCTAAGCCCACATGAGAAATTCTTGGCATGAGAAACAAGAGTAAATGAAAAGTTCATCAACATATAACTTCATCTCTGACACCCACTATTGGAACCAAACTGATACCAATTTTTACCAAATTGATACCAATTTTTGGAAATATTCTTACCACATTCCAACATCACTATTCTGTTTTCATCTTGATCCTCCGCTATCGTGATATATATTCTTTGATCGATCACTTCTAGCATCATTAGATTCCATACTCTCCCCCTTTTTTCTCACAGCTTCAACTCTTGTCAGCTTCAAAGCCACTTTAGCCCTATTTCCTGTGTTGTCCAAGATAAGATCTAGCTAAGAACATTCAAATCCCCCTATCTGGATACTCCACTAGTCATATTCTTTCCATATCTTTCAAGATTTCTCAAATAGCTACACTGTCTCCCCCTTGAACAATCACTATTTTCTCCCCCTTTGTCAACGAACCCAAAGGATACCCCATTATAGTCTGTAACAGAGTAGAGAACACATATTAGTACATTAGGGAAGAACACATATTAGTACATTAGGGAAGAACACATCATACCTCGGGGAGAGGGGGGATTTCCCACATTAACACTCTTTTAAGTGCGAGGAGTCGACTGAAATACTGGAGCCAGTCAATGCCTCACAAATGCTTCTTTGGGTAAGACCTTTGTCAAAATGTCTTCAACCTATAGCTCTGTAGGAACATACTCCAACTTCACGATTCATTTCTTAACTTTCTATCTGATAAAATGATACTTTATCTCAATGTGATTTGCCCTTGAGTGATGGATGAGTTTTTTGCTGATATTTATAGCACTTAAGTTATCACACTGAATTCTGATCAGATACTTCACTTCAACTCCCATATCATCAAGCTGCTACTTGATCCATAATAACTGTGTGCATGCTTGAGTGGCCGCAATATACTCAGCTTCTACGGTGCTCAATGAAATGAAATATTGCTTCTTGATTATCCAAGAAATACACAATACACCAAGATAGAATACACCTCCTGACGTTGATTTCATGTCATCTGCTGATCCGGCCCAATCTGCATCTGTGTAACCCAATAACACTGATTGAGATTTGTCATTATATATCAGACCGAAATCTACAGTGCCTTTGATATACTGAAGTATTCTTTTCACTGTGAGCATGTGGATTTCCTTGGGATTACTCTGATATCTCGCTGCTTGGCATGGGAGAAAACAATGTCAGGCCTTATTTCGGTCAAGTACAACAAGCTCCCAATAATTTTATTATATTCTATGTTATTAACTGCCTCACCATCCTTATATTTTGATAATTTCATCCGGGTAACAACCAAAGTCTTCATCTCCTTGGAATTATTCATTCCAAACCTTCTTAGAACCTCCTTGACATATTTGAATTGAGAAATGAATGTTCCATTCCTTCCTTGTGTCACCTGAAGTCCAATGAAAAACATTATCTCTCCAATCATTGACATTTCAGACTCATTTTCCATGAATTCGGAAAACCGTCTGCACTGAGCTTCATCTAATCCACCAAATATTATTTCATCAACATAAACCAACACCATCATCCTTTGATTATTTTCATTACTGAAATAAATATTGTAATCAACCCCCCTATGCTGGAAACCAAGCTTCTTCAAGTACTGATAAAGTCTTAAGTACCATGTTCTTGGTGCTTATTTCATCCCATACAATGCCTTCTTCATCCTGAAAACTTTTTTATCATCCCCATGAATGAGAAAACTATCTGGCTTCTCAATGTACACTTCTTCTTTAAAAAACCCATTTAGAAATGTAGATTTGACGTCCATTTGGAACAATTTGAACATTCCTTGTTCAACTAAAGCTAAAAATAATCAGATTTTCTCCAACCTTACAACAGGTGAAAAAGCATCATCAACGTCAATACCCTCTATTTGGGAGTATCCTTTGCACACCATTTGGGCTTTATTTTGAACCATTATGCCATCTATCATCTTTTTACAAAATATCAATTTAGTCCTGATAATGTTCTTATTTGATGGACTTGAAACAATCTCCCATGTCTAATTCTTCTCAATCTGATCTAGCTCTTCATTCATGGCCTGAACCCAGTTTTCATCTTCAACTGCATCAGCAAAGCATTTTGGCTCAACCTAAGATAGAAAATATTCCTCCCGAAGTGATTTCATTTTCCTTGTCTAAAATGGAGTTGATTGATAACCAATGATATTCTGGTTATCAATTTCAGCTTGACTCCTTAGATTTTGTGCAAATACAGATTTTACTTCTTCATGATCATTACCAGTATCTTCTTCTGAATCAACATCATCCACTTTTTCTCCCCCATAAATTTCTTACTTCCTCATCACATTCATAATGAAATTTATCATTGTTTCATTGTTTAGTGGAATAAATTTTTTCAGCTACTTTTCTAAGCTTCATGTTGAAACATTGTTGATACTCTCTTTCAGCTTCTTGGTATCCTAAAAACAGTCAGTTAATACCACTTGTTAGAATGAAATAGATGATCATGAGATGCATGATTATTTATGCTTATACCCATATTTATTTATTCCCTCAATAGGCCACACCTGAGCTGAGTTATCTAATTATTTCTTTAATAGATCTTGCATCTGATTTTGTTATTGAATGCTCCCCCTATGTTATGAAACACTTCTTGGGTTTATTCCCAATGTTTAGACACATAAACACTCTTCTTCTCCTGCATCATTTATTCTCATCTTCCACTCATCATTGAGATACTAACAAAATATCTAAGTCTACTGAGGTGTAACTCTATGTAGGAAACAAGAGATAAAGTTAATAACACAATCACTTCTTATTGTGCTCTGTTGCTACCTTTCTTCTTCAACATTGGTACCAGATTTGAGTCAATTAAAACTCTAAAGCAGATCACTTCTGCACTTTGCATCTTTATATTCCACTTCCCCATGGATCGTATCTCCCTAAAACCTAAAACACTTGAATAATCTATTAACAGAATTTATATACATAGGGAGAGGGGCACTTCTGGAATCCTCAAGAAGAGGATTGCGGTTGATCCTAATGGGTCAACCCTTCGATTCTTTCTTGCAGAGAATCACACACTTTACTTGATTATTCTATCTGCCTAGCCAAGTTCAATTGCTCTGGAAATATGATTAAGCATTCATTACTCACATGTTGATCCTTTTTCTAATATGAAGATTCTACAGGCCTGGCCTTTCTCACCATTTGGGTTTTAAACCCACTAGTACACATTTCCGTCTTTGATGTTCCACCAAAATTACATTTCCCTTGATTCCTTATCTAATTAGAAATATCATTTCTTGTCATCTTCCCATGCTTCTTCCTCCATTGTAGGGATCTTATTCTTTCCTCTACATCATGTGGTGGCACACGACATGCAAATTTTTCAATGCATTCTTTGTTTATTTTTCTTTTGTCATATTTCTGATTTCCACCCTATTTTGCATTGGTGGTGGGTCCTCTAGTGAACGTACATTATTCTTACTCACAACTATAGCATTTCCTCCCTTTTTCTTCTAAATTTGTTCATGTTCATTCTTAGGGGGAAGTTGTGAGTGTGACTAATACATCTTTCGTTCAGCTTCATGTGACACCCCAGAGGCTCTGAGCCTATTCTCCAACTTACCACTTTGTCTCTCAAAATAAGAAGTCTCTTTATACATCACTGGATTCAATATTCTCTTTCTGGGTTTCTTTTACATTATTAAATTCTTATTGTTGCAATTTCTTTCCAAATTAACATGATTGGAACATATGAAACATCTTCTATTAAAATCATTCCTCATTTAATAATCTCTTAGCCAAGATGTTGGTGCAGCTTGAGTTCTTCGTCTGACATTTATCTCCTGAGCTTCCTCACACATATTCATGGTGTGTCTCATTCTTCCAGAGTAATAGCATCTTATGAATGCTTTCCTATAAGATACTCTTCTCTCTGATTTCTCATAATGATTCTTCTTATCCTCAAATTTATCGAAGTTTCTATTTACACAGCCTGAAATGTATTCCAGAGCCTCTGAACAGAAGGTTGATGTGTGGCCATGAATCCCACAAAAATAGAACATGTTATCACTACTTCTTGAATCTGTCCCCTTAGACCTATCTCCCACACCTACAGGTTTTTCTCCACTCCTATAACTATTCACAACTCTCTTTCTATCATGCATGGGAGGGGATTCATCAAATCCAATACTGGTTTTTCCCAAACTGTATGGACTCTGAGCTGAGAAACAATTCTGTTATTTCTCTTCAGAAATAGCATATATGTTCTTCATGTTATCATCACTTGTCGAAGGTGACTAAATTATAATAATTCTTTATTTACATGAGATTACTAATCCATTTGGTCACATTACTAATCCTAAGCATAAAATCACAATTCATAATTTACTATTCATCAAAAATTAAGTTGATCTTATTAGACTCTAAATTTCATACCGAACACAACTGTAGAAGAACATTTTTTGAAAATCATTACACATTTTCAATTATTTAAGGTTTACATAAATATTTTTAAAATATCCTTTTTCAAAAATCCATCAATAATATGCATACTATATTTATCCGGACATTTGAAAATTCACAAACTTCATCATAAGAAGAAATCACAATTTTTATTTAAATCAAAAAATAAAGAAGGCAGTTACGGTCTCGTTACATAACCCCTTATAACACCATCATAGGACCTAAGAGTAAGGTGTGCTAGGGTGATAGAATCTTGGGGCATCTCAACCAACATTGCCTGAGTAGTGATTTCTATCAGCTTGAACTTCTCGCAATGGTGATTTTGTTCCAACTTCACACGATGAAGTTCAGCTTGGGTTTGGTCCAGAGTAAAGCCCAAAGGTGCTACCTCCTTCCCAAGTTCCATCAGATTGTCTTCGATCGGCCCAAGACTACTGGATGGGGCCATCAAATCTTTTTTATATATTAATTAATCAAGATCACTTGTATTTATAGAAAATAATTGCTAAATTTAGTTTCCAATAGTCTTATTTTAATTATACTCATTTTATTAAATAAAATAGTTTTGTTGAGTATAAAATAAAATAACACACAAATTTAGGAAAAAAAATTTATTCAAAATTTTGGGTCATTACAATCTTCCACCTTTAAGAAATTGTGTCCTCTCAATTTTAAAATTGGGCTTGGAAATTTCATTGAAAGTCCCACATCAGAAAAGAGTTAGTAAATATATTACTTTAAAAGAAAGAAAGGGAAGTACAAAGGCCACCCAAGTTAACTTATAATATGATTCCATGTAGGAAAACATGGATATGGAAGAGAAAAAAGGGTCTAGTTCTGATGGAGAGTGATAGAAAACACGGTTAGGAGAAAATTAACCATAAGAAGATCACAAAATTAAGATGTGTTAAACGGTCTTTGATTACCCAGTAGGAAACGTAAACCAACAATGTTTTTATGTTCTTTTTCATAATTTTGAGGAATTCATTTACTACATAGAATAAGGAAATATATTTACCTTCAAGTAGAGTCTCATCCCTTAATAATTTTCCCCCAAGACTAATCTTTTCTCCAAACAATGAGCATTCAAAAAGACTTGGTCTCATCAAAAGCACAAGAATCATCTTCTTGAGAATCACATAATCCACAAAAGAGTAACTATATTTTTTCATTATCTTTAGTCATCAATTAAAACTAAAAAGGTTAGTACGAGATCATATAATCCCCCAAAATTATATTCTTTTATAAAAAGAAATATGATTATTAATCTCCAAAATTCAACAAAAGTACCCAAAGTTCCAGAAAGACCATTAAATACACAACCATCCTTAAAATTCATCAGAATAATCCAAACTAAGATTGGAACCCACAACTCAGAAGGATTTAATCACATAGTCTTCCCCAATAAATCTTAACATTTATCTATAAATAACATCTACTTATTTTAAAGTCTCATACTAAAGTGTAATTAACCTATTCACATATTCTCTATGCTAGGTTCATCATTTTATAGAAATCACCCAAATCACCATATGTCCATAATAAATACATAAATTATTACAAAAAAAATCAACCATTCCTCTTCAATTTAAATCCTATAGTATTTTATTTCTCTTAGGAATATAGTACTCCAAAAGAGAAATTATCTTCCAAAATAACATTTATCATTTAACCATCAAATCATGTTCCTATACAAAGGATATCCATTTTATAAAACATAAGTTTCCAAAATCAACTTATTCTTGATCCATAAAAATATCAGGTTCATTATTCTCTCCAAAGGGCATAACAACAAACTCATAATTCCCATATCTTGATCGAAAGGCGGTTTTTGGAATATCACTATTCTTCACCCTCAATTGATGATAACTAGAACGAAGATCAATCTTAGAGAAGAATTGAGTCGCACGATGTTGGTCAAATAAGTCATCAATTCTTGAAAGAGGGCATTTGATCTTCACAATGATCACGTTCAGTTCTTTATAATAAATGCATAACTGCATTGATCCATCCTTCTTCTTCATAAATAGAACTGGTGCTCCCCAAGGAGACACACTTGGTCGGATAAGCCCATTATCCAAAAGATCTCATATTTGTTTCTTTAATTCCTATAGATACACATTTTCCATCCTATAGGGGATCTTTGACATCAGATGAGATCCAGGTATGAGTTCAATGGATAAATCTACCTCTCTTTTTTGGGATGTTCTGGGTAACTTCTCAGGAAATACGTCAACATATTCCTAGATGATGTGGAAATTTTCTAAATGAATAAATCCTTCATGAGAAACATATTTCATTTATGAATCTTTTAACTAAAAAGGATTTTATGTCTTAAAACTTCATGCATAAAAAAATTACATTTTTCTGTAATTCCTTCATAAGGATTCATAAAAATCCTGCGATTAACTAAACATATCTTCCGGGAGTATCGTAACCAACAGTGCAGCA
Organism: Viscum album; assembly: GCA_963277665.1. Classification (NCBI taxonomy): domain Eukaryota; kingdom Viridiplantae; phylum Streptophyta; class Magnoliopsida; order Santalales; family Viscaceae; genus Viscum; species Viscum album. Next base: position 123,162,226 of record OY728146.1, on the reverse strand, counting down.
AGGCCCGTTTTCATGTACCAGTTCTCATTCGAGTATAGCTTAAAGCGGCCTTTTCATGTTTTACCCCTATGTACATCTATGCCAGATCCACCTCTACCTGCTCGTATCCAGACAGGGATGTATTTTCTTGATAAACCACTTAATCAATACTCACCAAAATATGAGGAAAATTTCCTATATTTGAACTTTGCTATAGGGTTCTTCCTAAATTTTTCATATCCTAATTTCCATAAATAACTAAACTATACTTTGGTACCAACTATAGCATCCCACCTTTTTATTACATAAGAATTAATTACATTTTACAAACAGAGGATACTCAAAGTCTAGTTTCTGGGAAATCAGGAATATAAAACATGAGAACAACATAAAAAATTATTCTAAACCACTTTTAAGGATTATTCATTGTTCATTCTAAGTTCATTAAAACATCTCATAACCAGGGAGTATACATTAAAGGAAAGGGTGAGCAGAAGGCCTAGTAAGGGAAACAAGAGAAAAATTTTACTTGTGAACTTGAGATATATCAATAAAGTCATGATAAATAACTTTAAGGCATGAGAAAGAGATCATGAGGCATATCATAAAAAAAATAACATGTTTCATAACTTGAAGATTTGGCTACAAAATTTAACATAGACAATACTTTTCATATCACCAAGGTCAATCCCCAAGGTGTCATTAAAAAATTACAAAGGTTATTCACCAAGGTATCATAAAAATGGTCATATCTAGAGATTAAGTCTTTACCTAATGCATTGGAGTGCTATCAGGGTGCACCCTTAATTAGTATTTATTATCATGTGAGACACATATATTCTCATTAATCATTTTATAAATAACCCATATAGAATAAAATAAATGGTTTTCATTTCATAATCATAATGTTTTAAAAACTGATTTAAAGACATGATCTTTATGTCACTTTAAACCCACGGAAAAGGAAAGCGGGTATCATGTATGTAAATCACAGAATATAAAATAGAAAATTTTGATATATATGTGAATACCCCTATAGAAGAAATATCTTTGAGTATACACTTAATAAAATAAAATAATTTTAGAAAAAGAGAGATATTTTTAGATGAAAATTTGACATCATAACGACTATGTTGCAGGGTTTTAGAAAACATTGAAAAGAGAGGGGTCATGGTCACCCATTCATAAATGATCCATAAAATAGTAGAGGGACAGAATATAAAGGATATAAGAACATGGAAATGAAATTTTAAAGACATACCATATGAAATGAAAAACATGGAAGGAAGACAAAAATAAGATTTCTCTTATGAAAATTTGGCAGCCTAACGATTCCACATAAAACATTAAAAATAATGAATTAATGAGATCAAATAGGGTCTCTCATAATATGAACATAAAACAACAATATTATGGATATAGAGATCATACCACAACAAAATAAAAAGGAACTTCAAATACTTGACATGAAAATAGAACATGAAAATGAGAAGGGTGAAAGAATCTCTTACAAAAATTCGGCATCCTAACGACTCCAGTTAAACATTCTTAAAATGAATTGATGAGAGCAAGAGGGGATCAATAATCATATGAAAATGAAAAGTAAAGTAGGATGAATATAAAATAACATCCCCAAAATAAGAACATAGAGCTTAAAATAAACGACATAATGGAGAATACTAGAAAAGAAAGAGAGAGGTAGGATCCCTTACATAGAAGAGTAACTTCAAAATCATGAAGGTCCAGACCTTGGGAGGATTGAGGGCACCTTGGGAGGACTCCCTGGGAGGTAAAAAGAACAAAAAAATTTTGGGGAGGATTTGTAAATTAAATGAATGACAGAAAGACTTGGTATTTATAGGAGAAGTGAGGGGACAAAGCATTAATTGCCAAGGGACACCTCATCGGTGGTATTGAAAAAACCATGTGCTTGCCCAAGGTATTTTCCCATGGTATTGGCCACTTGGGACACCTCATACCTTATCTTACTATTTATAAGTTGACCATAATTATTGAATAATTAATATATCCTTAATGATGTCATTAAACACCTGAAACTCAAAAACTATATTTCCACTATTCACCGAAAATTAAACTTTCTCAAAAAAACCAAAAATTTCAGCTTAACCAAATATCAATTCTCTGATTTCAAAAAATATCTCTATTTTATGAAAGTAATTTTCTAAATATTTTTAATTTAATTTTTAAATAAAAACACTATTCACTAAAAATTCAACTGTTTCAGAAAAATCCCAAAAATTCACCATAACCAAATATCGATGCTCTGATTCAAAAAACTGAACTCCATTTTATGAAAATAGTTTTCTAAATATTTTTAATTTAATTTTTAAATAATAAAAACTATTCACCTGAAAAAACTAATACTTAACCAATAATTTTTGAAACAGTTATTTACCTATTTTATTGAATCACATTACTTAATCAAGTTGCCTAAATTATATTAATAATTTATTTAAGTGATATTACTAATCCATTTGTTCACATTACTAATCCTTAGAATAAAATAACTATTAATAATTTAATTTTCATCAAAAATTATGTTGATCCTATTAGACTCTCAATTTCATACTGAACACAACTGTAGAAGACCATTTTTTTAAAATCATTACACATTTTTAATTATTTATGGTTTACATAAATATTTTTAAAATATTATTTTTCTAAAATTCATCAATAATATGCATACTATATTTATCCAGACATTTGAAAATTCACAAACTTCATCATGATAAGAAATCAGAATTTTTATTTATATGAATGGATTTCACAAGGCAGTTACGATCTCGTTACATAAACCCTTATAACACCAGCATAAGACCTAAGAGTAAGATATTCTAGGGTGATAGAATCATGGGGAGGCTCGACCAACATTGCCCAAGTAGTGATTTCTATCAGCTTGAACTTCTCGCGATGGAGATTCCATTCTAGCTTCACACGATGAAGTTCGGATTTTGTTTGGTATAGAGCAAAGCCCAAAGGTGCTACTTCCTTCTTGAGTTCCGTCAGGTGGGCTTTGATCGGCCTAAGACTACTGGATGGGGCCATCAAATCTTCTTTCTATATTAATTAATCAAGATAACTTGTATTTATAGAAAATAATCGCAACATTTAGTTTCCAATGGTCTTATTTTAATTATTCTCATTTTATTAAATGAAATAGTTTTTCTGAGTACAAAATAAAATAACACACAAAGTTAGGAAACAAAATTTATTCAAAATTTCAGGTCTTTACAATCTTCCCCCTTAAGAAATTGCATCCTCTCAATTTTAAAATTGGGCTTCGTAATTTCATTGAACGTCCCACATCGGAAAAGAGTCAGTAAAAATATTACTTTAAAAGAAAGAAAGGGAAGTACAAAGGTCACCAGAGTTAACCCATACGTGAATTCCATGTAGGAAAACAAGGATATAGAAGAGAAAAAAAGGGTCAAGTTCTGATGGAGAGTGATAGAAAACATGGTTAGGAGAAAATTAACCATAAGAAGATCACAAACTTAAGATGTGTTAAACGGTCTTTAATTACCCAGTAGGAAACGTAAATCAACAATGTTTTTGTTTTGCGTACCTTTTTATAATTCTGAGGAATTCCTTTACTACATAGAATAAGGAAATATGTTTACCTTAAAGTAGAGTCTCATCCCTTAATAAGTTTCCACCAAGACTAATCTTTTCTCCAAACAATGAGCATTCAAAAAGGCTTGGCCTAATTAAAAGAACAACAATTATCTTCTAGAGAATCACATAATCCACAAAAGAATAACTATATTTTTCACTTGTCTTTAGTCATCAACTAAAACTAAAAAGGTTAGTATGAGATCATATAATCCCCAAAAAGTATAACCTTTTATAAAAATAAATATGACTATTAATCTCCAAAATTCAACAAAAGTACCCAATGTTCCAGAAAAACTATTCAATACACAACCATCCTTAAAATTATTTAGAATAATATATACTAAGATTGGAACCCCAAACTCATAAGGATTTAATCACATAGTCTTCCCCAATAAATATTACTATTTTTCTCCAAATAACATCAACTACTATTAAAGTCTCATACTAAAGTGTAATTAACCTATTCACAAATTCTCTATGCTAGGTTCATCATTTTCTAGAAATCACCCAAATCACCATATGTCCATAATAAATACATAAATTCTTACAAAAAAAATTCAACCATCCCTCCTCAATTTAAATCCTATAGTATTTTATTTCCCTTAGGCATATAGTACTCCAAAAGAAAAACATCATCCAAAATAACCTTTTATCATTTAATCATAAAATCATGTTCCTATACAAAGGATATCCATTTGATAAAAGATAAGTTTCCAAAATCAAATTATTATTGATCCATAAAAATAGTAGGTGCATTAGTCAGTCCTAAGGGCATAACAACAAACTCATAATGCCCATATCTTGATCGAAAAGGGGGTTTTTGGAATATCATTATTCTTCACCCTCAATTGATGATAACTAGAACGAAGATAAATCTTAGAGAAGAATTGAGTCCCACTAAGTTGGTTATATAAGTCATCAATTATTGTAAGAGAGTATTTGTTCTTCACTGTGATCCCATTAAGTTCTCTATAATCAATGCATAGCTGCATCGATCCATCCTTCTTTTTCATAAAGAGAATTGGTGCTCCCCAAGGAGAAACACTTGGCCAGATAAACCCATTCTCCAAAAGATATTGGATTTGATTATTTAATTCCTCTAGATCCACATTTTTCATCCTACAGGGGATCTTTGACATCAGATGAGATCCAGGTATGAGTTCAATGGAGAACTCTACCTCTCATTCTGGGGAATGTCCGAGTGACTCCTCAGGAAATTTTTCAACGTATTTCTAGAGGATGGGGATATTTTTTAAAAGAATAAATACTTTGTGAGAAACTTATGTCATTTATGAATCTTTTAATTAAAAAGGATTTTATGTCTTAAAAATTCATGCTTAGTCAAATTTCTTTTTTCTATAATTCCTTCATAAGGATTCATAAAAACTTCCGATTAACCAAACATATCCCCAAGAGTGTCGTAACCAAGAGTGCAGCAAGACCCATTGTCATGTAGCGGTTCCCATTCGAGTCTATCTCAAAGAGGTGTTTTCGGGTTTTACCCCTATGTACATCTGTGTCAGAGCCACCTCTACCTACTCGTATCTAGAAAGGGATGTATTTTCTTGATAAACCACTTACTCAATAATAACCAAAATACCCAAAAGATTTACTATATTTACAATTTTCTATAGGGTTCTTCCTAAAGTTTTCATATCCAAATTTCCATAAATAACTAAACTATCCTTTGATACCAACTATAGCATCACGCCTTTTCATTACATAACATTTCATTACATTTTACAAACATGGGATCTTTAAAGTCTAGTGTCTTGGTAATCAGGAACATAAAACTTGAGAACAACATAAAAAAATCTTCTAAACCACTTGTAAGGCTTATTCATTGTTCATAATAAGTTTATTACAACATCTCATAACCTGGGAGCATACATCATAGGAAAGGGTGAGTAGAAGGCCCAGTAAGGGAAACAATAGAAACATTTTACATGTGAACTTGAGATACATCAATAAAGTCGTGATAAATAACTTTAAGGAATGAGAAAGAGATCATGAGGAATATCATAATAAAAATAATGTGTTTCATAACATGAAGATGTGGATACAAAATTTAACATAGATAATCGTTTCCGTATCACCAAGGTCCATCCCCAAGGTTTCATTAAAAAATAAGCAAGGTTATTCACCAAGGTATCGTTAAAATGGCCATCTCTAGAGATTAAGTCTTTACCAAATGCAATGGAGCGCTATCAGGGAGCACAATTAATTTGAAATTATTATCATGTGAGACACATATATCATCATAAATCATTTTATAAATAACCCATATAGCATAAAATAAATGGGTTTCATTTCATAATCATAATGTTTTAAAAACTGATTTAATGACATGATCTTTATGTCACTTTAAACCCACGGAAAAGGAAAGCGGGTTTCATGTATGTGAATACCAGAATTTAAAATAAAAAATTTTGATATATATGTGAATACACCTTTAGAATAAAGATCTTTGAATATCCAATTAATAAAATAAAGGAATTTGAGAAAAAGAGAGAGACATTTTGAGATAAAAATTTGGCAGCATAACGACTATGTTGCAGGGTTTTAAAAAACATTGAAAAGAGAGGGGTCATGGTAACCCATTCAAATATGATCCATAAAATAGTATACGGAAATAATATAAAGGATGTAAGAACATGGTAATGAAATTTTAAAGACATACCATATGAAATGAAAAACATGGAAGGAAGACAAAAATAAGATTTCTCTTATGAAAATTCGGCAGCCTAACGGCGTCACTAAAAACTTCCAAAAAATGAATTGATGAGATCAAATTGGGTATCTCATCATATGAACATAAGAGAATAGTATGGTGGATATAGAGATCATATTCCAACATAACAAAAAGCAACTTGAAAGACTTGACATGAAAATAGAACTTGAAAATGAGAAGGGTGAAAGAATCTCTTACAAAAATTTGGCAGCCTAATGGCGCCACTTAAACATTATTAAAATGAATTGATGAGAAAAAGAGGGGATCTATCATCATATGAACATGAAAAGGATAGTATGATGAATATAAAATAACATCCCAACATAATAACATTGAGATTAAAATAAATGACATAAAGGAGAATACATAAAAAGAAAGAGAGAGGTAAGATCCCTTACCTTGAAGAGTAACTTCAAAAGCATGGAGGTTGGGACCTTGGGAGGCTTGAGGGAACCTTGGGAGGACTACTTGGGAGGAAAAGAGACAGAAACATCATTGGATAGGATTTTTAAATGAAATGAATGAGGGAAATCCTTGGTATTTATAGGAGAAGTGAGGGGACAAAGAATTAATTTCCAAGGGACACCTCATCGGTGGTATTGGAAAAACCATGGGCTTGACCATGGTATTTGCCCATAGTATTGGCCACTTTGGACACCTCATAACTTATATTACTATTCAGAAGTCTGACCGAATTATTGAATAATTAATACATCCTTAATGATGTCATTAAACACCTAAAACTCAAAAACTGTATTTTCATTATTCACCGAAAATTCAACTGTCTTAAAAAACCCCAAATTTTCACCTTCACCAAATATCGATGCTCTGATTTCAAAAATGAAATCCATTTTATGAAAATAATTTTCTAAATATTTTTAATTTAATTTTTAAATAAAATCACTATTCACTGAATATTCAACTATTTCAGAAAAATCCCAAAAATTCACCTGAACCAAATATCGATGCTCTGATTTCAAAAATGAACTAAATTTTATGAAAATAATTTTTTAAATATTTTTAATTTAATTTTTAAATAAAATACACTATTCACACGAAAAAACTAATACTTAACCAATAATTTTCAAAACAGTTATTTACCTATTTTATTGAATCACATTACTTAATCAAGGTGCCTAAATTATATTAATACTTTATTTAAGTCAGATTACTAATCCATTTGGTCACATTACTAATCCTAAGCATAAAATCACTATTCATAATTTACTATTAATCAAAAATTATGTTGATCTTATTAGACTCTAAATTTTATACTGAACACAACTGTAGAAGACCATTTTTCAAAAATCATTACACATATTTAATTATTTAATGTTTACATAAATATTTTTAAAATATGGTTTTTCTAAAATTCATCAATAATATGCATAATATATTTATCCAGACATTTGAAAATTCAAAAACGTCATCATAAGAAGAAATCACAAGTTTTATTTAAATCAATGGATTACACAAGGAAGTTACAGTCTTGTTACATAACCACTTATAACACCAGCATAGGACCTAAGAGTAAGGTGTGCTAGGGTGATAGAATCTTGGGGCGGCTCTGCCAACATTGGCCAAGTAGTGATTTCTATCAGCTTGAACTTCTCGTGAAGGAAATTCTGTTCCAACTTCACACGATGAAGTTCGGCTTGGGTTTGGTCCAGAGTAAATCCCAAAGGTGCTACATCATTCCCGAGTTCCGTCAGATGGGCTTCGATCGGCCCAAGACTACTGGATGTGGCCATTAAATCTTATTTCTATATTAATTAATCTAGATCACTTTTATTTATATAAAATAATCACAACATTTAGTTTCCAATGGTCTTATTTTAATTATTCTCATTTTATAAAATTAAATATTATTGTTGAGTATAAAATAAAATAACACAAAAAGTTAGGAAACAAAATTTATTCAAAATTTCGGGTCGTTACTATAACATTACAGGTAAATGAAGAATAAAAAATTTTCATATTTATTAATATTTGTGAAATTAAATATTAATTTTACTTTAAAGGGGTTGCTATGTTCGATATCGTACCCGATACACAACAACTAGTTTCTTTGAAATTATACGTTGCACACTAATAATATAATAATATTATTTTAAATGGCAGTTAACACGTAGCCGTTGTATTAGTATTAATGAATAGAAATAACTAAAATATAATTATTTAGCTTTGTTAAATGTTTTTATATTTATCCAATAAATGATAAAGGCTTAAAATAAGAAAAGAATTCAATTTTAGGCATAGATACTCTAATAATCACTAAAAGGTCGATTTATCACCTTTTGATGGCGAACCCTCTTTAAAAATAGTTTTGGTCACTCTTATAAATTATATGGGACCAAATAAAATCCTTTTTTAGAACCGGGACATCAAAATTTACTTTGTGTATGTTTTTGTTATTTTTCCGATAAAGTTCATTTTTAATGAATAAGTGAAAAATGTTGTATTTTAATTCAAAACTTAATGTTAATCTAATTTATTTATATGATTAGATTATCTTTTGAATTGGTTTCAAAGTGAAATTAGAATATATTTTTAACATTTAATACAATGGTGTTCAATGGAATTAATTTCACTTTGAATTTGGACTTAAACAAGTGTCAATCTTTTGATAGATATTGTTTCTTAAAAACACGCTATTTATTTTGACAATGGGAATTAATTAATAAATTTGATTAATGCAACTTATATGTTTTGAATTTTTTAAAATAGACATCATTTTTGAATTTGGAATATCAAATACAGCTTAGGGTGAATTTTTAGTATTTTTTTGAAAACCATCAATTTTTGATGAATAGTGAAACCACTAAGTGGTAGTCAAAAAAACTGATTTTTTCATTTAATCTAAACTTTACTACATCTGTGAATTGAATTTCAAAAATCTGACATACATAGTTGTCATTAGTAAGTAAAATGTGATTCAATGGGATGAAAATAATTTATTGGTGAATAGTAACTTTTAAGTTTTATTAATCACGATTAAAGGTAATTAGTGTAATTTAAGGTAACAATAATTTTATAATAATATGATATCACCATGAAAAATGTACTTCACTTATTGGATGAGTCATGGCCTACCAAGAAAATCCATGGGTCAATTTATGTGATCCCATGGAGCCACTTGGGTAAGATAATGACATTAATACCTTTTATTTAAAGTAAAAATAAAAATGTCACAAACATGTATTGTTTTATAAAAACTATTTTTAAATGTTGTTATATAATTGATATATTTGAATATAAATATTAATTTGAAAGATAAAACTATTTCCTACAACATGGTAATTTTTTTATAATTATTAGACATCAAATAAATAAAATTATTTATGACACAATGATGGTGCAATGTTTACGTCATTAATGAATGATTTAAATAAATAAGAAGACAATGTTTAAAATAATATCCAAAACTTGTATATTTCTTATTGGATGATTTTATTTCGAACATGTGCAACTTTATCTTGGAATTTAATAATTTTTGGACCTTTATAAACCAAAAAGCATTATATAATAAAATAATAGTTTCATGCTTTCCGAAAGAGCCCTTCCTCTCCCTTATAAAAAGACTCCACATACTACCCATTTCATACACTTATCAAGCCCTTTGGATTGTCCAAACTCTACTAAAATAATCTCCCAATATCCCTCTTTTAATCCTAGAAGCCTTACCATAGGCAGAAAGATCTTGAAGAAACCCTTATGGTTCAAACAAAAGGGAGTTACACGATTTAAAGGTAATGTCTTCTCTTATGTTATTTTGTTTTATTTTTCTTATCCAACCCACTAAACTATTTTTATTCCTTTATTTTGTAACAAAAACAGCATCTTCAATATAATAGGTTTTTTTTATGAGAACGATTTGAGGTACACTTACACACACCTTCGTTTAATGGTTAAAGAACATACTGCTTCTCTGGATGACAAATTACTGCCTCACGAAATGATGATTGTTCAATATTGTCTTAACACCTTTCATGGTGGCCATTAAGATGTCACTATATTTATATATGATATATATTATTTTTAGGTTTTCCTTATTACTCTGTATTTTTCATTTATGACATGCCTTTATGGTTTCCATAATGGATAAACACGATAATTTCATTTTAGGAAGTGCGGACTACCGCCCCCTCAAAGTGATTTGAATCGTTAATGCCATATGTGGGAAGTATGAATGATGGAGTTAATAATATTATATATGTTATTATACAGTAATTATAATGTACCTTTATATCATTGTGATTTCATTCCATTAAATACGAAATAGAAATGAAAGTAGCCTTCATGCATACGTACGACTTACCGTCTCCATGAACGGTGCATTTCATTTTTTACCTATAAATGTTATGTACTATTATAAATACATGTATATTATGGATATATATGATATATATGATATCCAAATCATAAATATCATTCTTGTTATAATGAACCTTTGACCACATGAACAACATGTAATTGTAATATGTCCATTTTGACTTAAGCACTAGATATGGACAAAATGAACATTAGTAACTTAAATGATTACATAATGTTTATAACATGTCAATAAGTGATATAAAAGGAATAATACACTTGAAAAAGGTTCTTAAGCAAGTAGAAATTAACTTTATTTTATTATTCAAGAGATTAGATGGCAATTGAGTCAAGTTGAACATGAGGCAAGGGACTTCGTCTCAATCTCCTTTCATTGAGTCATATTTTGTTCTAATACAAGATTTTCATTTATACGCTGTATAAAACACCTTTGAATTTTCATTTCATTCAAAGGGAATCTTTTTCTATGAATTGTTTTACTAAACTAAAAAAAGGAATGTTTCTTTTAACGTACGCGGTGACAATGACCTTTTCCACCGCCGCGAGTATTATTTGATCTTTGGCTTCCTCAACAAGACGAAATGTTTTTAAAAGTAAATAAATACTATATAATATTTTATGTATTTTGGTATTGAAAATGATTTTGATAATGGATTTGTTATGTCAATAAATTTAAGTGATATATTGTGATTGAAATATGGAAATGTTTTCTTTCCTTTATAATTGTTTTATGTGTTATGATTTTATAATGGTACTTGGATATTTGATGGGTGGTTACATGATAAACCAAATGATGGGTGGTGCCGTGAATACCAGGATGGGTGGTTACGTTATAACCTTTAATGCATTGGGTATGGAAGTCAGATGTATGGCTATTCCATTTAGTGACATGTGTGGAAGTTGACCGTATGGTTATTCCTTTTAAGTATGTTTATGTCCCAAGTTACCTTTATATGTTATGTGTTCTTTATATGGGTTTTATGGTAATATTTTTTTACAAATGGGTATGTAATGATCTTTTATTTAGTGAAGAGTATTTACTACTTCATAAAGGTGAAATGTATTACTTATGTTAATGTATTCATGGTTTACTTGTTGTTTTGAAAAACTACCAGTTTTCATTCTTTGTGTATCCCTTACTGATATTTTTATGCTCCTCCCATGTTTTTGAAATGTTTTTCATTGGACATAATGTGGAATAGGCTCAAGGATGGGATCAAGGAAAATTCATGCTATCTTAAAAATGGAAGTATACATGACTGTTTTTTTCAAGAGTTCATGTTTTGTAAAAAAAATGGAAACTGTGTAGAAGTGATTACTTTGTTTTCTTTTGAGATGTAATAGTTATGTCCTAATTGTCCAAAACTCTAAACCTGAAGAGATCCTTAATGTGAATTATTCATTTAATTCAATATTAAGTAAGGTTTAAGGCTGGGTGCTTATAGTTGGTATTAGAGGTCGGTTTAGACAACTTCAGGGGTTAGAAAATTGTTAAATTTATGTCCATAAATAAATTTATGGTATGATTGAAATGATATAGAATTTAAATATTACCATGTTGGTTCACCTAATATATCTCTGTGTTCAGAATGGTTTTCCGCAGAGGAAACAAGGAAGCTATTTTGGGACGACGTCAGGAGGAAGACAACCTTTCAAATCAGCATCCTGAGATGGTCAGAATCAGAACCGAACAATTTGTTGTAGTGATGGTACAATTGACTCAGGATATAAATGGTGGTGGTATCCATGCACGAAATCAGCCAGATCAACTGTAGGGGAACATGTCAGTGGTGGAACATTTCATGAGGCAACATCCTCTATCATTCAGAGGATCATCTGACCCTATGCTAGTAGAAGGGTGTATTAAAGCACTGAAGAAGATTTTTTATGTCATGGGGTGTTCAAAACATCAAAAGGTTAGTCTTTCTGTTTACCGTTTTGAAGGTGAAGCTGATCAGTGGTGGTCGATGGTGAAAAATATCAGGGATAGTGATGAGATTTATGATCTTCACTGGGATGAATTCAAAGGTATGTTTCTTGAGAAATTTTTTGCTAAGTTGGTTCATCTTAGGATAGAAAAATGATTCCTAGAATTGAGGCAGGAGGATGACTCAGTGGATGCTTATGAGGAAAATTTCACTCGACTGGAAAGGTATGCTCCAAATTTCATACAAGATCTTGATAGTAAAATCAACCATTTTTACTTAGGGTTAAAGCCAAAGTATGGAAGGTCTTTAGCATCTCGTGAGTTCAAGAGTTATGAAAAATCTATTTGATGTGAGGAGAAGGTGGAAATGGAGTTTGCCGATGATCAGGTGTTCTTTGAAAAACAACAGAATTAGAAGTCCAGTAGGCTGGAAAAGGGAAAGAATTCATCAAAGAATCTAAGAGGTAAGAAAACAAAATATCCATCCTATGAGAAGTGTGGTAAAATGCATCCTGGAGAATGTTTATCCAAGTCTGGAAAGTGCTTTCGGTGTGGTAAGTCTGGTCATATTTCTCATAACTGTAAAGAAGATGATCAAGCAGGAAATGAAAAGCCAACGATAAGATGTTTTAAGTGTAATGAAATGGGTAATTATACAAATGAGTGTCTAATGAAGAACTCAACTGAGGGAAATAATCCAAACTACAAGCAGAAAGGGGTGGTGAAATCCTTTGTAACTACATCAGCAGATGTTGGGCCATCAAATGAAGTAATATCAGGTACACTTTTTGTTTGTTCATATTATGCCAATGTGTTGTTTGATTCAGGGTCTAAAAATTCTTTCATTTTTGAGTAGTTTTCTAGTAAATTGGGAATTCCATCTCAAGATATGAATCATGATATTATGGTAAAAACACATGGAGAAAACTTTGAGAAAATAAGAAATTATAATAACCTTTTTATCCTTGTGTGCAGAAAGAATCTACCTACAAACCTTATTATTTTGCCTCTAGTAGAGTTTGATGTTATTTTGGGCATGGATTGGCTTTCTGTTTATCATGATAAGATTTACTGTAGAGATAAAGTGGTTTCTTTTCAAAAAGATTTTCAGTTTGTGTACAAGAATAAACCCTTGCGTTTGATAACATATCAAGAAGTTGAGAAACTAGTAAAAGATGGAAATGAATGTTACCTTGCACATATTGTTGAAAACAAAGGAACCATTTAGATTAATTATGTGCCAGTGGTAAATGAGTATCTTGATGTTTTTCCTGATGAGTTTCTTGGTATTATACATGATCGGGTAGTTGAATTTACAGTTGATTTAGTTTCTGATTCTAAGCCAATTTTAAAACCCCATTATCGAATGGCTCAAGTTGAAATTTTAGAGTTAAAGAAGCAATTGTAGGAGTTATTAGATAAAGGTTTCATTCAACCTAGCACATCACCATGGGGTGCTTCTGTCTTGTTTATTGAAAAGAAAGATGGTTCAATGAGACTTTGAATTGATTATAGAGTATTGAATAACATCACTATTAAGAACAAGTATCATTTGCCTCATATCGATGATTTGTTTGATCAGCTCTAGGGAGCTCAGTATTTTTCGAAGACTAACTTGAGGTCGGGGTACCATCAGTTGAAAGTAAAAGAAGCAGACGTTTTGAAGACTGCGTTTCATACTAGATATGGCCATTATGAATTTGTAGTTATGCCTTTTGGGTTAACCAATGCACCTACTATATTCATGGATCTAATGAATACAATTTTCCATGATTTCTTGGATAAGTTTTTGGTTGTGTTCATTGATGATATTTTGGTGTTTTCTAAAATTAAAGAGGATCAAGAAAGTCATTTAAGGTTTATCTTGAAAACTTTAAAAGAAAATAAATTTTATGGAAAATTCAGCAAGTGTGAGTTTTGGTTATAAAAAATTTCTTTCCTTGGTCACATTGTTTCGAAAAATGGCATAACTATTGATCCTTCTAAAACAAAAGTTGTTTAAGAATGGAAAATACCCACAAATATAACCGAGATCCATAGTTTTCTTGGTTTGGAAGTTTATTATCGGAGGTTTGTTGAAACGTTTTCATGGTTATCTAGTTTAATGACCAAGTTAACTCGAAAAGGTGTTAAGTTCATCCGGACAAAAGAATGTGATGATTTGTTTTTCAGGAATTGAAAAGAAGATTGCTGAATGCTTCAGTTTTGGAACTTTCTTCCAGAAATGGTGAGTTTGTTATCTACAGTGATGCTTCGTTGAAGGGACTTGGTTGTGTCCTTATGCAGAATGATCAGGTAATTGCTTATGCTTCATGTTAATTGAAAACTCATGAGTTAAATTACCTTACACATGATTTGGAATTAGCTGTTGTTGTTTTTGCTCTAAAAATTTGGAGGCATCATTTGTATGGAGTAAAGTGTGAAATATATACTAATCACCAAATTTTAATGTATATATTAACTCAGAAATAATTTAACATGATACAGAGGAGATGGCTGGAATTAATCAAGGAATGTGATTGTACAATTTATTACCATCCCGGAAAATTATGTAAAGTGGCTGATTCATTGAGTTGAAAATGTAATGCTTCATTAGCCGTGCTATGTTTGGAAGTAGATCTTTGGTTTTTGATTTGATGAAATTTGTAATAGAAATTATTGATGCAGGAAGTTATCCTATTTTGTTTCAGGTGTCAGTGAGATCATCTCTATCAGACAGAATTAAGCAAGCATAGAAGAAAGACAGTGGGTTGTAGAAAAAGGTAGAGCTGGTTGAGAAGGGTAAGTTTCCTGAATTTAACATTGATAATGATTGTGTTTTGAGGTTTTGGAAGAGATTATGTGTGCCTTGTGATTCACAGTTGAAGAATGAGTTGTTATGTGAGGATCATAGTTCCCCGTTTTCAGTTCATCTTGGCAGTACTAAGATGTACGGAGATATGTGTGAGTATTACTGGTGGGATGGAATGAAAAGAGATATTTCTGATTTTACTGTGAAGTGTTTGAATTTTCAACAGGTTAAAGAAGAGTGCAAGTTATTGAAAGGAATACTTCAGTCATTACCAGTTCTGAAGTGGAAATGGGAAAATATATCTATGGACTTCGTTGTGGGATTACCAAAAACATCTCTAGGTAATAATGCAATCTGGGTTATAATTGATCGATTGACTAAATCTTCTCATTTTCTTCCTATTTGAGATACTTTGTCTCTAGATCAACTTGCTCGGTTGTATGTTAATGAGATAGTCAAGTTGCATGGATTTCCCCTCTCCATTGTATCTGATCATGATCTTAGGTTTACTTCTATCTTTTGGAATGGACTTCAGAAGTTGTTGGGTACTGAATTAAATTTTAGTACAGATTTTTATCCACAATTAGATGGGTAGTAAGAATGAACAATTTAGACCATGGATGATATGTTATGTACTTTCACGATGGATTACCAGGGATGTTCGGACCATCATCTTTCTTTGGTTGTATTTTCTTATAACAATAGTTTTCATTCCAGTATATAGATGGCTCCGTTTGAGGCATTATATGGAAAACAGTGTCGAACTCTAGCTTTTTGGGATAAAGTAGGGTAAAGGAAGCTAATGAGACCATAATTGGAAGAAGAGATGGCAGAAAAAGTTTAGTTGATTTAGAAGCACATGAGAACAGCTTAGAGCAGGCAGAAAAGTTATGCAGATAACCGAAAAAAGGATCTATCTTTTGAGGTAGGTGATCATGTTTTTCTCAAAGTTTCTCCATGGAAAAGTGTGATGCATTTTGGAAAGAAGGTAAATTTGATTCTGAGGTTCATTGGACCTTATGAAATCCTAGAGAAACTTGGATAAGTTATATACAGAGTGGCTTTACATCCGATTTTATCCTAGGTACACAATGTTTTTCATGTTTTGATGTTTCGAAAGTATATGTCAGATCCATCTCATGTTTTGAGCCCGGAGGTAGTTCAGTTGGAAGATAATCTCTCTTATGAAGAACAAATAGTCCAGATTATTGACCAAAGAGAGAAAGTGTTGTGAAATAAGGTAATTTATTAGGTGAAAGTTTTATGGAAAAACCATATGGTTGAAGAGCCAACATGGGAATTTGAAAATGCTACGAGGGATAAATACCCCCACTTATTTTGATAAGTGAAAAAATTGCGAGGACGCAATTCACAAAAGGGGGGAAGGATGTAACCTCCCAGGTAAATAAAGAATAAGACATTTTAATATCTATTAATATTTGTGAAATTAAATATTAATTTTACTTTAAAGGGGTTTCTATGATCGATAGCGTACCTGATACGCAACAACGGTTTTCTTTGAAATCTTACATTTCACACTAATAATATAATAATAATATTTTAAATGGTAGTTAACACGTAGCCTTTGTATTGGTGGGAATGAATATAAATAACTAAAATATGATTATTGATGTTTTTTAGATTTTTTTACATTTATCTAAAAAAAGATAAAGGCTTAAAATAAGAAAAGAATTCAATTTTAGGCATAGATACTCTAATATTCACTAAAAGGTCAATTTATCACCTTTGAATGGAGAACCCTCTTTAAAAATAGTTTTGGTCACTCTTATACATTATACGAGATCAAATAAAATACTTCTTTTGAATTGGGACATCAAAATTTACTTTGTGAATGTTTTTGTTATTTTTCAGATAAAGTTCATTTTTAATGAATAAATGAAAAATGTATTATTTTAATTAAAAACCTAATTTTAATCTAATTTATTTATATGATTAGATTATATTTTGAATTGGTTTTAAAGTGAAATTATAATATATTTTTACCATTTCATCCAATGGTGTTCATTGGAATTAATTTCACTTTGAATCTGGACTTAAACAAGTGTCAATCTTTTGATAGATATTGTTTCTTAAAAACACGCTATTTGTTTTGACAATGATAATTAATTATTTAAATTCATTAATTCAACTTATATGTTTTGAATTTTGAAAAATAGACATCATTTTTGAATTCGGAATATCAAATAAAGCTTAGGGTGAAGTTTTTGTATTTTTTTGAAAAATTTCAAGTTTTGATGAATAGTGAAACCACTAAGTGGTAGTTAAAAAAACTGAATTTTTCATTTAAACGAAACATTACCACATCTGTGAATTGAATTTAAAAAATCCGACATACATGGTTGTCATTAGTAAGTAAAATGTGGTTCAATGGGATGGAAATAATTTTTGGTGAATAGTAACTTTTAAGTATTATTAATCGCTATTAAAGGTAATTAGTGTAATTTAAGGTAAAAATAATGTTATAATAATATGAAATCACCTTGACACGTGTCTTACACTTATTGGATGAGTCATGGCCATCCAAGAAAATCCATGGGTCAATTTATGGGACCCCATGGAGCCACTTGTGTAAGATAATGACATTAATACCTTTTATTTAATGTAAAAATAAAAATATCCCAAACATGTATTATTTTACTAAAAACAATTACATGTGGTTACATAATTGAAATATTTTACTATAAATATTCATTAGAAATATAAAAATATTTCCTACAACATGGTAATTTTTTAATAATTTTTATACATCAAATAAATAAAATTATATATGACACAATGATGATGTAGTGTTTCTGTCATTAATGAATGATTTAAATAAATAAGAAGATAATGTTTAAAATAATATCCAACACTTATAAAATTCTAATTTAATGATTTTATTTCGAATATGGGAAACCTTTTCTTCTCCTTTAATAATTTTTGGACCTTTAGAAATAAAAAATCATTATTTAAAAAAATAACAGTTTCATGTTTTCCAAAAGAGCCCCTCCACTCCCTTATAAAAACACCCCACTTCCTACCCATTTCACACACTTTTAAAGCCCTTTGGTGTAACATCCCAGGTAAATAAATAATATTAAATTCTCATTTTTATCAATATTTGTGAATAAAATGTTAATATTACTTTAAAGGGAATGAAATGCTCGATGGAGTACCCAATACGCCACAACGAGTTTCTTGGAAATCTTACATTGCACACTAATAATATAATAATATTATTTGAAATAGCTAATTCCTAGCCCTTGTAATCGAGGGAATGAACAGAACTAACTAAAAAATGGTTACATATGTTTGTTAAATATTTTTACATTTATCCAATAAATGTTAGAGGCTTAAAATGAAAATGAATCCAATTTTAAGAATAAATACTCTAAAGTTTTTAAAAGATTGTTTTACCACCTTTTGATGGTGAGCCTTTTTAAAATCTAAATTTTGAAAATTTTATAAGCTCTATTTGTAAAAATAAACTTATTCTTTAGAATTGGGATATTAAAATCTACTTTGGATAAATTTTTGGTTTTTTCTGACAATGTTCTTTTTTTAATGAATAGTGAAAAATACTGCATTTTACTTCAAAAATACTTTTTCATCTCATTTAATTATATGGTTAGATTATATTTTTTAATTGTTTTAAAGTGTAATTAATATATTTTTACAATTTAATTCAATGGTTTTCATTAGAATTAATTTTACTTTGAAAATGGACATAAACAAGTGTCAATCTTTAGATAGATATTATTTTTTAAAAACAAGCTATTTGTTTTTTCAGCGGGAATTAACTGTATGATTTATTAATGAAACCTCTATGTTATAAATTTGGTAAAATGGACATCATTTTGGAATTTGGAATATCAAATATAGCTTAGGGTTAATTTTTGGTATTTTTCTGATAATGTCTTTTTTAATAAATAGTGAAAAATACAGTTTTTTAATTAAAAACTACATTTTCATCGAATTTATTTATATATTTAGATTGTCAATTTATTTTTTTAAAGTATAATTGAATTATGTTTTTATCACTTAATAAAATTTTGTTCATTGGAAGTAATTTCACTTTTCAATTGGATGTAAAAACAAGTCAATTTTTTGATAAATTTTACATCTTAAAAACCTATCTTTTGTTTTGACAATGTGATTTACTTTTAAATTAATTGCTACAATTTCTGTGTTTTGAATTTGATAAAATGGATTCCATATTTGGAATCAGAAGTTCCAAATTATGTAATTAAAATTCTTTTGTTTTTGGACATTATGAATAGTAACGACGGTAATTATCTTTAATTGTCATGTTTAATTAGTAATCGGGTAATTAATGGTAAGAAAATAATATCATAAAAATATGAAATGCACCCAAAATGTGTCCTAATTATATTGGTGGTGTCATGGACGACCATGTGATTCCTTTTACCAACCTTGGGACCCCATGGAATTACTTTAGTGTGATAGTGACCTTTTATCATATTTTTTTAAAAGAAAGGAAAATGTAACCAAAGTATGTAACACCTAAGTAAAAGAATTTTAATTTTGTCTACATAAATGATCTATTGGACTATAAATAGTCATTGGAAATCTAAAATTATTTCCTAAATTATATTATTTTTTTATATAATTTTTAGATATTAAATAAATTAAATATTTTATGACACCATGATGATGCAGTGATTACCTCATTAATGAACGATTTAAATAAAATGAAAAGCTAATGTAAAATATAAGACTTACACTTATCAAAAACCTATTGGATGAGTATATTAATAACCCTTATCACCTTATCCTCTAAATATATCAATGTGGTACCTCTAAAATCAGAAACTCATTTTAATATAAAGTAACATTTCTTGACTTTCCAATAGTGCCCCTCCCCCCTCTTATAAAAAGGCCCCCACCTCTACCTCCTTACCCACACCTCTCAAGCCATTGTCTCGGCCAAGATCTACTCATTTTATATCTCCACATCCCTCTATTCATCCTATAAGCCTTTCCTTAGGCATAAATCTCTTCAAAAAATCCTTTTGCTTCAAACCAAGAGGAGTTACCCGATTTAAAGGTAATGTCATCACGTGTGTTCTTTTGTTTTATTTTTCTTCTCCAACCCCACCCCCCCAAAATCTTTTTATTACTTTATTTTGTAACAAAACCAGTATCTTAAATATAATAGGATGTTGTTATGAGAAGTATTCAAGCTACACTAACACACACCTCCATCTAATGGTTAAAGAACATACTGTTTCCGTGGATGGAGAATTACTGCCTCACAAAACAATGATTGTTCTATATTCTCCTACCACCTCTCATGGTGGAAATTATGATGTAAATATATTTATTTATGATATATATTATATTTATTTACTCTCTATGCTTCTGTATTTTACATTTGAAACATACCTTTATGCTTTGTATGTTGTGCAAATGCGATAATTTCATTTGAGGAAGTGTGGACTACCGCCCCCTCAAGTGATGTGACTCGTTCATGCAATACATGGAATATATAAAGAATAAAATTAATGAACATATTTGACCTATATAACATATAAATTATACTGGAATTATAATATATATATATATCTCATTTAGTTTTAATTCCATTAAATACGAAATAGAAATGAAAGTAGCGTTCATGCGTACGTACGACTTACCGTCTCCATGAACGGTGCATTTCATTTCAAACCTTTAAATGTTATGTAATATTATAAATGAAAGTATATACTGGATATATATGATATATGTGATATCTAAATCATGAATATAATTCTGGATATAATTGATATTTTACAACATGAAAAACTTGTAATTATGACAAGTTTATTTTTGACTCAAGTACCAATGATCGACAAAATGACCGTTATTAACTTAAATAATTAAATAATGTTCATAACATGGTAATAAGAGATATAAAAGGAATAATGGACTTGAAAAAGGTTCTTAATCAAGTAGAAATCGACTCTAGTTTATTATTCAGGAATATAAAGAAACGAACAAGACAAGTCGGACTGGAGGTAAGGGATCCTACCTCACTCTTTCTTTTTAAGTACTCTCTTTTATGTCATTTACTTTATGCTCATCTTTATTATGTTTGGGGATGTTATTTTACATTCCTAATTCTGTAATTTTTATGTCCATATTATGAGATACCCTATTTGATCTCATAAATCCATTTTTGGAAGTTTTAAGTGGCGCTGTTAGGCTGTTGAGTTTTCGTAAGGGATTTTTCATCTCACTTTTATTCTCGTGAGATTTCTGATACATTTGCCACCATTTCATTTGACTGGTGTATGTAGTGCCCATTATTCTACTCTTTGTGTAATATAATTTTGTTTATGAGTATTTACAAAAACTTTTATAGTCTTTCTTTCATGGGATGTACATTTCAAAAGTTACCCAAGTCGGTAAGAGAACCTTTCACCCTCCTATTTTTAAAAGACATCCTTTTGTTTTGTCTTTTAAATTACATCTTCTTATGTTGGGATATGTTATTATATATCCTTATTACTCTAAATTTTATGTCCAAGTGATGATATACCCTTTATCTCTCTCATCAACGTTTTTCCAAAAATTTGATGTGATGCCGTTAGGCTATCAAATTTTTGCAAGGGAACTTCTGAACCCAATTCCAATTCTTTGGGTTAAACATCAACTTCTAGATTATGTCTTGATACAAATATTTTTGGATGAAATATAATTTTTATTACACTTATTATCCATTTATATTTAGTATATTTATATTTTTCACACATAATTATGTCATTTATTTATCCTTTCTCTAATGGAATGATCCTTGATTGGGATTACATCTCAATTTCTTCTCACTGAGACATTTCTTAATTATATGCCCTTTTATTCTTTTATAAAGTGTATATATATCCCCATTGACATTCCATATCCATATTATGTCTATACTAAAGTCATTTAAATGTTTTGAAAATGGTCTACGTTCATGTGGATTATAATTTAAATGTTCAAAATGGAAAATGAGTCTTTTATTAAAACATTGTTTTAAATTGTTTTAAAGATTTTTTCTTTTAAACATTTATCATCCATTTACATGTTTTAAAAATTGGTTTAAGGATTTATTTATATGGACATGAATGTTTTAAAACCCTTTAAAAAGTTGTGAAGTGGTATGGGACACTTTGATTCTAAATTCTCTTTTAAATGTCTTCTTTTAATATTTTCAAAGTATAAAGGGATTTTTCTCTCATAGGGTTTTAATGATTTTATTAGATGTTTTTATTTTTGATAATATCATGATGTGATCTCTTGTGATTGAAATTTGGAAGGTTTATGTTTCTTTTGTGCATGTTTTAAGTGTTATGATTATGTTATGGTTCTTGGGAAGTGTTTATGAAATCGGGTGGTTCCGTGATAAACTAAAGGCGGGTGATCCTGATATAGCTCCCCAATGCATTGGGTAACACGAAGGAGTTGAACTCTAAGGTTTCTCCGAAGAGATTTAGGGAATACACTATGATGGGTATTCCAAACATAACCATGAGGGTTACTCCCTACGTAAGAATGTTATGAATGCCTCAAGTTACCTTTATGTCTTATGATTTCGTTGAGTTATTCCAAAATCTTATGATTTAATGATGTATGTTAAAGTGATTATATTTTATGAGTAAAGTATTATTTCATTGATTCATATGTATACATGGACTAATGTTATCTTTCCGTATTTTTATAACCCTTATTGAGATTTTTATGATCATCCCAAGTTTTTGAAATGTTTTCCACATGAATTAAAGTGGAATACGGTCAAGGATGGGATCAAGGAAATGTCATGATGTCTAAAACATGGAACTAGACTTGACTCTTTTGTTCAAGAGTTTATATTTTGTGAAAAATGGAAACTGAGTAGATGTGTGTACCTTGTAATCTTTGAGATGTAATAGTTATGTCCTAATTATCTAAAACTCTAAACCTGAAAAGATCCTCAATGTGAATTATTCATTTAATTAAAGAATATGTAATGTACTAAGGCCGGGTCCTTATAGTTGGTATCAAAGGGAGGTTTAGATAACTTTAGAGGTTAGAGTGTTGTTTAAGCATAAGTGACAAGTTGTGTATAACCACAATGGTTATTATATTAGATAGAGTCATTGTTATTTATGAAAGTTGGATTGAGTTTGATATAACTTGGATAATTATATCTTAGTGTTTATCTTCCTCTTTAGTACATGATGATTTTGTTGATATACTCACACTGACCTTTTTGGTTTTAGTAAATGGATGGATCTAGCAGTCACCAAAGTGACAATGGGTTTGAAGGAAACTGTGGTGGTTCTCTGATTAAGAGACTGGATGAAATGGGGTACTCAATGAGAAATATGATGGTTATTCTAAACCAACTATCAGGAGTCATGATCAAAAAATTGAACCTTGGTGAGTTCCTTAATGCATCATGTACGATAGAAACAACTCGATGTGGAAGTTTAGGTAATAATTATAAAGGTAACCATTAGGATTTTTATGATCCTTACTTTTGAGGTGATTATGGGTTACTCTATGTTATGATGGAATATGAACGACATGAGATAAACTTGGGGATAAATTATGTTATGGTTATTTTTGAATATTTTATCTCTTTTTGGGGAATGTTATAAGAATTATGTAGTTTTGGAAAAAGAACAACACATAGACCTTGTGACAACCTGTCGCGTCGGATGAAGCTGCGGGAATCGAACCCACAACGAAAGTGTGACTGGTATTTATCACCTACCACTGGACTATGTGAAGTCCCTGGTTATTTTGACTAATTATTTTTAGTTAGATGATCTTATTAATGTTGAATAAGTTGATTTTGGGTTATCTATGGAAATTATTAACCTATCATAGAGGATATGTGATTAGGTTAATTACATTTCAGTATGAGTCTTTAAGAGTAACTGATGTTATTTGGAGATAAATGTTATGGTTCATCTTGGAAGACTATGTGATTAAATCCTTCAGAGATTTGGGTTTCAATATTAGTTTCGATTACATTGAATAATTTTATGGATAGATGTTTATTGAATGTTCTTTGTTGAAATTTGCATATTGTTTGAAAAATTTTGGAGATTAAGAATAGATTTTTTTATAAAGGATTATCCTTTTTGGGTATTATCTGATCTTGTACGAACCTTTTTGGTTTTGGTTTTGGTTGACTTGGGAAATATATAGTTCTCTTTTTTGGATTAGGTGATTCTCAAGAAGTTGAATATAGTACTCTTAATGTGAACAAGTCTTCCTAAATACTCGTCTTTTAGAGAAAATATGAGTTTGTATAAGAAATATAGTAAAAGTTGAAAGTCAACATGACAAGTAAATATGTTTCCTTACGATTTAGTTAACCTCATAAATAAATTACTCAATGAAAAGTAACTTAAAACTAAAATGTTGTCTGTTAGCTTTTCATACAGGGGAATCAAATACCGTTTAACCCATCACAAGTTTGTGATTTTCTGTTGGTTAACTTTCGCCTAAACATGTTTTCTATCACTCTCCCTCAGAACATAACCCTTTGTTTTTTCTTCCATATCCATGTTTTCCTACATGGAATCCTTGTATGGGTTAACTTGGGTGACCTATTTACTTCTCTTTATTTCTTTTAAAGTGATAGTTTTATTTACTCTTTTTCTGATGTGGGGCTTTCAATGAAGTTTCCAAGCCCAATTTTAAAATTGTGAGGATGTAATTCGCAAAAGGGGGGAAGGATGTAACATCCCAGGTAAATAAATAATATTATATCCTCATTTTTATCAATATTTGTGAATAAAATGTTAATATTAATTTAAAGGAAATTTTATGCTCGATGCATACCCAATACGCAACAACGAGTTTCTTTGAAATCTTACATTGCTAACTAATAATATAATAATATTATTTTAAATAGTTAATGCCCATAAATTATAATGGCGGGAATTAAAAGAACTAACTAAAAAATGATTACATATGTTTGTTAAATATTTTTACATTTATCCACGAAATGTTAGAGGCTTAAAATGCAAATGATTCCAATTTTAAGAATAAATACTCAAATATTTTTAAAAGATTGTTTTACTGCCTTTTGATGGCGAACCTTTTTAAAATATAATTTTTGACAATTTTATAAGCTCTATTTGTCAAAATAAACTTATTATTTAGAATTGGGACATTGAAATATAATTAGGATAAATTTTTGGTTTTTTTCTGACAATGTTCATTTTTTAATGAATAGTGAAAAATTCTGCATTTTACTTCAAACCTGATTTTTCATATAATTTATTTATATGGTTAGTTTACCTTTTTTAATTGTTTTAATGTGTAATTATAATATATTTTTACCATTTAATTCAATGGTTTCCATTAGAATTAATTTTACATTGAAAATGGAGATAAACAAGTGTCAATCTTTTGATAGATATTGTTTCTTAAAAACAGGCTATTTGTTTTGATAGTGGGAATTAACTATATGATTTATTAATGAAACTTCAATGTTTTGAACTTGGTAAAATGGATATAATTTCTGAATTTGGAATATCAAATATAGCTTAGGGTTAATTTTTGGTATTTTTCGGAAAATATCTTTTTTTAATGAATAGTGAAAAATACAGTTTTTTAATTCAAAACCACCTTTTCCTCCAATTTATTTATATATTTAGATTATAATTGTAGACGCCGGAAAAGTCCGTTGTTCCC
The DNA here is from genome assembly GCA_963277665.1 of Viscum album. NCBI lineage: Eukaryota > Viridiplantae > Streptophyta > Magnoliopsida > Santalales > Viscaceae > Viscum > Viscum album. Next base: position 123,136,156 of record OY728146.1, on the reverse strand, counting down.
AAACGAAGCTCCGGATGCGGAAAGCGAAGTGATATTTGGAGTCAGAGGCACGTTCCGGAGGGCCCGGAGGACTTGCGCGAAATTTCAGAGGCTCGCGCGCAAAGTTGAGGGGCGGCGCGCAATCCTCCCGGGATGCGCGCAATGCGCTGGGCCGGCGCGCTATTTTGCGCGCCCGCGGCCTGCGCGGCGCCTTTGCGCGCTGGGTCCTGATTCCGTGCCCGCGAAGCGAATTGTGCGCCCGAGACCGGATTCCGCGCCCGGGGTTGCCTATAAATATAAGGCGACCCCCGACGTTTTGAAGGTTGCCGGAATCCGAAGCGTCGCTCGTTCGCGCAATCCAACCCCTTCCGCGCGCAATGCCGATCTTCAGGTAACCTCCTTTCTTTCGCGCAATAGAGCCTTGGGGTCCGCCTTCGCGCGCAATCCCCTTGATCATTTCCTTTGAATAAATTTCAACCCGAAGGCCTTTGCGCGCAAAAGAAGCCTCTTGCGCGCAATTGCCCCCCGGGTGCGCGCAATCCAGCCCGATTGCACGCACCCCCCATTTTCAAAGTGGCCATTCGTTAGAGAATGAGCCGTTGCCCCCGCGCGCTACCCGAAGCCCGGTGCGCGCAATCCCAATCATCCGCGCGCGAAGCGCTGGCCCAATTGCGCGCCAGCCCGCCATTTTGCGCGCCGACCCGCGGTTTTGCGCGCAAAGCTCCTCTTTTGCGCGCAATCCGCCAGGGTCGCCTCCCTTGACCCCCTGAGGGTACCCGCCTGCGTGGCGCCCGATTATCCTCATCCTGGGTGCCCAAACCATGCGCTGTCTTCCCGTGCAGCCTTCCAGGCTCGTGCGAAGTGACACAGACCCATCGGCGGCAATCATTCGTCCAGCATGACGTTAAACTGCATATTCGTCCAGCATGACGTTAAACTGCATATTCGTCCTGCATGACGTTAAACTGCACAATGTCCAGCATGACGTTAAACTGCATATATGTCCAGCATGACGTTAAACTGCGCATTCGTCCCGCATGACGTTAAACTGCCCATAAGTCCAGCATGACGTTAAACTGCACATCCGTCCAAGCTGCACGACGCTAAACTGCCTAGCCCCCATCGTCCGTGCTGCAAGACGTTAAACTGCCAAGTGTTTCGTCCTCAACACACGACGTTAAACTGTGCTTCGTCCGGCAAGACGTTAAACCGTCCGCTTCGTCCTCAACACACGACGTTAAACTGTGCCTCGTCCGGCAAGACGTTAAACCGTCCTCTTCGTCCTCAACACACGACGTTAAACTGTACTTCGTCTGGCAAGACGCTAAACCGTCCGCATCATCCGATCCCGTGCTCTGCACGCAGGGTCTCCCCCGGTTTGGACGTGGCCCCCACCCGCTCGTCTCTGCAGGGATGTCGGGATTGTCCCGCTTTTGGGACGATTTAATGGGAGTGGCTTTTCCCTACGGGGGAAGGGTATTACAAACCCCTAGTTTCTCGTGGGAGGCTGCACATGTGTATCTCCATTGCGCCTCCCCACTGCCGAAGCCAGTAGAGGGTGTGACTGGGATCGAGGTGTCTTTTGCTTTCGGTCCAAGTCCCTTCCAACTGAGTTTTGCCGCATCCGGGCTGCCTCAAGTGCGTAAGTCCTGACAGAATGAACTACATGGACTTTGATCCCTGTCTTCTAAACAGGGTACGTAGGAAGCCTTCTTGAGGTCCAAGCCCGCCACCTGGTCGTCCCGGTTGTATTTACGTCGGTTCGTCCATCAGTGGACCCCTCCAGGGTTCACGCTTGCGTCGATTCACCTATGAATCCGCCCCTGTGGGAGACTGCTCGTGTGTATCTCCACGGTGCCTCCCCACAGCCCCCCTTTTCCATTTCTCCTTTTATCGTCCAGCATGACGTGAAACTGTGATCCACCCGGCCGTTCCATCCCCCTCTGTGCGAGGTGGTTCGGTTCAATCCTCCGCCCGGCGGCCTCGACCTCTTCGTGAGTCGGCTTGCCGACGTCCAGCATGACGTTAAACTGTATACCCGAACTACGTTGACTTTGATCCGTGCTAACGCGCGGTACGTAGGAAGCCCCTACGGGGTCCAAGCTCTTCACTCCATCATCCATCCTGATCCTTACCCGGGCCGCCACATCCCGGTGGGGTCATGACACTTCACTCCACTCCACGTTACTTGGGAAGCCGCCCATGTGCTGGCCCCAGCGTCGGAGGTTCCCCGCAAGGGGTTCTGTCATCTGATCCACTTTTCGTGTTGATCGGTCCGATGCCGTCCCCGCTGGATGTTAAACTCGCGGCATACCCCGTGTTAAACATGGAAAGCTGAGGAAAACCTCAGGTGACACAGTTCCCCGCACCCAGTACGGGATGCCTCAGGCCATCATGCCTTCGAGAAGCCCTATTAGGGACGGAAGACAGACGTGCAGAGCCGCAGTGTTACGACACGCCCCCAGCACCCAGAGCCACCCGGCCTTCTCACTGCAGGTTGATGCCCCGCCCAGACTCCTTGGAGCGTCCGGGCGGAAGCAGCGTAATTAACCGGTGTCCATGAAGATATGGCGCCGGGAACGAGATTCACGAACATTCTTAAGTCTATGAGGGAGACCCGGATTAGGCAACGAGTTCCGAGGAGACGTCCAAGGAAGGAGGAGCCGACATCCCATCATCCCGGTTTCGATCAAGGAGCAGACGCCCCTGAATAAGGGACGAATGCCGCCCGCCCTTGGAAAGCGGGACTGCGGGACCACAAGCCGCGCGCCCATCCCCTCGGGTTGACGGGTGCACGCGCGAACGCGTCCTGGCAGAACAGCGTAACCCGACGCACATCCGCACCGAAACAGAAAAATGGTGAACCCGACGTGAATCTCTTCTCCTCGATACGAAGACCGATGGCTTTCAGAGGTATTGGAAGACCGGCATGTTGCCCGGCCAAGCATTCAGTCTTACCCGCCAGGGGCTGGGGAAGTGAAATCGGGCGCTCCGTCTCGCAACGTCGAGGGCCTGGGTTCCCCCCACGGAAGGCGTCGTGGCGCTAATGGTTGGTTGTCGATTCCTTTTTCCTGTCAGTGTTAATGGGTTCTTCTCCCTGCTTTCAGAAATCAGGTCGCCCGATCCAGTGCCCGATCGCCACCCGCCCACTGGCGCAGGGATAGGGGAAACACCGACGCGACTACTCCGCGCGGTCCTGCCCGTTCCACAGTCGTCCCAGCAGCCGCAATTGCGGGACGACCACGCCCTCTCTCCCCCTCGGAGGTCATCCAGAGAAGGGTGATCAACGCCCTGGTGTGGAGATACGAGGAAGAGGGAGTCATCCCCACTAGGGAAATGGCTCGCCTAGACCTTGAGGAGGCTGCGCCTCGCCACCACCGCCGCCCCCGAGGGCCGCGCAGGGAGGCACCGCTGCCTACCTCAACGTCCAATCGCTTCGGGAGTTTATCCCCGGAGCGCTCTGACAGTTCCCTTCCCTATGCGGATGAGGTGGAAGATGCCCGGGATCACCCTATCCGGGATTCGCTCCAGGGATCTACGGTAAGGACTCCCGCCAGGCCACGGAGACACCGCCGCCAGGCCTCTCCAGTCGAAGAGCGGGCTCTCCACCTGCCCGCGCCGCTCATCCCGACTCGTCTGTCTCGACGCCAACGTCGGGCACGAGCGGAAGAGGATGCCCACCTTGGGGCTCTAGCAACAGCGGCCGCATTGGCCCAAGCCACTGCTGGCTCCAGTCGCCAGGCCTCTGCGCATCCTGAGCAGGGGAACTCCTATGCCCGACCTGGATCGAGGCCCCGACTGCCCCAAAGGCAGGTTGGGTCGACTCTCCCGGTTGCTGGCACTGGCAGTAGCCATCGCGGACCACCTCGCGGTAGCGCTATTCACCGGCAGGATCTACTCTGTGTGGCCGATCCAGGAGGCATGGGTCATCCCACCTTCCGATCCCGGCCCGGAGGCCTGCCCGGAATCATCTCTCCCCGCATCCCCTTTGATATCTGTCCTGGTGCCCCTCGCACCTTGGTTCCCAGTCCTCTTGGCCCCAACACCAGTGCGGTCGGAGGACGCCAGGACAGAGATCAGCCCTGCCCCGAAGAACCACCCAGGGGCAGGAAGGCAAGGCGTCGACGCCGAGGGAAGAATGTTACGGAATTCCAGACAGAGATCCGACCGGTTTGCTTCTCTGACTCAGAGGCGGAGTACGATTCGGCGACATAGCCCCTTCCCCAATCCCGCCAGTCAAGGGCAGGGGTAGGAATGCGGCACGTCAGCCTCGTGCTCCCCGAGAGCGAGATCGATGTGATCCCCGCTTCTCTCCGAAGGTATATCCGGAGTAACGAGGGCCTGGTAGACCCCCAAGGATCAAGCTTGCGGTTGGTACCGGCCCCTCCGGAAGTGCCTTCCGTCTCGATCGGAGAAGCCGGAGACTTTTTCTGGGGACCGACGGTCGAACCACGATTTGGTGCGCCCTCGGCGAGCACCGATGCTACGGCAGGATGTTCGCTCGCCGGCCCGTCCTATCGTGATGTGGTAGCCAGTGCACCGCCACCCTCAGAGGGCGGCCCGGGATATGGAGGCCAATCGGCCTGCTCGCCGTATTCACCGCCGGCCAGCCCGTCAGCCCGGCGGCCCGCCTCGGCACCACTACCAGTTCCCCGTCCGTTCCCAGCCATGGGAGAGGACCAAGGAGATCTGGGTCCCGAGTTTGAGTCGTGGAGCTTCTGGACCGTCCTTGCAGAGGGCCACTTCCCTGAGAAGTTTTGGCCAGTCGCAGGACCGGGCTTTGATGCACCCGAATCGCTCACCCCGGATGAGTTCGAATGCTTCCGCCGAACTCTCCGGGAGACTCGCTCCTGTCTTCGCCGCCTACAAATGCCATACCCCGGGAGTCAATCGCACCTGGAGGATATTGGTGAGCAGTGCCGTCAAATTGACCTGGCCATGCTCCCCGCGGTTCGGCACCCCGGGTCATTTGAGCACCACGAGGCCCTCCAACAACGATGCGTTGAGTGTTTTCAAGTACTCCGCAAAGTTATCGAGGAAGCCACTCCCCACGTGTATATCCGTGGATGGGGGCAGTACGCTGCCCTACGCTTCAGTGTGATTCGCCGACAGCCCGATTCGCTGGGTGGCCCTGAGGGTATATCCCCAGGGACAGAAACAGTCAATATGGCTGACCTGTCGGGAGAGGGGAACGACTTGGAACTTCTCGACGGGGGCTTCCCCCCCGAAGACAAGCCGTCGTCAGATCCATCGGTGAGAGTTACTCGTCATCAGAGTAACCTCCTGGGGCTCCCCGCACCCACTGAAGCACTGACGTTGAGCCGAAACGTCAGCAAAGGAAAAGAGCACAGCGAGGCTATAAGGCCCGCCGACCCATCTGCCTCCATGCAAAGGGCAGAGGAGGATCCCGAGAAGGCTACTCTACGTCAGCAGCTCGCCGAACAGAAGAAGCTGGTTGACCAGCTCCTCGCCGAGCGCGCTGCAGAACGGCGGCCTGACTACGGTGATCCCAGGCCAGGACAGCAGGGACCGGAACAACCGCTCCTCGATGAGACTCTCCCGGGCAACCGTGATTACACCGTGTTCGCCGACAGGAGAGAGGCCATTGCCTATGGCAAGAGGGCGCGGTATGTTTCGCCACACCCTCCCGAGCGGCGTGACTACCTGAGAGATCCCGCTCGGATTCCTCCCGCTGCCCCAAGGGCCGCTCCGCCCGCCATCCCACGAGTTGCCGAGTTCGACGACCCGGTCGACGACCCGATTGAAGGGCCATGCAATGCGCTCGTGGTTAGACATCCTCGCCAGGACTGGAACCCATGTCCGGACGATCTGATGGCGGCACTCATTGCCCGCTTGGAAGCCTTGGAGACTCGGCAGGTGGCGATCCCACCGGACGGCAAGCCCTACCCAGCATGGGTGGATGACATGCCAGCGCCTCCGGGATTCGGGAATCCCACTTTCGCCCCCTTCAACGGAACTGGAGATCCGCCTCATCATTTAGCCCACTTCAACTCGAGGTGCGGGCCTATGTTGGGGACTCCGGCGCAGCAGGAGGCCGCTAAGCTTCGCTGCTTTGTTCAGACACTGGAAGGGCCAGCATTTGTCTGGTACAGCCAGCTCCCCGTCGGGTCGGTAACCAGCTGGGAGGACCTCCGTAGACAGTTCCTCTACCAGTTCAGTTCCACGACCCGGAAGACAAGTATCGCAGACCTCTTCAAGTGCAAGCAGAGGCCTGATGAGCGAGTCGCGGACTTCGTCGCCCGATGGAAGGGTCTCACGTATTCCCTTGACATGCCATTGACTCAGGAGCAGTTGCTGACAATGTGCGTCGGGAACGTCAAGACCGAGCTGGTCCCTTCCCTGATCACTCAGAATTACCCAGGAGGGTTCAGGGACTTCTCAGACAAAGCTCAACGTCTTGAGGAAGCCCTGCAACAGGCCAGCCAGGCACACCCGCTGCCTCCTATGATTCCTGCAAGGAGAGTCAGTAGGGCTGAGCCCGCTGCTGTTGCCCAGATAGAGGCCCCCAGGCCGTTAGAGCTGCTGCCGGTGAGGCCAGCTCCATAGCCTCACAGGAATCCGCCTCCACGGGCTCAGTTCCCGGCCCAGCAGCGGCAGCCCCAGAACCGGCCGGCCCCTCCGCGTAATGTACTGCCACAACCCAGGCGAGATAATCAGGGTCCACCTCCTCGGCCGGCCCCTCCAGCCCCTCGTCAAGACCACGCTCCCAGGGGCCCGTGACACCTGACTTACTCATTTCATGAGGATCAGGTCCCCGGTTACTTCCGGAGCGCCCTGGAGCAGAGGATTGTGCGATTGCCTGAGTGTTGGAGGCCAGAGGAGGTACATCTTACGAATAACCCCCGCTACTGCCCCTACCATCGGGCCCTGGGGCACACCATCCAGCGGTGCTATGTGTTTAAGGATTGGCTCCAAGACCAGATTAACAACAATGTAATCAGGTTGGGCCCAGCTCCAGCACAAGTGGCAGGCGTGTTCGTGGGATCAGATGACGATAGTGGCAACGAGGACGAATGGCAGCTGGTCTCCGACCGCGGATCCCAGAAGTACAATAACTGGATGGCCCGCAAGACGACCATTCGCGCCCATGGAATCATCCGTGCGCGCTTGAATCAGCCTGAGCCCCCAGAACCTGCGGGTGCTGCTTCGGCATCGTCGTCCCAGCCTGCCTCTTCCAAGAGGAGAAAACGGCGGCAGCGCAAGAAGGAAGAGCGCGCCCCGCCGGTTCCGCCACTATCCCGCACTCTCGGCGATTTCATGCCCCCGGAGATGGGGGTCCCTCCTCGGATCCGCCCGGTGATGGATGATTCGTCCGATGACGGTATTGGGTACGCTTCGGTTAATACCGTCGAGCTGGTAAATCCCTTTTCGGTTCCCGACGTTGAAGAACACCAGGTGGACCTCCCTAGTGTCCCCGGTCGTCGCTACCGTCAGAAGAACCGCAGCAACAGGAGTTGCCGGGGCACAGCCGTTGGTACCTCCAGCCAGGCCGTGCACGCCACTGAGACTAGGCAGCAGGCTCAAAACCGAGCTCAGCGCGCGCATCCCCCCCATCCGGGGATGACGGATTCGCCTCCGCCACTGTTTGTGGTGTGGGACCAGGCAGAACCGCCTCAGCCGCGTCGCGACCAGCTCTGCCCTGCCACGAGTCCATCCCGGCCTCCTGACTCTAGTACAGTGACCATTTCCCGGACTGCGACCAGTGAACAGCGAGATGCGCCAAGTACCAGTCGGCCGCCGATCCAACCGACAAGGCCCGTCATGCCACCAACCGCAGAGCAACCTCCTGCAACCAGGGGCTCGCGCTTGGCCAAAAAGTATGATGTCCTGAAGCACTTGGCCGACATCCCAGCAAGGCTCTCCATCCTTGAGGCTCTGCGCATGTCATCTGAGATGCGCGAGGCACTCGCTGAAGCCCTGAAAAGCCCCCTCCAGTTTGAGACAGAGGTTGCGGCTGCAGAGGCCTTTCACGCCGAAACGATTGAGGACGCCGAATGTCAGGCAGTTATCTCGTTCTCTGGTAAGGATGAAGACCCTCCTATACAGGGACATATCCGTCCGCTGTATGTCACTGGCCAGTTCAATGGCCTTGAAGTCCGGCGCTGTCTTGTCGACACGGGGTCCGGGATTAACCTGATTCCAACTCGGACGCTCCGGAGATTGGGGTTGTCTGAGGATGACTTGATTCCCTCCGACCTCAGGATCCAGGGGTACGACCGCACCGAGCAAACCCCGGTCGGCAAGATACGTTTGAAGACCCAGTTCGGTGACTTGGTTTCCAACACCGAATTCATGGTAGTCTCTCAGGACACTGCGTATAACGCATTGATGGGCAGGCCATGGCTTCACCTTCACGCGGCGGTTCCCTCGTCATACCACCAATGCCTCAAATACTCCCTTAATGGTCGAGTAGGCGTGCTTCAAGGAGATGCCTCTCCTTTTGCCTCATGTGAAGCCTGCTATCTGGACGCGGACTATTACAAGAGCAAGGATAAGCAGATCCTGGCAGGTGAGGTTGAGCCTGTCGTTGTTGCAAGCGATCCCTGGGCAAGTCTGGATGACGCTTACGTCCTCCCGATTCACCGGTTGGACGTCGCCATGGTCTTGACGGTCCGCGAGTCTCCTGATGAGATGGCCGCGACCGCCCGCGCCAGCACCAGTGGCCCAGCAGGATCTGGTAGCCCCAATGCAGTTTCCAACGCAGTCTCTCCCGTGGACGATCCCTCCCCGAGCGGAGAGGATATGGAAGACGCACCCCCAGCCTTTGAGGAGGGCGTCCCTGCCACGGTCGATGAGTTAATACAGGTGAACCTTGGAACCGAGGCCGATCCAAGACCCACATTGGTTAGTGCCGCCATGCCCTCTGAGGAGCGGCAGCAGTACGTGGACTTTCTCAGGCAGCACCGTGATGTGTTCGCTTGGGGCTATGACGAGATGCCGGGGCTAGATCCTCAGGTAGCCGTCCACCGCCTTGGTCTCCCGGCGAACCATCGCGGGTTCAAGCAGCCTCCCAGGAAGATGAACCCATCCCACGGTGCCATGGTTGAGGCCGAAGTTGACCAGCTTATCAAAGCCAACTTCGTGAGGGAAGTTCAGTACCCCAAATGGCTGGCCAACATTGTGCCGGTCAGGAAGAAGAACGGGCAGATTAGAGTCTGCATCGACTTCCGCGATCTCAACCGCCACTGTCCGAAGGATGATTTTCCCCTTCCAGTGACAGAGCTGTTGATTGATGCCACGGCAGGGTTCCAAGCCCTCTCCTTCATGGATGGATACTCCGGATACAACCAAATTCGGATGGCCCCTGAGGATGAGGAGTTCACTGCCTTCAGGGCCCCCCAAGGTACCTTTTGCTACCGGGTCATGCCCTTCGGCCTGAAGAATGCAGGTGCCACCTATCAACGGGCGATGCACCGCATATTCAAGCCAATCCTCGGCACACTGGTGGAATGCTACGTCGACGACTTGGTTGTCAAATCGCGCCAGCGTCAGGACCATCTCAAAGATCTTGAGAAAGTGTTCAGCTTCCTCCGGTCTCGCTGCCTGAAGATGAACCCGTTGAAGTGTGCCTTTGGGGTCACCTCCGGAAAGTTCCTTGGATTTGTGGTAAGATACCGGGGTATTGAGATCGACCCAGAGAAAATCAGGGCGATTAGCCAGATGCCTCCCCCAGGTACCGTCCGGGAACTGCAAGGGTTCCAAGGCCACTTAGCCTATATACGCCGATTCATCGCGAATCTGGCCGGCAAGTGTAAGCCCTTTTCTCGGCTCATGAAGAAAGGTGCCACCTATGTATGGGATAAAGAGTGTCAGACCACTTTCGAGGAAATCAAGCAGTACCTGCTTCAACCTCCGGTCCTGATGCCGCCCGTATCCGGAAAGCCGCTGGTCCTTTATGTGACCGCCCTGGAACGGTCCCTGGGTGCCCTTCTCGCCCAGAAGAACAACGAGGGAACAGAGAATAGCCTCTATTACCTCAGTCGCATGCTCCTCGATGCGGAAGTTAGGTATTCCCCCATCGAGAACAGCTGCCTGGCGCTCGTATTTTCCGTACAGAAATTACGGCACTACTTGCAGCACCATGAGGTACAGTTGGTTTCTCGGGTAGACCCGTTGAAATATATCCTGAGCCGGCCTATGTTGACTGGCCGCCTAGCGCGGTGGGCTGTGATTCTCCAGCAGTTCGACATCAGGTATGTGTCTCAGAAGGCCATCAAAGGGCAAGCATTGGCAGACTTTCTGGCAGCTCATCCGACCTCCGCGGATCAGCCGCTGGATCTAGGCTTTCCTGATGAGGCCATTCTCTCGGTTGATCGAGCCGATCCATGCTGGCAGATGCACTTTGACGGTGCATCCCGGAGCCCCACCGGTAGAAGACTCGATAATCCTAAGCTCAACAGAGTGGGCTTGGGCATCGTCTTCATTACCCCGGAGCGAGCCATGCTGCCATACTCTTTCCTGTTGTCAGAGGGCTGTACCAACAATGAGGCGGAATACCATGCCCTCATCACCGGCCTCGAGTTGGCTCTCGAGATCGATGTGCCCCGTCTGTGCGTGAAAGGGGACTCCGAGCTGGTCGTTAAGTAGATCAATGGCGACTACGTTGTCAGGAAGCCGGAACTTGTGCCATTGTTGGAGTGCACCCTCCTTCTGATGGCCCGGTTCCCTTCTCGGCCGGAAATTGTCCATGTTCCCCGGTCGCAGAACGGTCGAGCAGATGCTTTGGCCAGCCTCGCTGTGTCACTTGCGGAGCCTGAACAGGACAACCTGATCGTCCGCGTGACGCGCCGCAGGCTCATCGCTCCCGTTATCCCGGAAGAAGATCGCGGCCCGTTGGTAAGTAACCTCACCACGGTCGCCCCTATGCCCGGAGCCCCGAGTACCCCAGATATGACAGTCGGATCAGCCCCTGATTGGAGGACGCCTTTGGTTGAGTACCTCCAACATGGCATTCTTCCATCGGATCGGGCCGAGCGCGAGCGAGTTCGACGCCGCGCATCGCAGTTCGTCCTCCAGAGCAGTCCCGGCCTGGAGCAGATCCTCTACAAACGCGGATTTGATGGTGTTCTCCTCCGTTGCCTTCAGGGAGTTGAGATCCCACGAGTCATGCAAGAGGTTCATGCTGGTTCATGTGGCGCCCACCAGACTGGGCCGAAGCTGTCCCACCAGATTCGGAGGTTGGGATACTTCTGGCCCTCTATGATCCATGACTGCATCGAGTATGCCAGGAGGTGCCATGCGTGCCAGGTTCATGCGAACTTTGTGCATCGGCCGCCGGAGCCTCTCCATACCACAAGGTATTCCTGGCCCTTTGCAGTCTGGGGACTGGACGTTGTGGGACCTTACCCGCCGGCGACAACTCGCCAGTGCCGGTTCATTCTGACCGCCACAGACTTCTTCTCCAAATGGGCAGAAGCGATTCCGCTCAGAGAGGTCAAATCCTGTTCGATCGCTGACTTCGTGACCTCCAACATCATCTATCGATTTGGAGTGCCTCACGCTATCCTCACGGATAACGGAACCAATTTCCGAGCAGCCGAGTTGAAGAAGTTGTACGCCAAGTATAACATTCGCTCGAACCATACATCTCGCTATCATGCGCAGGCGAATGGACAGATCGAGGCGTTCAACAAAACCCTCTCTAACATTCTGCAAAAGATGGTTGGTCAGAACAAGAAGAGTTGGCCGGACAAGCTCCCCAACGCCCTCTGGGCTTATCGGACGACAACTCGCAATTCCACCCAGATGACCCCTTATTCCCTGGTGTATGGAGCTGAGGCCGTCCTGCCCATCGAGATCCAGTTGCCGTCCTTACGCACTGCGGTCTACGACCAGCAAGCGCCGGACAGAGTTGCTGAAGCCCGTCTAGTCGAGTTGGAAGCACTGGATGAGAATAGACTTCGCGCTTTGCACAACTTGGAGAGGCATCAAAGCAGAATGGCTCGAGCTTTCAATAAGAAGGTTCGCCTCCGCTCCTTCCTGCAGGGTGATCTAGTGATAGCCCTAAGAGCGCCGATGATCCCCGGCAGGAAGCCGCCCAAGTTGGAGCCCAAGTGGGAGGGACCTTTTTTTGTCCACAAGGTCTATCCCAATGGCGCGTACTCCCTAGAGACTATGGATGGTGAGCGTGTCACTCCTCCCACCAACGCTAGGTTCCTCAAGCAGTACTTTGTCTGAGTGTGCCCACGTCCTGCACGACGTTAAACTGCATTCGTCCAGGCTACAAGACGTTAAACTGTTCAGCATTCGTCCGCGCTGCAAGACGTTAAAATGCCAAGTGCTTCGTCCTACATGACGCTAAACTGCACTACGTCCGAGCTACAAGACGTTAAACTGTTCAGCATTCATCCTGCATGACGTAAAACTGCCCCTCAAGAACTACGTGCGGCTTGATTCCCATCCTTATGGGATACGTAGGACCGCCTGAACATTCATGTTTCAGGCCCAGCCCCATCCTTCGGGAATTTCCATCCCATCACGGGCCCTTGGTCCAGTTGCCTCTGGGTATGTGGCGTATCGCGTGCGCGGGGGATTATGTCCTCATTTACGTCGGTTTTCTCGCCACGCTGTACGCCCCCCACGTTTGGGGATGCCTTCTGCTCCCCCCTTCTTTTTCCCTCATCGTCCTGCATGACGTTAAATTGCCTCTCAAAGAACTACGTATGGCTTGATTCCCATCCTTATGGGATACATAGGACCGCCTGGACATTCATGTTTCAGGCCCAGCCCCATTTCCCGGGAATCTCTATCCCGCGTTGGGCCTCTGGCCCCAGTTCCCCTCCTTTTTTGTGCGAGGCGTATCGCGTGAGCGGGGGATTATGTCCTCATTCACGTCGGTCTACTGGCCGCGCCGTACGCCTCCCCCGTGTGTGGGACTACCTCACACCCCTCATCGTCCTGCATGACGTTAAACTGCCTCTCCAGAACTACGTATGGCTTGATTCCCATCCTTATGGGATACGTTGGACCGCCTGGACGCTGATGTTTCAGGTCCAGCCCCGTCTCCTGGTTGATCACGGGGATCTGCCCTCTTTTGGTTGCTCTCAGGGTGAGTCCTCCGACCCTTTCCGGAGATCTGTTAACATGTTTTGGGTACTTCGGTCTATGACTCGTAGTGTCAGATTCAATCCCGACAAGTCCTGTGTTGCTTGTCAGGCCTCGCGCTTCCTCTTGTTCGAGCCTTCACTCAAAGGGATCCTCGTTGGCGGTTTGGGTACGATGCCTCAGTGCTCTCCTACCGCTCCGGGTCGATTTACCGGCGAGTCCTGGGCCGCAAATCGATATGAATCCTGCGATTGAGAGGTTGATGCTCATTTGCTTGCCCCGTCTTAGGCTGACGCGATCGGATGTTGTGTTGCGAATATGGTCAGCAACGTCCTTGATCGCCATGTCGGCTCTTTCAGGCTCTGAACATTGGATTGCACAGTCCTCATCACACTCCGCCTTTATGCATTGTAGTGGAATCTCGACACTCTCTTCATACTGACCTCCAGTACACCTCTACACGTTAGGTAGACCAACCAGGGTAATGTTGTCGTTCGAGGCTCCCATGATCTGAGCACCAGGGATATATGCGGATATCCTCCCTAAGGGCCATGCGTAGCTGGACCCTCGTCCCCATAAGGAGGAGGGAGTCGCCCGAACAATCGTGTTCTGGGCCCAGTATATCTGGAGGCTAGCATCTCTGCCCCTCGGGTGATGGACATATGCAGACCCCTATCCCAAGACCCTTCTCCGGGAATCGTGCGTGACTGCAGGGCTGGGTATGTTCCCACCTCCGCCGTGTCCGCCGTACCGCAATAAGTGGATTCCTCCATGGTCTGAACCACACGACCTTAAACTGTGTTGTCTGGTCCTACCACACGACCGTAAACTGTGATCGTCTTGGCCGCCCGACGAGAAACGGCACTGCATCGTGATGTTCTCCTCGGGGGACACTCATGTTGGGCGCTGGTTAATAACCACGCCATTCATCAATGCCTTCCATGGCTTGATTATTGTGGCGACGCCAGAGATTTCTCAATCACAGGCGTGTCGCCGCACAAAGAAAAACCATTCATCTTTAAGGACAAACAAGAAATATCAAATGCCGCTCCTTCTGTGTGCGAGGGTCAGACCCGCACTCTTCCCCGCGCTGGTGCCCGATTGTGTTGCGCCGCGCTTCAAGAACTACGTGCGGCTTGATTCCCATCCTTATGGGATACGTACGAATGCCCGGATGTTTGAAACTTCGGGTCCAGCCCCCCACCTCTTAGAGATTCCCCCTTCTCTGGGGAATCCGCCGCCTTCAGGTCACCCTCAAGGCGTGTTCCCCGACCCCTTGCAGTGGTCCACCGGTGTCAAGAGTACTCTGGTTTATTGCCAGGAGGGACAGGATCCGCTTGGTCAGGTTTCCTCCGCTTTTCAGGCTTCGTGCTCCCTTTCATTCGGACCCATCGTCTACGCCCTGGGTGGAGCCCCCGTGAACGGTTCGGACACAATGCCTCAGTGCTCTCCCACCGACTCGGGCCGGTACCCCCAATGGCCTCGGGCAGCAAATCGATATGAATCCTGCGATTGAGCGGTCGATGCTCGTTTGCTGCCTCATTCCACCAACGGTTAGTGCGATATTGATGCTGCTTTTCCACCACGGTCGGCAGTACTCCCATATCGTTACTCCGGTGCCCCCAGTCCTTGAGTGAATGGCCGCATGATTCACATTTTCCACCTCCCATTCTGACCAGGCGAAACCTCGACACTCTTGGCACTATCCCTCAGTGCATCTTCGCATATCTAGGGGATAGGACCACGATGTGGCGTGCTTTGAGGTCCTTATGGTCCGAGCTCTAAGACCTTAAACTAAGATCTCTCCTTATGGTCCGAGCTCTAAGACCTTAAACTAAGATCTCTCCTTATGGTCCGAGCTCTAAGACCTTAAACTAAGATCTCTCCTTATGGTCCGATCTCTAAGACCTTAAACTAAGATCTATCCTTATGGTCCGAGCTCTAAGACCTTAAACTAAGATCTCTCCTTATGGTCTGAGCTCTAAGACCTTAAACTAAGATCTCTCCTTATGGTTCGAGCTCTAAGACCTTAAACTAAGATCTCTCCTTATGGTCCGAGCTCTAAGACCTTAAACTAAGATCTCTCCTTATGGTCCGAGCTCTAAGACCTTAAACTAAGATCTCTCCTTATGGTCCGAGCTCTAAGACCTTAAACTAAGATCTCTCCTTATGGTCCGAGCTCTAAGACCTTAAACTAAGATCTCCCCTTATGGTTCGAGCTCTAAGACCTTAAACTAAGATCTAGCCCTTATGGTCCGAGCTCTAAGACCTTAAACTAATATCTAGCCCTTATGGTCCGAGCTCTAAGACCTTAAACTAAGATCTAGCCCTTATGGTCCGAGCTCTAAGACCTTAAACTAAGATCTACCCCTATGGTCCGAGCTCTACAACCCTAAACTAAGATCTCCCCAAATGGGGTCCTACGTCCTGCATGACGTTAAACTGCACTCTCAGAACTACGTGTGGATTGATCTCCAGCCTGATGGAGTACGTAGGAACGCCCGGGCATTCCGACTCGGGTCCAGCCTCAGGGATCGTTAAGTCCCGCCCCTCCTCGTCGCCGACCGTCTGGCCTGACTTCGGGTAGAGTGGTGCAGTTGTGATATTCTCCCCGATTCAGCTCGGGATGCCCCATCGCAAGGATGGGAAGCGACAGTTTCCTCGTCAGAGAGGTGCTGTCTGAGAATTGAGGTGACTCACGGCCAGATTAGTGCATCCGCCTAATACGCTTTCCCCACGGTGGCACAATTTTGAGAGCGTTGTATTCTGTCCGAACAAATCGTCACTTCGCCCCACGCTTCGCATGCCCTGTTGATCTGGATTTCCACCCTTGTGTCTGAAGGAACCCCAAAGCGGTATTCAGGATGACATGTGGTCCGCCTCCTGCAATATGAATGATGGCCTTTTTCGGTCCGTCTATTGCAGTTGTTATGGTCGATCCACTGTCCGCCTACCGTCTTGGGCATTTCCTGGAAGGCCGGCCGTTGTGGATGTCTGGATTCGGGACGCGCGATTCACCCTTTCTCATTTCCCTATGTTCGGATAAAATCTCAACGCCCCTAGCATTGTCCCGCTCGTGTGTTGGAACAGGTTGGGGGGATGGTACATTGATTAGGTCTGAGGTCTCCTTTCCTAGGAATGACCTCCCTCTTTTCTCCAGAAATCCAGGCCCAATTATGGATGCCTGATGCTTGGTTAACACTCCCGCAAGACAACGAATTGTGGTTGAGCATGTTAAACCAAAAGATGCAGATAAATATATTGATTCATACAGATGGATCAAAGTAGCGGAAGAAAATGTTTTGGGAATGGCAAAACAAAGCCCTTAGGGATTAGCGTGCTGAATGAGTCTTTCTAATGCCGCTACCCTTTGGCTGGTGGCCTCCAGAGCTGCTTCTCGCTCTCTGCGTGCCCTCTCTTCGTCGGCGGTCGCAGCGCGCAGTTCGTCGATTCTGGCCTGTGCACGCTCCCGCTCGACCTGAATTGTGACCATCTGTTGGCCCGCCTCCATCAGCTGTACCTGGGCGTCAACCAGCTGGGCTACTAGTTGCTCCACAAGCTCGGTACACGTTGCGACGAAGGCCTCCTTCTCTGCCGCCTGCCCTTCGAGGCGCCGGACTTCCTGCTCCGCCGCGAGGAGCGCCCGCGTGCTCTCCGACATGTCCCGACTTTGTGTGACGTCGGCACGCCGGCAGCTCTCGCGCATCTTTTTGGCCATGAAATCACGGACCGTTAGATGGAGGCGTTGAGCATCAGCTCCCCCGGCACACAGAAAGCGCAGCCAGGTTTGAAGTGATCCCATGCGCCCCAGCCACTCCGACGGGTCTCGCTTGAGGAAGCGCTGGATGCACTTCCACCCCCTACGGCGCGTTATCCGGCTCTCCTCGACCGCCTCCATGTCTGAGTCGTCCATCTCCTCGGGATGGGCAGGCCGGTAGGCAGGGAAGGCAGCCAGCAGGTCTGCTGCAGGGTCCGCCCCTGGGAGGTCCTCACGAGGGATAGGTTCCCCAACATCCGGGCGACCTTCTTCTCTCTCCCCAGCGGCGCTGACACCCTCGTCAGCCCCCAACCTCTCTCCGATGGCAGCACCGTCGACGTCCGCAGCCCCTTGATCAGCAGTTGGTGGGGCCGGCTCGGTTTGGGAAGTCTGTTCCGGAGCAGGCGGCATGTCTGCCACCGGTCCACTCGTGGAGGGCCCGGGTTCGGCAACCCGATGAGCCTCCAGTGTTGAGATCACTGCGCAGGGCATGCCATGGTTAGTCACGGATCGTCAACGGCAAGCACCAGCAGTAAAGTAGGGAGACTTACGGGAGTTCGGAGCGTCATCTTCCGCTATCCCGGTCGCCGCAGGAACAGTTGCAGCAGGGGACCCCTTAGCGCTTGTCAGTTCGATAATGGGTGCCTGGCCCCCGCCTTGTCCTGCTGGCGCCTCTCCTACTCCCGCTGAGGACACCTGACCGACATCCGTGTGCTCCTGAAAAAGATGGAGAAATGGGTTAGAAGCTGCATAAGAGAGTGGATGAAGCAGATCGAGTAGGGATAGAAGCGGACCTCGAGGAGCTTAGTGACATCAACGTTGTCAGAGCTGGCCACCTCGCCGCTCTCCCGTGGGCTCCCCTGATGGGATCTTCCCTCGGAGCCTTCATCCTCCCCCATTTCCTCCTCTTCTTTGGAGTCGCTGCTACTGTCATCTTCTTCCGGCGGCATCTGTTCCGGAGCGGGCTCGAGACCGAGCATCACCTTCACCAGAAGGGATGGCTCCGCGCGCTGACCACGTTGGCGCGCGTACTCGTCCATGGCCGTCAGATACGCATACTGCCGGTTGAAGTCCACTCTGTCGGCAATCTGGAGGCGCCCGACCTCTGGCAGATAGATTCCTTCTCTGAGTATCTTTCGCCAGATGGCGTCGGTCCCCAGTGACTGCCGTAGAGTCATCCAGGCCGACCACAACGCCGGGAAGACCGCATCGTGGGAAGGTTCGAGCAGACGTCTCACCTGCTTCCCGGGCCGCTCGTCGACCACTGCACGTGCCCCCTCTCTGGGCGCTGAGGTCGTGGCGGCAGCTCGCGATGTGCCCGCCGCCGAAGTCCCTGCCCGCGCCGGCTCCGCTGTTTGGTGCGCCTCCGTTCTCCCCCGTGTGGCGGCGCCTCGCCTCCTTCCTTGACGCCCGGTCTCCGCACGGGTAACCTCGAGCCGCCGAACTAGCTTCCGCAAAAGCCCCTCGGGGTACGCGATGGCCCAGTGTTCGGCGTACTCGGTTGCCAAGCCTGCGTCAACTCCGGTAGGAGGGAGAGTGATGACGTCGCCAGAGCCGAAAGCGGCAAACATCAGCCACATCTGGTGAAGGATGCCAGGGTTCGTCTCCTCCCGGACAGCAGTGAATACCCTCTTCGGCATCCGTTGAAGGCACCCGAACTGCCTGGCGAACCGGGTCGGCACGTAAGGCTCGCAGATCACCTTCCCGTCGATCCGAGCCACGAGCACCCCGCCCCGCATGTTCAGGAAGTATTCATGCTGCTCCAGCGGACCCTGCCCATTGTCGATCATCTGGCCGACGGGAGTGGGGAACGGACTGAAGTTGAAGTTGGCATGATTGCCAATCCGGATCCGCACGCCCTCCTCACTTAGGGTCATCGGAGCGACCCCCGCGATGTTCAGCAGGGAGGGTCGCAGGCCGTTGCCCGGAGGAATGATGGCGTTCGGAAACGTGTACCCACCGAGGTGAGCAGCCACCCAGCCGTGGAAGAACTGAAAGGGCCCACAGATCCTTCGTGGCGACCCCCCTCGTGAGATGCGTCCCAGGATGGCATACAGCCTCGCCAACACTGGGACCCCGAGGTTGTATCTCTTGTTGGCGGCCATAGCGCCCGCCATCGCCAGTGTCGCCGGGCGAACGCCCATTCTCGCGTCCCGCACTGGCAGGAGCCACCCACTCAGAAAGGCGGCCAGGAACGCCGCGTACCGGACATTTGGGTCCCGGGCCTCGATGACGCGGTACCCCCATGAGCCGTAGTCGCCCGTCTCCAGGACCCGCCAGTACGACCCGTTCCGGCTCCTCTGAGCTGCGGTCGGGCACCGCTTCCCCCTACCTGGCATCTTGACCGCTGGGTCATGCTCCAAGAACTGGCCGAACCACTCCTTGTAGGCTATGTCCTTCTGGAAGTCCTTGATCCCAAGCCGCTGCGTAGCCAGGTCAAGGAGATGCCATGTCAGGATGGGAGTCCGTGACCTGTCTTCCCAGATGTTCTTCGGGGGCAGGAACTCATCGTATTGGTAGCCCTCCAGCGGGATACCTCCGATGCAGTGGATGTCCCAGAGACCGATGCTGACCTCCCCATGGTGAAGATGGAAGGTGTTGGTATCCGGAGACCATCGGGTGAACAGCTCCGGCCCGAGCTCGGACTGCTGGTAGAAGTGGAACTGCGACGTCCACACCGCCTCGAACAGGCCGATGTACCGCAGCTCCTCTGCGAAGTGATCGCAAGTGTGGCGTACCCAGAACGCCCAGGCCCACTCACTGGTGAAATTGCCCCCAGACCGCAAGTCCCAATCCTTCAGCCAGCCCTTGGTGTCGTCAGTGACACTCTGGCGATATGTGCTCGAGTAGAGGGCTGGAGAATTCTCCGCAGTAGGCTCACCCCCGTCAATGGTCCGCGTCCTCGGGTTCAGGACGAGACATCCAAGTGCCTGGTTTCCCTGGCAGGATGCCCATTGTTGGTGATGTTATAGCGGTGAAGCTCGTCCTCCCGAGTCACCCAAGTCTGTGGCGCATCAACCTCGAACCCTGGCACCGGAACCTCATCGAGGATGCCGAAGTTCCAGAGCGGCAGGTTGTCCGACAGTGGATATGTCTTCTGGGACGGCGTTAGTAAGTCGAACAAGGATTGATTGTTGGAAACAATCTCCTTGGCTCCGTAAACCTCCTCATTCGTCGCCATCTCAGCCCTGCGAGTGGCGGCATCCCCCTCATTTCCTCTGTGCGCGGCCATCTCAGAAGTTTCGGGAGTCGTGCGGGTTAAGGGATGAAGCGTGCGGGATCGGACGAGGCTGGTAGAGAAGTTTGAAGGGTGGCGCGCAATCCAAGTGGACGGCGCGCAATTGGGAAGAATATCGCGCAAAGTTCCGGGTTTTCGCGCAAAGACAGGCGAATTCCGGACGGTTTTGCGCGCCGATCGGGCGAATTTCGCGCCGGAAAAGGCAATTTCGCGCACGAGAGCGTTGGAGCCTATCGCGCGGAAGGCCTGAGTACGGAACGCGGGACCCAGGGCCCCTATTTATAGGCGAGGCCGGGGTCCGCGCTGCGCGGAAAGCGCTTTGCGCGACCGCAACGGCGACTTTCGCGCCCGGCGCCCCTTTTTGCGTGCCTAAGTCCCGCGCCGCCCAGGACTTCGGCATTCCGGCGTCTCCCTCGGAACCCGATCGTTGCGACCTCTCGCCGACCAGATTCCGAGGGGGGGCTTTTGTAGACGCCGGAAAAGTCCGTTGTTCCCAAACGAAGCTCCGGATGCGGAAAGCGAAGTGATATTTGGAGTCAGAGGCACGTTCCGGAGGGCCCGGAGGACTTGCGCGAAATTTCAGAGGCTTGCGCGCAAAGTTGAGGCGCGGCGCGCAATCCTCCCGGGATGCGCGCAATGCGCTGGGCCGGCGCGCTATTTTGTGCGCCCGCGGCCTGCACGGCGCCTTTGCGTGCTGGGTCCTGATTCCGCGCCCGCGAAGCGAATTGCGCGCCCGAGACCGGATTCCGCGCCCGGGGTTGCCTATAAATATAAGGCGACCCCCGACGTTTTGAAGGTTGCCGGAATCCGAAGCGTCGCTCGTTCGCGCAATCCAACCCCTTCCGCGAGCAATGCCGATCTTCAGGTAACCTCCTTTCTTTCGCGCAATAGAGCCTTGGGGTCCGCCTTCGCGCGCAATCCCCTTGGCTCATTTCCTTTGAATAAATTTCAACCCGAAGGCCTTTGCGCGCAAAAGAAGCCTCTTGCGCGCAATTGCCCCCCGGGTGCGCGCAATCCAGCCCGATTGCGCGCACCCCCCATTTTCAAAGTGGTCATTCGTTAGAGAATGAGCCGTTGCCCCCGCGCGCTACCCGAAGCCCGGTGCGCGCAATCCCAATCATCCGCGCGCGAAGCGCTGGCCCAATTGCGCGCCAGCCCGCCATTTTGCGCGCCGACCCGCGGTTTTGCGCGCAAAGCTCCTCTTTTGCGCGCAATCCACCAGGGTCGCCTCCCTTGACCCCCTGAGGGTACCCGCCTGCGTGGCGCCCGATGATCCTCATCCTGGGTGCCCGAACCGTGCGCTGTCTTCCCGTGCAGCCTTCCAGGCTCGTGTGAAGTGACACGGACCCATCGGCGGCAATCATTCGTCCAGCATGACGTTAAACTGCATATTCGTCCAGCATGATGTTAAACTGCATATTCGTCCTGCATGACGTTAAACTGCACAATGTCCAGCATGACGTTAAACTGCATATATGTCCAGCATGACGTTAAACTGCGCATTCGTCCCGCATGACGTTAAACTGCCCATACGTCCAGCATGACGTTAAACTGCACATCCGTCCAAGCTGCACGACGCTAAACTGCCTAGCCCCCATCGTCCGCGCTGCAAGACGTTAAACTGCCAAGTGTTTCGTCCTCAACACACGACGTTAAACTGTGCTTCGTCCGTCAAGACGTTAAACCGTCCGCTTCGTCCTCAACACACGACGTTAAACTGTGCCTCGTCCGGCAAGACGTTAAACCGTCCGCTTCGTCCTCAACACACGACGTTAAACTGTACTTCGTCTGGCAAGACGCTAAACCGTCCGCATCATCCGATCCCGTGCTCTGCACGCAGGGTCTCCCCCGGTTTGGATGTGGCCCCCACCCGCTCGTCTCTGCAGGGATGTCGGGATTGTCCCGCTTTTGGGACGATTTAATGGGAGTGGCTTTTCCCTACGGGGGCAGGGTATTACAAACCCCTAGTTTCTCGTGGGAGGCTGCACATGTGTATCTCCATTGCGCCTCCCCAATACCGAAGCTAGTAGAGGGTGTGACTGGGATCGAGGTGTCTTTTGCTTTCGGTCCAAGTCCCTTCCAACTGAGTTTTGCCGCATCCGGGCTGCCTCAAGTGCGTAAGTCCTGACAGAATGAACTACGTGGACTTTGATCCCTGTCTTCTAAACAGGGTACGTAGGAAGCCTTCTTGAGGTCCAAGCCCGCTACCTGGTCGTCCCGGTCGTATTTACGTCGGTTCGTCTATCAGTGGACCCCTCCAGGGTTCACGCTTGCGTCGATTCACCTATGAATCCGCCCCTGTGGGAGACTGCCCGTGTGTATCTCCACGGTGCCTCCCCACAGCCCCCCTTTTCCATTTCTCCTTTTATCGTCCAGCATGACGTGAAACTGTGATCCACCCGGCCATTCCATCCCCCTCTGTGCGAGGTGGTTCGGTTCAATCCTCCGCCCGGCGGCCTCGACCTCTTCGTGAGTCGGCTTGCCGACGTCCAGCATGCCGTTAAACTGTATACCCGAACTACGTTGACTTTGATCCGTGCTAACGCGCGGTACGTAGGAAGCCCCTACGGGGTCCAAGCTCTTCACTCCATCATCCATCCTGATCCTTACCCGGGCCGCCACATCCCGGTGGGGTCATGCCACTTCACTCCACTCCACGTTACTTGGGAAGCCTCCCATGTGCTGGCCCCAGCGTCGGAGGTTCCCCGCAAGGGGTTCTGTCATCTGATCCACTTTTCATGTTGATCGGTCCGATGCCGTCCCCGCTGGACGTTAAACTCGCGGAATACCCCGTGCTAAACATGGGAAGCTGAGAAAAACCTCAGGTGACACAGTTCCCCGCACCCAGTACGGGATGCCTCAGGCCATCATGCCTTCGAGAAGCCCTATTAGGGACGGAAGACAGACGTGCAGAGCCGCAGTGTTACGACACGCCCCCAGCACCCAGAGCCACCCGGCCTTCTCACTGCAGGTTTCTGCCCCGCCCAGACTCCTTGGAGCGTCCGGGCAGAAGCGGCGTAATTAACCGGTGTCCATGAAGATATGACACCGAGAACGAGATTCACGAACATTCTTAAGTCTATGAGGGAGACCCGGATTAGGCGACGAGTTCCGAGGAGACGTCCATGGAAGGAGGAGCCGACATCCCATCATCCCGGTTTCGATCAAGGAGCAGACGCCCCTGAATAAGGGACGAATGCCGCCCGCCCTTGGAAAGCGGGACTGCGGGACCACAAGCCGCGCGCCCATCCCCTCGGGTTGACGGGTGCACGCGCGAACGCGTCCTGGCGGAACAGCGTAACCCGACGCACATCCGCACCGAAACAATAATATTAATTGATTTTAAATTATAATTTAATTATGTTTTTATCACTTAATAAAATGTTGTTCATTGGAAGTAATTTCACTTTTCGATTGGATGTAAAAACAATTCAATCTTTTGATAAATTTTACTTCTTAAAAACCCATCTTTTGTTTTGACAACATGATTTACTTTTATATTAATTACTACAATTTATGTGTTTTGAATTTGATAAAATGGGTTCCATATTTGGAATCAGAAGGTCCAAATTATGTAATTAATATGCTTTTGTTTTTGGACATTATGAATAGTAACGACGATAATTATATTTAATTATCGTGTTTAATTAGTAATCAGGTAATTAAGGGTAATAAAATAATATCATAAAAATATAAAATGCCCCAACATGTGTCATAATGATATTGGTGGTGTCATGGAAAACCATGGGATACCTTGTTCCATCCTTGGGACCCCATTGAATAACTTTAGTGTGATAGTGACCTTTTATCATATTTTTTTTAAAAGAAAGGAAAATGTAACCAAAGTATGTAACACCTAAGTAAAATAATTTTAATTTTGTCTACATAAATTATCTCTTGGACTATAAATAATAATTGGAAATATAATAATATTTCCTACATTATATTATTTTTTTTATAATTTTTAGACATTAAATAAATTAAAATTTTTATGACACCATGATGATGCAACGATTACCTCATTAATGAATGATTTAAATAAAATGAAAAGATAATGTAAAACCTAAGACTTAAACTTATCAAAAACCTATTGGATGAGTATATTTCGAACCCTTATCACCTTATAGTCGATATATATCAATGTAGGACCATTAAAATCAGAAAATCATTTTATTATAAAGTATCATTTCTTGACTTTCCAAGAGTTCCCTCCTACCTCTTATAAAAAGTCCCCCACCTCTACCTCCTTACACACGCCTCTCAATCCATTGGCTTGGACAATATCTACTATTTTTATCTCTCCACATCCCTCTCTTCATCCTATAATCCTTACCTTAGGCAGAAATCTCTTCAAGAAACCCTTTAGGTTCAAACCAAGAGAGTTACCCGATTTAAAGGTAATGCCTTCACTTGTGTTCTTTTGTTTTATTTTGCTTCTCCAACCCCCCCCCCCCACCCCTAAATTTTTTTTTCCATTTATTTTGAAACAACACCAGTATCTTCAATATACTAGGATTTTTTTATGAGAATTATTTTAGCTACACTTACAAACACCTTCGTCTAATGGTTAAAGAATATACTGTTTCCGTGGATGGTGAATTACTGCCTCACGAAACGATGATTGTTCTATCTTCTCCTACCACCTCTAATGGTGGACATTATGATGGAAATATATTTATTTAAAATATATATAATATTTATTTCCTCTCTATGCTTCTGTATTTTACATTTAAAACATACCTTTATGCTTTGAATGTTGTGTAAATGCGATAATTTCATTTGAGGAAGTGTGGACTACTGCCCCCTCAAGTGATGTGACTCATTCATGAAATACATGGAATGTATAAAGAATGAAATTAATGAAAATATGTGACCTATATAACATATATATTATACTGGAATTATAATATATATATATATATATCTCATTGAGTTTTAATTCCATTAAATATGAAATAGAAATGAAAGTAGCGTTCATGCGTACGTACGACTTACCGTCTCCATGAACGGTGCTTTTCATTTCTTACCTTTAAATGTTATGTAATATTATAAATACAAGTATATACTGGATATATATGACATATATGATATCTAAATACTGAATATAATTCTAGATATAATGTATATTTTACCACATGAACAACTTATAATTATAACAAGTTTATTTTAGACTCAAGTACCAATGATCGACAAAACCACCGTTATTAACTTAAATAATTACATAATGTTCATAACATAGTAATAAGTGATATAAACGGAATAATGAACATGAAAAAGGTTATTAAGAAAGTATAAATTAACTCTAGTTTATTATTCATGAATATAAAGAAATGAATAAGACAAGTCGGACTTGAGGTAAGGGATCCTACCTCTCTCTTTCTTTTTAAGTACTCTCTTTTATTTCATTTCTTTTAAGCTCATCTATATTATGTTTGGGGATGTTATTTTATATTCTTCATTCTGTAATTTTTATGTTAATATTTTTATAGACCCTATTCAATCCCATAAATCCATTTTTGGATGTTTTAAGTGGCGTCGTTAGGCTGCCGAGTTTTCGTAAGGGTTTTTTCATCTCAATTTTGTTTCTGTGAGATTTATGCTAAATTTGCCACCATTTCCTTTGAGTGGTGTATGTACTTCTCATTATTCTACTGTTTGTGTAATATAATTTTTTTATGAGTATTTACATCAATGTTGTATAGTCCTTCTTTCATGGGGTGTACATTTCGAAAGTTTCCCGTGTCTGTAAGGGAACCTTTCACCCTCCTATTTTTAAAATTCTTCATTTTGTTTTGTCTTTTAAATTTCATCTTCTTATATTGGGATATGTTATTATATATCCTTATTTCTATAAATTTTATGTCCAAGTGATGATATATCATTTATCTATCTCATCAACATTTTTCCTAAAATTTGATGTGATGTCGTTAGGCTATCGAATTTTTGCAAGGGAACTTCTGAACCCAATTCCAATTCTTTGGGTTAAACCTCTATATCATGATTATGTCATGCTATGAATATGTGTGGATGAAATTTGATTATTTTACACTGAGTATTCACTTATATTTAGTGTATTTATATTTGTCACACATAATTATGTCATATCTTTATCCTTGCTCTAATGGCATGATCCTTGATTGGGATTACATCTCAATTTCTTCTTATTGAGACATTTCTTAATGATATGTACTTTTATTCTTTTATAAAGTGTATATACATCCCCTTTGGCATTCCATATCCATATTATGTCTATAATAAAGTCATTTAAATATTTTGAAAATGGTCTACGTTCTTGTGGATTATAATTTAAATGTTCAAAATGGAAAAAGTCTCTTTTATTAAAACATTATTTTAAATGGTTTTAAAGATTTATTCTTTTAAACATTTATCATCCTTGTACATGTTTTAAAAATGGTTTTAGGGATTTATTTATATGGAGATTAATTTTTTAAAACCCTTTAAAAATTTTCGAAGTGGTATGGGACACTTTGATTTTAAAATCTATTTTAAATGTATTCTTTTAATATTTTCAAATTATAAATGGATTTTTCTTTCAGAGGGTTTTAATGATTTTATTAGATGTTTTTATTTATGATAATATCATGATATGATCTCTTGTTATTGAAATGTGGAAATTTTATGTTTCTTTTGTGCATGTTTTAAGTGTTATGATTATGTTATGGTTCTTGGGAAAAGTTTTTGAAATCGGGTGGTTCCGTGATAAACTAAGGGTGGGTGAGACTGATATAGCTCTCCAATGCATTGGGAAATGTGAAGGAGTTAAAATCTAAGGTTTCTCTGAATAGATATATGGAATATACTGTGATGGGTATTCCAAATGTAACTATGAGGGTTACTCCCTACGTAAGAATGTTATGAATACCTCATGTTACTTTCATGTCTTATGATTTCATTGAGTTATTCCTAAATCTTATGATTTAATGATGTATGTTAAAGTGCTTATGTTTTATGAGTAAAGTACGATTTCATTGATTCGTATGTATACATGGAATAATGATTTCTTTCCATATTTTTATAACCCTTACTGAGCTTTTTATTCTCATCCCACGTTTTTAAATGTTTTCCACATGACTTAAAGTGGAATACGGTCAAGGTGGGATCACAGAAATGTCATGATGTCTAAAACATGGAACTAGACTTGAATCTTTTGTTCAAGAGTTTATATTTTGTGAAAAAATGGAAACTGAGTAGATGTGTCTATATTGTAATTTTTGAGATGTAATAGTTATGTCCTAATTCTCTAAAACTTTAAACCTGAAAAGATCCTCAATGTGAATTATTCATTTAATTCAAGACTACATAATGTACTAAGGCCAGGTCCTTATTTTTGGATCGTCCAAAATATTTTCCAATAAGCTCCCAATATCCCTCTCTTCATCCTAGAAGCCTTACCTTATGAAGAAAGCTCTTCAAGAAACCCTTTTGGTTCAAACCAAAGGGAGTTACACGATTTAAAGGTAATGTCTTCTCTAATGTTATTTTGTTTTATTTTACTTCTCCAACCCCCTAATTTTTTATTCCTCTATTTTGTAACAAAAACAGTATCCTCAATATACTGGGATGTTGTTATGATATGTATTCGAGTCACACTTACACACACCTCCATCTAATGGTTAAAGAACACACTGTTTCTCTGGATGGCGACTTACTGCCTCAAGAAACGATGATTGTTCAATATTCTCTTAACACCATTAATGGTGGCCATTAAAATTCCACTGTATTTATATATGATATATATTATGTTTATTTTTTCCTTTTGCCTATGTATTTTTCATTTATGGCGTACCTTTATTGGTTTCTATAATTGATAAACGTGATAATTTCATTTTAGGAAGTGCGGACTACCTCCCCCTAAAAGTGATTTGAATCGTTAATGCCATATGTGGGATGTATAAATTATGGAGTTAATAATATTATATATGATATTATATTGGAATTATAATGTACCTTTATATCATTGTGATTTTATTCTGTTAAATACAAAATAGAAATGAAAGCAGCGTTCATTTGTACGTACAGCTTACCGTCTCCATGAACGGTGCAGTTCATTTCTTACCTCTAAATGTTATGTACTATTATAAATAAATGTATATTATGGATATATATGATATATATGATATCCAAATCATGAATATCATTCTTTATATAATGAAACTTTGACCACATGAACAACTTGTAACTGTAAGAAGTCCATTTTTGACTTAAGTACCAGATATCGACAAAACAAACATTATTAACTTAAATGATTACATAATGTTTATAACATGTCAATAAGTGATATAAAAGGAATAATAAACTTGAAAAAGGTTCTTAATAAATTATAAATAAACTTTAGTTTTTTATTCAAGAGATTAAAGAGCAATCACGTCAAGTCAGACACGAGGTAAGGGACTTCGTCTCAATCTACTTTCATTGAAGCATATTTTGTTCTAATACAAAACATTATTTTATACACTGTGTAAAACACATTTTAATTTTAATTTAATTGAAAGTGAATATTTTTCTAGGAAGTGTTTTACTAGATGACATAAAGGAATGTTTATTTTAACGTATGCGGTGATAATGACCTTTTTCGCCGCCACAAGTGTTATTTGATCTTTGGATTCCTCAACAAGTCGTAATGTTTTTAAAAGAAATAAATACCATATACTATTTTATGTATTTTGGTATTGAAAATGGTTTTGATAATTGATTTGTTATGTCAATATATTTAAGTGATATATTGTGATTGAAATGTGGAAATGTTTTATTTCCTTTATAATTGTTTTATGTGTTATGATTTTATAATGGTACTTGGACATTTGATGGGTGGTTATGTGACAAACTAAATGATGGGAGACTACGTGAATACTAGGATGATTGGTTATGTTATAACCTCCAATGCATTGGGTATGGAAGTCGGCCGTATGACTATTCTATTTAGTGACATGTGTGGAAGTTGACCGTATGGTTATTCCATTTAAGTATGTTTATGTCCCAAGTTACCTTTATATGTTATGTGTTCTCTATATGGGTTTTATGGTAATATTTTGGTTACAAAAGGGTATGTAATGGTATTTTATTCAGTGACGAGTATTTACTAGTTTATAAAGGTGAAAATTATTACTTATGTTAAGGTATTCATGGTTTACTTGTTGTTTTGAAAAACTAACAGTTTTCATTCTTTGTGTATCCTTTAATGAGATTTTTATTCTCATCCCAAGTTTTTGAAATGTTTTTCACATGAAATAATGTGGAATAGGGTAAAGGATGGGACCATGGAAAAGTCATGATATATTAAACATGGAACTAGACATGGCTCTTTTTTTCAAGAGTTCATGTTTTGTAAAACAATGGAAATTATGTATTAGTTTCTATTTGTAATTGTTTAAGATGTAATAGTTATGTCCTAATTCTCTAAAACTCTAAACCTGAAAAGATCCTCAATGTGAGTTGTTCATTTAATTCAATTTTAAGTAAAGTTCATGGTTGGGTCCTTTTAGTTATAGGTGCAGTGATAAGACTAAATTTCAACTCCATGAAACTATATTAAAATTTATTATTCCAAACTGACATGAATCCCCTCCAATTTATCTTGGTTATATGATTTTAAAATCCTGAGAAATTTCTCACAAATGGATAATAATACCTGGTTAATCCAAGGAAACTATGGATTTCTGTCATAATAGCTGGTCTTTTCCATCCTTCAACTGCTTATTTCTTTGAAGGGTCTATAGAAATACATTTTGTTATGATAATATTCCCTAATAATGAGAATTCTTTCAACGATAACTGAAATTTTCTTTTATTTTAATAAATCTTCTCCTTTCATAATGAAATTTGAATAGTGCTCAGTTGATCCTCATGCTCTTCTATTCTTTTGAAGTATTTTAGAAAATAATATATAAAGACCATCAAATATTTATAATGATAATAGATAAAGACTCTATTCATCAATTAAATGAATATTAATATAGAGTTAGTGAGCTAAAATGGAATTAATATGAACTCATAGTTCCTACACCTTGTATGAAAAGCATTCATGGTGATATCCACCTTATTTACCCTTAGCTAGTAACACCCTGACTAAAGATCCATCTTAGAGAGGTATTGGGCTCCATGTATCTAATCAAAACATGTATCAATCCATGGAAAATGATACCTATTCTTTATCATGATTGTATTTAGCTCACAATAATCAATACAAACACACATTGATCAATATTTCTATTTGATGGAGAGGATTGGTGCAACCCATGGTGAATCACTTGGGCATATGAACCCTTTAAACATAATATCCTATAATTTTTTCTTTTACTCCTCAAGTTCCAAAGTATCCATTATATATAGATTCATGGATAATATAAATTTCCCAGGTATAAGATCAATTGAAAATTAAACCTCTCTTCTAGGATGAAGACTAGTAAATTTTGTAGGATACACATTAGTATATTCCCTTAAAATGACCATGAATTCAAGGTTAATATTTTCCATAGACTCAATAATTTTGGATTGATACAATTTCTAATATTGATATAATATTAATGTTTGATATGTTGGTTCTAAATAATATTCATCCTCCTTGAACTTATACAAAATCAGAGAACAATTAATGATATAGAGAGTGATTTACTTATAATATAAATTTATGTCGTCTCTCTATAAGGAAAGACAATCCATACATAAAATTACATAAAATCATAATGAAAAGGGTATAACAAGGTTATATGGGGATTTCATCCCATAAATTTGGATATGGGATGAGTTATATACTTGGGATGAAATAATTTCCTCATTTTTTATTATCACTGATAACTCCACTTCCATGATTTTTGGTGGTGTTTGAATAGTTTTACTAAACTTTTATGATGTGAAGGAATGAAGAGAACTAAAATCAAAAAGTAAATTCATTATTATTGAATTAATAACAAGAATACCTATCAAAACTTCATTATCTGGATCCACCTTAGTAGTTTTGATTGTATATACTCACCCTTGATACCTTGGATGTTGTTGGTGTTGATTGTGTTCGGAAACCCTTGGCTTAGGGTAGTGGTTCTCATAATGTCATTTTTCTTTGAAGTTGAATCATTTAAAAAAGTCTAAGGGTAGGTTGGATAATTCATCTCTTCCATTTAAATGGTGGGTTTCTCCCATAAAGAATATCTATCTAGGTGTCCTTAGTTTATGAACAAAAAACATTTCCTCATCCCCCATGGAAATTTTTGGGGTTCCACTTTCCACAATTTTGACAAGTGGGGTGTTGAAATTTATTAACACCATTATATTTCTCCATCGTATCACCAAAATTTAGTTCCACTTTCAACTCTTTATCCCCGTGAGACCCTAGAGATTCACCGATTTCCATTTTGACTTTGATAGAACACCGGAAAATTTTATTATTGTTATAAAAGTCTCGAATAACTAGAGATTTTCATTAACTCTATTTTATCCCACCAAAGAAGTTCCCAACTTCGTATTCAAGGGTAACATCAAAGCCGGAGTTGTATCGTGAAATTATATTTATGTTTTACTCATACTCCCAAATGGATTCATCTTATATTCCATTATGGTAAAGGAAATACATTTTCATTTTATATCAGAGAGTGTGTGGAAAATATTAATCGAAAAAAATATTACAAAATTCATTCCACTCCATTGTTTCAATATATTTCTCAAAATTTTTATTCTTGTTCAATTTTCAACACTGATCATCTTATCCTTCCATATGATAAATAGCCTGTATAAACTTCTCCTACTTAGAACATTGAAGGATGAAAAAGATATTCTCAATGGTCTTGATCTGTTATTCCACAATTAAGGGATCAAATGATACATTGAAATTTAGAGGCATTTTTCACATAAAGGTCTCAATTTTAGCATGTTATTTCTTATGGAGATTTGATAATTCCTCTAGATTCAGGTTTCGATTCATAACACGAGCCAACTGAGAGTGTATTTTCATAAATTTTGTGATTTTTTATCCCACCGGGTTTGGAGTTTCATTATGGTGGTAATCACATTTCCCTTCACATTTTTTGTTTACTCTGTTATTCATATTTATGAACACTAGCTAGAAAAAAGGAGAATTATTGATTAGTATTTTTAAACTATTATAAATAGAAACTATAATCTAATAACATTAAAGGGATAAATTATATATGAAATTTGTTCCTAAACTTATGAATTTATAGGCTTTAATCTTTTTTATTGATAACTCAATTTTGTAAAAATATTCTTATGGGTTTTTATATACGAATTCACTAAATATTAATTAACTTAATTCAATATTTGGGCATGGTTTTAATGTTTTGTGAATTATTATGCAAGATTATCATTTGTAGAAAAACAATGGAAAACCTGGAAAATGAGTGGAAAATGAACTTTTCACCGTGAGAAAAGTGAAGAACCATGAAACTAGATTTTGAGGATGATCATGGAGAACTTACAAGGCATACAATTGAATAAATATGACAAAATAATGATTCTCGTGCATAAATCATATTTTACACATCAGATAAAATCATTAAATGATGTAAAATTGAAATTTGTAAACTATATACATGTATTGAGTTGAATAAAACCATACTAGGTATTACACATCATGTAAGCATATTATATGTCACATGAAGGCCTAATGCATAAAAAACATTGATTTCTAGCATATCATCTGAAGGTATTTTCATATCTTTGACTGCCAGATTGGCCATTAAATTCATTATTTGACGTAGTAAAACCCTATTAATGAGTTAAAAACCTATAAATAAAGGGATTAAAAAATATATTAGGCATTCCATTAATGGTGGATAAGATCAGTTATTAGGAGGATTCTACAGGGTTTCAACACAGATTTATTCATAGAAATTTTTTTGTTTTTTCTTTTCTTTCTTTCATGTAATCATTGGAGTAATTTGAGTTTTAATTCCAATCTATTTATTTTCTTCATTTCATTCTCATTAATTATTTTCTAATCTCTAAACTATGTTTATTGGTTTATTCATCGTCGGTGACCACCCAATGATGATTGGATAAACCCCATAGGGGAGAGCAGGATTGGTTAAAGGGGTGAGTACCAACAAAGCATGATTTTCCTTTTCTCTTAAAGATGATTTTGTTAAATTGTATAATGTTGTTCATACATCTATACTTTACTCATTATTGAATCATAGATCATATTTTTTTCAATAAAGAAAAAATACCAACATGATTGAGATGATTTATTCATGACTATTGAATTTAATTACTCTTCTACTTTTGGAAATCCTAACTTAATGCACATTAGATATTTTGATTCATATAACCATGATTAATTTGTATTATTGGGTAGTTTGATAGGTAATTTACATTTCTTCTATTTATGAAACTGTTTAGTTACACAACTATTTGATATAAATTTTTTTTGAATAATGTTGAATTAATTAATTTAAAAAAACCACCTCTAGAAACTTATTCCTCTAACTTCTGTTCCTCTATTTGAATCACCTTATTTTAATTTATTAATTATTTTTGAAAAATAAATCTGAATATTGATCAACCTAACCTTTTGTCAATATTTTTCATTTATTTTTTACCTTCTCTCTATGGGTTTGACCCTATACATCCACTATACTTATACTTTGTAGTTAGTACAGTTCCAAATAATATAAATTTAGAATTTGATCTATGCATAGAGGAATCAACGATGCCTTTGAGAACATTAGTTATCCTTAATATATTTCCTAAAATAAATTTATGGATTATTTTTATTCCCTTAATAATGGTTCATAATGAATTTATTAGTTTACCAAATCATATCCCTTGGGAGTTTCAAAACATCCTTGCAACAAGGCCAATTTTTATGCACCAGTTCCCAATTGAGTCTAACTCAATGTGGTGTTTTTGGGTGTTACCACTAGGTAAATCTCTACCAGAACCACATCCCCTTATAGTATCTATATGTGGATGTATTTCCATGGAAACCACTTACTCTATACTTTATCAAAATTTATGGATGCCTTTTTTTGTTTATTAATATCCCTTAGGATTTTGTTAGAGTTTTCTTATCCTATTACCAAAAATAACTAAACTCTCATTTTATAACTATCTTAACCTCTATTTTTATGACACATTATTTAAGGATTTTCTAAATAATAATACACATAATAAGACCTATAAGATTGAGAATTATATTTTCTCTAATAATTAGGTAAATTGCATAACATAAAATAGGGGGTACACTGAAATTAATGAAAAATTCTTTAACATGCTGACATTATTCCATCATTCTTAAAACTGCATGGGATAACTTAGTAACATACATAAAAGAAGGGTGTTCTATAAAGACCAATAAAGGAATAATACAAGAATAAGATGAAGAAGGTATTAAATGTTAGACAATAGGCATGTCAATGGGACATAAAAGGGGTGATAATCGTAAACATGAACAATGAGGTATGATATAACATGATAACATAAAGACAACATGGTAATGTGGAAATAAATTTAAACATGAAATCAAAAACATAATTAAATGTTAACTACCAATACATAATAATATAATGTTCTTAGGATAACCTCACCCACATCATAAATGACATCTAATGAGACTAAAAAATTACCCAATGCATTGGAGTGCCATCTAGGCACACCCATCATAAACATATTATGTGCATACATAAGTGTGCCACATAGATCATATAACCCCTGGACATATTTCATCACATTTAATACCATGATAATTGGGTTTTTATTATATACATATATGACGTAAATCAAATAAGTATAAGTTAAAAAATGGTTAACACCCTTGATAGGAAATGGGAATACGTATTCACTATACAATTTTTTGATATAGAAAATTATAATGAAATTTTGGAAACATAATAGAGGAAAATAAATAATAATGGGAGGTCTTAATGATATTGAATGTGTCACTCATTATTTTTACATCATAATCATATTAAGTGTGGTATGGATTTTCATATAAAGAAATTAGTAACTAGAGATAAAATGCATAAGATAATGAATATTCTTGAAAAAATAGGAGAAGGAGAGGATCCCTCACCTTGATAGGGTGATTAAAAATGTTTGGGAGGAGATTATTGAGGGGTAGGGTCACCTTGGAAGGAATCTATATATGGGATAAAAGAGTAAGGACTTTATCCAAGGTTTTTGAGTGAATAGGAATGGGATATTGGGTGGATTTATAGAGGCAATGAGAGGAGAGTTCTTTATTATTTCCCAAACATAGGTTTTGGAATCTATACAATAAAATAATCAAAACCAAAAACTATCCCATGGGTTTTCTCATGGTTTTTTTTCCTGAGGTTTAGTTTTCATTATTTTATAATTAAAATAGATAACCTCATTAAAATATTACCCATGGGGATGTGGAAGTGATTCAAGTTATTAAATAAATTATTTTAAGACTGTAAAATATAATATAGGTTTTGGAGGATTCATAAAGGCTTTGTAAAATTAATAAAATAATCTAAAAAACACATTCATTTAATGGTGAAATATATATTTGGTCAGGGCTACCTTTCATAGCATTTATTACATCATTTTTGGGTCATTATAATGTCATAATACACACTATATATGTATATTGTATTTAATTTTTAAGTAAAAATTAAACAGTCTCAGATAATTATGAAACATTCCCCATTGGATAATTTTTAGTTGATGATTAAAAAAACAATATTTATTATCTCAAAATAATTTTTTGAATATAATTTCCATTTTATCTTATAAAAATAAAAATAATTTATTATGTAAAAATAATAAGAAGAAAATATATTTATTATTCTATAAAATATACATATTTGTATTATTTGGGTCTTTATTCATAGCCCTTTTTTACACCAAAGAATTCCCTAAGAGTAATGTGTGTGATGATATGATTTTCTAGGGGTGGTTTGGCGTACATGGTTTGGGGCATCATTTCAATGAGCTTAAACTTATACCACAAATGGTTTCACTCATGATTTAGTTGTTGTATTTCAGCTATGGATTTTTCAAGGGTAAATACTAGTGATGCTATCTCCTTCATAAGCTTTTATAAATGGACTTCATATGGTACAGTCGTACTAGTCAATGTCATCATGTTGTCTCGGTCAATTGGATTTATCAAAACAATGTATTTATACTAATAATATGATCACAATTCGATGACTACATTATCGATGGTAACTATGTTTAATGGTCTTTTAAATCTGATAGAATATAATAAAACCAAAAAATTCCAAGTTTTTTCAATAAACAAAATGTAACACCTAGAGTTTTTATGAATTATTATTTTTTAAATAAATTAAATTTCTTTGATGGCTTGCGTTGCACGCTACACCAAGTTATGCTTGCATTATATCAAAAACCATGTTAAGCATGCACTAAATGAGACATAGTGTTTGGTTGTGGTAAATGTAAGACTAATTTTGGATTGTGTCCAATTTTGGCTTGTGTAACACACAACGATGATTTCGTTCGATAGCTTGTGTTACCCACAAGTCTGAGTTTTAACAAAAAATAATATACAATTTATTATGATAGTTATCACATTTCATTTTTAATGAAGAGAATGAATAATATTATATAAATTATGAAAAATTGGTCTATAATTTTTTTGAAAAATTATTTCTTTGGTTACCAATTAATTATAAATGAATATAAAAACCATTTGAAAATAAATGATGTTTTCTTATAAAAAACAAATTTTATTCCAACATAGGTGTTTTATATTAGTAAATTAAATTAATGACTTTTAGTGAATTGTATTAATGAAATTTATTTTTAATATATTTAATAATTTTTTATTCAAATTTATCCAATAATTTTTATAGATTTAAAATAATGACAAACCCATTTTTGAGCATAAAAGCAGTATTTTTCTAAAATGCAGGTTTTCTGTCTTTTAATGGATAACATGTTTTAAAACGAAATTTTGAAAATTTTATAAAATTTATTTGAAAAAATAATCTTTTTTTGGAATATTAATTTCAAAATTATCTTAGGGTTAATTTTATGGGTTTTTTCTCAAAAGAATCATCTTTAGATGAATAATGAAAATACTGAATTTTAATTCAAAATGGCATTTTCATATAAATAACCTGTAATGTTAAATTATATATTATTTTTTTAATTTAAAATTATATATACTATACGTATGTTAATCCAATATAATACATTTTAATATTTTTAATATTAAAATTTGATATAAAAACATTTCAAGATTTTCAACATTTTCACTTTTAAAACCTCTTTTCTCTCCCCACCTATGAGATTAATTTTAATTTAATTTTAGAAACTTATGTGTTTTTAATTTTTAAAAATTTATTACTTATTTTTAAATATAAGGTTAAAACTTATTCAATATGACCCTTTTATTTTTATAGAGAATATGAATAGTGAACTTAGTAATTTTATTACCTTAGTTAAGGGTAAATAGTGAAATTATGGGTACAAATAATATTATAAATATTATAAAATTACAATAACACTTTAAAAAAATTTATTGTATGAATTTAATCTGATCCTTATTACATAATGTTTAAAATTTAATTATTTAATGTGCATGTGTCCCTGAAAATGACTTAGATATTATTAAAATCAAAGAGGGTGACAAAATGTTACTCTTAATTTTAAAAAGTATAATATTTTTAATATAGTTCTAAATAAAAGATATTCTATACTACAAATATTATAATGAAATATAAAATTTTTACATATTTAATGATTTGTTTAAATTTTAGTGAATAAATAATTATCATAAATAATTACACAACGATGATGGAGTAATTATTCAATTAATGAAAAAATAAATTAAATGATATTATAAATATGAAAAGAAAAATAATATGGATTAATTAAGGTGATCTATGAATTTTATAGGTTAATATAACACATTTGGGGTGTAATAAATGGTTTTATTTGAATTTATTCTATTGTATTAATTTTATTAAATTCAAAGTAATGAATAGTGTCAAAATTAACAGTAATGATATTTTGTGAAAATAATATTTTATTAAATTATTTATAAATCATAAATATATTAAATATGAATAAAGAGGATTATATATAGCCTAAAATATCCTAAATTTTCCATTTATGGTCTAATTTACACTTTATATGTAAAAATTATGATCTTTTAAAATTGAAATTTTTTACTATAGTTAAAATTAAAATAGGTTAAATTGGGATTATTGAAAATGATATGGATTAAAATAACACAAAAAATTATCTAAAATCTATTTTTTATGATATTAACACCTCATATTATATTTTAATCCATATAATTTTGGGGTTTTTTGATCTATATTTAATTTATTATAAATTAATAGTTTAAGAAATTACAAAAGTTTCTATCCCCTCTCTTATAAAAGGGGACCTATTATTTTAAATTCTTTACACTTAAAAACCTTTATGGTTCAGTAAAACCCTATTCAAATTTCATCTCGACTTCCCTTAAATCATCCTAGAAGACTTCCTTTGGTCATAATTCCATCCAAGGATGTCTTTTGTGTAAAATGAAAAGACATATCTAAAGAAGATAAGGCCTTAACATGTATGAAGGAAGTCAAGAATCAATATAAGGGGATTTATAGTCTCACCTTTTTTTCTACAAGTATTATTATATATTCAACAATCCTTTATTTTTTTAATGTATATAATTTCCATGAATGTAATCTGTGATCCTCATCCTTAAATTTATGGGTATTTACATATCCATTAAATGATCTCACTTTCTTGGGGATTATGGTTCCAAATCTACCAAATCGGTAAAATAATGTTATATCAAATTGTATTCTCTGATACACATGTTATGTTATGAACCTATATTATTTTAGGTTGTGTACATAAGACTATTTGACATTTTTTACATTACTATAATTATTTTAATGATATTATATGTTTAATGTAATGTTATTCTCTCTTCGGTTAGAAATTTATTTTATTCAAAAACCTTGTTTTCTAGAAATGGTTTGAAAAATGTTCTAGCATTATTTTTAAAGAAATTTTTACCGATGATTTAAATTTTTATAAAAGCATTTTAAAAGAAATATTATTTTCAATTTCTGATCAATTATCTTTTGACTTCTATCAAAAATATTAAATGAATATTTTTTTAACATGTATTGCACGAATGTAATTATTCCACCACTATGACCAATCATTGTATCAAAGTTTACATTATAAAAGTTAAAATTTATTTTCAAAGAAAAATACTTTACAAATGTAATATGTTTTAAAATGGGTTTTCTTTCAAATAACAAAGGATATTTTCCTCCAGAATTATTTAAAATGATCTTACAAAACCATTTTTCTTCTGTGATAACATTATTTGATGTTACATATGATTTATTAAGGTTATTATTTTGGGATTATATTCTTATTATTTATATGGATATTTAATGTTTTGGATGAATTATTTATGTTATTGTAGAAAACATATGTATATTTTTAATTATTTGATTTGTGGGACCTATATCTCCCTCCAATGCCTTAGGTAATGATTAATAACTCATGAGATACACATTACTAAAATAGGGGTGAAACCAGTTCAATAAAGGACTTTGTTTGTTAATATGGTATTGAGAGTGATCCTTGACTACTAATATGGTATTGGGAGTGAACCTTGACTACTAAGATGGTGTTAAGAGTGAACCATGACTACTAAGCTGATTTGGGGAATGAACCCATTCTGCTAAGATAGCCTTGGATATCATCCTTGAATGCTATAGAAATAATTTTATATATTTATGTGTATTCCACAATTCCTTGTATTATTTTAATGTTATAAGTTTATAGTTTATGATTTTGAATCCCTTATGATTCTTGTGTGATAAAATTCCAATATTTACTCCATGACTCATGTATACGATCTTTGATATGTAGGTCATGATCTTCAAATTTCATGATTCTATTGTAATAACATTATATTCATGTTATGTTTATGTATCTCCCTTGTTTATCCTTATTGATAATCTGAGATCTCACTTTATTATATTTATTTTCCCCAGGATATGAAGATAGATATTAAGTATGTTATGTCTAAAAGGGATTTAGTTATGAATAAATAGTTGGATGAAGATTAAAATGTATTATGAACCAATTTTTTATGTTTCTATGTTTATAAATTAAATAAAATAATATAGTCTTTGAGAAAGTTTTTTATAATTTATCATATATTCCAAAAAAATTCTATAATTTAAATTTATGTAAATTTTGGGTTATTATAGTAGGTATCACAGAAAATGTTTAGTTAACCTTGGGAAACTAGGAAAATAAAACCTTAGTTATACCACTAATGACAAGTCCATCTATAGGTTAAAATCTAAGTGTTTTAGTTTCAATTATGAATAAACTATAATTAAACATAAGGTGTAATAGAATAAAATTTTATAATCAATTTACCTTGATTATGTGGTTTTAAGACTATGATAAGTGTTGCTCATGCTATGATTTTTGGTTTTAGTCAATGGATGGAACCAAAAGTAATCATGTCAATGAATAATGAAATGGACAATGCAATGATATCTGTATTTAAAAACATAATTTTACAAAATATGTAATGAAAACCCTCATTACAAAAAACACAAAACCTTATCATGATATGAAACATACAAAGCATATGAATGAAAAAAGAATGGATCAATGTTTTCTTGAATCCTTCTTAAGGAAAAATCCACCTTCTTTTAGAGGAAAGAAAAATCCATTAGTTTTTGAGAAAATGAT
Organism: Viscum album; assembly: GCA_963277665.1. Lineage (NCBI taxonomy): Eukaryota > Viridiplantae > Streptophyta > Magnoliopsida > Santalales > Viscaceae > Viscum > Viscum album. Next base: position 123,095,408 of record OY728146.1, on the reverse strand, counting down.
CTATACCAATGAAAATATATTTCTCATTATCTATTATTGATAATGAGAGAAATGTTATGTTGGAAACTTATATTTTGGAAGGTGAAGTGAATTAGTGGTGTAAATTTTTCATGAATATGACGAAATAAGACGGAATTTACTCTATGGATTAGGATGAGTTCAATAAATTACTTTTAGTATGTAACTTGTTCATATTGTTTTTATAAAAGGCATGTTAAAGTACCCCATCAAACTCATGGTTATGATATGAAAATAATGATATAATTCAAAGTAAACTCTAAAAACTATGGAGAGAAGAAAGTTATATTTACTTTATTCGTAAAGTGTGGATGGGAACATGGAGGAAATTGTCTTAATTGGACTGTTAAATGTTTTATGTGTGGAGAAATAAAGTCGTTGAGCATTTGACTGTCGAAGTAATGGGAATAAATAGAAAGATACAAAGAGTGAACCTACCATAATTTAGTGTTTCAATTGTAAGGATTTTGGATATTATATTAACATATACCATAATTTAATGACTAATGTAGATGGTAATCTAAAAAAACATTTGAGGAAAAATGAAAAATGTAAAGCTTATGCTATTATAATAGATAAAGTGAGTCAGGTTAATTAGGGAATACTTATCATCCTATCATTTTTCTATAATTCCATGTTTTATTTTGAATGAATAAGCCCTATAAAAATCTTATTGTTAATCTATTAGTCAAATTTCACTTGATTATCTACTTGGATTTTTGAATAATGAAATTAAATACTATATTTTTACAAGGATGAATTTAATATTCCAATGAAAATGTTTTTATATAAGAAATGTTATTATATATTTAATGAAGAAGAATGTGTGTATTAAATATGGATTTTAATTTATTACTATGTTCCAAGTGAATACATGATAATAGTCTTCAAATATTTTTTTTGTGATGATTAATATATAAATAATGTTTTTTTGGAATTAATGATAAATTTATTTTGGAAATTTAATAACCTTCTTTCAAATGTTTTGGATTTTAATATTTTCTAAGGATCATAAGGGTATCCATTTATGAAATTTATTAAGTTGAACATTGGATGAAGTTTTAGAGATTAATGTTTTACTTAAACATATGAAGATTTATGTGTATTGGATAGCTTGTAGTAACAATTTTTTTGATCATAACTAGAGACAAAAGGAATGGATTTTCATCCCATTATGGGTCTTATGATCAACTAATTATTCTGACATTATAATTCCATCCTAATTTCTAAGAGTAAGATATTAAGTGTAAATTTATCAAGGTACAAAATATGGATGAGATTGTGATTACAAAATGGAATGAAATAAAGTAAGTATATCATACTGTGAAAATTATTCCACAATATAAAAAACATATTGGAAAAAAATGTTATCCTAGTACCTTCATTTCAATTGAATCAAATGGTCTCTTAGATCATCACAGATTTATCATTCTATAATATTTAACTTTAGAAAGGCCATGTTCTCTATCACTCTCCATTAGAACATAATTGTTCATTTTCTCGTTTATGTCTATGTTTTCACTTTCCACATATGTTCTCTTATGTTGAAACCTGGTTATGAGTTACTTTGGGTAGAATTTAAGTTTCCAACTTTCCATTTTCATATGAAGTTTTACTATTAATTTATATGTTGTTTTTTACACTATGAAATTCTCAAATATCCTCCTTGAATTTTTTTGTTCGATTTTAAATTTAAAGTACATGATTTTTTTTATAAAATTCTTGATCGTATCAGAACTGTAGCTTATTGATTGGTGCTTCCACCAAATCTCTCTCACACTCATGATCTATTCCATATAATTCTTATGAGGAAGTACATATAACAACCTTCACATGTACTAAATCGAGAGGTCATACTAATAGAGAAATATATTTCTTATGAATAGAAACCAATAGAAATTATGGATCATAGAGATAATATTCTACAAAATAGGACCACTCACCTTGTTAATATTTAGCAGAGAAATCATTGGTTTAATGAATCTATGTGGGAACATGAGGAAATTATGAGGAAGAATTATCCTCATTTCATTGTATTATAATTAAAAATTGATATGGATAAATTAATTTTTATGAGGGTATAATGTAACAACCTGAGGTTTTATGAATTATATTTTTTTCAAATTAATTAAAATTCATTGATGGCTTGTGATGCACGATAGACCAAGTTATACATCAGTTATAAAAAACACCATGTTAAGAATTCAATGCATGAAATGAAGAGTTTGGATTGAGGTACATGCAAGGATAATTATGGATTATGTTTAATTTTGGATTGTGTAACACACAACAACATGTTAATTTGATAACATTTGTTACAAGAAAGGCTGAGTTTTACCAAGCAACAATATCCTATTTATTATGATAGTTTCACGAAGTTGTTTGAATAGTGGGAATGAATATGATTAATTGAATTATGAAAATATGGTTTACAAATTTTAATAAAATGAGTTCATTGGTGACCAATTAATTAAAAATTAAGGTAGAAACTAATTTAAAATAAAGGATGTGTTTTTAAGATTTTTTTTATTTCAACAAAGGAGTTATATCTATGAAAATTAAATTAATTATTTTTTGAGAATGATAATAGTCAAATTTATATCCTATATATTCAATTAAATGTTTTTAAATTCATCCAATAAGTTTTATAGGAATATAATGATAAGAAACCCATTTTAAGCACAAAAAGCGGTATTTCTCTAAATGACAATTTTTTTCCATTTTAATGGAAGAATTGTTTTAAAACAAAATTTTGAAATTTTCAAAAAAATTAGTTAAAAAATAATATTTTTTTAAATATTAATGTGAAATTAGTTTTGGGTAAATTTTTCTATTTTTTCTGAAAATATTTATTTTTTGATGAATAGTAAAATTACTAAATTATAATTAAAAATGGCTGTTCCATTTAAATAATTTATAATGTTAAATTATATTTTTAATTTTGTTTAAAGTAAATTTAGATAAATTATACATATATTTATACAATATAGGTCATTTTATTCTTTTTTATATTAAATTTGGATATTAAAACATTTCAATCTTTTGGAAAATTTTACTTTAAAAACCTACCTTATCACCCCGTCTATGAGATTAATTTTAAATTTATTTTATTCACTTTCAGTTTTAAATTTTAAATAATGGTTTACCTATTTTTATCATATGGTAAAAATTTATTAAATAAGTCCCTTTTATTTTGGGAAAATATGAGTAGTAAACTTAGTAATATAATTATCATGGTTAAATGTCAATCGAGTAATTAAGGGTAAAAATAATATTAAAAATATAAAAAAAATTCCCTAAAACTTCCCAAAATGTTATTGGATGATGTTAATTCTACCATCAACAATTGAGGTTATAAATTGAACTTTTAAATGGACAAATGTCTTCAAAACGACTTAGATATTATTAAAATCTAATAGAGTGAATAAATTTTACACTTTTACTTTTAATAAGTATAATATTTTTAATATGGTGATAAATTAAATATATTCTTGAATATAAATATTATTTAAAAATATAAAAGGATTATATATATCGTTATTTTTTTTTAATTTTTATTGAAGAAATAATTATCATAAATAATTACACAAGTATAATTCAATAATTATATAATTAATGAAAAAAATCAATTAAATGATATAATAAATATTAAGAAAAATATAATTGGAATTAATTATGTTTATCCACTAGTTTTATAAGGTAATATGACATATTATCGGTGTAATAAATTATTTGGTTTGTAGTTATCTTAATGTATTTATTTTCTTAAAGTCAAATTATTGAATAGTATCAAATTTATACTAATGATATTTTCTTAAAATAATATTTTATTAAATTATTGAGATATCATAAAAATAATTAATAAGAACAAAGGGGATTATATATGGTCTAAAACATCATAAATTGTCAATTTATGGTCTAATTGAAACTTTATATGTTAAAATTACAACCTATTAATATTGAAAAATTTGTTTCCATAGTTAAAAAAATAGGTTCAATGAGGGTTAATCAAAATGATAAGGATTAAAATAGAACAAAAAAATTTCTAAAATATATTGAATGATGATAATAAATCCTCTTATTATCTTTTAATCTAATACATGTCCTTCTAATGATATCTGTATTGCGATTGAATTTATTATAAATTAATATTTTAATAAATTTCAGAAGTCCCCCTCCCCTCTCTTATAAAAGGGAACCTCTTCTTCTCTTTTCATTACACTTAAAAACATTTTTGGTTTGACCAAAACCTATCCAAATATCCTCTAAAATTCACTTAATTCATCATATAATCCTTAATTTTAGAATAAATCCATCCAAGTTTGTCCTTTTGTGTAAACCAACAGGAGATATTCGAAGAAGAGGAGGTTTTAATGTGTCTGATGGATGTAAATACTTGAGGTAAAGCTTTTTCTAGTCTCACTTTTATTTATTCTAGACATATTCCATATTCACCAGTCATTTTTTTGGTGTATAAACTATCCATTAGATTAATATATGATCCTTATACTTAAATTTATGGGTATTTGCATATCCAATTGATGATCTCTCTTTCTTGTGGTTTATGGCTCAAATGTTTCTAAATTGGTATGGTAATTTTGCCTCAATATTTCTCATTTGAGACACATATTATGTTATGAACCTATAATATTTTAAGAGGTTTATATTCTTATTTTTTGAACATTGTATCATAAATCCTATTATTTTCATAATATTATATTTTCCACGAAACATTATTCTCTATTTAGTAAAAAATTTATTTTATTCAAAAACCAGGTTTTATAAAAAGTATTTCAAAAATAGTATACCACGATTTTTAAAAGTAATTTTTCCCATATCTTAATTTTTTTTGAAATTTGTTCTAAAATTAATATTATTTTAACTTTTTGATCAAGGTTCTAATGACTTATACTGAAAATATGAAAAAAATTATTTGTTTTAACATGTATTATATGGATGGAATTTCTCCACCACCTTTACCAATAATTCCCTAAAAGATTCCTTTATAAAATTTCATATTTATTTAATTTTTTTTTAAAATGTAATTTTTTTAAAAAAGTTTTTTTTCAAAGTGGAAAGGATATTTCATTCATTAATTATTTAAAATTATCTTATAAAACCATTTTACATCTTTGATAACATTATTTTATGAAACATATGATTTATTGGGGTTAGGATTCTAGGATTATATCGTTATTTTTCTATGGTTAGTTTATGTTTATGATAAATTGTTTATGTTATTTTAGAAAACATATGATTTTTTCCATTATTTCGTGTGTGAGACCTATATCTCCCTCCAATGTATTGGATAATGATTTATATCGCACGAGATATACATGGCTGAAATAGGGAGTGAACCAGATTAAGTAAAGGACTTTTTCTGCTAACATGGTCCTGAGAGTGAAACTTGCTTACAAATGTGGTATTGGAATTAAAAATTGACTTTTAAGATGGTATTTGGAGTGAAAATTTTCTACTAATATGGTTTTGTTAATTAACCCATTCCACTAAGATAGCCTTGGCTATAATCCTTAACTATTATAGAAATCATTTTATATATTTATGTGTCTCCCATAATTATAAGTCTTATTTCTATGTTATGATTTCATGGTTATAATTTTTACCCTATTATGATTAATGTATTATGAATATTCAATCATTATTTAATATATCATGTATATGATCTTTGATATGTAGGGTATAATCATCAAGTGTTATTATTATGTTCTCATACCCTTATGTTAATGTTAGGATTATATATCTCCCTTGTTTACCCTTACTATGTATAAGAGATCACCCTTTATTATATTTCTTTTCAAAATTATATGGGTAAAGTTATTAAGTATTATATTTTAAAAGAGGGTTATATTTATGAAGAAATAGGAGAGAGAATATTTAAATATATTATGAACTAGTTTTTTATGTTTCCATTTTTGAAAAGGAAATAAATTAATATAGTCTTTGGGTGGGTGTTTGTGTAATGTATGAAATATTCCAAAAAAATTATTTCATGTGTACATATGAAAACCCTGGGGTGTTATAAATAATATATAATAGTAAATTTAATTAAATCACATAGGTATTTTTATTTATAAAATTTTGGGTTGCTACAATTATGTGCATTATATACAAAGACTTAGAAATTATTGTAGCACTGGGTATGAGTTTTTCAAACTAAACTTACTGATTCAAGGGAAGGCTAAGAAATTCTTAGAGAAATACATAGTATGTTTTTAAATAATAGGAATATCTTTACGATGGAGTTTCTCCCCAACCATTTAAGATAAATATCCTTTAATAATATGATGTAATACAGATACAATTTTAGTAATTTCCATTTTATGTTCATATTAATCCTCACAAAAAGAAATGATCATAGGTTGATTCGAGATATTAAATGTGATTTAATTAATCTTGTAATTTGAATGGGATATCTATATATAGATATTATTAATGCTCAAAATCACATCAAATTCCACTAAAAGATGTATAATAAGATTTTCATAGGGAATATTCTTATAAACTTTAACATGAAATCCCAAACATTGGAGTAGAGGATAAGTGTGACATAACCTTCATGATCCACATCATCAATAGAAATATAATAAAACCTACCTATGTCTAGTATTTATCCCATTAATTAGGGAATTGACTTAGATAATTCCTATATTTCAATCACATAAGACATTTCACTATTAGTGGTACCTTATGATGAAATTCATTTCCCTATATTCAACTCTCAGTTATTCTTCTATAAATAGTTTCTTTATTCCCTTTTTCCACTCATAATAAATATTCCCATTTCTTTAAGATATTTCCTTTGCTGTTTTTTCAACATTATTGATTTGAAAAAAAATATGAATCTTGTTCCTTCAATGGTCTTCATCACATGACCATTCTTGAAATTCCAATTTCATCTTATTTAGTGAATTCCTAAATTTACATATATTAAGGGTTTTAATAATAATTCAAGATAAATGATTATGAATAATCAAAATAGTTCATATTCTATCTTTTATTTGATTTTTTTCAAACGAGGAAGATTATTGTACTGGAAGCCACATTCATTGTTCAAATGATTCCTATTTATTTCAACGAATAACTAAAACCCAAAAAATAGAGGGTGAGTATCACAAATCAATAATAAAATTAAGAAATAATAGTAATTTTAATACAATTCATATGAAATCCAAAATTATGGAACCTAATTTAAAACCTTGACACTTTATGTTCATCTCATATCATAATTGATTATCATATGTTTGCATAGATTATAGCCTCCTATTCATATTAATGGTTTACAAAGAGAACTAAAATTAACCAATGAATATCCCCTGAGAGTGTCTTACTAGGTGTGTAGTCCTTATCCCACTAATCATGCTTTGAGTGAATATAGACTTGACGATCAACTGAACAATTTGTGGGTGTTAACCCCTAGGTGAATCTATGACATATCTATATCTACATTTCAGTATCAAGACATGGATGCCATTTCATGAAAACCAAAAAATATTTAATTTACCTAGACTACAATATATTATGATATAATTTGACTTATCCATAATATTTTCAACAAATTTCTCAAAGAATAATCTCTAAAAACAACAAAACCCTATTTTGATACCAATTGAAGTGACCCAAGAATCATATACAAAAATATTATATCAGTTTAGATGAATATTTAATATATCTCAAACATACACATTGAATAATTGTAAAGTTTTATTATATTTGAAGATGATATATTAAACCATATTATTTTATTAATTATATTCAATATATCCCACAATGTTTTTATATATTTTTCACTTCCTAGACATACCCTACTTAAAAAATTTCAATATACCTTGGAGAAAAGAAACTTAAAAAATAGTGTGACCAGATTATATATAAGGTAAAACATTGTATATGTCAATAAATGAACATAATAGTAATAATATTATCACAATTCTATTATAATAATAAAATAAATTAAGAAATTCATACTCTACAAGTCAAAAATCATTAATCAGGAATCCTAAGAAACAATTTTTTCATATAAAAATAAAAAATTAATAACATTTTATAATCATTAATAATCAGTCATGAGCCATGATAACATATCAAAAGCATAAGGCATAGGTTTTTGGAATATACATAAGTATAGAAAATAATTTCCTTAGTTAAGAATCACTACCAAAACTATCATAATGGATTGGGTTCACTCCCCATTACATAATTTCCATAGTCAAGATTCACTACCAAGACTATTGTAATGGATAGATTACCTTATTGATAATGTTTTACTCCATATTATAGTCTATATTATATCATGAAATATCAATCATTACACAATGCATTGGAGGGATCTATAATTTTGTGCCTAATCTATTCATAATGAAAACTATACATATGTGTGAAAAAGATAATATAATCGTTCATATTTTCATCAAATCATAACCCATAGAAAGTAAATGAGTTTCATAAATATTTTATTATATCCTCAAAGCATAACCTATGGTAAATAAATTAGATTCATAAATATTTCATCATAACTTACTTAACCCAAGAAAAAAACTGGCTTCATAGAATAATCTTTAAATAATCATCATCATAAGACATCCAAAGAATGAAATTATACAGTATCATTATACCATATCCCAAATCAATGATAACAAATATTTATATAATGTTGGAATACATGAAAAATACTATTAAAATATCATTTTAAAATTTATATACAAATAGTGAAAATATCATTTTCTTTTAGACTATTTAAAAACTAAAAATTCATAGAAAATTGAGAAGAAAATTTTCTTTGAAAATAGATATGGAAAATTATAAATTATTCTCAAAATAAAATAATATCTATATTGGTGTGAAAATATATTTATTTAGTAAATGTTAAAAAAGATATTCCTTTAACACTTTTGGTAAAAATATCAAAAGTAACTCATTTATAAAATAAAAACAAGGTTACTTTTAAAACCATGAAAAGAAAGTAAAATATGGTTTAAAATGAAATGAAATAATTATTTTATAAAATAAAATACTTTTCTTGAAAACATTTTAAATAATATGTATTGATAATAAAAATTTATCTAACTGAAGAGAAAATAAGTCAGTTTTTCATAAATAGTTTTTTATATTTTTAAGTAATAGAGAGTAAAAAATGATAATAATACTAAAAAATTATATTAATAATATAATTATAATATGATATAGTGGTTCTAATGGATACTAACCATATAATTTCCCTCCATATTAATTTACTATAGACAATATGGAAAAGAAATGAGATTTTAACACAATCCCTTAAGTGAAGTCTCATTTTGCATGGTATGAATTAAAACATTATATATATATATATATATATATAATATATTCATTATAAATACATTTTATAACCATTTAAAAAATAATATAATATGATTAATTCCTTTATAATTTCTTATTTTCATTTTGTTAAATTGTTTTCATTAAAATGAATATTCAGGTGAAAATTGTTCCATTTTCTGTGCATGTTTCGATTCGATAGTTTAAATCCTTTCACCTTGGTTGTGGTTTAATGATATAAATTAATTAATCATGTAATAATATCATATTTATTAATTAGTAAAAAATAAATAACCACTCATATAGACAGGTGATAATTAATGAATTAGATCACTTTGTGGAAATAGTAGTCCGTATGTACACATGATGGTATGAACAACAGAAATGTAAATAATAATTCACCTTTAAAAAATTATATTCATATCATGAATAAAATATATATTAATTTAATATATCTTTATTATCATCCATTTAAATAATAAATGGAAATGAATCACACCACTTTGTGGTGGTGGTCGTCCATACAAATGTATAAACAATATTATGATTTTCAAACAAATGGTAAGGATATTGAAAATTGATATAACATTAATATGAAAATATTTAAATATATTAAAAATATTTATTCCATCATGATAATAATTTTATAGAAAATTTTTAAGAGGTTTAAGAATAAATTAATATAAAAATAATTGTTACGAACATATACCTTTTCTTGGGGTATCCTTTTTAAAAAAGAATATTAGGGCTTCTTAAATGGGTATTTTCAAAAGAAAAAAACCTCATGGTCATGTATTAAAATTTTGGGATTTTATTTTTGGTATATGTTGGTCCAGTCAAATGTCTCATGTACTACTAATAATTTCATATTGTAGGTTCATATTTATAAGTTAGGGGAGTTACACTCTTGTAAACACTTAAAATTTTTAAACACAATAATGTCATATTCAAGTGAAAGTGGAAACAATGATACCTAAATTAAAAGATAAGATAAGAATTTTTCAAATTACACTTAATAAATAATATTTATACATTGTTATGGTTATTTTAACCCTTATATATTTAGTTTATCCCCTCATTAACCCTTTTAACCTTTATTGTGGTTATGAATGTTTTACCCCAATAACTATTCATAATAACCAAAAAAATGAAATCAAACTCATTATTTTTTTTTGAAAATGATGATTCCAAATACAGAAAATATTTTATTAAATACAATTTATTTAAATGGAAGAAATTAATTTTAAAATAATATCACAAAATAAAACTAAACCTATTTTTAGAAAAAATTCTTTTTTAAGCATAAAATTGAATGTATTATTTCCCTTTCCCAAGTAAAAATGAATAGTTAAATATTAAAATATTTTATTGAATATATTATCTATAAATTTAATTTAAATAATTATTTAATATTGAATAATTTAATTTATTAAGATTATAAGACATTGTGAGATGCCCCGACCCTAGTTACCTAAAGTCGGTGCATTATTATATATCATTGGCCTGATCACAAAAGATCAAGTCTCGAAAGACTGATTATATTAGTAGCCTTAGAATCAATAGATACATTCATAATGTTTACATTACATCATAAAGTTAAAAACTACAACAAAATCTTGTCTCCACACTCATATCCCCTTATACTATCCCTGCAGGTCATTCGTAAAATACTTCTTCACATCCTGGGAAAAATAAAACATAGAAATGGGTGAGCTCAAATGCCCAGTAAGGATAACAATATAGAGGAAACTTTCATACATAAGTATAAACATTTAAGGCATTGTATAACTAAAACAAAAGCCTTTTAAACTTGAACTTCTGTATAATATGTCAGAAATACAGTGAAATAATGATATTTACTTATTAACATGGATATTCTACTAGTCAAGTAATCACATGTAATATCAATAACCACTTCCATAATGATGGAATGCATAATGACATACAATCATAACCACATAGTCAAGGCCTTGTGCCAAGACTACAAATAAGATTTTGTCAAGGCCTTGTGCCAAGAAACTAGTTTGTCTCATGAGACCTACTAATGCGTCGAGGAGCTATAGCAGGCTCCACCCGTCACTTACTATGTCCAATGCATTCCCATATCAAAAGGTTAAACATAACATAAATATTCATATTAATACTAGCATACGAAATGTCAATACTTTCTCCATAAACCATGAATGGTATAAATATTACACATCTATAGTCAAACATATCACAAAACATTCAACACAATACCAAAGTTTTGTATCATAATAAATCAACTTCAAATAAGCTTAAAATCAATCAAAGGATGTTGACATAGATGAAATCAGAACTATTTGAGAGAAATATCTCTTTTTGTAAATCATTTAAAATTCATTTGATACAATATGAAAGATCGTATTATATCAGATTTACCACAATCAAGAATAATGAAGGATATTGACATAGATTAATATAATCATGAAACTATTGATAGAAATATCCCCCTTTTTCTTAAAAACATTTAAAATTCACACTATTTGTCAAGAAGCCATTTAAAATAGATTTTTGAATCAAAGTGTCCCATAACACTTTGAAACTTTTAAAAGGAATTTTGATTTGAAAACTTTAATGTCCATATAAATAAATCCTTAAAACCATTTATAAAACATGGACATGAATGAGAAAGATTTAGAATAATAAATCTTTAAAACATTTTAAATGATATTTTAGTTAGAGTTTCTAACCAAAAGAGAGACACATGAATAAAAATAATTGAGGTAATAAAAACTTTGTAATATCACGAGAATAAAGGGATTCATGATATACTATGTCAAAGTACATTATATACCCCATATAAAAGTGATTTGGTGTATAACAACAAAAAAGTCTCAATGGAATGTAAATTGAGATGAAAACTCTTTTAAAGACCGTATCCTTAGATTAAGGATAAATCAATGACATAATTATGTGTTAAAAATATAAATAGACTCAATATGATTGGATATTCAGTGTAAATCAATCCAAGGATATTCACACATATTATTATAAAGACAACACCAATGAATTGGATATTTAACTCAACAAATGGAGATTAAGTTAAAATTACTCTTATCAAGTTCATATCGATGACTTGAGAAATTATCAATGGAGTGATTATGTGTATCAAAAGGATATCCACATAAAGGGGAGTGGAAATTATGACATAAGAAAATGAATAGTGATTCCACACATAATCTTGGAGTAAAATAATCAATGATATTTGCGTAAAGCCGAATGAGTGGAAATTGAAATTTAAAATTCCCATATCGATTTGGTAAATTATGAAGCATACACCCATGAAATAAGGATAATACAATGATGATGTAAATATCCATAAATTAAAGTATATTACACAATTAATATAATCATGGGCAGCACACACACCACATGCAATAAATAAGTGGTGAACAATGGAATTCTCACAGAATTAAAAGTGAGATAAGAAACCCCTTACTTTGTACTTTTTCTTTGGTCAAGGTTAGTTTAACCTCCTGTATAATGGTGAAATAATTTTTTTTGAATTATAAAAGAATCATATACATTAATATTATATCATATATGATCTTTTAACATTGACTTGTTGATAATATCTTAGTATTATCGTCATTTCAGGTGTTAATAGATTCATTTTCCTTTATATTCTCTGTTATGTGAGCCATATTTGTTATGAATGGGATGAATATTATTCATATACATAATTATATCATGTCTCTAAACATTATTTTTTAATCATCAAATGAAATTTATTCTTGAATGGATATGATGGGGAATGAATCTAATCGCGTTCGTGGAGACGGTAATCCGTACGTACACACAAGAGACAATATCATTCTTTGGATATTAAAATAATATATAATTGGATGGTATATCATATATACAGAATCATTATCATGTAATATTTATTATTTATATGAATTAAACATCATTATTATACCCATCCAAATAATAATATATTGAATAACAATAACACCATGACGTGGAGATGGTAGGCCGTGCGTACGCACGTATGGTAACATGTCATTCAAAGGATAGATTGAATACTGAATATGGTTGTACCATATTTATAATGACATAAAAATATATATAATATACTATATTTATTATTTTATAATGGAAACAACAAAGAAAGTAGGATTTGATGATGAAAGGAACTTGAAAGAGGGTGGTGAAAACATTACCTTTTCTTCGGGTTCTTCCTTTTGATTTGATAAAAAGGGATCCAAAGGATGGATTTATGACTAAAGGAAGACCTCTAGGATTAAGGGATGATATTTGAGAGGGTATGTGGGTAGAGGTTTCCGAAACCAAAAGGCTTTTAAGGTATGAATAATTGGTTAGAAGTGGTGTCCTTTTATAAGGGGGAGGAGGGGATCTTTAAAAAAACAGAAAATATTAATTTATAATAAATTAATATTCAGTTTATAATGGATCCAAATTGGATTAATAAAATTCCATGGTAGGTATGGGTCGAAAAACTCTCATCCAATATATTTTAGAAAGGTTTGGGTCACTATATTAACCTTATCATTTATATTTAACTCTTAGTTAAATAGTTTGACATTTACCATGTCACTTTGTATTTTTATATTATATGGTTAATCAACATACTATATACTTACAAGAGATCCCCAAGTGGTCCATTAATTATTCGCCTATCATTATATAAGTCCTTTGTCTGAACGTTATATTTTTAGGAATTGAATATAAATTAATAATATAATATTTGTTTTAAAAACTCTTTTATCTGAATTTTGACATTATTTAATATTTTTTTAAAGTCTTCAAAACATTATTAATTAGAAAAAAAATCATTTAAGAAATAATAACATGTCATATTAATCAATAAAATTCTTTTATTTCATAAAAACATTAAAATTATATTTATTTTAACATTTCTAATACTAATTATTTGATTCTTTCATCAATAAGGAAAATACTGCATCATTATTGTGTCATAAATAAATTTAAATATTCAATTTATAAAAATTATAAATAAACTACCATTATGTAGGAAATCTTTTTATCTTTCTAATGAATATTTATAGTAGAAAATATAACATATATTACCATATGTAATAATTGTTTTTCTAAAAGATATATGCTTATGTCATTTTTGTATTTACTTTAATGTAATTAATATAAATTGTCATTATCACATAAAAGTGGATCAATGGGGTCCCAAAATAGACCCAAAGATGCCCATGGTCGGACATGTATCATCAAATAGGGTGAGGACATGTTTTCGGGTAAATTATTATTATTATAATATTATTTTGTTACCCTTATTTACTAGATTTACCCTTTAACCATGATAAATAAAATATTTACCGAAGTAATTATTCAATATTTCTAAAAATAAAAGTTAACTATTTACAAAATTTGGACCTCATGATTATAAATATGGAATCCATTTTTCTAAATTCAAAATACAGAAGTGGAAGTAATTAATTAAAATTAATTCCCGTTGTTAAAACGAAAAGCGTGTTTTAAGAGATAATAACTATCAAAAGATTGGCACTTGCTTATGTCCAGTTTCAATGTGAATTTATATCCAATGACAAACATTAGATTAAATGGTAAAAATATAAAATAATTATAATCTAAAATAACTCAAATTCATAATTTATCACTATTAATTATTTCGATTAAAAAAATTGTTTTTAATTAAAATTTAGTAATTTTCACTATTCATCAAAATATGAAAGTTATCAGAAAAGTACCAAAAATTCACCCTAATCTAATTTCGATATTTTTAATCCAAAAATGAAGTCCATTTTGAAATATAAAATGTATAAAATTTATAAAAGTGGGTATTACTATTCATAATAGCTAGTTTTACTGGTTGTGATGTGTGTTAGAACTCGATGTTGCGTATGACACACGCTACTGTATTATTCAAAGAGAAACATACCATGGAAGATTGGGGTGTTAAATTCTACCCTACATCAATAAATTTCATCCTTGAAATTTTTAAAAGTGGGCTTGTGAATATAATGGAGAGTCTCACATCGAAAAAAGAGTCCACAAAACTATCACTTTAAAAGAATGAAAGAGAAGTACAAAGGTCACCCAAGATAACCTATACTACGATTATATGTAGAAAAACATGGATATGGATGATACAATAAGTGTAATGTTCTGATAGAGAGGGATAGAAAACTTGATCAGGAGAAATTTAACAACAAGAAAACCACAAACTTGTGATGGTACAAACGATCATTAGTTTCCCAGTAGGAAAAGTAAACAGACATTTTCTTTAATTTACATTACATAAAGATGTGGACTTAATTTCTGAGATTGACTAAGAACATAAAGATATATACTTACTTTTTAAGTAATGTTTGATTCTTTAATAAATTTCTACTTCTAACTCATTTTTAGATGATGAGTATTCAAGAAGACTTGGTCACACTGGAAGAGGTAGAATAAATTTCCTATAGAATCTCATGATCCAAAAAGGATAAACTATATATTTATCGTGTCTATAGAGATTAATCAAATCTAAAATGTTTAGTATAAGATCTGATGATCCCCCAAAAGGATATTCCATTAGATAAAGAAACACTGATCTTAATTTCTAAAATTAAACCAGAAATACCCCAAAGTTAAATAAATAGCATTCAATAAAGAGCTATCCTAAAAATACTTCAATATAATCCAAACTATTATTGAAACCCAAAACTTAGAAGAATTTGGTTATGTAGTCTTCCACGTTAAATTTTATCTCCAAATTACATCAACTACTATTAAAGTCACATACTTAAAAGAAATTAACGTAATCACATATTCTCTATTATAGGTTAATCATTTCTATAAATAACCCAAATCACTATAAATACACAATAAAAACATAGATAAAAATACACCATTAATCCCCAAACAAAATCCCATAGTATTCTATTTTCGTTGGGCATATAGTGTTCCCAACAAAGTAAACATCTTCCAAAATTACATTTATCACTTAATCACCAAATCATTTTCCTATACCAAGGGTATTCATTTGATAAGACATAAGATACCAAATAAACTTATTATTGATCAATAAAATCATTTAACTAAAAATAATTAGTCACACTAACCCAAGGACTTCACGTAATCCAGTGGTAGGTGATAAATCCCAATCACACTTTGGTTGTGGGTTCAATTGCCATAGCTTTTTCTGATGCGACGGGTTGTCAAACAGTCTACGTGTTTTCCTTTTTCAAAAACTATATTTTATAACATTACCAAAATGGGATAAATTTCTCAAAATAACCATAACATAATTTAACCACAAATGTTATCTCATACCTTTCATTTTCATCCCAAAATATAATAACTTGTAATTGCCTCAAACCCAATGATCATATAAAACCAAACGGTTATTTATAAATATATACACAATAGAAAAGATAAGTCTTCATCAAATATCATTCTCATATGGAAAACTGAAGGGTTATAAATAAAAGAAAAAATTATTCAAAAGTAATACCATCAACAAGGAGCACTAATACTTTTAAACATTTCTCCAACCATTTATTTTCACATAGCATCTTCTTTGACCAAGAAAATATCCTATGGAATAGGGCATTCACTCAGGTAATGGCCTCGTCCCCTACATTTATGGCAAATTACTGTAAATGGATTCTTGGGACCATTTTTATTTTCTTCCATAGTACTCTTCATTTTTCCTCAGCAATTCTTCACTTTATGTCCTTTCCTGCATGTAAAGAATTTATTTTTTCCATTAAGACACTTTACTGGGTGTCTCCTTCCACATTTCCTGCATGATGGAAATTGAGGATTCTTTTCTCCATGTTCTCCACTACTAGAGCTCTTTTCATTCATCACCTTTCTCTTCTTTGTTGAGTTTGGGAGGTGGTTAATATATATGTTATTGATCATATTCTTGTAAAACTGATTTGGCATGAACACGATATCTTTTACACCTATCAAAATTCCATTTTGTTGCTCATTTCCACAACCATTCCCACCTTGTACATCATTATAAAAGTTACTATGACTTCCTTGAAATCCATCTAGTGACTAATACTAGAAAGCATTGTGTGAGTAATAGTAGTCATAAAATCATTTAACAAATACAATGACACCATTTTCTTAATTTGAAACACCTTAGGATTAACCAAGGTCATTTATTATCATACTATATTAAAATAATTCAAAATTTTTTTGTAATGAAAATTTACATTAACCTAATCATATCCCCCGGGAGTGTCGTAACCAAGAGTACAACAAGGCCCGTTATCATGCACCAGTTCCCATTCGAGTCTAGATCAAAGCGGTGTTTTTGGGTTTTACTCCTAGGTACATATGTGCCAGAGCTGCCTCAACTAGCTCGTATTTAGACAGGGATGTATTGCTCGAAAAACTCACAAAATCTCTACAATACAAAAATTCTAGGAAGTTCTTCTATACTAATTCTCAAAGTCTATCTTAGGGCTACGTGCTCTAATCAAAGTTTATCTAAATATATTTTCCAAGGTTTGTACTAAACTTCCTTTGATACCAACTGAGACGCCCCAACCCCATATACTCAGATTCAGTGCATAATTACATATCATTGGCCTGATCACAAAAGATCAAGTCTCAAAAGACCAATTAGTTTTAGTAGACTTGGAATCACTAGATACATTTATAAAGTTTACATTACATAATAAAGTGAAAAACTACAACAAAATCATGTCTCCACACTCATATCCCCTTATACTATCCTTGAAGTTCATTCATAAAATACTTATTCACATCCTGGGAAAAATTAATCATAGAAAGGGGTGAGCTCAAATGCATAGTAAGGATAACAATATAGAGGAAACTTTCACAAATAAGCATAAACATTTAAGGCAATGTATAACTAAATCAAAAGCCTTTTAAACTTGAACTTCAACATAATATAGAAGAAATAAAATGAAATAATTCCACTTACTTATTCACATGGATATTCTACTAGTCAAATAATCACATGAAATATCAATAACCACTTTCATAATGATGGAATGCATAATGCCAGACTATCATAACCACATAGTCAAGGCCTTGTGCCAAGACTACAAATAAAATTTTTTCAAGGCCTTGTTCCAAGAAACTAGTTTGTCTCATGAGACCTACCGATTCATCGAGGAGTTATAGCAGGCTCCACCCGTCACTTACTAAGTCCAATGCATTCCCATATGAAAAAGTTGAAACATAACATAAACATTAGTATTAAAACTAGGATACGAAATGTCAATAATTTCTCCATAAACCATGAATGGTATAAAAATAACACATACATATTCAAAAATATCACAAAACCTTCAATACAATAAAAAAGTTTTGTATCATAATAAATCAACTTCAAATAAACTTAAAATCCATCAAAGGATGTTGACATAGATGAAATCAAATATATTTGAGAGAAATATCTCTTTTTTTTAAATAATTTAAATATCATTCTATAGAATATAGAATATTGTATTATATCAGATTAACCTCAATCGATAATAACGAAGGATATTGACATAGATTAAAATAATCATCAAACTATTGAGAGAAATATCCCCCTTTTTCTTAAAAACATTTAAAAGTCACACGATTTTTCAAGAATCCATTTAAAATAGATTTTTAAATCAAAGTGTCCCATACCACTTTGAAACTTTTAAAAGTAATTTTGATATGAAAAATTTAATGTCCATATAAATAAATCCTTAAAACCATTTTTAAAACATGGACATTAATGAGAAATATTTAGAATAATAAACCTGTAAAACATTTTAAAATGATATTTTTGTTAGATTTTCTAACCAAAAGAGAGACACTTGAATACAAATAATTGAGGTAATAAAAACTTTGTAATATAATGAGAATAAACGGATTCATGATATACTATGTCAAAGTACATTATATACACCATATAAATGTGATTTGGTGTATAACAACAAAAAAGTCTCAATGGAATGTAAATTGAGATGAAAAATCTTATAAAGACTGTATCCTTAGGTTAAGGATAAATCAACGACATAATTATGTGTGAAAAATATAAATAGACTCAATATGATGGGATATTAAGTGTAAATCAATCAGAGGACATTCACACATATTATTATAAAGACAACACCAATGAATTGGATATTTAACTCAATAAAAGGAGATTAAGTTAAAATTACTCTTATCAAGTTCATATCGATGAATTGAGAAATTATCAATGGAGTGATTATGTGTATAAAAAGTTTATCTACATAAATTGGAGTGGAAATTATGACATAAGAAAATGAATAGTGATTCCACACATAATGTTGGTGTAAAATAATCAATGAAGTTTGTGTAAATCCGAATGAGTGGAAATTGAAATTTCAAATTCCCATATCGATTTGGTAAATTACAAAACATACACCCATGAAAGAAGGATAATAAAAATGTGATTTAAATATAAATAAATTAAATTATATTACACAATTAATACAATCATGGGAAGCACACACACCACATGCAATAAATAAGTGGTGAACAATGGAATTCTCACGGAATTAAAAGTGAGATAAGAAACCCCTTACTTTGTACTTTTTCCTTGGTCAAGGGTAGGTTAACATCCTATATAATGGTGAAATAATTTTTATTGAATTATTAAATAATCATATACGTTAATATGATATCATATATGATCTTTTAACATTGATTTGTTGATAATATCTTAGTATTATCGTCATTTTGGGTGTTAATAGATTCATTTTCCTTTATATTATTTGTTATGTGAGCCATATTTTTTATGAATGGGATGAATATTTTTCATATCCATAAAGATATCATGTCTCTAAACATTATTTTTAATCAAAAAATGAAATTTAGTCTTGAATGGATATGATGTGGAATGAATCTCATCGCGTTCGTGGAGACGGTAATCCCTACGTACGCACGACCGACAATATCATTTTTTTGATATTAAAATAATATATAATTGAATGGTATATCATATATACATAAACATTATCATGTTATATTTATTATTTACATGAATTACACTTCATTATTATACCCATCCAAATAATAATATATTGAATAACAATTACATCACGACATGGAGATGGTAGGCCGTACGTACGCACGTATGGTGACATGTCATTCAAAGGATGGATAGAATAATGAATATGGATGAACGATATTTATAATAAAATAATAGTATATATAATATACTGGATTTATTATTTTATAATGGAAATAAGAAAGAAAGAAGAAGTTGAAGAAGAAAGGAACATGAAAGAGGGTGGTGAAAACATTACCTCTTCTTCGAGTTCTTCCTTTTGATTTGATCAAAAGGGCTCTTTAGGTTGGATTTATGACTAGAGGATGGCCTATAGGATTGAAGTAGGATATTTTATAGGGTATTTGGGCAGAGTTCGGTCAAACCAAAAGGCTTTGAAGTTATGAATAATTGGTTAGAAGTGGTGTCCTTTTATAAGGGGGAGGAGGGGCTCTTTAGGAGAAACTGAAAGTATTAATTTATAAGAAATTCATATTCGATTTATAATGGATACAAATGGTGTTATTCAAAATATAAGGTGGGTATGGGTAGATAAAATATCATCCAATAGATTTTAGACAGGTTTGGGTCACTATATTAACCTTATCATTTATATTTAACTCTTAGTTAAATAGTTTGACATTTACCATGTCACATTCTATTTTTATATTATATGGTTAATAACATACTATATACTTACAAGAGACCCAAAAGTGGTCCATTAATTATCCAAATATCATTATATAATTCCTTTGGCCAATCCTTAGATTTTTAGGAACAGAATATGAATTAATAATATAATATTTGTTTTAAAAACTCTTTTATGTGAATTTTGACACTATTTGATAATTGATTTTTTATAAAGTCTTAACAACTTTATTAATTCGAAACAAATTCATTTAAGAAATCCCAACATGTCATATTAATCAATAAAATTCGTGGATGTCATCAAAAGTTTCAAATTACATTTATTTTAACATTTATAATACTAATTATTTGATTCTTTCATTAATAAGGAAAATACTGCATCATTATTGTGTCATAAATAAATTTAATTATTCAATGTCTAAAAATTATAAATAAAATAACATTGTCTAGGAAATATTTTTATCGTTCTAATGAATATTTATAGTATAAAATATAACATATATAACCCTGTGTAATGTTTTTTTTTCTAAAAGATATATGCTTATGTCATTTTTGTATTTACTTTAACTTAATTAATATATAGTGTCATTATCACTTACAAGTGGATCCATGGGGTCCCAAAATCGACCCAAGTATGACCATGGTCGGGAATGTATCAACCAATAGTGTTAGGACATGTTTTAGGGTAATTTATTATTATTATAATATTATTTTTTACGCTTATTTACCGGATTTAGCCTTTAACCACGGTAAATAAAATATTTACTGATGTAATTATTCAAAATGTATAAAAATAAATGTTAAATATATACACAATTTGGACCTACTGATTCTAAATATGGAATCCGTTTTACTAAATTCAAAATACAGAAGTGGTAGTAATTAATTTAAAATTAATTCTTGTTGTTAAAACGAAAAGCATGTTTTTAATAGATAATAACTATCAATAGATTGACACTTGCTTATGTACAGTCAAAATATGAATTTATATCTAATGACCAACATTGGATTAAATGGTAAAAATATAATCTAATTATAATCTAAAATAACTCAAATTCATAATTTATCACTATTAATTATTTCGATTAAAAAAGTTGTTTTCAATTAAAATTTAGTAATTTTCACTATTCATAAAAATATGAAAGTTATTAAAAAAGTACAAAAAATTCACCCTAAGATAATTTCGATATTCCGAATCTAAAAATGAATTCCATTTTGAAAGATAAAATGTATAAATTTTCAAAAAGTGGGTATTAATATTCATAATGGAAAGTTTGATTGGTTGTGGTGTGTGTTAGAACTCAAAGTTGCAAACAACACACGCAACTGTATTATTCAAAGATAAGCATACCATTGAAGTTTGGGGTGTTACAAATTTTATGAAAAAAATGATTTTCATAATATATATATATATATTTTAAATCCAAAGGATTTTATTTTAATTTATAACCAATTTATAACCATTGAATTCATTTTATACATGTGAAAAAAATAATTTTTTCCATAATTTATTGAGACATATTCATACCTATTAATCGAATTTCAAATTGAAAATAGTAATAATTAAAAATTATATTTAACACAATATAGGGGTTCATTTAAACTCGATGTTACATATGAATAATTCTATCAATGTCATAAGGCTTATTTAAAGAGAAATATATCATAAAATATTGTTGGGTTGATTAAATTACCTAAAAATTAGAGCTAACCATCCTTGGTTTATCTAGTGAAAAGTTATGGAGCTCAATTTATCTCTAGGATACCATTTAATCATGTACACACATGTGACACCTGTCACAAAGATAAGATTACTTTAAAGACATACAAGTAAAATAAGAAAAAGGAAACAAGAGTGATTTAACTAGTGCACATTTATTTATGTGTACCAATACCACTAATATATATTTATGGGAAGGCAAAATTCATAATTTTTATTAAAGATTATATAGGAATATCATGTATTATATTTACCATTAATAAGTCTTAGGTGTTTAGTTTCGTAAAATACTATCATAAGTAGGATAAAACGTTTGTAGGGTAATTTTTTTTGAAAAATTAAACTAATAATGGACAAGAGTTTACTAACACTCATGTGGAGTATTATATTTAAAAATAATGGGTAATGCCTCAATTATCATTAGTTTAAACACCATATAAAATGGTGTGGTTTAGAGGAGAAACCAAATCATAAATAACATATCAAAGGCAATTATTATCAAGAAAAACCTAACTAAGATGTGTTGAGAGGAAGCCATTTTGATATTAGTTTATATACTAACAAACATTTACAATTTTAGGTTTATGAAAACATTCCATATGAGAAATGGTATGGAAATAAGGTGATATTTAAGTACTTTCAAATCTTCATAAATAAGTGTTTCATTCTATATAAGAAAAAACAAAAGAAATTTTAATCCCAAAGATATTAAGTGATTTTCCTTAGATACCCAGTGAAAAGTAAAAAATATATATTTTTTTAAAATCCAATAAGATTTTTTTAAAAGTAATGATGAATTAGTATTATATAATGAGAATAATATTCAATAATATAGTGAAAATTTTCTTGAAGAATGTGATGAGGAATTGAATAGATTAGGGGAAACACAAGGGGAAAATGATGATTCAAAATAACATATTTATGATAATCCAGATAAAAGAATACCTATATCATCAAATTAGTTGAATAATTGAGCAAAAATTTATGGGAAGAATATTTTCAGCGTGTGAATAATTCTAGTTTAAATAAGGAAAATGAAATCTATATAGAAAAAATCTTTCTTATCATAGGTAGAGATAAAATGTTTTTAAATAGAAAAAAATATGAGAATGGGTTTTAAGAGATTATTTAAGATCTTATCAAATTTGAGATGAATTAAACTTCTGATATTTTTTAAGGCTAAAATATAAGAATGTCATTGATCACAAATTATGTTTTCCTAAAAAATATAAATGACTAAGACATATTGATTTAAAAAAAGCACAATTATTTTATAAGGGATACCCAAAGATAAATAGAATATATTGATGAAACATTTTCCCATGTTTCATGGATAGATAAAATTTTACAATTCATGGAAATAATAATGCAAAATAAATTCATGGAGTTCTTAATGGATTCAAACTCATCATTTCTAAATTGAGTTTTGTAGCAAGTGACGTACAAATAAGATATTGATGTCTATCTTTATCATTGAGATAACAAAAATGTCTTCAAGATAAATAATGATCTTTATTTTATGAAGTAGGCATATAGAGCATGGTATTAAAGACTAGATTACTATTTGAAAAATCTTTGTTTTTAACTTGGTGGAGTTGATTACATCTGTTATTTCAACAAAGAAATAAACAAAAATATGATAGTGCTATAGTATGTTGATATCATAATATTTGGTGGATTGGATAAATCATAGTGCAAAGAGTTTATAGGTCTCATGATGTGCATGTTTTAAAAGTCAATGATAAGAATGATTATATATTTCCTTGGTCTACAGGTGATTCATAGAACGAATAGAACATTAATATATTAATATAAAAATTCCATAGAGGTTCTTAGTATATTTGGAATTGAAAATTACCAGGTGATGACATACCTATTTGCTACTTGTATGAAATTTTAAAGGGATGGTGATAGAAAAATAATCAGTTTCATAGAATATTGGTAAATCATTGGAAGAAAATTATACTTAACAGTAAAATGAAATGATTTTATTTTTTCCACATGCCTTTATAAACAATATCAAAGTAATCAAAAAGAAATATATTTTCTTTTGGTGAAATGAATACTATGATATATCAATGGCATGGTGGATTTTAGTTTACTGTATAATGAAAAATTTAATTAAGAGTTATTAGGATATACATAAATGGATTGGGATAGTTCAGTAGATAAGAATAATTAAACATTAAAAAGTGAATGTTATATTGGAGGACGATGAATTTTCTAGCTTATAATGAAAAAATGATACATTTCTCTAAGTACTACATAAGTTTAATATATTGTAGCTACTTGAGAATGAACATAATTATTATGGATGATGTAGTAGTTTGAGGACATTATTATTGAAGTTAAGTCTCTGATATGAATCAATTGTGATAATTTTATTTCTATAAATATTAGCAAAAATAATATCCCTTACCCTAGGAAGAATAACATTGAAGTTAATTATCACTTTATCATGGAGAAATTGGAACATGGATGAATGATGTTGGAGTATGTTCATATAAAAAACAAGTTATATATATCTTAAAAAATTCCTCACCTAAAGAAGAATTTTAATGACATTAAATGGGTCTCAAATTCCAGTCCAACCCACCCACTTAGGAAGTATGGATGAGTAATTTTCACTCATTTATGTATGGTGTGTCTTTACTAATGTGCTGATAATTATTCTTTTTCTATTAATGACTATAGAAGAGTGGCCTTTGAGTTTATTGAAAAACATGGATATGTTCTCTTCATTAAATGGGTAAATTTTGTTAATATAGAGGGATATTTATATTGAATCATGTGGGAGTAAAGTTGTGGGGGGTGTTAGGGGAGTTATTTTAATCATTTAAATTCTAATGCTATTAATTCATTGAATTGATATCACTATAGGATGAATTTGGGTTCATGATGGAAGATTTTTACTAGGTATTGTTGACAATGTGGTTTTCTCATGATATAATTTTTTTGAAACATTTTATATGAATAAAAAAAGTGGCATCAACTTACAAAAATATTTTACATCAAGAAGGTTTCATCATATGGTTTTAGGAATGAAGTATTTGACCGATGATATTTTCATGTTAATCTTACTTATCATGTTTTTTTCTACTTATGTGGACTTAAAAGATGCATTGGTTAAATTAATGTCCCAATATAGAGTCAAAAAATGTGAATGATGATTGAATAAGAAGAAACACAATGTTTTTTCAATAGAAAGTTTTATGTGGTATCAATGGTTAAAGTATTATAAACAAATTCAAAGGGAATATTTTTAAGAAAAAAATCCCTTAAGGTTAAATTTTAGTGTTTTTAGGTTGTTGTGTTTGTTTATAAGTCCAACTAACAGTATTAAATAATTTTTTATTGAAATTATTTTGGAAGATAAAATTGTTTCCCAGCATTTTCAAAATTTGTGTGTATGAATTTTGGGAAAATAAAATTTTTGTGGTTTTTAAAAAAAGGAAATTGGAGGTTATTCAAAATTTATCCATATGGAAAAAGTGGAATCTATATGAAAGACTAATGTAGTTTCATGGTATCTTGAATCCATAATGGAGGTAAATGAATGTAGAGGATTCATATGTTAGGATTTGTGTCCATGGATGAGTTTGGAGGGACTACGTATGCAGTGAATAATTACTAGTAAGTGTGCGAAGATAGGTTTTAGAGCAGGAGTTATGTAATATATAGAGACATGAAGCCAGATCCTGGCCTAGAGTTAGTGAAGGATGTCCATGAAAACGTGTAGGAAGTGAAAAATTATATTATTATGTTTCTAGGATAACCATAAAGGAGAGAGTGCATGATTGAATTCTTAAAAAATGAGTGGATAATAATTTCATGGGAAGTGAGTTTTCTTGGTTTCTTTACTTATTAAGAACCCCATAATCAATTGATTATCAAGAGATAAAATTATTCTTTAGGATCATTGATTTATTTTTCCATATAGTTGGAAATAAGTTCATTAGTATAGTACCATTAAGTGAAAATAAAGTCTACAAGGTGAGTAAATAGATCCACGATGTTAGTGTGGGGTGAAGGAGGTTCATGAAGAGAATTCATAGGGATGTCGGTCTGTGAGGTTTGTCCACAAAATATGTGTTTAGAGGAATAAAATATTGTGTCGGTAGTGAGTGGTTAAAATCAAAGATGTTAGTCAATGTAGGAGGTATGTGGAGGAAGTAGGACCCACGTGTAGTACAATGTGGTAGCTCATTAAGGTGGTCCACACATGAGGTTTCAAGAGGAGTAGTGCACACAGGTGATTCCACCTAAGAGTCATTGGGTGAATAGTGTACTCTCCAAACAGTGCATGTTGCA
Organism: Viscum album; assembly: GCA_963277665.1. Taxonomy (NCBI): domain Eukaryota; kingdom Viridiplantae; phylum Streptophyta; class Magnoliopsida; order Santalales; family Viscaceae; genus Viscum; species Viscum album. Next base: position 123,068,394 of record OY728146.1, on the reverse strand, counting down.
TAGTGTTCTTTGAGGTCAGTGTATAGAGGATATGTTCATGAAGGGATTTTCTATGAACAAAATACTATGTGGAAAAGTGGATTACACATCTCAAATGAAGTGTTAGCTTCATGAAACAGTCACATTGGTGTGAACCAACTAAAAAAATGATACGTATTATTTGAATAATCTTCAGTAGGAGTAGATTTCACAATTTAGTTGATAGAGGAATGTGTTATCATGTGTGAATGGTTGTAAATTATAATAAGAAGTGAGTCTGCTTAGAACATTGCAATTACTATGCACTTTAGTAGATTTTGGTACATTGGAATATAAAATTTGTATTCTACGTGATTATTCCTAGTTAGGGAGAACCAAGTAAAATTGTTTTCTCTGTTTAAAGTATTCATTTATCATTTTTAAATTATTTCAAGAAGAAGATATAAGAGAGTTTTGTTCAACAAAAAAACAATATCAAAATGAGTTTTTTTAATCGATCATACCAGATTCACCCCACTCTCAGGGTACATAACCTAGTGGGAATAACATTGGGTTCCACCATATGGAATTAATAAAATTGAATACATTCTATATATGTTTATAAATATAGGTAAAAAATAAATCACCCATCTATTACTCATGTATTGATTTCGTTAATTCATGAGAAAAACACAAAAATAAAGTTTTATGGTAATTAAACCGTTTTTAGAACTAGATTCATAATCGAAAACCTCCCTTCATTGTTTTAATCCTACAAATTCATTCAACTTTCCCATATCTAAATATACTAACCATGGATTTTGGTGATGATAAATATACTTCCTTATATATCTTGCCTATATTAATCCAAGAGATCATGTGCTAGTGAAAATTAAAACTTATTATCCTTTGTCTCATGAGATTTTCATAAATTATAGTGATAGTATATGTATGAACATATTTGACCTATCTATATCTATTTGAGGGTACATTTTTGAATAATATTCTATTGATTCATTCATTTCATCTTTAACATAAGCATTTAGAGATTATGGTTTACCCTATCCATCCCTAAACAATGTCTAGATGACTTAAGTTATCTTGATATTACTATTTATGTGTTTCAAATACTATCAAGGATTAATAGTTGAGTTGAAAAAAAAGTTAGTTGTAACGCCCCGACCCCAGTTACCCAGAGTCAGTGCATTATTACATAACATTGGCATGATCACAAAAGATCAAGTCTCAAAAGATAGATTAGTTTAGTATCCTTGGAATAACTAGATACATTCATAAGTCTTACATTACATCATAAAGAAAAAAAACTACAACAACATCTTATCTTCATATCCCCTCATACTATCCCTGTAGTTCATTCATAAATTACTTCTTCACATCTTGGGAAAAATAGAACATTGAAAGGGGGGAGCTCATATTCTCAGTAAGGATAACAATATAGAAAAAACTTTCATAAATAAGCTTAAACATTTAAAGAAATGTATAACTATAACAAAATCCTTTTAAACTTGAACTTCAGCATAATATGGAAAAGATAAAATGAAATAATTCCATTTACTTATTCACATGGATATTCTACTAGTTGAATAATCACATGAAATATCAACAAACACTTTCATAATGATGGAATACATAATTCTAGAATATCATAACCATATAGTCAAGGCCTTGTGCCAAGAATACAAATAATATTTTGTCAAGGCCTCATGCCAAGACACTAGTTTTTCTCATGAGACCTACCAATGCATCAAGGAGCTATAGCGGGCTCCACCCGTCACTTACTAAGTCCAATGCAATCCTCATATGAACATGTTTAAACATAACATAAACATTCATATTAGAACTAGCATATTAAATATAAATACTTTCTCCATCAACCATGAATGGTATAATAATAACACATCCATAGACAAACTTATCAAAAAATATTCAATAAAATATGGATGTTTTGTATCATAATAAATCAACTTCAAAAAAGCTTAAAATCCATCAAAGGATGTTGACATAGATGAAATCAAAACTATTTGAGAGAAATATATCTTTTTTTGAAATAATTTAAAAGTCACATAATTATAAAATAAAACATTTACATTGAAAATATTCTTATAATATTGTAAGTCAAGATTTTAAGATTTTATAATGGTGTAAAATAGCCGCCCCCACCGTATAAGTTAAAAAAAAGCCATTCTAACCTTAATTTTGTTGAAAAGGTTAAAAAGGACCTTGGTTGGAAAGTGACGTGAAGATTCCTTTATAAACTTCTTATAAAAAGTCAAACAAGGGTATAAATTTCTTTAACCCATATTCTGTAAAATAGTAAGAATATTTTGAAATACATTTTTATGAAACATGGATGTGGATGATAATGAGGTCCCAATAGATAATTACATATAAACAACCTCAGATAATGAAGAGATTGTGAAATAAACCCTTACCTTGTACTTTTCCTTGGTTGAGGGTAGGTTAAACACCTGTATAATGGTGAAATAATTGTTATTAAATTATACAAGAATCACATACATTAATATGATATCATATATGATCTTTTGAACATTGATTTGTTTATAATATCTTAGTATTATCGTCATTTCAGTTGTTAACTTAATCATTTTATTTTATATTTTTTGATACATAAGCCATGTTTGTAATGGATTGGTTGTATCTTATTCATATCCAAAATGATATCAAGTCTTTAAACATTATTTTTAATCATCAAATGAGAATTATACTTGAATGGATATGATGGGGGAATGAATCTCATCACGTTCATGGAGACGGTAGTCCGTACGTACGCACGAGCAACAATATCATTATTTTGATATTAAAATAATATATAATTGGATGGTATATACTATATACAGAATCATTATAATGTTATGTTTATTATTTACATGAATTAAACATCATTATTATACCCATCCAAATAATAATGTATTGAATAACAATTACACCACGACGTGGAGACGGTAGGCCGTACGTACGCACGTATGGTGACATGTCATTCAAAGGATGGATAGAATACTGAATATGTTTGTACCATATTTATAATAATATCACGATATATAGAAGATACTGGAGTTATTATTTTATAATGGAAATAATAATGAAAGAAGAAGTTGAAGAAGAAAGGAACGTGAAAGAGGGTGGAGAAAACATTACCTCTTCTTCAGGATCTTCCTTTTGATTTGATCATAAGGGCTCCGTAGGATGGATTTATGATCAAACTAAGGCCTCTAGGTTGAATTGAGGGAATTTCAAAGAATAATTGGGAAGGTTTTGGTTGAACCAAAAGGCTTTGAAGGTGTGAAGAATTATTTTGAAGTGGTGTCCTTTTATAAGGGGTAGGAGGGGCTATTTAAGAAAAACGTAAAGTATTATTTTATAATAAATTCATATTTGGTCTATATTGGCTCCAAAGTGGATTATTAAAAGTATAAGGTTGGTATGGGTCTAAATCCTTTCAAAAAATATATTTGAGATAGGTTTCGGTCATTATATTGACCTTATCTTTTAGTTTTAACTTTTAGTTAATTTGTATGACTTTTACCATGTCACTTTTTATTTTTATATTATATAGTTAATAAACATACTATATACATACAAGAGACCCCCAAGTGGTCCATTAATGATACACCTATCATGATATATGTCCTTTGTCCGAACCTTATATTTTTAGTAATAGAATATCAATTAATAATATAATATTTCTTTTAAAAACTCATTTATGTCAATTTTGACACTATTCAATAATTGATTTTTTTTAAAGTCTTAACAACTTTATTAATTCGAATAAAATTAATTTAACAAATCCTAACATGTAATATTAACCAATAAAATTCGTGTATGTCATCAAAACTTTCAAATTATATTCATTTTAACTTTTATAATACCAATTATTTGATTCCTTCATTAATAAGGAAAATAATCCATCATTATTGTGTCATAAACAAATTTAATTATTAAATGTCTACAAATTATAAATAAAATACCATTATGTAGAAAATATTTTTAGATTTCTAATGAATATTTATAATCTAAGTTATCTTTTGTATAACTCTATATTTAAAATTCTTTATCAATTAAACTTTGATTTTATCTCTTTTAACTCTTCTTTGAAATAAATAATAATTAATGTTATAATCTAATCCAGGTGGACCGAAATGATAATATTTTATTAATAAGGTTTTTTTGGTCGAGATACACTTGTCTAATAGAATTAGGATATGTGTTAGGGTAATATTAATATAATTACTCCTTCTATCCATAAATGTTGTAAACTCCAACAATGATTGAATATACAAATCATTAATCAGTTTCAAGGTAATCAAGAATATCCAATATAATTTATCCAAATAAATCATGTATTATTCCAAAATCACTACCTCGGTATCAGAACCATATTATGGTTTATTTTTCTCTCAACCATATATTTTTCAAAAATTTAACCTGCTATTGAGTCACTTTTCTTAGTTCCACACAATCTCAAGTCCTTGATGGAATAATACTGCAGTACAATCCTTATATACTCCATAATTATTATAACCAGTACATTATTGATAAAACAATCAAATGACATAATTATTTAATAAAAACATAAGAACTATAATCATTTCTCCTCATCTGTGGTAGTATCATAACTTTATTATTATCCAATAGCATCATTTGGGGAATACTCTGATGATTTGATCATTAGTTTGCATAGTGTCCCAACTCCTTGTAGATGAAACATTGTACATTTGAAACCTTTTTCTTACCCTTTCAGTCACGTACATGGTGTCTTTTTTCTCCACACTTATAACAAACTCCCATTCCCTTCAGGCAAGTTCCAGGGTGTTTCTTCCCACAGTTATCACATATGGGAAAATTCTTCTTTTCCCTCTTCCCTTTATCCATATTTCTCTCTTCCATCCATTTCTTCTCTTGTTTCCCTTAAAATCCATAAAACTCAAGGAATTATTTACTTATCCTTTTAACACATGATACTATTTCTTCATATGTTGAGAATATATGTGAGACAATTTCCCTTCTAAATGTTGGCTTAATACCATGAAAGATATGACCCTTCTTACTCATTGGATCATACGTTTTGCTGGAGTTCACATTCTTTCCACTGGGCGCCATTTCTATACAATGGAATACACTAGGTCAGCTTATGAATTAAAATGAATAATTACAAACTTGTAAAATACCTAACATAGACTGAGCAGTTTATGGATATAATCCATAATCATAAAAATGTTTTTTTTGAGGAAGTATATACTCATAAACCCTTCATAATGGTTTGTAAAGAAATTGAGAATTATCCTTAGCATATCCACTAAGAGTGTCGTAACCAAGAGTGCATCAAGGCCCATTGTCTTGCACCAGTTCCAGTTCAAGTCTAGCTCAAAGTGGTGTTTTCGGGTTTTAACCCTAGGTACATCTGTTCCAGAGCTGCCTCTACTTTCTCGTATCCAGATAGGGATGTATTGCTTGTAAAACTCATAAAATCTATACAATACCAAAATTCTAGGAAGTTCTTCTATACTAATCCTCAAATTCAATCTTAGGTATATGTGCTCTAATCAGAGTTTATCTAAATCTAGCTTCCATGGTTTGTACTAAACTTCCTCTAATACCAACTGTAATGCCCCAACCCCAGTTACCCAGAGTCGGTGCATTATTACATAACATTGGAATGATCACAAAAGATCAAGTCTTGAAAGCACGATTAGTTTAGTAGCATTGGAATGACTAGATACATTCATAAGTATTACATTACATCATAAAGTAAAAAAACTGCAACAACATATTTTATTCATATCCCCTCATACTATCCCTACTAGTCATTCATAAATTACATTTTCACATCCTGGGAAAAATAAAACATTGAAACGGGTGAGCTCAGAAGCTCAGTAAGGATAAAAATATAGCAGAAACTTTCTTAAATAAGCTTAAACATGTAAGGAAATGTATAACTAAAAAAGCATTTTAAACTTTAACTTCAGCATAATATGGCATTGATAAAATGAAATAAGGCCATTTACTTATTCACATGTATATTCTACTAGTCTAATAATCACATGAAATATCAATAACCACATTCATAGTGATGGAATGCATAATTCCAGACTATCATAACCCCATAGTCAAGGCTTTGTGCCAAGACTACAAATAAGATTTTTTCAAGGACTAGTGCCAAGACACTAGTTTGTCTCCTGAGACCTACCGATGCATCGAGGAGCTATAGCAGGCTCCACCCGTCACTTACTAAGTCCAATGAATTCCTCATATGAATAGGTTTAAATATAACATAAGCATTCATATTAGAACTAGCATACGAAATGTAAATACTTTCTTCATAAATCATGAATGGTATAAAAATTACACATCCACAGTCAAACATATCACAAAACCTTCAATACAATATGGAAGTTTTGTATCATAATAAATCAACTTCAAATAAGCTTAAAATCCATCAAAGGATGTTGACATAGACGAAATCAAAATGATTTGAGAGAAATATCTATTTTTTGAGATCAATTAAAATTCACATAATTATAAAATAAAAAATTTACTTTGAAAATGTTATTAGAAACTTTTAAGTGAATCTTCGAAGATTTTACAGCGGTGTAAAATAGCCGCACCCACCATATAAGTTAAAAAATAGACATTCTTACCTTAATTTTGTCGAAAAGGTTAAAAAGGACCTTGTTTGGAAAATGATGTAAATATTACTATATAAACTTCTTATAAAAAGTCAAACAAGGCTATAAATGAATTTAACCCATATTATATAAAATAGTAAGAATATTTTGAAATACATTTTTAAGAAAAATGGATGTGGATGATAAAGAGGTCCTAATAGATAATTATGTATAAACAACCTCAGATAATGAAGAGATTGTAAAATAAACAATTACCTCATACTTTTATTTTTTTGAGGGTAGGTTAACCTCCTGTATGACGGTGAAATAATTTTTATTAAATTATACAAGAATCATATACATTAATATGATATCATATATGATATTTTTAACATTTCTTTGTTAATAATATCTTATTATTATCGTCATTTCGGGTGTTAACTTACTCATTTTTTTATACGTTTTGTTACATAAGACGTGTTTGTTATGGATAGGTTGTATCTTATTCATATCTAGAATGATATCAAGTCCTTAATCATTATTTTTAATCATCAAAAGAGAATTATACTTGAATGGATATGATGGGGAACAAATCTCATCGCGTTCGTGGAGACGGTAGTCCATACGTACGCACGAGCGACAATATCATTATTTTTATATTAAAATAATATATAATTGGATGTTATGTCATATATACAGAATCATTATAATGTTATATTTTTTATTTACAAGAATTACAAATCATTATTATACCCATCCAAATAATAATGTGTTGAATAATAATTACACCACGGCGTTGAGACGATAGGTCGTATGTATGCACGTATGGTGACATGTCATTCAAAGGATGGATAGAATACTGAATATGGTTGTACCCTATTTATAATAACATCAAAATATATAGAAGATACTGGAGTAATTATTTTATAATGGAAATAACAAAGAAAGAAGAAGTTGAAGCAGAAAGGAACTTGAAAGATTGTGGTGAAAACATTACCTCTTCTTTGGGTTCTTCCTTTTTATTTTTGATCAAAAGGGCTCTTTAGGATGGTTTTTTGATCAAAATAAGGCCTCTAGGATGAATTGATGGAATTTTAGAGAAATATTGGGCAGGTTTTGGACGAACAAAAAGGCTTTGAAGGTGTTAAGAATTGGTTGGAAGTGGTGTCCTTTTATAAGGGGGATGAGGGGCTCTTTAGAAAAAACATAAAGTATTATTTTATAATAAATTCATATTTGGTTTCTAATGGCTCCAAAGTGTATTATTAAAAGTATAAGGTGGGTATGGGTCGAAATCCATTCAACCAATAGATTTTAGACAGGTTTGGGTAATTATATTAACCTTATCTTTTAGTTTTAACTCTTAGTTAATTAGTTTGACATTTACCATGTCACTTTATATTTTTATATTAAATAGTTATTAAACTTACTATATACATCAAAGCGACCCCCAAGTGGTCAATTAATGATAAAAATATTAGGATATAAGTCTTTTGGCCAATAATTATATTTTTATGAATATAATATCAATTAATAATATAATATTTGTTTTAAAAACTCATTTATGTCAATTTGACACTATTCAATAATTGATTTTTGTTAAAGTCTTAACAACTTTATTAATTAGAATAAAATTAATTTAAGCAATAATAACATGTAATATTAACTAATAAAATTTGTGGATGTCATAAAAAAATTCAAATTATATTTATTTTAACTTTTATAATTCCAATTATTTGATTCATTCATTAAAATTGAAAATACCACATCATTATTGTGTCATAAACAAATTTAATTATTAAATGTCTAAAAATTATAAATAAAATACCATTATGTTGGAAATAGTTTTATATTTCTAATTAATATTTATAATATAATTTATCTTATGTATAACCCTATATTAAAATTTTGTTAGTAATTAAACATTGATTTTATCTCTTTTAACTCTTCTTTGAATTAAATAATAATTAATGTCCTAATCTAATCCAAGTAGACCTAAATGATAATATTTTATTACTAAGGTTGTTTTTGTTCGAGATACACTTTTCCAATAGAATCTGGATATGTGTTAGGGTAATATTAATATCATTTTTACCCTTAATTACCCTATTTACTTTTAACTGTGGTAAATAAAAGTATAAAGTTACTATTCACAAAAAATATTTTCATATCATTGAACCACATTTTACACTTTTATATTGACCGAGTTTCTTGGATTTTCAAAATTCCACTCACAGAAGCTGTAAAATTAAGTTTTATGTGAATTTCCAAATTCTCCTAGGAGGTGGGTAAAAGACGGTGCAAAGTTCAATAAATTTTTTTATATATGTACAATTATTCTGAACTAACTCCAATGAATTAAATTGAACTTATATAGGTATTATATATCTATTTTGACATTAATTAAATTTAAATAAAATAAATAATTGTTTAAATAAAAATTCGATTTTAAACTATAACTCAGTGTTTTTCACTATTCATCAAAAATTAAAAGTTTTCATAAAAATACCAAAAATTTACCCTAAGATAATTTTGATATTCAGAATTCAATAATGAAGTCTATTTACCAAATTAAAAACATATATGTTGCAATTATTAATTTAAATTTAATTCTCGTTGTCAAAACAAAAAGGCATCTTTTTAAGAAATAATAACTACCAAAAGATTGACACTTGTTTATGTCCAATTTCAAAGGGAAATTACTTACAGTGACCATCATTGGATTAAATGGTAAAAATATGATCTATTTATTCATTCAAACCATTTAAATGTATTATTTGACAATATAAATTATTTTGATTTTAAAAGTTGTTTTCAGTTAAAATATAGTATTTTTAACTATTCACCTAAATATGAAAGTTATCAGAAAAACACCAAAACTTTTTTGAAACTAAATTCTTATGTCTTGATTCTAAGGAAGAAGTTTATTTTGTAAAACTTAATATATAAAAGTTTCAAATATTGGATTTAAAAAGGATTCGCTTTTAAAAGGTGGTAAAATTGCATTTTTTGAAAAATACTTCTTTTTTTTTGAAAAAATGTATTTGTTCTTACATTATGTATAAGAAACTCATAATATGGGTTCTAAAATTATAAGGATTATATAAGGTTCAAAATTCAGTTAATACTATTCATGACCGCTTTTTAACGGCTTATTTGGTAAGTCAAGGTGCGCTAGAACTCGGTGTTGCGTGTAGTGCAAGTTATTGAATTACTTTGAAGAAATAACGTCCTATGAAATATTAGGGTGTTACATTTATAAATTTTAATACAATTCATTGTAAAAAATTCTTTCCATTCAATAAATTTGAAAAAGGGGGAACAACCATAAATTTGAGTCTCCCTTCGTATCTCAAAAAATGAAGGGGAGCTACAAAGTGGTGGTTCCATACCCAATAAACTCTCTCAAGGCCCAAATTTCATTGATTAATAATGTAAATTATTTTATATTGCATCAAATATATCAATCTATGCCACATTATCCTCCAATATTGGGTGTGATATTTCCTCTCTAGTATAATAATCTGCTTCCTTGATCTTAACATCTTTAAGAAATAATTCATGATTCACCAATACTTCTTTAAAAAAACTCAATTACTGATAGATATGTTTTATTAGAATTATATATTTTGTATCTAGGAATTTTTTCTCTACCATATTCTCTTCATTACATGATATTTATTATAGTGATGCAACTTTGAGATCTATATATTATGTTACTAATTATATTCGAAGAAGGCATAGTTTGTACTTCTACTCCTGCTGTCAGTCACGGATGATTTGCATCATGATAATGTGATGGATTGGTAGTTTAATCTTTCATATCATAGGGTATTAATAATTTAAATGATCCTATTTAATTTATATATAAACCCTCAATGGAAGTGTTGGGGATCAAATTAGAGATGTCATTCCACACGTGCTACCATGAAGTGTACTAAAACTTGATAGACTCTTAATATAACACAAAGTGTTTTCCGGAGAGTGAGATATATTCTAGGAATAGTTCAGTTAAGGGAATTATCTATTTGCAACCCACTGTGATTTTTGGAAGTAGTGTAACCCAAATCATCATAAGATATTTTAGCTAAAATTTCTATATGACAACCCACCTTGACTTTTTCCTATTATTGATATTGAATTCTTATTGGTGACATATAGATCCATTGTGTTAGAAAATTAACCTCAAATCCAATAGAATATATTTTAAATGCTCTCTTTATCTCATTTTATATATAATTTTTTCATGTAGAACCACACCAATAATGTTGGAATGTGGGTGGCTCTTCTATTGGGTTCTTCCTTATCTTCCATGATAGGGAATTCATTCGTTGTCTTCATCCCATCATTTGTATCCATAAAAGCTTCCTCTCCTCCTGCCATGGATTTATCAAGAGGTGGGTATTGAAACCCCTCATATGATAGTCTATTATTAAATTTGTAAGGGTGGGATATCTTGAAAATGTGAAACTTCAAGGGACCTTTAAGATCTAATATTGGTGGGCCGAATAGATACACCCTTGATAACTCATGAGATATTAATTGATATACTATAAGAGGTGAGATTACTTAGGCATCGCATCAATGGATAAATAAGGATATATTTTTTTGTCAAAAATTATGTATGAGCTGAGAGTCCCAATTAGCATTCCATATAGGTAAATAATTAAAAATTCATAATAAAAAAACTTATGCTCATTCATATCCCTATTAACGTTACTAAATTCATCTCTAGGAGAGTAGAAATCTATCAATAATAATAGATAATATATTGTGTTCACTAATCCATCTATAATGATAATCCCTCTCATGAGAGAAGATGAAATTAGGGTGATATAAAATGTGGTATTTTCTCTCTGGGAATATACCTGAGCCATCGACTTCTTTACTGAAAAACATTTATAGGATGGTTTTTGTTACTGTCCCCTCCATCACTAGTATAACTCCTTCAACTGAGGGTGAGAGAGTGTCTTGAGACTTCCTTCTGTCATATTTTAGGATAATCCCATAAGGATTCCTATATGAACAGTGATATTCTAAAACCAAAATAAGAATGTTGTTGTTATTCAAATATGAAAATGTGGGTGATCACTGAAGCTAACATATTTCCTTAAAAATAATGGGTTTTGAAAATATTTATGTTTTCTTCCAGTGTCTGATCAAAGGTGGAGGATTATCTGACCTCACCTCTAGGGTAGTAGTCCTAAACCTTAGATAGTGTTGGCTAGATCCCAACCTTCTACCTTTATAATCATACACTATCTATAAGAGTGTTCCTCTTCTTCTGTAGTAGCTAACCCTACATCGCTATATGTTAGAGTCCCACCTTCAGTATACAAGGGTTAATCATCCTATACCTATTCCAATTTATTACTCTATAATAAGGTAAATATGAAAATTCTAGTCGTAGCTTATAATTTTAAGACAATATTCTTAAGAGAATCTTTTCCAAACATCTTTAAGGTTAAGAATGTCATCCCACTCCACATCAGCAGACTGATTATTTATCCCTTTAGTGGTTCCTCAAAACACCAAATCCTACCTTCATTTCATAATGGGGATTCTTTTTTCAGTTTAATATACAATAATATTTATCTCCATGAGGTTTTTTCCAACCTATTTATATTTTTTGATGTTAAATTCTTGGGGAACCATTAATTTTTCAATTTTTGGGACATGTATACCACCTTGATTAGTTGTCTATAAACCCATAATGCCTTGATACATGGGAAACCCCCATAAAAATGTATATCCTCAAGGGAATGGTAATATGAGTAGGTGGGAATAAGATCCCCTCCAAGTATTAATGAGTATTTAACTCCCATAAATTTAATTTTCTTTACCAACCTCCCATTTTCCATCGGGGAATCAATCTACTGTCACTAACTACATTATGATGACTCTCCCATAGAATCTAACATCTCCTCAATCCCATGTTTTAAAGAGGCCCTTGAGTAGAGTTGAAAAAGGGGATTGGGTTCCCCACTAGGTGTGTGGTTCTTGTGAGTCTTTTGGGAACCCTGATTCCCTTATTCTAGTGTAAAATTAGTAGTGACCATGGTAATCATACTCGTGAGAGTCACTCAATGGTTTGAATATTTTTAGGAGTTGGAAAATCCAGTTGTTAGCCCAATAATTTCATTTATGGAGGGAAATTTGATCATATCTTAAGTGGTATACTGATCCTGCATCACCTCTAGTTTATGATTAACTATTAGGTGATTCTCCATCCTAAATTCTGTTAACAACACCACCATGTTTATTGAATGCAATGGAATTATCATGTAAATCTATACAATGTAGTGGGATCATGGAAAATTTCACATCCAACCTTAGAAATAAGGATGTATCCTCTCATTAAAATCATATATGTTTGTTATAATAATCACTATGAGCATCATCCATGTTTTTTTATAGGGAGATCACCGTATAGAATAATGTTGAACTCTGAGTGAAAAATCAAAATCTTTAAATCATTTTTATCATTTAATGATAAGGCCCTGTTTCCAGAGATGACCTAAATGGATAGAATTAACTTGAATCTCAAAATTTTTACCTATATATTAAGCTTATATATATATTTATTTTTTCTTTAATCCCACACTATAAAAATTAAATTGGTATCCAGATGCGAAATGAATACTTTTCTCTATACACATGAAATAATAATTGATTATATTTTGTAGTAATTATACCACAAAGATAACGAGTGTTATCTATATTATCTTAGCCTCAATTAATAAATTTTTTATACAAAAAACATGTGTGATTTAAGAACTAGAAATATATAGATTTTGAACCACATTGTGATAATTCTAACAAGGTGGACTTTAAGAAGGACCATTGGGTTGATGTCTTAGCCCCATTCCTCATAATGAACTCTCTCTATCCTGAGAAAATATATTCTCATGATTTCTCAGTTATATATAAAATGGTATCCCCCTGGGAATCTTGAGTTTAGTCTATCTCCCCATGGGACTATTAATATATTCATCCACATATCAAAACCGACGTCAGTCTATGAGCGGGGCTCATTTTGTACAATATTTACCACTTCGATCAGTAATTCTTATTCTAATAAAGATATTCACTTAATATATCCACACAAAGACTTTTATGGGATAAACTCATTATATATATCTCTATGGATGGGTTCTATAGAGACTTTATAGATGTCCCATTGACTAATTCTAACTTCTCCATTAACCAATTGGATTGTGTTCTTCTGTGGCCTCCAACGACAAAGTAGTTCTGGAATATTGTCAATGATTATATATATATATATATATATGTTTGTGAGATCTAAATTACTTCATTGATGTCATGTAACGACCCGAAATTTTGAATAATTTTTGTTTCCTAATTTTGTGTGTTATATTAATTTATACTCAACAAACTTATATTCTTTAATTAATGAAGTGAGTCTAATTAAATGAGACTATTGGGTTTTGACTGTTATAAGATCGTTCGTCAATATGACCGTTAGAAATTAAACTCTTAACATTATAATTATTGTTTATAAATACAAGTGATCTTGGTTAATTAATACAGAATAAAGATTTCATGGCCTCATCCAGTAGACTCGGCCTGTTTGAAGCCCATCTGACAGCACTTGGGAAAAAGGTAGCACCACTGGGCTTTTCTGTAGACCAAACCCAAGCCGAACTTCATCGTGTGAATTTGGAATAGAATCTACTTTAGGAGAAGTTCAAGCTGATAGAAATTCCCACTTTGGTAATGTTGGTCGAGCCGCCCCAAAATTCTATCACCTTAGCACACCTTACACTTATGTCCTATGTTGGTGTTATAAGGGGATATGTAATGCAACCTTAGCTGCTTTATGTAATCCGTTGATATAATTAAAAATTTTGGTTTCTTCTTATGGTGATGTTTGTGAATTTTCAAATGTCTGGATAAATATAGAATGTATATTATTAATGTTTTTTTGAAAGAAAATATATTTTAAAATATTTATCTAAACCTTAAATAATTAATAATGTGTGATGATTTTCAAAAAATGGTCTTCTACAGTTGTGTTCAATAAGAAATTTAGAGTCTAATAAGATCAACTAAATTTTTGGTGAATAGTAATTTATGAATAGTGATTTTATGCTTCTGAGTAGTAATGTGACCAAATGGATTAGTAAACTCACTAAAAATAGTATTAATATAATTTAGGAACCTTGATTAAGTAATGTGATTCAATAAAATAGGTAAATAACTGTTTCATAAATTATTAGTTAAGTATTAATTTTTCGGGGGAATCGTGTATTTTATTTAAAAATTAAATTAAAAATATTTAGAAAAATATTTTTATAAAATTGAGTTCACTTTTTAATTCAAATCATCGATATTAGATTAAGGTGAATGTTTGGTATTTTTCTGAGAAAGTTGAATTTTTGGTGAATAGTGAAATTACTGTTTTGAGTTTCGAGTGTTTAATGAAATAATTAAGGATATAATAATGGTGTAATATTTCTGGTATACTTATCAGTATTAATATATTCTATGAGGTTTCCCATGTGTCCAATACCATGGGAAAATACCATGGGGATTCGCATGGTTTTTCCAATACCACCGAGGAGGTGTCCCTTTGCAATTAATGATTGGTTCCCTCAATTCCCCTATAAATACCAATCCATTCTCCCATCATTTTCATTTAAAAATCCTCATCAACAAAGTTCTGGTATCCTTTCCTCCCAAGGAGTCCTCGAAAGGTGTCTTCAAGCCTCCCAAGGTCCCGACCTTCAAGCTTTTGAAGTTACTCTTCATGGTAAGGGATCATTTCACCCTCTTCTTTTTAAGTCATGACTTCCTTTATGATGTGTCTTCTAGTTTCCATATCTTTATGTTGAGGTTATGTTATTATATGTTATCATTACTATCCATTTCATGTTTAATTTTTTAGATACCCTTTCCACTCACATCAATTTATTTTCTGAATTTTTTAGTGATGTCGTTAGGCTACCGAATTTCTCATAAAAGAAATTGCATCTTCTCATTTCTTTCTTGATTCCTTTTCATGTGGTATGTCATTAAAATATCCATACCATGATATTATTCGATACCCATTCGGAATTATAAATTATTTATGAGTGGGTGACCCTTTTCCCCTCTCTTTTCAATGTTTTCTAAAACCATGTTATATAGCCGTTATGCTGCAGAAATTTCGTCTCAGAATTCCTATATATTTCTCTCAAGAAATTATCTTGTTTATTTATGTGAATACCCAAACCTATTTCATTTATATGGGTGTTCATAAATATATAAAAATGATATATTTTATTCTGTAATTGACATACATATAACCCTCACTCCCTTTCCATGGGTTATAAATGATATAATGATCATATTTTTACGAACTTTTAAAATGTCATGATTTTGAAATGAAACCCATTTCTTTTATTCTATATGGGTTATTTATGAAATTTTTTATTATGATCTATGTGGATCACATGAAAGTAAATAAATATTAAGGGTGCGACCTGATAGCGCTCCAATGCATTGGGTAAAGAATTAATCTCTAGAGATGACAAGTTTCACGATACCTTGGTGAATAACCTGGGTAATTTTTTTAACACCACGGGGATAAACTTTGCTGATATGTTCATGAATGTCTAAATGAAATGTTCTAGCCACATATTCATGTTATGTTTCAATTTATTTTTATTATGATATTCTTATACTTCCATTGCTCACGTCCTTATGTTATTATTCAAGTTCTTATTGATATCACAAGAAAACTGATTCCCTTGTCTACCCTTACTGGGCCTTCTGCTCACCCTTTCCTTTGATGTATAACTCTAGGATATGAGATGTAGTAATTTTACATAGGATGATCCTATGATGAATCCTTATTAGTGGTTTAGAAGAATTTTTTATGTTTCTTTCATGTATTATGTTCCTAATTTCCAAGACACTAGACTTTAAAGTTCCTCTATTTGTAAAATGTAATGAAAAGTTATGTAATAAAAAGGTGGGATGCCATAGTTGGTATCAAATGATAGTTTAGTTATTTATGAAAATTATGATATGAAAAATTTACGAATAATCTTATAGAAAAGTCTAAATATAGGAAAAATTCCTAGTATTTTGGTGAGTATTTATTAAGTGGTTTATCAAACAAATACATCCCTGTCTAGATACGAGCAAGTAGAGAAGGATCTGGAACAGATATACATAGAGGTAAAACCCGAAAACAATGATTTGAGCTAGACTCTAATGGGAACTAGTGCATGACAATGGGACTTGCTACACTCTTGGTTACGACACTCCCAGGGGATATGTTTGGTTAATCATAAGCTCTATATGAATCATTATGAAGGTTTTATAATTGTTTAAATCATGAAGTTTTAAGACACCATATTCTTTATAGTTAAAAGAATATTAAATCAAATAAGCTTCTCACAAAGATTTTTAGAAAATGGTGGGTAATAGGATGAACTGTGCAAATGGTGACCACAATGGACCATACACTGACGACCCCCTGATGGAAGCAGGAACGAAAACATTCATGCGAATGATGAACCAACTAACACAAGTTATGGGAACTAACTTGAATCAAGATGAGAGACCAATCTCACTACAAAGGGAACAACATTCTGTTGAGTACTTTATGCATCAATGACCACCAACCTTCAGTGGATCGACTAACCCATTGATTTCTAAGCAATTGATCAGCTCCATCGAAAAGATCTTTTCTGTGCTCTGCTGTTCAGAGCAAGAGAAGATCACCCTGGATGTCTATCGCTTAGAAGGAGAATATGATTAGTGGTGATAACTAATTAAAAACACAAGAACAAGAGTAGAAGTTAAAGCTATGAAGTGGGAAGAGTTCATAAGGACCTTTTTAGTAATTATTTCCCTCATTCAATAAGAACAAGAATGGAGAAGGAGTTTATCGAGCTGAAGCAGAAAGAGAACGAATCTTTCAGAAGCTATGAGATGAACTTCAACCGACTTTAAAGATATACCTATAGATTTTTCGTGGATCAAATTGGTAAGGTTGATAGATTCTTCGATGGACTGAGACCTTAGTTGTTTAAAAATCTAGCCAACCAAGACTATGATATATGTGAGGAGATCGTGCGGAGTGCGATGAAATTCAAGCTAGAGTTTGGTGAGACGCATTTGTCTCATAAATCCAATGTCAAGATGAGATCGATGGAGCCTAGCTTAGGGAGTACTTTTAATCAGGGAAGAGAAGGAAAGATATTCAAACTTCCCATGTGTAATAAATGTAGGAAGAATCATTCAAGGAACTGCCTACTCAGGAGCGGGAAATGCTACAAGTGTAGAAGAGATGGCTATATTGTGAGGAATTATTGTAGTGAGGTGAAGCCACAACTTCCAATCACAAACAATAAGGTGAAGATGGCACAGACCCTACCTGTTGCCTAGTGCTTTAAGTGTGGAAAACATGTGTACTTTTCCAATCACTGTCCAAATCTGAGGGCAGTGGAGTGGAACCACCATCAGCCTCAACAAAGGCTAAGGGATCAAGGATGTGATTTTTCTATCACGACAGCTGAAGTTGAAGCACCAAATGATGTGGTGGCAGGTACTCTCGTTGTTCTGTCAAAGCTATAAGTACTTTGTTTTATATGGTTCTACGCATTCATTTTTTTCCTCCAAGTTTGCAAAGAATTTAGAATCAACCCCCGTTTTTCTAAAAGTAGAGTTATCAGTCAAGACTCATGGAGGGATTACCCAAGAATCATCAGTGTTTAGAAACTACATTATTTACTTTGTTGAGCACAATCTTATTGCAAATCTAGTAGTCATTCCCATGCTGGAATTTGACATTATACTAGGGATGGAATGGTTCTCAAAGTATAATTCTAAGATCAAATGTAGAATCATGGAAATCTCAGTAGTCTTGAATGGAAAACCTACAGTTATCTTCCATGGATAGATATCTCACCCTGATTTTATTTAAAATAACCACATATATCCTTTTTTATGGAGTTGATCGGTGAAGAAGAAGAAGGATGTGATAGTTTAAGGATAGAAAGTTTCCCCATCATCCAGGAATACATTGATGTATTTCCTGAGGAGTTTCCTGGGACTCCCCCAGAAATAGAGGTAGAGTTATCTATTGAACTTATACATGGATCTCATCCTATATCAAAGACCCCCTATAGGATGGAAAATGTGGAGCTAGAGGAATTAAAAAAACAACTCCAAGATCTTTTAGAGAAGGGGTTTATCTACACGATTGTGTCTCCTTAGGGAGAACTATTTCTCTTTGTGAAAAAGAAAGATGGATTTGTGCAGCTATGTATTGATTATAGAGAATTAAAATGGATCATAGTGAAAAAATACCCTCTTCCAAGAATTGATGACTTATTTGACCAACATCATGGGGCTCAATTCTTCTCTATGATTGATCTTCAGTCTGGTTATCATCAATTGACGGTGAAGAAAAAAGATATTCCAAAAACTGACTTCCGATCAAGATATGGGCATTATGAGTTTGTTGTTATGCCCTTCGGGCTGACTAATGCCCCTTCTATTTTTATGGATATGATGAATAAAGTCTTTAAGGACTTCCTTGATAACTTTGTGGTAGTTTTTATTGATGATATTCTGATATATTCCAAAAGTCATGAGGAGCATGAAAATCATCTAATGGTTATTTTGAAATCTCTATGGAAGGATAGGCTTTTTGGAAAGTTTAGTAAATGAGAATTTTGGTTACAAATATTTTCTTTCTTGGGGCACATTGTAACCAATTAAGGAATCTCACTTAAACCTAAAAAGAAAAAAGTTATAGAGGAGTGGCCTCAACCTACAACAATAACTGAGATTCGTAGTTTTCTTGGACTAACAGGATATTATAGGAGGTTTGTGAAAACTTTTCAGGACTTTCTAATCCATTAACCAAGTTAACTCGAAAAGGGGTCAAGTTCAAATGAAAAAAGGAGTGTGAGGAATGTTTTTAAGAGATGAAGAAGAGATTGGTTACTGCACCCATGTTAACTCTATCATTAAGTGGATAAGGACTCATTATTTTTAGCAAATCATCTCTCAAAGGGCTTGGGTGTGTCCTCATGCAAAAAGAAAACGTCATTTCTTATACATCTTGAAAGTTGAAAAATCATGAGTAGAATTATCCTACGCATGATCTGGAGCCGGCTGCCATCATTTTTGACCTGAATATATGGAGGTACTATATTTATGGGTAGAAATGTGATATATACACAAACCATCAAAGTTTGAAGTATATTTTCATACAAAAGGAATTGAACATGAGATAAAGTAAATGGTTGAAGCTTCTTAAAGACTATGATTGTTCAATTCATTATCATCATGGAAAAGCAAACAAATTTGCTGATGCATTAAGTAGGAAAGACCCATTTGTCCTTTCATGATGATAATTCAAAGGGATCCTTTGATTAATGACCTAGTAAAGCTATACATGAGAATTATAAGGGAAGGGATATAATCAACCCTAACCCAAATGATTTATCAACCATCTTTACTAGAGAAGATCATGATAGCTCAGAAAGAAGATCATTTGTTACAGAAGAAGTTTGAGGCTATAAAGGATGTGAAGTCTCCTAACTTCAATATTGACCAAGAAGGTGTAATGAAATTTCATACAAGAAAATGTGTTCTATATATTCCATAAATAAATAAGGAGTTGATGGATGAATCTCATAGCTCTACTTTCTCTATACATCCTGGAAGCACAAAAATGTATAGGGACCTTTGTGATAAATTTTGGTGGGATAATATGAAAAGGGATATTTCTAACTACACTTCAAGGTGCCTGGTATGTCAGCAAGTGAAGGTAGAACAACAACTTCCTAAAGGGATATTGCAACCACAACCCTTACTAGCATGGAAGTGGGATAATGTCACTATGGGCTTCGTCACTGGTCTCCTAAGAACTTCCAAAGGAAATAATGTGATATGGGTTATTGTGGACCATCCCACTAAGACTAACCAATTTATCTCTATCTGGGAAGATTTATATCTTGATCATCTTTCTAGGATTTACATGAAGGAAGTGGTAAGGCTTCGTGGAGTTACACTTTCTATCGTATCAGATCGTGATCCAAGGTTCACATCAAAATTTTGGAGAAGTCTTCAACATGTTCTGAGCACTGAATTGAATTTCAGTACGGCCTATCACCCCCAAACTGATGTCCAATCTGAAAGGATTATTCAAACGCTTGAGGACATGCTGATAACATGCTCAATGGAATTTAAAGGTGGATGGGATCAACATCTTCTTTTAGTTGAGTTATCATACAACAACAGCTTCCACTCGAGCATTCGAATGGAAACCTATGATGATCTATTTGGGAAGAAATGTATAAATCCTACATGTTGGCATGAAGTTGGTGAGATTGAGCTTCTTGGGCCAGATCTTGTGCAAGAGATGACTGAAAAAGTCTATTCCATCCAACAACACATTAAGGCTGCTCAGATTCGGAAAAACCGATATGCTAACAACCATTGAAGGGACATGGAGTTTTATGTTGGTGACAAGGTCTTTCCTCAAATTTCACCTTGGAAGAGAGTCACAAGGTTTGGGAAGAAAGGGAAGCTCAGCCCTAGGTACATTGGCCCCTATGAAATCCTTGATCGTGTAGGAGCAGTGGCCTATCGGCTTGCACTCCCTCCAAATCAAGCATAAGTTCATGATGTCTTCTACGTATCCCTCTTGAGGAAGTACATACCTAACTCTTCACATGTACTAAACTTAGAGGTGGTACAACTGGAACATGACCTCTTTTATGAGGAGCAGCTGGTGGAGATCTTAGATCATAGAGACAAAGTTCTACATAACAAGACTAGCCACCTTGTTAAGGTGTTGTGGAGAAACCACAAATATGAAGAAGCAACGTGGGAACTAGAGGATTCTATAAGGTCGAAGTACCCACACCTTTTATTTTTTGAGGGTAGGAGTTAAAATTTTAGTGACTAAATTTTTTAATGGGGGAAGAATATAACGACCAGAAATTTTGAATAGTTTTTGTTTCCTAATTTTGTGTGTTATTTTAATTTATACTCAATAAAACTACATTATTTAATTAACGAAGTGAGTATAATTAAATGATATTATTGGATTTTGACTATTATATGATCGTTGGTCAATATGACTGTTGGAAACTATACTCTTAGCATTACAATTATTGTTTATAAATACAAGTGACCTTGGAAAATTAATACAAAAAGAATATTTGATGGCCTCATCCAGTAGAATCGGGCCGTTTGAAGCCCATATGACCGAACTTGGGAAAAAGGTAGTACCACTGGCCTTTGCTCTGGACCAAACCCAAGCTGAGCTTCATCGAGTCAAGATGGAACAGAATCTCCTTCGGGAGAAGTTCAAGCTGATAGAAATTACCACTCAGGCAATGTTGGCCAAGCCGCCCGAGGAATCTATCACCTTAGCACACCTTGAACTTAGGTCATATTCTGGTGTTATAAGGGGCTATGTAACGAGACCTTAGTTACATTATGTAATCCTTTGATATAAATTAAAATTTTGATTTCTTCTTATGGGGAAGTTTGTGATTTTTGAAATGTCCGGATAAATATAGGATGCATATTATTAATGTTTTTTTTGAAAAAAAAGGATATTTTAAAATATTTATGTAAACCTTAAATTATTAATAATGTGTAATTATTTTTAAAAAATGGTCTTATACAGTTGTTTTCAGTAAGAAATTTAGAGTCTAATAAGATCAACTTAATGTTTGGTAAATAGTAAATTATGAATAGTGATTTTACGATTATGAATAGTAATGTGACCAAATTGATTAGTAACCTCACTAAAAAGAGTATTTATATAATCTAGTCACCTTGATTAAGTTATGTGATTCAATAAAATAGGTACAAAACTGTTTTAGAAATTATTAGCTATGTTTTAGTTTATTCGGGTGAATAGAGTTTTTTATTTAAAAATTAACTTAAAAATATTTATAAATTTATTTTTATAAAATTGAGTTCACTTTTAAATTCAGCGAATTGATATTAGGTTAAGGTGAATTTTTGGGATTTTTCTGAGAAAGTTGAATTTTTGGTGAATAGTGAAATTACAGTTTTGTGTTTCGAGTGTTTAATGACATCATTAAGGATGTAATAATGGTGTAATACTACTGATATACTTATGAATAGTAATATATTCAATGAGGTGTCTCAAGTGGACAATACCATGGGAAAATACCTTGGGCAAGCCCATGGTTTTTCCAATACCACTGATGAGGTGTCCCTTAGTAATTAATGATATGTTCCCTCACTTACCCAATAAATACCAAGCCATTACCCTATTATTTTCATTAAAAAATCCTCCTCAACGAATTTCTAGTCTCCTTACCTCCCAAGCATCCTTCAATCCTCCCATGGTCCCAACCATCAAGCTTTTAAAGTTACCCTTCAAGGTAAGGAATCCTTTCACCCTCCTGTTTTTAAGTCATGACTTCCTTTATGTTGTGTCTTATAGTTTACATCTCTTTATGTTGAGGCTATGTTCTTATATGTTCTAATTCCTTTACATTTCATGTTGAATTATTGAGAGACCCTTTACACTCTCAACAATTTGTTTTCTGAAATTTTTAGTGATGTCGTTAGGCTGCCGAATTTCTCGTAAAAGTAATCGCATCTTCTCTTTTCTTTCATGTTTCTTTTTCATGTGGTATGTCATTAAAATATACATAACCTGATCTTATTAGGTGCCCATATATTATTATGAATTATTTATGATTGGGTGACGCTTTTCCCATCTCTTTTCAATGTTTTCTAAAACCATGTTATATAATTGTTATGCTGTAGAAATTTTGTCTCAAAATTTCTATCTGTTTCTCTCAAGAAATTATCCTGTTTATTTATGTGAATACCCATAACTATTTAGTTTATATGTTTGTTCATAAATATATAAAAAGGATATATTTTATTCTGAAATTTACATACATATAACCCACACACCCTTTCCATGGGTTATAAATGATATAATGATCTTATTTTTAGGAACTTTTAAAATGTCACGATTTTGAAATAAAACCCATTACTTTTATTATCTATGGGTTATTTATGAAATGTTTTATTATGATCTATCTGGATCACATGAATATAGTGACATATTAAGGGTGCACCTTGATATCACTCCAATTCATTGGGTAAAGAATTAATCTCTAGAGATGACAAGTTTCACGTTACCTTGGTGAATAACCTTTGTAATTTTTATGACACCTTGGGGATAAACCTTGGTGATATGTTCATGAATTTCTAAATGAAATGTTGTAGCCACATATTCAAATTATGTTTCAAGTTATTTTCATTATTATATTCCTATAATTCCATTTCTCATGTCCTTATGTTATTATTCAAGTTCTTATTGACATCACAAGTAAACGGATTCCCTTGTTTACCCTTACCGGGCCTTCTGCTCACCCTTTCCTTTGATGTATGTCTCCAGGATATGAGATGTAGTAATTTTACATTGGATGAACCTATGATGAAGCCTTATGAGTGGTTTAGAATAATGTTTTATGTTGTTTTCAAGTATTATGTTCCTGATTTCCAAGACACTATACTTTAAAGATCCCCTGTTTGTAAAATGTAATGAAAAGTTATGTAATAAAAAGGCGAGATGCCATATATCAACATCCTTATACTGATCATAAAAATCATTCCACATGTGTCAAAACATATATTCAAACATCTATTTATGTTTGAAATATTCTTTGAGATGCCTGTTCTCGCCCCCACAATAGCCTTAAAATTGGTTAGTTATTAAGAAATGGAGGAGAAAGGATTAACAGTGGGTCTATGACTTTGATATATGTGCATGATTTTATAGAGTGGCCTTAGAGTGTTATAATATTTAAGAAAGGATAGTATTCATCTTATAAATATGTGATCATCTTGATTATATATTGTTTTAACATAGTATGGGGAACTTGGAGAACCCAAAGTTTAATTGATTATCATTTTTCCTCTGTACATTGATGTATGTGTAACATCTATATATTTTATGATATATTTATATTCTAATAAATTTAATTTCTTTGGAAGATTATGATACACTCAACCCTGAATCTAAATGAACCAAAATATAGTATAATGTTAAAACATAGTAATTAAATTGGTTGACTGAATAGGAATAACCACATTTTTAAAATAATAAGTATAAATGTTTTTGATAGATAAAATATATTTATAAAAAAATATACAATTTTAAGTGAAGTCATTATATGCTTTAAAATAAATTTTTCCTCAAAAGGGTTTTTATTACTTCTTTAAGAAAAAAATATAATTAATTTCTTGAAATTTAAGAAAATTTATTTGAAAAAATTTAATTCATTTTTGAAATCACCAAGTAAAAATTATCTTAATGTTATTTTTTGACAATTTTATGAAAATTTTTATCTTTCAATGAAAAGTGAAAAATAACAAATTTTGTTGAAAATTATCTTTTTTATTTGAAGAATTTACAAAGTAAAATATCATTTTGAAAGTAAAAATACTTAATTTAAATTATTATTAATACAATTAAGGTCATTATAATTAATTTTCTGTTGGATTTTGGTATAGAAACATTATGTACTTTGGAAACATTTTTCCTACAAAACTGATTTTTATCACATTTTTCAGGTTTAATTTTAAATTAAATATTGAATGTTATGTAAATTGAATTTGATAAAATGGATTATATATTTGTAATCAAAACAAATAATATTATGTAGTAATATTACTTATTTTTTGGACATAATGAATAATAAAAACATTAATAATTTGATTCTATGATTAATGTTAAAATAAGTTTACGAGCATGGTTTAACCAAGAGATAATTGTGAGTTTCCTAATTAAACTTGTCTAAATCAAATTTTATAAATATATTTTAATCTTATTATTTCATATTAAATAATTTCTTATCAATTTGAATGCATTTGGATTAAGTTTAAAATTATTATATTTTAAAATTTTATGAAAATTCAAGTGTCTGATCTCCCTAACTTACAAAATGACACCTCTAATTTCTCATATTTACACCAAATTGAGCCATCTATCACAAAAAAACCCATGAAAAATTATCTTATCAACTTCAGTGTACACAAATTATAGGTTCTGGTGTTCCTAAAATACCACTACATGGGTCCTTAATTTGGGATATAAAGGAGGCCTAATGAACACTACTATAAAATATGCTTTTAACTGTGTTGGCTTATATTAGCACTAGAAAAAAGATTTGGTAAGGGGAACCTTTATAAGAACTAATTCATGGTAACTTTTTTTAGATCTTTATTTTAGCACCGATAAAATGTAACCTTTATCAGCACTTTTTTTAGCACTAATAAAGGTTACACTTTATCAGTGCTTTATTTTTAACACTCATAAAGGGTACCATTTTCTGTGCTTTATTTTTAGCGCTCATAAAGGGATCCTTTATCAGCACTTTTTAGCACTAATAAAGGTCCGAATACAATGAAATAATTAAATAAGTAAAAACATGAGTATATTTAAAAAATATTGAAATTTTTATTAATTAAATAATTATTGATAAAAATGGATAAAATCATTATACAATATATAAATTAAAAAAACTAATAAATAATATATATTAAATATATAGATATATGAAAAAAGAAAATTAAATAAATGAAAATTAAAAGAATAAATATTAAAATTAGGTAAATTGAGAAAAATATTAATCATTTTATTAATTAAATAATTATTGGTAATGTTAATTAATAATATATATTAAATATATAGATATATATGAATGTATGTATAAATTATTTATATAATATAAAATATTTATGCCTTACATTAAATAATCATATATTTAGTGAATAATGGTTTATAATAGAAATTAATATTAATTGAAAATATAGACTAATTTCATCGAGTAATGGACATAATTGAATGTCGCTGGATATGTCAATTTATCATAAATCAAACGTGTTATATTTATTCCACATATATGTAATTAATGCATTTTATTTTATTATATTTGTTTATTTTCTATGTTTTAATATTTTCAATATGTATCCATATTTATGTCATTATATATCCATAATTTTTTAATAATTTATTTTTAATTTATAAAATATATCCCTTTATTCAATATTGTTAATGTTTACTCATTTATAATTTATTCAATTTCTCTCATATTTTACATGCATGCACTTAAGATTGAAAATTCATTAATAATGTTAATATTTATAAAAACATATATTTATAAATATACTTTTACATTACTTATACATATATATATTTATAATTATAAATAAATAAATATTATTTTAAAAAAAAATTATATAATTATAAATAATCAATTATATATATTTAAATAATTATTAAATTTATAATAAATTTATTTAAATAATGAATGTATTTTCTATATTTGTATTTATATATATTTATTAAATAAATAAATAAATAAATAAATAAAAATATATATAAATATACAATTATATAAATATTATTTTAATCTTTTTTATATAATTATAAATAAATGTTTATATATTTAAATAAATATAACATTATAATAAATATATTTAAATAATGAATATATTTACTATATTTATATTTTTATATATATTTATTAAATATATATATAATTTTATAAATATATTTGCAATTTTTTTATTTATAATTATAATGAAAAATCCTTTATCATTGCTTATTACGTAATCCCTGATAAAAGGGATCTATATCAACACTTTTTCAGAATCACTGATAAAAGTGTCCTGATTATATAAAAACCCTAACCAGTCACAAACTCATCACGATATCTAAATCTTTCCATGAAATACAACCATTGTTAGTTCTCCACCCTAGTGAATTGAAGCTCAAATCAAGGCTCAAATTAGGGCTCAGACAATTCGATGGCTCAAATACAAGGCCTGAATGTTTCAAGGGTCAAATTAATCTGAGGCTCAAAAGTAATTATTTATCTAATATCCCTTGTACCTAAGTATTTCTGTACATTTTCTTGGGGAACTTGGGGTGTAAAACATCAATGGTTCTAGCTGTGGTGGAGGCTGCTTTAGAAATGGGTGTGTGGTGAGTTATCCATTTGGGAGATCTGGCCATGGAGATCGTCCATATTGATGCTTGGATTTTTTAGAGTGTGAAACACCTATACTGTGACCCTTACCAACTTCGCTCTTAGGCCATATGATCATCTCCTTCCTTCTTAGTTCCAGTTTTGAATTAATACAAGGGATTTGTGATCTACTCTATTATTTATATGAAAGTATCGACAAATCATGATTTATTTTTGTTGGATAAATAGTGTAATTAACCATATAGTATAAGTTTTATCCCATTTTACATCGTCTATATAATTTTTTATATATCAATTTCAATTATTGTTTTTGGGTAGCCTATGTGACTTCTTCCTATCATATTAAAATAACTACTTATTTTCATGATTGTGCAGTAGAGAGTTTATATAGGGAGTGATGATTTATTGATCTACTAATTTGGTTATTACACATAGATTTATAAGTGAAGTAAGGGTAGTCCACTTAGAAAATGTGACCCCATATGAGTTGTTCCATCTTGGTAGAGGCTAGTATATACGAGATAGATGTTTCAAGGGTTGGTGTGGTTTTCTCCCAAGTTTTTGATATATCTTATTGATGTGTATTATTTATTTATTCCAACTTCTTTATAGAACTCCCTAGAATCATAATGGTGGGTCTATGTCTATTAGATAGACTCCCTATAATCCTTCATATGGGTATATCTAATGTGATGACCTCCCTAGAATCCATGGTATTGGTCGATGTGGCTATATGGAATCCTATGAGTCTTGCGATGTTTTAAAATATTTGATATACCATTGACATTGAATGTAATAATTCCTTAGGTTATTACGTCACTTATTCCAAAAAATTGAATAGAGGTTATCAAATTCTATATATTAAAAATAATTTTTAGGTATTCATCATTTTAGGTCTACATGTATTGATTCCACCCCTAGGTATCTCTGATTACAATCCATGTATATGAAATAACTCTTTATTTATTAAAAAAAAATTTCAATACATTTTTATATCTTCATGTTGATTGAATGAGAGTTTATTATTCCTATATATGATATTTGGGTTTCTTATTACTCATTAATTTCCTATATTATATTTTTATTTGTTTTGGGTATTTACGAAAGACTTGATGTATATCAAATAATAGTTATTTTCGCAATTATTTTCTTGATACTCATACTACATATCATTTATAAACTACTATTATCCTCATCAGTTTCATCTCAGAAATAGTTACTGTATTTTTCTACTTCAGACTCATCCACCATTTTTGTTATGTTTCTTGTACTAATATAACAAGTATTCATCCCATGGAGGACTATCACTTAGAGTTTTTAAAGAAACATAGGTGTATGTCCACAAGACATGGAGGATGTGTCTCAAACAACAAAATGAAATGATAAATGTTCAGGAGATGAGATGATGTGCATTAAAGTAATATATAACATTCACCTTTGAATGAATTCAAAGGATAACACCTACCAGAGTGGGGTAATTATTTTTTAAAATTCAATTACCCATTTTATTCAAAGTATACTAAAAATATTTGAAACAATAAAATATTGGGTATCCCTTTTTAGTATTGCTTATAACTTTCACCTTTTATAATGAATATCTTATGTGTATTTATTTATTTATTGTAAAAAATAAATATTTTATGAACCAAAATGGATGGATATAAAGAAAAAATGGATGAACACTAATCATTTTAAAAAAGAGTATGAAGATTGAGTTAAAGTGTTCATCAGATTTGTAATAGAGAATGCATATGACCCTTCTCAAATCATTTTCCATTATTTAATTTGTTTTTATTCAAGAAAAATTAGTCTATAAGAGTTGAAAAAATTTTGATTTGTCATATAATATATTAGATCTATAAATGATGGACTAAACACGACAAAAAACTGAACATGCACACTGATTGGGATGATACTACATTTTATGGATCATTTGATATGAATACCACTGTAAATGATGATAGAGATCACATGAATGAAATGACTATGACAATTGAATATTCCATTCATGATTTTCCAAAGCTATTCCAGAAGTCAAATAGCTGTTCCAAGAGACCATTTTATACTAATTATACTAAATAAAAAACATTATCAGATGTATTGAAGTTATATGATTTGAATGCTGGTAGTGGATGGAGTGACACTAGTTTTACAGAACAAGTTGGTCTCTTGAATGATATACTACCAGAAGAAAATGAATTACTATGTTGAATATATGAGGCTAACCAAATTCTAAGTTAAATTATAATTATATCTAAAAAATATTTTATTTTCCAAATGATTTCATATTTTTTTGCAATGATAATGAATCACTCATAAAATAACCTAAGTGTGGCATAGATCGATATAAGAAGAATGAATCAAGTCCTTGGAAATATGTATGGTAATTTCCTATCATTCCATGGTTTGGAAGTCTATATAGATTTCAAGAAACCATGAGACAATTGACTTGGAATAAAGATACATGAAATAAATTTTGGAACCTACATCATCCAGCATATTCTCTTCAGTTGATGAAAATTGATTATGAGTATCCTGAATATGGAAATGAGCCAATAAACTTTCATCTTTTATTATATAAAGATGAAATAAATCCTTTTTGTGTACATAGTAGCACTCATAGTACATGGACATCATTTCGGAAAATTATAAATTGCCTTCATGGTTATGAATTAAGCCCAAATATATTATCTTGTCTATGCATATATCTGGACTAAAGAAACTTGGTAAATATATTGATGTCTATTTGGGTCTATTGATTGAAGATATGAAATTGATGTGGGATAAATTTGTTCTAATGTATGATTCTCATAGAAGTAAACAATTCATATTTAGGGCCATGTTTTTTGAGATGATATATGACATCCCTTCTTATAAACATTTATCAAGCTGTAACATTAAAGTAATTTTGGGTATTCCATTTGTGAAAAATGTACACACTTATTTCGGTTGAATCATTCCTTAAAGACTTTTTTTAGGATATCACAAAATTCTAACTAGATGATATAAATATAAATCCAAGACTACAAAATTTTATGGGATATCAAAAAAGGTACAAAATTGTCTACAGTAATGGGTGATCAACTGTATGATATATTAAAAGATATTAGAAGTATTTTCCATAAACCATTTTCAAAAAACCTTATGAAATAAGGTTGGAAAAAGAGGTAAATTTTCTTTGAATTAATGTATTGTAATTTTTTATATGGCATAAATTTTCTTAATTCCATGAATGTAGAAAAAAATTATTTGAAAGTGTTATTGGAACATTACTAAATATTCATAGAAAAACGAAATATGGAATCATGGATAGGTTTTACATGATTGACCTAGGGATAAGGGAAAGGTTTTCACTAGTAAGTGGTAAAAGGAGGAATTTTATTCCTCCAACATCTTACACTCTATCCAGATAAGATAAATTACAATTTTTTCTTCCCCTTAATAGTATAAAAGTTCCATAGGTGTATTTATCAAATGTCAAGAATGTTGTGTCAATGAATAATTTGTAGTTAAAATAACTAAAATCACAGAAATGTCATGTTTTGATGAAAGATTTGATGATTGTTTATTTCCATTACATTATACCTCAAGATGTATGACATACATTAACTAGACTCTATTTATTTTTCAATTCTATATACATTGAAGTTATAGTCCTGTAAATTTTTCCAATCATGAATATTGTGGTTGCAATCATATTATGCTAATTAGAGATGTTCTTCCCATCATCATTCTTTGATATAATATTCCACTAGATGGTTCACTTGGTTAGAGAGGTTTAACTATGTGGTCCTTCACTTGACATAAGGATGCACCCCATTGAACGATATCTGTATATTTTGAAAGGGTATGTCAAGAATCCAAGTAGGACCAAAGGAAGTATTGTATAATGATATATTGTTAAAGAATATAATGAATTCTATATCGATTACCTATCATATGTGGACAACATTGGCCTCCCAAAGTTGCATCATAGCATAAACCTTATGGAAGAAGAGATTTCTAGAAAGATTCCATTATAATTACTTTGAAACACTACTAGAAACAGAATTTTACCCAATGGTTTTATACAAACGATTTGAAGAAACCGTTGGTATATAGTAAAAAAATGCATCATTTCCCAACAGTTTGTTCAAATCATTGGGAATGTGTTATTATAATTAATATTTCCCAATGGTTTGAGCAAACCATTTGGAAATCTATATTTTATCTAATATATACCAATGGTTTATTAAAACTATTGGTAAAGAGAAGCTTTCCCAATGGGTTTTATAAACCTTTGGAAATGTTTCCCCCAAAATACACAGCATCTGAGCTCCCACTCCGCTCGACTGTATACCCTAATCCGAATCTCCCCCCAAAGCTCTCTCTTTACCCTAGGTCGCGAAACTCATTTAACATATAGATCCATCTTTAGTCAAGCAATTTTTTATTTCTACACTTCATATTAGTAAGTGTTACTTTAGTTTTAATGTTCTTCAACTTGTTTTTCTATTTTTGGTTTTGATTTGGGTTAAATAAGAGTTTCTACGGTCTGTGGCATAAAGATAACTTTGATTTGTTTTTTTTGTGTTTTTGTTATAAAATTTAAAGACGTTAAAGGGTTGGTTTATTCATATGGTGTCGAGGTGGGTAATTGATATAGTGACGGTCAATGTAAAAGGGACTGGGGACGGTTAGGGTCGTGGTGTAGGTGGTTTTTCATTTTTTTAGTGGGGTGATATGGTAGTTTATATGGACATCCCCCACTCCCAGACACCCCCACCCCCTGGACTACCCTTCTCCACCTCATCGACACCTCCTGGACCCCCCACCCCCCAACATCCCCACCCCTTGGACACCCCCACCCCCTTAGACAACCCTTTCCTCACCCCCTGGACACCCCTCAGCCCCCATGGACAACCCCTCCTAGACACTCCCACCCCCTAGACACCCCTAGACACCCCCATTGGACAACCACCACCCCCTAAACCCCCACCCCATGGACACCCCCACCCCCTTGGATAGCCCCCTCCCCCACCCCACTTGGATGCCCCCACCCCTAGACACCCCACACCTACCCCCTTGACAACCCTAACCCCCCATGGACAGCCCCCTAGACACACCTAGGACACCCCCAACCCCATGGACAGCCCCCCACCCCCTAGACACGCCACCCCTGTACACCCCCTCCCCTAAACAGCCCCACCCCCTTGACACCCCTCCACCCCCTTGGACAACCCTCATAGACAGACCCCCTTGGACACCACCGCACCTCTTGGACACCACCACACCGCGTAAGTGCTTGGACCAATTTTTAAATTGGAATTAACAATGTATGTGATTTCCCATTTCCCCAATGACATCTCCTAAGTGGCCCATAGAGCCTTATAAATATAATTTTTCATATTTTGATAAATTGAATTTGTCATGTTTTGATAAATTGAATTTTTCATGTTTTGATAAATTGAATTTTTCATGTTTTGATAAATTGAATGGGTTGTTTGGAATGAAATGACTAATGCATGATGGTTTGCATTTCTTAATAAATAAAATGGTTTTAAATAAAATTACCATAAGGGGGATGCAGGGGGTAGGGGGCTGTCTGGGTGGGGGGGGGGGGGTTGTCCATGGGACATGCGGGCAAGGGAGTAGGGGGGCTACATGGGTGTGGGGGAGGGGGGTATGGGCTGCCTAAGGAGGGGTGTGGGATTTCTAGGGGGGTCAGGGTGGGGTGTCCTAGTGGGGGACGGGAGTGTGAGCTATCCTAGGGGGGGGGGGGGTGAGCTGTCTAGGGGGTGGTGGTGGGTTGTCCCGGTGGGGGAGGGGGTTGTGGGCTATCCAGGGGGCGTCCAGGGAGGGGATGGGTTGTCCACTCTGATACTCTAAAAAAATTGGAATCACATATAACTAATTTATACTTTCTTTAACACCTTAAGACTTTTCTTGATGTTCCATACCAACACTCACTCTTACCTTTCCAAGAAGAAGTCATCTCTACAAAGAAATCTCACTCAGGTTGTTATCCACTATCCCTATTGATCTCATAAAAATTTAACATTCGTAAAACTCCATATCACCTAATGATATAACAAGGATCATAGTCCCATGAGTAGTGTCCCATCCAAACATGACTCATATGCCTAAAAAACATACATAAGATCATATTTGACACACATAAATTTTTTTTGTAAACATACACCTTGTATCAAAACTTGGAATTAGCCATTATCTAGCCTCTCAAGGCATCAATAAGCCACATAAAAATCTCAAAATTTCGATTTGTGTTTACAATTAGTTGTGTTTTTTTAGAATTCATGTATGATATTTAGAGGGGAAGATAAAATCAGATCCATGTATGATATTTGGAGGTGGGTTTACAATTAGGTGTGTTGTGATTTATTTGTATGATATTCATGGTTTACAACAATAGTCTTCTGGTTCATCTATAATAATCTTGAAATCATGCTACAATTGGATAGATATTGGATTCTACGACCCTAGTTTCGGGGTGGACACCCCCACCCCCTTGGACACCCCCACCCCTGGACCCCCCACCCATAGGCACCCTCATCCCCTAGACACCCCACCAACCCCAATGACAACACCCATCCCCCTAGGCAGCCACCACCCACCCCCTTAGACAACCCCTTGGACACCATCCCACCCCCTATGTCACGACCCATCCTCGGGGCCCGTGCCGTGACTACCCCAAGCCCACCTTCCATAGGCCAGGGGCTGGAGACTAGCACCAAGACGTAAATCCCTGAAAAAAGGGAAGGCATTGGCTTTGTAAAGTAAACAAACACCACAGAGCAAGCAAGAAGAAGAAGTAAACACTAAGTAAAAATGGGTACAATAGTATGTACGGAAATGTAAGTGGCCCAGAATACAAACCCAAACTAAAAGTAAAGTACAACTGGAAAGGGGGAAACAACAACTGAATATAAAGCCGCAACGTCGAGCCGTCAACTAGAAGTCCCACCCGAAGGGTGATTAAAAATAGCCTCCA
This sequence comes from Viscum album, assembly GCA_963277665.1. Lineage (NCBI taxonomy): Eukaryota > Viridiplantae > Streptophyta > Magnoliopsida > Santalales > Viscaceae > Viscum > Viscum album. The sequence goes on along the minus strand of OY728146.1, from coordinate 123,033,772 downwards.
CAGCTCCTCGGGTCTAGCCGTCCGCTCCGAGTTCGTCCCGCCCAGTGGTCCACCTCCAGGTACCGTCCTACTCCGCAAGCCTCAACCACGATCAGCGCTATCCGTCTTCTGCAACCAACACAACGTATTGCAGGCATAACCCGTGCAGGGGTGAGTATGAGCTACTAATTAGGGACCTCGAGGCCCCCGAAGGTCTCCCAGAATCCACAAGGATAATCCAAAAAGGAATGATGCAATCACGAAGTAACATCCGACACTGCTTAGGTATATTCCCATACATATACCTAAGTCATCAATTCCAATTCGCTCCAACCTCCGAGTCCAAGTACAACCCAGTCCACAGAGGAAAGCAAAACGTAATCCACACAGGATAGCACAACACAATCCACAAAGGATAACAAAATAGGATTCAACTCACACAGTTATACTTCTTCATATGATGATAGAGATGATCAGATATTTCCACTAATTCATCTAAGCCGTCGGACCCACAAAAAATAGATAGGTACTAACCCCTGCAATGACCCACACAGGATCAGACCCACACAGGATCGATAGATAACTAACCCCCGCAATGACCCACACAAGATCAGACCCACACATGATCTGTAGGCGCTGGCCCACACAAGACCGCTGAGCGCTAACCCACACAGGATCGGACCCACACAGGATCTGAAGCACTGATCCACAGAGGATCGATGAGTGCTATAGTTGTCATCGTCGAATCCACTGAGGATCTCTGTACAGTCGTCATCGGCGTCATCGCAGCTAGCTCTAGGGTTTCCGCACACAGTAAGCTCGTTTGGGAGGTTCAGCTCCACGAGCCGAGGGGTTGATACATCAACTGATACAAATTCCGGAGTTGATGTATCCAAAAGTTCCGTATCGTCAACAGGAACTCAACATCACAGACGGCGCGCTAATAGGACGCCCGGTCTGGATGTTATTGGCATTTTCGTTCCAGGGGCCCAGTTGGTTTTTAAGTCAAAACCAACTCGACCGTACTCCACCTGCATCCAAACATCGGGCAGAGTAAGCCAAAATATCCGCCTCACTTAGAGGAATCCATCAAAGTCGACGGCACGTCAATCGGACGTCCAGAGCTCAAGTTATGAGTGTTTCCGCTCCGAGGGCCCGGTTGGTTTCGTATACGAACCAACCCGTCCAAACTCAAAGTACTCAGAAACCTTTAGTGTAATAAATTGAAACGACCGTCTTGATCCAAAGATCGCATCGCCACTAACGATGCGTCAATCGGAATTTCGTAGCCCAAGTTATGGGCAAAAGACCGAAAGAGGTCCGAAAACGGGGGGTTTGGGCCTGGACCGACCCGGCCCAACCCCCCTGGGTCTGCCCGAACTGGGTCGACCCGATCCGGGTCCGACCCGATTGGGCGTGACCCGGCCTGGACGGTGCGGCTCGGCCCGGCCCGGCCTGGGCGCGACCCGGCTGGCGCTGGTCGGGCGGCCAGCGGGTCAGCTCGGCCGTTACGGACGAGCGACGCGGGCGGGGGGCGCGCTGCCCCCGCCTGGAGAGACCGCGACCCCGCGTGGGGCTGCCCTTGTCAGCGGACGCGGCTGGCTGCCGCATCTCGTCGCCTCCAGTCCCACACGGTTGCGGGGCCGTGCCCTGCCGCCACGGCTTCAGCCGCGGCGCCTCCTCCTGGCGGAGCGCCGGGCGCCGCCGTGCCTGCGCGGCACGCCGGTGGGCTGCTCCGCGGACCACCGGACGAGTTTCGGTGGTTGGAATTGTGTTCCGTCTTCGCCAATAGCCCTCTCGGGGCCCGTCCTTCACTGCGAGGACCTCACATCGCCCGTGCGGCCTGCTTCATCATTTTCCGCCGTTCCGCACACCAAGAATGAAAGGATAGTGGGTTTGGACTTGTTCGTTGGTCCACACCCACCGCGTTAGCGGTTTTTAAAGTCTTCCAACAAATATTTAATCATACACCGCAGGTATAAATCACAAATACTTAAATGAATCAAACCCCCACCTCAACGTTTTCGTCAAACATGAGTTCGTCGCGGAATTAACCGTCGCGGAAGAAGAGGATCGTCGCGTCGCGGAAGGGGCGTCGCGGAAGAAGCGTCGTTGACGTCGCGGTACACGGCGTCACGTCGTCGATCTCCGAGGGTTCGACGCTCTTCGTCGGAGGGCGGCGTTCTTCGCGTTCTTCACGTTCTTTGCGAAGGAGGATGAAGATCTTCAAGCTTTAGAGTTTCTCTAAATCCTCTCAACAAGAAACCCCTCAACAAACCTAGTGTTGGTATTATTTTATTCCCGATGCCAACAATTAGAAATTCAAAAGATAAGAAATGAACAATTAATTCAAAGAAATAATTGTAACGATCTAACTTCCCAATTTAATGGTGCGTTTATTAACCAGAAAAACGTAAGGTTTGACTTTCATTAAAGGGGGGGGGGTTGCGGGTGCGTTACTTAGGAGGGAAGAAATGGTGGGGTTTGTGAGGGCCCCACCTCACAAATATCCTACCGAGTGGTTAGGATATTGTGGGTTCCACCTTATCTACTTTACTTAGCTTAAGTGGCTTTAAGTGAAATAAAATAAAGTGTCGCACCACTTTTATTTTATTTCTTAACTTAACCCCAAAAATTAAAAACCAACCCCGAGAAAATACAACTCCGGAAAAGGCATTTCTAAGAAAATACCAGCGCTGTGATTCCATCGGTGCCCTCAGAATTCGATTCTGAGCACCAGTTCAAATGTTAGAAAAACCCGCTCGTTCGTTCACTGAACATACCCAATCTAAACATCAGAAAATGATTCCGGGCACTCCGGGCCTCCGAATCAGGTGTCGTCAGAAATTGTGTTCTAGTAAAATTTCAAAGAAAATTAAGAAAAAAAATTTGTTGAATTTTACGGGCCTTTATATTACTCACACCACAGGGATTTACGTCCCCATAAAGATACATCAAAAACTAGGGAAACAAAAGTAGGTACTGAGCACGCATCTGAGCCTCCCGCTCCCAAGTGCTCTCCTGGAGGTTCCTGTGCTGCCATCTGATGCGCACTAGAGGAATAGACCATCCATGTAGGACCCGCTCATGTCGGTCCTCAATCTCCACCAGGACCTCCGCAAAAGATGCCCCATCATCAACATCCAGCTCCCCATGGTCAATGATATGCGCCGAGTCATGCACGTATCTCCTCAGCTGAGATACGTAGAAGACGTCGTGCACTCGGTGCAACAGAGGTGGTAGAGCCAGGTGATAAGACACCTCGCCAATCCTGTTGAGGACCTGGAATGGTCCGATAAAGCGTGGAGACAACTTGACCCCTCGGCCAAATCTCCGTAATCCATGTCTAGGTGAGACACACAAGAAGACGTGGTCGCCATCCTCGAACTCTAGTGGCCTCCGCCTCCTGTCAGCATAAGACTTCTCCCGGCTCTGAGCTATCCTCATCTGCTCCTGGATGACCTGGACCTTCTCTATCGTGGCCTGGAACATCTCCGGTCCCACAAGTGCTGACTCCCCAGGGTCTGTCCAGCACAAAGAAGATCTGCATGGTCGGTGTACAACACCTCGTATGGTGCCATCCCGATGGTGGAGTGGTAGCTGTTGTTGTACGCAAACTCCACCAAGGCTAAGTGGTCCTCCCAGCTGTGACCAAAGTCGAGGAAACATGCACGAAGCATGTCCTCGAGAGTCTGAATGGTCCTCTCCATCTGACCATCTGTCTGTGGGTGAAAGGCGGTGCTCAGACATAGCTGCATCCCAAACGCCTCCTGCAACCCCTTCCAAAGCCGGGAAGTAAAGCAAGCATCTCGATCGGAGATGATAGATGATGGAACACCATGAATCCGAACAATCTCCAGAACTTAGAGACGTCCCAAGCTCTCCACTGAGCCCTTCTCTCTGATGGGTAAGAAGTGTGCCGACTTGGTGAGTCGATCGACAATCACCCAAATGGAGTCGTGACATCTGGAAGTGTGTTGAAGTCCAGTCATGAAGTCCATAGTAATGTCATCCCACATCCACTCCGGGACCTCCAAGGGTTGTACCGAGCCTGCTGGAACCTGGTGCTCGGCCTTCACCTGCAGGCAAGTGAGGCATCGAGAAACAAACTCTGCCACAACCTTCTTCATGCCCGGCCACCAGTGCTATCGTCTGAGATCCTGGTACATCTTTGGAACTCTAGGATGTACCGCCAAAGGAGAAGTGTGAAACTCTCTCAGCACCTCCTCCCGTAAAGCGACTGGTACCAAGGTACGTCCTCTGAAAAGGACGTCGTGCTCACCTCCTACGGAGAATCCATCAGGTGCCTGTTCTGAGGATATCTGTGCATACTGCATCTCACAGTCGGCATCCCCATGCTGTGCCTCCCTGACCCGCTGTAGTAGTGGAGGAGTGACTGTGAGAGACTGAAGGAAATCTTCCCCATCACTATCCACGAAGGATACCTGCAAAGCCGCTAGCTGCTCTGTCTCCTCCTCAAGTAGCTGAATGCCCGTCCTCCTGCTGAGAGAATCGGCTACCACATTCCCCTTTCCAAGAGTATAGACTATCTCAAAGTCATAGTCCTAGAGGAACTCGAGCCATCGCTGCTGTCTCAGGTTCAGGTCCTTCTGAGAGAAGATGTACCTGTGGATCTGATGGTCAGAATAGACGGTAAAGCGCTCGCCCATCAGACAGTGTCACCATGTCTTCAGGGCGAAGACCACTACTGCTAACTCCAGGTCATGGGTAGCGTAGTTCTGCTCATGTGGCCTCAACTGACGTGATCCATAGGCGATCACTGCCTGCTCCTGCATCAGGAAACACCCGATTCTAGTCCTTAATGGATCGTAGTAGACTACATACCCTACTCCCTCCTCTGGCAACCTCAAGAGATGTGCGCTGGTCAATCTCTGACTCAGCTCCTGGAAGCTATGATGACATCTGTCTGACCACACAAAGGGTTTCCCCTTCTTCGTCAAAGCTGAGAGTAGTGCCGTAACTCTGGACTAGTCTGACACAAATCTCCGGTAGTATCCAGCTAGTCCCAAGAAACTCCACACCTCTGTCATGCTCCTGGGTGGCTCCCAAGCCAGCACTGCCTCGATCTTCACGGGATCAACCGCAACTCCCACCTCAGAGATGACGTGTCTCAAGAAGTGGACCTCACGTAACCAAAACTGACACTTTGAGAGCTTTCCAAAAAGCTGGTGCTCTCGGAGTGTGTCTAGTAAAACCCGTAAGTGGTGGGTGTGCTCCTCCTCAGTCATCGAGTAAATAAAAATGTCGTCTATGAAGACCACGACAAATCGATCGAGGTATGGCTAAAACATCCTGTTCATTAGACCCATGAACACTACTGGAGCATTGGTTATGCTGAAGGGCATAACCAAGAACTCATAGTGGCCATACCGACATCTGAAGGCCGTCTTACGCACGTCCTTGTCCCAAACTCTAAGCTGATGATAGCCTGACCTGAGGTCTATCTTCGAGAACCACCGTGATCCATTGAGCTGATCGAAGAGGTCATCAATCCTCGGTAGCAGATACTTGTTCCTCACTGTCACCTAGTTCAGACGACGATAGTCGACACACATTCGCAAGCTCCCATCCGCCTTCTTGGCGAACAATAACGGGGAAGCCCAGGGTGAAACACTGGGTCGGAGGAATCCATTGCCATGCAAGTCCTCCAACTGTACCCATAGCTCTCGAAACTCAGCGGGGGACATCCGATATTATGGAGTGGATATCGGGGCTGTCTCGGGGTACAGTTCAACATAAAAGTCTACCTCTCTGCGAGGAGATAGTCCTGAAATGTCATCGGGAAAAACGTATGTATACTGATCCACCACTGCAGGAAAACTAGGACTCCGCATGTCAACTGCTCCTAGGATGAGGCTAGCCAACGGATGAGTGATGGGCTATCCTCTCCTCTGCGGGAGTCCATCCTGTGCTACGAAGGCTCCCTTCTCGCCGGTGAAGGTGAACCTGCTCCTGTCGGTGCGTACACATCGCACCTTGCACCTAAAATAGTCAATCTGATCATGGACTGTATATAACCAATCCATTCCCAAGATGACATCGTAAGGCCTCGACGCCGCTACAAGAAGATCCCAGCCTAAGCTCTCACCTCCTAGAGTAAGCCCACACTACCGGAACAAGTGTGTAATCATCGAGTCTGCTCCCGTAAGAGTCTCTAGCCGTAAGGATCGAGCCAACGGCTCTGTCGGAATCTCCGAGCTCCGAACAAGGGCAGCGGCTATGAAAGAATGACTCACTCCTGTGTCTATAATAACTGCAACAAGGTTGGAATAAACACATATAATACCTCGAATCATCTCGGGTGCGTCGTGGTCGTAGGCCTCCGTTGCCTAGAGCTGTGCCTGTCTCTGCCCGCCAGCTCCCTGTGGTCGGGGTGGACCTCCTGGTGGTGGTGGTGGTAGAGCCTCAAAGCGTCGCCCACCGCCTGCTGCTCGGCCAGCTCCTCTGCCTCGTTCGCCTGCTCCCTACAGACCGCCATGGTCGACCCTCTGCCTCTGCCTGGGTGGCCCCTCAACCGTCTGCTGCTCCTTGGCATGGCGGGTCGGGCAGTCATGAGCCATGTGGCCCTGCCCGCCGCATGCATAGCACTGCCTGCCTCTCGAAAGACTGGATCCACGCTGTGTGCCCCACACTGCTGAGCCAGTGTCCTAAGGTCATCTTCCTGAGGATCTGGTTTTCCTAGACCCATGAGTCATCCTTAGACTGCATGATGAAGAAGACTCTGCTACGCACCGCCCTACGGTAGGTCTCGCTGCTGGTGTAGACTCAGCAAGAAAGCTCTCGGTCAGAAGGGCTCGCTCCAATACTCCTGCCTAAGTCGGAATGCTGAGGGAGACCAGCGATGCCCTGATCTGCTGCCACAATCCCTGCTCAAAGGTCCGGGCTAGGAAGAATGGGTCCCGTACCATGTCTGTCGAGTAGCGTGAGAGATCGGTAAATCTCGCCGAGTGCTGGGCGACCGTCAAGCTGCCCTACCGTAGCTGAAAAAGCTTCTGGATGCGCACCGCACAGAGGGTGGCTGGGACGAACACCGAGCGGAAGAGGCTCTCCAAGTCCATCCAGAGAAGAGATACCTCATCGTGCACCTGGAGCATCAAGCTCCACCATCTGCCTGCTGCCGCGTGCAGTAGGCTCGCTGCGAGGATCACCATGAGGTCTGCTGGTGTCCCCACTAACCTAAAAACCCATAAGACTGCCTCCAGCCAGTCCTCGACTGCCTAGGGGTCCGTCTCCCCATGGAACCTGGGCGGTTGCTGGTGCTGAAACTCGTGCAGTGCACTAAGGCGACGTGCATCGTCAGCGGCCGGGGCTGGTAGCATCAGTGGCTTGGCGGGTAGAGGTACCGCCGGTGCCTCAGCTATCAAAGGTCCATGTACCAAGGCCTTGTCGCTCGGTGGGCTGTCATCATGCACAACTCTTGGAACCCTAGCTGGCTACCGTCATGGGGCCATCCTGAAAAGAAACAGGTGTGCCACGGTCAGAACAGTATACCTGGTGAGCTGACACAATGTAATCACAAAGAAAACTTGAAACACACATGCAATCAATGTTTTTGTGTATTAAGTCAGAAATCAGAAGTTGGGGTCCTGGTGTACGGATATGTCGGCCCCCGCACCAACACTGGACTCCCTAGACTGATAACCACACTCAATACTCTTAACACAATTCCTTCACATAGAAAAAGATTAGAGTCCTGAGTTTTGCGGTAGAACCGAACTCCGTTGATACCAATTTGTCACGACCCGTCCTCGGGGCCCGTGCCGTGACTACCCCAAGCCCGCCTTCCATAGGCCAGGGGTTGGCGTCTAGCACCAAGGCGTAAATCCTGGTAAAAGGGAAGGCATTGCCTTTGTAAAGTAAACAAACACCACAGAGCATGCAAGCAGAAGAAGTAAACACTAAGTAAAACTGGGTACAACAGTAAGTGCGGAAAAGTAAGTGGGCCAGAATACAAACCCAAACTGAAGGTAAAGTACAACTAGAAAGGGGAAAAGAACAACTGAAAGTAAAGCCGCAAAGTCGATCCATCCACTAGAAGTCCCACCCGAAGGGTGAGTAAAAATAGCCTCCACAGCTCCTCAGGTGCAGCCATCCGCTCCGAGTACGTCCCGCCGAGTGGTCCACCTCCAGGTACCGTCCTGCTCCACAAGCCTCAACCACGATCAGTGTTGTCCGTCGTCTGCAACCAACACAACGTAGTGCGGGCATAGCCCGTGCAGGGGTGAGTATAAGCTACTCAGTAGGGACCCCGAGACCCCCGAAGGTCTCCTAGAATCCACACGGATAATCCAAAAAGGAAAGATGAAATCACGAAGTAACATCCGACACTGCTTAGGTATATGCCCATACATATACCTAAGTCATCAATTCCAATTCCCTCCAACCTCCGAGTCCAAGTAAAACCCAGTCCACACAAAAAAGAAAAACGCAATCCACATAGGATAACACAACACAATCCACCAAGGATAAAAAAACAAGATTCAGCTCACACGTGTATACTTCTTCATATGACGATAGAGATGATCAGATATTGTCACTAATTCATCTAAGCCGTCAGACTCACAAAGGATTGATAGGTACTAACCCCCGCAATGACCCACACAGGATTAGACCCACATAGGATCCATAGGTAACTAACCCCCGCAATGACCCACACAGGATCGGACCCACACAGGATCTGTAGGCGCTGGCCCACACAGGACCGCTGAGCGCTGACCCACACAGGATCAGACCCACACAGGATCTGAAGCATTGATCCACGGAGGATGGCTGAGTGCTGTAGTTGTCGTCGTCGAATCCACTGAGGATCTCTGTACAGTCGTCGTCATCGTCGTCGCAGCCAGCTCTAGGGTTCCCACACACAACAAGCTCATTCGGGAGGTTCTGCTCCACGATCCGAGGGGCTGATACATCAACTGACACAAATTCCAAAGTTGATGTATCCAAAAGTTCCATATCGTCAACAGGAACTCAGCGTCACAGACAGCGTGCCAATCGGACGCCCGGTCTGGAAGTTATTGGCTTTTTTGATCCAGGGGCCCGGTTGGTTTTTAAGTCAAAACCAACCCGACCATACTCCACCTGCATCCAAACCTCGGGCGGAGTAAGCCAAAATATCCATCTCACTTAGAGGAATCCATCAAAGTCGACAGCACGTCAATCAGACGTTTAGAGCTCAAGTTATGAGCGTTTCTGCTCCGAGGGCCCGTTTGGTTCCGTATACGAACCAACCTGGCCGAACTCAAAGTACTCCGAAACATTGAGTGTAATATACCAAAATGACCGTCTCGATCCAAAGATCGCATCGCCACTGACGGTGCGTCAATCGAAGGTCTGTAGCCCAAGTTATGGGCAAAAGACCAAAAGAGTTCCGAAAATGGGGGGTTTGGGCCCAGACCGACCCGGCCCAACCCCCCCTAGGTCGACCCGACCCGGCTGAGTGCGACCCAGCCCGACTGGCGCGGCTCGGCCCGACTCGGCCTGGGCGCGACCCGCCTAGTGCTGGCCGGGTGGCCAGTGGGTCGGCTCGGCCGCTACGGCCGAGCGACGCGGGCGGGGGGTGCACTGCCCCCGCGTGGAGAGACCGCGACCCTGCGTGGGGCCGCCCTTGTCAGTGGATGCGGATGGCTGCCGCATCCCGTCCCCTCTAGTCCCGCGCGGTCATGGGACCGTGCCCTACCGCCGCGGCTTCAGCCGCGGCGGCTCCTCCCGACGGCGTGCCGGGCGCCGCCACCTCCTGTTGCCGGTGTCGCCGTGCTGGCGAGGCGCGCAGGCGGGCTGATCCGCGGACCACCTGACGACTTCCGGTGGTCGGAAGTGCGTGTCGTCTTCTCCAATGGCCCTCCTAGGGCCCGTCCTTCACTACGAGGACCTCACATTGCCTGTGCGTCCTGCTTCATCATCGTTCGTCGTTCCGCACACCAAGAACGAAAGGACGATGGTTTCAGACTTGTTCGTTGGTCCGCACCCACCACGTTAGCGGTTTTAAAAGTCTTCCAACAAATATTTAATCATACGCCGTGGGTATAAATCACAAATATTTAAATGAATAAAACCCCTACCTCAACGTTGTCGTCGAACGTGAGTTCGTTGCAGAATTAACCGTCGCGGAAGAAGAGGATCGTCGCGTCGCAGAAGGGGCATCGCGGAAAAAGCATCATTGACGTCGCGGTACATGGCGTCACATCGTCGATCTCCAAGGGTTCGATGCTCATCGTCGCCCTTCGTCGGAGGCTGGCGTTCTTTGTGTTCTTCGTGTTCTTCGCGTTCTTTGCGAAGGAGGATGAAGATCTTCAAGCATTAGAGTTTCTCCAAATCCTCTCAACAAGCAACCCCTCAAGAAACCTATTGTTGGTCTTATTTTATTCCCAATTCCAACAATTAGAAATTCAAAAGATAATAAACGAACAATTAATTCAAATAATTAATTGTAATGATTTAACTGCCCAATTTAATGGGGCGTTTCTTAACCAAAAAAACGTAAGGTTTGACTTTCATTAAAAAGGGGGGGGGGGGTTGCGGGTGCGTTACTTAGGAGGGAAGAAATGGTGGGGCTCGTGCGGGCCCCATCTCACAAATATCCTACCGAGTGGGTAGGATATTGTGGGTTCCACCTTATCTGCTTAACTTAGCTTAAGTGGCTTTAAGTGAAATAAAATAATGTGTCACACCACTTTTATTTTATTTCTTAACTTAACCCCAAAAATTAAAAACCACACCCGAGGAAACACAACTTCAGAAAAGGTGATTCTAAGAAAATATCGGCACTGTGATTCTATCGGTGCCCTTGGAATTCGATTCCGAGCACCGGTTCAAAAGTTAGAAAAACCCGCTCGTTCGTTCACTGAACGTACCCGAGCTAAACTTCGGAAAATGATTCCGGGCACTCCGGGCCTCGGAATCAGGTGCCGTCAGAAACTGTGTTCTTGTAAGATTCCAAATAAAATTAAGAAAAAAAATTCATTGAATTTTACGGGCCTTCACACCCTAGAAACCCCCTCCCCTGGACACCCCCACCCCTTGATGAGCACCCCCACCCCTAGATATCCCCATACTCCTGGACAATGTAACAACCCAAACATTCATTAATGGAAATTTCTCTTGATCTAATTAAATTTTTATTATGGTTATATAAAATGTAAACTTCATTGTTTATATTCTTATGGATTTTAAAATACTGTTATGAATTTGGACCATTTCTAATATAGTTGTTGAACAGTGATCACACAATTAGTATAAATACAGGGCTTTAACAAATCCAATTTACTCAGACAAAGAAATTAATGACCTCATCCAGTAGACTTGCCCCGTAAAAATCCCATTTTTCGGAGCTCCAAAAGGAGGTGGCACCATTGGTCTTTTCTCTTGACCAAGCCCAAGCTGAGCTTGAACATGTTAAGCTTGAGCGGAACCGACTACAGGAGAAGTGGAAGTTAATAGAGATTACCACCCGGGCAATGTTATCCGAGACACCACAAGAGTCTGTCACCATCACACACCTTACCCTTTGGTCTTATGCGGGTTTTGTAAGGGGTTATGTAACAATAACTTATCACTATGACTATGTAAATTATTTTTGTATAAAGAATATGAATTAGTTTTATTGTTATTGCTTTGTGTTTAGTTTTTAAAAGCAGAAAAATTATTTTTGGTCAATATTCAACTAAGAAATCTATTTTGACGAATTAATGGATTTTTGAATTAATTAATATTGTCATAAAATATTATTATTATTAAGTTAATTTTTATTAAATATAAATTATCATATAATTTTATGAATGCAATTGTAATTTTTATTAAGGTTTCAAAGTAGTTTTTGTCAAAACCCATGAATTTTTGAAAAATGTCAATTTTTATTTTAAAAGTAAAAAATCACATTTTTAAAAAATTATTTAGATAAAATGAATAATATTTTTGTAATTAGGACATTGAAATTATCCAATGGTGAATGTTTCATAATTTTCTAAGAAAGTCGAATTTTGGGGTAAAAATTAAATACCATTTAAATATATAAAGTGTAATATGACATCACAAGGACCCAATAGTGATGTAATAAAATACTATAAACATTATGTTCGTTTAATATATGCCTTTTCATTAAAATAATGTTATTTATGTTTTTCTTTATTTATTTTACAAAGTTTTAGTGGACCCTCCAAGACTTATAAAATATTTTGTCTTTTGAAATTATTTTCCTTGAGAGTGTGACTCACCTCCACCTAAGAAACCCTATTATATTAAGAAGTTCAGACATTGGAATTATAAAATATTTTTTCCACTCCCATTTGGAAAAAAATTGGCAAAAACCATGGGATGGTTTGTGGTTTTGATTAGTTTAATGTGAGGTGTCCCAAACCAAAATAATAAAGAATTCCCTCTCCTTTCCTATATAAACCTACCCAAGCTTCCACTTTCTCTTCACTCAAAGCCTTTTGAGTTAAACTAAACCCTAACCTTCTTTCCCTAGAATCCTCCTATTGTGACCCAAGCTCCTAAGAAGCCTCTCTCAAGCCTCTCTTAAGCCTTTGGAATCACACTTCCAAGTAAGGGATTTCTTCCTTTCTCATTTTTGTCCAATTTTCTTTAAGTTGTTATGCCTTTTTTTATAAATTAAAAATTTTGGGGTATGATTTAAAACCTCCCCCATACTGTCCTATTTATGTTTGGATTATGGGATACTCCTTTATCTCTCATTAATTCCTTTCATGTACACCTGTTACCATGCTGAAATTCCTTGAGGGATTTCTATCTCCTCTTTTACATCCACACAATTCTTTTGTATTATTCATCTAAATTTCATTACATTTGTTGGGACATGTATCTATATGACCCTTACTATCCATTTAATGTATATATGATGAGACACCCTTTTCTCTCCCATCACCCATTTTCATGAATCCTTATGTCACGTCATTATGTTGTCAAAATTGCACTGTGTTTTTCCAAGCCAAAATCATTGTGTAGTGAATATCATACCCATGTCTCTTTCAAGGGTATTCACATTTATAAAAATATACATATTTAATGGTACTTTCATGTATTTATTCCACATTACTTAATCGTGGAATAACTTATGATGTTGACTGATTCGATGATTCATGTGGCACACTTATGCCTGAAATGAAATGTTTAAGAAGGGTGCGCCATGATAGCGCTCCAATGCATTGGGTAAAGTATAGTATCATGATACATCATTTGAACTGGGTTTTGACTCATGATAATTTAAGTGAAATGAGTTTTTACCTGTGCTTTGTGTTTAATGAAAGTTTACTCATGCTCCATGTGCAATGAGCATTGGATCTTTCTAATTCCATGTTAAGTATTGTCGCCACATTTCCATGTTATGATTATCATGATTTATCATGCCTTTATGTTCATGTTTCTCTTGTGATCCATTAATATGCCTATTGTCTAACATGTATTTTATTCCTCATGTTATTCCATGTTTATTCCCTTACTTGTCTTTAAAGCTCACCCTTTTCTTATGCATGTCTTCAGGTTATCGCATACAATACTAAGTACGAGGGAATGTAGTGGTCATGTAAAGGAAGTTTTCAATAAAGATGTTGCATGTTTTATGTTATAAGATGTTATGTAATGTTACTAATACCAAAAGACACTATACCTCTCAATATTTTATGTTGTATCAATTGAAGATTTTATGTAATAAATCATGTTTAAATGTGTAATAAAAAGTAGGGTTGTTATAGTTTGTATCAGTGGATATGTTTAGTTATTTTTGGGATTAGGATTAGAAAACACTAGTGAAGACATAGAGACAAGAATAAGTATAATAAAAACATCCCTATGTATTGGTGAGTATTGAGTAAATGGTTTATCAAGAAAATACATCCTTGACTGGATATGATCAGGAAGAGGTGGATCTGGTACAGATGATTCCTAGGGGTAAAACCCGAAAACACCGCTTTGAGATATACTTGAATGACAACTGTTGCATGAAAATGGGCCTAGCTGCACTCTTGGTTACGAAACTCCTGAGGGATATGCTTTGGTAAATTCACAAGCTTAGTATGAACCCTTATTAATGGAATTAAAAAATAATGCCCCTAAGAATATATGTTAAAAAGTAGATCATGAATATCATAGATGGAAGCCTATTGATTCATAAGTTAAGAAAATAAATGATATTTATAAGTCATTAGTTTTTTCCTTGGATTCCTCATTACATGTTATCTCTAACTTTACTTTTATTCCAGCTAATGGCTGGTAATAGGAGGAATCGGGCTAACAACTGATGTGAAGATCAATGTGACGATTGTGCTAATGAGATGCCTAATCCGATGGGAGTGGGAATCACAAACTTTGTCATGATTCCCTTTCAGTTAACTCAAACTTTGAATAGAAACATGGGCCAAGAGGAATGTTCAACCCCCCCTAAGAAAGAAAATGTCACTATAGAGAGCTTTATGAGACAAAGGCCTCATACATTTAATGGATCATATGATCTCTCAATCACCGAACAATGGATCCACTCAATTGAAAAGATCCTCTACGTCCTTTAATGTTATGAACAAGAGAAGGTTCTCATGGATTCTTATTTTATGGAGGGTGAAGCTAATCAATGGTGGATGTTGATCAAAAATATGAAGCCTGAGGAAGAGATTGAGGCGTTGGAATAAAAGGATTTTTGGAAGACGTTTCTTGATAAATATTTTCCATGCACCCTTCGGCTTAAGATGGAAAGGGACTTCATTTTCCTCAAGAAAAAAGATGAACAATCTGTCAGGATTTACGCGTCAAGCTTCACAAGGCATATATGATACACCTCTGGTATTGTTGTTACCCCTGAATGCAATGTTGACCGCTTCTTTAGTAGGATGAAACCTAGCCTACAGAAAACACTGGCAATCCGTGACTACAACAGCTATGAGGAAATTATCTGATGTGACCTCAAGGTCAAAATGGATATTGAGTAATATTAGGGGTATCATTGGGATAAGAAGTGTAAGGTGGACTTCAATGTCGGCAGTCTGATGGATAAATCCAATGGGGATATGAAGATCCAGCACCCCACTTTCCAAAGGTATGGAAGGAATCACCCTAGAAATTACCTGAAGGGGACAAGGAAATTCTTTAGGTGTAGAAGAGAAGGGAAACTAGCTGTTAACTGCCAACAAGAAAAACCCACGGCTACAACAAAAGAAAGGAACACTTTGTTCGAACCTCAATATATTTTTCATTGAAACAACTACAAATAACCAGAGAATCTTGTGAATCAGTGCACCAAGCTAAGGATTTTCAAAGCCAACCAACTACCTCTAAGGAAGAAAGGGAGAGCTTTTTCTATCACGACTACTGAAGTGAACCCCAACAACGAAGTGATGATAGGTATTCTAGTTATTCATTCAAGAATAGTGAAGATACTTCTCGATTAAGGTTTTATGCATTCTTTTATATCCCAAAAGTATAATAGACCAATCCCAACACCATCACAAATCATGGAAGTAAAGATGTCGGTGAGTACGCAAAATGGGGCAATAATTGCATCCCATGAATATAACTCATTCCCTGTCATAATCTGTGGATTGAATTTCCTATAGAACCTCCTCATACTCCCTCTAGTGATATTTGATACAATTCTTGGCATGGATTGGCTTTCCTTGTATAGAGCCAACATAAATTGTTGTGAGAGGGATACCACTCTCAACATGGAGAATCGACCCCTGATTCTGTACAAGGGCAAGGAGGAAGTTGAATATTCATTAGCTCCATCATCTCAAGTGTGGATATTACTACCCTATGAGCACATGTATCTGGCTCAGATGATTGAGTCTAAGGAGGCAACAATCCTTAAATACATTCCTATTGTGGTTGAATTTTCTGAAGTTTTTCCTGAGGAATTTCCTAGTATTCCTCCAAGAAGAGATGTTGAATTCTCAATTGATATTATACTTAGGGAATTGCCAATATCCAATAATCCATATAGAATGGATGTTGTGGAGCTTGAGGAGTTGAAGAAACAACTATAATAGAATCTGGATAAAGGGTTTATACAGCCAAGTGCTTCACCATGGGGTGCACCAGACCTCTTCATCAATAAGAAGGATGGGTCAATGTGCCTTTGCATTGATTATCATGATATTAACAAAATCACGATAAATAACAAGTATCCTATCCCTCAAATTGATCACTTATTAGATCATCTGTGTGGAGCACAATAATTGTCCAAGGTGGATTTGCGGTCGGGATATTATAAAGTAAGGGTGAAGAAGGAAGATATCCCCATGACTGATTTTCAAACAATATATGGGCACTATTAATTCATAGTAATTCATTTTGGACTCAATAATGCTCCAAAAATCTTCATGGACTTGATGAATAGATTATTTAGTTATTATCTCTATGAATTTGTGGTAGTATTTATAGATGATATTATAATATACTCCAAAACCAAGGAGGAACATGAGGAGCATCTAATAACTATATTAGAGACCCTGAGGAAGGAGAATCTCTATGAAAAATACAACAAGTGTGAGTTCTGGTTGAAGGAGGTATCATTATTAGGCCATATCATCACAAGCAATGAGATATCTGTAGATCCCTCAAAAAATGGATGCGATTGAGGGATGGTCGAGGAAAACATTGGTAATAGATATCCACTTCGGTTTAACAAGATATTATCGACGATTTTTGAGAAATTTTTCATGATTTTACAACCCTCTTACCAAGATAACTCGGAAGGGAGTAAAGTTTGCTTGGAGTGATGAATGCGAAAAAAGATTCAAGGAATTAAAAATGAGGCTTATCACTATGCATGTGCTCACTTTAGCCACAAGTGGAGAACTTTTTGTGGTATGCAATGATGCTTAGAAAAAGGGAATGAGTTGTGTGTTGATGCAAAATGAAAAAGTCATTACCTATGCTTCAAGGAAATTAAAAGTTCATGGGAAGAATTATCCAACACTTGATTTTGAGTTGGCTGTCATGATCTTTGATTTAAAAATTTGGTGGCATTATCTCTTTGGGGATAAGTGTGAAATATATACGGACCACAAAATCCTCAAGTATATATTCACATAGAAAGAGTTGAACATGCGCCAATGAAGATGGTTATATCTGATCAAAGACTATGAGTGATCAATCCATTACCACCCTGAGAAAGTGAACAAGGTGGCAAATTATCTAAGTAGAAAGTACCAAACAATTATATCATTGATGAGAATTGAGAAGGACCCAATATTCTTATATTTGATGAATATGGGAATGAGAATAATAAATAATGGAACATCATCAATCCTTTCACAAATGATTGTGTAACCATCACTTTTAGAAAGGTTAAACGATGCTCAATAGGATGATGTGGGAATTCAGAATAAAGTGAAAGCTATTAAAAACGGGAAATCCTTGGAGTTCAATGTTAATGAAGAAGGAATTGTGAGATTTGGGAAAATACTATCAGTTCCATAAAGTACAGATATGAAGAATGAACTTTTGGATGATACACATAGTTTAAATTCCTCTATTCACCAAGGAAACACAAAGATGTATCGAGATCTATGGGAGCATTATTGGTGGGATAATTTGAAGAAGGAGATCACTGATTATACATCAAAGTGCCTAGTGTGTAATCATGTGAAGGAAGAGAGGGAGAAGTATAAGGGGATGATTCAACCATTGTCCATACCAGCATGGAAATGGGAGAACATCACCATGAAATTTTCCACCGGAATTCCGAATACATCCAAAGGAAACAATGCAATCTGGGTTGTTTTGGATCGTCTTACAATGTCTACACACTTCATTGAAATTCAAGAGGATTTCTCGTTGGATAAACTGGAATGGATATATGTCAGGGAAGTGGTAAGGCTACATAGAGTACCACTATCTATTATATCCGATCAAGATCCAAGATTCACCTCTATGTTTTGGAAGAGTGTTCAACAATCTCTAGATACTATGCTAAACTTCAGTATGGCTTATCATCCTCAAACTGATGGCCAATTCGAGAAAACTATACAAAAACTTAAGGAAATGTTGAGATCATGTTCTATGGACTTCAAAGGAGGGTGGGACCAACATATTCAACTATTTGAATTCTCCCACAAGAGTAGTTTTCAATGGAGCATCCGAATGTAACCTTATGAAGCTCTGTATGGGAAGAGGTGCAGAACACTAGCATGTTGGGATGAATTTGGTGAACGTAAGTTGTTAGGACCAAAAATGGTTGAAGAAATGGTAGAGAAGGTGAAAACCATTCAACAACATATCAAGGTAGCCTAGAGTTGACAGAAGAGTTATGCGGATAACCATCGATGAGGCCTTGAGTTTAAAGTTGGAGACATGGTATTTCTATGCATATATCCATGAAAGAAGTTCATGAGGTTTGGAAAGAAAGAGAAGTTAAGTCCTAGGTACATAATCCCCTTAGAGATTCTTGACCGTGTTGGGGTTGTGACCTATCGACTAGCACTTACACCTACCATGGCCAAAGTACATTATGTCTATCATGTATTCCTCTTAAGAAAGTATATACCAAACCCTTCACATGTACTCTATTCAGAGGTAGTACATCTAGAGGATGATCTTTCTTACGAGGAGAAAACAGTGAAGATCTTAGATCATAGAGAAAAATTTCTAGGAAAAAAGACAATTCCCCTCATTAAGGTGTTGTGGAGAAACCACAAGTTTGAAGAAGCGACATGGGAATCAGAGGAAGTGGTGAAGTAGAGTTACCTGAATTTGTTTTAGAGTGGGAAAAGGAAATTTCAAGGGCAAAATTTCTTAAGGGGGGAAGATTGTAATGACCCAAAATTTCATTAATGGAAATTACTCTTGATCTAATTAAATGTTTATTATGGTTATATAAAATTTGAACTTCATTGGTTTTATGTTTCTAGATTTTAAAATACTATTATGAATTGTGATCATCTCTAATATAGTCATTGAACAGTGATCACATGATTAGTATAAATATAGGGATTTAAAAAATCCAATTTACTCAGAAAAAGAAAGCGATGTCCTCATCTAGTAGACTTGCCCCATACGAAGCCCATTTGTCAAAGATCAGAAAGGAGGTGGCGTCATTGGGCATCTCTCTTGGGAAAGCCCAAGCTGATCCTGAACACATTAAGCTTGAGAAGAATCAACTACGGTAGAATTGGAAGCTAATAGAGATTACCACCCGAGCGATGTTATCTGAGCCACCCCAAGAGTTTCTCACCACCACACACCTTACCCTTCAGTCTTATTCAGGTGTTATAAGGGGTTATATAACAATACCCTAGCACTATGAGTATGTACATTATTTTTGTATAAAAAATGTGCATTCATTTTATTATTGTTACTTTGTAAATAGTTTTTAAAGAACAAATAGTATTTTTAGATAATATCCAACAAAGAAATCTATTTTGATGAATTAATGGTTTTTTGAATTAAATAATATTTTAGCAAAATATTATTATTATTATTAAATTAATTTTTATTAAATATAAATTATAATATAATTTTATGAATGAAATTGTAATTTTTATTAAGGTTTGAAAGCAATATATGTCAAAACCCATGAATTTTCAATAAATGCCAATTTTTATTTTAAATTTAAATATTCACATATTTAGAAAATTATTTAGATAAAATGAATATTATTTTTGGAATCAGGATTTCAAAATTATCCAATGGTGAATTTTTCATAATTTTCTGAGAATCGAATTTGGGGTAAAAATTAAATACCATTTAAATATATAATGTCTTTTATGACATCATAATGACCCAATAGTGATGTAATAAAGTAATATTAACATTATGTTCGGCCAATATATGTTTTATCATTAAAATAATGTGATTTTATATTTGTTTGATTTAATTTAAAAATCTTTAGGGGACCCTCCCAGACTTATAAAACATTTTGTCTTTTTAAATTATTTTCTTTGAGAATGGGACTCACCTCAACCTAAGAAACGATATTATTTTAAAAATTTAGGCCATCTTACTTATAAAATATTGTTTTTCACTCCCCTTTTTAAAACACCATGGGAAAAAACAATGGTCTGGTTTGTGGTTTTGATTAGTTTAATGTGAGGTGTCCCAAACGTAAATAATAATGAATTCCCCCTCATTTCCTATTTAAACCCACCCAAGATTCCACTTAATCTTAACTCAAAGCCTTTGGAGTTCAAACATACCCTAAAATTATTTCTCTATAATCCTACAATGGTTCCCGAAGCTCCCATCAAGCCTATCTCAAGCCTCTCCGAAGCCTTTGGTATCACACTTCCAAGTAAAGGATTTCTTCCTTCCTCATTTTTTCCCAATTTTCTTTAAGTTGTAATGCCATTTTGGTTTCAATTAAAAATGTTGGGGTATGATTTCAAACATCCCCATACTATCCTCTTTATGTTTGGATGATGGGATATGTTTTTCTCTCTCATTAATGCCTCCCATGTACACCCGTTACCATGCCAAAATTCCTAGAGGGATTTCTCTCTCCTCTTTTACATCTAGGTAATTCTTTTGTATTATGTATCTACATTCCATTAATTTTTTTGGGACATGTATCTATATGACCCCATTATTGTCAATTTAATGTATATATGATGATACACCCTTTTCTCTCTCATCAACCATTTTCATGAATCTTTATGTCACACCGTTATGCTGCCGAAATTGCACCGCATTTTTCCAAGCCAAGATCATTGTGTAGGGAATACCATACCCATGTCCCTATCAAGGGTATTCACCTTTATAAACATATACATATTGAATGTTACTTTCATATATTTATTCCACATTACTTAATTGTGGAAGAAATTATGATGTTGATTGATTCCATGATCCATGTGGCACACTTATGCATCAAATGAAATGTTTAAGAATGGTGTGCCCTGATATCGCCCCAATGCATTGGGTAATGTATAGTATCATGATACGTCATGTTAAATGGGTATTGAATCATGATAATTCAAGTATAATGAGGTTTTACACATTCTTCATGTACAATGAGGGTTTACTCATGCTCCACGTGCAATGAGCCTTGGCTCATGCTAATTACATGTTATGATTATCATGCTTTATCATGCCTTTATGTTCAATTTTATCTTGTGATACATTGATATGCCTATTGTCTTAAATTTATTGTATTCCTCATGTTATTATTAGTTTATTCCCTTACTGTCCTTTATATCTCTCCCTTTTTTATTCATGTCCTTAGGTTACCCCATGAAATACTAAGTACGAGGGAATGTAGTGGTCATATAAAAGAAGTTTTCAATAAAGATGTTGTGTGTTTTTTAAGCTATTATGTAATGTTCCTAAGCTCTAAATACAGTAGACATCTCAATCCTTTATGTTGTATAAAGTGAATATTTTATGCAATAAATCATGTTTAAGTGTGTAATAAAAAGTAGGGTAGTTATAGACAACCCCACCCCCTTGGACAGCCCCCACCCCCTGGACACCCCCACCCACTAGACAACCCCCAACCCCTAGACACCCCCAACCCCTTGGACAACCCCCTGGACACCACCCCAACCCATGGACACCCCCACCCCTTGGATACCTCCACCCCCTGGGACAGCCCCCCACCGCATGGTCACCCCCTGGATACCCCCACCCCCTTGGGAAGTGTACGTGTTCACCAAAATAATCTACTAAAATATAAATTTTAATCAATGTAAATTTCACTCAACTCCTGAGTAATTCTCTTACACAAGTGTACGAGATCTTATACACTCATGTATAGTTCTTCAAAGATATTTTGTTATAAATATAATATTTTTTTGTTTTATATTATGATTCTTATATAGACTAGTGTGTCAGTTATGGTTTCAAATAAAGTGAAAAATTCTCATTTACTTAAATATATTTTCGATGGAACTTCAATATTATTGAATTGATTTTGATGAAATGAATTATAACAATTTTTTTACAAAATGGATAGACATTGGATGTATGAAACCGCTCGGATCTCAATCGATTTTCAAAAAACTTTGGGGAGATTTTTATATTTTTCATTTCACAATGCTTTAGATAGTGGTCACATACACTTCCCATGTTACAATTGTGTTAGAAGAACATGGTTGAGTTGTGAATAAGTCACCTACCACATAACCAAATATGGTTTTCAAGTAAACTAATCTCAGTGGTATCATAATGGGGAGAAAATGAAATCTCAAATTGTAGATGATCTAAATGAGATGAGTGGATTAGAGAAATTTTTATATTACTAGTTTTTGTTTATTCGTCATTATGAAAAAGAAAGGATTATTACCCAATAAGACTTTTATATGAGCACACATGATGCGTCTAATGAAAATGATGATGTTTTTAGGGTGAAAAAATGAAATGATGCTGCCAAAAATCCTTTATATCACCAATGTGGTAAAATAAGAAAGCTCTAATTTTTAATCCAATTGTTTCATTGGAAAAATATGTATGGGATTTCAAAAACTTCCATCAATTACATTAATAACTTCTTAAAGGACTTACTTCCATATGATACAAATAATCCCTCAAACCACTATATGGCATGAAAGTTAGTTGTGGAAATTGTATTTTCAAGAAACAAAATTCATGCATGACCAAAAGATTTTAGTTTATTCTGGGAAGAAAAAACTGAATGAAATGATTGTATAAAATTGTGCACATCTTTCTAGAAGCCAAAAGCTGATGGAACACCGTCCAGTGTTCCACATAATGTAATGTGGCACTTTCCATTGATCCCTAGACTCAAAAATCTTTTTTTTTCTGATATAATATCAATAAAAATGTGATGTAATGATACAAATAGAAATAAGACTAATGATGAGTTGGTTCACCCAATAAATAGATTTGCATGGTAGAGATTTGATGCTAGATATCCTGATTTTGAAGTTAACATGCGTAATATGAGGCTGGGTCTTTTATGTGACAATTTTAATCTGTCTGGGCATATTCTTACTTCTCACAACACATGGATGATTTTTATACACTTTTGTAACTCTCCTCCATAGTTGTGTATTGAAAAACCTTTCACTTTCATGAGTATACTCATATTTGTCCCTTCTTATCCTAGCAATGATATCGAAATATACATGAAACCTTTAATAAAAGAGTTGAAACTTCTTTGGGATGTTGTTGTGTACACATATGACTCATGTCTGAAAGACATATTTCAGACGTGTGCTGCACTTATGTGGACACTCAATGATTTTACCTCTTATTCAATGATGTCTGGATGGAGCATGAAGGGAAAACTATCATGTCTAGTTTTTATAAAGAATACACGACCCAAAAGATTGAAAAATCATTGTAGTTTTAGTTTTATGGGACATTAATTATTATTTCCAATGGACTATACATATAGAAATAATCATTGAATATTTGACTATAGCATAGAGACCAATGATCCACCTCAGCATATGTCTGGAACTATTGTTTGTAATGAATTGAAAGATTTTGGTTTTTCATTAGGGAAGGTTCAAATGAAATTTGGAAAGATAAATAATGTTTCAATTGAAACCTATTATAATTGGAAGAAGAGAAGTATCTTCTTTTATTTTCCTTATTGGTCAACCAATTTGTTATGTAATTTCTTAGACATTATGAAAATTGGAAAAAATATATGTGAAATGTTGCTTTTGATTCTTCTAAATGTTAAGGGAAATACAAAAGGTGATTTACAGTCCCGGTGTGACTTGGTGGATTGGGGAATAAGACTAGAATTGCATCCTATTCGTATCAGGGAAAATATAAATCAAGTTACATGTGCTGCTTATGTGATGAAACCTATAGATAAAAAGAAATTTCTATAAGTACTATATACTATTAATGTTCTTGATGGCTATTAAAGCAACATATCTAAATGGTTCAATAGAAGAGAGTTAAAGTTGAAATCTTTAAAGAATCATGATTATCACATCCTTATGTATGAGTTGATTCCAATATAAATCCCTC
This sequence comes from Viscum album, assembly GCA_963277665.1. Classification (NCBI taxonomy): domain Eukaryota; kingdom Viridiplantae; phylum Streptophyta; class Magnoliopsida; order Santalales; family Viscaceae; genus Viscum; species Viscum album. Next base: position 123,009,883 of record OY728146.1, on the reverse strand, counting down.
ATCTTTTTTCCAATAATGTACGGGTGGCTATTATTTGGTTGTGCCATTTTTTTAGAGATCATTGTTCTAAGAAGTTTTCCATGTCTTTCTTGCAAAAAATGTTGGTAGATGCCCCAATAATTTTGTGTGATTTAGAGAAAAAAAAATTTCCATCATTTTCACATGCATGATGCATCTGACTATCCATATTCCAGCTAAAATACTTCTTAGAGGACATATTTCTTTTCTTTGGATGTATCCAATTGAAAGAAATATTTACACATTAATGTCTTATAACTGAAACAGGAATAACCCCAAAGGTTCTATTGTGAATGGTTACTTGGATCAAGAATGTATGGATTTATGCTCTATGTATTTGTCTAAACTTACTACAAGAATGAATAGACCAATGATAAATGAATAAGAATAGTATGAGAAAATTGAACCCAATTTTCCACCACTTCCTCAAATAGGAGGAGTTCCTTGATTATATACATCGATAACATTAAGCCTTCAAGGGCCGAAGATGGCACATCGCACAGTTTTGTTCAACTGTGATTTATTTGATGACTACATCTTTTATGTAAATTGAATATGTATATCTTATATATTTATATCTTTTAAACTATTCTTATTTTTATCTACATGGAACTTAAAGTGATGATAAATAGAAATCATCGTTCTTTATCTTTGAGAAGGAGGGTGACTTTTCATAGCAAATAGTTTTCTGCTTGGTTAAAATTGAAGGTAATAATATTAATATTTAAAATAATTAAAACAATATTTAATTAAGTTTAATATTCATTTATATTTCAGCACTACTAGAAATCATTCTTTTCCCAATGCTTGTATACCAACGGTTCTTTTGAACCGTTGGTATAGGTGATATTTACCAACAATCTGCATAAACCATTGGTAATGATGTGTAAAAATTGAGTTTTCCCAATAGTTTCATCAAACTGTTGGAAAGAATGTGAAAAAATAGTTTTCCCAATGGTTTCATTAAACCGTTGGGAATTATTTAGACTCATATACCAATGGTTTCAGTGAAACCATTGGGTATAATAGACATAAGAGGTTTTTTCAAATGGTTCTTTGAAACCGTTGGGATAACATAACTCTCCCTACGAATTTTTAAAACCGTTGGGGAAGAAAACCCCCAAATATCATCGATCTGAAACTCTAGAGATCTCAACATTTTTTCACTAACCGAGAGCTGGATGCACCCTCTCGAAATTGTTTCCTTAAACGTCAACCATTTGGAAGGTTTGCCTGTAAATCTCTATGCAAATGCTACTTCTCAACACAACAGATCTAGTTTCCAATGATTTTTTATTCCCATTTAAATTGGTATGTGTTAGTTCATTTATTTTAGATTTGTTCTTCCTGTTTAAATTGGTACGTGTGTGTTAATTTATTTTAGATTTTTTCATTCTATTTTGGTGCAATATAGTGTGTATTATGATCCCATTATGAAAATAAGGTATATATAATTTTAGGTTACGGTTCGAAACCTACTTCCCAACTTGCTCTAGAGGGTGATAACTCTAATTTCCAATGGGACATCTATTTTTGATTCAAGTAATTTTTGTTCTCCCATTCTAAATCGGTAGGTGTGACTTCATTTATTTTAGATTTTTTCATTTCAATTTTTTGCAATGTATTGTGTATTATGATTCCCTTATGAACACAATCAATATATCATTTTAGGTTTTGGTTTTGTTGTTATTTATCTATATAGAATAATTTTGGTTGATATTGAATAGGTCAATATGATGCTAAGTTATTTTATCCTTGGATTATTTTAAATTTAAGTTCTAAGGAATAGAATTCGTTGGTTATCTATAAATACCGGTAGGGTTTTCCAGGTAGGGTGGGTGGGGGGGGGGGGGCTGGGTTTTCCAAGTGGGGTGCGGGGGGTAGGGGTGTTCAGGTGGGGTGTGGGGGGCTAGGTTTTCCAAGTTGGGTGGGGGTAGGGTTATCCTAGTGGGGTGGGGGGGGGGGGTTGGGCTGTCCAAGTGGGGTGGGGTTAGGGCTGTCCAAGTGGGGTGGGTGTTGGGTGGGTTAGGGCTTTCCAAGTGGGGTGGGGGAGGGGCTATCTAGGTAGGGTTTGGGAGGGGGCTGGGTTGTCCAAATGGGGTTGGGGTAGGGCTGTTTGGGTTGGGGGAGGGTGTGCCTGTGGGGTGGGGGAGGGTGTCCAGGTAGGGATATCCATGTGGGGTGGGGAGGGTGTCTAGGTGGGGTGGGGGACAAGCTGTCTAAGTAGGGTGGGGGGGATGGGTTGTCTAAGTGGGGTGATGGTATGGCTGTCAGGTGGGGGTGGGGGGGGGGGGGTTTCCAAGAGAGGTGTGGGGGGTAGGGGTGTCCAGGTGGGGTGGGCGGGGGGGGGGGGTGCTGGGTTGTCCAAGTGGGGTGGCGGTTGGGTTGTCCAAGTGGGGTGGGGGGACTGGGTTGTCCAATTGGGGTGGGGGTAGGGCTGTCCAAGTGGGGTGGGTGGGTGGGGGGGGGGGGGGGCTGGGTTGTCCAAGTGGGGTGGGGGTAGGGTTGTCCAAGTGGCGTAGGGGCAGGGCTGCCCAAGAGGGGTGGGGGTAGGGTTGTCCAAGTGGGGTGGGGGTAGGGCTGTCCAAGTGGGGTGGGGGGGGGGCTGGGTTGTCCAAGTGGGGTGGGGGTGGGGGATGTCCAAGTGGGGTGAGGGGGGGGGGGGGGTGAGTTTTTTATTGGTTGCAGTTTTATTCGAATTGCATTTTCTAATTTGGAATTGAACTGTATTCAAACCTAGTCAAACATTATTTCTAACTTGGTGAACATTACAACTTGTACGATTTATTAAATCCATTCAAGCTCTTCTAAAACAATTGATAGCTAAATTACCAATGAATCCCACTATTCCCTCATATATTTAGTTTTTTATATTACACATTAGTTTCCTTTTTCTAAATAATTACATATTTGTTTTCAAAAGTAGAAAATGCTACCAATTGAAGAGAGATGAAGGAAAAAAAATGATGGAGAAAAATCGTCGAATAGCGAAGATGGGCGTTCCACCATTAGTTCCTACAGTGGGTACTTTATTTCAAATATATATATTTAAAGAATATATAATGTCATGTGATTAATTTTCTTGTAATCATTTTTGTAGGATCCACCTATACATCGACAGTTATTCGACGAGGAGCCTAGTACTGGTCCTAGTACTTAGGTCGGTGGTATGAGGAGTGTTCATACTAGAGGTGGATGAGTAGCTTTGAGTACCCAACTAGACCTTACCCCTCCCACTGACATGTTATCATTCCCACATTCTGATCCCGATGTGTCTTTAGGGACACACAGGAAATTTAGGCCTCTCATGTTTTCGCCACATTTTGCATCTTCTGGACCATCTTTTTCATATTCCATGATTATTCCCACTCCGCAGTCATAATCCGGTCATACAGCTGTACCATCTTCTTTTCCTTCTACTTCTGTCTCTCTGAGCTTCTATATTCCATCGTCTTCAACTCCTGTTCCATCATAGGGTGTTCCATCAGTTTCTGTGGATCCAACGGTGCTCAGCGATTAGACTGGTGCAAGTATATTTATAGAACCCTAACAAATTTTTATAGAAATATTTATTTTCATTATAACATGTTTTGATAAATTTTTTTTTATTTCATGACAGATACATATTCTGACAGGATGTGGGGATGGGGTCGTACACGCATGCGTGCGGTGTGGAACTGCTACACATAGGTTATGGTGGATTACAATGAATAAAACCACATGGTTGAGAAAACAGGGCGACAATGTCGGAGTTTTTTGGCAATGCTTTCCAAATACTCCGACATCATTCTCGTCAGCCTGCTATCGTGGAGACATTTGACACATGAGGTCAAGGATAGAGCTTGGGCAGAGATATGGGTAAAAAAACCTATTGTATTTAATGCCATGAATTATTTTTTTTATATATATGAATTAATATTTTGATGTTAGATTCGATTTAATTTTCCGATGGTGAGGGTGCACAACTGGAACGTCTAAAGGATTTAGGTGAGAATTGGAGATCCTACAAGCATGATTTATATATTGGAAAGCGTGCTCAAGTTGGAACTGACTTAGAGGCGGTACCAGTCATGGATGATTGTCCTATAAAGTTGTATCATCAGATGATTACTCATTGGACGACTACCCAGTTTAAGGTATTAATTACATTTGAGATGTTTAAATAATAACTTTCATGTTTTGCATTAATAATACCTTTTCAATTATAGAATTTTATTTTGTAATCATCTAGAAAAAATAAAAAAACATTGATGAATAAAATACCTCCACACACTGAGACGTACTACGATGCCAGATCATGAGAGGAAGTAGGTATGACAATTGTTTATATGTTTTCTTTACAACTTACACTTTATTTTGTTTCATAAATTATTTAATAGTTTTATAAAGTTTTCATATAACTTTAGTTTTCAATTTAATTGTAGAGGCTAATACAGAAATATTGAAGGACGTGTGCCTCGAGTAAAATTGTTCTGCTCAAGTAGACATAAAACAGATGGAAGTGCCATCAACGAAGCGACTCTACAGAAGATTGTAAATTTTAATCTATTGATTTTATATTTTAATATATTTATATTTTTAATAGGTTTCTTTAGAGGCCCTCGATTCCCAAGAACCAAACAATTTTGTGCTAACTGATCACTTAAATCAGGTGATGGGAGAAGAGCATCATGCCAGAGTACGCTGCCGACCTAGGATAGCCCCGATGAGGTATTGGACCTCCTCAGGTATAGTTGTAGTTCCACTGAGCTGAAGAAAGTTAGGGCACAGACAGAACAAGCTGACAAAAGGGCCACAGAGATGGAAGAACAGTCTGCTAGGGCAAACAGTGAATTTATGAAATTTGTTGAAGTTCTACGTCCAACACTTCCACCAGAGGCCAGCCCAACTTTTGATGAATATATGTCATCGATATGTTCTATATATGGTGCACTAGGTGGAATTTCTAGTGGTGTTCAAGAAGATTTCTAGCTTGATGATGATGATGGCGAGGAGTCTGATGCGAAAGAGGAGGGAGAGGAGGAGGGTGAGGCGGATAGAGAGGGCGAGGAGGTGGGCGATGTGGATAGAGTGGGTGAGGATGAGGGTGAGGAGGAGGGTGTTGCGGGGGTTGAGGATGAAGATGAGGGTGATGATGGTGATGGTTATGTGGGATAAGTTGATCCATTACATTTTTGACTAATAATACTGAGATTTTATGTTTAATCAATTCTAGTTGTTGGTTTTATCGAGACCCGTAGTATTGTATTGAAATTGAGTTATTTTTATATATTGTTTGTTTTCATGGATGTCGATACTTTAGGAAAATGACCCTTGGGTCATTTGTGATGTGTACGAGTCAACTCCACCTCAATCCGAGGCCAGGTGTGGCCGACACCACTCAAAGTGTCTCAGGTTTATTTGAAATAGACAACATTTTAAATAAAAACAACAACTGATTAACAGAAAACTGACTAAATGCATTCTGATTCAGTTGAAACTTCAGGAAAAAGATACATGAGTCATATGTGACTTGTACGAGTCAACCTAGCCTCAATCCGAGGTGCGGAGTGACCGGCACCACTCGAAGTGTCTCTCTATAGTTTAAAATGACCTTCATTTTAATTGAAAACAACAACTGACATACGATAAACCAACCAAAAACATTCTTATTCCATTTAAACTTTAGTAAAACGATACATGGGTCATATGTGATGTGTTCTAGTCAACTGCGCCTCAATCCGAGTCGCAGTGTGGCCGAGATCACTCTAACTGTCTCTCTCTTGTTTAAAATGGACAACATTTTAAGTACATAAAGAAAACTGACCAAACAGATTCTGATTGTGTTGATACTTTGGAACAATGATCCATGGGTCATATATGATGAGAAAGAGTCAACCCCGCCTCAATCCAAGGTGTGGTGTGGCTGAAACCACTCATAGTGTCTCTCTTTAGTTAAAAATGGACTTCATTTTAAGTGAAAACAATAACTGAAATACAGAAAACCGACCAAATGCATTATGAATGTGTTGATGCTTTAGGAGAACTATATATGGGTCATATGTGATGTGTAAAAATCAACCTTACCTTAATCTGAGGTGTGGTGTGGCCGACACCACTCAAATTGTCCCTCTTTCATTTAAAATAGACTTCATTTTAAGTGAAAACAAAAAATGACATACGGAAAACTGACCAAATGCATTCGGATTCTGTTGAAACATTAGGAAAATGATCAATGGGTCATATGTGACATCTAAGAGTCAACCTTGCCTCATTCCGAGGCCTGATGTAGCCGTAACCACTCAAAGTGTCTCATATTTATTTGAAATGGACAACATTTTAATTGAAAACAACTACTAGCATACAGAAAACCAACCAAATGAATTTAGAATGTGTTGAATGTTTAGAAAAACAATAAATAGGTCATATGTGACGTGTATGAGTCAACAATTCCTTAATACGAGGCATGGTGTGACTGGAACCACTCAAAGTGTCTCATTTGTTTTTGAAATAAACAACATTTTAAGTGAAAAAATCAACTGACATACGGAAAACTGACCAAATGAATTCTGAATGTGTCGATGATTTAGGAAAATGATACATGGGTCATATCTGATGTTTAAAAGTCAAAACCACCTCAATCCGAGGTGCGGTGTGGCCGACACCACTCGAAGTGTCTCTCTTTTGTTTAAAATGGACATCATTTTGAGTGAAAACAACAACTGATATACAGTAAACCAACTAAACGCATTAGTATTCCATTTAATATTTAGGAAAACAATCCATGGGTCATATGTGATGTTTATGAGTCAACCCTGCCTAAATCCGAGGCACATTGTGGCCGCCATAGCTCAAAGTCTCTCAGTTTTATTTGAAATGGATAACATTTTAAATGAAAAGTACAAGTGGCATATGAAAAACCAACCAAATGCATTAGGATTCTATTTAAACTTTAATAAAATGATCCATTGGTCATATTTGACATGTAAGAGTCAAACTCAACTCAATCCGAGTTGCAGTGTGGCCGGGATCACTCTAAGTGTCTCTCTTTTGTTTAAAATGGACAACATTTTAAGTACATACAGAAAACCAAATAAATGGATTCTTATTGTATTGATACTTCATCACAAAGATCCATGGGTCATATATGACATTCATGAGTCAACCTCACCTCAATCTGAGGTGCGGTGTGTCCAACACTACTCAAGGTTTCTCTCTTTAGTTTAAAATGGACTTCATTTTAAGTGAAAACAACAACTGACATATGTAAAACCGACCAAACACATTCAAATTCTATTAAACCTTTACTACAATGATCTATGGGTCATTTTTGATGTGTATGAGTCAACCTCACCTCAATTCGAGGCACGGTGTGTCTAGAAACACTCAAATTGTCTCTCTTTTGTTTAAAATAGACTTCATTTTAAGTGAGAACAAAAAATGACATAAGGAAAACCAACCAAATGCTTTCATATTCCAATTAAACATTAGGAAAATGATCCATGGGTCATATGTGACATGTAAGAGTCAACCCAGACTCAATATGAGGCCTGGTGTGGCCACCACCAATTGAAGTGTCTATCTATAGTTCAAAATGGACTTCATTTTAATTGAAAACAATAACTAACATACAGAAAACTGACCAAATGCATTCAGATTCTGTTGAAAATTTAGGAAAAAATTCCATGAGTCATTTTTGACATGTACAAGTCAACTATGCCTCAATCTGAGGCCATGTGTGGTCGGCACCACTCAAAGTGTCTCAGGATTATTTGAAATAGACAACATTTTAAATGAAAACAACAACAGACATACATAAAACTGACTAAACGCATTAGGATTCTGTTGAAACTTTAAGAAAATAATTCATGGGTCATATGTGACATGTACATGTCAACCCATCCTCAATCCAAGGAACAGAGTGGCCGACACCACTCAAAGTGTCTCTCTATAGTTTAAAATGGAATTCATTTTAATTGAAAACAAAAACTGACATATGGTAAACTGACCAAACGCATTCGGATTCTGTTTAAAATTTAGTAAAATGATCTATGGGTCATATTTGAGGTGTTTGAGTCAATAGTTCCTCAATACGAGTCACAATGTGACTGGGATCACTCTAAGTGTCTCTATTTTGTTTAAAATGGACAACATTTTAAGTACATATGGAAAACCAACCAAATAGATTCTGATTGTGTTGATACACTATAACAATGATCCATGGGTCATTTTTGACGTGCATGAGTCAACCATGACTCAATTTTAGGCCCAGTGTGGCCGGCACCACTCAGAGTGGCTCTCTTTAGTTTAAAATGGACTTCATTTTAAGTGAAAACAACAACTGACATACAGAAAACATTCCAAACGCTTTTTGGATTCTGTTGAAACTTTAGGAAAATGATCCATAGGTCATATGTGATGTGTACGAGTCAACATATGCCTCAATCCAAGGCCTGGTGTGTCCATCACCACTCAAAGTGTCTCACATTTATTTGAAATGGACAACATTTTAATTGAAAACAACTACTAACATATGGAAAACTGACCAAACACAATCAATATGCATTTAAAGTTTAAAACAACAATGAATGGGTCATATTTGAAGTGTAAAAGTCAACCTTGCTTTAATATGAGGCACGGTGTGACTGGAACCTCTCAAAGTGTCTCATTTGTTTTTTAAATAAACAACATTTTAAGTGAAAACAACAACTGACATACGGAAAACTAACCAAATGAATTCTGAATGTGTTGATGCTTTAGGAAAATGATTCATGGGTCATATTTGACGTTTAAAAGTCAACCCCACCTCAATCCAAGGTGCAGTGTGGCTGGCACCCCTCAAAGTTTCTCTTTTTTTTTTAAAATGGATATTATTTTGAGTGAAAACAAAAACGGATATACGGAAAACTGACCAAGCACATTCGGATTCCATTGAAACTTTAGGAAAACGATCCATGGGTCATATGTGATGTTCACAAGTCAACCCCGCCTAAATCCAAGGTGCATTGTGGCCATCACTACTCGAAGTGTCTCAGTTTTATTTGAAATGGACAACATTTTAAGTGAAAAGTACAAATGGCATACGAAAAACTGACCAAACGCTTTCAGAATATGTTTATACTTTAGGACAACGATCCATGGGTTATATGTGATCTGTACGAGTCAACCCCGCCTCAATCTGAGACACATTGTGGCCAGTATGACTCCATGTGTATGTATATTTTTTAAAATGGACATCATTTTTAGTAAAAACCACTTGTATGTATTCTTAATTGTGTATAACACATATAATTACTTATTTAGTTTTTTAAGTATTTTATTGATAATTGATAATTAAAGTATGTATGTATTCAATTATGAATTGAATTTCGAAGTCAACATATAATTGTCAACTATGCTTTAAATTGAATTCTAAATCAATTATGTATGTTTAGAATTATGTTATGAATTATGATTTAATTATGGATGTGTACAGTTCCATAATGAAATGTTAAATGTGTATGCATTATATGTTAAATAATTTGAAAGGGGAGGGAATGGAGAATTACAGCACAATGGATAGGAATGGGATTGCAGACCTGTGCAAATTGCAGGCTGCTGTGCAATTTACACAGCATAGCCTATGCCAACAGTTTGAAACCGTTGGCATACATTTTCTAGGATGTTTTTACCAATGGTTCTATGATAACCGTTGGTAAAAACTATTTCCCAATAGTTTTTTAAATGGTTGGAAAAGGTTCCCAGAAGAGGTTTTTACCAACGGTTTGGTTGAACTGTTGGATAAACTTATACCAACGATTCAACCAAACCATTGGGATAGGTTACTGTAACTAACCTATCCCAATGGTTCTACATAAACTGTTGGGAAAGACTTTTCCCAATGACTTACTTCCCTATGGTTGGTAGAACCATTGGTATAAGATATACCAATGGTTCTATAGCCTATCCCAATGGTTCTGAACCATTGGGAAATATACTATTTCCAGTAGTGCAGGTATTGAGTTTTCCTGCTAACTCTGTCTTTGACGAAATAAGAGATTTGGCTTTTGGTCCTAATATCATGGTTCATGACTATAAATCAATTTTTATCAATGGGTATAGATTTATTATCACTGAACGAGAAAATAACATGAGAAAAAAACATGATTGTGTTATGGTTACTGCCACAACAATCTATTATTCCAGTGCATCAGATAGTAGACCATGATTTGAAAATGTAGGTTATTATTGAGTGGTTGAGAAAATAATAATATTGGATTATTACTCTCATAGACCAGTCACGATGATGAAATTCTAGTTGTTTGATTCGATAATGAGGTAGCAAACATTTATTTATGATTGTGGATTTCGAGTAATTGATATGACTCACACTCTTGCTACTAATGAACTATATATTGGCTTTAAGGGCGTAACAAGTTTTTTTTATGTCAAAGACCATCTTGGACCTAAATTTGGTGTCACTATTAAAGTAATTCCATGAAATATTTTTGATAATGGTGATGATGGAATTGACACCATCCCTACTACCATTAGAAAGGATCCATTTATTACTAGTTATGACTCAAATAGCTCAATTGTTAGAGTTAATTGTGAACCTGAAGTTGTGGCCAGAAATATATAGAATCATCCATCCATATTCTCAATTATTTTTTTTACACTCGAATTGGGTTGTTAAGGTTGGTAATATTCAAATTTATTTAATATTGATTACAAATATGTTATATCTAACCAGACCATTATGTGATTTTTCAATGTTTATCTGTTGTAATTTTATTTGAATTGCATTATCTAAATTGGAATTTAACTATATTCAACCCTATGAAACCAACATTTCTTACTTGGTGAACATTTCAATTATCTATTAACCATGTATAAAGTTAGTATAACTCTAAGATCTACTTTTAACATTTCACTAGAGAATGAACATCATGGTTTGTCTTCTTCTACAAAATATGTATTGAAACCTGCATCATCCACCTGGGCTAAAGAAATTAAATTTTTCCTTAATTTTGATAAGTGTTTTATGCCTTATGAATCTAGTAGATATCTTATCCTTGTTAATATGTTTATATAATCATTTAAAACTATATTAAGGGTTTAATAATTCATAATATATATACTGTTGACACTTAGTAAATAACCATCCTACTAAAAATTAATTTTTTTATTACATTTTGTACAATTTATTGAATTCTTTATATATCCATTCAATATCACCTAAAACAATAGATAGTTAAATTATCCATGAATCCCCATATTACATTTCATATATTTTGTTTTTTGGGTTATGAATTATTTATCCTTTTTAACGACTTTCATATTTGTTTTCAAATGCATGAAATGAGACCAATTGAAGAGAGGCGATAGAAAAAGATGATGGACAATAATCATCACATGGATGAGATGGGCATTCCACCACTAGTGCCTGTAATGAGTATTTTATTTCAAATATATATATTTAAATAATATATAATGTCTTTTGATTAATTCTATTTTAAACATTTTTTAGGACCCACCTCTTCGGTAATAATTGTTTGATGAGTAACCTAGAAGTGGTCCCAGTACTAAGGATGTTCGTACAGGGGGGGGTAGTATGGAGCTAGCTGATCTAGTTCGCGTACCCGATTAGACACTACCCCTCCCACTGACATACCATATATCCCACTTTCTGATCCCGATGTATCATTAGGGACACAAGGGATATTTAGGCCTCCCATGTTTTCACCACATTTTACATCTGAGCCTCCTCACCCAACTTTACCATATTCAATGATGATTCCCACTCCCCATCCAGCATTCAGCCACCCATCCGTGTCATCTTTGTTTACTTATGCTTAAATCTCTATGAGATTTTATATTCCATCTTATTCAACTCCTAATCCACCAAATTCTGACCCTACAAAGCATACATTGGGACCCAATCCACCTGTATAGAGTGTTCCTTCAGTTTCTGCAGATCTAGTGGCGCCCATGGATCAGACTACCGCAGTTATATTTATACAACCCTAATTTTTTTTACCATTATTTATTTTTATTATAACATGTATTGATAAAATATTTGTTTTTATTTCATAACAGATATATCTACTAATAGGAGGGAGGGGTGAGGGAATACACACATGCATGCAGTGTGGAACTGATGCACATAGTTGATGGTGGACTATAATGAATACAAACAAATTATTGAAAAATAGTTTAGCAATGTTAGAGTTTTTTGGAAAAGCTTTCCAAATACTTAGACATCATTCGTGTCAGCCCGATCTCATGGATATATCTTCCAAATGAAGTCAAAGATAATGCTTGGGTAGTGATATGGGTAAAAAAATCTTTTGTATTTAATGTAATATATTATTATTTTGTATTTGTATGAATTAATATTTTGGGTCTACTTCAGTTTAATTTCCCCGATGGTGAAGGTGCATGACTAGCACATCTAAAGGATTTAGGTGATCTTTGAAGAGCCTATAAGCATGAGTTGTATATTGGATAGTGTTCTAGAATTAGAATAGAGTTAGAGGCAGTCTTTATCATTAATGATTGTCCGTTAGAATATTATTGATAGGTGATTACTCTTTGGATGACTACCTATTTTAATTTAATAATCAAATTTGAAATATTTAAATGAAAATTTTCATGTTTTGGGTTAATAATATCTTTTTAATTATTGAATTTTATTTTGGAATCATCCAAAAGAAAAAAATAAACATTGATGCTAAAAAACACATCCACACATTATGACGTAGTACAATGCCAGATCATGAGAGGATGTTGGTATGAAAGTTGTTTATATAATTTCAGTAATGAAATTAATTATTGGTAACCTATTTTTAATTATGGTTTCACACATTCAATGTCATTGTAGAGGTAAACATTTAATATTTAAAGACGTGTTTCTCGAGAAAAACTGTTTTTCTCGAGTAGAAGGAAGAAATATGGATGTGTAGTTAATGAACCGACTCAGTAGCAGATTGTAAGTCTCCATTTTCTTATTTCAAATTTTAATATCAATTTTTAACTTAATAATCTATTTATCTTTGTAACAGGATTCATTGTGGGCCCTTGATGCCCAGGAACCTAACAATTTTGGTCCAAATGATCATTTACATTAGGTGTTTGGATATGAACACCCTAGAAGAGTATGCTGCCGACCTGGGAAGAGTATAGTCCCAAGGAGGTATTGGCCCTCCTTAGGTATGATTTCTAGATTCACTATGTTCCAGCAGGTTAATGCACATGCTGAACATGCTGAAAAAGTGCCATAGAGATGGAAAAATAGTCCTCTAGGGAAAAAACTACATTTATGAAACTGATGAAAGTTTCACATCCAACACTTCCACCAGAGGCCATCATATCTTGTGATGAATATATGTCATTGATGCATTCTATATATGGTGAAACTAGTGGTAGTTCTAGTTGTGGTCGAGATGAGGGTGAGGAGGAGGGCAAGGTGGAGGGAGAGGCGGAGGAGGAGGAGGTCGAGGAGGGGCCCAAGACAGAGGAGGAGGACGACAAGGAGGAGGAGGTCAAGGAGGAGGCCGATGAGGAGTATGGGGGAGAGGAGGAGGGAATTGAGGAGGGCAGTGACGATAATGGGGATGACGATGAGGATGGAGTGTGGGGATGATGATGAAGGTGATGATAGTGATGGTGACGAGGGAATGATTGATTAGTTAAAATTTTTAGTGATATTACTGATATTTGATGTTTGATGATTTTTTGTGACAGAATATATGTGTGATTAGGTAGGTCACATTATCTTTATTTTTTTGTCTACAAATAATAAAACTTGTCTTGATGATTTGTTGTGACTGATTCAACCCTCCTATGAACACCCCCCCTAGACACCCCCACCCCCTTGGAAAACCCCGACACCCCCTAGAAAACCATGACCCCTTAGACACCCACACCCCCTTGGACACCCATACCCCCTCGGACAGCCCCCGACCACCTAGCCACCCCACCCCCTAGAAAACCCCCTCCCACCCCCCAGACACCCCTACCCCCTAGACACCCCCACCCCCAAGACACCCCACCCCCATGGATATCCCCCCACCACCCTCAACCCCCAACCCTAGACACCCCCGCCCCCCTTGGAGAACCCCCAATCCCCTAGATAGACCACACCCCCTGGAAACCACCCCACCCCTGGACACCCCCACCCCCTTGGACCCCCAACGCCATTGGACAACCCCCACCCCCTAGACAACCCTCCACACCCGAACACTCCTACCCCTTTGGATAGCCCCCAACCCCCTGGATAGCCCGTCCACCCCCCTGGACACTACCCCACCCCCTGGACACCCCCACCCCTTAGACACCCCCACACCTTGGACACACCCCCACCCCCTGAACACCCCAAGACACCCCTTCCCCCTTGGATATCCCCAACCCCCTGAACACCCCCACCACCCTGGAAACCACCCCACCCCCAGGAGAACCCACCCTCTTTGATAAAACCCACCCCACGTGACACCACCCCACCCCTGGACACCTCCAACCCCTTGGAAAGCCTCCCAACCCCTTGGACAGCCCCACCCCCTAGACACCCCTACCGTATTCGATAGCCCAACACCACTGTGGATAGGCCGCCCACCCCACCAAGACACCCCCACCCCTGGACACCCCTGGACCCCCTAGATAGCCCCAACCCCCCTAGACAGCCCCCTAGGATACCACCCAACCCCATGGACACTCCCACCCCTGGACACCCCACCCCTAGACATCCCCCACCCCATGGACAACCCCCCACTCCTAGACACCCCCTACCCCTTGGACAAATCTCAGCCCCCTGGACAGCCCCTCCACCCCCTGGGAACCACCCCACCCCATGGACACCACCACCCCTGGAGACCCCCCACCCCCAATAGATATCCCCCCACACCGTGGAAAGCCCCCACCCCCTGGACACCCCCACCCCCTTGGGAAACCCCCAACCCACTGGACAACCCCCACCCCCTGGACACCACCCCACCACCTAGAACCCCCACCCTGGACACCCCCACCAACCCTGGACACCCCCACCCTCTTAGACAACCCCCACCCCCTAAATGACCCCCTCAAACACCCCTACCCCCTTGGACACTCCCCAACCCCCTAGACAACACCTCCACCCACCTAGACACCACCCCACCCCCTGAACACACCCACCCCTTACACGCCCACCCCCATGGACAGCCCCACCCCCCTGGACAACTCCTCCCACCCCCAGACACCCCTACCCCATTGAACACCCCCCCCCCAGACAGCCCCCACCCCCTAGACACCACCCCACACCTAGACACCCCGAACCCCCTGGACAGCCCCCACCACTCTGGACAGCCCCCTAGACACCCCCATCCTCCCAAATATCCCCCACCACCCTAGAAACCCCCTTGGATACCCCCATACACCCAGACACCCCCACCACCTGGACACCCCTACCCTTTAGACATCCCCCAACCCTCTGGATAGCCCCCCCACCCCCATGGACATCCCCCACCCCCTGGACAGCCACACCCCTAGAAACCCCTATCCCCGTGGACAGACCCCCAACCCCCTAGGCATCCCCCACCCCCATGTCACATTACCCCTTACTACAACATTACATACCACATTATCCAAAAATTCAAATCTCATCTGAATTAACCAAAGACTATGGAAAAAATGCCATATTCAAAACCTAAAACATGATTTTTTTTATACAGGGGTTATTACATTCTGAATTCTGAAATAAATTATGTATTTGTTATAGAGAATTCAATATTGTATGTATTCAATTCAGAATTCTATATTGCATTGGGTAATTGCCTTCTGAATTCTGAATTGAATTCTATATGTGTTAATTATTAATTAACTTATAAATTATGAATTATGAATTCTGTATGTGTGTAATTAAATACATAATTGGAGGTATTGAGAATTATGTGTTGTATGAATTATATATGAATTCATATATAATTATGTATTTATTCTGCAGGTATTGAGAATTCTGTATGAATTCTGAACACAGGGGGAGGCAGACCTACTAGTGGAAGTGTTACAGGTGCACAGGGGGGAGAAAGGCTTGCTGCAGGTGTATAAAGCCTATGCCAAAGGTTGTACACTGTAGAAATATGTGTCTAAACAGAACATATACCACCAGTTTCATGTAAACTGTCGACAAAAGTATATACCAACAGTTTACAAACCGTTGGTATAGAACATTTTACTTCACTTTTAATAATGGTTTGTGGGGAACCGTTGGTAAAATTCTATACCAATGGTTTTCAAACCGTTGGTATAGAAATTATGTTTGATATTTCCAATAGTTTTAAACCATTGGTAACGATTTATACCAACGGTTACATAAAAC
Source organism: Viscum album (assembly GCA_963277665.1). Classification (NCBI taxonomy): domain Eukaryota; kingdom Viridiplantae; phylum Streptophyta; class Magnoliopsida; order Santalales; family Viscaceae; genus Viscum; species Viscum album. Next base: position 122,993,556 of record OY728146.1, on the reverse strand, counting down.
CATTGGTATATAATCCATTTTTCCACCATATCCCAATGGTTCTCATAGAACTGTTGGGATATATCTATCCCCACGGCTCCACAACCAATGGTTTGGATAACCATTGGTATAGTTTATACCAATAGTTTTCCAGCCATTACCAATGGTTTGAAACCGTTGGTAAAGGATAATTTTCATGTAGTGACAGAGAGGGGGCTAGAACACCTTTTTGTTTTACATAATTGTGAATATGTTAATCTATACATTTAATCCCAAAAATAAACTCTCAGATATTTGAATCCACTAAGGGATGAACTATGGATATAAATATAGATAATAAATAGTTTATACGATGGTTCCAAGATCAAATTTATAAGGATTTATCTGAAAATACAAATTCAATTTCAGAACGACTTTAATAGATAGCTAGATGACCAAATATAAATGTTATATGTTACCCTATTTTTTTCAATGGTTATATGTTCTATAAAAAAATAACATGATTACTACAGTATGATGCAAAAAATGTTGTTTCTCTTGTGAAGGAATTGATACAGATATCAGGTTTTGACAATTGAAATATAATTTCAAAAAATATGTAATATTTTGGCATTATCGAATAGATATAAATGTTGGATTATAAAAAATTTCAAGTGTTGATTTTCGATAGCCATTGGGTTGAAAATACGAGTACAGTGAAAGTTGATGAAATGGGATTCATGAAGGTGAATTACAATGTGGAAGGTGAATAAGATGATATATTTATAATGGAATCACAAGTAGTGTAAGTATTTTGTGTCTCAGATCTAGAAAACAAGAATTGGTTGATTTTCCAACTTGTGACTAAAACAAATGTATGGTCAGTTGAAAATCCAATCAAGGATTACCATTTCATTGGGAGATCGCAATTAGTTCATTCCAGTCCCAATATAGAAAACTACTTGCACATTAAAGGGGACCAAAAAGAGGATATTTAAATTTTAGATAGGGGATACAAATCCCAAATACATTTTAAAAAAAGAAAGAGAGTTTGATGAGAAGATAAAAGTTTTTTTAATATACTATGTTTTCCACATAGTGTTATATGTTATCTACTGCGTTAACATAATCTAAATTAATTGTTTGACTACTCATGAATACAATGTATTTTGCACATGATGATGTTACCAATCACTCAAAAGAACACAATATAATGAAATAAACCCATTAGGAATATGTAAAAGTAATTTTATGATATAATCACTCTATTTTAGTATTAGTAGCATAATAATTTTTCCCTTATATAGGTGGATTATTTTGTTCTAGTTGGGGCGGTCTTTCCATCTTTCATGCATTTATGCAGTGTTGGAATTTATCAATTTACCTCATGTTACCTCTACTACCATAGAAGGAAGAGAAATGAAGTTTCCTCTACTAAATCATAGAGGTAATATTGATGTATTCATAGTAAAATAATTTTCCATAGAATTAATGTATTATTTAATATTTATGTTTCATTTATTTCTCCTTAGTATTACTCAAAAAAGAATTATTTTCTTATACAGGTGGATTCAATTGTTCATGTTGGGGTGGTATTTTCATCCTTCATGCCATTCTACATTATTAACACTTATCACATTCCTTAAAGTTACCTCCACTACCATTGTAGGAATAGAAACAATGTTTCCTCTTCTCAATCATATAGGTAATATTGATGTTTTTACAATAAAATCATTATCTATAGAATTAATATATTGTTTCATATTTATGTTCAATTCATCTCTTTTTTGTATTAATCACATAAGAATTGTTTTCTTATAATAGTGGATTATTTTTTTTGATTTAGGGTGGTCTATACATCTTTTATTTCTTTATACACCAAAACATCCACAGACTTATTCTCACTCAAATCATTTTCACCCCTACAATGTTGGTATTTATCACATTTCATAAAGTTTCCTCCATTGATCAATTAAATATGTAATATTGATGTTTTAAAAATAAAATAAATGTTCATAGAATTAATGTATCATTTCATAATTATGTTTTATTTATTTATTTTAAATATTACCCATTTATTAATTATTTTCTTATACCGGTTTATTATTCTGTTTGAGGTGAGTATGATTTCTTGAACTGCCAACACTGTATATTGATTTGATTTTTTTAGAAAAAAACCCATTATTTTTGTTTTAATATAGATGAGTAAAAGAATATAATTTTCCCATTGTGGTGACTTATAATTATATAATTGGAAAATGATCATCCTTTACTCTTGTGGAATTTTGAAATAAGAAAGGTTTTTTTGCTAATCTCATCTACTTAATATATTCTGTTGATAGTTCAATGATTAAAGGCAATGTAATTAATTGTAACATTCTTAGTTATGATTTTTTTGATACTTTGGGACATGTAAGAATCATCCATTTCTCAATTATACACACGGTGTGATCGGTATTACTCTAAGTGATATTTTGTATTTAAATTTGAAATTAATTTTGGTAAAAAAGAAAACTATGATACTCAGAATTGAGAAAAAATAATCAAATTATTTTGGTACTTTAATTAAATGATCCAAAAGTCATTTTCTATGTGTAGGAATCAACCACACCTCAATCTTATACACAATGTCCCCAGTATGACTCCATGTGTCCATTATCAGTTTAAAGTAGACATTTTAGCCCAAAATTATCACTCAATAGAAATTAAGAAAACATGCCATATTTTCATGATAAATTAAGACATCGATTCATAAGTTATTTTTGATTTATAGGAATTAGTATCACGTTAAACCAATACATGATGTGATCAATATGAGTCAGTGTGTATGTTTCCAATTTAAAATGACATTTTAGTAAAAAAGGCAATTGACATACTCAAAACCCAAAAAAAATAATTCATATTTATTTGATAATTTTGAAAAATTATTAATAATTCGTTTTATTCATGTAGGAATCAACCTAAAATCAATCTGACACACAGTTTGATCGTTATGACTCTATGTGAATCTTTTTATTTAAAATTGACATCAATTTTATTAAAAAGGACAACTAACCTACTCAAAATCAAGAAAACAAATTCATATTTTTTTGAAACATTAGATAAATGATAAATATGTATTTTTTATGTTTAGTAATCACACTCACATAAATTAGATACATGATGTACCAGATATTACTCAGATTGTCCGTTATGAGCATAAAATCAACATTTTAGCTCAAAAAGTGTCACCCACTGAACACTAAGAAAATGTGATCATATTTTCTTAATAATTTATGAAAAATATTAATAATTCGTTTTTTATGTATAGAAATCAGTCTCACATAAAAATGATATACGATTTGATCGTTATGGGTCAAAGTGCATGTTGCGAGTTTGAAATGAAATTTTAGTATAAAAGACAGGCGACATCCTCAAAACCAAGAAAACACATCCATTTTGTTTTTAGACTTTATTAAAACAACCCATAAGACATTTTTAAAATTTAGAAATCATACAGACCTAAATATAACACACGATGTGACTGGTATGACACAAAGTGAGTCTTTTTATTTAAAATTGACCTCAATTTTAGTAAAAAGGACAACTTACCAACACAAAACTAAGAAAACACATTCGTATTTATTTGATAATTCAGGAAAATTATAAATAAGTCATTTTAGATTTATAGGGATTATATACACCTCAATTTGATACATGATGTGACTAGTATGAATCAATGTGCCCGTTATCAGCTTAAAATTGATATTTTAGTTCAAAAAGTGACACTAATTGAAAAACAAGAAAACACACTTCAATTTATTGATAATTTTGGACAATGATCAAAAGTAATTAGTGATGTTTAGGAATTGGTCTCTACATAAATTGATAAACGATGTGTTTAGTATGAGTCCAGTGCGTGTTTCTAGTTTAAAATGAAATTTTAGTAAAAAACACAAGTGATGTACTCAAAATCGAGAAAATGAATTCAGATTTTGTTGATACTTTAGGAAAATGATCCATATGTCATTTGAGATGTTTATGAATTAGCCTCATATCAATCAGATTCATGGTGCGACTGGTATGACTCCAAGTGCCTCTTCTTCATTAAAATCAACATCAATTTTGGTAAAACAAACAAATAACCAACTCAAAACTAATGAAATGAATTCAAATTAATTTAATACTTTAGGAAAAATGTCAATATGTCATTTTTGACATTTAGGAATAATATGAACTTCAATCTAATAAAATATGTACTTGGTATGACTCAATGTGTCCGTCATCAGTTTAAAATCAATATTTTAGTTCAAAAAGTGTCACTCTCTAAAAACTGGGAAAACATGTTCAGATTGTGTTAAAATTTTTTATAAAAAGATTCATAAATCATTTATGATGTATAGGAATCAATTTCACATCAAACTAACTAATTATGTGGCTCGTATGTGTCAAAGTGTGTGTTAAAAATTTAAAATAACATTTAGGTCAAAAGGACTAGTGGTGTACTCAAAATCAAGAAAACACATTCAGATTTTTTTGATACTTTAAGAAAATTATCCATATGTCATTTGAGACATTTAGGAATCAACTGCACCTCAATCAGACACACAGTGTGACCAGTATAACTCTAAGTTCATATTTTGAATATATAAGTGTAATTTTAGTTTAAAATTCACATCACATCGCTAAATCCAAGAAAACGATCCTAGATTATTTTCTCATCATTCTATCTACTATTAGTTAAGTTTTTTCCATACTATTTTTTTCTTATACTTATTTATATTACATCAATGAATAGAGGGGGAATAAACCAACGAAAACCTACCCAAATACACATGAGGATGCTCGAAACTGAGACCTCCCAAACACAACTACATGACACAACCACTTGGTTATTTCTATGGGGACTTATCTTAAAATTATTTAATTATTTTTCATTGATATAATTATTGAATAAGAATAATAAATTGTGCTCTGTGTAAGAATCAACCGTAACTCAATCAGATACACAATTTTACTTGTATGACACAAATATTATTTTAAAATTAACACTTTTTATCAATTTATATCTTTATATTATTACTAATATAATAATTGTTTTCTTATATATTGTTTTTTTTTCTTAAGTAGGGGTGGGTTTTTCAGAAATAGCATGAGTGAGGGTTATGATTAAAAGACAAAGGAACATTAATGTTTTCTAATATATGTAATATTTTTTACTTAAGTAATTATATAAATAGATTTTTTAAATGTCAATAATATAATGTTTTTTTCTTTAATTTGTTAACTAAATTTTATTTCATTTAGATTTTTTATTGGTATTTTATTTTTTGATATCTAATAGGGTTTCTAGATATATGATGTGCTTTTATAGCACACTATAGTATGTCTCTTTATTAGTGCTTTTAAAAACACCGATTAATGGGTTATTTGTTAGTGCTGAAAAGTGTGTTGATAAATGGATCCTTTATCAGCTATTTTAAAAACATTGATAAAGGTACATGATATTAGTTAACTTATATGGGCAGATGATAGACCCCTTTAACATTTTTTAAAAAAGAGATGATTGAGGACGCCTTAATTAGTTATTTGTTTTATCAGGGATAAATTAACCCTTTATCAATAATTTTTTAGTGCTGATAAAATAATAGAGAATTTAATATATGTCTCGTAGTCTAGGATTTTCTAGCATTGATAAAGGCCACATTAGTGGTGTTAAAGGCATATTTTTTTGTAGTATAAGAATATGCAACCATCTTACCTGAGCACTTTCAATTTATTTATTCTTATACCTCTTATAAATATATGATATTAATCCTAAAATAATAAAATAAATATCCAAAATATAATATAATTTTATTATTGTCATAGAACCACTGCTATTCAACATTTTTTTTCATCAAATGGGACATGAATGTATCGCTTTTGTGTATGTGTGGACTACCACTGATACATGGAGATACAATTCATTTTCCATCAGCATATTTCAAGGATGGATATTATAATGGGTATAAAGTTTATATTATGATATTTATGTTTTAATTATTCTTCTCTAACTATATTATAATATTTTCATTCTTTATTTCCCATCCATTGTAAAATGATAACGCCCCTTGTGTGTATGTGTGGACTACCACCTCTAAGAATCAAGGTTATTTTATTTTCATTTATTCTTTAAATGGATTGTAAATAGTACATATTTAATGAATATATCTGATATAAATGATATTATACTAATTTTTAAAGGTAAATTATTATATACCAATCTTTTTTCCCATCCATTGAAATGTAAAAACAAGGATCATGCTTACCTACATACCACCATCTCCATGAATGGTGTAATACATTTATAAATATATATACATTTTATGGATGAATCTAAATATATTTATAATGAATATATAAGATATTTATATCATTATTAAATTTTTTATAAAATGGAACCATTATCAAAGTACATGGACCATAACCACCAAAATGAAATTCTCATGAAAAATGAAATATTTAACACCCAGAAATGATAATTTTAATAAGGAATTATTAACACATGGGTGTTGAAATGTTATAATTAGATAATATATTATATTATAAGTATTTGAATGAATATTTTATTTAATTATATTTATTTTATATTTATTATAGAGAAGGTTAAAGTTCTCTCAAATAAATCCAAACATGAGGCAAGAGATTTATGTTACAATATCATTATTTATCAAGATTATTTATTATTAAGTTTCAAATGGGGAAAAATGATCAACACCCCACTTTTTACCTCATTGAGATCATGAAAAACCATGATCGTTGTGTCTTTTAGGTTCTGCATCAGTAAACCTCTAGGTTAAAGAGTCTCATAAGTTTCTCCATTCTATAGTGGACATGAATCTCTTGGGTGATCACCTATATTTTAAAAGTTACCTGCGAAGATGAAATTTCTCATTTGGCGTGTTAGACACAATGCAGTTCCCATTAATGAAAATATGAATCTCTTGGGTATCTAGCTTGATACCAAATGCAAATATTGTTACATTCCATGCTAGGAGTCTTCACAACATCTTTTATTTAAAATCTAATAGTCCAAATAGGTTTGGTTGCACATTGGTGGCTTCTTGGCATTCTTAGTACAGTATTGTAATAGAGATGTATTATAGGATAAATGGTTTCATGAGTTAGAAGGTAATAAATAGAATCAAAAAAGCAGGAGCTCTCATTTTAGTGGTGGCCTTCTAGTGTAATTTGAAAGCTCGCAATAAAGATCAATTTCAAAGGTATTCTATATCTACTATTGGGGTTATTTTTTGAACGAAAAGTAGTATTTTATAATTAGTTCTAATGTTTAAACATTGTAAATATGATCCGTCTCATAGTTTCATCAATCATTCTGGTCAATCATCTACCAAATCTCATGTTCAACAAATTGGAAACTCGATTAAATTGTCCACTCCGTCCTTGGGTTTCAAGATAAAAAATGAATGATCCTGTATCATGGGTATGATGAGGGGTGGAAGACTTGTGTGAGATCATAGTGGTCCTATTATCTTATCCTGATCGGCTCTATATGGGTAGGGTGACTCTATGCAAGCGAAGGCCCATGCCATGCTCTCCGGGATTTATCTATGCAGAATGAAGAACATCTCTTTGGAATTTATGGAGACATACTCTCAGATTATTTTGAATTTAATAAACATTAGCTCCACCTATTCTTTTAATATTTATTATCATGTTTGAAATCACATAATAATGATCCAACTAAGGAGTATCATTTCCCACACCTACCACGAGGGGAATAGAGAAACATACTTCTTTGCTTGTCGAGTCTCTTAGCACAACTCACTCCTCTGGTTCTCTAGCCTTGGATCTATCCAACTAGAGGATATGAAAATTATTATCATTGATTCTACAGGTTTTCATTTTTTAGGCCTCCGTAATCCCCTTTTCCATTTATTTTTACCTTTCATTCTTTCGAGTTGTATGATCATCTTCTCTTCAATAAAATTGCAAATTTCAGTCATGGTTCCAATGATGGAATTTTAGGTCCAATGTCTCAATAATCGAATGAATTTTTTATAATATAGTTATTTATAGATATTATATGTTTTAATTTCATTATTATCTCTATAATAACTCAAGATAATGAAAAAATAATTTTATAAAAAAATTAATTTTATTTTTCACTTATACTGATAATACCTTTTCTTCTGTATCTATTTTGTCTAAAAATGTTTTCAAGAATTTTTATACCATTATTTATGTTTTTTAAATTCAATTTTAACCATGATATACATTTTTACTTTAAAAAAGGAATCTTATTATCATTTTTAATGAGATTATTTTATATTTTTACAAAAAATATGGAAGGAATTTTAATTTAATGTGCGTGGAAGGAATTGAATTTCCCACCCTTATGACTGATCAATGCTCTGATTATTTATTTACATGCTTCCATTGTTCTTTGGAAAGAAAAATTCCTTCTTAATATTTTTGAAATATAAGGATTTTCAAAAATTGATTTCAAAATGAAAGGGATATTTTTATCAAGAAATATGCTAGTGTTATTTTAAAGGAAATTTCCTTCTATGATAACTTTATTTGATATTATTTATGACCTATTAGGTATATGATTCAATTATACCATCCCTATTATTTATATAGACTATTTATGATTATAATGATGATATTTTTACTAAACTTGTTTATTTTCCATGGGTTATGGTATGGAGAAATGTTTTTGAATGCTATTTCCTTCCCCTAGATTATGATATGTTGATATAATTATTGTTTTATGATCATGTGGTACAAATATTAATGGATTATGAGAATGTTATAGGTGGTCCTAAAATTATATAGCTCTCCAATTCATTGGGTAAAGAATGATATCTCCTGAGATAGTAAGGAATGGATTGTAAAGTTGACCTGATAAGGGACTCTGTTCATTATGATAGTCTTGGGAGTGAACCATGAACAATGATAATATTAAAAAAGGAGTGAAATAAATATAATATGATAGTCTTGTAAGTTATTCATGACTAAGGAACTTATTTTATTTGTTTATTCATTTTCCACAAACTTATCTCTTATGTAATAACCCCTACCATAGTAAACCAAAGTCGGTGGTTATTTTATTACAATGGAATAGATACAAGATATAAAATCACCAAGGATGAATCAATTTAGTTGTATTGAAGAAATAGATACCTAAATGGTTCCCTACTTAAATTTTTAATTAACCATAGAACATAAAAAAGGGAAACAAATCTCTTCCTTGAATCTTATTCAAAGATATCATCTTTATGACCTAGGGAAGGAAAAACATAAGAGGGTGATATAAAATGATAAATAAGGGTTACATACAGAAGAAACATGAATCAATAATAAATGAAGAACAATCAATAAAGTATAATCAACATGGGAAGCTAAATAACTGAAAAGAATATTCCATTTTATCAATAATTTGAGAATGAAAATGATTCCATAGAATTTTTCATAGTAAAATCTCATGGCAAATAATAAATGAATATCGATTGAATAAGATGATTAATTATTGGATGTCATGTATCTATAACATGAACCACTACCATTGAGGCATTTCAAAAAATGGTTTTAGTATGTAAGGAAAACCCATATGATTCTTCTTGCAAACAATCAAGAATGGTTTTTTGCCAACTGTTTTGTATCATGAGGCCCATCAATGCATTGAGGGGCTATCTATAATGAGGATACACCCATTTCAACCTGAAAGAAATACTACACATATTTTTTAAATGGTAAATTCTATTCATGAATCAATATAACTTATCAACAAATATCTGTTTTGAGTAAATTTATTGATTTATCAATATTTCTCCTATTAAAATAACATTCAATGTAAACATTGTATGTATAATTGTTATATGGATTAAAAAATAATCATATACATGATACAATAAATTTGAATATTTAATTAAATATTCAATTATTTATGATCATAAATAAAAGTTGTAGTACACAAAAGAAGTAAGTGATGAATATGGCATATGTCCCATAGAAATTAAAGTGAGACAAATAACCCTATCAAGGATCATATAATTAATCAAATGAATAGATTATGTGTATTAAATTTAAATCCAAATAAAAAACGTGTAAGTAAAACATAATATAAAAAAATTATTTTACACATAACCTTATCATGACATAATAAATGAAATAAAAGTTTAACCCAATTAATGAAACTTCAGTTAAGAAATCCCTTGCCATGTTATAATCAGTCGAACTGTATACCCCATAAAATTAATGATCATCAAATGAAACATTAAATACCATTAATTAAAATATACTCATTATATTATATATTAAATTTAATTATGTAAACCAAACACAATAAATAAGGTTTGAATAAGGAATATATCTCACAAATAAAAAAGTGAGATGGGAAAACCCTTATAAGGATCATATCATTAATAAAATGAATAAATTATATGTGTTCACTATAAATCCACATAAAAAAGTGGAAAAAAACATAATATAATCAAAAGTAATTTTACACATAACCAAAAAATTAAATAATCAATGGAATATAAATTTAACCCAAAGACTGAAAATTGAGTTATGAAATCCCTTACCTTGTGTTCAGAAGTGTTATGTACTTGTAGTTAATGTTATAGATAATAAAATTAGATTCATTATTTACTTAATTCATAAAATCATCAAAATATATTTGATTTATTATAATTTTATTAAGTTCATTTAAAAACATTCCTATGAGTTATTATATTTAATTTCATTTTCTGGGAGCCTTCATTTCAGGGTTTTATGGTCGGTTAACTTATGCATAATTATGGGAGTTATTGTCAAATGGAAGAAAAAATTCAGAAGTGAAATTATTTTATTTTAATGAAATTATATATTTTTAAATGGTCTCATATATCTTTTGAATATAAGGTATTATGATGACTCATTAGATGAAATGTTCGTGAAAAATGATATTTTTTTTTGTTTTTTACAACTATAAAAAACATGTATAATTTTACTTAATATTATGTTTATATATAGGTTACAGAAAATGATATAACTTATAATATGTATATTTAAATATTTTTTACCGTAATAGTGTTTTTATGACCATCTTTTAAGGTGGTAATGGAAAATGAAAACTCTTCATCCATGAAGATGTTGAATCGACACCTCAAGGATGATGTTTTAATTTTTAAAATACAAGGATAAGAGAAGAGATTTTGATGATGGGTATTCCATTTGAATAATAAAATCATAGTATATATATGATTTTTTAGTCACCATGAATAATTTGGATAGGGAATTTTAGGATATTATAATAAAATAAAATGATTTAAAATATAAATAAGGATGATTTTACGTCTCAAATATCGTCTCATTGGGAACCTCCTTAAGACACTTAGATTTGGTCTTTTGGTAAGACCAGTAGGTCTTAGACATGGATAAGTGGCTTGGGAAGGTAATTGGGTAGAATTTAGTAAATATTAATGTCTTATAATTTTCAAGGATAATACATGGTGGGGGATGATATTTATAGGGAAAGAAGAGGGGTGTTTTTGATTATTTTACTCATTAGATTATTATTTTTCTTCAAGACCATCATATTGATGATTATTATGGATAAGTAAAATCAATAGATAATTTGAGTTAGAAATAATGATTTAATACCTCATCCATGTATCATTCATGACTCAATAATTTATTTATTTACTTATAATGTTAATTATCATAAATTACCATATTTCATTATTCACCTTTGAAATTCAACTATTTTAGAAAAATTCAAAAAACTCACCATAAATTTTTTTAGATGTGTCAATTTCAAAAATGAACTCAATTTTATTAAAATAATTTTAGAAATATTATAAATTTAATTTCTAATTAAAAGAATCATTTATTCAAAAAATATCATTTTTATATTATAACCGATTTTATGACACTTTGAAAAATTAATTATGGTCTCATAAAATTATATTACGGTTATAAAAAACAAAATGTTAGTTTACAAATCTATTTTATGAAAATAAATTTTCATTTATATCATGATATTAGTTATAAAATTGTGACTAAAAATTTATGTTTCCTAAATATACCAATAATTATCTTTTTAAAAACATTTATTTACATATTAAATGATAAAAATATATCATATTTGAATTTATGAGATACCAAAAATTTATTTATACATTAATTGGTGAGTTTATTGGTCATATTTCTATTCTTACTAGTCATATTACTATTCCAATGGTCTTGTAAATATTTAAGAGTATATCACTATTCGTATAAGCACAATGTTCTATGCAACACAAGCTATCAAAAAATTGATTTTATTTTAGAAGATAAAAACCACAATATCTTGCGTTGTTATATTATTACCTCCTTAGAAAATTTCATCACCAAAATTTTAATGAAAATTTCCTTCTAAACAGATGATGGTGAATCTTTTAAATAAAATCCTAAGGTTCTCATGTTGCATCTTTAATTTTATGGTTTATACGAATAGATTTTACCCGTCCAGTCCTATTATTTTTCAATACTTTCTCTCTAGTGTCAAGAATCTAAATAGGCTCTACGTAGTATGAGAAATAAAGTACCGGTTCTCTTTAATCATAGGTGAGTACATGTGTTGGGTCTAGAATGCACTTTTATAACAAGGATATATGGAACACATCATGAACATTGGAGAGAATTTGTGTCATTGCTAATCGGGAAGCTACAACTCCAATTATTTCCATAATTTCAAATTTTCATATGTACCTACAGCTTAGTATCCATTTTTACCAACCTTATAAAACCCTTCCATGGAGATACTTTCATAAATATATGATCTCCCACATGAAATTCCAAATCCTTTATCTGGTTGTCAGCATAACTCTTTTTCCTACATTGAGATACCTTAATATGATTCTAAATAGTCTTGAACTTTATCATTGACTCTTAAATAAGTCATAGGCCTATAAGTTTCCTCTCACAAAGTTCATCCCAACATTTTGGAGTATGAAATACCATTCTATATAATGCTTCATATGGCACCATTTGAATATTATAATGGAACTAATATTACAGGAAAACACTACCAAAGGTAAATACTGATCACACATATGTTGAAAGTCAAGTGAGAATGATATCAAAATGTCTTATAATATTTTAAAAATCCTTTTATACATTCCTTAGTTTTATGGTGATAAAAGTTTTTCAAATGAAGATCAATATCTGATGCCTTCTAATGATTATTATAGAACTTTGATGTAAAACGAGGATGTGGATCAGACATAATTGATAGATGTTCACCATGAAGTCTTAAAACATAATTATTATAGTGTCTTTGTAACCTCTCAAGAGGTAAATTTTTTCCTATAGAAAGAAAATGTGTTGATTTTGTAAGTGGATTATTTTTATGGAGATGTGAAAACTGGGGAATCCTCACTTAGGTAGATTTATTTTGTCTCAATGATTGATTGCTGGGGTTTTATTTCTTTAAAAATCATCAACATCAAGTCACCATTCTTTTCTTAATGTAAACTCCCAATAGTTCCCTCATATATAACTGGGTACATACCTACTTTCCAAAGGCGGGTGGTCACTTGGAGTTTCTGACCTAATGATTCTTAGGGAATCACATTGGTTGAGTGGATGGGAAGTCAGGATCATCACACCATTTTGGGGGGAATTGTTTCACACTATGGGAATCTCTTATAGATTTAATATATGTTCATGAATGTCTTCCTAATCCTGATGTGTGACCAGTTACACTAACAAAATGATTATAGGTTGACATATTTATATACAAAAGAAAGGTGATCTCATCAATGATAATGGAAATCAGATATCATTAGTGAATCCATATATATATATCCAAGGTTCTTCATCCATTTATTAGTAATGGAAAACTACTTATGTGTTGAACCCATATAACTAGGTGCTTCATGATTTACTTCCACGTAGGGAGGTGGTTAATATTATGAAGAGTGGATTGAGCCATTATGAGGTGTCCTACATATATTGGTTATTGAAAAAATAAAAATCCAAGTAGTTTTATAAAATTATAAAGTTTATCTTCATAAAAATAAAAAATATGTGTAGGATCTAAGGAATTTTATGTTTGATCCCAAACCTCATAGAGATATCCTATGTATCCTAGTTATAGAAAGAATAATATTTATCATAGTTCAATGACACCCTTGGGACTATTGCCAAGGTATATGCCCATATGTGTAGGGTAATTTATGTCATGCCACCCATCAGGGATTACAAAATGGAATTTTCCTTGTTTAGGGAGATTCATGATTCTAATGAGGTGTTCAATACAGCTCCCTAAGCCAATGTGAACTATGATCAGTGTGATAAAAAAGGGACATCATGTGATCAACCTCATTTCATATGGATTTAACACTATGTACTGAGACAACCTTTGGGTGTCAACATAGAGATCATGACATGAAGAGGCATCTTATATATGCTAATTATGATTGGAATTATAGTCATCATAGTTCAGATGATTTATTAGTCTGTTGAGGGATGAAATTGAGTGATCAATGCATGAGAATGATTGTGTCCCGATGGTCGAAATTTCACATACATGGGGCTTACATAAAAATGGATTTTTTTTATCATGGTCCTTAAGAAAGAATCATGAATATCTTGTTTATTGAAATAATTGGAGTTTTCATAGTCAAGTTGATTGGGGGGGGGAGGGGGTAAACATAGACATTTTCCTTTGATTGGTAGAGGCTTACAATTAAATTAATATGATCATTTCAACTCCCTAATCCTACGTCATCTATGATCAGTGTGAGAAACAAGGGATGGAAAATGACATGCCTCACTACTTATGTATGTGGGACTTATGTAATGATAAAACCCATTGGATGATTAATATGAAGTTCGAGGCTTAGAGAGACTTCTTATGTATCCTGGTCATGGTAGGAATCAGAATCCTCATAGTTCCATAGATTAGTACATAGAAACTAACATTTCCCATTTGTCAAGTCATAAACACCAATGGTGGAAACAATTACTAATCCCTAGGATACCCTTATGATATTGACTTCTTATCTCTTAACTTGTGTTGATTTTCTGCTTAACATTCCATGATTTTATACTATAGATATTAGAGGATGTATTAATAACATATCTTAAGGAATTCATATAATCCAGTTGACTTGTTTAAGGTATGTCACATACCATGGATTGAATTTATGATGGTTTTCACATGATAAAGGCTAACCAATACAGAGGACATCATAAGACCTAGTCGATGAACCCTAGAAGACATCACATGGACCTAACTGGCTTGCCTAGATGGTGACGCATGATCTGAGTGAGTTTCCTTGGTGTCATTGTGAGAGATAAAATACACTCTAGGGGGGGGGGGGGGTTGTGAGAGTCTATGCAGCATGACTCATAGGGTGTCTTGTGTCCTAGAATACATGTCTAGAGGTCATCATGAGACCTAACTGGTTTTCTCAGAGGGAGTCGTGAGGGCCAGTTAACACACTCAGGTGCTACCATGAGACTCAAATAACATGTGATCACACCATTATATGAGTTAGGTGAAATTTTTGAAGGACATTATAGTAATTTAAAAGTGAACCAAGAGGGTTTCATGAGACCTGGGAGTTATATCTAAGGTACACCATGTGGCTTAATTCTATATATCTAGAGGACATCACATGGCCCAAATAGTATACCAAGGGAGCATCAGGAGATCTGGGAAACATTTCCTGGTGTTGTCGTGCATCTTTGGTGGTTCACACGAAGTGATTGAGGGTTAGCATGTATGTACTTGAAATTATTCTCCCATCATTTGTCTTTTTTCATGAATTTATATTAATAATACTTTATATTTTTTCCGTGTCATTTTATTTTATGTCTTGTGTGATCTAGAATATGTGTGAGATATTCCTCATGCCTCCTTGCAGAATTCCTTCACATGATCTATGAGTGACACCCAAAGTGCATTATTCCTTGTTCATTATTTCTCCATTTGTTCCTCAGATATTACACAATGGTAATTTCATCTGTTCATAATATCAACCACTCTAAGAAATATGCTCTAGCACAAGTGTGTCTAGATACGAGAGGGACAACTCGTCATCCGAAGAGTAATGGTCCTTGTGTGGAGAGGTAGTCTTGCATTTTTCATATTGGTATGGGGGATTTATAATCCTTTCCACCCCATTTTCACCACTTTGTACAACTCGTATCATTCAAATTCAGGATGGATTTAGTTGAGGGGATCGACGTCACACATCTTCTCAAGATCCTTCCATAGATTACTCTAAGGGAATCACCATATTCTCATTGAATGTAGGATACTACTGTCAATTCATCCTTTATTGTATTATTTCAAAATAATGGGAACGTATTTGAATCATGAAAAAAATTCAAGGGACTTTTATATTGTCATATCGACATGTCCAAGGGCCTACATGAGATTAGGGCATCTATCGAGAGGATTTTTTAGGATCTCAGGTTAATTGTCTGATACTTTATGGAAGATAAGGATTTCTTTCCAAGTGGACTTTGCAGGATTAGATAGACATGTCAAGGGGTATTGAGAAATCATTCTATAGATAGACTGAGTGCGTAATAAGTATTTTATGACTACGAGAGGCTTCCTTATCCTCCCCCTGTTTATTTTCATCATTTATTTTACAATGTTTTGGGAGTTCATGAGGTTTATTGGGTGTTGTTGAGGAAAAAAATCATACCTCTAGGTGACACATCACATGACAACAAAAGGTCATATGGATATGCATGAGAATTTCATAGAAAATTCCATCTACATGTACTTAAGGTGCCAGAAGGGTGATCATGATGTTTCCTATACATATATGAGACCCTTTTCTTCATGAGTATTAAAATTAGATGGTATTTCATTAGAGGTGGTAGACATGTTTCAAGGTTCTATTCATGTATTTCATACCACTAGGGGATCATCACGTGTCTTTTTTGACCAAAATAGGCTATAACATCCTCCTAATTTATTTACATTTTTTATTGTGAAAATATTGTGGGGCTCACAAGTTTTATTGGATGTTTTAGAGGATAATAATACTGTCCATTGGTGATGCATCATGTGAATTTTAAGACTGAAATAGGATCCCACCTTCTAGGTACTTTCCTCCCATTTTCGAAGGATTTTTAGATGGTTTTCCAGGATTCCACTAGTTGAAAGGCTGCAAGACCTAAGGGAACTTATCTGGATACTTGCGTGAGACCACCGGTTATCTGGGTCACCTTTGAAAAAGTAGAAATAATTTTCAAGAGGGATTCCATTGGATCCACTACTAGTTATGCACTACACATGGTGCCTTCATGTGAGATCACGATGATCAAGCGATCACGTATCCCTTGGAGGTTCATGTGATCCATGGGTATCAACATATTTATTTTTCCTCTACTTTTTTGGGGAAAATACTACCCATATCTTGGAATTTATTCCCTTGTCTATTTACCAATTCTCATTTGGTAGACATAAAAAATCCACCCCTCCCCTTATGAGTGACATCTATTAGGAGAAGGGCTTAGTTATGAGGAATGTAAATTCCCATCAGTGTGTTTGGTGCTATTGTAAACTGGAGTATTTGGAGAAGTTTGGTGTTCTATGTTATTCTTATTATTCCACGAGATTCTCTATATACAGGTGAGGGAATATCATCCTCTTTCACTAGCTCCTCAATCATCAGATCTCTCTCACCGTGGTTCTGTCACATGACCTTGTCGTGAGACTGCTCTTCAAGACCTAATCATGATACCTCTTTATGAGAACATTTATTAACATCCTCTCTATATGAATTTTTTTTCAAAAACCAATCAAACCAACCATGAACTATACTTTGGTAATTTATTGAGCTTTTTCCATGAGGATTCTTAATTTTCTTGAGGGTTTTGTAGGATCTGCAGGGCATGATCGCATGATCATTTGGCTATCTTGCAGTTTCTGTGACTACGTATAGGACACATGATCGTAATTCCTATGAGGGGTTATGAAATTTCATGATGACATGTGGGTTTATGCGAATCAAAATACCTTTATGAGTCAGGAAATTCATGATACCTCTAAGAGATTTGTGAATGACTTTGTTGATTCATGTGATGCACATGATCTTGCTGGTTTATGACTTTGTTTTGACAAGATATTATTTTATCAGTCTAAAATATTCCACATAATTTATCTAATATGGATTTTGGTTCTCATTGATATTTTCTCAGGCCTTAAAATAAGGAGTCAGAAGTAGTGACAACCCATCACGATGCTATAGTGGTGATCATTGATCCTAGTTTTGACCTTAAAATTGGGTCACTCTAACTGAGTCTGATAAAGTTTATGGGATTAAAATTCTCATCCTATCCCCTTCCATATTTAGTCTTACTTTATGAGTTTGTTCTTACTGATGATGATCCCACCTTTATTATAAACAATTATTCCCAAGCTTGGGTAGCATCTTATCCTAATGGTTTACTAAGACAATTAGTCCTTTATGTGGACATGCCTTTGGCCTCACCATTCCCTCTCTCTATGGAGATAATGGAGTTGATCAAAGACCTGGGTGAGTGGTCAATGAAGTTCCCTTACTCTAGTGATCAATACCCTAATAGTGAGACAAAATCGATTGAGGAAATAAATCCTCTAGAACAAGCTAAAAATGATACACCTATTGAGAGAAGATTGTATGAGGATTATTCTCATACTTCCTTACCAGCTCAACTGGTTATTCAACCACCTTCTAAACCTACTCCATTAGTCACAGTGGATCACACATAATGTAGGATGATATGGAAACAAATTCAGACCCTGATTACTAAGAATCCTTTGGCAGTATTCTATGTTTAAGGGGATCTCCTTCATTATTAATTTCATGACCTGGGGGCATGTGGTTTTAATCAAGAACTACAATATGAAATCACAAAGTAAATCATTCTGAATCAGTAATTTTTTTTCACCAATGAGAGGGAGTTCCATGATATTTCAGAGAATTATCCCCTTGTTAAGAAGATAAAGGAGATGTCTAAGGCTTTATAGTAGGGTCTCCAGTTGATATCTCAACTGGAAGCTAAAATGGATTCCTAGATTTTGAAAATATAGAGATACGATGAGATCATAGATCACCTGAATCAAAACCTTTAAATGTTATCTTCCGTGCTGGAAACTAATCAAAAGATAGTTGAGAAGCTCACTAGGTGATATGAGACTCTTTACCTCGGGGTAGTAGCAAAAGATGCGGGACAAGAAAAAAATCAGCATTCAATCGACACATCTCACCAGACTCTTTCTGACCTATAAATAATAGACAACCAAATTTTATTATAGTTAGATCATTAATATGAACCAAATTATTGATGAGATTCATGGAGAGACACGAAATTGTGAAGATTCCTCCAATCACCTGGTATCAATGAATGGATCTTCTAAACTTTTTACGATTTACTCCTGTTTTGTTTCATTCATGATGTGCATATATTTTCATTGAAGTGATATTATTTTAATCATTTATGAAACCCATTATTTTCATAATATCAAGAAAACTTGATTTCTTGGATATGAATATTTAAATCACAAAAGATTATTTTTGACAAGTGCTCAAGAATTTCCACCAACATGAGATTCCCTACGGATGTATCTATTATAGATATCTTGAGATAACCTAATTCATAGTTAGATAAATGGGTAGAATATATATCCCTGAGGGATAACACTCTACTTTTGTTTTTCTGAATCTCATATTCTTGGTGATCATAGATTGTTTTTTATAAGGCCATATAATGGGCCTTGTAATATTTTCCATTATTATAGACTAAATTTTTGATTAATTGTAGTTTAGTTTATTTTATCTTAGACTTTTCTATTTATGTAGTTTAGGGAATTGTAGCATGAACCTTATATTGTTATAATTTTGGGTATTTTAGACAGGACCTTCTATTTCTCTAGTTTAAGTTATTTTAGATCAAACCATTTTCTTGTTGTAGTTTAGGGTATTTTATCTCTATATTGATAAATGATTATGGAATATGGTGCAGACATTCTAGGAATGGACCAAAACACACTAAGGTGTTGGGTTCTTTCATAGTGTTGCTGAGGCTCATGAGGACCAGAATTCCCTTTTTTACAGTGATTCATTTGGTTGATGACCATAGGAGCTTATACATGAGCCATAGGTATACAAAAATAGTCAATAAAAGAGTCTGTTGAAGGTGATTATCCTTTCTAGGGGATATGGAACATTTATGGAGGGAATATCGATTGAGGGTAAAATAATAGGGATTCTAGGACATCCTAGATAGTTGGAATATGGGCAATGTAAGTCATAACACAAAATTTTCATTATATGAGTATGGGATGGGGAATACATATTGGGGATGAGCCGTTACACTTTGAGGTGCCAAGTTCTTTTGTGGTGTTCCCAGGGATCATAAGGATTAAATATCAATTCTTGCAAGGAGGATATGCCTTTAGTTGGTTGGTCATGGAACTTATGTGTCAATAGCATGGTTATGAAAAAGATGATCTCCACCTCTTTCATAGGGATGTGAATAATTTTTGAAGAGTTAAATATCCAGATGATGAGGTTGGGTATGTGAAGAAAGCTATTAAGAAAGTGTTATGAAACCCTAGGGTAGTTAGGATCTCAAAATGTGAGGCTCAATCTCTACACCTTGTGGTTTCTAATCATGAGATGTGGTTTATCAAAGGTTTGATAATGGGATATATCATTCCACCCTTGATAAAGGGTACAACATACTGTGACATAATGTTGAGTATGTCAAAACCACTTAGATAGTTTGTTGTAGGGATTGTAAATCATGGTCAGAAATTCTCAGGTCAATAGAGTGATAGGGGATAGTTATACTAGGAGTAGTTCATATCAAATTGGGGTGATAACTTCTTCCTTAGTGATGTCAGGGATAACAAGGAATAGAAAAAACTGTCTTCAGAGAGGCACATTTGGTTGGAAACCATAGAAGCATATGAAAGAGCTGTAGGGATTCTTGAATAGTCAAACAATGTGTCCCTTGGAGTTAGGTATACTTTCCAAGGTCCATGGAACATTATGATGATTCTATAAATCAAAAATCATGAATAGTGATTCATAAAAAGTGTAATATCCATGAATGGTTTGAACACCATAAAGGTTATGTTAAATTATATAGAATATATTTTTGTAGTGAGGATATGTGAAAATTTATTACTCTAACTTTTTTCTAATCCAAGGGGTCAATCGAACATAGCTTGGATTTTCAGGGATATTTTTTAGGACCTATGATATTTATTACATATTTATTTACACCGTAGTTTTTGTCTAAAATCTATGGATGAATATTTTAGTGAGCTAATAATTGATTTTTTCTCAGGTCTCCCTTTGCAAGATTTTAATGTGAAAAGTTTTGAGTCTCTTCCAATACTAGTTTAATGTCTTGAGATTTAGATCATTATAGGCTAGAGATTAAGTTCCTATAACATTGACCAGTGTGCATGCAGTTTGAGGTCATGATGCACAAGGAACTAATATGAAGGATGATACACAGGAGCCTAATTAGGATATCTAGGGTCAAGAGTTCCCCAACATCTTTCTAAGTGAGATATGAAAATGTTGTAAATAATGGTTCTATTTCCTTAGGTCATGATTAATGATATGGTATAGTCCTATCATAAGTATTTTAGATCACACTGAGTTTTTTCGTTCTGCCACAATGATGTTAGGGCTCACAAGGATCGGAAATCCATTTTTACAGAGTGAAACATTTTGTTGATGACCATAAGTGCATATACAGGTTCCATATGCACACACGCATAGTCATGTAATGGGTACCTCGAAGATGGATATATCTTCTATGGGATTTGGAAGGATTTGTAAATCCAGGGGACTTGTGACATGAAGTGTGATTTATGGATTGAGGTGATTTTAATGGATGGTGGAATCACCCCATAATCTAGCTGACCGAGCTAAGGATATTGTAGTCCCTTGAGAGGGGATGAAAAAATGGGTGATGTCTAACATTGTTTATTGTAATATAGTGAGGATTTTCTCTATACATTTTAACATCATGTGGTATGAACTTATTCGTTGCAGTGTATTATCATGTTGTAAAAAAAATTTGTTGTGATGTTTTGAGGTCATAACACCAGGATGTTTTCTTGTATTTTAATTTCATGCAGCGAGGACATGATAACCGATATTACAATTTGTGTAAGAAACATTTCATGTACAAGAAGATAATGTATAGATCTTATTTGTACATAGGAAAATTGGTCTTGTATATTTCAATTTTATGTAGTTGAGGTGAATTTCATTTGTTGGTTTTTGTAGCTAGGCTCAGGATTGGAGATTGGGGTGTTACTATATATCATGTGATTTAACGAATCAAGAGACATGTATTTATTAAATTAGAAACCCTCTATAAAGGTTTAACCCATACACAGATGTGAGAATTTTTTCTACTTATTTTAGTAGCTAGGCCTAGGATTTGAGATCCAGGAATCACTATGTGTCCAGTGATGATAGGAATAAATCCACACATAGTACTTGAGGAACCATTCAATTTAAGGTCATGTGACACGGATGTTGGATTCCTGATGTGAAAAATGGGAAATTGTGGTTGGAAATAGAGATGGAGATCTGAGTGCCACTACGTATCCTATGGATATAGGAATCAAGCCAAACATAGTTCTTGAAGAATAAAATTACTATGTTAGTCTAGCCTATATGATGAGAATGAGAACTTTGCATCATGTGGTGTCTTGACCAAGCTATAGGATCAAGGAATCCCTATATGTCTCATTGAAAATGAGAATTAATTTGTTCATAGTTCTATAGTTGAGTTGTTGTAGAAGACCAACACCAACTATAATGGTCCTATCAGGTGTGGTATACTTGAGTATGTAGTTTTATGTTGTGAAAGGGACATTAACCATGTAATTTAACATCGTATGGTGAGGAATCATGGTATAAATTTTTAGTTATTTTATTAAAGACCATAATGATCCTATCAAATGATATTATTTATTTTTTGTTTAGGTAATCCCTTATGGAAATTCCAAAGTTCATGTGAGCTATGATCAATGTGATAAACAAGGAATGGAAAGGGTTATTCTCACCCAACAGAGGTGCTTTAGAACAGGACAAGGGACTTCTGTATCATGAGGTGGTTCGAATAGGATATAATATCAAGTAATCCTTATAGATCTCATTGAAAAAGATAATCAAGATGTGCGTAGTTCTAAGAAACCCACACAATTTATTTTCATGTGGAAAGGATATCTTCTATGTAGTTTAACATCATGAGGTAAAGACAAGAGATGACTAGATTTGAGTGTGGAAAAGAAAATTATGGATCTATACAGTTGTATTTAATGTGGTAAAGATAAGGGTCACCTGATGTAAAAGAAAATGAATGTTTTGGCTGGGCTCATCAGACGTCACTTCATATCCTGTGATGGCAGGAATCAAACCACACATAGTTTTACAAACTTGTTAAATTTTAATGTTGTGCGTTAAGGACATCCTCCATGAAGTTTATCATCATTTGGTAAGGATGTGGTATACAATGTAGTTTAAAGTCCTATTTATTATAAATATCTGTATAGTTTAATGTCATGTGGCCATGATGATCATGTATAGTTTAATTTCACGTGGTCAAGACACAATTTGTATAATTTGACATCATGTAACTAGGATGAAATTTGTTAAGTTTACCATCATGTTACCAGGATGAATAGAGGAAATTACGCTGATGTGGATCCCCATCTTATGAGATCTATGAAAAGTATTTCTTAAGAAACATCAAATTGGTGGGGGGTGTAACATGCTACCCGTCCATAGTTCCTAATAAGTAAAATCCATTGTGATAAAACTTATATATGATATGAGACCCTTCCCATTTGGGGTTTAGCTTCTGAGTAGTATTGCCTAGTATCATGGGGGTTCTGAGCTCCAATACAATTTCTCTTTAGAAGAATGAACAAATTTGAACCTTCTTATTAAATTATCGTGTGATACAATTATGATAGACCTCAAGGTTGTGCAATGTAAGAAACCCATTCTCATCGAGATGTTCTAATTCATCAATCTAATTTAGATATATCTCATCATATGATATCTTTCTAGAAATGGAAATTCAGATCAAAGGAAAGTAGTCCAATATGTGTAACACTACCTCAGTCCTGTACACCAATGAGTATAGAATTTCTTGTATTGTAGTATGCATGGTAGTACAATAGGTCCATAAATTATGGGGGAGTTTTTTTGGCCATGAATTCTTATAATTATTCACTATCATACAGATTATACTTGATAAAATATTATTTAAGGACTCTATATGTCCATTTATAACTACATGATAGTGATATGAGTGATTGGATTCAATATTTTACTTTTGGCACAGTTTCTTAAACTCTGTAAAATAGACGTTGGCGCCATTGTTCATCATAATTGACCAAGGGACCCTAAACCTAGTGATGATATGTGACTTTACGATATTGATGATATTATTCATCCCAACTTCTTTAAGGGGTATTTCCTCATACCATTTATAAAATAAGTTGGTGAAAGTAAGGATGTAATTGAACTTCTTCGTTGTGGTTGGCTGATAAGTCCCCATAACATCCATTCACCATAAAGAAAATAGCCTAAAATATTCATCTGTATGTAGAAATTCTAGGTGTTTATGGATGAAGTTTGGATGGATTTTTCATGCATTATATTTCTTGGTTAATTACTCACATTCTCTTGTCATGGTTTTCTAGATGTAACCTGACCTTATGATTTTGTGGGAGAGCCTGATCCCAGACTGATGAGCATCATATGAACACACATGGACTTCTTCCATGATGCTGAGAATATCTCCATTTTCTATTCATATAAGGATTATTCTATCAAATAATCACTTATATAGGAATTTTTAATTATTTTGGGCATCCCACGGGGTAAAGTTCCCTACACGGTGCCGAATATGTTCCCTTTTTGGCTCAGTCTATTATGAGAGCTCTGTTTTGGAGATAACCAATTATGGGCTCCATCTATATAGGGGTGGATGTTGTATTATCATGATCCAGGTCAATTTTGACCTAATTTATTTCCTCCATATCACATACAAAAATCAATGAGACCATTATTCAATGTGTGATACAAAATATTGATTCCTCCTTATTAGGGTCGACTAGTACAAAGACTGCTTTAGCCAATGCATCGATGCGATCATTTTGTGATCACAAAACATGATGTAATGTGGGATAAAAATGGATCTATATTATCATTATAATTACATATATAGTAAGAGGGTCCAATTATTCATTTTTATGGAATATTATCCATTGATCTTTTCTATTGCTAGCTCTGAGTTCCCATTGATATTTAGGTAGGATATTTACAGCTGTAGAGATAGTTCCAACCCAGTGATGAGAACTTGATACTCTTCCTCATTATCTGTGAAGCCTTCAGATAGTGATAAAGAGTAGGTAAAACTAATTTTCATGTAGATACAAAACAATACCTAATATAAACCCATTGATCTTTGGGGTTTCCATCCTTTTAGCGATATGACTTTAGGAGGTTCCATAAAAATACATCTCATATGTACGGGGAGTGTCATGGTTATAGAAAACTCATCATTTGGAAGCTCAGTTTCCACTGGTGTATTCTATGGGGTAGTATATTCAATAATGAAATCATCCAGGGATTTCCCTTTCAATGATTTCTATGATACGAAGTGAGTGTCGAATTTCTGCTGAATGATCGCCCATCAGGCCAAGTTCTAGGTTAACATAGGGTGACCAATGATGTATTTGAGCAGATCAATACAAGATAACAAATTGAATTTGTGATACTACAAGTAATACATAACATTTTTCCCTACTAATATGAGTGAAAGGAAGTTCTTTGTGACATCATTGTATCAAGTCTCTATACCTAGCATTGTTTGAATAACGTAATAGAGTCTGTTTTTGCTGCCCGAATTGTTTTTCTATTTGAGGAGGGATCCCAATGATAATTCCATAGAGGCCACATACAAAATTAATTTCCTCCCTTAAACTAGTGTAATTAGTACCATTTTGTGCAGTAACTATTACTTGATACATTCAAAGTATTCTTGGCAGTCATCGCCCTATTGACAAAAAATTCCCTTCTTCATTATCCTGGTGAAGGGGAGAGATTTCCCATCCAGGTTGGCTATGGATCATTGAATTCAGTTGAGGTGCCCTTGGATCCCCCTTGGTTATTTGATATTTTTTAGGGGTGACACTTTGAAAATATCACTAGACTTATCATGGTCAACATCGATGCCGTGGTGGCATACCACAATACTAAAGAACTTCTCTAATATTATCCCGAAGCAGAATTTCAAATGATTCATCTTCAAACTTTGTTGTTAGATATTTTCAAATACAGTTTGAATGTCCTTGAAATGATCACATCACCATTATGATTTTACAACCTGGCTATTAACATAACATTCGACTATATTTCCCAAGAATGCCTAAAATATATGATGCATGTTGCATTTATAAGTAGCGCCAACATTATTTAGGAAAAATGTAATGACCTGATAGACTAAGTTCCCCTGAGTCATTCTGAAGGTAGAGGAATATTCATATTTAGGGTACATATTTATTTGATTATACCTTGAATAACCATACTTGAAGGAAAGGGCATGGACACCCGCAGTTTCATCGATCAAGAGTTTTGTGATCAGTAATGGGAAATTGTCCTTCGGTAAGTAATGATTAATATCTAGGAAATCCATCCACAACCTAATTTTTTCACTATTTTTCTTGGTAGGGATGATGTTGGAAAGAAACTTTGGGTATTTCAATTCGTGTAAAAGTTATATTTGATCAATTTTTCAACATCCACCTCTAAATTGGTCTCATGAGTGGGGTGCATCCTCCTAGATGCCTTCTAGAAGCCTCGATGCTCATCAGGTATTCCAAGATGATACATAGGCACATCCAGATTCAGCAAGGAAATTATTTTATACATAAAAGAGAGAACATATCTATTCTAATTCATAAATTCAATAAACATCTCTTTCTCTTTGAGGTTCATGGAGACACTAATCACAGTAGGTCACAATTTTTTTTATTTTCCCATATTTATCTCCTTGAGATCATCGATGGTGGTGGATACAACATCCTCGAATGATGGAGGGGTGTTCCTGAGTTCGTCCTCATATTATTACATCTTTGAGACTATGGAGGCATTTCCAAACAATGTTTTCAATTTGGGGGTTTCTCTGTCACCATCAGGGTGAGAGAGTCCATGAGAAGAGACATTATCATCCCCTAGTTCCTGAGTTGTTGTAGAGAGATACTGGAGCTAATTGCAGTTTACACTGTGAGTGGGGAATAAGGGTCTCGGACCTTTGTGTTCAAGTATACCATGTCAAAGAGATTTATGGGAAACACATAGTCATTGTTGATCATAATCTAGGGATTTGTAGGGGCAGTCCCCAAGCTGTTGGGAGCTATAAAATGTATATAATCATCCACTATTGGATGTTTTACTCTCTTTTTTTAGAAATATGTTTCATCATATGTGGATCCACAAGCCTCAAAGGGGGAACTATCAACATGAAGTATGTATACCTTTCAATTGGTGGGGTATTTCATATATTGAAGGAGTTTTTAAGTAAATTCTAGGTGTGTATAGAGATAGGGCCTTCCAAGAAGAAAATTATATGAGGTGTCTTGATAGATAACCATAAACTCAGTGGTATATGTGAGACCCCAAAACTAAGATTCAATCTCGATCATACCGAGTACTCTTTTCTAATGTTTATCATACCCCTGAATGGCCATCTTTATAAAAGGGAAATACACTTTTCTATATACCAAACATCAGAGGGTTTGAATTGGGATGATGTTGAAAAAAAAAACTTTATCAATTAGATCCCTTTAGAAGTTGAAATTATTAAGTCATCTTGAAAAATATAGGGTCTTGATGCTCCCATGTATAACATCTTCTTGATCCTAGTTAGTGAATGATATGGCGACATAAAATTTTAAAGATATATTCTATAATAGATAAAATTCGGTTGTAGATAAATCTTTCTCGAACTCCCACGATATCTAGAAGTCTTCAACAATATTCTCCCAAAATTATTTCAAAATATGGAAAGAATCTTGGACTGAGATCTTGGTTCAAACAACTGCCAACTAAATTCAGTATTTCATAATTTTTTGCTAGAGATCAGCGGTCCCCAATGTGGGGATGCTTCGGGATATGTGGATTAGGATACAAGGAATTTGAGGTGGATGAGAATTATTCCTATGAAGAGGTTAAGGGATCATATTCTTCTTGTGGTGCAGGACTTGTTGGTATTCCCATTTTCTTGGGCTGATCAGATAATCGATCCCCTACTAGGAATTCATGTAAGAAAACTAGATGTTGGAGACCATTGGAGGGTTCTCGGATGACTTAGTGCCTATTTTGAGCTTGATGTAGTTTATTCCAATGTTTATCATCTACATATATATTATCCATGGGTACATGACCGAAATATTAGGTTCGACTATGTATGTGTTTTCCCCCGTTTCCTTGGTTATAGATTAGGCAGGCTCTCGTTCCATAGTTATGCGCACGAAACTCATATTCTACAGTGTATTCATAGTTGTAGAAGGGCTCCTCTAGGTATACCACATTGAAAAAATAAAATATGAGTTTTCTATATGATGAGGGTTTTATTTGTGGGGGAAATTCTCAAACTTCTGATATTAGATGTAAGAAATCTGCAAGAGTTAGAGCCTGTATTGAAACATAATATGACTCCTCCTATTATGTTTCATCCTATTTCAAATGGTCACACAAACCATTGTGAGACACATTTCATGTTTCCTAAATTATAGTTGAATCAATTTTTGGTGTATACAGCTATGATCTTAAGGTGGCATGAACTTGGTAATTTTTTTTGATTCATCCAATTGTCATACGTCCACGCACACCCAGCAGAAAAATTATACCAAACACCTGTTGGAACCACTTTGTGTATAAGGTTGTATTTTTTGTCAATAGATGTCAATGAAGATCAAAATTAAGGAGATCAAGTAATCCAATGAAATGGAGGAATAAAAATTCAGATGAATGTTGTACTGATTATAAATTCAGAGAACATGTGTCAATGGCGACATATTGTTTACAACAGAGAAGAACAGTGAGGTATAATCCATCTGAGGATGAAGAAGAAGACATGAAGGTTGATGAAGACCATGCAATTATCCATGATTGCATGAGAACCATGCAAGATAATTTTGGAAGAATTTAACCATATGATTTTCATGATGTAGAGAATGACGGTTGAAGAAGAAGACAAAGTGAAAGGGATTGGAATTATGAGATGCCCATGCACTTCACATTGTATAAAAGTATGATGATGCTAATGCTGATCTATCAAAGGATATATATCATGATATAAGAGTTTGGGATGAAAGCTGAAGAATGGTTATGGGAAGCAGTGAAGAGAGAAATGGCAAAGGAAGATACCATATGGGGTTGGCACAAAAGAACAGTTTTAGGTGGCACCGTTTTCTAGTGTTTGCCAAATTTTTTGGCCTGAAAATTGAAAAATGGAGAAATGTTTGTTTTGGCAAAGAGACAAGCACAACGTATACTTGAAGGAGAGGAAACCTACACGCCATATGTTTTTCAAGATCAGAACATGGAAAAATGGAAAAGGAAAGAGGGTCGCGATAGTATTGTGTTGGTCACGCAAGTGACCTGCGCGCCGTGAAGAGACTTTTGCGCCGGTGCCTAGAAGGATTGGAAACTTGTGCGCCTATTGTTTTTCAAGATCATAAAATCAAAATATGGAAAATTAAATAAGGTCACATAAGTATTGGTGTGGTCGCGGAAGTGAGTAGCGCGACAGAGACTTGGGCGGATGGACCTACGCGCCAAAACCTGTGCACCGAGGAAAGACTTGTGTGCCGCTGTGCAGGGTATCTGAATGCCTATAAATAGAGGAGCACCCCACCTCATTCGGTATGGAGTTCAAGAATTAGATATTGCTCGAGCTCCCGTTGTGCAGGTGGTTGAGCCTCACAAGTGGTAGTTGGGTCGCGCAAGTAGAGGCTGCCTGCCGTTTGTGGGATACTCACCCAAGGCTATTTGGGGGAGAAAGGAAGTGGGTTGCACAAGTTTTTAGTTGGGTAAGGAAGCATCACGTAGGTGTTTTGGTGACACTTGTGCACTAGTTTAGACTTGCGCTCCGAAGACTTGAGTGCTGTATTGGGACTTTCATGCCTGGCTTGAAGAAGAGTGCCAGGTGCTGTTGGAGTACACCCGTTTTTTTGGAGCTGCACGAAAGCTGAAATATTACTTGATACCTTTAGTGAAATAGATGATGTATTCGTTTGTGAAGATGGAAGAATATTGAACAATATGGTTTTATGAAGAGAAGTGGTACCACACACACATGACTTGTGTTTAACATCCTTGTTGTGCTTTGCGAAGAGAAGAATAACGGTTCGTGAAACTAAACTTAGATCTATACAGAAATAGGGGAATATATCAATACACTCAGGTGTTAGTATTGAGAATAAAAGGAAGAGAAGAAGAAGATATAGTGTATTCATTTATTGCAATAAATAAGAAGATTGAATACAAAAGAGAATCAACCCAGTACTCTGATGCAAGAATTGTCTCATGCTGAATAGGAGACAAAGACTTCAATACAAATCTATTGAACAGACATTCACGTCTATAAAATGAGTGGGACATCACCAAAGGAAGTGAACCAGGGGGAGTCAACGGGAGTGAACCGAGGGATTCAGTGAGCTATCCATGAACATTTGTAAAGGCAGTGAGCCTGGGACAGAGTGACTATTCCCAACCCTTTATAATCCACAACTAGTGAAGATTAATGGAATTTGGTATGACCAAAAACTTTTCGGCATATGCTCCTTAGACATAGCCCTTAGTGGTGAACCAAGTAAATATTGTTGTGTCATCTATTTTCATGTGAATGTTTCATTTCTGATCATATCCATCATACAGGTTTAGCTAGTTCCTACCAACGTGGGAACAAGATCCACAACTTTAAAAAGAAAAAGTTGACACCCTGATTCACCCCTCCCCTCTCAGGGTGTTCCGGGGTCCTACACCACCCTCCTATTATGACTTGGAAATGGATATGAAGGCCACTTAATATTAGTATTAAACTAACACCACATGTCCAGAATTAACCATTCCTTAAATGATATATTTGAAGAAGAATCAATATTGGATATTATGTCCCAAACTTTTATGGAAAGGGAAGTTGCCAAGATAGTTATTGAGGTTGAACTCATCGGGCTTCCTGGGTTGTGGTAGCATGATAATAATATGGTCCATGGATACTAATAAATAACTGGGGACTTTTTCATTTCTGAAGGAGTATTATTTATTCATTTTTTCCTCAAATACTAGGAGACCTTGATTTCTTAGTGCTTATAAGAAAGGGAGATTCTACGACACTACTACTCGATAAGAGATTTTGGGTGGTTTGGGACCTGCCTACTACTACTGGTTTGAGAGTAACAACCATAGCTTCAGATTTTCTTAACCTTTTCCCATATACTATGGGTATAAGTACAATTTTGGATCAGGTTCACTGAATGGATTTTTCAAGAAAATATGGCATTTATGTGAACTCATAAAACCCACATGGATACTTCATTGGGATCAGATGTGTCTACAACTCATCCCATATATTTTCACCATAGAGTTATAGTAGTTATTTCTTTAAGAGAGGGATGTTGAGTGAATAAGTTAATCCTTTCTATCTGAATACGAGTTTTGACACCCTATCATTATCGCACTGCTCACATTTATTTAGGTTGAATATCTCATTTATTTTCAATGTGGAGCTAAATTGATAAATTAATTAAGGAATAAGGTCTTCCCATTCTACAATAGATCTTGCTGGAATGCTTCTGTGATATTAAATATCTAGTTCTATAAGAGACTATACAAAACACCTCAACTTAGTCACATCCTTTGGATCTAAAGGGTCTATAAATGTCCAACATAATGATATAATGTGTGTGAGATTTAGTTCAGGGTCTCCCACATTGTCAATGGTAGAGAAGGTAGGATTTCCAAAATAGGGGGCTGGGAGAGTGTCATTGATCCATTCTGGGTATCTGTAACTTTTAGAATTAATAAGTATTCATCACCCTTCCATGGATTCCATTTGAGTATCCGGGGACTTGATGATGTTAAGAAGCCATGTGGTCACCACTATCTGATCTTCCTTTTATCCACATGTATCAAGTGGGGGTCGATGAGGTTTCCCTACTTTTGTCTCACAATGAATCTCGATTCATCCAATGATTGAATTATTTCCTTATTAAGGAAGATTTTTCAGCTGAAATAGAGGAAATTCGTGATCATTTTGAACTTTGGCACTTATGTAGACTTAATTATTGAATTAGAATCCAATATGATTCTAGGATATCTATCTTGCTAGTGGATCAACTATAGGAGGGAGAATAGTCATCTCTTCCTGAAGACAACACCTGATGGGAATATTTCCCCTAATTAGATCCTCATTAAGTCATTTGAGAGTTTTTTTACCTCTCTCTCATATTGTGAAAAGTTTAATATGTGGAAGGATACTCATCTATTATGGGTTGTGATTGGGATTTATCTACACATTTCCCTTTTTCTTAGGTAGTGTTCTTCTAGAGATGTGTCAACTCATTATTTGGATGTTCCATATTTTAAAGCCTTCTCTGGTTATGGGTGCATGAATCCTTGGTCAGTGTATCAAAATCACTCTCCCTTTAGGGTAAATTTTTCATGTTGTGTACCTATGTGTTTAAATATTGATCCAAAATATCTTTAATATTGTTGGTGATGAAATTATCAGAGGCATATCAGACAATGGGGGTTGTACCATTACTTTTGATTCCATAGGATGATTCTACACTACCATATTTTAGGTTGTTATTCAAACCATTGTCCAAATTGGGCCATTTTGTCTTATGAAAATGATTGGGTATGAATACCTTTTCCATAATTCATTCCTTCTTGTTCTATGAAAATTTAACTTTAGGAAGTTTCCAATCATGATTTCTGAATGGTCCATGACTAGTAGAGGTTTTTCTTGCAGTGGGATGAATAGGTGGGATTCTGAATGTTGATTTTCCCATCCCATACTTGAGAAGACTAATTCTATATTTGGTGATGATGATAATGAAAATATCACTAGCCTTCTAGTATGGGGGTTAAATCAGAGTCCCAATTGGAAATAATGGTCAAGTACTTAGGATCCAATGATTCCAGTGAAGGATTTGAAAATTCCTGGGATATATATTGAGATATAAATGCCCCAGTCCCAATATGATAGGGTTGATTTGGAATCACTATTGATGTCCCATAGACCCTCATAAGGTACAATGATCCTAGAAATGGTGATTGAGGCATAAATTGCCCCATCCGAGTGGGATGAGTATCATTTGTATCTGCTAATGGTTTATCCATAATCAAATCCAAAATTAATGATCTGAGAGGTGGAGGAGGTGGTAGATGTTTTGTTGGTCTGATGAGATGGGTCCTAACTTGAACAAATGATATAGAAGCTACTAATACAGATCATTTGATGCGGTGTATTTTTACTTGCCTTGTATGTTGGTGAAATGGAAGCCCATGAAAAGAATAAATCATTATGGGAGTTATTCGATTGATTGAAGATTTGACCTCTGTGTCTGAAATGATTCAGTATTAATTTTTGGGGACCAATTTCAAGTCCTATTGGGTATCCTCTCCCTCTATTAATGAAGTATGGGAAATTTTAAAACAATGAAATTCTATTTTAGTGACCAACTGGTCTGAACGTCACTCGGTCTTGTAATTTTAATTGATGCTATGACATAATAGGATGATGTATCTAAGGGAATATATTGTTCTAGGGGTGAAAAGAAGTTTATCACTCCATAATTTCCCTAGACTCAAATATGAATGCATGAAGTGTCTTCAGAGATTATCTTCCTATGATTTGTGATGTAATAGTGGAAATCTATTTCATATTTGCATTGTGCTTTTCTAGTTTTGGTTCCTGATCCATAGAGATAGTGTCCATGTAAAGCTAAAAAGAAAGTATCTTGATGGTCAAAAGGTGATCCTTATATCATGGATAAGGTTGGCGTCTATCCTTCATCCAATGATGAGTATCCCACATATATTGGTGTATATAAGGCATGCATTCCTTTCTATATCATCAGGTACCTCATAGCCATAAGTTTTGAGGGGATATAACATGATTGAGAGGTTTTTTCTAACTATCTCTCTCCTTATGTTAATGTCATTCTAATCTTCATCAGACTTACATGACTCCATCCGGTTAGACCATAGAGGATGATTATAAGGGTCACCTACTAACTAGAGTGGAGTGCTACTATAATTTTATGGTTAACTATATTCCATTGACCCCAATGTTTCAATCACCTCTATATTTGAAGGCATCATATTTTGGGAGACCTCTCTATACATAGGTGTGTGGGATAGGGGAGGATTTCCTTATCCTTGAGAGATATCACCATGGGGAGGTTGACCATAGTGGATGTCAGGTGTAGAGTCCTTATGATCCATCTCCACACTACCATGAAGAGAAAATTCATAGTAATGTTCATCTTTTTCTTTGGTGGAAGAGTTTACATACACATCAGGTGTTGGAAATGTTTCTTGAATGACCTCAAGGACACAAAAATTAACAAGGTTATGAATATGGTTCATGTTTTTTATCATGGCCAGAGTATGCAGACCTATATTTTGTAATTGTTTAGGGATATGAACCTATTTTATAACAGTTTCTAGAACTTTCTTGTAACCATAAGACGTTGTTGGAGTATGATCCCACTACTGAGAAGATGTTGGAATATTCCAATGAGTTGTGTCTTTATTGAAAAGAATATGGGTCTATCATTAGGCATGTTTCATTCTCACATGGTGAGCCTCATTCATGATGAAAATATTATCCTGATACAAATCCTATAGGATATGTCACTAGTCTTTCTTGGAAGGAGTATCAGCCTATCTTGAGTCTTGTGTCACTCTCACATGGGGAGCCCCAGTCGGAGTAGGAATATGAGCCTAGTATAAATATATATTCCTTGTTGATATATTATAACAAACTTATAGAATGGGGTATGGGATATGGGTCTTATTATGTATTACTATGGAATGATTATAGTGAAGTTGTTCATCGGTGGAAGTAAGAATATGAACCTGGATTCCATGATCTACTAAAATATGCCAGGAAGATTCATTGATTGGAATATGCAATTTTCCCTAGTCATGTTCCTTTCTCAATAGTTTGTCCCCAGCCATAACAAGGATATATGCATGATCATAGGACATTGAAGTATGCGAGTGGAATTATTTTATAGGCACATGATATTGTCCCAAGGCATGTTCCCCTATCACTTAGTAAGCCCTGATCATTACTAGAATATGAGCCAGATCCTGGTACATTGGAATATGCTTCTGGAATTTTTTGATAGGTATGTTCCCTTATCCTGAGTCATGTGCTGCTCTTATCTGGTGTGCCCTAGTTGGAATGAGAGTATGAGCCTAGTCCGGTTCCTTGTCTTATATATGAGTATGTAGATAATCCTTTTTGATGGGAGAAAGAATGTGCTCTTACTATAGAGAAGGAAATTTTTCATGATGATCAGAGTGATGAGATATCCTGGCTATATGTATAGAAGTATTTATATGACCCTTTATTTGTAATAATGCCAGAATATTCAAATCGAGTTCTTGAGCTGTTACTAAAATATATTTGAATTTTAGAAAATTATGTGTAGTGATATAACCATGCACATTTTCCATCACCACTATGTACTAGAAGATATCATCGATTGATGTGTGGATATGATCCCACTTCTATCTTAATTCACCACTATAATTTGAAAAAGGACATCATGCACATGGGTAACAATATGAGACTCTCCATTCTCGCTACATGAATATGATTGAAAACTTATTATGAGTAAGTAGGGATATGTTCTTACTCATTGGATATTACCAGAATATGCCAATAGACATCATTAGTGAGAGTGGGGATATGATCCCACTCCTAGATATCCAGTTCCAACCTTACCTTATTTTCCTTCCTTATTTCCTATTCATGGGAATAATAAATGACAATGTTTGGGGTGGTACTCTCAATAGGTGGCTGGTGGGTACCAATGGAATTATGATAATGTCAGTGGTTGATTGGATCCCTCCTTAGAAGAACCTGAACTAGAAGGGGTCTGTATTTTACCCCTGGTCCACCTTCATTAGATACTAAAGGTGGCAGTTGTCATGCTTCAGGGTTTATCTCCAGATGCAGTTGGTTGTGATGACAATATCCATTGAATAAGATGTATCTTTCCTTGTGTGATTAAGAATCACTAGATTTTTTCTTGGATAACCTCACATGAAACTTCTAGGTTTGGGATTAAACCACATCGGTGGTATTCCCATACCATTATGTTACCTAGCTAGTCTTGGAGATGTCAAGTAAGGGTACTCATTTTGTGACCCAGAAGAGTTATAACCATAGGTGATTTACCAGAGATATCATGGGATAAATAATACATTGTCTTAGATCAATATTTTATTGATGATAGAAATATATATATAGTTAGGCAAACAACAAGGAACACAGTTACTAATTAGTGAAATATTTTAGACATGATGTGTGCTCAATCAGATAAGCATGGTTAATGGAATTTTCATTTTATTCTTAATATATCCATTAAAATCATTTGAAATTGTCATAACAAGGATGGAATTATTTAATGGGAACCCCAATTATAGGGGATCATCTATAATAATAGGTATTTCTTACAAGATTTGTTTTGTATGATATGAAAAAACAAAGTGGCATGACACATGATTAATGGATAATTTTTTTATTTGAGAGATCCAAATTGGGATCACCATTTATATTTGTGTATGGTGTGAAAAAATGAACCAATGTATGATAACCCAATAATTTAATTTTTAAGATATTCACATCAGGGCCCCCATTTCTGATTGTGTATGGTGTTCAAAAAAATGGAAATACTATTGATAACCCAATCATTTCATTATTAATAGATTCACATTAGGTTCACCATTTATTTTTTTATGTATGGTATGAGAAAAATGGACCAACATATGATAACCTTATAATTTCATTATTAATTGATTAATTTTGGGTTCACCATTTCTTTTTTTAATGGAGAAGAGACAACTGGGGAACCCTTATTGAGGCAGATTCAATTTTTCCTGATGGTTGATTTTGGGGGTTTGATTTACTACACAATTATCA
This sequence comes from Viscum album, assembly GCA_963277665.1. Classification (NCBI taxonomy): domain Eukaryota; kingdom Viridiplantae; phylum Streptophyta; class Magnoliopsida; order Santalales; family Viscaceae; genus Viscum; species Viscum album. The sequence continues at coordinate 122,956,353 of OY728146.1, read as the reverse complement.
ATATCAAGACACCATTTTAATCCTTAATAAAAAATATCAATGGTTCCCTCTTCCATAACTGGGTACATACCTACTTTCCAAAGGAAAGTGGTCACTTGGGTTTTCAGACCCAATGATGTATAGGGACTCACATTGGTTGAGAGGATTGTATTTCGGGTTCATCATTCCTTTTTGCGATAATTGTTTCGTTCTTTGATATTATCTTATAGATTTAATATATGTTTGATAATCTCTTCCTAATCCTGATATAAGACCAGTTACCCAAAACAATTATTATAGGCTGACTCTCTTTATATAAAAACTAGGAGGATCTCCTTATTAAGTAGAGGAAAGGGGATCTGAATTGTGAATCCATCTATATGTATCCATGGTTCTTCATCTATTTATATGTAATGTGTAAATAATTATGTGATATATCCATATAATATAGTGCTTTGGTATTTTCTTCCATGAAAGGAGGAAGTTAATATTATTAGGAGAGTATTGAGCCATTATAGTGTGTCTTACATATCCTAATTTTTATGGAAATCAAAATACATATAGTTTGTTAAACCCATGTAATTTAATGTTATGTGGAGAGGACATATGTATGGGTACTAATGCACTGTATATTTGATATTTAGACACTATGATATATCCTACGTATCCTAGTTATAATAGGAATTTGTGTTATCATAATTTTATCAGACCCTTGAGAATGGCCCCAAGGTAGATGCCCATATATGTAGGGGTGTCTATGTGATACCACTCATTAGGGATAATATATTAGGATTGACCTGGATGGTAGAGATTCATGTTGCCAATGAGTTGGTAATTGCGGCTCTCTAAACCCACATGAGTTATGTTCGGTGTGAGAAACATGGTATAGAAAGTGATTGTCTGAATAGCTTATATTTATGGGACTTAGGTACTGAGATATCCATTGGATTTAAATATAGTGATTGAGCCTTGAATAAGAATCCTACATATATTGATTATGGAAGTAATCAGAGTCACTATAGTTTAGTTGATATCTTGTTCCTCTAAGGGATGATATAGAGTGATCATCCCATTGGAATGATTGGGTCCATATGGTTGACATGTCAGAGACGGGGGATAACATCGAAATGGATATTTATTTGAGATATAGCCTTAAAAAGGTGTCCATTGTATCATTATTATTTTAGAAATTAGAGTTCACATAGTTTAATTGATTGGGGATCACACACCAACGTTTCCTTTTCATTATTAGAGGTTTATGATGAAAATTATATGATAATTGCAACTCCCTAGGCACACATGAGATATGATTTGAGTGAGACACAAGGGATAGAAAATGATAATTCTCACTGCTTATAAATGTGGGACATATGTACTCAGACAACCCATTGGATTTTTATTAAGGAGTTCAGGACTTGGAGAGGCATCCTACATATCCTGGTCATGGTAAGAAATAAAGTCATCATAGTTCCCAAAATTAGGGCTTACACACTGATGCTACCCTCTGGTCAAGGAATACACATAGATGGTGGAAATAGTTACCAAGCCATGAGATTCCCTTTTGACTGGACTTCTTATCACCTACCATGTGGTGATTCTCTTCCAAATATTCCTTGATTGTGTTCTTGACGTGTCGAAGGATGTATGCCTGCTATGTCTTAAAAAAATCAGATAATCCAGTGGACTTTTCTGAGGGACGTCGCATATCTTGGGTGAAATTTATGAGGATTTTTACATGATAATGGATGAAATGTTCATAGGACATCTCAAGACGTATACAGTCGACCCTAGAATCCCTCACATGGCCCCTGTTGGCTTGTCTAGATGGTTCTACATGATCCAGATGACTTTCTGTAGTGTCATCATGAGACATGGTTGATACACTTGGAGGGAAATAATGGGAGTTGATGGACCATGTCTTAAAGGTTTCTTCATTTCATGGATGACATATATGGAGGGTCTCACAAGATCTAGATTGTGTACCCAAACGGAATCGCGAGAGCCATTTTACATGACTAGGTGCTATCGTAACACTTAGCTAACATTATTTGGAACTCTTATATGAGTCTGGGGACACATATAAAAGACATAAAAATACATGAATAGTGAACCCAGATAGTTTTGTGAGAATTTTCTGGCATGCATTAGGGGGACAATGTGACATACATGCACTTGTTCAGAAGACTTTTCACAACCCAAATAGTATACTGAGGGATCATTACGAGATATGGGTGACATTTCATGGTGCTGTCGTGTGTCCTGGGTGGTTCATGTGAAGCGCACAAGGGTCAGCATGTATTTCCTTCGCATATTTTTTCCACCATTATTCTTTGTTCTAGCATTTATATAAAAAAATTAGATTTGTTAATTGTTAGTTTATTTCATTCCTTGAATGATCTAGTAGATGTGAAAGATGTTCCTCCCATGATCTTTTATAAATAATCTATGTGATCTATGAGTGATCACATGAAGAGATTTATGCATGGTTAAGAATTCTATGGGGGGTGTCGATGGGAGCTCGAGGTATTGTCTCTCTCATCGTGCCGAAGCCATGCCCTAGGAGGCGATGAGCCTCACTTTGGCCCCTCCCCCCTCAGAGGGGGATGGTCCTCTTCCACATATCCATGGGGATCACCCTTTCATCCACTTCTCAAACCCTGAATACCTTCTTACCTTTCCACATATTTCAGTAAGCCTGAAAGTTATCGAATGCTACGCGGGCCTCCTGCTCCTTCCGATTTTAACCCTGGAATTTACAGAGGCATCCTCCCTACTGGACTGGACCTTGATAGAGCAATTCAAGTGACACCAGACATTGGTGGACTTCTTTGACTAATAGATTTTTAAATAATGGGGTTTAAAGGAGAGAGTCAAGGTATGTCTTCTCGACTCCAGAAATATAATGATTTACTTCACCTCCGAGGAAGATCTGATCCACGCATGGTCGAGTGCGCCTCGCTCCTATGAAGGCTCCCGCTTCTTCCTCTTCAAATGGTCATATGACTTTCACATGATGAGAGACCCTTCCAAGGTGGCGATTTGGGTAAGTTTCCCTGAACTCCCGTTTCCTTTTCAAAATCCCTCCATCCTTCGGTTTCTCGGAAATTTGGTAGGGCGTTTTCTATGTTCTGACAGCGGGACACGAGCGGTGAGTCACCCTATCTCCCAGCAGGTTTGTATCAAAGTGGATATATCAAAGGAACCTATTGACTCTTTCTAGATTGCTATGGGGGAAGAATTCCAATACAAGTAGTCTATAATTTTTGAATCAGGGAGTTAATATTGTTCTTTGTGTAAGAAGTTGGGACATAACATGGAGATCCGCGGGTGAAGGGTGAGGCAAAATGGAACTATTATGAATGTCCAGGAGGTCTAGGGCCATTATCTTGCTATTGTGACTATTTCATGGTCTGCTGGCTGTGGTCAAGGGAATATAGAGATATAGTATATCTAGTGCTTGAGTGGAGACATGATATATAAACCTGTTATTTCCTTCCCTCTGGGGCCTAAGGTTGTGGATATTTTCAAAAGGTTAAAGAGTGATCTGGCTTGCCCTTCTAGTAGTATATAAGGGGGAACTCGGGCCTATGGAAAGGATGAATCATTTCTGGGGTCGAGCAATGCTTCTACTCAGGCTCCGGGGGAGTCTGTTGGAGCTACTTATGTTGTTGGTCCATCTTCTGGGGCAGTGGCTCCATGCATGTATGCCATGGTTGTGCACACAGGAAGTAGAAGGAAGTCTGGAAGGGTGTCTCCTTGTGAGAGCAAGATGAAGACAGGATGTGAGTGGGAGCAATCTTCACATGGGGTTCACAGGACACTGGATACCAATAAGGACTCCAACTCGAGGGGAAATCTGTCTTACATTGACCTCAGCAACCGATTTGGAAGCTTGAGTAATGAGGGAGAGTCTGAGGGCAGTTCTAAGGGTCCATATGAGGTGGAGTCCGAGGGTGATGATCAGTTTTTTAAAGATAATGGCTTAGGAGTAGTGGGTAGAGATCTACACATCAAAAGAAGGAAGAAAGGGAAGAAGGAGAACAGGGACCCGGGGTGCTGCATTGTTTCTAGGAAGGTAAATCTGAAGGGGTAAAGACTACTCCTACCTTCTGAGACCGATGAAGACTCGGTCGGCTAAAATAGGGGGGACACACTAGGAGCTCGAGATTTATCCAGTAGAGGGAGTGGAAATCCAAAAATCATGGTCTTTGAATATCCAAAGCAAGAGAATGACCCCCCTAATAAAGGAGATCAACTGGAGGAGCTACAACTGCACACAGAGGAGATGACACCGACGATCACCCTTGGTCCGCAGTGTGAGGCAGGAACTTGTATGGTTGGTGCAGGGGGATTAGAGGTGCAAGAGAGGGAACTAGTATCAAATTCTATGGTAGGAGTGAGAGGGATGCATGTTGAGCTGGAAGGAGAGGTTGTGATCTGGGAAGATCCTTGGGAGTTGCTTTTATAATCCGAGGAAGAAATGGCAGAAAAAGAGATAACCACATGTGCTTATGTAGAGGTTGTGGAAAGGATTAAAGCAATATTTATTCAAGAAGACATGAACAAGGAACAAAGAGGATGGATTGATAAACAATACTTAATTCTAGTCAGAGGTTTCAACAACAAGAAAATTGTTGGGGAGGAGTTATTTCGAGCGTGGAGTAAGATGGATTCTCATTTTGAGAACATTATCAGGGACGACCCCGGAAAAAAGGTAACAACTCTTTCCTAGAAATTGTTTAAGGAATTTAAGTCAAGTGGTTTCAATCTAGTCTTTAATAATTTTGTTATGTGCTATAGTGTCTAATGGCTGGGTTGTACAATATGGTTTTCTACACTTTTTTAGCAAAAGTGTCTTTAATAAAAATATATATTTGGTGGATTTATGCATGGTTAATGATTCCTCTGGTTGTTACCAGGATCTTACCTGATGGTAATTTTTTTCAGTCACAATCTCAGCTACTTTGATAAATCCACTCTAACCCTGGTGAGTGTCGATACGAGAAGGTGATCTCTTTATCTAGAGAGTAGTGGTCCAAGCGTGCGAAGGTATTCATGAATTTTTCATGATAGTGGAGAGATTTATCAGGCTATATACCCTATTTTTTCACTTCATTTCACAATACATATAGCAAAAATCTAGGATGGAGTCAGAGGATGCCTCGACACCACATGTCTTCATGAGATCCTGTCATAGAATACTCAGATGGAGTTGCCTAATTTTTATCGACCATAATATCATCCCATCAATGCCTCCATTATTGTATTATTTATAATTAATGGGGACTTGTTTGATTCATTCAAATAGGTCAGAGGACCTTCATATTATTATATATACATGTCCAAGGTCCTTCTTGAGATCAAGTTTCTTAGAGAGAGGCCTTCGTGTGATCTTGTATGACTTGTCAAAGACTTTTTGTGAGATAAGAATGGATTGTAAAGGGTCCTTCATGGGTGTAGGACAACTTGACAAGGGGTCTTTTGAGACCATGGTGCAGATATCCTGTGATAATTTCAAGAGTTTTATACTCATGAGATCTTCTCCCCCCCCCTTTATTTACATTGTTTATTTTACAATGGTTGGGGAGTTTGTGAGGTTTTTTGGATGTTGTTGAGGATAATAACCTTACCTATTAGTGATGCTTTACTTGACCACCGATGGACTTGTGGAGATGCACGAAAATTTCATATAAAATTCCATCATCTTGTCCTTAAGGATCCAATAGGTGAAGTGAGAAGTCTCCTAGGCAATGCCAAGGTCCTTCACATGATGAGGATGACAAGCTAGTGGGTTTTTGAGAGATGAGGCAGACATGTCACCACGGTCTCTCAGTGTCTTTCGGATCACCAGGGGTGAATCGATTGTCTTTTATGACCATAAGAGGCTCTATAACCCTCTTTATTTATTTCCATTTTTTATTCAGAAAAGGAGGGGTTATCATGGGATTTCGTGGATGTTGTCTAGGAAAATCATCCTCTCCATTAGTGATGCATCATGTGAATTTTTTTTCCACAAGGGTCTTGATCGTATTATATATTTTTCTCCTATTTTTGAAGTATTTTGGATGGTTTGTAGGAATCTAAATGGTTTATTGGTCGTGTGACATGGGAGAGATTCTATATATTCCTTCGTGTGACCACTATTTGTTTGGTATTACTTCGTATGAGAATAAGGGCATGTTGGGAAGTGTTTTTCGAGATCCAATATAGGTTATGTGATGCACATGGTGCCTTCTTGTGACCTCGTGATGTTCATGTGATCATGTATCCCATGGAGGTTTCTAATATCCATAGGTATCAACCTATTTCTTCTTCCTATAATTTTATAGTGGAAATAATACCCATATATTGGAATTTATTCCTTTGTGAATTTACCATTTCTCATTTTGTAGGCATCAATAGAGATCAATAATAACCCATATCATATCTTTATTTATGTGGGAATTAGGTAATCTAGTGATGAATCACATATTAATTTCATCCAATTTCCACATAGGAATAGTTATACTTTTCATGACTCCTCTAGGATGTTGTATATCAAACTTCACTTCTTGAAAAACTAGGCATATTGACACATAGTCAGCAATTTCCCACTCAATATTATCACATAAAACATGTTTCTTCAAATATATTTACATTTTGGAACTAATAGGGTGTATAGAAAAATTTAATTTATGAGAATCATATAATATTTCCCATTTTAGTTTAGTTATTGATGCAACACATAACCTCTTTATGAATTTCAAAATTCCATCCCCATACATGAAGTCTTCCAAAACTCCATTCTTAATGGATTAAATTTTATTTTGAAAATTATAATCATTAGATTACAAAATATTGATATTCTCTAGTAAATATGGTTTTCCAATCATTTGAAAAAAGAGTGTTGTTTCAAATTCCATAACAATTCCCATATATATCATTAATAAATACAAAAACGTATGATGTTTTTCAATCCTCATTTGTATTAGAATACCATGATATATCTTGTTTAATGCATCTACTATGTTATTTGATTTTCCTGGGAGGTAGTGTATTAATAAATCATAATATTTGAGTAACTTAGGCCATTTTCTTTGCCTCATGTTGAGTACTTTATATGTGAAGATGTATTTCAAACTGTTATATTCCATATATATCTCACACCTTTCACCATAGAGGGAGAGTCTCAATATATTCAGAGAGAATATTACATCTACTAACACAAAATCATGAGTTGGACAATTTTTTTTATGAATCTGTAACTACCTTGATTCATCTAAAATAACATTATAATTTTCCATAAGGAGATAACCCAGTCCATTATTCAATGCATCATTGTATATCAAAAAACCATCATTTTCTAATCGTTGAGTCAAAATTAAAGCCTTGAATAATCTACTATGAAATTCTTAAAAAAAATATTCATATTCTTATTCCATACAAACTTAACCCATTTATGTGTGAGAGTGGTTAATGCATTATACAATTAGGAAAAAATATGAACAAAATGATGATAGTAATCTACTAAACTAGTAAAACTACATACCTCAATTATGTTTGTTGGAATATAAAATTCTTGTATTGCCTTCGTCTTTTTAGGATCACATGATATTCCATCCTTAGAGACAATATAATCAAGAAAATAAATTTCATAAAGCCAAAACTCTGACTTTCTAAATTTACTATATAACTCCTTCCTTATGAGAGACTCAAGAATGATCCTCCAGTAATACTCATGTTCTTAATAGCTTTTAGAATACAACATAAGATCTTCAATGAATAATATAACTAAATCATACTTATATTCCTTTAATACTCTATTCATTAGATCCATGAAAATTGAGGGTGAATTATTAAAACAAAATAGAATTACTATTAACTCAAAATGTCTATACCTCATCCAAAAATATATCATCAGTATATATTCCTTATTTACTCACAATTGATTATAATATGAATGATGGTCAATATTTAAAAAATATTGAGCTTATGAAGTTGATTAAATAAATCATTAATGTGAGGTATAGGATACATATTCTTTATCATATTGAATTTAATTATCTATAGTCAATTCATAGACTTAGGGATTCATCTTTCTTATTAACAAAGAGAACATGGGATCCCCATAGAGAAACACTAGGGAGACTAAATTCTTATTACTAAATTAATCAAGCTATTTCTTATCTTTAATAATTTTGAAAGTTAATATTAAATAAGGATCCTTTCAAATTGGCCTTGAATTATGGATCAAATCAATGGTAAACTCAAATTCACACTCTGAGGGTGTCAAAGTAATTACTCAAAAAAATACATCATATTATCCCAGTAATACTGGTACATCCTCCATTGGAATATTTATTTCATCATTCATAGATGATGTTTTATCTTCCTCGCTAATAATTTCATTTAGTATAGTTACTAGGGTTGGATCAAGATAAGAATCTGATGATGAGGTTTCTACTCTAAAGATAAATAATTCTAAACCTTCCTCACAAATTTTAATTTTATTATTCTTGAAATAAATTTTCACATCGTATTTTGAAAGCTAGTATATACAATGAATTATATCAAATTCAACCATGGGTGTGATGATGATTTAAGTAAGTAATTCACGTTTATATGTTATGATGGGGACTTCCTAACACATTTTTGTTATAATTAGACTTCACTTAGGAGTTTTTATTGAAAGCTTACTTATTTAATTAAAAGGGAAATTTATAATTTTCTTGGAAAACTAGGTAGATATAATAGAGTGAGGTGACCCAAAATCAAATAAATAATTGGATAAACTTAAATATAATATTCATGTACCTTTCATAACATCATTGGGTACTTCTAATACAGTCGTGGTGATTTCATAAGCATAGAAATAGCCCCTTGGCCTCTTCTGTGGTAGATTCCTATGATTCGTGGGAAATTGGTTTCAATAATGTCCCATTTCATTGTATTTAAAGAACCTAATAACATTAGTTTAATCCCCCCTTCACTCATGACATAGATGAACCATGTCTCCACACATGTAACATAATCCTATTCCCTTAAGAAACTTTCTCTAATGTTTCTTCTCACATTTTTTTACAATATTAAAAATGTGGATTCACCTTTATTATACCATTTGGTATATTATAAATTTTTTTTATCAAATTATATGTTAATTCAGTATCTTATGATTCTCATAATTGACTAAAAATATAATCATAACATGAATAAAACTAATCATTGTGATATAGTCAGGAAGAAACATTTATAGGATCTATAAATCATGGCATATTATTCTCAATCTATGAAGACATAGGATTAAAATAAGTTTTCTATGGTCATTACAAAATATATAGGATATTACCATATACTTAGAGTTACCCTCAGATTAATTAATAGGGTTATGTTTTCTAATCCATGATTCCCTATATTTATTTCACAGGGTCTCTACTAAACTTGCTCTGATAACAACTATAAGAAGCCGAACCAAGTAGCCTAGAGTTGGTTGTTATTGAATTAAAATGGCATATGTATAAGAGATCACATAATCAAGGACCAATTAGTTTATTAGTATTTAATAACTATATATATACATGGTTCCACAATTAATTATGCAATTATATATAGAATATAAAAAAAGAAAATAAACTACTTCCTTGAAACTTATTCAATGAATTCTTCTTCATAACCCAGGGAAAGAGAACAAATAAAAGAAATGATCAAATGACCAGTAAGGGTTACATACATCTAAAACATGAATCAATAATAACTGAAGCATAATTGATAAGAAATAATCAATATATAAAGGTAAATAAAAAATTAACACATGCCATTAAATCAATAAACTGAGAATGAAAATGCATCCATAGATTTTTTTCATAGTGAAAATATCAGGGATAATAAAGATTGCATACTAAATGAATAAAATGATTAATTATTGGATGTCATGTATCTAAAATATTAACCACTACCTTCAAGAAATTTCAAATGATGATTAATGTCGATGGGTAGAAACCTGACTGAGTCTTCTTAGAAAAAAATGAAGATTTTTTTCCAACTGTTTTGTCACATGAGCCCTATCAGTACATCGAGGGGCTATCTATAATAGGGCCCCACCATTGTATGTATGTCCAAATCATAAATAATATATAAAAAATGATCAATTTAATTGATGAATATACATGAGTGATCAATAAATATATATATTGGGTAAAAGATACAGATTTATGAATATTTCTCTAGTTAAAATAATCATCAAAATAAACACCATATGTAAAAATGGTTTACAAATTTAGAAATAATCATATCCATGATACAATAAATATGTATATTTAATGAAATATTCTATGATTTATTATAAAAAATAAAAGGAGTCATACACAAAATAAATAAGTGATGAATATGGCATATGTCCCACAAAATTTAAATTGTGACAAAAAACCATTAGAATAATCCTATCATTAATCACATAAATAGATTATTTGTATTCACATTAAATCCAAGTTAAAAAATTGGAATTAAAAAATAGAATAATCAAAAGTCATTTTACACATAACCTTATCCTTACATAATAAATGAAATAAAAATATAACCCAATGACTAAAAATTGAGTTAAAAGCTCCCTTACAAAGTTGTCATCAATTGAAAATTATGTCCCATAAAATTAATGATCAAAAAATGAAACATTGAATTAAATGGATATAAAAAGATTCATAATGAAATATATTATAGGGTATTATGTACACAATAAATAATAAATAAGGGTTTAATGAAGATTTTGGTCCATCATAAGGCCTTTGGGCCACCTCAAGTCCTTTAGGCCACCTTAAGGCCATTAGACCACATGATGTGAAGAAAAAATCAAGAATGATTCTTCATGGAAGAATATCTTAAAGAGGATTCAGAATAGGCACATTCAAAATATAAGATCTATAATATTTTGAAGAATTATAGGGTAATACAATTTCCATCTATTTTAGGCATGTGCATCTTTATACAGGGCAACTAGTCGAACAAAAATGCGAATGTATGAAGATGATCACAATGCAGACACAGGGAGTGGTGGATATAAGTACTAAAAGAAATAGTTGTATTCCTCTTTGAAATTTGGGTCATGTAATGTCACAAAATCCAACAAAAAATTTAAGCATTCCCCTTCATCCCTTAAAAGGTGGATTATTAAAATAAAAATAAAAATTGAAGACCTTTGGGCCCTTTAGAAAAAATATTGAAGAGAATATGTGTGTTTACTTTAAGTCTACATAAAAAAGTAGAAATAAAAAATAATATAATAAAAATTAATTTTACGTATAACCTTAGCATGACACAATCAATGAAATAGATGTCCAACCCAGTGAATATAAAATTGAGTTTAGAAATTCCCTACCTTATGTCTGAAAGAGTACTCAACTTGTACTTAATTATATAGAAAATCAAGTTATATTAATTAATTAATTAATTTATAACCATTGAAACAAATATTTTATTTATTATAATTTTATAAAAATAATTTATGGACATTCTAATTAGTTATAACGATTAATTTTGTTGTTTTAGAAGCATTTATTTCATGGTTTTATGGTCGGTTACCTTGTATATAATTATGGGAGTTCTTATAAAATGGAAGAAAAAATACAAAAGTAAAATTATTTAATATTAACGAAATTTTATAAGGTTAAATGGTCTCATATATCATTTGGTTATATAATACGTGGATGAATCATTATATAAAATGTGGATTAAAATGTTTTAATTTATTTTGGAAGTTATTATGACCGTCACGAACTTATATCATTTTATTTGAGGTCATTTTTATATATTGGTTATATAACATTTTATAAATTATAATATGTATATTATAATATTATTTATCCATACTAATTGTTTTATGACTAGCCTTCAAGGTGATAATGGAAAATTAAAACTAGTCGTCCATGAAGTCGGTGAATCGGCACGTCACAAAAGATGTTTTCATTTATAAAATAAAAGGATAAGAGAAGATATTTGATGATATATATTACAATTGAATAATAAAATAAAAGTTTATATATGATACATTGGTTACCATTCAACTTTTTAAAATAGAGGTGAGGATAGGATACAGAAAGGAAAGAAATTAAATAAGAAAGAAGGAGGATTTTACCTCTCAAATATCATCTCCTTGGGAACCTTCTTAAGACACTTGGATTTTATCTTTTGGTAAGACCATCATGTCTTTTATGTAGGGAAGAGTATTGGGAATAATTTATACAAGGTCCCATGATTATATTGTGTGAGAAGAATAGGTTGTGAGGGTTGGTATTTATTGGTAGAGGAGAGGGGTGTTTTGGATTATTTTATTCACTAGTTTATTATTTTGGCTCAAGACTACCAATAGTGTTGATTATTTTGAATATATATAGTAAAAAGATATTTGAGTTCAAAATAATGAGTTTTTATCACATCCCAACATCATAAACGACTTAAAATTAATTTATTTACTTATAATGTTAAGTGATGTAAATTATAGTATTTCACAATTCACAAAAAATCATCTATTTGAGAAAAATACAAAAAATTTACCCTAAAAAAATTTTAATGTCTAGATTTAAAAAATGGACTCCATTTTATGTAAATATTTTTATAAATATGAGAAATTCAATTTATAATTAAAACCAACATTTATTAAATAACCCAATTTTTATATTATAATCGATTTCATGACACATTGAAAAATCAAATATGGTATCATAAAATTATCTTATAATTATAAATAAAAACATTATGAATTTATGAATCTATTTTATGAAAATAAATTTATTTTAAATAATTATATAAATTATAAAATAATAATTAAAACTTAATGTTTCACAGAAATACCGGTACTTAAATTATCATTTTTAAAACATTTATTTACTTATTCTATGATATAAATATATGATATTTTCACTTATGAGATATATAATTTTTTTACTTTCATATATGAGGTTATTTGTAAAATTAATGTTCGTAATGGTCACACAACCATTCTAACAATCCTGTTAATATTTAATAGTATATCATGGTTTGTTTAAGATCTATGTTGCATGAAACACAATCTATCGAACAAATTGAATTTATTTAATAAGATACATACTATAAAATCTCGTCTTGTTATATATTATTCCATTACTATGTTGTTATATCTCCTTTACTTTGATTTCTTTAATGATTATTGTCTTATTAACAACCAAAATTCATACCATGCATTAATATTATGATCTATGATATGATGGGCATGGTTTTAAAATGCTATTCTCATGTTCTGATATCCTTATGCTCTTATTATTTTAAAACTATCATTGATATATCACTTGTTTATCCTTATAGAGGATCTAAGATCATCCTATCTTTTTTTTTCCTTTCACTAGGGTATGAATAATGGTTTTATGTATGATATATCTAATAATGGTTCTAGTTTTGAATAAATGTTTGAGAGATAATGTAGATCTCTTATGAGGAAGTTTTTTTATCAATGTTCCCAAAGACACTAAACCCATATGATTCTAGCATGGATTATAATTTTATGTATTTGAGTATTCATTTTATAGGATGTAATATTTATATATTAAAATTATGAGTCACTATTGTCATTATTAGATCAAGGTTTAGTTACCTTTGGAAACTAGTATGAGAAAAATTTAGGGAAAACCCTTAGGATAATTATATGTATTCTAGAACATACTAGGTTATGGTAAATAGAAGGGTGTGGTTTTACTATCATGAAAATCTTGTTTATATAATACCAGTGGGAATGGTTTTAGAATATTTGAATCCATTTATAATAACCTTAAAAATAATTGGATGAGTATATCTCAACCATCATTCTTGTTCATGGTGAGTGTTACCTTACAACTCACATAATTTGACACTTTTAGGGGATATTATTGGGTTAATTAAAATTTTATTTATGAACCATTTTGAATGATTATAGTAGATAATGAGCATGAATCAATTAGGACAAACCTAAGGTTTTATATATTGAAAATAAGGTGTCAAGATTTAGACATGAGATGAATGGGTTTTCATGATGGATCACACTAATCCAGGATTCTTAACATCCATGCTAAACAATTTGGTTTTACCATGGGATTGAAGTTAAAATTATAAAAATGAGATTACTATTGGAATGCTCTAATATTGAAGTAACCTATTTGAGTATAATTATAATAATTATTTTATATCATGAAAAGATTCAAGGAATATCAATTCATATCTTTAATGATTAGTTGCTGAGAAACCTTAAATTATTATAATGGTAAGATGATCACATATAAAGATTTTAACTTTTCTATAACTGAATTTTGTGGGAATGTGATTCCTTAAAATCATATTATTTCCCTCTAGTTTAATTTTATGTTAATTTCGGACCAGATATTATTTATTTATGTAAATAAAATATCAATTTCCAAGGATGAGAAGTAATATTTTATATTTAAAACCATTGTATTATCAAATATCTATGTGAAAATAAATATTAAATTAAAATTGGAATTAAATCCATTGTATATGTCTTAATTCCAATTCAAAAGGGGTGCATATGTCAAATGGTTTTTAAGAACCTCAACGTTCAAATATGTTCCTATTTTATGAGAGTTTTTTGATGTATTTTTTGATGATTTTTCAAGTATTCCTTCGGATTATGATGTTGTGTTTTCAATATATCTCATACCTGGTGTTACACATATTTTAACCACTCTATATAGATTATCCACGATTTTGATATATAAACTAAAGAAGTAACTACATGATAATCATGAAAAGAGATTCATTCATCCAAGTGAATCACCTTAGGGTGTTCCATTTTTTGTTAAGAAAAAATATGGATCAATTATAATCTATATTGATTATCTATAACATAATAATATCACAGTCAAGAATAAGTATCCTCTTCACATTATTGACGATTTTTTCAATTACTTATGAGAATATCAATATTATTACAAGATTCAACTTCGATGTGGATACTATCAGTTGAGTGTAAAAAGTGAATACATAACCTATGAATCCTTCCATACGAGTTATAAAAACTATGAATTTATCATGACGACATTTGGTATTACTAATATACCTGATATCTTTATTGATTTAATTAATAGAGCCTTTAGAAATTATGTTGATCAGTTTGTGGTTGTATTTAAATAAGACATTCTTATATCTTAAAATATTATGAAAGATTATTAATATGAATTTAGTATTGTAATGAATACCCTAAAGAAAGCTATTTTTTAAGAAATATTTACCAATTTTTTATTTTAGCAATAAAAAGATTCATTTTTTGTTATATAATCTCAAGAGAGGGAATATTGTTGGATCCATTAAAGATGAAAGTTATCAAAAATTGGATCAGAAAAAAAATTGTGAATGAGATCCTCAGTCTTCTTAGTTTGGATATATATTATAAATGAATTGTGTATAATTTATCAAGTATGTCTAATCCACTCACCATGTTAACTAAAATGGATTACAAGTTCAGTTGGATAAATGAATGTGAATAAAATTTCATGGAACTAAAGAGAAGTTTAGTAAAAAAATATATGCTTACACTATCCTATAGTGGATAAGTGTATGAAAACTTTTATGATGTGTCGAATAAGAGACTAGGATGCATCCTCATATAGAGTGATTTTATGATATATTATGCCTGATGAAAATTGAATGTTCATGAGAAACATTAACGAACTCATGTTTTGTATTTAGATATAGTAATTTTTTCATCAAAGATATGATGGAATTATCTTTGTTGTGAAAGGCGTGACATATGTTCCAATCATAAATGTTTAAAATATATATTTACTAATAAGGAGTCGAATATATTATAGAGAAGATGGTTGCATTTGATAAATGATAATGCGTTATCAATACATTACTAACCTAGAAAATCCAACAAGTTGGTTGATGCTTTGAGTCTAAAGGATAATTATATTTTATCTATGATGAAGAATAAAAAAAGGTCATATATTTTGGGATCTTCAATGGATGGATATGGAAATATTAAAGTGATGGTTTAAATGTTATCTTTCTCAAATGATTTTTCAACCATTTATCCTTGTAAATATTAAAGAGGTACAAAAAGAAGATGTATAGTTAAAACCTTAAATGTGATAAAAAAATAATGTTCATTAACTGGGTATGTGTCCCATACATACTATATTTTAAGGAGTTTTTTGGATAAATATTATAGTTCATCATTTTCTAATCATCTTGGATGTGTAAAGATATATAGAGATATGAGATAGTATTTCTAGTAAGGCATCATAATGAGAGATATTTTGGAGTATGTATCTTAGTACATGGTATTACAACAAGCTAAGACTAATATATATAAGCCTAATAGGATATGTTATAATCATTACCCATACTGAAATAGATATGGGGAAACATCACCATATATTTTATCGTTGGAATCAACAAAATATATAAAGCCCATAATGATATTTGGGTTTTAATTAATCATCTAATGAAATCAAAACACTTAATTATTACTAGAAAATATTTATAAATTGATTTTATTTCCATAATTTATTTTAAGGAAATGATAAGTTTTCATGTAGTACCAAATTATATTGTATTAAATCAATATCTGAGGTGTACTTTAGAGATCTAGAAAATTATTCAAGAAGATATGGATTCAGAGTTGTGTTTAAATAATACGTATCATACATAGACTGATGGTTATTCTAAAAAAACTATTCAAACCCTGTAGAATATGTTTTGGTCTTTTTTTATGGATTTTAATGGGGATTGGGATCAAAACCTACCTCTTATTGAATTTTTTAATAATATATTTCACACGACAATACAAATGGATCCTTATAAATCCCTCCATGGAAAGAAGTTTAGAACCACAGCTTTTTGGAATGAAGTTGGAGAAAGACATATATTAGGACCAGTGTTATCTAAGGAAATAGTATAGAAATAATATACCACTCATCATCACATCATTGAAGCTTAGAGATGACATAAGAGTTACAGTGAAAATCGTCGATGAAATTTTCATTTCAATATTAGTGATAAGGTATTCCTAAGAGTGTCTTTGTGGAATAAGGTTATTATATTTCTATATAAGGTAAAATTGAGCATTATTTTTGTTGGCCCCTTTTTTATTCTTGATCAATTATATATAGTATCATATTTCTTGAAACTTCCACCAAATGTCAATCAAATTTATGATGTCTTCCATGTATCTCTCCTTAGAAAGTACATAAATGATCCTTTACATGTAATAAATTCAAAATTTATACCACCAGAGCATGATATTTGCTATGAAAAAATTAATAGTAGTAATCATGTATCTTAGAAATGAAGTCATATGAAACAATACTACTCACCTGGTTAACGTTCTCTAGAGGAATCCCAATTTTGAAACAACAACATGGGAACCCGTGGATGTGATGAAATAGAGATTTCACCATTTTCCATATATTAGAGTGATGTAATTTCAAGGGTAAAACTAATTTTGATTGGTATATAATGTAACAACCAGATATTTTATGATGTATTATATTTAAATAAATTTAATTTCTTTGATATCTTAAGATACATGAAACCCCATGTCCAAATGAATAATAATATGGTATACTATTACAATCTATCCTTAAATTAGAGGAGTGAATATGAATAAAAAAATTAAAAAAAATATTTATAAAGGTTTTCTATAATGAAAATATATTTATAAATAAGTACTCAATTTTTTGGAAAGTAATTATATGCTTTAGAAATACATATTCCACAAAATGGGTTTTGTTGGTTATTATGAAAAAAATAATATAATTAATTATCACCAATTTTATAGAATTTATTTGAAAAAAATAAATTCTTTTTACAAATAAATATTTCAAAATTCTCTTAGAGCTATTTTTTTAAAATTTTATCAATGCTATTTTTTTTATATTTCTACATCATATGATCTAAAATTTTAATCTATATCTATTTTAGGTGTTTTTATTCAGTATTACATTATTATATTTTAATCTCTTAAGAAATTCTTCTTGTGTCCTCTCCTCCACATATAAAAAGACACCCCTCCTTTCAAATATTTAGACCACATTGATCCATATATATTGAAAGAAAAATAACCAATTACCTTTTCAACTTCCCTGTACATTAATTATAGGTACTAATATTCTGAAAATACCATCCTAAGGGTCCTTAATAAGCGATCCAAAGGATGCCTACTGAAGAAGAGATAATAATACAACCCGACCTCTTACAATTTTCTTCTTCTAGTAACTATTATAAATCTATGGTCTTCATTATGAAATAATAATTTTTTTATCTTAAATATAATTAAATTGTTTATGATTATTTAACCACCATTATTCACTTTATTTTCCATCAAATGGGAAGTGAATGTATCGTTCGTGTGTCTGTGTGAACAACTGCTTTCACATAGAGATACAAATCATTTCCGTTCACTATATTTCATGAATGGTTATTATGATTATTTTAAAGATTATATATTATAAATATGGAATAATTATTCTTTTTTAATTATATTATCACATATACTTTCTTACCTTCCAATCCATTAGAGAACGGTAATGTCGCTCATGCGTATTTGTGTACTACCACCTCCATGGAGCTATGTGATTCATTTTTCATGTCCACATTACATGGAGGGTAATAAGGATATATTTAATTAATATATATATATATATATATATATTATATATATTATATAATAATTATTCTTAAAGTTAAATTATTATTTTCTTTTCATTCTTTTCATTCGTTAAAAATTGAAAACATCGCTCATGCATATATACGACGTACCGTCTCCATGAAAAGTGTAATTAATTTTTCTATCGATAAATTTTAGGAATGAATATATATAAATATATATAATTAATATATAATATATTTATATCAAGATTAATTTTCTTTATATGATGTAACCATGATAAAATTACATGAATTAGAACTACTGAATCAAAATTCTCATGAAGAATGAAATAGTTAACACCCAAAAAAATATTTTAAAAAATAATTATTCAAAAACTGCTGTTGAATGTTATAAGTGGATCATATATGATATTATAAATATTTATATGAATAAATTATATAATTATAGTAAATTTTAATTTATTTAATATTTCAGATCACTTTCAAATCATGGAAATCAAGAGGTAAGATATTTGTGTAACAAGATCATTGTTTATCATGATAATTGATGATTAACTTTTCAATGATGAAATTTTTTAAAATGTTTCTCAATAATCCAATAAATTTTATTATAATATGGTTATTTATTTATATTAAATTCTTTCATTTCATTTTACTTTTACTAATATAAAATTATTTTGAAAGAATGTTTTTTAGGAAAACTGACTTTATTTCTCTCTTTCATTGAATTTTTTTATTTAATATGAATGTTTTCTAAAAATATATTCAAGAAAATTTTAATATCATCTTTCGATTATTTAAATTCATTTTTACCCATGGTTATATTTTATACAAAATTTTTTAAGAGGAATCTTTTTTAATTTTTTTGAAAGAGATACTTTTTTCTTTTTGTCACAAATGTGAAAGGAATCGTTGTTTTAATATGCATGACCTAAATGAAATTTCCCACCATCACAAACTCTCAATGATTTTGAGAATTGTTTTCAATTTTCAATGGTTCATTTAAAAGAAAATTTTTTCCTTAATATTTTGGATGTATTTATATTTTTTATAATTGACTTTAAAATGAAAATTTTACTTTTTTCATGAAATATTCTAGTATTAATTTAAATGAAAATTTTATTTATGATAAAGTACATTGATGATACTTATGATTTTCTAAGGATATGATTCAATGATAACAACCTTATTATTTATCTGGTTGGTTTATGATTTTGATGATGAGATATTTATGAAACCTATTTATTTTGAATCTCTTATGATATAATGAAATGTTTCTGGAACCCGTTTCATTTCCCCATGTTTTGATATATTAATGTAATGAATGATTTTTTTTCTTATGAAAAATATATGAATATATTATTATTATGTGATGGGTGTGACCTGAATTATATATACCTATAATTAATTAGGTAAATAATGATATCCCATGAGATAACAAGGATAGGAATGGGGAGCAAACCCAGTTTACTATGTGACTCTTCCCACTATGATAATCTTAGGAGTAAACCTTGACTAATGGTACGATTTAATGGGGAGTGAAACCAATATATTATGATAGTGTTGGAAGTGATACATGGCTATGAAATTTAATTTCTATGCTTATGTGTGTTCTAAAAACATAGTTCTTATGCTAATGTGATGCTCTTATGGATCTTGTTCAATGATTCCTTTATGATTCATGTCTTATGAGCTACCAATATTTATACCATGATTCAATATTATGATTTATGATATTATGTTTATTGTTTTCAAATTTTATGATCAAGTTATCATACCATTATTCTCATATTATGCTTAAGTCACTATTGATATATCCATTGTTTGTCCTTACTAACCTTATGATCTCACCATTTCTTATATTTCATTTACCCAGGTTTTGAATAATGGTATTGAGTATTCCATGTCTAAGAAGGGTGATAGTTATGAGGAAACTCATAGAAGATGATGCGAATCACTTATGAATAAGTTATTGATGTATCCATGTTTTCAAAGACACTAAAGTTATATGACTTTAGTATGAATCATAATGTTATGTATCCAAATATTTATTTAATAATATTTAATAATTATATATGAAATGTATTGGTCACTATAGATAATTAGATATAAATAATCATTCATTGGGATGAATTACAATTCTAGGAACCTTTGATAATTAATTTTTATAATATGGGTAAGATTAAATAGATAATACATCAACTTCCGAGTATGTTCTTGTTCAATATATTTGATTATTTTATTGATAAGGGAAACTACATCGGTGTCTGGAACTATATTTGAAAGGTGAAATATTTTCTAAAGAAAAGAAAATTTAAAAATATTATATGTCTGTGTTGAAATAAAATCCGAAGTCTATTGAGAGTGAAGACAAGATGAACCTAAATACAATACATATTTTTTTAAAAAAAGGAAATTTTATAAACAAGGTTGGTTCACTACACTTTTTATTCTACCACACTATGATTACCCCTTCTCTGAGTATGTTTTACAGAGGTTTGGTTTACACTAAACATAGATAGGCCTAGATCGAGGCATGATGTGCTTAATACACTGATTATAGAGGGAAGGTATGGGTTTCACTAAACTTACCAGAAGTAAGGCATGCAATGTGAGTGAAGAGATAACACAAGATCTTCAGGTGTCACCTTGGTTGTGTGATACATGAAGTGTAAGTAGTCACTATATATTTATATAAATTTTGTATATATCTCTCACCAATCTCTCAGTATTCATGTCTCATAAACAGCTTCCTACTAGTGAAATAAGCTCAATAAACATCATGGGATTAGCGTGTGCCATCCATGATATTTTATCTAATCTGAGTGCATGCCATTTTTTAATTCCACATTCAGGTTACCATATAATTTGGTGCACTTTGTGATAATTGTTAAGTGTATTTCATGCATATATTTTTTTAGTATTTTTTATATATTTATTTATTCATTTAACATACTACTCTTTCAAAGTTGTGAGTGATTTTAATTGTTTTGTGATTTTTTGTATGATATTATGGAGATATAAAATAGTATTGAAAATATATAAATTTTTGAGCTTAAAGAAAATTTGGGATGTGAGTGATGTAAATTGGAATGACACTAGATTTTTGAAGGAACAACAAAGCTGCAGAACTAGCAGAAGGTATTTACACATCATGTATATCATTAAAATATATGATATTTTAGAGAGAAAGGCCACTTTTAGTGCAAGTCAAGAAGTCATTACATGTTGTGAAAAGAAATTACACATTGTGTACAAAAATACAAATCATGAAATTTTAGGATAGAAAAGATATGAAAATCCTATTGCTGATATGGATTACATGTTGTGTAAAAATTTACACATTATGAAACTATTTGAAAACTAAAAATTTATGATTCATGTAGCCGAGGGTTTAGAGAAAACCCATATAAATAAGGTAAATCATCTGAAATTTTAACAACACTAAAAAATAATATATTAATTGAAATTAAATCATGATATAAAATTAAATCCTAATTAAAAAATAAATCTAAATTCACAAAAATCATTACAAACACAATTTTCCCACTAGAAGCTACTCTTATTTTATGTTCATTTTGCTTTACCATAGCTATATTAGTTTATTTGAGGGTGGAATAGGGGTAACCATATCGTTTTTACATAATTAGGACTTTGAAATCAACCTAGGTTAGCATGACTTCTCCGCATTGAAATATGCATAGAAATCGAAGGTGGTGACCAGATTCTAGATCATATCAGTATTGTAAACAATATTATGAAATCAGTAAAAAGTTGGAAAAATAATTTTTCTTTAACTACTATCTTTGTAGGTTGGACTTATTCAATTGCTACTCTAGGTTTCCCACTCATCTTTTCAACTTCTTCCATCATTGATACTCTATTTTTTCATCTATAGAGTTAGGAAAGGGTGAAATGAGTTTCCTTAATCTTTCTATAGAGAAAATATATTTTCTAAAAAAATATGTGACAAATGTGGAAGCTATCTCTCCCTCTTCTTCTTCTATTTCATTTGACTCCGGTCCATGTTTTGAAAGAAATTTTTTGTCATCTTAACAGCCTAGTTCAATTGTTTTTTTCATCTTATTATTTATCTTCTAAACTTGGAGGGAATCGTGCTTAGAATTAAAGTCATCTTTGGATGTAGTACTTACCTCTGCTTAATTTTCCATGATTCATTTTTTATGATGGTTCTCAAATAATTATGGCTCCAGGTTGGGGGGTTTTATGCATTCAAATCTTGGGTATGGTTGTGGGATATCACTGGACTGACTATTCATCATTTTAACTTTTTGATTAGTTTTTCCATATCATCCATAATGAAGGAGAAACGTTCCATGGAATTTATCATACCTTTCAACCCTACCATCTCAAAAAAATATCCATGGTTGTAAAAAATAATAAAAATAAAAATAAAAAACTAGACTAAAATTAGAAAGAGAAAATATGAGAAAAGAGTTTGCCTAAATTATTAAATCCAAAAAATATCTTCTCATGTCCCTTTAAATGGTTCCAAAAATATGATTTCCCCATGAGAATCATTATTTCCCAAAGGGTAATCGAATTTTAAAATTTATAACATGTACCTGAAAAGCCACTAAACTATATGGTAGTATAAGAATTATATGTCCAAGGTAGGACTAACAAATAAAGGGTTGGACAAAATACTATATATAATAAAATAAAACTATAATATTTATGATATGATGAAATTGAATCTAAAAAACTGCACATGTGAATCATGGGGAAAGTAAGAGAATAAAATAGAAAAGTTGTTCCAGGCACCGATAAATCCTGTTTCATGGGATGATATGGTAAGAAATAATCAATTAACAATTATTCATTCATTATAATCTGGTCCCAACAAGTCCAATGGTCATGGTAAAATCTCTGTATCTCATACTCTCCCTTTCTCACAGTCAGGTAAATCATATTGTAATGGATGGGTAACCCAAAACCTTAATTAAACCAAGGGCATAGACAAGCCCAATGGTCATTGAGGAAATACAAACCCTAGACCTCATAGAAAACAATAGTATTCAATCAAATCAGGAAATGGTCATGATCAATGTTAGAATGAAATTAAACCCATTCCACAAACCCTATAACAATGGTCATGAAATAAGAATCAAAAAAATTATATAAATGAGGAAAATATGAAAAATCCCAAATTAAATTGAAATAAAAAATAAAATACATCATATAATAAATCCACATTCATCTCCTGCACCACGACATGAAGAAATAACCCCATCATGATATCCATGAGAGTTTGTATAAAATAATAATAAAAAATCTACAGAAAGTTAGTAACAGTAGGGCTCTATGGTGGTGAAATCTAATCCGAAAGGAATCACTCATCGAGGTGTGACTCTTAGATGTACAAAATAGAAGATCCCAGATACTACCACCATTCTATAGATTTTATTTTTTCTTTTATACACCCTCTCATGGATATCATGAGGGGGTTATTTCATTACTCCATTTCATCCATGATGAATGAGGATTGATTGTATGCGGTATTTTATTTTTTATCAAAATTTATATTGGGATTTCACATCTGTTATCCATGTTTATCTCTTTCTTGATTCTTCTTACATGACCATTGTGTGAGGGGTTGGGGAATGAGTTTATTTTCTTTCAAACATTGAATCTGACCATTTACTAAGTTGATTGAATAACATTATTTTATGTGAGGTC
This sequence comes from Viscum album, assembly GCA_963277665.1. Classification (NCBI taxonomy): domain Eukaryota; kingdom Viridiplantae; phylum Streptophyta; class Magnoliopsida; order Santalales; family Viscaceae; genus Viscum; species Viscum album. The sequence continues at coordinate 122,932,071 of OY728146.1, read as the reverse complement.
TAGAGTTTAAATTTCCTCCATAACCATTGAGTTTGTATCTACCCTATGTTTAAATAAGGGTTTGGGTTACCCATCCTTTTCAATATTAATTACTTGACCATGAGAAAATGAGTATTTTTTGAAGGAGAGTGTTTACCATGATCATTGGACTCGCTAAGACCTCATTTTGATGATCGCATGATTATTAATTGATTATTTCACACATTGTCATCCCATGAACATAGATTCATTACTTCCCAGAACAAATTTTTTATTTTCATACCCTAATTTCTCCACCAATAACATGCTTAGAATTTTATATTTAATTTATTTATATTGGAATTAGTTTACATTTATTGTATTCAATTATTATTATTTTCTCACCCTATCTTTGTGGGGTTAACCTTTGATTTTCAATTCTTATACTACCCTGTAGTTTAGTAGTTTGTTTTCTTTATGTCATAAATTTATAAATAATGTAACCCTATGGAAAATAACGATGTCCCCAGGTCTATTACTAATCAAATCAAATTCATCTATTTTTATTGGTTCCCATATGTAATATATTTAGAGACTTTAGTTTGATAGAAGATGTTATGCATGAAAAAAATAGATAGTACCTTGGCCTCTCTATCATACCTAGGTCCACTCACACATTCCAAGGTCCCCTTGAATGTTACGCTTCCACATGTAGAAATTTTCTTGAAGACCCATCTGATACACAAAATGGTTACAAACTTGGCCTACGATGACCATTCATCCATTGCTCTAAGAACTTGTGCACCTATCATACCGTTCTTATTACTCCTTCATGGAATTAATTTATGTACTCATTATATATGACCTAGAAAATCTTGCATTAGGTTATCCATTTTTACTAAAAATAGACCCCATCCCCACCTTTTTATAGGAGGTTGAAAAAAGGAGGATAACCAAACAACCCCCACATCTATCTGTCCCCATCCTCTAACCTTTTCCAATTTGTGGAAAATTGAGTTAATAAATAAGTATAAAAAATGGGAATTTGTAGTAATTTTTTCATATGAATGATTTAATATTAAACCATCTTGAATGTCCACTTATCTTACATGGAAACAAAGAAATACATTTGGTTGTCAAGAGAGAATCATACTAGGGTTCCATATTCCAAGGTAATCTTTGATCAATCTAACTAAGGCTTCATATTTCCCCAGTATCATACCTAGCCACCCATTCACCCTAGCCTCCCATATCTAGGTGAAACATTTCCAAGGTCCCAAACCTGACTTCTAATTATACCAAGTTTCATACTAGGGTTTCAACTTTTCTTTTTATCATATGTGGGTGTTAATTTACTTAGGTCTCATTCATGGATTCCAATTCACCCAAGCCTCCACTATTTAGGTACTACCATGGGAGCTTTCAAACCCAATACTTAAAATACATGAATTGGTCATACAACCCTTATTTCTCACATTTTATCATATATCACTTTGATAATTGGGATTTATCCTCCGACGAGAGAACTTTCATGAGGTTTTCCTCCAAACTGGTATGACCCTCAAGGTGACAAAAAATCATTTTTCCCTTGATAATGAGGGTACCTATCATTACATTATATATGAATACTCTACTAGATAATGATGCTCATCTTAGATAGCCAAGCATCCAATTGGAACCCTGACATACTCATTGATCTATATGAATCTATATATAGGCCTCCCATATGATTTAATCCTGAAAAAATATCTTCACATAAGTTATCTAAAATTTTGGACAAGTATGGGTCTTTGATATGGTATAATTTCCAAATATTCCCCACTTGGCCTCCTACTCAATCCAATCCCAAAATATTCCTCATCATTCAATATTTCCTCTGATTATTGCATTCATTACTTATCTAGAAACAAACATACAAGAGGTGGAGTTGCATATGGGCCTCCTCCTTAATTATAAGGCATAACCATATCTTTATTGATGATGTTATATGCATGTCCTCTATCAATGGTTTATATTAATATGTTCCTCCAACTCAATGAAATCCCTAAATTTTTCATCAATGGGACATACCCCCTTCAAGCCCTTATTTCTCAATGGATGATATCCTATATGATTTTAACCATACCATTTCTTTTGTAACCATCAATGGATAGGATGAACCAGAAAGGGACAACCTTCTGTAAGTCCTACACCAACCATCACTAAAAACTATTCACCTTATTTCCCTAGCTACATGAATTTAAACTGTGAATAACATACTCCATTACACATGATGTTTTAATAATTAGAAAAGTATACAATTTAGGATATTAAAATTCACTTCCTTGATTTCTAGACATATGGTATTAAATGTTTCTTATATAATTTCCATATATATGAATATAAATAGAACTTTTATAGTTATTGAATATGTGGCCTTAAAAGGAGGAAAATTATTCATTATCACGTGAAATTACAAGGTAAAATATGTATAATTAAGTAGTATACAATTACTTGAGTTCTAATTCATATTATGATGGTACCTAAGAATCCCATATCATATGCTATATCCAAACTCCAATACACTTACCACCTTCCTATATATTGATAAATTTTAGAGTGTTGAGTTGTGAAACTTTAAACCATAGTATAATCACTATAAAAATAATGATATAGATCCAATGATATAAAAAATATTTCAAATGAATTTTTAGTTTTGATATATCGCCTATATGGTGGAAACTAGTAAAAATATTATTTCTGGGAATGAATCCCAAAACATGTCAAAAATACTTAATAGAATCCCAAAATATGTATTAAAACCACTTGAGGGATGAGCCAACCACTCACCCTCTTAACCAACTCACAACCCAATGTGCCACTAGTACACTATATTAACAAACTACCTTGGGAATTGAGGTTTTCAAAAACTCAAAACAATCAATCATAATGGTGAATTGAAAATAAATCTTGTTTATGTTATATTATCTTATACAATTATATTTCCCTTACTGAATAGTTGAGCTCAACACTATATATTTTTTCTATTTCTTTAGGAAATCATGAGAATTATTATGTCTTACATAAGTTTAAAAGATTATAGCTAATAAATTTTTAATGTAATCAAATGATCCAGTTGAGGTTTTACAATTAATATAATTATAATCTCTATATCCATTATATTGATACTACTAAACTATTATATATTTTGTATTTTGATATTTTTATACTATACCAATGTGATAGAATAACCTTCATCTCTATGTTATTTGAGTCAAGGTTTTTATATTTTTTATTAGAGAATGTTTAGTAGAAACCTTAAAAATAAGATTGAGAGGAATATTTTTAGAAATAAAAACTATTTAAAATATCTTAGTAAATCTAATAATTGTTTCTTGAATATATATAACACTTTAATTTAATTTTTAATAAATAATTACTAATTTTATACTATGATTCATAATTCATAGTGTAATTCACAACCTGATTAATTATACTCCATTGTTTAGAAATGGTGCCTAATAGAAATAATAAAAACTACATCAACACATATAAAAAATGTAGAGATTTACCTCATGAGAAATTAAATAAGGATGGTGTTGAAGTTGATTAGATTATATATATACTTGCATAGATAACTCGGGTTATGATGAATATACTTTCCCTATGTGGAAAAAATTATTTCTCCTCAATAAGTTACAATAATATTAGATGTCTTAATGAGGTAATAATATATAAATTTCAATGAAACCACTAATTGATTATTGGTAGAGTAGTGGATCAAGACTTTCGAAAAGATGTTCCTCACCTTTAGATGTAGTGAAAGGGATAAAGTTATCAATAATTTATATCATCTAAGGAAATATTTTGATCAATGGAAAACTTTAATTTGAAATACTATGAGGATTAAATAGATAGAAAACATGGAGTAGAATTATTTTAAAGGGATATTCGTGAAGAAATATTTTCCTCCGAAGAAAACTGAAGAATCAAAATGAAATTTATGAATTTATGAAAAAAAGGAGGAAAATATTTCTAAGTATAAAGATAAATTTATGAGTATAAATAGATAATAATTTGATTATATACATAACTTTGAAATAAAAATTAATTATTTTTTAGATGGATTAAATCCTTATTTTAAAAGGGAATTAGTTTCCCCAACATTTTTATCTTATGAGGTGGTAATGAAAAATAATATAAATAATGGGAACGTGTTTTAAAAGTATGATATTGTCAATGTAAACTAAGAGAATAATATGTAAATTGAGTTCTATATAGAGTAATATAGAATATGAGAAGAAATAAAAAGAAAAATATTAATTTATAGTTATTTTGGAAGGAAAAACCCTGAGGAATACTTTATTGGCCTGGATGTTTTCTTAATGAGTGGATATAATAGACATCAGGACGATGAGTCAAGGTGAATGAAATAAACCACTAATTTATAATGAGTTAATTCTAAGAATATAGGAAATTATTTAAATCAATACACCAAGTTTCAATAGAATCAATCATAGAAGATGGTATGGGAGATATATAGGGATTACGTAATTAAAATGATTAAAGATGAGGTCCCAAATGATGACATATTGGGTAGTTTTATTATAAACTTAATTAGATAATAAGATTTTGATTCTATATTTATTCACAAATTTATATATTATAAGACTTATATGAACATTGAATTATTACTTGATGAATCAAGGTAGTATTTTTCAATTAAAACCAATAGTGGAAATCATATAGATTGAAAAAGATAGTGGATTACCACTTTTAAAATGAAAGAATGTTATTTAGTTGAAAAAATGTTGTTATTCTAATGGTTAAGTTTAAAATATGTCATATCCCAACCAATGACCCATTGAAATGGTACCATGAGGTTGTTATCCACATTGTCTCAAGCATTCCTCCCTATACGCCAAAGATGGATGACTATAAGGGAGGGTCTAATGGTGTCTTAGTGTGGTTACTATATCTAATTTTTCAAAATAGTGTATCTTTGGGATAAATAAAGAATACAAGAATAAAATTAATAACATAGTAATATAAGATAATAAAAACTAACAGTCAATAAAAAATGAATAATTAATCATGAATGAACATGATAAAATTCACAAGTAGTAAACAATACAACACAAGTTACATATAAAATATGGATTGATTAACAAAGAATAAATAAATAAAATAACCTATCTCTATAAAGAAGCTTGTGTATATAGTCAGAATATACTCATAATCTTACATATTTTAGAACCATACACAAAGAAAATTAGTACAGAGAACAATCCAGTTCCAAACATGCAACCCAGCGATCTGTTCAGGTACTAATTGGTATCCTGAATAGGGTGTGCGATATACTTCGTAGGACACCAATAATGGAATCTAATGAAATTTCATCCATGAGATTAAATAAAAGTATTGTACAAGTATAATAAATAAATAAATAAATAATATATGTAAACAAGTTGGCTTATGTTCCTTAAGTAAACCTAACCGACCCAACCTTCTCAGGACAAAGATGGAATGTATCTGAATATTCCATCATGTATATAAATATAAAAATAAATGTACATATGTTTATATTCCTTGATATGCCTACACCTGAGATGAATTGAGGCATAAAATGATGGAATCCCTAAAATTGTAGTATAATAAGGGCCTAAAATCCAAGATCATAAATATTATAGTTAATTAAGATAATGATATAGGATCCAAGGTGATACCAAGGAATCCTTAAACATAAGAGGTTGATATAACTCAATATAAAAAACTAGTCTAGCTAGGGTTTTGTGTTTAATCCTAAGGATAAATCTTTGGCATTCCACCACAATAGTTTCTAATAGAGTCCAGAGATAATTTCCTAATAAATCACAAGTAAAACCTGATTTGGATCCCAAGGAGGTAATCCTTGGAATATCATGTCCAAGGAAATCAATCTAAATCGAAGGGGAAAATCCATGGTATTCTAATCTCTAGATATTAAGAAGGTTACTTTTTAGTACTACTCCTAGGAATTTAAATATCGATATGACATTAACTAATCCCTAGTGTGGTCTCTCCCTCTAAGGTTAGACTAATGAATCCAGGTGGCATCTCCTAAGTGCTCGAGAAATTCCCTCAAGAAATCAATTCTTGGTCAAGTATAGACACTCTGATAGTTGGAAAACAATTCCAAAACTATGTGGCACCTTGAATCTAATTATAAATCATAGGCCATGAGAAAAACCCATTCCAATTTATGATTCAACTACCTCAATTATGTTTAAATATCATTTTTTATGTGACACTATAATTAGGTGGTGGTTTTCAACCATTTAATAAGGAAATTTTTGATTAAATATGGGGGATTCAAGTTACATGGTCATGTCATTCATTGATATTATAACCCATTTTCACATTTCTAGGTATTCATTTAATTATTCATTTTTCAATAGATAAAATAACTAACCTTAAATTTGATTTTAATATAAAATGAAAAAATTATAGACATACAATTTCAATTAATTCAAATTGATCATTTACTTCATGATTGATAATTAAATACACATCTAAAGGTGATATTAAAAATAATTAATTCATTAAATTATTAGGAATAATAAGAAACACATCCCAATGGGGGGCTCAAATTGGGGTAGATAATCCAAACTGATGGAAAGGGGATAAAAAAACTAAATTAAAGCCCTAAAAACTTATTTAAATTAATTTAACATATTGTAAGTGACACATGGATAATATATAACATGGAGTAATGACACAATTTAAAATCAAAATAAAATTATGGGAAAAAATTGAAACCACCTACCTTATTCTTAAGACGCGTCACTTGTCCGTTATTGGGTTTTGATTTGAGCAGAAATGAATGGAACTGAAGAAAGTTTTAAACCCCTTGAAAATAAGTATAATAAAATTTCCAATAAATATCATATGATACAAAAAAATGAATAATGGAGGAAAGAGGAATAATATATTTACCAAGGGTGGTCTAACACAACCGATGGTGATCGATTCCGATATCTGATAGTGAAGGTAAGCTAAATCATAGGAGGAGGACAAGGGGGATCTCCCAATAAAGGTAATACTATGAGAAAATGGGAGGAGAAAAGAGGGGTGAAATATTTAATGGGGATTGGTAAAAATACAAGTTTCACCCATTTTTAATGGGGCACATGGTTTAGCCGCATGGTTTTTCTAAACTGTGCACCAACCGTGGGCACGTACTGGCTAACTAGAACTATCAGTGCACGAATGGAACATTATTTTAGAAACCCATGAAATATCTATGGGACCCTATATATAAATCTAGAAAATCATGCATGGTTATACCTATAATGGTGAAAATTTTCATCAAACTGTGCTTATATACAAACTGGTGGTATGCTTTGGGCCGCACAATTAGTATGAACCATGCACTGACCATGTACCCCTGTCTATTTCTTTAGAAATTGAGTTTTTGGATCCCAGTCCTCCCAAAGCTCATCTAAGCACACAAATTACCTACAAATCCTTTAAAATATATAAAAATAACACATTTAAGTGTACCAAATCTCATAATTATATTTCAAGGCTCAATTTGGAATCTAACATTTCCACAAAATGAAAAGTTCTAATTCTCTTGGAATTCCAACCATTCAAAAACAAGAGACCAAACAACCTTACCACCATATAAATACACATCCTTGATAATCCTATGATAATAAAAAAACATTACCTACATATGTCATGATGTTTCACACAAATGTCTACATCGCGTTTCCCACACCCAACACAATTATAAGAGATACTTTACACATGTTGTACCGATGTCATTAAAACTCAATCCAATGATCAAATAAAAATTGAATCATTTTTTTAGATTTTACCCAATACCATCTAATCTAATATATGATCATGTTAAAATATATTTTATCATCCTTATTATGGAACTCCCCACCATAGGCTCTATCTTTCCACAGCCTATTTCAATCCATGATAATCCCATATTAATAATTTCATATTGAAACATTGACCTAGTGTCTTATTGATGTTTTTAGTACAATTATAAACTCATGAAACCTATTAAACATGTGTAATTAGATCATAGACCATGATTAGATCAAAATGGTCGAATACCAATTGATGTTGATTAACTATCTGTGGATGTTTTTCTATGAGAATCCATGATCGACTTGTATGTTGTACTCGTCTGTTTATATGATGTTCTGAACTTGGGAACTCACCTAAATGAATTCATCCAAATGAGATAATGAAAATAAATCCATTTATGTATGAATATCTTATAAAATATGAGAAATAAGAGCCAAATCATTATCAAAAGAAGAATCCATAATGTTATTATAAGTTGTAACAAGGTCATTTTGAGCAAGGTCACTAAGGTCTATACCCAACTTCTGAGGACATATCCCACCTAAACTATCTTCCAAGTAAATATTTCATTGTTCAATAGAACCAACCACAACCTAGGGTTAATTGAATGACCACCTAATTCATGGAATCACATCGGAGATTTAAGTGTCAACCAATAAACCACTATTCAATTGGAATTGAACCCAAAAATACCTACCCATTTATTATAGTTTCAATATCTACACACCCTAAGAACTTCCTTGAAAATCAAAGCACCATAATGCTTAGAATGAAAAACCTGATAAAGTTCCATGCATTACTTTCAAGATGAGTGTAAAAAAAGTCATTTTCTCTAAGGAAAACATAAACCCTATGGTAACCTCTCTAATAGGTTTTACTATAACAAACCATGTGATGACCTACTAGGTTCTAAGTCGAAAGTAAGTGCATCATGTTCTCCCACATAACCATATAGATTAACTCCCCAAACTAGGTCACTAGTTCTGTCAACCAAACCCTAATGTCTCTCATATGAGGAAAACACAAAACTTGAAGGATTTGATTATATGAAATCCAACACAACCATAACTCTTTTTAAAATAGGTACAACTAAAACATGAAGGATGTTATTTGACCTATAAGGGTCACAATATCAATTTAAAGAGTTTAATATCTGACACTCACTAGGTATCCACATACGGAAATACCCCATATGTTTTAAATCGCCATAAACCCACCCACCAACCTAATGTTTTTGTTTCGTTATATCAGATTCCTATAAGACCCAAATGGTTAAGGAATGACACATAGAGTGATCAAGGATTGGCTCAAAAGGATATCAGTTTATAATTTCCAAGGGTGCTACCTCAACAGGGTAACCCCTAATTTTTAATTCAAGGTGTAGATATTATAAAAAAGATTAATTCCAAAGAACACTTGGATCTACTACCTATCTATTAATTATAGGAAATAATAGGACAAAAGTAAACTAAGATCTATAGGAAACACTCACGTTCTCGTTCAAATATTATCTCAAGGTAAACTAAAGATAACCCTTACATGAGGTTTAATGGTATAAAAAATCTAAAAGGATTCATTTTAAGGAATTTAGCTAATTCTTATTTATCACAACATTTTATTCATCTACTACATAAAGGATATAATGCACCAATTATAAAGTCAACATATACTAATCATTTTATTTAGATTATTCTATTCAATATTTGGAAAATTTTCTCATAATTTCCTTGTAAATATTTAATAACTGTTTATTTAACCATGAAATTATCATAATTGAATTCATTGAAGAAAATTTAAATTCCAAGATATATATGAAAACAAAATTTATAATGTGTTTGGTATTTGAATTAACTAATGCCTCATAATATTAAATCTCAAAATAAGATAAAAGGTCTTTCATCAATTAAATTGAAGTGGTCAAGTAATATGTGACATCAAATTTATATGTAACATCATATAACCAACTACATATAATTTAAATAACCATCCCATAATATGAGTATACCATTGTAGGGTTAAGTATCAAGGTATATAAAGATTAAGGTGACCTATGGTGGTCCCATAATACCAATCTTGGGTTTTAAATGAAACCCAATAATAGTTGATTTATTATATTTTAAATATAACCTTAATGGGTTTATCTTATAAGAAACATCCCCTAACTAACCTACTTGGGTCAAGTTGTAAATTTAATAATTTCTTCATACATGCCATCCTGACCAAGTATTAGAGTTACAAGACTTTATATAAATATGCATATATCATTGTCAAGTTAGATGCGTCAATCATCCAAAACTATAATGGTAAATACCTCTATAAGTTACAATTTTCATTCTTATAATAGTAACAAGTTTTCACCTTTAGTACAAGAATATAATAAGTTTAGATATGAAATTTTTAATATAATGGTTAACATTACTAGTTTTTAAAGGCCCATTCACTTTATATATTTTATTGGTACCCATTTATTTACAACTATAACTATTTATTCCCATGGAACCCATTGTGTATGGATTAAAAATGTCATTATTTTTTAATTAAGGTTCCACCATCAATATATATAGGAAAATAAAATTTAGGTTGATATAAAAATTTTAATTACCAATCTTATATCATTACTACAACAAGTCATTCTATCTCAAATAAATAAAAATAATAATAGAAATAGAAATAATTCAGATATTGTACTATGGGGGTAGGATAAAATATAAACATTGTTAAAATCACCTAAACTAAGAATATAGAAAATCATTGTAAATAATTACACAGGATTGGTATAAAAATCATCATGAGTTAAGAAATAAATAATGAAATTTATAAAGTATGACATATGCATGGTATATGATCCTTTATGTGACTATCATGATGCTTGTACACACCTCATATCTTTCCATACCAGACCAAGAGGTAAATATCATAAATCTACAAATCAATAACCAATAAAAGCAAGAAAATCACCAATGGTGAAATAATAGTAAATTATAATAACATATCATCATGAATATGAACCCAATCTCTTGAAACATGATATTTCCCTCATATGTGGGTTAGCATGACCAAGACACAAGCTATTTTACATGTGTAGACATATTTCTAGTCTTCTGTATACTATATAAAAATTATAAGTCATAAGGAATAATCTGTTAATACCAATGTTTCATATCTCGACCCAAGAGTCATAGAAATGGTGCTCAAAGTCGGTTCACCACATTTCCACAATCACACCTGCCCATATACCAGAGGCTACTAACTAACTGCAAGGGGTCAATGGTGGTTCAATAGGGACACTATAATATAATAATACAAATAAAAAATTAGTATCATAAATAATCAATGGTGGTTGAAAATGAATAATAGAGTAGTATAATATAATAATAACCAAAAATAAATGACCAAAATAATAATTAATCATTCATGAACATGATATAATGAACAAGAAGAAAACAATACAGAGAAAGATACATATAAAAAAAGGATATACTAAAAATAACAATAAATAAATAAAATAATTAAACTATAGAAGTCAACATGAGTAATTTCTCACCACAACTCCCAATATCCCATGTCCAGTCCTAGACACAATGAAAAGTAGCACATAGCATAGTTCGATTCATAACTAGTAAAAAATATATCTGTTCGGGTACTAATCGACAGCTCAAAAGGTATGTGATATATCCTCAGCAGGCAAAAAATAATGACATCTAATGAAATCTAGTTTTTGAGTATATAATAATATTTTTTGTCTGTATACTAAATGAAGAAGTAAATAATAAATGTAAACAAGTCGTTTTAGGTTCCTCTAGGACACTTGACTGGTCATACCTACTTTGGCCTAAGTTAGAATGTATCTAAACATTCCATAATATATATATATTAATACATGTAAACATGTTTATATGAAAATATATACATGCATCAGTGATGAAATGAGGCACAAGGACAAGGAATCCCCAAAATGAAAGTATAATAGGGTTCTAAAAACCAAGAGAGTAAAAAATCTAGTAGATTATGATAAAGATATGAACTCAAAGGTGAAACCAAGGAATCCTTGAGATTATAATGTCAAGATAACTCTCTATAATCATGAATTATAGCTAATGGTATAAGTTCAATACAAAATATAATTCATTTTTATTCAACCCTAAAAGATTCTAATCTTGTACACAGAGAATGTTAAAAGTAATCACAAGATTAATTGATCATTTCTCATGGAGGTAATCATTGGAATAACATGTATGAGGATATTAATCTGAATCTAAGGAGATAATCCAAGGAACTATAGAATATTGATATAGAGTAGTTTAATCATGGGTAAAATACTGAAGCATTCACATATAGATATGAATATGATCGTTCCCTATTGTGGTATCTCAATCGGCATCAAGAATAATGAATCTGGGTGGAATCCTAGGAATGTTTGATGCATTCCTACTAGAATACAAGGATGACACATCTTTGGACACTCAATTAACAAGAAAACCCTCAAAAATTATAAGGCACATTTCATTTAATTAGTAATAATAATCCATGAGATATAAAAACACCAATTCACCAGGCAAATTCAACAATTCCATTTACATAACATATAATAAATGAAAGTAATATTGAGTGGTGGTATTGAACCATTAAAAAAATATTTCATATATTAAATTATTCAAGTGGAATGGTAATACTATGAACATATATTATATCCCATTTAACATTTCCATTCATTCATTTAATTATTTACCTGTCAATAGAAAAAACAACGCACCTCAAAGGCAGTTTCAATTTAAAACAGATACATAGAGGTCAGACCATTTCATTTAATTAAAATTTACATATTCCTTTATAAAGGATAATTAAGGACACCTCAAAAGGTGATATTAATCATAAAAATAGATTTAAAGACTTGTTCATACTAAGAAACACAACCCAATGGGTGGTTTGTGTTAGTTTAGACAACCCCAACGATAGAAATGGGTTCAAAGAAAACTAATGTATGAAAATAACCACTTATTTAAGTTAATTTAATATTTAGTAGGTGAGACACATATAATCTATCAAAATGAAAAATGGAATAATTTTTAATTGACAAAACTATAATGTAAAAATATATAGACCCCATACCTGATGACTAGGATGCTTCACTCTCCCATGATTAAGACTTGATTCGATCCAAAATATAAGAAATAAATGAAATCATGAAACAACCTGAAAATTAGGGAATTGAGTTCCAAAATAAATTACATATGATACTATAAAATAAATTAATAAATGATACAATAGGAATCATATTCTTATTTAGGTTAATCTAACGCAATTGACGATAAGCAATTCTGATCTCAAATAGATGAGGTATACCAAATACTAAAAGGGTAATAAGGGAGGGATCCCTACGAGGAGGATTGTGTGTGTGGTTGGGATTAGAAAATATAGGTGAAATATTATTAGGAAGGTGAAAATCAATAATTCACCCATTTTTAAAGGGGAATATGGTTTTCGAATCCTTGTGCCAACCATGAACATCCACTAGCTAAGTGGCACTGCCCATGCATGGATGGCAAATGGTTTTAACAAACTATGTGTAGCCTATGTATATATCATATATAAATCTAAAACATCATGCATAATTATTCTTGTAATGTCACATTGTTTTACCAAATCTTTTCCTTATACTAACAAGCCTCATAGTTTGGGCTATATGGATAATACTAATAGTGCACCTATAATGAGACACTATCGTTTTCTCTAGGAACTGAGTTTTCAGAGCCCAATGATCCTGATGCTCATAAAACCACCCAAGATACCTCAATATACTTAAAAACATCTAAAAAATACATTTATGTGTTTCAAATATTATAATCACATTCTAAGGCTTAATTTGGAATATTGTCCATCCACCAAAAGGAATGTTCAAATTCTCTTAGAATTCTAACCCGTCCAAAACATTGGATCATACAAAAGAATTCAAGGGTTGGATTTACTATAAAGTATAATTAAAATATTTACTATCAAGAGAAATATATCTTAATTTTTGAGTTTTGAATTTAAACCCTTGATTTGGAGGAGATACTTCATTGCCCGATTCTTGTCTTAATCATCATTCAGTGGCTCATCATAATGAAATTTTGGTGAAGATGAACTGATGAATGAGAAGGATATATTAAAAATAAAAAATGTATCTATTTTAAGATATTACATTTATTTATTTACTAGTGAATAACCTATGTATACACTTTATTATGAAGTAGAATTATTTACTAATCATATTCCTGATGAAAAAAATCATATCTAAGACTCATTATAAAATTGTTTCACTGGAATTAGTGCATTTAAAAAGAAACTATATGAGTTATTTGATAAGGGATTCATGAACCCTAGTGTTTACCATAGGAAGAACCTTTATTATTTGTGAAGAAGATGGATGGGTATGTGAATAAATTTATTAACTATAGGGAAATCAATTCCAACACAATTAAGAACAGGTCCTCATACCTTGTATTGTTCATATATTCAACTTGATAGGGCATAGTAATTTTCAAATATTAACTTATATTCTAGTTATCATATAAAAGAACTCAGGAAGGATGATATATATAAAATTTAATTTCAGACAAGGTATTGAAATTATGAGTTCACTATAATGCCTTTTTTGGGTTAATAAATGTATCCTCAGTGTTTAGGGATTTCATGAATAGAATGTTCAAGGATTATATTGAATTTTTTTGTTGAATTTATTGAAGATATATTAATATAACCTATATTCGATGAAGAGGATAGATACCATTTATGGACTATTATTGAAACTCTAAAATAAAAGGATAGATATGGAAAATTCAATAAATGAGAATTTTGGCTTTAATAATTTTATTTTCTGGATTATATTGTATCTAGTGATAAAATATTGTCCAGCCCTTCAAATATTAACGTGGTTAAATAATTTCCAACCCCAATGTGTATAACTACTATATATAGATTCCTTATTTTAGCTATTAACTATTTGAAATTTTCTGAAAACTATTCATAATTAGCTAATTCTTTAACTAAGTTGACACATAAATAGTTCAATTTTACATGTTTAAAGGAATGTAAATAAAATTTGGATGAACTAAGGAATATGTTATTCAATACATCAGTATTAACTCAATCATCCTAAAAGGAAGGATTTATAATAAATAATTATGCATTAGAGAAAGGACTAGGATGAATATTTATGTAAAATGATAGTGTTGATTCTTATGTATCAATATAATTAAATACCCATGGATTCAACTATCCAACTCATGATCTTAAGTTGTAATTTTAACAATTTCTTTGAAGATATAGAGACAATATCTCTATGGTGATATATGTGGAATAAATACTAATCATAATATTTTTAAGAATATATTTACACAAATAAAGATCAATATGAGAGATCAAATATTGTTATAACTAATCAAGGACTATGATTATGAATTACACTACCACCATGGGAAGGAAAAAAAGTGGCAGATCATTGAGTAGTAAGGATCAGAGAGTTTTATCAATGACATGGATATTGGAGGATTAATAAATTATAAATTTAGTAATATTAGACATGGAAATTATTAGGGAATGGGAAACATCATTCATTTTATGGAATATGATTATAAAATACAGTAACATCACAAGATGGAAAACAAGGTGAAAGATTCATTATGTATGAATGATCATGGATTTATATCCATGAAGTGGGTATATAGGGATAACATGTTCATAGATTTATTAAAATTGGATATGTAAATTATTAGGGAAGGGTAAACATCACTATATTTATAATAAATTCTAAAATTATACTTACTAGAGAAGATAAAGATACTTGATTAAAATTAAAAGGGTCTATAAATAAATATTGAATCCATGGATAATGGAATACTTAATCTATTACTCTATGGAGATGTAATTTGACATTTGAAAAGTGTTTATGTTTATAATTTTTGTTTTTACTAGAAATTGAATTAATATATAAAACACATATATCTCTATAAACCTTGATAATACCATGATGTATAGATATTTAAGATAAAAATTCTAGATGGGACAACAAGAAACCTGAAATTACTAACTGTATGTAAATATTTTTTGTATTAAAACAGGTATAGATTCAGTGAAAAATTACAAAGGGCGTCGTGAAATCCCTACCCACACTAATGTGTAAGAAAGACAATACACAATGGACTTTGTTAGTGGGATTCCAAATA
The DNA here is from genome assembly GCA_963277665.1 of Viscum album. NCBI lineage: Eukaryota > Viridiplantae > Streptophyta > Magnoliopsida > Santalales > Viscaceae > Viscum > Viscum album. The sequence goes on along the minus strand of OY728146.1, from coordinate 122,916,064 downwards.
CATATATGAGGAATGATACTATATGAGTCATCACGGACCACCTTACCAAGTCTACATATTTCCAAGAAACATGAAAGGATTTAACCCATTATAAAATTGAATGGATCTATATCAATGTGGTTTCGAGACATCACGGTGAAAGGACCAATATTGGATATACACAACAATGAAAGGGGGGAAAAGGTGAATTAATGTTAGGAACATTTTCCATTTTATTAATTTTATCCCTTTTACTTATTAGACATGTTTAGATCTCGATTCCCCAAATCCATTTGTCTTATCACATGTGATTATATGAAATATTTAAATAATATAACATGATATTTTTACAAGGTTCGTTACTAAATAAGAATATCTAGTCATTTGTATGTACGGTGATGGGTAGTACACGAATTTTACACTATAATGAGTTACCAAGTTATAATGGTGTGGAAATAAAATAGTCTTTAACTAGTGTGGGTATATATAATTTATGAGGGGAAAGGAAACAATTCTTATTCCTTGGACTGGTGATGAATTGTCCCAACTTATATCTCTTTATTGGTACTTGTATTTCCTGTCAAAAAATTTGTCAAATTATTTTTTGAAGGTATTTTGTAACACCAATATATTCTTTTACCAGATGAGACTTCTCTTGGATATTATAGTGATTATTTTTTCATCTATTAACATATTATTCACTTTTTTACTTTTATAGGAACATGAAATTAACTCTTATTATTCTTCTCTATTTCTAATTTAGGTAAAATAGACTTCACTGGTTAATTTTCTTTTTATCATGAATTAAAAACAAGTTTTAAAAATATGAAAATAATTATGGGTAAACTCAACATCATTATAATTATTCTACTCTAAATAATAATAAATTTATAGTAGGTAAAAACTATTCTCCTCTTCAATCTCAATGATATGAATATAAATTTAGACCACGATCTTAGAAATCCTCAATAAACAATATAAACAATTATTATTTTTTGGGGTTTTCTTTTTTACTTCTTGGAGAAAATATTTATGTAAACAAATCCCACCACAATTATAATATTAATTCAAGAAATAATTATCTTTTCACAAAAAAAACTCGAATATGTATCTCTTTTGATATTCAATCAGGCTTCAGTATCAGGTTGGTTCATTTAAAATCACTTCTTACAAAAATTTGATTCATGTGTTATAAATAAAATATGGAACATATATGTTTTCTTATTATTTTAAGTTCTTCAATTTTCTTATTCTTCACTACCACTTAAAAGAACTTATTTTTTATTAGTTTGATTTTCTTTAAATGGTTTGGGTAAATCAACATGTTTTATGAACAACTTATTCATGTGAATCCAACTATATCATGTATTTATGGAGTCTCCTATGTTCACATGTTTAGTGCACAAATGCTCATTTATTTAAATAATCCAGAAGGATTTGAGAGAAGATATGATGATACCAGTTTCATGTATATATAATGATGTATTATATGTTTCTTATTAACATAAAATAGTGGGAGTATACTACTTATAAATGGACCCTGAAAAGTTTCATCACACTGTACTTCAAGTGTTAACTACAAGTCGAAGGCATGTGGTTCTTTTTTTTCATGTAACCATGTGTAGTTCTTCGTCATCAAAAAATACGAATGCCTCATGATTCTTCCTCACACAACATATGATCACAAAACATCCCTAATTTCTATATCCTATGAGGCTCTAAATTAATATACATTTTTTATAAATAATTCTTATAAGATTCTATGTTTCTCAAAAAATTTATAAAAGATCTCTATAATAAAAATGAGCAAAAAAATGTTCTAGTTTAGAAATTATCCTTTTATATGTGAGACTTTGTCACCTATCCTTTATTATTTCAATACCTTAGCTCTAATTTTTATACCTTGAAAGTAACAGATAATAATATTACCAAGGACATTGATAAATAAAATATTTTGAAAGCTAGTTTCCTTTTTATAAGATTATGAAATTCTGGGAGTTTGTTCCTTTTTTCTTGGTTTCTCACATGAAATGATATAAAATCACATAATTCAATGTTTCAAATTTCCAAGCATGCCCATTCACTTGAATAGACAAAAAAACCACCTTCAATTTTATTTTCACTAAGTAGTTTTAGATTCTATAAAAAAAGATACATGAAAGGATTGTATTCCAGTCATATCAACTAAACTTATTTTTCTCAAGACCTCAATCATTCAAAAATCATGTTCATGGTTCGATAAAGGTGTATTTTGTCTTGAAGAAATCCTATGAACATATATCCTCCAACAAGTCTTAAGAATGAATACAACTCCATGGATTATCATACAATAATGATTAATTGAATATGTTGGTGGATATTATTTCAATATATTTAATGAAAAAGTAATAGTGAAGAACACTATACATCCCACATCAATTCATCAAATAGTTTAACGATGATTTATAGAGATTTTGGTGCTACTACCACTTTTATCCATGAAACATAAGCTACAAAACACCATATCATGGTCTATAATAACCCTTCAGGTTAAATACCCACCCAGTATCCACTTCATTCTACATAATCTTTCCACAATGGTTTCCCATGCACGAGATGGCTCCTACATGGGTTGATCCATTCCATCCATATGTAGTTTATCAAGCCTCCTTTTATGGCAATGGTTATCCTAAATTCTTCTAATTACTCTGCCATAAAGTTTTTTTTAGAATTCTTCAACATATATTCCCATGAATTTATCAAATATACTCTATTAAAAAATAATATATATATTTTTTATGGCCATTAATAATATTTAAAAAATCTCACATAATAAATTTTATATTGCATGACCTTATTCTAAATTATGATGAAATATAATATTTAGAACTATCTTCTATAAACTCTTATTCATGAAAATAAATATATTCATGGTCTTCATATTCCTCCTTTCCTTTTGTAATATAAATTCTTAAGAGATATTAATCATCTCATATTCTTCATTAGTGTAAAAAAGGCATCAGCATTGACAACATCTCTAACATGAATATTATTTCAACAATAATTATAGTTATAAAATCAATGTCATCAAAATAAATATGTTTAGATAATAACAATTGAATACATTATTATTCATCAATTCATCTTTTCTATAATCACTTACATATCAATCTTGGATATCTTGGATAATTTGGAATTTTCATTTATTCTATCTCATTCAATATATTGACATAAACTAAGTTATTTCATTAACCACTATTGATAACCAATATCAACAAATTATTAAGAATATAACTCATTAAAAAATTGGGATCTTCACATGGTTCACCTCTATGAATTGTATTCAATCATAACCCCAATTACATATTAAAAATTTATAAGAGTATTTAAAAGTATCTTAACACTGAGATAAAGTTAATCACTTCTTATCTTCATAAAATTGATAGGTAGTATAAGAGTACTGAAAATATATTAAAGAATAAATTTAGGTCTTGTGATCTCTCGACTTCCATAGAATGTGGGACCAATATCTTCCTTTGGTATAATTTAAATACTATAAAATATTTCACTCCTTCATAAAAATATAACCATAAAACCCTTTTTATGAGAAAATATGTCATACTCTAATTTAATAGTATAAATTTTGGTAAATGAGGTGAGTAGACCCCAAAAATATAGAATATACAACTGAAAATGGCTGAACCATTAAGTTAGATATCATGATTTCTCAAAATAAAGGGAAAATATATTCTAATTATATATGTAAGTACTCATGATTTCATTTAAAGGGTCATGTATTATGAAAACTATCAAAATGGAAAGGAGTTATAAGGTATTCTAAGAAATTTAATCTAATATTGAGATACATTGGTCCTTTTATGATTTTAGAGATAATTAATGTTATGAATTATTATTTTTCATTTCCACCCCACATATCTAAAGTGAATTTCATCCTCTATGTCTCACAATTGAAGAATTATATAAAAAAATCAATACATGCACTCACCACAAAATAAATTGAGCTGGATCCAGACATAAAATTTAATGAAGAGTGTTTTGTAATTATTGGTACTAAATAGAAAGTGTTATATAATCAGAAAAACCTATTTATAGAGCTAAATTGGATGAATACCAGTATAAGTTGATGTGACATGAGAGCCTGCTAAGGAAATGTGGAAAATTTACCTAAATTGTTTCATGTATTAATATACACCTCAAATTGTAAGTATATATATATTTAAAGGTAGGAGTATGTAATAATCGATACATGATATATATCTTACCCAAATATCTATAACATAACACATTACATTTTATAAAATAATCTTATTAAAAAAATATATGATATTATATTCACTATAAAAATAATTAGGTCTATTGAACATATAAAACAAAAGGTACCACTATAATATCAAAATCCAGAGGATCACACTATAAAAAAAATTATAAATATGTATAATGTGCATTCTATTTTGATGAAAATAATAAGGAATGTAATAAAAATTTTATAATAACTAAGAGAAGGATATGAATGATCTTAGATGTTATAATGAAGTGTATATATAAGGAGTAATATGACTATTGGAAGGGTAAGGTGACAATTCCAATTTGACCGTTGGGAATATGAATATTGAATTGTAATGTAATTTTAATACATAAATGATTCTAATAAAATAAAAATAAATCTTTTAATAATATTATATTTAATAATTATCAATAATTTATATTGATTAATCAATAGTAATATAATTAGAAAATATTCTTTATAAAAAAAATAAAATTTATTAAAAATTAGTTTTTAAATTTGTATCACCAAACACATGATTTTGAAATTAACCAAGGGTTTTATTTAATAAATAAATTTCCTATTTAGTAAAAATTATTTTCCTAAACAATATATTTAATTTGAAATAAAGAAAATGAAATTAAAAATGGTTAATTTTTCCCAGTTTTCTAATATATTCATTTTTTTCATATTAAAATATGATAAAAATATATTGTAAGAATTATAATATCATTTTAATATAAAAATTTCTTAAAAATTTATATATTTTAATACTTGAAAAAATATAAGTTAATTTATTAAAATCATTCATTTTAATTAATTAATTCAATTTCCAAACATATAATAGAGTTTCTAAGGTCTAAAATGTAAAATAATGTTTTAAAAACATTTATTTGTGAATAATTATTTTCCGTAGTCAAATTAATATATAAAAATGAATTTTAGTTCATGCAAATAAAAATATCAAAAATCAGGCCTTCAATTTCAAATAACATGGTTTAAAACAATAGTAATGTAAATATATTTCCATTTTCTGCAACCAATATTTCCAAGGACTAATATTAAAAAGTAATAAAAATGTTCCTTAATTTTCTATAAATACCCAAATACAATCCAATTAATCTTTAATACAAAATCATTTAGCACTATTCACCTCTCAATTTATCTCTCAAAAGTCTCTATGAGTAGTTCATAAGGATATATGGTGTTATTTATCAACATTTAAGAAGCTAATTTGTAAGGTAAGGGTTCCTATTATCTTCCCAAAGTTTATTTGTGTAGACTGTCAGTATTCCTCATCATTTCAATTGTATTTTCTTATTATGCATCATTTTTATTAATTCCTTATTTTATTATCAATCAGTTATCACTATTCTGTATCATTATACCACCTTCATTAGTCATTTAAATTTATAAACATTATCATTATCACAAACTCCATTATAATAATATATAAACATTCTATGTATTTATGGTATTATAGATACATTATTTCTAATATGTAGGATTTTCCTAAATGTGGATGATTGTGATGTTGTTGGTGGAACCTCTATCAGGTTTCAAGTATATTAAACATTTTGGTAGAACATGTTTACCTTGTACATCAATTCATATTTACTTGGAATCCTTTTTTACAGAAATTTTAAATCCCAAATGAATAGAATTAATATGTGTAAAATACTTCTAACTAATATAGGGGACTTTTTTTATCATTTATATAGTCACCAATAATTGAAATCTATAGTGTTAAATGAATATTACCTTTTTATATCCATGTACCATGAAGTTACCACACACCAATACTTAATTATCATTCATTTAATAATGGTACTTCCAATTGAATTGTGAATATCCTATAGTTTCATCGTTGATTGGTGAATATTCACTAAGATAGTTTTATTATTCCATTTACTAGGAGGAATATTGATATTCCATAGATGAGATATTTTTATATGAAAAAAATCAGGATTACTAGTAGATTATTATTTATATGTTTTTTAGGGAACATTATAACATTTATTGTTTTCTCTATTCTCTACATATGTTTGAAGAATTAGATATATTATGTGATGAGGGGGATTATATTACCCCTGAATGCATTGGTAGATCTCATGAGTCAAATTAGCATGATTATTTTTCGTATTTACACCCATCTATGTATACTTCATTAAATTAGGTCTTTAATATATGGTTATGATGTTAGGTATTATTCATTCTATCACTATGATTTAGTTATTATTCTATTTGGGATGATTTATTTCCATTTTTTATGTTATCTATTGAATTATTTTTATCACGATATTACTTTATAGCATTATTGATTTATTTATTTCTTCCATATTATGTATGTAATGTTTATTCCATGCTATATTACATTGAAAATTATCCCTTAATGAGCATATGAGTTTACCCCTTTATATTTCTTTCTATTTCTAATGGAAATAATAAATATTAATACATGTGGCCTATGAATAATAAAGGTGTATTAATAATGTTTTCATAAATTTATAAGTAGTATTTTAAGTTTCTCATGTGATTTATCGATAATCTATCTATGTAGTCTCCTCAAACTACCAAATTTTAGGATACCATGTATTTTTATCAATATTTTTATACCATTGTAATAAAATAACAACCAGATATGGGTTACTAGAGTTGGGGTTGCTATAAATGAGGATGTGAAAAATATTGGGGATGCATGAAATCTTTAAATTACCACGTAGAAAGTAATATCAAATGTGTTAAGTTGTGAGAAACTAAACAATTAAATAACTAAAATTCAACAACTATTGAATTTTATTATCTTTATTTGGTCTTCTATTTTGAGAATATATTTTGGATGGTGCTTCAGCTCTACTTTTCTATATGGTACATCTTGAATGACTAATAAGAGGACGCTAGATTTTAATTGAGTTGAATACTTTGTGTTCTTACTCACCTTGATAAATGATGTTATCATATAATATCATGAGTACCAGGTCAATATACCCAAACTAACATGCAACAAATCCTAAAGCATTCTTTTGTTCACCATGGGATGAAAACTAGTAGAAAGTATATTATACATGAATTAGTTAATTTAAATCTTTATAATATATAATAAATAAAATAAAATAAATAAAACAAATAAAATAATTGGGAAAACATTAAACCATCATATAAAGTACATAAACAATAAATGGAAATTTATAATACAATGGAAAGGATATACAAGTGTTGAAGTGAGAAAATGAAACATATAAGAAATCCCTATGTGACATGTGAACCCTTCATATTTAAAAACATATATTGTTCCAATCCTAATAAAACTATGTAATAATTATAGTTATAATTATACTATCTGAAACAATAAAAAAATAAAGAGGATACAATGTGGTCTACGACACATGATCAAAACAAGAAAAATAAGATCCCACCAAGTAATTTATATTCATTGTCACGAACCGAATCTGGTCACTGCCAAAACCAGCACCAAACCCATCCCGTGCCATGACTCGAAGGGCGTTCCCTATCCCCACGGGCTGGCACAAGTGCCCGAGAATCATTAATTTAGGTTTGGGAACGATTTAACCGAGTATGAAAGCATAAAACATTTAAAACAACCCATAATATAAATCTGCAATTTTTGAACCAAACAAGACTTAATTAAAAACCAGAACTGAGTACATTGGTTTAAAGATAATACAAGTGGTCCAAATAAAAATAATTATAGCATCAAGACAGCCCTAAGGACTCCACACGACTAGGGGTCATCGCCCCCAAGCTATCTCCACAACTCCACCCCAAGGATGGGAACTAACACCGTGAACCGCCATCACCATTAGCCTTTCCTTTACCTGAATAAAAAATAACCAAGTCTACTTACACCCAAGTGGTGTAATTAGGGTGTGAGCCTAATCCCAATATGATACCACCCAATAATTCCAAGGAGTAAGAAATACAACGTGAAAAAGCAAGCATTTTTCAAACGCATGGAAAAGTAGTGTTAAAATTTCAAGAAATGAAACCTCCAATTGAAAATAGTTTTCAATCCAAAATTTTCAGAATATCAACACATTAAAATAGAAATGTTAGATACTATAATTTACTTCCAAACACACTTTAAGACATGGGTAAATACTACAAATACAATGACTAATAACATTGGGAACACCCCTAGGAACTAGGTTGTCTTGGGCCCTATGTACCATGTACCTCGGTGTAAAGTAACCATAGAAAAATCCATTATCGTGCACGATCCACTAGTAGGGAACATACCCATAACCTAGTGGTCCCCAATAATCATCCACATAGTTTAGTTAGAGATGTCGTTATCCAAATGCTAAGTGAAATAGGGACAAAACCCATTCGGTCCACTAGCCGTACTAGTACAAATCCGCCCCACCTAGGTACCCAGGCTTCCCCTTTTGTGCTCAATAAATTTCAGCATGAAACATAAATAAATATTCATATAAAACACCATTACCGGTCAAACACAACTAATACAGTATCTATCACATTTTATACCACTTAAAACACACAACAAAACACTTAGATTTTTCATAAAACTATTCCTCAAAATCCTGTAGTGTTTCAGACACAAAACTCCTTATAAACCTCACTTGCATACTATGTGCACATTTTTAAGTTTCAAAAACAGAAATGGCAGCCCACTACATTTCAGTGAAAACACAAAATCATTTTTAGGGCAGCCCCATATGGTTCAAGAAACGACATCCTTGCAAAATCTCTATTTTTACACAACACAACTCTTATAATTTCATTTGGTTCACAAGCACCATTAAAACCAGATTTTTGCAGCAACAAACACAAGGGATAATAATTGGAAATAGTATTTTTATCCCTATTATAGTTAAATAAAATCAACTAATTACTTATAGGGTATCCCCAATTAAACTAATAAAACATTTCTATAAAGAAACCCCCAATTTCACTTGAAATTGGAATTTAGGATTCATTCTAAATACAAACACCACTAAAAACATTTTTTTCAGAAATAATAAAATTAAATAAGCAAGAAAATACCATAAAAATAGTATCCAATTTACAAATATTTCATACACAATGGAATCACCTACCAAAACCAAGGAAACCCTAGAATCCTTTGTGCGAAAACTGAAACGCACCACCACCGCACCTCAAGGAATGTAAAACAGACCTACAACCAGAATTTCAGACCATGAAACACAAGGTAAAACCCTAATTTTTTAAACCTACTTTCTGGAAACTAGTAACCTCAATGATAAGGGAAGAAACCCTAAGTACATTGGATGTAACCCTAAACAAATTGAAAGAAGAAAGAAGGAGAACAACTTATTTAAAATATCTTGTAGAAATCGCCCCCACAAATTCTAGTATCTGATTTTAAAAAAACTCAAACATTAAAGGGTGGTTTTAACAAGGATAAGGATATCATTTAGGAATTTGAATGGGGGAAAAAGAGTAAAAATTGAGAGAGTTATGAAGGAATAAACTTACCTCTTCAAATCTGGATGATTTGAGGAAGTCTATGAATTTCGGCACCGAATCGTGGTTACCCAGAGCTCCAAAGAGTGGGAAGAGTGAATTTTCGCGCGGTTGGGTTCAGTGGGCTTGGGATCCACTTGGAATCACTGACAAATCCCGAAAATTGAAAATGTTATAACCTGATCAAAATTTATTTTTAAAACAGGAATTGGGATTTCGGGCAGGCCCAACCCCTTAGATAAAAACCCAAATAAACCATGGTTATGGATTTATAAAAGCTCCAAATTACTTTGGTGGTGTTAATAGGTTAGGGGATGTCAAGTAGAATTTGAATGGATGAAAAATGTTGAAAAAAGAAAAAGCTAAAAAAGATACAAAATTTATTTTTTAATCTGGAATTGGGCTCACGGTTTGGCCCAATTCATGAATACTCATCTATTCCTCCCTAAAACCTAGGGAAACCCCCAAAACAAAGCAAGGATGTAAATTAAATTAAAAATACCTTTAAAATATGTATTTTATGTGATAATTCTCCCCACCATAAAGAATTACACCCCTGGAATGACACAACAAGACAAGATGCAAAAGCAAAGCCCAAACGATAGACAAAGACAGACTTCCTTGCCACGTTTTCACCCGCTTCAAAAATGAAGAACATCTCCAGTTGATCAAACAAAGGAATATAATACTCTCACCAACCAAAAATAACCCCACTTACTTAAAATTATGAAACACATTCAAGACACATCCCAAAAAAACTCCTCAAACACTACAAGACGGCACTCAAGCAATCGACTTGAAACGAACAACGAACTCAAATAATGCTACCACAACATTATGTAATCAAAAAAATTGACTGTTCCCCAACCCCAAATTTACCCAAGTAACAAATTTGTGGATTGATAGACTTGAACGATAATACCTCTTACCTAGAATAAACCAAGGAGAAAACTGAGACACTAGTACGGGGTGACCCAATCCGGACATCCCACCACCAGGGACAACTCAATTTCTACGACAGAATAAGGATAACAATTGGGTAAGGAACGAACGGTCTCCCCATCATAAGGGGTAAACTAATATTATTACTTTTCAAGTGAACTCACATGATACCCATTACGGGTCTCCCCACCATAATAACAAACACAACTTTCTTTAAGACAAAATCAAGACAATAACATGGGGCCTCGAACAGACTTCCCAGAATTAGGGGTAGATTAATATCAGAATTCTTCCAATGAAACTTACATGAGTCCCATTTTGGGTATACCCCAAACAAAACCCAACCATATTAACTAAATTGTATTTTATAACAACAAAAAAACAACAGAATTTTATAAAGCTGACATGGACGCACGGTTGGTTCACACGGTTTGGGAAACCGTGAGTTAACTGTGCGGATCATTCTGTCCAAAGAGGAAACTTCACACAGTTTCCTTGGCCAAGGATCATGGATGTGTGGAGACCATACGGTAGCTACTATCTCTTATCACACGGTCCCCTGGTTTGGCACATGTTTACTGATAACCACACACAAACTATGCACTTCAACCTGCCTAACCCAAATTTTAAATTTTTCTCCAAAAAACACAAGGGAATACAAAGGGGAAAAAAATCAACTCAGGGTATGACATGAGAACAAGGTACTAACACCTCTTTCCACCAAATGTGAGAAATTGGAACAAGATGATGAAACCAGAGGTTTAAACTATTCTTATATTTCATATTGAGGATATGACCTTGACCAAAAGATTGAATGACTCTAGGATTTCCCCTAACTACGCGCCAGATTCTCTCCAAGGCCTATGGCTGGAGCTCAATGGATTGAAGCATCTTTGTCCACTCAGTTAGGATTTGGAAACCCCTAAACTGAACATATTCTTCCAGTTCCAAAAACAATTATACTGTAATCTCAGATGGTCTCATTGAGACATGACACACTTCAAACCCGCATTTCCCCAACCCATCATTTTACCAAAACAAGAACTTAGAGGATGCAAACACATCACCTTTTTTTTCTTTGGATTCTAAACAGCGGAATGAAATGACATATAGAAACACATTCCTCTAGAATATAGGATTTAGAATTTCCTATAGGGAGACACACATCCAACAAAAAATAGTGACTCTCATAAGATTGCACAATATTCACCCTTATAGTCAAATGAACACATGACATCGCAAGGCAGCACCGAACATAACCATTGTGGATAAAAGAAAACACAAGGAGAGGGACCTGGTACCGAGTCCCAAACAGCATATGATTCCAGCAAGTGTCCATAATAGCCACTCTTGGCCAGATCTTGCACACTGGTGGTCTAACATGAACTCTTGCTTCAATGAGACTAATGAAAGACCCAGAGGCCCTTTAAGACATCATTCTACACTGACAACCCTGAACTTCGTTGACCTTAGACAAATTAGGAAGCAAAATAAACTAAGGTCTATTTCAACCTCCCACAAACACTCTTGTACTACAGGGGGATCCACATAATTGAAAAAGAAGAAGGGTAAACACAATCTCCAAACCTCAAGAATAAATTCCTTATGTTGATCAACTGGAAGATCATCCAACGGTGAATCACCATAGTCCAAACATGAATCATACATTAACAATTTATGGGGGAATACCCTAGCCAAAAAGAAAACCCAAGGACCCAACCAATCTGGTCATTTGGTCACAACAGACCAGAAACCTGAACCGAACACATGAGGGAAGCCACCACATTGGCCTCCCAAACTTTTCCTCAAAAGAAACCACTGACCAACACTTCATTACAAATTATCAATGAAACACAAACCCAAAACATCGTTGAAACAAGAGGGGTTATTGAACTCGAAACATCACACAATAATAATCTCGAAAACAAATAATCCATACCTCCCAACCATACATTATCAAAACACAACACTTTCCTTCAAAAACATTATTTAAAAAAATAGTGTTGGTGGGTTGCACGTTTACCAATGGTATCTCATGAGCCTCACACATGCATGTTTACATGCCAAAAAAGGAACCCACCTCATATCCATCTATATTCCCAAATAAACCTATGCATGTGGTCACCCTTGAGAGCACCAATTACCAAAAATCAAACCTTTCCTCATTTTAAAATCAAAACTTTTAACCACACTTTCCCTTTCTCAAAAACAATAACCATAATATTAAAACCCAATTTTTCATCTAACAAACCAATTTAGAAAAGAATCCATAATTCAATAAAATCGCATATTCATGCCTTTCACAATCGTTTCAAAACATTTCAACCCATTTCAAAACAAATCTAATTTCATGAAAAACACCATTTCATAAATCTCCATTTAATTAAGAACTCAACTCTTCTCATTTGAAGAAAATGTTCTAAAAGTTCATATATTTTTTTTGTTCTGTAGCCACGAAACCCAAAATCCATCTTCAACCCCCACACAAAAATTATAGAACACTTAATTCAATCCAAAACACTTTTCCACGGTTTAAATTTTTTTCTGGAAACATATTTTCAAAACCCCAATTAACATAGTTCATACTTTCAAAATAGGTGTAGACACATAATTTACCCTTTTGAAATAATTCTGAAAATTCATTTATAGGAATTAAAAAAAATAAAACCATTTTCACTTTACTAGAAAATAACTTCACAAAAATTCACACTCCTTAAAGTGAAGTCGTTTTTTTTGCTTTAAAAAACCAAGTTTCCAAGATTCCAAAACAAAGAGACACAAGGCAATGTGAGAGGAAACTAGTTTATGTGGGTGACTTGGACATATGGTTGGCAGCCATATTCCAATCACTTCACCATCACAGAGAGTATTCTAGGGAAATATTCATGGCTCCACATGGCTTGCCAGGCCCTGTGAGCTCACTGAGAATATTCTCCCAACTCTATTTTCATTTCCCATAGCCATCATTAAACCAAGAAAACCAAAGGACTCCGATAAATACATACTTCCCATGGTGACTTGAATCCCGTCATGAGGTGTGCTGGCTAGGAACACTACCCATGACTGAAATTTCATGTCCCAAAAATCCTAGCTCCAGAATATGTTGACTCTTCCCCAAATAACTTGACCCAAGGAGCGAACCTGCTCTGATACCATTTTTTCACGAACCGAATCTGGTCGCCGCCAAAACCGGCACCAAACCCAGCCCGTGACATGACCCAAAGGGCGTTACCTATCCCCACGGGCTGTCAGAAGTGCCCGAAAATCATTAATTTTGGTTTGGAAACGATTTACCCGAGTATGAAAGCATAAAACATTAAAAACAACCCATAATATAAATCTGAAATTTTTGAGCCAAACAAGACATAAGTAAAAACCAGAACTGAGTACATTGGTTTAAAGATAATAAAAGTGGTCCAAATAAAAATAATTATAGCATCAAGACATCCCTAAGGACTCCACCCGACTAGGGGTCATCGCCCCAAGCTATCTCAACAACTCCACACCAAGGATGGGAACTAACACCGTGAACCGCCATCACCCTTAGCCTTTCCTTTGCCTAAATCAAAAATAACCAAGTCTACTTACACCCAAGGGGTGTAAGTAGGGTGTGTGCCTAATACCAATAGGATACCACCCAATTATTCCAAGGAGTATGAAATACAATGTGAAAAAGCAAGCAGTTTTCAAACGCATGGAAAAGTAGTGTTAAAATTTCAGGAAATGAAACCTCCAATTGAAAATAGTTTTCAATCAAAAATTTTATGAATATCAACACATTAAAATATAAATGTTAGATGCTGTAATTTACTTCCAAACACACCCTATGAAATTGGTAAATACTACAAATCCAATGAGCAACAACATTGGGAACACCCCTAGGCACTAGGTTGTCTTGGGCCCTATATACGTCGTACCTCAGTGTAAAGTAACCATAGAAAAATCCATTATCGTGCACGATCCACTAGTAGGGAACATAACCATAACCTAGTCGTCCCCAATAATCATCCACATAGTTTAGTTTGAGTTTTTTTTATCCAAATGCTAAGTGAAACAGGGACAAAACCCATCCGGTCCACTAGCCGTTCTAGTACAAATCCGCCCCACCTAGGTACCCGGGCTTCCCCTTTTGTGCTCAAAAAATTTCAGCATGCAACATAAATAAATTTTCATATAAAACACCATTACTGGTCAAACACAACTAATACAGTATCTATCACATTTTATACCACTTAAAACATGCAACAAAACACTTAGATTTTTCATAAAACTATTCCTCAAAATCCTGTAGTGTTTCAGACAAAAAACTCCTTATAAACCTCACTTGCTTAATATGTGCACATTTTTATGTTTCCAAAACAGAAATGACAGCCCACTACATTTCAGTGAAAATACAAAATCATTTTTAGGGAAGCCCCATATGGTTCAAGAAACGACATCATTGCAAAATCTCCATTTTTACACAACACAACTCTTAGAATTTCATGTGGTTCACAAACACCATTAAAACCAGATTTTTCAGCAACAAACATAATGGATAATCATTGAAAACAGTATTTTTATCCCTATTATAGTTAAATAAAATCAACTAAATACTTATAGGGTAGCCTCAATTAAACTAATAAAACATTTCTATGAAGAAACCCCCAATTTCACATGAAATTGGCATTTAGGATTCATTCTAAATACAAACACCACTAAAACTATTTTTTCAGCAATAATAAATTTAAATAAGCATGCAAATTCCATAAAAATAGTATCCAATTCACAAAGATTTCATACACAATGGAATCACCTACCAAAACCAAGGAAACCCTTGAATCCTTTGTGTGAAAACTGAAATGAACCACCGCCGCACCTCAAGGAAGGTAAACCAGACCTAAAACCAGAATTTCAGACCATGAAACACAAGGTAAAAACCTAATTTTTAAAACCTACTTTCTGTACATTAGGAACCTCAATGATAAGGGAAGAAACCCTAAGTACATTGGATGTAACCCTAAACAAATTGAAAGAAGAAAGAAGGAGAATAACTTACTTAATATCTTGTAGAAATCGCCCCAAAAAATACCATTATCTGATTTTAAAAATACTCAAACATTCAAGGGCGGTTTGAACAAGGATAAGGAGATCATTTAGGAATTTGAAAGGGGGAAAAGAGTAAAAATTGAGAGAGTTATGGAGGAATGAACTTACCTCTTCAAATCTGGACGATTTGAGGAAGTCTATGAAGTTCGGCACCAAATCGCACTTAACCAGAGCTCCAAAGAGTGGGGACATAGAATTGTCGCGCGGTTGGTTTCAGTGGGCTTGGTCTCCACTTGGAATCACCGAAAAATCCCAAAACTTGAATACGTTATAACCTAATCAATTTTTTTTTTTAAACAGGAATTGGGATTTCGGGCAGGCCCAACCCCTTAGATAAAAACCCAAATAAACCCTAGTTATGGATTTATAAAAGCACCAAATTACCTTGGTGGTGTTAATAGTTTAGGTGAGGTCAAGTAGGTATTTGAATGGATGAAAAATGTTGAAAAATGAAAAAGTTATAAGAGATACAAAATTTATTTTTTAATCTGGAATTGGGCTCACGGTTTGGCGCAATTCATGAATACTCATATATTCCTCCCTAAAACCTAGGAAAACCCCCAAAACAAAGCAAGGATGTAAATTAAATTAAAAATACCTTTAAAATATTTCTTGTATGTGATATTCATCCAATATAAAAAAACCAGATCCTACTAGTCTAAATGATGATATATGAAAAAAATATTTTCATTGTACCAAAATAAGTCAAAATACTATATTAAATTTCTAAAAAGATAAAAATTTAAAGTAATTAACAAGTCTAGTAAAGAGGTCGAAGCATGTAAAATAAACACTATAGTATAAAGTACCAAAAAATAATCATTAGATAATCTATTAGTGACTATGGTAGATAGGCCTAAAGAAACAATAAATACATATCTAGAAGCATGAAAAATACACTATTTATAATCATGTCATTCCATAGAAGGCTCCCCTACTCTGAAGAATTACAAAGATAAAGGTATCCACTAGCCATGAATTACCATTCCCTAGAATGAAACCACATCGGGTAGAACTACAATTGTAAACATATCTAATAGAAATTTATTTTCATGCATTGGATTGAAATTACATCGAGCATTACTATCTGTATCTACTAGAGAGGGAATATCCCCTAATCCTATCATTATATGATTCCATACCCCCAATTAGTGGTAGAGGGTTTATATGATTCCCAATATCTCTCACCATTTACTATATCTCAAGTGTAACCCATGGAAATCACACCAACATGAGGGTTTATAGTTCAAATTAAAATTCATGTTATATGGTAAAACAAATTTCATATAATAAGGATTTAATATATACCTCATTTAATAAGTCATTAAAAATCAAGTCTATCTATTTAAATAAAACCTCTTTATTTACTTAAAAAACAATAACATAGTTTTTATAATTGAATAAATGAATTCAAAATTGACAAAAGGATTATTATTAATTTAAAATCATGATAAAAAAATGATAATAAATCATTATAAATCATTATAATTTCACCCACTAATTAACCCTTTATTTAATTTTAGAAAATTTATGGTTGATATATCGAAACACAATTGGTGTGAACCATATAAAACCAAGAAATTATTTTACATTTCAAGAAACAATTCCTCCAAAAACCATCATATACCAAACAATAAAAAAGTAATTTTTAACACTCATAGGCATAAAAACACTCTTAAATATATTTTAGAATATTTATAAATAACTATTAAAATCTTGAGTCACTAAATATAATAATCACATATAGTTACTAACCATTATGTTCACCTTAATGATTTCCAACTAGTGTTATCCATGTAATACCTATCATGGGACATAAAGATACATGTATAGTAAATTATAAATAAAAAAACATATTAAATATACAATATATTAGGGCCCTAGATGTGTGAACACTCACCTGTTTATTTACGATAAAACTGTATCTTTTAACTGTGTACGGTGGACATGAAAAAGGGCCAAATATTACTCAAGTGAAAGGGTCCCATTATTTTCAGGTGCTTCTACAGGATATTGAGAACTCCCAGAATCTAAATTCCCTAGACATGGTAAGAGAATAAAAAAAATAGAGAAAATGAATAGTGTAATAGAATAAATAGAGGGAGTATAAAACTTGTATCATCCCATAAGGATCCACCCATAGAGAAAGATGATGATGATTAAGAGAAAAATATTTCCCTCCATCTTTCCCAAGAGCCACAATCATTTTTTATGGAGGGGGTGTAGTAGATTCTATCTTTTACATGTCTCACACATTTAATAATATTATTATAAGAATTATATAGTATAAACATTCTTTAAGGGTTTCCAAATAATATAGGACTCATCATTTATTCTTTATAATATTCATCCAATTATTATATGAAAATTTAAAATTCCATGTTAAAAAAACCATAATATAATATTTGTATAATAATAATAATAATAATAATAATAATCAAAAATTATATATGACACATAAAATAATTATGTTTTTTAATGAAATTTATATTAAACATGGTAAACATCATTGAATAATTTAAATACCCACTAAATATGCAAAGATAATCTAATAATGTTTTAAATAGTGAATTATATCATGTATTGGGATTCAAGGGCATGAAAAAGGAATTCATAGGTCAACTAATAGTCAAGAATAGTTAGATCACAAAGTTACCCAAAATATTCTATAACAGTTTAGTACTCACTCTCACTAAAATAACTACGCATGGTTCGTTCACACAGTTACTCAAAACCATACCCAAACCGAGAGGGAATTTCATCAAATGTATCAGTAGCCCACATAATTACTACTGACCATACAATAACCATGTGCTCATGATTGAATTATATTGACACTATATAAGGTAAGGAAACACAATTACTACTAATCATAGGATAATTTTTCGTTAACCTCACATCGTATAAAATTTTTAAAAATTTAAAAATCAAACATTTTAAACACTAAAATAATTATTTTAAAAACTACTTATTAAAATAGAAAATTCAGGGTTATAAAATTACACCAAATATACTTTTTTTGCCCCAGGAAGAACCCTTGGGTGTTTTATTTTGAAATTACTAACTAATTTTGAAAAAGAAGATTGAAAACTTTATTATATAATAATTTTAGGTTTAATTTATGAAAATATCTCTTCACAAAATACCAATGTAAAAAATCTATATAAATAAGAGTTATTAAATTCAAAAATAGATGATCTAATAATATACTACAAACCTTAATAAATGGTTATATAATTTAAGAATAATAATATTATAGATTATGGGGGCTTTTACCACCATATAGAGACATTATCTACTTAAAATTTCATTAGATATTGGGAAAATTACCCAATTACCATATGTTTCTAATAATCAATTGATAATATTTTATAAAAGACATAAAATTCCTTTAAAATACCTATATAATTGGTATAATGCATTTTTTTAGAATGAAAACCATTGTTAAAAGATTTTCATCATTAATAAAAATTGAATTGTTTATAAACCTGCGTTTGAATAAAAAACCATACACAATAATAAATCTTGAGGTGTCAAACCAAACCGAAATTTTCTCACTAAACACGAATAATTAAACTACTATTAACTTAAATATTAGGTTTAGAGGGATTATAGGAATATTCTTACTAAAAAAATATGGTACGTAGTTCTACCTATAATTGTTGTTTCATATCTTATTGACTGCTTCGATTTTACAACTCATAGAGCTGATAAAGATTTCTGAATTAAAAGTTATGTCCACTTTAGGTTGGTTAACTATTTTAAAATTCTATTTACCCATAAAAAGTTTTTATATACCATAAATAATTCGTAGGGATTTTCATTATTCTAAAATAAGGTTAAAAATTTTATTTTTTTGGATCTTTACACCATGAATGGTTAGTGTGCAGGGTTAACAAATCAAGCACATATTGTAAGGTAACCAATGAACCATTTTTATAAATTATGGTTATTGTCACATGGACTACCAAACTATATTAAAACCATGAGAAAGGGTTTTCCCAAGAACTAGGAACACTTATTATGAACATTGAAAAATTTCTAAAAAATCCATTTATCCTAGTTTATGGATTGGAGTGAGAATGTTTTATATATATTTTTAAAAACATTCATGAGATAAATTAGGCACTAAAATAAATCTATTAGAGTCATATTTGAACATATGTAAATGATTATTTGTGTTTTTATTCATTTAATCACTCATTTATTAAGTAAATATCAAAGATCCCATTAGTTTAACATTTAGTAATTTACTCAACAAGTCCAAATCATAATTCAACTTTCAAATGTTATCCAACCAAATCCCAATAATCTTACTTGGGTGTAATTCCCAAAGATAAAATTTAAATTACTAATTTCAAAACCATATGTTGTCTAAACCAATACATGGAAGTCAAACAACATGAAACTAATTTACAAAAAAATTATATTATATTTAAACACAAATCATGTTGTGATTGAATGTTTCAACACAAACCAAAACCTAAAAGTTAAAATACCCTTAAATAATTTGATTAGAAACAATTATTGAAAACACTAATTTAAAAATCATCAATCAGCCCAATTCTTTTGTTAAAACTATTTTACAACCAACCCATTCAAAATAATTATTTTTTAACAATACTTTCCTTACCAAACATTCCATTAAGATTAAATTTTAGAACATTATTTTTTTAAACCATTGAAGATTTCTAAAAGATAAAATTTTAGAAAATATTTAAACTAAATATATATTAAATCAAAAAATCCAATTTTTTTACATTTAAACCATTCAAAACCCAAATTTAAAAAATTACAATAAATCCAAATAAATATTTATAAATTATAGAATATAATACTTTTACATTAAAAATCACTATTATATATCAACTTATTTATCAACAACTAATTCCCCATTATTTAAAACATCCATTATACATTATAATTTATTTAAATAATAAATTCAAGATTCCTTTAAAAGATTTTTTTTTCAAAATATCGAAATTAACACTAGTGGAAAAAATATTTAACACGTTGTCATTTTTCACATCGGTTCTATATAACCAATGTGAAAATCTTTAAAAATCAATATATCACATTCGTTATTTTATAACCAACATGATATATCGATCATGATCCATTTTTTACGTCGGTTATTTTACATTCGATGTAAAAAATATGAATATTAGCTTTTTTAAATTAGTTATTTTATAACTGATGTGAAAATCAAATATGGAATTCTTTATCACGTTAGTTATAAAATAACCGACATGAAAAAGGAAATCTTGGCGCTTTATCACGACATTTATAAAAAAACTGACATGATAAAGCTCCATTTATAACATTGGTTATAAAATAACTGATGTTATAAATAATTTTCAGGTCAGTTATTTAATAACCAACATTATAAACATAGAAAAAATAGTTTATCACTTCACTTATTAAATAATCGATGTTATAAAGATTTTAAATGATTTATCGCACCTCTTATTCAGTCATTCTATTTTCTTCTATCGGGAAACCTACGACTCATATCTCCCACATGAGATACCTAGAAAGGATTCTTCAAAGTCATTCCCTCTAGCCTCATTTCGTTAACATCATTCATTATCATTATTTTCACTAGATCTATTAGATTGACTCGCAACACTCAAGTAAGACTCACATGGCTTGGTTTCAGTTATTATTTTTCGCAATTCCCTAATGTAATATTTTGAGATGTTATTTTTCTATCTTGTTCTTGTTTTCATGGTAAGTTTCATAGTGTTCATTTATATGATGCTTTTTTGGTGAAAGAAACCCTGGAAGTGATATCATGAAAGTTTATGATTTTTTTTGTTTGTGTGTCTGCGCGTACAGGGGTGTCAAAGGGGGTGGGGGGGGGTATCAAAGTGGGTGGGTGGTGTCTAGGGGTGGTGGGGGGCTGTCCATGGGGGTGAGGGTGTCCAGGGGGCGTAAAATGGGGTGGGGTGGTGTCCAGGGGATGTGGGGGCTGTCTAAGGGGGTGCAGGGGATGTAAAAGGGGCGGAGGTGGTGTTCAGGGGGGTGTGGGACGGTCTAAGGGGGTTGGGGGTGCCCGAGGGGGGGGGGGGTGTCTAGGGGGATGTCCAGGGGGATAGGGGTGTCCAGGGGGGTGGGGGTGGTTTCCAGGGAGATGAGTGGGTTGTCCAAGGTGGTAGGGGGTGTCCAGAGGGTGGGGGATATCTAGAGGGGTGGGGGCTGTCCAAGGGGTGGGGGGGGGGGGCTATCTAGAGGGGTGGGGGATCTCCAGAGGGTTCGGGGGATCTCTATAGGGTTGGAGAGTTTCCAAGGTGTCCATGGAGGTCGGGGGGTCCAAGTGGGTGGGGTGTCCAAGGGGGTGGGGGGTGTCCAAGGGGGTGGGGGTGTCAAAGGGTGTGGTGGGGAGGGACTATCCAAGGGGGTGGGGGGCTATCCAGAGGGTTTGCTGGGCCGTCCAGGGGGGGGGGCTGTCTAGAGGGTTTTGATGTCTAGGGGGTGTCCAAGGGGGTGGGGGGAGGGGGTGGTGTCTAGGAGGGGTGGGGGTGTCTGGGGGTGTCTAGAGGGGTGGAGGTTGTCCAGGGGGTGGGGGGCTATCCAGAGGGGGGGGGGGGAGGTTGTCCAAGGGGGTGGTGGTGTCCAAGTGGGTGGTGGGTGGTGACCGAGGGGGGGGGGGTCCAAGGGGTGTCAAAGGGGGTGGGGGTGGTGTCCAGGGGGGTGCAAGGGCTGTACAAGGGGGGGTGGCGGTGTCTAAGGGGGTGCGAGGGATGTAAAATGGGGGTGGGGTGGTGTATAGGGGGGTGCGGGGGCTATCCAAGGGGTTTGGGGTGTCCAAGGGGGTGGGGGTGTCTAGGGGGTGAGGGGCTGTCCAATGGGATATGGGGTGTCCAGGGAGTGGTGTCTAGGGTGGTGAGTGGGTTGTCCATGGGTGTAGGGGGTGTCCATGGGGTGGGGTGTGGTCAAGAGGGGTGGGGGTTGTCCAGGGGGTGGGGGCTATCCAGAGGGGTGGGGGCTGCCCAGAGGGTTCGAGGGGCTGTCTAGAGGGTTGGGGGGTGTCCAGGGTGGCCATGGAGGTAGGGGGGAGGGCAGTCCAAGTGTGTTTGTGTGTGTTTGTGTGTGTGTGGGGGGGGGGGGGGTCCAAGGGGTGGGGGTGTCAAAGGGGGTGGGGTTGTCCAAGGGGGTGGGGGCCTATCCAGAGGGTTTGGGGGGCTGTCCAGAGGGTTGGGGGTGTCTATGGGGGTAGGTGGTGGGCGGTGGTGTCAAGGAGGGGTGGGGGTGTTCAATGGGGTGGGTGGGGGTGCCCAGAGGGGCGGGGGCCATCCAGGGGGGGGGGGATATCCAGAGGGTGGGGGGCTATCCAAGTGGGTGGTGGTGTCCAGGGGGGTGTCCAAGGGGGTGGGGGTGGTGTCCACAGTGTGGGGTGATGTCCAAGGTTGTGGTGGTGTCCAGGGGGTGTCCAAGGGGGTGGGGGTGGTGTCCAAGGGGGTGGGGGTGTTTTCAAGCAGGTAAATGTGTGTCCTGGGGGTAGGGGTGTTGTTCAAGGGGGTGGGGTGGTGTCCAGGGGGTGGGTGGGGGGGGGACTGTCTAGAGGGGTGGTGGGGCTGTATGAAGGTTTCAAATCATTGGGATTTGTGTAATTTTTAGTACTGAATGTATGCATATTTTAATATTTATAGTTAATATTTCTTTTTTACAGAAGGGTAAATTTGGTATCCAGTTGCACTAGGATGTATTACTTTTTAACCTTAAGAAGAAAGGGTCCAAGATGAATTTAAAACTGTTATATCTAACTATATTTTCTTTTTGAAATCATTTTTAATCATATTTTTTTTAAATACGCATAGATTTTTTTTATATTTCAAAATTGTTTTACATTCAAATTATGATATTTTTCATATAAATATATATTTTTCATAACATAAAAAGATATATAATTTTGATATTTGTTATAGGTAATAGTGAGTCAAGGATGGATTACGGCACATCGAATGAGTAATTAATATGATGAAGGTGTTGATTCCTTTTTGGAATTTGCTAAAATAAATTTTCCAAGTAGTGACATTTTTTTCTATCCATGCTTAAAATGTTTGAATATGAAGAAGTTTAAAAGTAGAGAGATAAAAGATCATCTGATTTGTTATGGTTTTAATCCGAGTTACAACCCTTGGATTTTCCATGGTGAAACTGGATAGAATTTCAGATCTACTGATGATAATGATTCGCTAGATGGTAACTTCAATCGAATTGAAAAAATGATTCGTGAAATTGCAGAAGAACAAAACTGAGATAGAACCAACAGTTGCACGTCTATATGGTAATGTTGAAAAACCATTGTATCCTGGTTGTACATATTTTATGGTTTTGTCGGTGTTGTTAAGATTGATTAACCTTAAGGAGAAACATGGATGAAGGGATAGAAGTTTTACAGAGCTGCTACAATTGACAAAATATATTCTTCCAGAAGATAACTATCTTCGAGATTCACATTATAAGGCCAAGAAAAAATTATACCCAATGGGATTGGTATACAATAAAATACATGAATGTCTGAATGACTATATGATATATAGAAAAGGAATATGAATTTCTGTCAGAGTGTCCTAAATATAGGATATCACGGTATAAGGTGAAAGAAAATTCACAGGCTGATGTAGAGATTACGAAGATCCCTTCCAAGGTATTTTGGTATCTTCATATAATTCATCGTTTGAAACATTTATTTTTTAATTCACATGATGAAAAAAAGGTTAATATGACATGATGATGAGTCGATATGTGATGGAAAAATACATAATGCAGCTGATTGTCCATAATGGAAGAAAATTTATGAGCGGTATCCAATATTTGGAAATGAATTCAGAAATATCAGACTAGGGTTGTGCATAGATTGAATGAATCCATGCCAAACCCTCAGTAGCACACATAGTTCATGGCCTATTTTATTAGTAATTTACAAACTCACCCCTAATGTTTGTATGTAGCACAAATATGACATATTGAGTATAATGATCTCTAGTATGAAGCAACCCAACAATGATATTGATGTTTTCTTTTCACCATTGATTGATGATTTGAAACTTTTATGGGAGGATTGTATTAGGGTATATGATTCTTATAAAATGGAATTTTTTTAACTACATGCAGTGCTTATGTTCACTATAAATGACTTTACAGCATATAGAAATTTGTCTGGATACAGTGTTAAAGGGCATAAAGCATGTCCAATTTGTGAACAATAGAATTCATATTGTTAATTGCATCATGGGAGGAAAATAATGTACATGGGTCGTAGAAAGTTTTTTCCTATGGATAACTCTTATAGAAGACTAAAAAAGGCATTAAATGGCTCACAAGAATTTGATAATTCTTCAAAAACTTTATCCCCTGATCTGTATTTTGAGAGGGTGTAAAACCTTGATGAGACATTGGAAAAGACACATAAATCTGGTAATGATAGACATATTTAGAAGTAAAGGTCAATATTTTCTGAGCTACCATATTAGAGATATCATGAAGTTAAACATAATATTGATGTCATGCACATGGAGAAGAATATATGTGACAGTTTGATTGGAACATTGTTAGATATTAAAGGAAATACAAAAGATGGGTTAAAAGAAAGATTAGATTTACTATCAATGGGAATACATTTGGAGTTATCTCCCACTCCTAATGTAAGATGAACATTTCTTCCCCTGGCTTGTCATACATTATACAAGAGGGAGAAAATTAGATTTTGTCAGTTTATTCATAATATAAATGTGCCTCAAATTTATTCTTCAAATGTAAAATATTTTGTCTCATTTAATGACTTGAAGTTGATATGTATGAAATCTTATGATTTTCATATCATGATGCAACAACTTCTACCAGTTGCATTGTGTGGAATATTGCCCATCCATGTCAGAAAGATTATAATGAAGTTTTGTTATTTTTCAATTAAATTTGTAATAAGGTGATTGATGTGAATGCTTTGAACATTTTTGAAAAGGATGAAATATGTATACTTTGTCAATTGGAAATTTATTTTTCTCCAGCTTTTTTGATATAATGGGGCATTTAATGATCTATCTGGTTCGATAAATAATGATTTATATACCTTTATATCTTTATTAGATGTATCCTTTTGAAAGATATATGAAAATATTGAAGGTGTTTGTTAAGAATCCATATCGACCTAAATCCTCCATTGTTGAAAGGTATATTTCCGAAGAGGTTGCAGAGTTTTGTACGAGCTACTTGGATGCGGCGCATCACATAGATTTTCCTCTATCTCACCATGAACGAGTTAATAATGAGGGAAAGTGGATTCGTGGATTGAAAGTCAAATTAGTGTTAACTGAATAGATGAAGAAGTTATAATTATACATCTTGAATAACATAGATGATTCTTAACTATATATCACATTGTATATTAATGAGTAGAAACAATGTCATCCAAAGAAGAAAGAAATGTGGATTCTGAATGAGCACAAAAAAAAAATTTTCGTGGTTCAAAAATACCTTGCTTGGTAGATCAGATGTATCAAAGACACTAAATGATTAGTGGGTAGTCCATGTTTAAATGTGATAACATGGTCTGGTTATTAAATTAATGGCTATACATTTCATATGAATGATCAAGACAACAGAAGTGCAGTTCAGAATAGTGGTGTATTGGTGTTTGTAGAAGCAATTCATTTTTTGAGTTCTAAAGACAAAAACCTAATTTCTACATCAAGTGTATATTATGGAGTGATTGAAGAAATATGGGAAGTTGATTACTTTAAAATTAAATTTCCTATTTTTAAATGTAAATGGTTTATCGGTAACAATAGTGTCAGACATGATGAATTTGGAATGAAAGTTGTTAATCTAAATAGATTAGAAGAAACAAATGATTCTTTTATAAGGGAAACACATGAAAAAAAATCTATGTAGTAGATCAATCAGATATGTAGTGTGTTGTTGTTTTACCCAAGAAAAAACAATATTTGGGGGGGGGGATGAACTTGATGAAGATGCTGATTTATGTGAGATCCCTACATCAATTGAAATATTAAGAGAACATAATGATGAGAATGTTGAAGACTTGGTTTGTTCCATAAGGAATGATCACGGCGAAGGAATTTGGGAAAAAATCCATTTTTACATTCCTAAAATTATAGGTAAAATTTTCTTATTTCTTAGTTACATTTATTATTTTCATAAAATGTTAGATATTATATGTTTTTTCTTTATTAAAACACATATTAAAACAAATAGGTATATGTTTTTGTTTGTTTTAATTTTGTTTAGTTTACTTTATCATGTTTACCATTACATAAATTATATATCTATTATTTTTGTTTAATGAAAATTAATTTACCATGTTTACCAGGTTTACCATGTTTACCATGTTTACCATCATTACCATCTTTACCATTTTTAACATACTTACCATATTACCCATGTTTACCATTATATAACTTAGTGCAATTTTCTATTTTCGGTTTACATTAGTATTGTAATATTTGAATTTTTATATTGTGAACTAAGGTTTGTTTTTTTTGATTTGAAGGATAATGATAGATCAATCAGTTGATCAACCACAAGATTCTATAGATGAGCATATTAGTCGTACCTCTGGGGAGGAACATTCACATGTTCCTCTTGATGTTCCCCAATCTTCCTCATGTTTCTCCCATTACGACAAAGTGTTGAAGAGTTGGTAAACGTTGGTGCACATGTTTACCAAAATTATCACTTGATCGTACAAAGGATCAGAGGATACTCGTTTAGTTTGATGAGGATGATATTCTTAGAGGTCCAAATGGGAAATATTTAAGTGCTTTGTATTAACATAGGGTAAGAGAAAAGTAAGAATTTTGTATGACTAATAGAGAAGTGTAGACAAAGAGATAATCTCTCAGTTGTGGGGGACGATTTTGGTAAGAACTTTTGATATTGTTTTTCTATTCATTAAATGTTTCTGGTATATATAATATGTTTAACCTTTTCTTTATTAGATGAAATTTGATATCCCTGACACTGGAGGAGTCAAGAAGAAATGCTTATCGATAGATGCCAAGAGATGGAGGGATTTCAAATCAACCCTCTCATCTGATTTCATGTTTCGTCATATGAGTCATGATAATACATGTCATATATATCCTTTCATAGATGAAGACACATGGAGACAGTTTGATGAAAGTATAATAAAATATTCATTTTTGGTAAGGGAAATTTAAACTTTTATAGTCATTCTTATATAAATTATCTTATTAATGTTTTGTTAATGATTCTTATTATTAATTTATATAAAACAAGTAAATCTCATCAGGATATCCAACCTAAAAATGTATACCCTTGTAGTTTATCATGGGGAGGGTATACATTATTGGAAGAAAAATTTATGGTGGAAAAATTACAAAAACTAAGAGCTGAGTCTTCAAGCTCTAGAGAGGTGGCCCCCTATCCCCTCCATCTAGACATAAAAAATGGAAGAGAGATCGGATGGGAAAAAAGGGTAATAACGTTCAGAAGATTCGAGAATCTTATCTCAGAGGATCGTAAGATATCTATTTTATTTATTTAAGTTAATTATATTCTTCTTATAATTTCAATCATTACAAAAATTTTCAATTAATTAATACAGGATTTTCTTGGGGAGAAGAGCTCACAGGGGGTATTTACTATTGTTGGGAGGAAAGATATTTTATCTATAGAATTGGGAAATCCTGAACATCCTTGTCATGTACAAGGATATCTAATAGGTGTAGCGATAAAAAAATTGTTTCCACGTTCTTAAACTTCTTCCATTTAGGGTGTTTATAAAAAAATACAATCCTTGGAGGCTAAAGTTCATAATATTAAGGCGACGATGGAGGAAACGTTTATAGCATCGGTACAGTCTATGTTTTCAAACATGCAAAGATAATTTCAGACTACAACTCCCACTCCTCCACCCCCCCCCCAGTAGACCCCTTTATTTATTCTCCACCTCCGCCAGTATCTCTCACTCCCCCAACTCAGCCTGCGGACCTGATTTTTATCCTACTCTTCCACAGCAGCTTCCTACTTATTATGAGTTGTATTTTGGTGATCCTCAACATCATATAGTTTCATATGAGTGGGTATATTGTATAGGAGACACAGTTCATAATCAACAATTAGAGGTACATAATAATTAGGTCACTGTACAGGATATTATAGATAGATCAGCTTGAGTACAATTACCTACATATGATGTGATAGTAATTGGACATAGTATTAGCCATTGTTTAATTTGGCCATCCAGACTTCTGTGACTCATTGCCACAAAGTTATATATGTTATATCTTTTATTTTATTTTTTTATTAATGTTTTTTTTTATCATTTGAAAACTAATATATTTTTCTATTTATTTTTATAGGAATAATTCAAAGGTAAAGAAATAATGTGTAGACAACAAAAAAGACAAATGTCTATAACATCAGATATATATTCTAGTAGTCTTGACATATTGTCAATATATTCAAATTTGTTGGCAGATCATTATGAGTTTCCAATGGAATCTCATGTTTGTGGACGTTCAATAACTGTGGGGATTGTGAAAACCGATATCATGGAGCTTGTTACTAGAGACAAGTTGGGCATCAATGTGGTGAAATTGTTTTCCATGTAAGTCTTAACACCTTTTCCCTACATTATATTTATTTAAAATGTATACTTATGTCTATTTTTTATTAGGTATCTTTATAACATTTGTGAGAAAAATGAGCGGACATATGTATATGGATTCATGGACCCGCATTTTATTTCCCCTGAATCACGTGCATTGGATGAGGAACAAATAATGCTTTATATTGCTGAAATATTTGATCAGAATATAGTCACACAATGGTGGATGATACCTTTTTCTGAATGGTATGAAAAACATCTCTGGAAAAGAGTTCGTTATCTTTTAATATATAAAACCACTAACCTTAAATTTTCTTTTATCAGTGATCACTGGATGTTAGGTGTTTTTTTCCTAAGGGAGAAAACAATTTATTGGATGTGCTCTGTCCCGGGAGGTGTGTGGTAAAGTTTTAAGAAAAATTTGGAAAACTAAGTTTCAATTTCTCAATAGTTTTATATATTATAATGAATTTTAAATTTATCCCATTCGTATTATTTTCTAGTAGGGGATGGGTCTACTTTCGAAAAAACAAAGAAAAAGAGTGCAAAGATAAAATATGTAAAAGTAAATATAAATATCCATTTATAATTTGTACTTATTTATTTGTTACATAAAAATAATATATTAAATTTACATTCATTCAAACAGAATTTTCATGAACAACAAGGTGTCATTGAATGTGGATATTATATGTTAAGATTTATGTATTAAATAATTACAACTGGAACAGTTGTGAACATTGACTGGTAATATTTTCTAATAAACATTTCCATAATTTATCATTTGATTTATTCATTATACATGTTAACTACTATCCTTTTAATTGGTATCTATTTGTTGACCCTAAACCCTATAGTGCTCAATAAATCAAACACTTATAAGTGGAAAGGTAAAGTTATTTTACAGGTTTGATTTAATTTTAGTTGTTTGTAGTGTAAAATGTAATTATGAATATTGTCATTGTAATTGTGTATTTGGCAGTCATTTAGGTTGGATTTAGTTTTTTTAAGTATACATTTTATGTTTTTAATGTTATATATGTGAATGTTTAATTTTTTTCTACTTATTATTTTGGTCTACTTATGGTGGTTTTTATGGAATGGATTCTGGTATGGGGAGAGAGGTTCCAAGGGATCGGGGGTGTCCATTGTGGTGGGGGTGGTATCCAGGTGTGTGGGAGGGATTTCTGGTGGGGTGGGAGGGGGGCGTCCTGGGTGTCCATGAGAGTGGGGGGGAGTCTAGGGGTGGGAGCATTTCTAGGAGGGTGGGAGGGCTATCCAAGGGAGTGGGGGGCTGTCCATGGGGTGTCTAGGGGTGTAGTGGTGTCTGGTGGGGTGAGGGGGGTTTCTAGTGGTGTGGGAGGGTTGTCTAGTGGGGTGGGGGGTGACCAGGGTGTCCATGGGGATAGGGACAGTCCAGGGGGTGGGGGCATTTACAAGAGGGTGGGAGGGCAGTCCAGGGGAGTGGGGGGCTATCCAAGGGGTGTCCAGGGGTGTGGGGGTGTCTTGTGGGGTGTGGGGGCTGTCCAGGGGTGTGGGAGTGTTGTCTAGGGGGTGGGGGTGTACAAAAGGGTGGGCGTTGTCTAGGGGTGTGGGGGCTATCTTGGGGGTGTGGGGGATGGGGGCAGTCCATGGGTGAGGGTGGTGTCCATGGGTGTGGTGGGGGCTATCCAGTGGGGGGGGGGGGGGGTGTAACACCCGAGACTTTTATGAGAAATATTTTGTTTTTATTTTATATAAATCATCAAAGGAATCTTTCACTACACACCACACTAGCTTGGCTTGCTTTACACGCAACCGCGACCTTCCTCGATAGCTTGCGTCGTACGCAATACCGAGTTTCACTAATCAATGATATGCTATTAAAATATTATTAAAACTAGCCGTTATGAATAGTAATAACCACTTTTTGAAATTTTATAAATTTTATTTTTCAAAATGGACTTCATTTTTGGATTCGGAATATCGAAATTAGCCTAGGGTGAAATTTTGGTATTTTTCTGAAAACTTTCAATTTTTGATGAATAGTGAAACCACTAAGTGGTAGTTAAAAAACTGAATTTTTCATAAAACATAATTTTACTACTTCTGTGAGTGGAATTTAGAAAATCTGAGAGACACGGTTGATTTCATTAAGTAGAATGTGGTTCAATGTGATGAAAATAATTTTTGGGTGAATAGTAACTTTTTACTTTTATTTACCACGTTTAAAAGTAAATAGGGTAATTAACGGTAAAAATGATATTATTATTACCCTAACACATGTCCTAATTATATTGGATAAGTTTAATTCGACCAAAAAAACCCTTAGGAATAAAATATGACCATTTAGGCCCACATGGATTAGATTAAGACATTTATTATTAATTTATTTAAAGAAGGGTTAAAATAGTAAAAAACAAAGTTTAATAAGTAAATAATTTTTAATATGGGGTTATACATAAGATACATTCGACTATAAATATTCATTAGAAAGATAAAAAAATTTCCTACGTAATGGTATCTTATTTGTAATTTTTAGACATTAAAGAAGTTAATTTATTTATGACACAACGATGATGCAGTAATTATCTTATTAATGAAATATTGACATAATTGATGTGATAAATACCCAAAGAAATGTAATTTGAGACTTTTTATGAATTCCAATAATTCAATATGTTAATATGACATGTTATAATTGATTTAATTAAATTTTGTCGAACTAATCATTCTGTTATGATTTTCACAAAAATCAATTACTAAATAGTGTCAGAATTGACATAAAATTGTTTTTAAAACAAATATTATATTATTAATTGTTATTTTATTTCTAAAAATATAAGTTTCGGACAAATGACTTAGATAAGGTTATATATATTAATAATAAACAACTTGGGGTTCGTTTGGCTTGTTATAGTAAGTTTATTAACCTTATAGTGTAAGAACACAAGAAGACACGGTAAAAGTAAAATTATTTAACTTAATGATAAATCTAAATGATAAGGTTAAAATAGGAACCTAACCTTGTCTAAATTCTATTGTATGAGAGGATTTAGACACATCCCCACCTTATCTTCGAAATAAATTAATTTGGAGATATTTAAAACCGAATTTGGCTTTATAATAAAATAATATTTTTTTTATTCCAAAGGTGCCCCTCTCCTCCCTTATAAAAGGGCACCTACTCCCTCTCTTCCTCACACCACATTGGGCCTTGAGGCTCATCCAACCCCTACCAATTTATTCTTTCCACTTCCCTAGAGACATCATAGAGGTCCTGGTCTTCTTCAAAGACCAATTTTAGTGCCCTAAAAGGAGGTCTCAAAGAAGCGCTTCAAAGAAGAGGTAATGCCCATTACCGATTCTTTCATCTTTATTTCTTCTTCCACTTCTTCTTCTTTAGTTGTTTGATTATGAAGTAATAACATCAGTATCACTCATATACTGATATGTTATTATAATTATGAAACAACCCTATTTTACCATCTATCCATCCTATAGAAAATGAAATCACCACACGTGCGTACGTACGAAATACCGTCTCCACGCCATGGTGTAATCTATTTTCCACCACCACCTTACTTGGATGGGTATAATGGTGTAAATAATAACTATATATGATTATTTTAAAGTGATATTGATTCTGAAACAGTATACACACACTCCAATACAATTCCACGATCATGGGAATGATATCATCACTCGTGCGTACGCACGGAATACCGTCTCCACGATGTGATGTGACTCGTTATACATGATCTTCATTGCATAATGATTATATAAATGAATTGAGTGAATGAATATGATATATATTACACTAATAACATTCTGGAAATGTGGTATCTATAACATAAAAAAATAATAATTTATTCGACAAAATGCGCATAAGAACAAAAAGCAATAAACACCCGAATAACAAGTAGTAATGAAATATTACTAATAAGAAGCTAAGAATATGACCATATATGATATCATAAAAATAAGTATGATTCTGTAATAAGTAAATAACATTATTTAAATCATTATATAGGAGGTTCGGACACTTACGAAGCAAATCAGACCTAAGGTAAGGGAAAATATCACAATCTCATTTTTATCCGAGATTTTTTATACTTTGGTATTTACTGGGGTGTATTTTATCATCCACATCCATGTTCCCTCAATATGTAATATTATTTCCATCCACCTACAATTGTTTAAATCCAATTTTACCCTTCGGTGAGTTTTTAGTAAAAGATATTAAATGAATCTTTTTCCGTTTTTGTACGAGGTACTTTTGACTTTTCTGACAAAAGTACGAGAAGAATGTTTTTTTAACTTATACGGAATGAATGGATTTTTAAAACATTATTTCCAAGAAGATTCCTTTACATGTTTTAAAGTTTATTTTTAATCAACTTCTTTTAGTTTATAATTTTATGACATGTTAAGAAAGGAAAAGTGTTTTTGAAGTAGAAAGGATATTTTCCTCAAGAATGGAGTTCAAGTGTTTTATCAAAATTATTTTCCATCTAAGATAATAAAGGGTTCTGTTTCTATCCCTATAATTACATTGATTTGACTATGTTGTGATGGAATTATTTTTATGAATTACTTTATCTTATATGAATTGTTTTATGATGTCACGATGTTTAATATTCCCATTTTTATTACATGGGTTATGCTATGGTGTATGGTTTATGATTTTGTGTCACACATAAGAATGGTATCATTATGAGGTGGGTGGGACCTATATCTCCCTCCAATGCATTGGGTAAAGATTTTATATCTCATGGGATAGACATGGCTAGAACGGCAGGTTAAACTGGTTCAGTGAAACAAGACTGAAACGAGGAGTGAACTCGGTTCAGAAACGGACTTTGTTCACTAAGATAGTCTTGGCAATGAGTCTTGACTACTGAGAAATGATTCTCTATGATTATGTGTGTATACCACAAAGCTTGATGTTTTATGTTATGATTATTGTGATTACATTTCACTACCATGACTTATCCCATGATATGAAATTATGATCTCTTTTGCAGGGTAATATTTCCAAAATGATATGATCTTATGAATATGATGTGATTGATATTTCTTTTGTTTACCCTTACTGAGCATTTGAGATCACCCTTTTGTATGTTTTCTTTTCCCAGGTCAGGGAGAAGGTTATTAAGTAAGACATGCCATAAGGGACTATAGATATGATGAAATAAATGGGAGACAGTGTAGAAACTTTATGAACCAGTTGTTTATGTTTCCCAGTTTCTAAAGACACTATACCTATATGGTCCTTTCGTGGTTTTGTTATATGTTGTAATAAGTATGCTTCAATTTTGAAGTATTAACAATGTATGTAAATTATGGGTCGTTATAGTTGGTATCAGAGGAAAGGTATAGTCAGCCTTTGGAAACTAGGATGTGAAAGCCTTAGTAAGAACCCTAAGGATAATTCTAAGCATAGAACACAATCTTAGTGTTTTAGAAATGGCCATGAATAACCTAGGATAAGACCTTAAGTGTGAAATTTTATTCTCGATTATGTGGTTTTCCTATTATAATTAGTGTTGCTCACACTATTCTTCTTGGTTTTAGTCAATGGATGGAACCTGAAGGAACCATGTTAATGCAGAATGCGATGGGCAATGCAATGATTGTCCCCCTGAGCAACCAAACGTTACGGGAGCTGGAATGAAAAATCTTATAGCCATGCTCACACAACTTTCTAAAGCTATTAATCATTCAGTACTTCCAAACGAGCAAAGGAAGGAGAAACATTCTGTTGAATCCTTCATGATGCAACATCCACCTTCTTTTAGCGGGTATGCTGATCCATTAGTTGCTGAACAATGGAATAGTACTACTGAAAATATATTTTCAGTTATTCAATGTTCTGAACATGACAAAGTTATCCTAGCAGTGTATCGTTTGGAAGGAGATGTTTATCAATGGTGGAATATTATTAAGAATACGAGGCAAAGGGATGAAATTTAGTCCATGGAATGGGATGAGGTCAAGAACATATTTTTCAATAAGTACTTCCCTCGTATTCTCCGAAAAAAGATGGATAAAGAGTTTATTGAACTGAATCAAAAGGATGATGAATCTGTTGGTACCTATGAGGCAAATTTTACAAGACTTGCAAGGTACGCTTCTAGTATTATTATCCAACCTGAGAATAAGATCGATCGATTCTTTAGTAGCTTAAAACCAAGTCTTTGAAGGTCCTTATCCATAAGAGACTTCAATAGCTATGAGGAAGTAGTTCGATGTTCTCTCAAAGTTGAGATGGAGATTGGAGTAACACATCAGTCATATGGGTTTGATAAGAAGAGGAAAATGGAATTCCAAGGAAAATATAAAGAGCACACTGAAAAGAAGATGAGCTTTCCCTTATGCTCAAAGTGTGGAAAGAAACATGGAGGGAGTTGTCTTAAAGGGACAAGTAAATGTTTCAAATGTGAAAAGGAAGATCATCGGGCATTTGAATGCCGCAATGATGGGAAGAAGATGTCTAATGATGCAAACAAAGGAAGGGATACACAGAATGAACCTACTACACTTCAATTTTCAAGTGCAAGGAGATGGGGAATTATGCCAATAAATGACCTAATCCAAGGGATGTTGATGGTGATCGACATCAACAAAATCTTAAGGCTAAAGACAAAGTAAAGTCACATGAAATTTCTATCAGCGATGTGGAGTATGATAACGATGTGGTAAAAGGTACACTTACCATCCACTCTAAAGTAGAAAATGTTTTATTTGATTCTAGATCCACCCACTCTTTTATTTCTGAAGAATTTTCTAAGAGTATCAACGTATTACCTCAACAATTAGATGTTGAGTTAGCTGTGACAACACCTAATGGCACAACAGTCGCATCAGAAGTTTATAATTCTTCCTCGATTGATGTTTGTGGGAAAGTGCTTCCTACAAATCTTGTGATCTTTCCTATAGTGTAATTTGATGTGATTCTTGGAATGGATTGGCTTTCTTTATATGAAGTCCATATCAATTTCCAAAGAAGGGAAGTCACATTTCATATTCCAGATCAATCTATGATCGTTTATCGATGCAAGGATGAACATAACCTTCCAGTGGAAATTTCTTCCATATTATGGGTCTTGATTCCTCTGAATGAAGGTTATTTATCTCAAATGGTTGGTGAGAAACTCACGATTAATAATATGCCCATTGTACAGGAGTTTGATGATGACTTTCCAGAGGAATTTTCGGGTCTTCCACCAAATCGTGAAGTTGAGTTTTCAATAGAACTCGTACCGGGTGCTTTGCCTATTTCAAAGACACCTTATAGAATGGCCCCAATTGAGTTACAGGAATTGAAGAAGCAACTCCAAGAGAATCATGATAAGGGATTCATACGCCCTAGTGTGTCTCCTTGGGGAGCAACTGTTCTTTTTGTTAAGAAGAAAGATGGATCAATGAGACTCTGCATTGATTATCGAGAACTTAACAAGGTTACTATCAAGAACAAATATCCTCTCCCGCACATTGATGACTTATTTGACCAACTACGTGGAGATCAATACTTTTCCAAGATTGATCTTCGTTCAGGGTATTATCAATTAAGGGTCAAAAGGGAGGATATACCAAAGACGACTTTCCGTACAAGGTATGGACACTATGAATTTATAGTGATTCCATTTGGTCTTACTAATGTCCCTTCTATCTTCATGGATCTGATGAATAGAGTCTTTAGATACTATCTTGATCAATTTGTGGTAGTCTTTATAGACAATATTCTTGTATATTCAAATAGAAAGGAAGAACATGAAGATCACTTGAGAATTATATTGAAGACCCTAAGAAAGGAGAATCTTTATGCCAAATTTACCAAGTGTGAATTTTGGCTTCAAAGAGTTTCATTTTTGGGTCACACAATCTCAAAAGAGAGGATATCTGTGGATCCAGCAAAAACAGAGGTTATCGAAAGATGGTCGAGACCAACAACAGTAACTGAGATCCGAAGTTTTCTTGGTTTGGCTGGATATTATCGATGTTTTGTGAAATATTTTTCATGATTATCTAATCCACTCACCAGGTTGACTCGGAAAGGAGTTAAGTTTGTTTAGACAGAGGAATGTGAAGAGAATTTCAAGGAGTTGAAAAGAAGGTTATCCAGTGCACCTGTGCTCAAAGTGCCTTATAGTGGAGAAAGGTTTGTGATCTACAGTGATGCATCCAAGAAAGGGATGGGGTGTGTTCTTATGCAAAATGATATGGTGATAGCTTATTCCTCATGACAGTTGAAAATCCATGAGCAAAATTACCCAACTCGTGATTTGGAGTTAGCTGCGGTAATATTTGCATTAAAGATTTGGAGGCATTACCTTTATGGTGAAAGGTGTGATATTTATACTGATCATAAAATTCTAAAGTATATTTTCACACAAAAGGAGCTGAATATGCGCCAAAGAAGATGGTTAGAGCTGATTAAGGATTATGACTGCTCAATCCATTACCACCCTGGGAAAGAAAACAAGGTGGCAGATACATTAAGTGGATAAGACCATGCCAGTTTATCCATGATGAGGATAACAAAAGATCCAATATTTATGAATTTTCAAAGGATGGATCTTGGAATTATAATGGATGGGGGAAAATCCTATCTTTCTCAAATGAATGTTCAACCATCTATACATGTGAAGATTAAAGAGGCATAGAAAGAAGATGTCGAGTTACAAAAGAATGTGAGAAATATTCCTGAATTAAACCTTGATTGTGATGGGATAATAAAGTTCAGGAATCAGGTTTGTGTTCCTCCCATCCCACAATTAAAGAAGGTGCTGCTGGATGAGGCTCATAGTTCTTCATTTTCTATTCATCTTGGAAGCACGGAGATGTATAGGGACCTGAAAGAGTACTTCTGGTGGGATGGCATGAAAAGGGATGTTGCTGAATATGTCTCTCGATGCTTGTTTTGTCAACAAGTTAAAGCTGAGAGACAGAAGTCTAAGGGGATGTTACAACAATTACCCATACCCGAATGGAAATGGGAAAACATCACTATGGACTTTGTCACATGACTTCCTAAAACATCCAAAGGCAATAATGCTATCTGGGTCATAGTTGATCGTCTTACAAAGTCTGCAGACTTCAATGCTATTAGAGAGGATTTCTCTCTGGATCAGCTTGCCAGTATATATGTAAATGAAGTGGTAAGATTGCATGGAGTATCACTTTCTATTATATCTGATCAGGATCGAGATTTACCTCGAAGTT
The DNA here is from genome assembly GCA_963277665.1 of Viscum album. Taxonomy (NCBI): domain Eukaryota; kingdom Viridiplantae; phylum Streptophyta; class Magnoliopsida; order Santalales; family Viscaceae; genus Viscum; species Viscum album. Next base: position 122,877,521 of record OY728146.1, on the reverse strand, counting down.
TTGGATATGTCTTCAGCAAACTCTGGATACAGAGTTGAGTTTCAGCACTGCTTATCATCCTCAGACAGACGGTCATTCTGAGAGAACAATTCAAACTCTAGAAGACATGTTGAGAGCTTGCTCTATGGATTACAAAGGTGGTTGGGATAAACACCTACCTTTGGTGGAATTTTCTTATAATAATAGCTTTCACTCCAGTATTCAGATGGCTCCTTATGAAGCTCTCTATGGAAAGAAATGTAGGACTCCAACTTACTGGGATGAAGTTGGGGAAAGAAAGCTATTAGGACCTGATCTTGTTGATGAGATGGCAGAAAAGGTCAGATCTATTCAACAACACATAAGAGCAGCTTAGAGTCGACAAAAAAGTTATGCCAACAACCGAAGAAAAGACCTAGAGTTTGAAGTGGGTGATAAAGTGTTCTTACGAATATCTCCCTGGAAGAGGGTCATGAGATTTGGAAAGAAGGAGAAGTTGAGCCCTAGATATATTTGTTCTTTTGAAATACTGGATCGTGTTGGAATGGTAGCTTACCAATTGGCGCTTCCACCGAATCTCTCTCAAGCTCACGATGTGTTCCATGTATCTCTACTGAGAATGTACATACCTGATCCTTCACATGTACTCAGCTCAGAAGTTGTACCGCTGGAACAAGATCATTCTTATGAAGAACAACCGATAGAGATTCTGGATCGTAGCGAAAAAATCCTACGAAACAAGACCACTCTCTTGGTGAAAGTTTTATGGAGGAACCACAAATTAGAAGAAGCTACATGGGAGCTTGAGGATATGATGAGGGAGAGGAATCCTCATCTGTTTGTTACAAAGTGACGAATTTCGAGGGCGAAATTCATTTTAAGGGGGGTAGAATATAATACCTGAGACTTTTATGAGAAATATTTTGTTTTTATGTTATATAAATCAGTAAAGGAATCTTTCACTACACACAACACTAGCTTGGCTTGCTTTACACGCAACCGCGACCTTCCTCGATAGCTTGCGTCCTACGCAATACCGAGTTTCACTAAACAATGATATGCTATTAAAATATTATTAAAACTAGCCGTTATGAATATTAATAACCACTTTTTAAAATTTTATAAATTTTATTTTTCAAAATGGACTTCAATTTTGGATTCAGAATATCAAAATTAGCCTGGGGTGAAATTTTGGTATTTTTCTAAAAACATTCAATTTTTGATGAATAGTGAAACCACTAAGTGGTGGTTAAAAAACTGAATTTTTCATAAAACATAATTTTACCGCTTATGTGAGTGAAATTTCGAAAATTTGAGACACACGGTTGATGTCCGTAAGTAAAATGTGGTTCAATGAGATGAAAATAATTTTTTGGTGAATAGTAACTTTTTACTTTTTTTTACCACGGTTAAAAGTAAATAGGGTAATTAAGGGTAAAAATGATATTAGTATTACCCTAACACATGTCTTTATTCTATTTGATAAGGGTAATTCGACCAAAAACAACCTTAGGAATAAAATATGACCATTTAGGCCCACTTGGATTAGATTAGGACATTTATTATTTATTTATTTAAAGAAGGGTTAAAATAGTTAAAATCAAAGATTAATAAGTAAATGATTTTTAATATGGGGTTATACATAAGATAAATTCTACTATAAATATTAATTAGAAATATAAATACATTTCCTACATAATGGTATTTTATTTTTAATTTTTAGACATTAAATAATTTAATTTATTTATGACACAACGATGATCGAGTAATTATCTTATTAATGAAATATTGACATAATTGATGTTATAAATACCCAAATAAATGTAATTTGAGACTTTTTATGAATTAGAATAACTTTATATGTTAATATGACATGTAATTATTGATATAATTAAATTTTTTCGAACTAATCATTCTTTTATGATTTTCACAAAAATCAATTACTAAATAGTATCAAAATTGACATAAAATAGTTTTTTAAAAAATATTATATTATTAATTGTTATTTTATTCCTACAAATCTATGTTTCGTCCAAATGACTTAGATAAGGTTATATATATTAATAATAAACAACTTGGAGTTCGTTTGTCTTGTTATAGTAAGTTTATTAACCTTGTAGTGTAAGAACACAAGAAGACACGGTAAAAGTAAAATTATTTAACTTAATGTTAAATCTAAATGATAAGGATAAAATAGGAACATAAACATGTCTAAATAATATTGTATGAGATTATTTAGATCCATCCCCACCTTAGCTTTGAAATAAATCAATTTAGAGCTATTTAAAACCGAATTTGGCTATATAATAAAATAATATTTTTTGTTATTCCAAAGGCGCCCCTCTACTCCCTTATAAAAAGGCACATCCTCCCTCTCTTACTCACACCACTTTGAGCCTTCAAACTCGGCCAACCCCTGCTAATTTCTTCTCTCCACTTACCTAGAGACATCATAGAGGTCTTGGTATTCTTTAAAGACCAATTCTAGTGCCCTAAAAGGAGGTCTCAAAGAAGCGCTTCAAAGAAGAGGTAATGCCCGTTACCGATTCTTTCATCTTTATTTATTATTACACTTATTCTTCTTTAGTTGTTTCATTATGAAGTAATAACATCAGGATCACTCATATACTGATATGTTATTCTATGTATGAAACAACCCTATTTCACCAACTATCCATCCTACGGAAAATGAAATCACCACGCGTGCGTACGTACGGAATACCGTCTCCACGTCGTGGTGTAATCTATTTTCCACCACCACCTTACTTGGATGGGTATAATTGTGTAAATAATAACTATATATGATTATTGTAAAGTGATATTGATTCTGAAATAGTATACATATACAATTCCACGATCATGGGAACGATATCATCGCTCGTGCGTACGTATGGAATGTCGTCTCCACGATGTGATGCGACTCGTTATACATGATCTTCATTGAATAATGATTATATAAGTGAATTGAGTGAATGAATATGATATATATTACACGAATACCATTCTGGAAATGTGGTATCTATAACCTAAAAAAAATTAAGAATTTATTTGACAAAACGCGCATACAAACAAAAAGTAATAAACACCAGAATAACAAGTAGTAATGAAATATTACTAATAAGAAGCTAAGAATATGACCATATATGATATCATAAAAATAAGTATTATTCTGGAATAAGTCAATAACATTATTTAAATCACTATATAGGAGGTTCGGACACTTACGAAGAAAATCGGACCTAAGGTAAGGGAAAATATCAAAATCTCATTTTTATCTGAGATTGTTTATACTTTGGTATTTACTGGGGTGTATTTTATCATCCAAATCCATGTTCCCTCAATATGTAATATTATTTCCATCCACCTACAATTTTTTAAATCCAATTTTACCCTTCTGTGAGTTTTTAGTAAAATATATGAAAGGAATGATTTGTCATTTTTCGTACAAGGTACTTTTTGACTTTTCCGAAAAAAGTACGAGAAGAATGTTTTTTTAACTTATACGGCATGAATGGATTTTTAAAACATTATTTACAAGAAGCTTCCTTTACATGTTTTCAAGTTTATTTTTAATCAATTTCTTTTAGTTTATAATTTTAGGACATGTAAAGAAAGGAAAAGTGTTTTTGAAGTAGAAAGGATATTTTCCTCAAGAATGGAGTTCAAGTGTTTTATCAAAATTATTTTCCTTATAAGATAATAAAGGGTTCTATTTCTATCCCTGTTATTACATTGATTTGACTCTGTTGTGATGGAATTATTTTTATGAATTACTTTATCTTATATGAATTTTTTTATGATGTCATGATGTTTAAGATTCCCATTTTTATTACATGGGTTATGCTATGATGTATGGTTTATGATTTTGTGGCACACATAAGAATGGTATCACTATGAGATGGGTGGGACCTATATCTACCTCCAATTCAATGGGTAAAGAATTTATATCTCATGTGATAGACATGGCTGGAACGGCGGGTTAAACCGGTTCAGTGAAACATGACTGAAATGAGGAGTGAACTCGGTTCAGAAATGGACTTTGTCCACTAAGATAGTATTGGCAATGAGTCTTGACTACTAAGAAATGATTATCTATGATTATGTGTTTATGCCACAAAGATTCACAATTTAAGTTATGATTATTGTGATTACATTTCACTACCATGATTTATCCCATGTTATGAAATTATGATCTCTTTTACAGGGTAAGATTTCCAAAATGTTATGTTCTTATGAATATGATGTGATTGAAATTTCTTTTGTTTACCCTTACTGAGAATTTGAGCTCACCCTTTTGTATGTTTTCTTTCCCCAGGCCAGGGAGAAGGTTATTAAGTAAGATATGCCAAAAGGGACTATAGATATGATGAAATAAATGGGAGATAGTGTAGACGCTTTATGAACCAGTTGTTTATGTTTCCCAGTTTCTAAAGACACTATACCTATACGGTCCTTTCATGGTTTTGTTATATGTTGTAATAAGTATGATTCAATTTTGAAGTATTAACAATGTATGTAAAGTATGGGTCGTTATAGGGGGGTTCTAGTCTGGATTTGGTTGGGTTTTGTTCTGAGGGTGTCCAACGGTGTGTTGGGGGCTGTCCAGTGGGTTGGGGGTGGGAGGGTGTCCAAGTGGGTGGGAGGGATGTCCAGGTGAGTTGGGGGATGTCCACAGGGTGTCCAGGGGTGTGTGTGGTGTCTAGTGGGGGGGTCCTAGGGGTGTGGGAGGGCTATCTAGGGGTGTGGGAGTGTTGTCCAGGGGGTGGGGGTGTCCAGGAGGGTGGGGGGGGGGGTTGTCCAGCGGTGTGGGGACTGTCTAGGGGGTGGGGCAGTCCAGGGGTGTGGGGGGTGTCTAAGGTTGTGTTTGGGGCTGTCCAGTGGGGTGGGGTGGGGGGTGTCTGTTCCAGTTTTGGTCAGGGTTTGGTCTGTTTTTGGTGTAGGGGTGTTCAGTGGGGTGGGGTGGGGGTGTTCAGGGGTGTGGTGGGGGCTGTCCAGTGGGGTGGGGGTGGGAGGGTGTCCAAGATGGTGGAAGGGATGTCCAAGCGAGTGGGGGGATGTCCAGGGAATGTCTAGGTGTGTGTGTGGGGGGGGGGGGGGGGGTCCAATGAGGGGGGGGGGGGGTCTAGGTGTGTGGGAGGACTGTCTAGGGGTGTGAGAGTGCATTCCAGGGGTGTGGGTGTCTAGGAGGGTGGGGGGATGTCCAGGGGTGGGGGATGTCCAGGGGTGGGGGGGTGTCCAAGGGTGTGGTGGGTGGTGTCTAGATTGTTGGGGGGTTCTGGCCTAGTTTTGGTCGGGGTTTGGTCTGTTTTTGGTCTGAAGGTGTCTAGTGGGGTGGGGGTGTCTAGGGGTGTAGTGGGAGTTGTCCAGTGGGGTGGGGGTGGGAGGGTGTCTATGAGGGTGTGAGGGATGTCCAGGGGTGTCTAGGGGTGTGTGTGTGTGGGGGGGGGGTGTCTAGTGGGTGGGAGGGGGGGGGGGGGTTCTAGGGGTGTGGAAGGGATGTCCGGGGGTGTGGGAGTGCTGTCTAGGGGGTGGGGTGTTTAAAAGGGTGGGGGGTCGGGGGTCTCAGGTCCCGGGGTGTGGGGGGCTGTCCAGGTGCTGGGGAAGTCTAGGGGTGGGGGGGGGGGGGGTTGTCCAGGGTTGTGGTGGGGCATGTATAGTGGGGTGGGGGGGGGGGGGGTTGTCCAGGGGTGTGGTGTGGCATGTATAGTGGGGTGGGGGGGAGTTCTAGTCTGGTTTTGGTTAGGTTTTGGTATGTTTTCGGTCTTGGGGTGTCCAGTGGGGGGGTGGGGGGTTCTGGTCTATTTTTTGGTCAGGTTTTGGTCTATTTTTTCATGTTTTTGGTCTGTTTCATATCTTTTTCCAGGGCATAACAGTGGTGGATTGGTGGTGGGGGCTGTCTGGTGGGGTGGGGGGGGGGGGGGGTTCTGGTCTGTTCTTGGGTGAGATTTGGTCTATTTTTGGTTTTTTTTTCTGTTTCATGTCTTTTGACAGGGCATAATAGACGTTGATTGGTTTTATTAAGAATTTTTTTATGACGGTTATTTTAAAAATGACATAAAAAATGCATTGGGATTAGTTTTAACATTGGTTATTTGAAAACTGACGTAATAAATTCATGGGAAATGGTTTTTATGTCAGTTATTTCATAACCGATGTAATAAATGAAAATGAATAGCTTTTACGTCGGTTATTTTACAACTGATGTAGTAGAAATGTTTTCACGTTGGTTATTATTTAAGCAACATGGGAAACTGCTTGGCAGACATGTTTATCACATTGGTTATGAAAATAACCGAAGTGATAAACGCTTCGGAGGAGTGATTTATGACATCGGTTATATAATAACCGATGCGAGAGAGTATATACCACATCGATTATTAAATAAACAATGTAGAAAACAATGTTAATAACGTCTCCTATAATAATGTCGGCCAAAAGCCGATGTAAAAAATAAAAAATAGCCAACATAAACAATGTTTTTTACACTAGTGTAATAAAGATTTATTTTATAATAAAACAAATTTTAAGTCTATCCCTACCATGATTTTAACTTATGAAACTCCAACACAAACTCTTTAAACAAATAAAAATCCAATAAAAAAATTAAATAATTATTATTTAGAAAATTAATAATTTAAAGTATTGATTTTTCATTTAAAAATCCAAGACTTGTATATGTCAAAATTTTATAACCCACTTTTTGTGACTGTTGTATTTTTTTCAATGGATATCAATGAGATAGAAATATTTAATAGAGGTTAATATTTTGAAGAAGTTATAATGAATAATTTTCTAGAAGCTTCAATTGAAGTTCTAATGTCTTATTTTCTCATGAATGATACAAGTTATTTTGAAGAAAGTCAGTTTAGTTATGAGTATTGATGAGATATATGTCTAAAATATTTACTTTATTATTTGGATAAGAATTTTTGTTATCAGCATCATAGAATTTTCTTTAAATATATTCCTTAATACATTCATGAATATGATAGGATAAAGTCTACAATACCAAGGTGACCAGATGGAGTTGATCAAATATAGGACATTAGAAAAAGGGTTTTGAGTAGCAACATTAAAAAGAGGTTTCATAGTTAGGCAATTGGATGGAGTATCCAATGAGATGAATTTTATGAAGACCAAAAAATATAGTTCATCAAAAGAAATCTCATGTCATTTTACCTAGTCCAATTAGATTAACCAAGATAAAAAGTCCTATTGTACAACAGAATGTTTGGGAGAAAATTTGAGGAACATTACCATTGATATTATACTTTTATGACCAGAATGATTTAATCAGCTCAATGGTAGAAATAAATGTTTGACTGATTACATTCAATGTTATATCATATAGATAATGATATGGTAATCAATATTAGACATTTATAAGTCTTCTATTCTTCATTGATAAAAATTAAAAATATCTTTTGGATGTGGATCAATATTTCATTTAGAGAAAGGGGAAAAAATTGGAATATATTTTATTCTGCATAAGTCCAATGGAGATCAAGGAGTGGCTATGCAATATCTAAGTCAGAAGATATCAAAATGGATCTATGTTTCCCGAACATTGTAAAGTAAAGAATAAAGTTGAATGAAGAGATATATGAAGTCCATTGTATAGTATTTTACAATTATAAGGATGAAAATAGAGGAAGTTATGACAAAGCTATCAAATCTTGTGTTGATTAGGTTGTATATTACAAAATGAAGTATGACATCTATCATACAAACTTGGTGAGTCATCAGACATTCCCTTCTAGAAACACAGTCTCAAATGAACAAGTATAAGTTTTTGATCAAGATAATCAGATATAAGAAAACTTTAATGATGATCAAATGAAGATATTATAGAATAATTGGATAGGTTTATCTGAATCATCAAATAAAGAATAAATTATGAAATATATGACTCATACACCAAGTGTGATCTTCACTTTGTGCACCTATACCAATTTTATTTGATCTTAACCCCCATTCCATATTAAAATTTTATAGGAATCTTTAAAAGTATCTTAACAATGAGATAAACTTAATCACTTCTTATCATCATCAAACTTATGGGTAGTCTAAGAGTACTATGGAAACATTAAAGGGTAAATTGAGGTCATGTGATCTCTCTACATCCTTGGATCTTGGGGAAAATATATTCCTTTGGTAGAATTCAAATATGATAAAAAATTTACTCCAACATAAATATTCAACCACACCATATTTTGTATCAGAAAATATGTCATACACTAATTTACCATGATAAATTTGGGTAAATGAGGTGATTATACCCCAAAACATATTGAGGAAAAAATTTAGAATGTCTAAGACATCAAGTTAGATATCATGGTTTCTCAAAATAGAGAGAAAATATGTCATAATTATATATGGAAGTACTTTTAATTTCATGTAAAGGATAAAGTCTTATTGAATGTATCATAATGGAAGGGTGTTATAAGGTATTCCAAGAAATTTATTCTAAGTCTAAGATACATTGGTTCTTTTATGATTTTAGATATAATTAAAGTTATTACTTATTATTTTTATTTTCCACACTACATATCTATGTGAATTCTATCTTCCATGTATCAATATTGAGGAATATATAACAAAAGCAACACATCAACTCACCACTAAAAAAATTGAGCTAGATCCAGACATAATATATAATGAAGTGCGTTTTTGGATTATTGGTATGAAATAGAAAGTGTTATAGAATCAGAAAAAACTATTGGTAGAGGTATATTGGATGAATATTATTATAAATTATGTGACATTAGTGCTTGATAGGGGAAACAAGGAATAGTTACCAACATTTTTTAATGGATTAATATACACATGAAATTTTAAGTATATAAATATTTAAGGTTATGAGTATGTAATACTCGAGACATTATAGATATATTATTAAAATTTCTATAATATAACACATTCCATTTGATTACATCATCATATAAAAATACAAAAAATATGAAATCATATTCACTATAGGAACAATAACTAGTTCTATTGAACATATAAAACACAGGGCACTACCATAATCTCGAAATCCAAAGGATCATACTATAAAACATTAAAAAAATATATAATATGAATTCTATTTTTATGAAAATAATAATAAATGGAATAAAAATGGTATAATAAGTTATAGAAGGGTATGACTGATTTTATATGTTATAATGAAGTGTATATATAAGGAGTAATATGACTATTGGAAGGGTAATGTGACAGTTCCAATTTGACCATTGGGAATCTAACTATTGTAATAGTAAATTAATTTATATATATATAAGTTTCTGAAAAAATACATAATATCATTTGATAATAATATAATTAATAATTATAAATAATTTATATTGATTGATGAAAAATAATATAATTTGAAACATATACTTTATAATAAAAATATGATTTATTAAAAATGGATTTTTAAAATTTTTGCACAAAAAACATGATTTTAAAATACAAAAAGGGTTTTATTTAATAAATAAACATCCAATTTACAAAAAAAATATTTTCATAAAAATTACTTCTTATTTGAAATCAAGGAAGTGAAATTAGATAATGATTAATTTTTTTCTAATTTTTTATGCTATTCAATTTTTTTGTATATATTAAAATATTATAAAAATATATGTTAATAATTATAACATCATTTTTATATAAAAAATATTTAAAAATTAATATATTTAAATACATGAAAGAAAATAATTTAATTTATTAAAACCATTCATTTTAATGAATTAAATCAATTTCTAAACATATAATGGAATTTCTAAGGTTTAAAATATAAAATAATGTTTCAAAAAAAATTATTTGTGAATAATTTTTTTCTATAGTAAAATTAATATATAAAAATGGATTTTAGTTATTGAACATAAAAATATAAAAAAGGCATTCAATTTCAAATAACATAGTTTTAAACCAGAGTAATGGAAATAGATTTACATTTTCCACAACCAAAATTCCCAAGGAGTAAAATTAGAAAATAATTAAATATATCACTAATATTTCTTAAATACAAATCTAAAATCCAATTAATCTCCAATACAAAATCTTTTAGCACTATTCAACTCACAATTTATCGTTCAAGAGTCTCTATGATTAGTTCATAAGGTTATATGGTTTTATTTATCAATAGTTAAGAAGATACATTGTAGGGTAAGAGTTCTTAATATCTTACCATAGTTTATTTGTGTAGTCTACCATAATTCCTCATTATTTCAAAGTGATTTTTTATAATGAATCATTTTTATTAATTAATTATTTTATTATAAATGAGTTATCACTATTCCCAAGAATTATACCACCTACATAAGTCATTCAAATTTATAAACATTCTCATTATCACAAACTCTTTTATACTAATCCCTATGTATTCCAAGTATTTCTGGTATTATGGATGAATTATTTATAAGAGGTAGTAATTTCCTAAATGTGGATGATGGTGATGTAGATGGTGGAATATCTATCAAGTTTCAAGTATATTAAACATTATTTTATAAAATGTTTACATTTTACATCAATGTATGTTTACTTGGAAGCCATTGTTTAAGGATATTTTAAATCCCCAATGCATATCAAGAATATGTGTAAAATACTTCGAATTAGTAGAGGGTATTTTTTCTCATTTATATAGTATTTAATAATTGAAATCTTTAGTATTCAATGAATATTACCTTTTGATATCCTTTTACTATGAATCTACCCCACAAAATTACATAATTATAATTCATTTAAAAAAGGTACTTCCAGTTGAATTTTTAATATCATATAGTTTATCTATTGATTGTTGAATATTCACCATAATTGTTTTATTACTCCATAAACTGGTAGAAATATTGATAATCCATAGATGAATTATTTATATATGAATAAATCATGATTACTAAGAGATTATTTTTTATTAGGTTCTTTAGGGATCTTTATAACATTTATTATTTTTTCCATTATCTACATATGTTTGATGCATTGGATATATTATGAAGTGAGGGGGATTATATAGCCCCTCGATTCATTGGCAGATATCATGAGTCAAATTAGCAAGATTATTTTGGTATTAATACCCATATATGTATAATTCCTTAACAGAGGTCTTGACTGTATGGTTATGATGTCACATATTTTTCATGTTGTCACTATGATTCAGTTATTGTTATATTTGTGATGATTTACTTCATTATTTATGTTATGTATGGGCGTATTGTGATCATGATATTTTTTTTATCACTATTGAGTTATTTATTTCTTCTGTATTATGTCTCTAATATTTGTTCCATGCAATATTCCATTGAATGTTATCCATTAATGTGCATATGTGTGGACCCCTTTATATTGTTTTATATTTCCATAAGAAATAATAAATATTAATACATGTGACATATGGATAATAAAGGAGTATTAATAATGTTTTCATATATTCCTTGGTTTTATTTTATGTTTCCAATGTTTTGTAATGATCATCCATCTATATAGACCCTCGAGAGTACTAAAATGTAGGATATCATGTATATTGATCTATATATTTTGTACCATTATAATAAAACAACCACCAAATATGTATTACTGGATTCAAGGTTTTTATAAATGAGAATGTGAATCCTATTAGGGATGCTTGAAATCCTTCAATTATAACATATAAAGTATTATCGGCTATGTTGTGTTGTGAAAAAACTAGACAAATCACTAACTAATATTTAACTATTATTGAATTTTATTATCTTTCTTTGGGCTTTGATAGTTAGAATCTATTTTTGGATAGTGCTTCAGCATTTAGTTTTTTATAAGGTATGTCTTGAATGAATGGTAGTAGGGTCAAATATTTTGATTTATTTGAATACATTATGTGCGTACTCACCTTAATAAGTGATGCTATCATATACTAGGTCAAGATACCCAAACCAACCTGGAAAAAATCATGAAGCGTGCTTTTGATCACAATGGGATGACAACTAGTGGTAATTATATTATACATGAACCAATTAATTTTATAATTTATAATAAATAATGAATAAAATACACCAAATAAACTCAATAAACTAATAGGGAAAACATTAAACAATCCTATACATTACATAAACAATAAATTCAAATGTATAATATAGAGGAAAAACTACCCAAATATTGAAATGAGAAAATGAAAAATCTATAAAATCCCTATGTGACATGTGAACCCTTCTTATTTCACCACCTATATTGATCCAACCCTAATAAATCTGTGTAATAACTATAGAAATAATTCTACTATCTGAAACTAAAAAAAATAAAGAGGATACAATGTGTTCTACCACATATGACCATAACAAGCGAAGTAGGATCCCACCACGTTATATATATATTAAACCTTTATAAAACAAACTAGAGCCTACTTGTTATAAATATGATATATGAAAAAAATATTATCATTATACCAAAACAAGTCACATTACTATATTAAATTTATAAAATGATATAAATTGAAAGTAATGAAAAGGTCTAGTAAAGAAGTGGAAGCTTGTAAAACAAATAGTAGTGTATAAAGTACCAAAATTCATCATTGGATAATATATTGGTGACTAAGGTTGATATACCTAAATAAACCATAATGAAATATATAGAAGAATGAAAAAGACACTAGTAAGAATCATATCATTCCCATGAATGATATTCTACTCAGAATAATTAAAAAGATAGAGGTATTCACCAGCCACGACTTATCATTTCCTAGTGTGAAACCATATTGGGTAGAACTACAATTATAGATATATTTACTTGAAATTGATTAGCATGAACTGGATTGAAATTACATCGAGAAGTCCTAACTATATCTACTAGAGAGGGAACATCCCCTAATCTTAGCTTGTTATGAGTACATTTCCCCAATAAGTTCTTGATGGTTTCTGGGAGTTCCAATCTATCTAAGAATATACTATAGCTCAACTGTAACCCATGGAAAATAATCCAACATGAGGGTTTATAATTATAAATTAATATTCATGCTACATACTAAAGCACCTTTTATATCATCATGATTTATCATAGATCTCATTTAATAATTCATAAAAATTCAAGCCTAGATATTTAAATAAAATATCTATATATACTTCAAATAAAACTATAACAAAGGTTTTATAATTGAATTAATAAATTCCAAATAGACAACAAGGGTTATTAGTAATTTAAAATCATGATCAAAACAAGATAATATAGTATTATAAATCATAATAAATTCACCCATGAAATCCTCCTTAACTAATTTTACAAAATTTATAGTCAATATTTTGAAAAATAATTAGTATGAACCATATAAAACTAAGTAACTATTCTACATTTCAAGAAATAATAACTCCAAAAACCATCATATACCGAACAATAAAAAAATAATTTTTAAAGCTCATAAGCATCAAGAAACTCTTTAATATAATTAAGAATATTTATAAATAACTATAAAAATATTAATTCACTAAAAATAAGAAGCACGTATAGTCACTTACCATTTGGGCCACCTTAATGAATTACAATAGGTATTATCCATGTATTATATATCATGGGAACATAAGGATCAATGAATAGTAAATTACAAATAAAAAAACATAATAAAAATACAATATATTGAGGCCCTAGATATGTAAACACTCACCTATTTGTTTTAAGATAAAAGCGTAACATTTAACTATGTTCGGTGGACATGGAAAAGGGACATATATTACTCAAGTGAAAAAGTACAATTATTTTCAGGTGATTCTCCATGATATTAAGAACTCCCAAAATCTAAGTTCCCTAGACATGGGAAGAGAATAAAAAATATTGAGAAAATGAATACTGTAATATAACAAATAATGGGAGTATAAAACATGTATCTATAAGAACACAGATCTTATTTTCAAGTATGTTTTCCTATTCTGGCCATTTTTTAGGAAAAGTGATTTTTCTGGAAATTCTCAAAGTACACATCGTGTAATTTATGAGTACATGTCGTGTAATCGGTAACCAAATGTTGCCATGTGCTGTCCGTGTAGCGGCCATGCACACGACCATGTGGGGGTGACCTGAAGGCCGCCTACAGTGGAGTATGGAAACAGAGAGTACATGTCTTGTACTTTTTTTCATTAAACGCACCGGGGTCACGTCTAATCGCCAAAAAACACTCTTTATAGGTCTCATTCTACCGAGAGCTTTGTATGGCTGTAGATCTTTGACGAACCCCCTGAGCGAGTGTCTATCCTCCAAATCGAACACTGTCAGTTGTGTTGGAATCGCATCGGTGAGTTCTCTCTTCTCATAGATCATCATCTTCTATTTTTTCCTCTTTCGTGATTTATCTTGGGCTGAACAATTTATACGTTTTCATAGATCTACAACATTCTATAGAGATTAAATCCACATGGTTCAAGTATATTGATATCCCAATGCCAAGGTAGGTGGTTTGTGCCTTTCTATTGAAAGTCCTTTAGTTTTATGTGACAATTTTCTCAATACCCATGAATAAGGTATTTCACATTTACTGTTTTAGCCATATTGTTTGTTTTCTATTCTTGTATGACTGAGTAGATGATATTTTTGTGGGAATGGGGTGAATTTTTGTGCTTTAAATGTGTTTCCCCAACATGTTTTTCCGGTTTTGACCCTTTGGGTATAGTTTTTCTGTTAGGCGGCTATTTACTTTCCCATGCCTAGTATTGTAGGATGGTGTGACTGATGTTTTGTTAGGCTATTATACTGTAGAATTCTAGGCAAGTAGTTCTTAAGGGTTACCTTGGTTGATACGTGCTGCGACACTTTCTTGACTTACATAGGGCTGTGTGAACCTGATTTATAGACGATAGGGAGAATGTACATAAGGGATTCTTCAGAATGTCTTTCATAGTCATGATGTGAGACCAAAGGGGGTATTGACATTGAGTGTTTCTTCTAAGAGTCTGTAGTTCCTCGACATGGGCCACAGAGGGAATCTGATGTATGTTCTTCCCTAGTGTTCCTTTATTTATGATACAAGACTATAGGGGGAATTGACAGTGAGTGCTTAATCAGAGAGTCTATGCTTAAGTCAATCCATAGGGGTAAGACTAAGTGTATTGCCCAGTGGGTTGCTTGTACTTATTAGGTAGGACTATAGGGGATAGGTTGTGGGTACTTCATAGAGGTTTACCTTTGTGTTAGCTAATTTCTTGTGTTTTTAGGTAGGACTAGAGGGGATAGGATGTGATTTATTCCCAAAGAGTTACCTGTTTGTGTTTATCTTGTTTTTTAGTTGTTTCTTGATATTGAAACTGTGGATTGTTTGCTATTGAGTATCTTCCTATTTACTGTTCTTTTTTACTTTTAGATGCAATATATTCACTTACTATTTGGCATAGATCTCTTGGTGGTTTCCTACTAGGACTTAGTCTCACACAATTTTTGGGCCATTCCTTTGGGCCTAAACAGATTATACTTTTGCAGGTATAGACCAGGGAAAGCGAACTTCTACTTCAGGTACTTGACTTGCTGTGGAGCTGAAGAGCACCGGACCAAGCTTAGGCTTGTGATGCTATGAATCTGATGACTATTTTTCTTTTGTACTTGGTTTAGTACTTTATTTCATCATTTTTATTTTTTTGCTGCTTTCTTAGACTTATGTATCATGCATCATTTTATATATGTTCTCCAGTTTATTTTATCAGTATTCCACTGTTTATTTTTGTATTATGTTATTATTGCTTCTGCTCTTTTTTTTATTTGTTCACTTCCACTTTGTACTTGACCAATGAGGGCATAGGTTCCCCACTATCACACCTAAGGCCCTCACTGCTAGTCGGAAGCCTCTAGTGTTCTGAGAAATGCGCTTAAGGCCATGTTACCAACCAGGTACGGGGCACCTATGGGTGGATTCCCGAACATGGATGTTACAAAGTGGTATAAGAGGAGGTATTATTTTATTCTTGACTTACTGTTTGGAGCCTATATCTATGGAGAGGATAGAATAGGTACTTGGTAATAAGCTGTGCCCGGGAGTAGCAAACCCGTGTACAGGGAAAATCCAATCTACCACGTTTATTGCAAATTTTTGGTTTTGCAATTTTACAGTTGATTTGATTTCACAGTAGGGTAATTCACATGTTTTGTTTTGTTACCATTGATGTTATTTAGGTTCTATTACCATTGAAACCTGATGAGATAATGGTATTCCATCTCATGCATCATATAATCACGTGCTAGAAATCACAAGTCATGCATTCTTACCATGCCATCTAGGGTGCATTAGAAATTGCATGTTGTTATGATAGATATTGTGTAGAATATGCATTTTGTTGTGATAGATTCCTTGATAAAATAAATACTATTGTATAGGGTATTGTTTGTGTAAGGTTTTGTCTGAATTAATTCCAAACATTAGTTCTTTAGGTGTTATGGTCCCTCATGGACTGGAACATGGTGATCATTGACTTGTTTACCTTGTTATAACATTTATAAGATGCCACGATTTGATCCTTGGGGAGTATGGGCCCTCATGGATCATAATTCAGAACTTTAGTGTCTATTTCAGTGTTTTTCTGGGATCTGGAGTAGTTTCTGAGGCTTACAGTCTAGAAAAACCCAGAATACGCGTCGTGTAGTTTTTACTACATTCCATGTGTTCTTATGTTTGGGAAGAACCTATTTTTCATAAGTACATTCCATGTACCGTATGTACCCGTCATTTAGTCTCTAGCCGTGTCTTAGTCCGTGTGGACAGAGACACATGATTGGGAAATTTTTGTGGGAACACACCGTGTACCGGTTGTGCACGCCGTGTCGTGTTGACCCTGTGTCCGTTTGTGTGACTAACGACATGGACAGATAAATAGTTGATTATACATGCCGTTTTAGGATTGAAAACACTGTATAGTATGACCCAAGTACCCGATCGTGTCACCAACAACACGGGTCAGTGTTATCCTTTCACGTACATGCCATGTCCGCCTTGAACACATCATGTAGAGTGAGCCATGTGTCAGGCTGTGTCACTAACAACACGTGCCATGTGATGCTTGTCTAGTACACACTATGTCTACTGTGAACACACCGTGCCATGTGACTTAACCATGTAGAAGGACTCAGGCAGAGAAAGTGGATTCATGTACACGCTGTGTGTTATGACAACATGTCGTGTGTTTGGGGTGTTACACGTCCTAGGATGGAAAAAGTACACACTGATGTGAATGACTTAAAAGAACACACTTTGTAGGGTTTATACATGCAATGTAGTCATGTTTTGTAAAACTTGAATGTTTTATTCCTCTTGTTACCTTCTTACACATATATATTTTAGTCCCTATTAATCCTGATTTAAGTTGTGCATTTGACCTTACAGATTCATGCCATCGAGACGTCCTCCGGTTGTCCGCCAGTTATAGTGTAGTGATCGGATGCCGAATACAGCTGATCAGGGACTTCCCACAGATCCTCCTGTTGTGCCAGTCTTGGAATCAATAGTTATATCTAATACTGGTGCTGATGTATAGTTCAGGGAAGGCTTCATGAAGATTATGTAGACATTTTAGGGAGCACCACCTCCTACCCTGTCGATGGATGTTTTGACATGGGTTTTCCAGAAGCATGAACCTCCCACTTTCTTAGGGTAATGAGGACATTAGGCTTGAGAGTCATGGATAGAAGCCATGTTGACAATCTTTTTGAATCTGAAGATGCCTTCAGAAAGGAGGGTCAAGCTCGCTACCTATATGCTTCGGGACTCTGCCAATAAGTGGCAGTATGTGATCACATAGATGGGACACCGGTAGGTTATAGAGTGAGATGAGTTTCAGCGCATATTATATTATTAATTCTATCCAGATACCCTGAAGGCCAATTGATCTTGGGAGTTTATGAGTCTGGAGCAGTGTATTCTTTCTGTTATGGAGTATTCCTCACGCTTTACTGAGCTGCAGCGCTTCATGCCTATTCTAGGAGGTGATCAGTTATTCCTGGGAAGGATGTTCGAGGATGGTCTGAGACACGACATCCATTCATAGGTGAACATATTCAGGCTGACTTCCATCATTTCTATCATCAACCAGGCACTGACCACAGAGTGCACTCTAAGGGATTTCGGAGTTGTGAACTAGGGTGGCTCGACATCTGGAGTTAGCATCCCTCCTACTGACAGTAATAATCACTGCATGGAGTCTTGACACGATGATACAAGGAGGAGAGACACATCTTCTGGTAGCTAGGTGGTGTGCTACCAGTGTGTAAAGAGAGGGAATACGATGCCACATTACCCGAAAGACCCAGTGGAGTGCCAATCATGCGGAAAGAGGGGTCACCTTTAGTGCTTATGTTAGATGTTCTCACCAACAGCTAGTGACAAAGGTTCTTCTATGACTCGGTGTTTAGGAGCATCACAACAAGTTTCTAACTAGTCTGGGAACTTGATATCTTCTGGACGTTTAGGATGAGGTGGAGGTCGTGGTTTTGGTGTTAATTCCCCAGTCTTTCAGCGATTGTAGAGTGGTTCAGCTCAGAGTGGTCAGGTAGGGTCACAGGGCCATGAGGTAGGCCAGACCTTTGCAGTGGAGCAGACCCAGTAGGAGCAGAATCCTAGACCTTCTAAAGTTCGAGGTACGATCCTTGTTTCCTCAGTTTTATCTTCAACTCTTTTCGATATAGAGGCTTCCCATAGCTTTATATTTTTTGCTGTTGTGGAGAGCCTTGGGCTCTGCATCTTTTCTTTTGCTGATATTTTGATGATAGACACTTCGTTGGGGACTAGAACGGCTAGTATACGTCAGTGCAGGGAGTTCCCTCTAGAGGTTGGTAGTTGTCACTTCCTATGGGACCTCAATGTCATAGAGATGATGGGCTATGATTTCATTCTCAGAATGGACTAGTTAGTCCCTCTTCAGGCAGTCGTCGACTGTTATCTTTTCTGAGTGAGTTTCACATCCCTAGAGGGCATATCATTTATTCATCAGGGTGAGTGGGATGTACAGGCGAGTAGAGCGGGTCCATAGCATCATGGCTTAGGAGGAGTTACATCCCAGATTGCTAGTTTATATCTAGATGATCAGGGGACTTCACAGTTAGATATTCCTCCAGTGGTAGATCGTTTTAGGGACATCTTTCTAGAAGAATTTTTGGGTTTGCCTCTAGAGCGAGAGGTGGAATTTTCTATTTATATTGTTATAGGAGTGGCACCGGTGTCCATTCCTCCTTATAGAATGGCTACACTAGAGTTGCAAGAGCTCAAGAAGCAGTTGGAGGAGTTGTAGAAAAAGGGTTTCATTCGATCCAGTACTTCTCCATGGGGTTCGCCTGTCCTATTTGCGAATAAGGAAGGCGACACCCTCAGGCTTTGCGTGGATTATTGGAAGTTGAACTAGTTGACATTAAAGAACCAATATCCTTTACCAAGTTTTGATGATCTCTTTGATAAGCTTTGAGGAGATCGGGTGTTCTCAAAGATTGACTTGTGGTCTGAAAATCATCAGTCGCGTGTTAGAACATCTGATATACCTCTCACAGCCTTCTGGAGTAGGTATGGTCTATACAAGTATATGGTTATGTCATTTGGTCTCACGAACATGCCTGTAGTGTTCATGGCACTGATGAACCAAGTGTTCCATCTGTACTTGGATTCTTTCATGGTTGTCTTTATGGACGATATCTTGGTGTACTCTCACACTCGAAACGACCATGATACCCATCTTGAGATCGTTTCGAGTACACTGAGAGAGCATCAATTATATGATAAGCTCTCAAAACGCCACTTTTGGATAGATCATAATCACTTCATGGGTCATGTTATCTTAGATATTGGAATGTCAGTATACCCAGAGAAAGTGAGTGAAGAAGTTTATTGGTAGTAGCTGAAGAACATATTTGAGGTGCAGAGTTTTCTAGGGCTAGCAAGATACTACAGACATTTCATTTATGACTTTTAACGCTTAGAAGAACCGCTGACGATCCTAACTAAGAAGAGTACAAAGTTCTTATGGTCAGATTCTTGTGAGTCATCCTTTCAGGATCTGAAATTGAGGTTGATTTTAGCACTGATACTAGTATTTCCAAAGCGGGACAAGACCTATACTGTTTATTGTGATTCTTAAGGTATCGGGCTAGGAGTTGTGCTTATGTAGGGAGATGGGGTCGTTGTGTACGGGTCTCGGAAGTTGAGACCACATGAGAGGAACTACCCAGTGCATGATCTCGAGTTATCAGTAGTTGTTCTTGCCTTACGCTGTTGGAGACATTATCTTTTGGGCAAGCATTTTGTTGTTTTCACCAACCACAAAATTCTCAAGTATATCTTCACGCAGCGTGACATGAATTTGAGGTAGTGAAGGTTGGTTGAGTACCTGCAGTCCTTTGACTTTGTGCTTGTCTACATGCCTGGGAAAGGCAATGCAGTGGCTGATGCGTTGAGCAGGAGGACTCAGATAGAGGTATTTCAAGAGGCCAGAAGTGAGTGGAAGCTTTTGGCTCTATTCTCTGAGATGAATTTGGAGGTGCACGACAGATAGGGGCAGACGTTTCTATCTTCTTTAGCTATTACCTCTACTCTTCTTGATTGAGTGTGAATGAGGCAGCTATGAGATTCAGAAGGCCTATTTCTATAGGAGAGAGTGTTAGAAGAGGACCCTATTCAGGGATGTACTATAGGTGACGATGAGATATTTCATTTATAGGGGACTATATGGGTGCCAGCAGATATATGCGAGGATCTGATGAAGGAAATTCCTTCCTCAGTTTGGGAAGTTCATCCGGGCATCACCAAGATGTATTGTGATCTACACCATCAGTATTGGGGGCCATGTATAAATAGAGATGTTTTTGGTTTTTACATGAAGTGTTCCACCTGCCAGTAGGTGTAGGCGGAGCATCAGCAACGAGAAGGGCTTTTACAGTAGTTACCCATTCTTGAGTGGAAGTGAAATGATGTCGTGATAGATTTTGTAAAAGGGTTTCTGAGGTCTCCTCAAGGTAATTTTGCAGTTTGGGTTGTCATTGAAAGAATTACGAAGGCCACTCACTTCTTGCCGATCAAGGATACCTTTAGTGTTGATGAGCTGGGACAGTTTTACATCCGTGAGATTGAACTTTTGCGTGGAGTTCCACACTCCATCGTTTCAGACAAGGATGCACGTTTTACTTCTCATGTCTAGTAGGGACTACAGAAAGCTTCAGGTATATAGGTGCTTTTGAGTACAACTTACCAACCCCAGACTATTGTCTAGTCTAAGCATACAATTTAGGTGCTTGAGGACATGCTACGAGCATGCATCCTGGATTTTGGAGGTTCTTGGGAGAATCATATACCTCTTGTGGAGTTTTCCTACAACAATAGTTTTAAAGAAACTATTCAAATGACACCTTATGAGGCTTTGTACGGTAGGACATGTCGATCACCATTATGTTGGCTGGAGAGAGGAGAGGCAGATTTTTTGGGACCTTTTCTTGTTCAGGAGACCACAATGAAAATAGAGTTAATTCAGAAGAGGATGTCAACTCCGTAGTCTCGACAGAAGTCTTATGATGATCAGCGGAGACGACCTCGGGAGTTCGAGGTCGGCGATCAAGTTTTCCTGCATGTCACACTGAGGTTGGGACACAAGAGGATTAGGATATAGGGTAAGCTTTTTCTGAGGTATGTCAAGTCGTTTGAGGTGTTAGAGAGAGTTGGTCTAATTGCCTATCAGTTGTAGTTACCTCAGATGTATCGAGCTATGCACAACGTCTTCCATGTTTCTCAGCTATGACGTTACCTTTAAGACTCATCTCATGTTTTCCAACCCAAGTAGGTTGAGTTAGAAGTGGATGCAACTTTCGAGGAGCATCCTATTTGGATTTTTGATCGAAGTACAAAGTTTCTTTGTGGCTGGTCTATTCCTCAGGTACGAGTGCTATGGATGCACGAGCGAGTACGGGATGAGACTTAGGAGAGGGAGACTAACGTATGAGCGCAGTGTCCGGAGTTTTTCAGGGTTTATTCTTCTACACCACCTTACAAGGTAAAACCGGGGATATATTTCTTTAAGGGGGGAAGTTGGTAAGAACCCGGATCATCTTTTTAGGTATGTTTTCCTTTTCTGGTTGTTTTTTAGGAAAATAGGTTTTTATGGAAAATTTCGAAGTACACACCATGTACATTATGAGTACATACCGTGTACTTTATTTGTACACGCCTTGTACTTGGTTACCACAGGTAGATATGTGTTGGCCGTGTAGTGTCCATGCACACAACCATGTGGGGGTGACCAGGAGGCCGCCTAAATCGGAGTATAGAAACACGGAGTACATTTAATGTTCTTCAAAAGTACATGCTATGTAATTTTCTTCATTAAATGCACCAGGGTAACGTCTAATCTCTAGAAAGCTCTCCTTCTAGGTCTCGTTTTACCGAGAGCTCCATACGATCGCGGATCATCGACGAACCCCCGTGTGAGCTTCTGTCCTTTGAATCGAACGCCGCCAGTTGCGTTGGAATCGCATCGGTGAGTTCTCTCTTCTCCAAGAGCATCATCTTCTATTTTCTACTATTTTGTGATTTATCATGGGTTGAACATTTTATATGTTTTCATAGATCTACGATTTTCTAAGGTGATTCAATCCCTGAGGTTAAAGTATAATTTTCTACCAATGCCAAGGTAGGTGGTTTGTGCCTTTTTGTTGATATTCGTTGAGTTTTATGGGAAAATATTCTCCATACCCTTGAACGGGGTATTGCGTGTTTACCATTTTAGCCCAATTGTTTGTCTTCTATGCTTTTATGCTTGAGTAGATGATATTTGACTGTGAATAGGGTGAATTGATGTGATTTGGATGTGTTTCCCATGTATTTTTTCCCTGTTTTGACACATTGGGTCTAGTTTGCCTGTTAGGTGGCTGTTTAGTTTCCCATGACTAGTATTCTAGGATGGTGTGACTGCTGTTCGATTATGTCGTTATGTTCTAGAATGCTAGACAAGCAGTTCTGGACGGTTACCTTGGCCGATATGCACTGCGACACTTGCTTGACTTACATAGGGCTGTGTGAACATGATGTATAGACCCTAGGAAGAATGGACATAAGGGCTTCTCTAGAGTGTCTTTACTAGTTACAATGCGAGACCATAGGGGGAATTGATTATGAGTGGTTCATTAGAGAGTCTGTAGTACCTCAACGTGGGCCACAAAGGGAATGTGATGTAAGTGCTTCCCTAAATCACCATTAGTTATGATACGCGCCTATATGGGGAATTACGATGAGTGATTCCTCAGAGTGTCTATGCTTATGCTGAACCAGAGAGGTTATAATGAGTGTACTACCCAGAGGGTTTCTTGTACTTATTATGTAGGACCATAGGGGATAGGCTTTCGGTACTTCCCAGATGGTTACATTTTTGTTTGCTACTTGCTTGCATTGCTAGGTAGGACCAGATGGGATTGGATGTGGGTGCTTCCCAGAGGGTTACCTGTTTTTTTATTAGATTGTTTAGTTGTTGCTTGATATTGAAACTATGGATTTTTTACTGTTGAGTACCTTCTTGTTTAATGTTCTCTGTACTTTTATCTACCATATATTCACTGACTGTTAGGAATAAATCTCGTGGTGGTTTCCTATTGGGATTTAGTATCACACCCTATTTGGGCCATGCTTTTGGTCCCAAAAAGATTATATTGTTGAAGGTATAGACAAGGGAAGGCATCATTCTACTTCATGTAATTGATATGTTATAGAGATAGAGAGCACGTGACCAAGCTTATTCTTGCGATGTTGTGGAGCTTATTACTATTTTTCTTTTGTACTTTGTTTAGTACTGTATTTCAACATTGTGCTTTGTTTCGCTTCTTTACTAGACTTATGTATCATGCATCATTTTATATATGTTCTCCATTTTATTCTATCAATCTTCAACTATTTATTTTTGTATGATATTATTATTACATCCACTATTATATGTATTTGTTCACTTCCGCTGTGTACTCTGCCAATAAGGGCATAGTTTCCCCCACTTTCACACCCAATGCCCTCGTTGCTAGTCAGAAATCTCTAGCGTTCAGGGAATTTCGCATGAGGCCATGTGACCAATTAGGTATGGGGAACCTCTGGGTGGATTCTGGAATAGGGATGTTACAGTATCATCTCTTAAGGATCCACCAATAGAGCCTAAAGATAAATATCAAGAGGGATATATTTCCCTCCAACTTTCCCAAGAGCCACAATCACTTTTTTGGGAGGGGGATTAGTGGATTCTATCTTTTACATGTCTTAACACATTTAATAATAATATTATAGTAATTAAAAATTCTACACATACTTCTTGAGTTTACAAATAATATTGGACTCATTTATTATTCTTCAATAAATTTATCCAATTATTATATGAAAAGTTAAAAAAACCATGTTAATGAAACTATAATATAATATTTTTATAATATTAATCATAAAAATAATCCAAATTATATCTGACATAAAAATGCTTATGTTTTTTAAATGAAATATATGTCAAACCATTCATATATTATTAAATAATTTATATACCTACTAGATACCCAAATATAATATAATAAAGTTCTAATAGTGAATGATATCATATATTGGGATTCAAGGATGTGGAAAAAAATTATTGGGTCAACTAATAGTCCAGAAGAGTTAGCTCACACAATTACCCAAAAAAATTCTATAATAGTGCAACACTCAGTGTGTCACCAAATTAACTGTGCATGGCTCAATCACACAGTTACTCCTAAAAATACCCAAAATATGTAGAAATTTCATTAAATTTATGAGTTTCCCACACAATTACTCCTGACTTTAAAGTAAACATGTTCCAATGATTAGATAATAATAACACTATATAAGGAAAGGCAACATAATTTCTTCTAATAATATGATAACTTGGTGTCAATATTTTTTCTTAAAAATTTTAAAAAAAATTCAAAATTAAACTATTTAAACACTAAAATAATTATTATAAAAATTTATTATTAAAAACAATATGGGGTGTTACAATTACCTCAACTATAATTTTTCTTGCTCCTAGGAATACCCATTTTGTGTTATGTTTTCAAATTACTAACAAATTTAAAAAAGAAGAATGAAAAATTTATTATATAACAATTTTATGGTTAATTTATGAATATATCTTTACAAAAAATACCAATGTAAATAATCTATATAAAGAAGAGTTATGAAATTCAAAATTAGATGATCCAACAATATACTACCAACCTTAATAAATTGTAATATAATTTATGATGACGAATATTATAGATTATGGGGGATTTTACCCCAATATAGAGCCATTATATACCTAAAATTTCATTAGATATTGGATGAATTACCCAATTAGCATATCTTTTTAATAATCAAATGATAATATATTTTTAAAAAAAGTCAATTTCAATTAAAATACAAATGTAATAAGAAAAATGATATTTTTTTATAAATAAAAACACTATTAAAAGATTCATATCATTAATTTTTTTATAAACCATCTTTTGAATAAAAAACCATACCCAAAAATAAATCTTGATGTGTCATACCAAACCTAATATTTCTCACTAAACATGAAAAATTAAACTATTATTAACTTAAAACGTTGTTTTAGCGGCATTATGGGCCTATTTTTACTAATAAAAAATGTTTACTTAGTTCTACATATAATTAAAGTTGTGTATCTTGTTTTATGATTTGATTTTATAACCCATAGAGCAGAAAAAGACTTCCAAATAAAAATTTATGTCCATTTAATGTCGGTTAACTATTTTTAACTCCACTTTAGTCATAAAAAATATTTAAATACCATAAATAATTCTTAGGGAAGTTCATTATACCAAAATAAGGGAAAATATAAAGGTTTTTTTAACTTTAAACCATGCATGGTTAACAAACCATGCCCTAATTGTGTAGAACCCAATAAAGCATTTTCTGAAATTATTGTTTTTTTCACAAGGACTTCTAGACCATATAGAAACCATGAAAAATTGTTTTCCCAAGAACAATGAACACTTATGAAGAACCTTGAAAAATTTATAAAATATCAATGTATCCTTGTTAATGGATTGGTGCAAGCCCCTTTTTCTATATATTTTTTTACCCAAATATTAATGAGATGTATTAGGAACAAAAATAAATCTATTAAAGTCATATTTGTACATATATAATTATTATTAATGTTTTTTTATTCATTTACTCCCTTATTCCATCAAGAAATATCAATGATCCCATTAATTTATCATTTTCTCATTTACTCAACAAGTCAAAATCACAATTCCTATTTCAAATGTTATCAAACATAATCCCAATATTCCAATTAGAGTGTAATTACAAAATAAAAAATAAAATTACATGTTTCAAAACCATGTGTGGTTTAAACCAATACATGGAACTCAAACAATATGAATTTTTTTTAGAAAAAATATATTTCATATTATATTTAAACACTAACCATGTCGTGACATAATGTTTCAAAACAAACCGAAAACTAAAAGATAAAAGACCCTAATATAATTTGATTAGGCATAATAAAATAAAACAATAATTTAAAAATTCTCAATCAACCCAATTCTTGTGTTAAAACTATTTCACACCCCACCCATTCAAAATCATAATTTTTTAACAAAAACAACCTTACAAAATATTCCATTAAGACAAAATTTTTGCAATTGATTTTTTTTGAACCATGAATGATTTCTAAAAGACACAATTTTCGAAAATATTTAAACTAAATATATTTTAAATCATAAAATACACTTTTAATCCATGTAAACCATTCAAAACCCACTTTGAACACATTCCAATAATTTCCAATAAATATTTATTAAATATAAAATATAATACTTCTACATTAAAAATCACCATTATATATAAATTTATTTATCAAAAACTAAAGAACTATAGTTAAAAAAATTCATTATACATTATAGTGTCTTTAAATAATCAATTCAAGATTCCTTTCAAATGAAAATGTTTTCAAAATATAAAAATTAAAAAAAATTATTGTATAAAAAATAAATTTTAAGTCAGTACCTAACATGATTTTAACTTATGGAACTCCACCACAAACTCTTAAAGACCAAAATCCAATACAAAAATAATGAAATAATTATTCTTTAGAAAAATTAAAATATAAAGTATTGATTTTACATTTAAAATTCATAAACTTATATAGGTAAAAATAAAATAACGTACTTTTTTTTTGTATTTGTTTTCAAGGGATGTTAAGTATATAGAAATATTTTATGGAGGTCAATATTTTGAAGAATATAGAATGAATAATCTACTAAAAGCTTCATTTGAAGTGCTCAAGTCTTATTATCTCAAGAAAGTTGAAAGTTATTTTGATGAAATTTATCTTACTTATGATGATTGGTGAGAAGTATGAATCAGACATTTAATTTATTTTTTATAGAAGAATTTATATATAAATATTATATAATTTTTCATAAAATATATTCCTGAAGACGTTTATGAAGTTGAATAGATAAAGATAATGAATATGGTATGATGAATTCTATAATACTAAAGTGACTAGATGGAGTCGATCAGATCTAATACATTAGAAAAGGTTTTTGAGTAGTAACATCATATAGAGGTTTCATAGTTTTGAAATTTCATTGAGTATCCAATGGAATGAATTTTATAATGATGTAAAAGTAGATTCCATCAGACAAAACATTCTAGTGTCATTTTACACAGTCTAATTGGATTAACCAAGATTAAAAGTTCATCAGACATTGAAATTTTTGAGAGAAAATTCAAGGAACATTACCATTGACATTATACTTATATGAATTGACTGATTCAATCGTCTAGCCAGTCGAAATAAATGTTTCACTGATTACATTCACTGTTATATCATACATATAATGATACAGAAATCAATATCAGAAATTTATATGTGATGTGTTCTTCATAGATAAAAAATAAAAATTAATTATGGATATGATTCAATATTACATTTAGAGAAAGGTAAAAGCATTTGAAATAGATTTTAATAATCATAAGTCCAAAGGAGAACGAGGAGTGGCTATGAAATGTCTAATTCAGAAAGATATTTAAATGGGAATATGGTTCCCAAACATTGTAAAGTGTTGAATAAAGTGGAATGAAGATATATATGAAGTCAATTGGATAGAATTTTACAAATATAAAGATTAAAATAGAGTATATTATTATGAAGCTATAAAATCACGTGTGGATTAGGTTGTGTATTACAAAATGATGTATGACATCTATCATATAAACATGGTAATTCATCAGACATTCTCTACCAGACTCACATTCACAAATGATCAAGTACCCATTTCTGATCAAAATAATTAGATATAAGAAACATGTGGCGATCATAAAATAATGATATTGTTGAATAATCGTATAGGTTTATCTAGATTATCATATAAATAATAAATGATAAAAAAATATAACTCATACATAATGTGGGATCTTCACTTGGTGCAGCTCTACCAATTGTATTCGATCTTAACCCCCATTTCATATTAAAACATTATAGGAGTCTTTAAAAGTATCATAATTCTGAGATAAAATTATTCACTTATTATCATCATCAAACTGATGGGTAGTATTAGAGTACTATTGAAAAATTAAAGGGAAAATTTAGGTCTTATGATCTCTCAACGTCCATGGTACATGGGACCAAAATATTCCATTTGTAGAATTAAAATAATATTAAAAATTCAACTTTTATATAAAAATAGAACCAACCAATTTTCTTATGAGAAAATATGTCATACACTAATTTTCCATGATAAATTTGTGTAAATTAGGTGAGTATACCCCAATCATACTAAGGAGAAAATTGAGAATTTCTTAGCCATCTTGTTAGATATAATGGTTTCTCAAAATAAAGAGAAAATATATTCTAATTATCGATGGATGTACTTTTAATTTCATGTAAAGGATAAAGTATTATTGAAAGTATCACAATGGAAGGGAGTTATAATGTATTCCAAGAAATTTAATCTAAGTTTACGATACATTGATCCTTTTATGATTTTGGAGATAATTAAAGTTATGACTTATTATTTTCCTTTTCCACCCTACACATATAAAGTGAATTTCATCCTTTATGTCTCACTACTAAGGACATAAATAAGAAAATCAACACATGCAATCACCACTAAATAAATTAAGCTAGATCCTAACCTAACATATAATGAAGTGAATTTTTTAATTATTGGTACTAAATATAAAGTGTTATAGAATTAGAAAATTATATTGGTATAGGTACATTGGATGAATCCTAATATAAATGATGTGATATAAGAGACCTATTAGGAAATGAGGTAGAGTTACCTATTTTTTAGGGATTAATATATACCTGTAATTTTATGTATATAAATATAAATATTTATGAGTATGTAATACTCGAGACATGACAGATATCTTATTAAAATTTCCATAACATAACACATTCCATTTTATTACATCGTCATATTAAAATACATAAAAATATGAACTCATATTCACTATAATAATAATAACTGCTGTTATTGAACATATAAAAGATATGACACAACCATAATCTCTAAATCTATAAGATTATACTCTAAGAAATTGACAAATATATATAATATATGCTCTATTTTGAAGAAAATAATATGGAATGGAATAAAAATGGTCTAATAACTAAGATAAGAATATGAATGATTTTATATGTTAGAATGAAGTGTATATATAAGAAGTAATATGACCATTGAAAGGGTAAGGTGATAGTTCAAATTTGACCATTGGGAATCTGACTATTGTAATAATAGTGTAATTTTAATATATATAAGTTTCTAATGAAATACATAAAATCATTTGATAATAATATAATTATTTATTATTAATAATTTATACCGAATAATAAATAATAATATAATTAAAAACAAACTCTTTATAATCAAATTATGATTTAGTAAAATTGAATTTTTAAATTTTAAGTATCAAACACATGATTTTGAAATACAGAAAGGGTTTTATTTAATAAATATATTTCTAATTTTAAAAAAATATTTTCATAAATTGTAATTATAATTTGAAATCAAGAAATTAAAATTATCTAATGGTTAATTTTTCCTAATTTATTGAGCTATTAAGTTTATTGGTATATATTAAAATATGATAAAAACATACAGTAATAATTATAACATTATTTGTATATAAAAATGATTTAAGAATTAATATATTTGTATAGTTGACCAAAAATAAGTTACTTTATTAAACCATTCATTTTAATGAATTAAATCAATTTCCAAACATATAATGGAGTTTCTAAGGTGAAAAATTAAAAATAATGTTTTAAAAACATTTCATGGTGAATAAGTATTTTCCATTTTCAAATTTATATATAAAAATGGATTTTGGTTCTTAAACATAAAACTATTAAAAATAAATTATTAAATTTCAAATAACATTGTTTAAAACAATGGTAATGGAAATAGATTTCTATTTTCCAAAACCAAGATTTCCAAGGACTAAAATTAAAAATTAATAAAAAATTATCCATCATTTTCCTTAAATACCCAACTATCATCCAATTAATCTCCAATCCAAATTATTTTATCACTATTCACCTCTCAATTTATCTCTCAAGAGTCTATATGATTAGTTTATAAGGTTCTATGTTGTTATTTGTCAACATTTAAGAAGAAAAATTGTAAGTTAAGAGTTCATAATATCATTCCTTAGTTTATTTACGTAGTCCATCATAATTCCTCATCATTTAAAAGTATGTTTTTTTATGAACAATTTTTATTAATTCATTATTTTATTATCATTGAGTTATCACTATCACCTATCAGTATACCACCTTCATAAGACAATCAAATTTATAAAAATTATCATTCTCACAAACTCCATTATAATAATATCTATAAATTATATGTATTTTATGCATTATGGATTCATTATTTTTGAGAGGTAGGAATTGCATAAATATAGATAATAGTGATGTATTTGGTGGAATCTCTATCGAGTTTCTTGTAAATTAAAAATTATTTTAGAACATTTTTACCATGCACATCAATGAATGTTTACTTGGATACCTTTGTTTAAGGATATTTTAAATCCATAATTCATATCATGAATATGTGTAACATACTCCTAATTAATATATGGTATTTTTTTATAATTTATATACTCTCCAATAATTAGAATCCATAGTTTTCTATAAATATTACCTTTTTATATCATTTTACCATTAATGTACAACACACCGTTACTTAATCATCATTCATTTAATAATGGTAATTCAAATTGAATTGTGAATATCCTATAGTTTCACTGTTGATTGTTGAATATTCACCAAGATAGTTTTATAACCTAATTTACTAGGAGAAATATTGATAGTCCATATATGAATGGTTTATATATGAAAGAATCATTATTACTTAGAGATTATTATGTATGAGGTTATTTAGGGAGAATTATAACATTTATTGTTTTTATAATTATCTAAATATGTTTGATGCATTGGATATATTATGTGATGACAGGGATTATATATCCCCTCGATGCATTGGTAGATATAATTAGTCAAAGTAGAATGATTATTTTTGTATTCCTACACATTTATGTATAATTAATTATCTGAAGTCTTGACTATATGGTTATTATGTCATGTATTATGTATTCTATCATGATGATTCATTTTTTTATATTTTTAATGATTTAAGTCCTTTTTTATGTTATCTATGGAAGTATTGTGATCATGATAGTGTTTTTCAGCATTATTGAGTTATTTATTTCTTCTATATTATGTATGTAATTTTTTATGTCGTGCTAGATTACATTGAATGTTATCCATTAATAAACTTATGAGTCCACCCCTTTATATTATTTTCTATTTCCATAGTAAATAATGAATATTAATACTTGTGACCTATGAATAATAAAGGAGTATTAATAAGGTTTTCATAAATTAATAGGTTTTATATTATGTTTTCCATGTGATGTAATGATCATCCATCAATCTAGTCTCCTGAGACTAATAAATTGTAGGATACCATGTATTATGTTCTATATATTTTATACCATTGTAATAAAGTAACCTCCATATATGGGTTACCTGAGTAGATTTTTTTATAAATGAGGTTGTGAAACCTATTAGGGAAGCATGAAATCCTTCAATTGTCATGTGGAAAGTAATATTGACTGTGTTATATTGTGATAAAATAGGCAATTCAATAACTAAAATTTCACTATTATTGAATTTTATTATCTTTCTTTGGGATTATATAGTGAGAATCTATTTTGGACGGTTCTTCACATCTAGTATTCTATATGGTATGTATTGAATGACTGGTAGGAGGATAATAGAATTTGATTTAGTTGAATAATTTGTGTGTGTACTCACATTAAGAAGTGATGCTATCATATACTAGCTTGTGTACCAGGTCACTGTATATGAACCAACATTAAACAAATCATGAAGCATGAATTGGTTCATTATATGATGAAAACTAGTGGAAATTATATTATACATGAATCAGTTCATTTTATAATTTATAATATATAATGTATAAAACACACCAAATAAACTAAATAAACTAATTTGGAAAACATTAAACCATTATATACATTACATAAACATTAAATGATCTATTATAATACAAGGGAAAATATACAAAAGTGTTTATATGAAAAATTGAAACATCTAAGAAATTCATATGTGACATGTGAAACCATCATATTTAACCATAAATATTAATCCAACCATATGAAAACTATGTAATAAATTTAGAAATAATTCAAATATATAAAACTTTAAAAAATAAATATTATACAATGCGGTCTATGACACATGATCATTATAAGAGAAGTATGATCCCTCTTAGTAATATATATTAAACCTATATAAAACAAATCAGAGCCTATTAATTTGAAATATGATATTTGAAAAAAAAAATCATCATACCAAAACAAGTCACAATACTATATAATTTGTTTTAAAATTATATAAATTTAATGTAATGAACAAGCCTATTAAAGAAGTGGAAGCATGTCAAATAAAGAGTAGTGTATAAAGCACCAAAAAATCATCATTGGAAAATCTATTGGCGGATAAGGTAGATATAACTAAAGACACCATAAAGAAATCTCCAAAAGCATGAAAAATACACTATTCATAATCTTATAATTCCCTAGAATTATCCCCTTCTAAGAATAATTAAAAAGATATAGGTTTCAACTAGTCAGGACATACCATTCCCTAGAGTGAAACCATATTGGGTAGAACCAAAATTATAGAGATATCTAGTAGAATTTGATTACCATTCCCTATATTGAAATTAAATTTATCATTACTAACTATATTCACTAGAGATGGAAATTCCATTATTCCTATAATTCTATGATTCTATGTCCCAAATAAGTGCTTGAGGTTTCTATGAGTCCCAATCTTTCTCAGTATTTACTATAGCTCAAGTTTACTCATGGAAATCACACCAACATGAGGGATTATAGTTCAAAATTAAAATTAATATTACATACTAACACACCTTTTATATCATCATGATTTGACATAAAACTCATTTAATAATTCTTTAAAATTAAATTCTATAAATTTAAATAAAACATATTTATCTACTTCAAAGAAAACTAGAACATAGTTTTTATAAAGGAATAAATAAATTACCAATTGACAAAATGGGTTCTTATTAATTTAAATTAATGATAAAAAATTGATAATAAATCATTACAAATCATAATAATTTCCCCCATTAAATCCTCATTAACTATTTTTTGAAAATTTCTAGTTGATATTTTGAAAAAAATTTTGTGTGAACCATATAAAACAAATGAATTTTTAAACATTTCAAGAAAAAATTCCTCCAAAAACCATCATATATTAAACAGTAAAAAATAATTATTAAAACTCATAGGCATGAAAAAATTCTTGAATATATTTTATGAATATTTATAAATAACTATAAATATATAATGTCACTAAATATAAGAATCACATATAGTAACATACCATTAGGGCCACTTTAATGAATTATAACCGGTATTATCCATGAAATACATATCAGGGGGACATAAAGACCCATACATAGTAAATTAAAAATATAAAAACATAATAAGCATTCTATATATTGGAGCCCTAGATGTGTGAACACTCACCTTTATACTTTAAGATAAAATCAAAACTTTTAACTGTGTTTGGTGGAAATGAAAAATGGCCATATATTATTCACATGAAAAGGTCCCATTATTTTCAGGTGATTCACCATGATATTTAAAACCCCCAAAATCAATGTTCTTAAGACACGAGAATAGAATAAAAAAATACAGAGAAATTGAATAGTGTAATAGAATAAATAGAAGGAATATAAAACCTTAATAATCCCTTGAAGATCCACCCATAAAGAATGAAAAATAATATCAAGAGGTAAATATTTCATTCCATCTTTACCAGGAGACATAATAACTTTTTTTTGGGTAGGGGGGGTATTGGAATCTTTCTTTTAAATGTCTCATACATTTAATAATAATTTTACAACAATTTTAAAATCTATACATACTTCTTAATTTTCCAAATAATATAGGACTCAATTATTATTCTTTATTATATTTATCCAATTATAATATGAAAATTTAAAATAACATGTTAATGAAACCAAAATATAAGATTTTTATAATAATAATAATAAACCAAAATATGTATGAAATGCAAAATACTTATGTTTTTTGTAATGAAATGTATGTTAAACAATTCAAACATTATTAAATAATTTATATACCTACTAAATACCCAATTATAATATAATAATGTTCTAATAGTGAATTAATTAATGTATTAGGATTATAGTACATGAAAAAGGATTTTTTAGGTAAACTAATAGTCTGAAAGAGTTATCTCACATAGTTACCCACACTATTCTATAACAGTGCAATACTCATTGTCTCCCCAAATTAACTGTGCATAGTTTACTCACACAGTTACTCCTAACCATTCCCAAACCATGTAGGAATTTCATCAAATGTAAAATTTGACCACACAATTAATCTTGACTATAAACTAACCATGTGAAAATTATTGATTGAGATTAACACTATATAAGGTAAAGCAACACAATTACTACCAATCATATGATAACTATGTGATCACCTTCAATCTTATAAAATTTCTCAAAAATTCAAAATTTACCTATTTAAGCACAAAAATAATTATTATAAAATCTAATTATTAAAATAGAAAGGGGGGGGGGTGTTAAAATAACCCCAAATATAATTCTTACTACCCTCAAAAAGATCCCTTGGGTGTTATTTTTTGAAATTACTAACTAATTTAAAAAAAATATTGAAAACTTTATTATATAACCATTTTTGGTTTAATTAATGGAAATATCTCTATATAAAATACCAATATAAATATTATATATAAATAAGTGTTATAAAATTTAAAATTGCATGATCCAATAATATACTACCCACCTTAACAAATTATAATAAAATTTAAGAAGAATAGTATACATTATAGGTACTTTTACCACCATATGGAGCCATTATATACTTAAAATTTCATTAGATATTTGACGAATTACACAATTACCTTCTTTTTTTAATAATCAAATAAAAAATATTTTTTAAAAACTTAATTTTCCTTTAAAATAAACATGTAATTGGTAAAATTAAATTTTTTATAAATACAAACACCATTAAAATATTTTCATCATTAATAAAAATTTATTTTTTTATAAACCTAAGTTTTAATAAAAATACATACACCAAAATAAATATTGAGGTGTCATACCAACCCTTTAATGTATTACTAAACATGAAAAATAAAATTATATTAACATAAAACATAGTTTTAGAGGCCTTATGGGACTATTTTTACTATCAAAAAATAGGGTACTTATTTCTACCTATAATAGAATTTAAATATCTTTTTGTATGCTTCGATTATGAAACTCATTGAACTAAAATAGACTTCCAAATCAAAAGACAAGGCCATTTCAATTTGGTTATCTATTTTAAACTTCTATTTAACCCTAAATTTTTTGATAGACAATAAATAATTCTTAAGGTAGTTACTTAGACCAAAATAAGGGAAAAAAATAAAGGGT
Organism: Viscum album; assembly: GCA_963277665.1. Taxonomy (NCBI): domain Eukaryota; kingdom Viridiplantae; phylum Streptophyta; class Magnoliopsida; order Santalales; family Viscaceae; genus Viscum; species Viscum album. The sequence goes on along the minus strand of OY728146.1, from coordinate 122,841,554 downwards.
TGTCTTGGAACTTTACACCATGCATAGTTTGTGTGCATGGTTAATAAACCATACACCAATTGCATAAGATCCAATGAACCATTTTCATAAATTATGGTTTTTTTCACATGGAATTCCAAACTATATAGAAACCATGAAAATGTGTTTTTCCATGTAATATGTACACTTATGATGAACATTGAAAATTTTATAAAAAAAAATATAGCCTAGTTAATGTCTTGGTGTGAGACCCTTTTTCTATATTATTTGACAAAAACATTCATGATATATGTTAGGCACTAAAATAAATCTATTATAATCATATCTTAACATAAATAAAGTATTATTAATGTTTTTTATTCACTTAATCACACATTTTTTCAAGAAATATCAAAGATCCCATTAATTTTACATTTACTCATTTATTGAACAAGTCAAAATAAAAATTCCTCTTTCAAATGTTATCGAATCAAATCCCAATGTTCTTATTTGATTGTAATTTCCAAGTATTAAATTAAAATTAAATGTTTCAAAACAATATTTGGTTTAAACCAATACATGTAACTCAAACAACATGAAACCAATTTAGAAAAAAAAATGTTTCATATTATATTTAAATTCTAATCACGCTGTAACATAATGTTTCAAACCAAACCGAAACCCAAAATATAAAATACCATAAAATAATTTAATTAGATGTAGTCAAAGAAAACACTAATTTAATTATTCTCATTCAACCCAATTCTAGTTTGAAAATAACTTTACAACACAAGCATTAAAAATAATCATTTTTAACAAAAATCACCTTACCAAACATTCCATTAAGATTAAATTTTGAGCATAATTTTTTTAAAACTTGGGTGATTTCTAAAAGACACAATTTTGTAAAATATTTATACTAAATAAATTTTAAATAAAAAAATTCAATTTTTATCCATGTAAATCATTCAAAACCCAACTTTAAAATATTCCAATAAATTCTAATAAATATTCATAAATTAGAAAATATAAAACTTTTACTTTAAAAACAACCATGATATATTAATTTATTTACCAACAACTGAATCCACATTCTTTAAAACATCCATTATAAATTATTGTGTCTTTAAATAAGAAAGTCATGATTCATTTCAAAAGAAAATGTTTTCAAAATATTGAAATTAAAAAACATTATTGTATAATAAAAAAATTAATTCAGTCCATAACATAAATTTATGTTATGAAACTCAACCACATGCTCTTTAAAAAAACAAAAAAAAACAATAAAAACAAGAATCATTTTATTAGTCTTTAGAAAAATTATGATTTAAATTATTGATTTTACATTTAAAATTCATAAAATTATATATGTAAAATCAAATAACCCACATTATGTGTTTTTTTATTTGTTTTCAATGGATATTAATGATATATAATTATTTTATGGAGGTCAATATTTTCATTAAGTTATAATGAAAAATCTACTAGATGATTCTGTTAAAGTGATCAAGTCTTATTATCTCAAGAATGTTGAAAGTTATTTTGAATACATTTTGTTTACCTATGAAGATTAGTGAGATATATGCCTCAAAAATTTACTTTATAATTTAGAGAATCATGTTTTTTATCAACATTATGGAAGTTTATTTAAAGATATTCCTTAAGACATTTATGAAGCTAAACAAATGAAGATAATAAAGATGATCCGATGAAGTATAGAATACCAAGGTGACCCGATGGAGTCGATCAGATCTAGTACAATAGAAAAAGGATTATGAGTAGTAACATCAGAAAGAGGTTTCATAGTTATGTAATTGGATTTAGTATCCAATGAAATGAATTTTATAATGACCTAAAAATAGAGTCCATCAGAAAAAACCTTTTATTGTCATTTTACATAGTCCAATTCGATTAACCAAGAGGAAAAGTCCAATAGGAGAGTAGAATGATTGGAAGAAAATTAAATTAACTTTACCATTGACATTATACTTATATGAACAAACTAATTCAATCTACTAGATGGTGGAAATAAATGTTTGATGGATTATATTCATCATTATATCATACAGATAATGATCCACCAAACAATATTAGACATTTATAAGTGATTTCTTCTTCATTGAAAATAAATAAAATTTCCTTATATATGTGAAAGAATATTAAATTTAGATAAATATAAAGTAATTTTAAATATATTTTAACAATCATAATTCCAAAAGAGATTGAGGAGTGGCTATGCAATGTTCATGTCAGGAAGATATCAAAATGGAGATACGATTACAAAACATTGAAAAGTGTTGAATGAGGTCAAGTGAAGAGATATATGAAGTCCATTGGATAGAATTTTACAAATTTAAAGATTCAAATAGAGGAATGTATGATGAATCTATCAAATTGTAAGAACCCTTGTTTTCCCAGATTGCAGTTTTGAGCAGAATTTTGAATTTTTGCTGTTGGATGCTCGTGAGGGGTAAAATAGTCATTTTACCTACCAGAGGATCTCAGATAACTTTTCTAACAACTCCGTTGGTCCGGGAATAGGGTGTTTACCCTAGGATAGGAGTTTGGTGGAAGTGTGAGCTGTTCGAATTTTGTCAGAATATTTAATATTTAATATTATTAAATTAAATATTAATTTATTTTCACAAGTTCGTTTGGAAATAACTTTTAAATGGATAATTGGATTGAGATTCCGTCAACTCCATTGAGTTCTGAATGGGGAGTTTAGCCTAGTGAAGGCATAAACTCATGTCGGGCACCGGGGCCGGGCCGAGCCCCTTTTTCTTCCGCTTATTTTCTTCTTCCCTTTTCTCTTTCTTCTCTCTTCCTCCTCCTCCTTCTGCATGCTCCATTAGAACTCCTCCTTGGCCATGTCCTATGAATGATTTTTGTGATCTAGAAATAGGGAGATACAGAAGCCGATAGGGGTACCGATTCAAAGCCATCGACGCACTGAGTCGGCGTGCGACATCTGTGGACCGTGAAATCCACTGAGGCTTTAGTGGTTTCCACCAAAAGGTAGGCCCATTTATGTTTTCACCATATATCCCCATTTAACAAGTTTTTTTAAGTTTTTAATGCCTTATATTTCTTGCTAGTATTCCCATGGGGCTCGATCTGTTGTTTCGGGGGCGAAAACGGGCGAATCGGGCGTTTTTAGGGATTTCCCATCGGAAAACCCAGTATACACGGCATGTGTTCGAGGGGAACATGCCATGTCTTCTTCCCATTTAGGGAAGACGAAGTTTTCTTAATTACACACTGTTTACTTTGAGTACACACAGTTTAGTGGGTGGCAGTGTGGCTGGCCGTGTGGAGTAGAACACAGAATAGTGTTTCTTTTGCAGTACACGCCGTGTACAGAAAAGTACACACTGTGTAGCGGTACTTGGGCATGTGTTCGAGTGAAAACGGACACATAGTAAATTTTTATGAATAGTAAACACCATTTAGAGTAAAATACACTCCGTGTACTATTACGTAGGCAGGCCCAATGTGTACTGGCCATGTGCTCTGGCCATGTACTGCTTTAGTTTGGTAATTTTTGGATATCATACTCTGGAAGTCAGAATTGGACGTGTGAGTAGTTGATTTTGAGTGTTTTTTCATGTAGATAACAATGGTGGAATAATTTATACATTTATTGGACATATAAATGGGGTTTTGGGGGATTTTTTATCTAATTGGGGGGGGTCTTCCTCCATTTATCAAGACCAGACATCGCTTGAGGGTGAGACTTGGAGAGGTTGTTTGGTTGGGTGTTCAGAAAAACTTAGTCGAGACCCTTAATATGAGATGAGCTGTGAGATATCTCCTACAACATTTTATTTGGTGGAATTTTCCATTGTGAGACGTTCTCTTCTGGCCTATGAGGCCATGATACCAGGCACTTCTAAGGATCCCTAGAGGGATGCCTTTACTTGGGTGTTGACCTAGGGAGTCCCTGGTAGGGTATCTCTCTAGTTCTTCCTTTGATAGTACCTGTGTTCTGAAATTCCTATGTTTTAATTCCTTTTAGGACCCTATGTAGGATTCATCCCTTACTCTTCGATAAGCATCCCGTGTTGGATCCCTTCGTTCGTGTTTACCTGGAGGATCCCGAGTATGATGCCTCCTCTGTGTTTGAATTGAGAGACACAGTGGGTGATCATTGTTTTACCGACCCTGAGTTTTTTACTCAGGTTTGGGTAGAGATAGTGATCGAGTTTCACCTAGAGCCCATTCCAAAATAGTGATTACTATAGGCTTCAGAAGTATTTTTGTGTTGGGTGTTTGGGCCACCCACACTTGTTTGTTTATATCTAACTTGGGTTGTTGATGCTGTAGTGGTTAACAGAGGTACTTCTCGGTTTGTGGTTGTTGAGCCTGATGTGAGGTTTCTTCTTGTTTGATTGGGATGCCTACTTTGCCTTGTGTGCTTGAGTAGTAGGTGGTCCGATGTTTATTTCCAACTGTTGAGTTGAATTTGTGTATCGTTGTTCTACGAACCCATGTTTGGGGTGTTGTATGGATGAGGCCTTTGCTGAAAGATATCTAGAACTTCTTAAATAATCTAATAAAAAATTAAACTATTTTATGGGGTCACTACTTGGATCCAGGACCACCCAAGGGTATGTTCCTCTGTTTAGCAGTTTGGCCCAAATACCCGAGGGTATTCCATGTTTATATTGAGCATTACTTTTTCCTTGAAGGAAATTGTATATAAAATTTCATGTTATGCTTTAGGCTTGTCCTGGTTACTCGCGCTTGAGGGCAGTTTTTTACTTTAGCCTGAGGGTGTTGTTTTCTTAGCATGAGGGCAGTAGTTGTTTAGCCTGAGGTCAACACATCTTGTTCCAGAGGGAAAGGTTACTGATTCTCTTGAGGGCAAGTACTGAGGGAAAGGTTACTGCTTTGCCTAAGGGAAAGGCCTGAGGGAAAGGTTCTGTTTAGCCTGAGGGAATGGTATTGATTAGCCTAAGGGTGTGGTTATGATTATCTTGAGGGTGTGGTTTTAATTAGTTGGAGGGTGTGGCTATGATTAACCAAAGTATGTGGTTATGATTAGCATGAGGGCAATATGTTCGTTATTCTGGAGAGTGAGATTCTTATACGCCTGAGGGAACTATTCGATTAGCCCGAGGGCATGGTTCTGGTTAACTTTTTCAGAGATATATTTTCGGCGTTGGATGATGTAGGTACATGTATATGGGATTATGAACCCATATATCAACTTAATGATACATGACTTGAGTGGCATGACATCCAGTTCAACGCCCATGCACAGGTTGTCTAGTATATTGGGCTTATTGTACTAGTGATCGACTGCTGATGTGGTTTCTTGTTATTTGAATCACCTAATCATGAATATTCATATTTATGTATATGTGTATAGGTATGGGACTATACATGTGTACATATATAGATATGGACATCCATGGTGGCACTGGCCCAGTTGATGGGGATTACTTACCCTGAGTTCGGCTGTGGTTGCACGTTTGATTTTCTTCCTTTGTTGTGTTCCAGCTAGGCTGAGCACGTTGTTGCAAACACTTTTAGCTACACAATTATAGGTTGCTTGTCAGGGTGCCCTACTGAGGTTAATTATCACCCATGCACATTCACCTCGATGAATGTGGAGACCTTATGCCTTCTTTTCAGGTTGAGCACAAGTTGCATGGTGGATAGGGTTGAGGCCCAATATTGCATGATAGAGCGGAGCTGCTCGAGCAGTTCTACTGATCGGGCTATTGCAGTTTGATAGTGTCTGGAGATTGGGTATGTGGATTGGTTCGAAGTTAGTAGTTGAGACCTTTAATTTTACTTTCAGTTTCTTTTTTACTTGTATTTGTATGGTCGGCCCGGTGGGTTACTAGTGTTGTATTGTACTGCATTAATGTTTGGGATTTTTACAACATTTTACTATTATAGATTGTTCTATTTCACTTGATTATTTCTTCCAAATATTGTTCAATTTCTGCTGTGTATGATACTTAGTTATTTCCACTGTTTTCTTACTCTGGTATGAGGGCATAGTCTCCCCACTATCACACCCTAGGCCCTCTCTACTAGTCGGCAACCTCTAGCATACATGGAGGTGCGCTAGAGGCCTTGTGGCAAACCAACTCAGAGCACCGGTTTAGTGGCTTCTGGGAAAGGATGTTACAAAGTGGTATCAGAGGAGTTTTCTTTTATCAGTTTACTATTTAGGATATGGTAGACAGGAGTATTAGGAATGAGTCAGAACCTGTGATGAATATCTGGCTGGTGCATCGAGAACACTTGTTCCGGTAAGAAGTCTTGGTTGCTAGGATTTGGGGTTGTTGTTCTGATTTTGTGATGTTAATGTTATATATGATTTTTTCCTTCAGAGATGCACATGTTGTGTGGTGTTCTGAATTACTATGGATCTCTGGCTCTTGTCTGTTGGTAAGATGCCAGGGATGGATTTTGACTCTTGGCTAGAAAAGGAAAGAGGCGTCTCATGAATCATACTAGGCACATAGGATTCATATCATATAGTCCTTCTACTATGTGTTTTTACTGACGACAGTGGCCTTTTGGATTGATTAGACATACTTTTTACGTTGATGGTAGGTTATGTGGATCTACATTGAGGCGTTTTTATTGAGGTTGATGACTCAGTCCTTGTGCATAGGTGGTGCAGTGACCCTAGTTGGTTGATATGGCATGCAATGACTTTCTTTTAAACCCTTATTGGGTGTTGTTTTTTGGGTCTATGGTTATCTAGTCAGATCAATGATTATGATGCCGATAGATACCAAGGATTTTCTTGTCAAATGGACCTCCTTATGGTATATCTGTATACAGATACTCGATGAGTGTCAGTTCAGTTTCTCTTCTGCTTGGGTTGTGAACTCCAGGGATTTGTTCCTTCTGAGGATGCTCGGAGAGGATCAGGGCCCTTGTAGGTTGTGTTTTGGTTTTGAATTTCTTTTTTCATTTAGGTTTTTACCTTATTATGAGAGTTTTTGTATCATTTGGGATAGGTGGTTGGACCTTGTGACCCAGTTGTGAGGCCATGGGAGAAAGGTTGACTTGTTCTTGAATCATGGTCAAGTTTTGGCTGGATTTTAGCATTTATTGGAGGGAGATGAAGATGCCTTCGGTAAATTCTTAGTGTACTTATATTAGAGACGATCATGTGCTATCTTGATTCGTCGTGATTATTCTGAGAGAGATTCTACCATCATCGAGCTCCTTTTTCTTTCTTAATGTTCATCCCTATTGAGGATGGAACATGTTCTGGTTGTGCTATCAAAGTGGTGTAAAGAAATCCATATGGTGGGGAGTGCACCATTGTCCTTCTAAGGGTGGTTTTCCTTGTTAGGGTTAAAATTCGTTGTTCTCTTTTGCGCTTTTAGACATTGAGTTTCCTGTAAGAGGACGACATGGGTATTCCAATGGTGGGGAGTGCCAGTTTCGTCGTAGATGAATGTATTCTGTGTAGAAGGTGGTGGTTAATGCTATAAGTTGGTCGCTGGATGTTCCAGATAGCTTGGTTGTGCAGATGCTCGGGATGGGAGCATGGGTGATGGTCCTTTCACTGGGCTTCTCGGGGATGATAAGGTTTATGGTGGGGAGTTTGTAAGAAACTGTGTTTTTCCGGACTGCAGTTTTGAGCAGAAATTTCAATTTTTTCTGTTTGATGCTCTTGAGGGGTAAAATGGTCATTTTACACAACCATATAATCTTAGATAATTTTTTGGACAACTTCGTTGGTACTGGAATAGGGTGTTTACCCTAGGATATGAGTTTGGTGGAAATCTGAGCTGTTCAAATTTTGGAAAAATATTTAATATTTAATCTGATTAAATTAAATATTAATTTATTTGCGCAAGTTCTTTTGGAAATAACATTTAAACAGAGCATCAAATTGAGATTCCATCAGCGACGTTGAGTCCAGAATGGGGAGTTTATCCTAGGGAAGGCATAAACTCTTGTCAGGCACCAGGGCCGGCCCGGGCCCCTTTTTCTTCCTCTTCTTTTCTTATTTCTTTTTCTCTTTATTCTCTCATTCTCCTCCTCCTTGTGCACACTCCATAGGTGCTCCTCCTTGGTCGTGTCTCGTGGGATATTTTGGAGATTAAGAAATAGAAAGAGACAGAAGTCGAGAGGGGTACTGATTCGAATCCCTCGATGCGCTGAGTCGGCGTGCAGTATCCGTGGACTGTGAAATCAACAGAGGCATCGACAATTTCCACCCAAAGTTAGGCACATTTATTTTATCACCATATATCCCCTTTAAAGAAGTTTTTTTAAGTTTTTAATTCCTTATATTGCTTTCTTTTATTCCCATGGGGCTCGATCTGTTGTTTCGGGGGTGAAAACGGGCGAATCAGGCTTTTTCAGGGATTTCTCGTTGGAAAACCTAGTAGACACAGCGTGTGTTCCATGGAAAACATTGTGTGTTCTTCCCATTTGGGGAAGATGAAGTTTTCTTATCTACATGGCGTGTACTTTGAGTACACGCAATGTAGTTAGTGGCCGTGTGGCTGATCGTGTGGAGTAGAACACAGAATAATGGTTTTTTTTAATTACACGCCCTGTACAGTAATGTACACGTCGTGTAGTGGTACTTGGGCATTTTTTCGAGTGAAAACGGACACAGAGTAATTTTTTGTGAACAGTAAATTCCATGTACAGTAAAATACATGCTATGTACTATTACACAGGCATGCCCAATGTGCTCTGGCCATGTACTCTGGACATGTACTGCTTCAGTTTGGTAATTGTGGGATATCTTATGATTTGGAAGTCAGAATTGGGCGTGTGAGTAGACGATTCTGAGAGTTTTTCTGCGTATATCACAGTGTTTAAATCCTATTTACATTTAGTGGTAATCTAAATGGGTTTTTGGGCGTTTTATTTAAATTTATGGGATTCTTCCTCCATTTATCAATCCCAGTCGTCGCTTGAGGGTGAGACTTGGAAAGGTTGTTAGGTTGGGTGTTCGGACAAACTTAGTCGAGAACATTAATATGAGATGAGATGTGAGATATCTCCTGTAACTTTTTATTTTGGGGAATTTTCCCTTGTGATATTTTCCCTTCTGGCCTGTGACACCATGAGATAGGGCACTTCCATGGATCCCCGGAGGGATGCCTTTACTTGTGTGCTGACATAGGGAGTCCCTAGTTGGATCTCTCTCTGGTTCTTCCTTTCATAGGACCCATGTCATGAAATTCCTATGTTGTCCTTCCTTTGAGGATCCCTTGTAGGATTCCTCCCTTACTCTTTGCTAAGTATCCCGCATTGGATTCCTTCGTTCATGTTTACCTGGAGGATCCCGAGTATGATGCCTCCTCTATGTTTTACTTGAGATACCTAGAGGGTGCTCATTGTTTGATCGACCCTGAGTTGTTATGTCAGGTTTGGGTAAAGATGGTGATCGGGTGTCACCTAGAAACCGTGCCAAACTGGTGATTCCTTTGGGCTTTAGATGTGTTGTTGGGTTGGGCGTTCGGGCCACCCACACTTGTTTGTTTATATATGACTTGGGTGGTTGATGCTATAGTGGTTACCAGAGGTACTTCCTAGTTGGTGGCTGTTGAGCCTGACACAAGGCTTCTTCTTGTTTTATTGGGATGCATACATTTCTTTGTGTTCCTAATTAGTAGGTGGTCTGATGTTTATTTCCAACTGTTGTGTTGAATTTGTGTATCGTTGTGCTATAAACCCATGGTTGGGGTGTCGTATGGCTGAGGCCTTTTCTGAAAGATATCTATAATTTCTTAAATAATCTAAGGATAAATTAAACTGTTGTATGGGGTCACTGCTTGGATCTAGGACCACCCAGGGGTGCGTTCCTCTGTTTTGTCGTTTGGCCCAAATACTCGAGGGTATGCCATTTTTATATTGATAATTAGTATTTCCTTGAAAGGAATTATATATAAAATTGTTTTTATGCTTTGGGCTTGGCCCGGTTACTTGTGCCTGAGGGAATCGTTTTACTTTATCCTGAGGGAATTTTTTTCTTAGCTCGAGGGCAGTAGTTGATTAGCCTAAGAGAAAAAAATCTTGTGCTTGAGGGAAAGGTTACTGATTTGCCTGAGGGAAAGGCTTGAGGGAAATTTTAATGTTTTTCCTAAGGGCAAGGCCTGAGGGAAAGGTTCTGTTTAGACTGAGGGCGTGGTTTTTATTAGCCTGAGGGAGTGGTTTTGATTAGCCTGAGGGGGTGGTTTCGATTAGCCTGAGGGCATGGTTTTCATTGGCTTGAGGTCGTGGTTATGATTAGCCTGAGGGAAATATGTTCGTTATGCCTGAAGTTGAGATTATTATACGCATGAGGGAACTATTCTATTAGCCTGAGGGCATGGTTCTGGTTAACTTGTTCAGAGATATATTTTCAGCATTGGCCGAAGCAGGTACATCTAGATGGGATTACAGACCCATATATCCACTTAATGATACAAGGCTTGAGTGGCATGACGTCCAGCTCAACGCCCTTGCACAGGATGTCCAGTAGATCAGGCTTATTGTCCCAAGGATCGACTGCAGATGTGGTTTCTTGTTATTTGAAACACCTAATCATGAATATTCATATTTATGTATATGTGTATAACTATTGGACTATACATGTGTAAATATATAGATATGGACATCCATGGTGGCACTGGACCAGTTGACAGGGATTACTTACCATGAGTTTGACTGTGGTTTCACGTTTGATTTTCTTTCTTTGTTGTGTTCCAGTTAGGCTGAGCACGTTGTTGTTGCATACACTTTTAGCAGCACAATTATAGGTTGCTTGTTGGGGTGTCCTATTGAGATTATTTCTCACCCTTGAATGTGAACCTCGATGGATGTGTATACCTTATGTCTACTTTTCAGGTTGAGCATGAGTTTCATGGTGGATAGGGCTGAGGATCAGTGTTGCATGATAGAGTGAAGCTGCGCGAGCAGTTCTACTGATCGGGTTGCTGCAGTTCGACAATGTCTGGAGATCGGGTATGTGGATTGGTTTAGAGTTAGTATTTTAGCCCTTTACTTTTAATTTCAGTTTCTTTTATACTTGTATCTGTATGTTCGGCCATGTGGGTGACCGTGTTGTATTGTATTGCATAGTTGTTCGGGCTTTTACAGCATTTTACTATTACATCTTGTTCTATTTCAGTTGATTATTGCTTCTGCACTTTTTTTTACTTTCCGATGTGTATGATAATTAGTTATTTCCCATATTTTCTTACTCTGGTATGATAGAATAGTCCCCACACTATCACACCCTAGGCCCTCACTTCTAGTCGGCAGCCTCTGGCATACGGGGAGGCGGCTTGAGGCCTTGTGGTGAACTGGCTCGAAGCATCGGTTTAGTGGATTCCGGGTCGGGACGTTACACAAATAATGTGTTGATTAGGTTGTATATTAAAAAAGTAAGTATAAAAATATCATATATTAGACACCCTCTACGAGACACACATTCTCAAATGATCTAGTACACGTTTTTTTATCAAAATAATCATATATAAGAAACTTGTGAGGATCATAAAATGAAGATATTGCAGAATAATCAGAGTGGTATATCTGAATCATCAGATAAAGAATAATTTTCTAAAGTAGGTCATTAAATATATGAATGGTTGTAATGATATCAGATAAATATTTCTTGATTAAGTTTCCATATCAGTTGGATATCATAATAATAAGTAGAGTATGTTATTTTATATACATGTTTCATATTGAGATGAGCATATCAAAAAAGGGATGTATCACCGAATAAACACATATTTTATGATCATGAAGAAGAATGGATCTATTAGATAATAGAAAAATATTTCATTTTAATTGGGGATTGGATAAATAGGTTGAAGGAGAGGGATCAGATAATCATTCACCTAAATAATCATAATTAGATGGATAGAATCATACAATGTTTTTAGAAGGAAAATATTTGGGCTAAAGAAGATGAGAAGGAAGAATAAGGAGAGTTTCTTGCCCATTATTATGCATTTATCAATTGAATAAGAATAAGTAGAGAAAGAAGAAGCAATGTGACATATAGTAGAAGTCTCAATAGGTATACAAATTACTTATTGTTTCAAAATATCTAATTGATGAAGTTGGAGAATTTATACATAGGAAGTATAAATAACCAATGAAGAGTTTAGAAAAGGTTAGAAATAGTATAGGGATTCAAATTTATTTCTAACCCCCTCTAAAAGTGTTTAGGACCCATAATTTGGTTAGAATTATTTTCTATCCATACAGCTATACTTGGTATCACATTATTAGGTATAATATGTTTATTGGTCATCATTATACATGACAGGAATTATGAAATCTTATTAAGTAGTTATCCTTGTAAAAATATTGTGTTCCATTTTTTACATGATTTCTTACACTTACATATGATAATAAAAAGAGAATAGAAAAATCAAGATCCAAACATTCCTATGTGGAAAAGGGATAAAATGTTATAATTGGTTAAAAAGTTACTAACACTGATTTAACCCCTTTTAATGGTGTTTATATCCTGAATTAGTCTTATCAGTTGGTATAAGATACTTGTTCACCTCTATTGGATATTGTATGATAAATTTACTCTTTTTTTGAAGATTTTACATTATTTATTATTATAAAAATGAAATTTAGTTTTAGTAAGGATTAATTTATCTCCTAGAATAATTGTATTTCTACCAAGATAATGAAAAACATGAAAATAAAGAGAAAATAAATCTGAAGATGATACCCATATCAATTAATTAAGAGTAAGTATCAATTTCTCCATGACTTCTTATCAATTAAGATATATCATCCTTAGATAGTAAAGAGTAGGTGTATCATGTTTCCATCCCAGGGAAGGAAAACATTCCAACCTCAATTGATCAAGAGGTATGCTAAAATTAATGTGCAAACTATCCTTAATAAGAATATCCCAGAATAATTTGTGATAACGATAAATATATAAATTCTCAAGATTTATCATTTAATATATTTAATGGTATTCTACATTATTTTCCCAAATATATAGGCTCTTTTTTGTGTGTATTCATTAAAAGTATACAATAAGAGGTCACTAAACTAGAATAATAAGTATATAACATGTAGAATTATTTGTAAAGAAATGTTATAGAAATTATAAATCTCCCCAAATAGGTTATATCCATTAGATAAAAAGGTGTATCTTGAAATAAGTTCCCCAATTTTAGATTATAAATGGATCAAATAAGTTAAAGAGAAATGTTGAGCTATGAAGACTCTGGAATGAGAAATTCATGCACATGATGAAAATTTGAAAAATAGCATTGATGTTAATAAGTTTCAATTGGAAGTTAAATCCATGAAAATAAAGGAACCTGACTCTTTTTTATAGAACATAATTAAGCTATATGATGGGGAAGATAATAGAATGAAACAGATTTGTAAATAGAATGTTATTATAATTGGAGATAGAAAACCCCCAATATGGGATGTAAATAATTGGAATTTGTGTTTTCCTATCTTGAGATGTCATAAATTGAGCATTTATAAAAAATGAAAAATTTACTACAACTAAAAATTCTAAAATATGTATTCAAAGGTTAAAATACATCCAATATGAGATAAGAAAATAATTAATTTAACCAATTATCTATCTCAATAAGTTATGAAGAAATAGATACCATCTATACCATATTATAATTTTTTTAATTTTCATAATGATAGTGCATGTTTGAAAAAAAAACTATACAATTATGGGTAAAGATAAGTGAAAAGGGATAAACCACCTTATATAGGGTAGAATGTAAAATTATGGAATCTAGTTCACCATGAAGTGCTCAACAATTATTAATTACGTCCCCAAAACAATATACTAAAGAAAAGAAGATGAAGATTTTTGGGTTAATATTGGTAGTGAAACAGATTTAGATTTTGTGCATTTTATTTTTGGTGCAATATTTATAATAAAAACCAAAAATCATGACCATACATAGGGGAGATAACTATAATTAAATAATAAACATCAATAACGTATGAAAAAACATAAAACATCCTAAAACCCTAAAAAATATGAAACTATATATGGTGTTGGAAATGATGCTGGACATAAAAATGGTGAATGAAAATCTTAACATATATCTAAAAATTATTAGAAAAGAATACGATGGATTTTGTTAAGAAAAAATTATAACCCTTCATATGTAAGAAAAAAAATATGTAAATAAATATTCCTTTAAGAATATTTCATGTAAGAAAAGTGAGAAGTCCTTAGATTCCAAAACCATGAAGTTGAAGATAAGTGCACAAACTAATAGAACTATTAATCAGTATGGAAATTAAAAGAATTTACATTGAAATAAGAACTTTATACCAATTTTACTAATGTTATGTTAGTAATATGTCCAGAGGATTTTAAGAATATGAGGAAAATAGAAGCATCATAAGAAAAGTTTAGTGATAAATTAAAATAAAAGATTCCACATGAGGGTCAAAAAATTTTCTATTTGAGGGAAAAAATGGATGGGCACACTCTTGAATATTGTCCAACAATATTTCCAACATAATAATAGATCTTAATGAGGAAGAATGTTTTTCTAGAAAACTCATGTTCATTAAAATCTATTGAGAAAAGAATATTTAAAAACAATGAAATTGAAGAAGTGACAAGTTCCATATATCCCTAACTAGAAATTATTTTTAGATGTAAAGGCATGAAGAGAGATGTAAATAGAGAAAATTGGTTGAGAAAACAATTAAAACCTTTCTATTTACATTAATAACTAAGGAAGAGCTACCTTATTCCCTATTTTTTGTGTATTTTATTTATAAATTGACAATTGGGAATTGAATTTGAGGCATGTACACAAGGGTAAAACCTGAGTAAGTGGAACTAATACCAACTATGGATAGCCTAGATAAGAAAAATTATATCCTAGAATGTTTACCATGTCAATTTAATGAAATTTAATATGAATGTATCATCATTGGTGATGATTTGGAAATTTGAAAGTATGTACATAAATATATGAAAAGATACTTTTTGGAATTTTCCTAACATAAATTTTCAATGTAATATCAATTTAATATAGTCATCATTATTAATTTCACAGTAAATTTCACAAAAGGGGGATATACTTGGAGAATTGTGAAGAAGATTCCAAAATCCTTATCATATAAAAAATTTATTATTTTTAAAATTTCAAGAATATAATTCCATTTTAAAAGGTACATTTTTTAAACCCCCATCATTGGTTACTAAAATAATAAATTTATCTCAATGGGGGATAAGTTTAACTAATCAATGACATAAGAAAAATAGATATATATATACATTTCATGGTTTCTTAACCTGCTATATACATTTGAATGTTTTTAATCTATTTACTGAATTAAGTACACGAGTTTCCAATTAACATATATTATATGTTTTTATATCTCAATTAGTGTATTCATATTGGAATAAAATTTCATAACTCTTAAAGAGAAGTTTATGAGTTCTCATTCCATGTGGTATCAAGTTGAGTTTATGAATTAATTATTTTTTTCATAAATAAAATCCTCAATTTTTATACACTGATCATGGATATACATAGAGTGAAATAATGGATTTCACATTGGTGAAGAATGAAATGATATATTTAACAATGAAGATTTTGTTTCTTATCAATAAGGGGTACATAAAGTGAAATAAATTTTTGGAAAATTAATGGGGATAGAATTTTTTGTAAGAAAGGAAGATTAAATTGAGGATTTACATATTGAAATGTACATTTGGTTAGTAATTTTAATGTATTAACAACTAATATAAAGGGAAGATTGAAGAGAATTTTTTTATTGTGATACGTATTTTTTTCAATGAATTTTAATAGTCCATGAAGTAGAAATATTTAATTAATGTTGATATGTTGGAAAACATAAAAAGAATAAGCTTTTGGAAGGTTCACTTGATGTTCTCTAGTCCTATTATCTCAAGAAAGATGGATTTATTTTGAAATTGTTGAGTTTACCTATGATAAACATTGATATATTCATAATATCTCAAAAATATAATTTATTGTTTTGGAGAATCACTTCTAAAATTTTATCTTTTTTCATTTGGGGAGTAGGTAACCGCTAATGGCGGTCTCTAATGATGAAATAAATTTGGGCTAGATTTTTCCTGCCTCCAATGTCTTCTTCACCAAAACACCCACTACAACATGACATAAGTTACTCCTGCCACTGCATAGTCGATGCCATTAAAACCATGATCACCTTTGACTCCCACCGATCAAAACCAAACTCCCCCTAACCACTCTGAGTGGTCCTCAATCATAGTCATGAAATTCCCCCACCATCCCTCGATTTTTGTTGTTGTACCCACTTCCCTTTGACCCTCACGTTACTACCATGGATTGTGAAAAATCTTTGTGGTTCCTCCCAAAAACCCCCATGTCCCATTGTGTTGTAAAGCATCAAATAGAATCTGCACATGGTTGTTTTCATGGAAATATTTTAGGGTCTTCCTTAGGTGGAAATTGTTGGTCTTTACTAATGAAGAAAATACGACTACCAAAATAGGTCTTTGGGAGGATACTAAAAGACTTTAGAGGCCAATTTTAGTGTTCTACAAAGGCCAATATTCTAGGCATGAACCTTTTTTCTTATCAAAATTGGGAAATTTTCCTTATGTATATTCCTTAAGAAGTTTGGAAAGCAGAAAAAATAGAGATAGTGAAGATTATTTGATAGAGGCTAGCATCCCTAGGTGATCAGATGGGGTCAATCAAATTTATCAAATCAAAAAGGGTTTCTATTATCACCCTAAAACTAAGAATTTTAAATTATGATATTAGATGAAGTTTATAATGGGCTGAATTTTATATAGTCATAAAAATAGATACTATCAGATGACACATTTCAGGGTCATATAACATAGTGAAAGCAGACATATCAATATCAAAAGTATAATTAAATTGTGGGAAGTTTGGGATAGTATCAAAAGAACATTCCCACTGATATCAAACTGAGGTGAATAGACCAACTCAAGCTGTTTAATACTGGATATAAATATTTGACTGATTATATTCATTTTTTACATTATACATATAATTATCAACAAAAAATATGAGATGTTTAAAATTGATGTTTTACTCATTGATCAAACATCACAATTCTTTGTGGATAATATTCAAGCTGAGGTTTAAATGAAGAGAAAGGTCTCTAAAAAGAGTTTAATCCACTTCTATTGAAATGAAATTTAGGAGTGGCTATGAAATGTTTAATTCTCGAGGATATCAAAATGGGACTAGAATTAAGAAATAATATAAAGTACTCATTGAATTTGAACAAAGTGTTATTTTAAGACCATCCAATGTACTTATAAAATTAAAAGTATTAAAAAATATGAAGCTTCTATGAATTGATCAATGAAAGTGTTAGTGAGGTTATAGATTATCGAATGAAATATGATTTATAACTTATGAACATTGTGAGTCATTAAAAATAATCTACTAGAAAAAAATTCATAAATTATCAAACACAAGTTTATGATAAAATTCTTTATTCATAGGAAAAATGTGAGGATTATCAAAAGAAGATATTAATAAATGATCAGAGTGGTTATTATGATGCATCCGATAATGAATATTTTCTAATATTGGTCGTTAAAAAAATAATGGTTGTGAAGTTACCATATAAATGTATCTAAATTATTGGATCAATGCTTCCTAAAAATGTTAGTGGAAACACATGATGATCATCAAACAATGGTTTTTAAGGATTTTGATCAATTAGATCAAACTGAATTTTCTATATAAATTCATCATACATATGTTTCCTAGTAATTTTGATCGAACTAAATTCTCTAAGAAGTGGCATCAGATAGATGATTTTTAATGGAAACAATGGTTGTTCATCTAATGAATGAATGATTACATGATCATCAGAAAAATAGTCTCGAATGAATTTTGTTAGCTAAAGTTAGATAGGACAGGGAAATAGATAATGTTTTATAAAGATTATAATAAGTCAGAGGAAAATTATTGAAAAAAATATCTGATATATTGGTACTATGTTGTGAAGGACTACCAGACAACATTTCCCAGAAATTATAATTATTATGAAGATATATCAGATGAAACATTTGAAGGTCATTTTAATGTTTTTGTAAAGTTATTAATTGTGGTGATGCAGATATAGGAAATAAATGTTTCAATAATCATAAAAGTATGTCGTTCTTCTAGTAAATATTTTACGAGGAAGGAAAAATAATTTTGACATCAAGATCTAACGAATAGCTTATGATTACTGTTTAACTTCTATAATTTAAGATGTATGAATATTGTCAAAAGCAGGATGGTTTTTAGATGGTCATTAGAAATATTTAAGTGGGTAGTTGGAAATCATGTACGTGCCTCACCCAAAAATTGTGGAGAACCAATTTCTGTATATAGTGGTGTAACTGCATTGTGAATGTTTGATGAGAAGATACTTTACCTTAAATTAATTATACTAAAGAGGTGAATATACATAATAAATTATTTTCCATGAATCATGGGAGAAATTATCATATTGTATGTATTGTTGGTAGAAGAGGTACCAGATGAGGCAGGGGGTACTAAATGAAGTGGAAACACCAGATGAATAAATAGTGAATTATCAAAAATATAGAGTAAGGATTATCTATATACTAGATAAAATCTACCAATCAATTTATAATTATAATAAGAAGAAGAAAAAGTGATCAGACATGCAATTCCTATAATGGGATAAAGATATCTGATGGAACAATTTCACTAGACAAATAGGTACTATAAGATAAATAAGAAGAAGGTAACTTTCAAATACCACACATATATTTCATGTCAATGTGAGATTAGATGAACATTGTAAAGAAAGAGGATCATAAAATAAATAACCTTACGATTCATCATTGAGAAGAAAAGATTGAATGAAGTTAACAAGTGATTAATTTCCAGATAAAGGAACAAGAGAAGGAAGAAGAAAGAGAAAAACTTTCCCTAAAATATGCAAGTGGCAAATAAAGAAGAAGTGGATATAAAAGAAACACTGTAAAATCAAACAAATGTATCAATAGGTGGAATAATTCATTATTTTTTCAAAGTACCTAGCTGAAGAAGTTAAATACTATATACCCAAAAAATATAAAGATCTAGTGGGGAGGTGTAAGTTGGACTAGGATATCTATATTATATTGATTCATGATTATTCACAGCCCCTCATAAAGTAAAGAATCTCACAATTGGGATAAGGTTTAATTTCTTTTGAAAAAACATTACATTGTATCACATTATAGCAATGAATCTGTGTAATGGATATCATCATATACGGCATGGACTAGCTGTTCTTATTGAATATAAATCCTTGCAAAAATATCTTGTTATATATTTTACAGACATTAATATACATTAATATGATTTGAAAACTATATTAGGATAATAAAGATCCTAACAGTTTTAATAGGTTTAGGGATAAAATTTTAAAATTAGAGAAAATTTCCCAACACTGGATTATCCCGTCTTAGTGTTGTATATATCATGATGTGGTACTTTACAAAAATGAAAATAATTTCTATAATTAAATCATTAAAACAACCCCTAAATAACCTTAAAATAAAAAATGGTTTCAAATTACCACTTCATATACTCATAAATGTATTAATAAAGTAATTAAAAAATATTTTAAGGAGAACAACACTACAAAATAATTACTTAAACATATAAACATACCAACTTTTTTTTATTAAAAACAACTTTAAACAACAAAAAGGAACTTTAATTAGAAAGGAAATTAGTGAAAATTAATAACCAATAACCATATATAAAATGATTATTTAAATTTTTATCATTTACTATTATCATACACATAGCACAATAACCTATAAAATAAAATATCATCCTCTCACCAATTAGGTCACCAGATAAATAATCATTTAACTAAGGTTATGTGAATATTACCATGGATTTTAAATGGGATTAAGATTTATTCCAATTGATATAATACCATTAAATTGTTGGAACCATGGTCTTCTATGCATGATTTGGTGTCTGGTTTGTGTTTGTTGTCAATCATCAATGCAAGTTCGGATAGTGTACCAGCAAAGAGATCATATCGTTCAAGCAGACAACAATATTAAAGGTGGCACCGTTTCCTAGTGTTTTCCAAATCTATGGGGTCCAAAATATGAAAGTTACTAAGCATCGCGAAAAGTGTATTTCCATGAATATAATAATTAAATATGGCAAAGGCATGAATTTCGCAAATATAGGATGCATGGTTTGGAAATCGCGAAGACCAAAAGAATGGAGGTGGTGAGTCTTCGTGATTACGTCAATGCTTTGTGAATGGCAGAGTTGAAGCACATCGCGGCAGTGACGGGCTTTGCGAGGAAGCTTCACGATGAAGGCGCGAAGGAATGATGACGGTGATACTCCGCGATTACGACGAGCTCCACGAATAGAAAATTTCCATTGTGCTTCGCGATTTTGAGAGATTTTCGGCGGGAACTTCAGAGGTTCGCGATTTGAGATGATGTGATGCTGACTTCGCGCGGAAGGGTCGAGGGTCAGTGGAATCGCCTATAAATACAGGTCGACCCCCTCAAGAGAAGTAGAGATAATTTTAGAGAAATTAATTTCTCTTGGTTCACAAAGGTCTCTCGCGAAGGCAGTGTGCTTTGCGAAAGAGGAGCTTCGCGGAGGCTATTCTAGCTCCGCGAAAGTCGTGCACCCCGCGTTGGCTTAGTGAGCTTCGCGAAGAGGTAGGAGCTCCAAGATAGCCAAGCATTGCGAAGGCTGGAGCATAGTGAGAGTGACTCGCGATTGAGCTTCGCGAAAAGGCAGGGACTCCACGAAGGCTTGTTTGAGCTTTGCAAAATTGGGAGCCTTGCGAAGTAGGGTACTTTCTGAAGGGAATTTCCAAAGGTTGTTTGCCCAGTGGACAAGGGAAAATGGGGTATTCATCAGTGGATGGAATTTTTACTTTAACAGAGAATCAATTCAGGACTCTAATGCAAGCAAAGTCTCATGATGACCAGGAGACAAGGACCTTCATGTCTATCTATTGAAGATACCTTCACGTCTATAAACTAAGTGAGACGTCACTAATGGAAGTGAGCCTATGGGAGTCAACGGGAGTGACCCGAGGGAAGAAGTGAGCTATCCATGAACCTTTGTAAAGTCAGTGAGCCTGGGACAGAGTGACTGTGCCCGAACAATTGTAATCCACAACTTGTGAAGATTAGTGGAATTAGGTACGACCGAAAAGTTGTCGGCGTATGCTCCTTGGACGTAGCCCTTAGTGGTAAACCAAGTAAAAATATCTGTGTCATCTCCCTGCATGTGAATGTTTGATTACTGATCATATCCATCATACAGATTTAAGGAGCTCCTACCAATGTGGGAACAAGATCCACAACTTTATGAAGAAAAAATTGACACTCTGATTCACCCCTCCCCTCAAAGGGTGTCCCGGGGTACCACAAGTGGTATCAGAGGAGGTTATTGGTGTTGAATCTGTCGTTTGTCGCCATGGAGAATGCATTCAATGCTAGGGGAGTCCCTCTCCTCGATGGAAGTAATTTTCAGATCTAGAAGAATAGGATGAGATCTCATCTAAGATCTCTTGGAATGGAAGTTTTTTTTTTCTACTGTGCAAGGAATACAAGTCACTGATCCAATAGGCCTGGGTATGACAGACACATACATGAAAATTTTTGATGCAGATGCTAAAGCAAAAAATGCACTCACTACAGCTCTTTCTGATCAGATCTATCTAAAGGTGATGAGTTTAACTTCAGCAAAGTCTATGTGGGATAAACTTGAAAACATTTATGAATGAGATAGAAAGGTAAAGGGGGAAAAACTTCAGGTTTTACACAACAGGTTTGACGATCTAAAGATGCATCCTAATGAGAATGTAGATTCATTTTTTAATCGAATTACTGAGGTAGTGGGAGAAATTCTAGGTCTTGGAGAAGAAATCAAAGACATTAATATCGTAAAGAAAATATTGAGAAGACTTCCTCCCATGTACAATGCAAAGGTGTCAGCCCTTGAAGAAAGAGATCTATCTAAACTATCTCTGGATGATTTGTTAAGTAGTTTAGTGGCATATGAGATGAGAGTCAAACCCGAAGATGCCATGACTCGTGTGAGTAAGGAAATGGCATTCAAATCCATGGACAAACTGAAAATTTCAGAAGACAGTGGTGGTGAAGATGTCGAAGAAAAAGAAATTCTTTCTCTCATATCCAAGAAGATGAAAAAGGGAAAAAGTAAATTTAGAGGTAAGATACCTCTTGCATGTTTCCATTTTGGAAGAGTATGTCACATTGCCTCTCAGTGCTAAATAAAGTTAGATGATGATGAGAGCAAAGCTAAAGACATTGAGATGCCTCAGAAAAGGTTTTTCAAAACGGGTTACTTCAAATCTGGAAAGAAAATGCAGAGTAAGAGTTTTTTCTTTGAAGAAGATGATGATATTGAATTTTGTGAGGAAGAAGAACCAGAATTTAAAACTAGAAACCATGCTTCCATGATGGGTAGCACTGAAATATCAAAATCCTCAATCAATAAAGGTAGATATAATCATACTACTACTATAGGTAATCCAAAGATTCAAATTAAGGATGCTTTCTCCAAGCTTGAGAGTAAATTTAAGAGATGTAATAAGTGGAAGGAAATGGTGGAAGAATCATCAGAATATGTTGATGAACTTGAAGATGAAATTGAACGTCTAGAAGAATTTGTGAATGTTTAGTCTAAAATCCATGAAAGAAATGATGATGTAGTGGATCTAAAGCTGAGAATTGAAGAGTAGGTAAAGGTCATCAATGACCTCACGTCAAGAATGGAAGAAAAGTACAAGACTACTGAGGGTCTGGAGGAGGAAGTTGTTACTCTTAGGAGTAAACTTGAGACTGAATCGTTTTTAAAAGAATCAAGGAAGAAAATACTATTCAGAAGATTCTCAGATGCAGAATTACTGGTAAGATCCAAGTGTGGTTCTGATGTGGTTGAAAAAATCATGAGTGTTCAAAGACCTGCTTTCATGGGAAAGAGTAGAATTGGCTATGAATCTGAGACATCAACTGCTGGAAATAAAGAGATCCAAAAGAAATACAAAACGAAGGTTGAACATGTTGAAACATTTCCTGAAGTGCTGAAAAAGTAACCCTCAATCCAAACTAGAAGGATAACTGACAATTATCCTCAAACATTCAGAAATGATAGGCAGTTCAACTATTCTCCCAAGGATGAAGGTATGAAGGGAAATTCAGGTGAGAAGACATTCCCTCTCATGAAGTGTCAGTTCTGTGGCTATCTGGGCCATACCATGTCATATTTCAAAGAGGCAAGGAGCTACTTGAATTAAGAAGATCTGGGAATTCAACAAAGGAGACCGATTTCATATCCTCAATCTTATAGAAGAACTAGCTTCTATGGTTATTGTTTTAATTTTTCTAACTTTGTCCAAAATGCTATGTATTGCAGGCAGCGGTACGACAGGAGAAATTCATACAACACTCAAAGACAGGAAAGTGTTCATCCTCCTGATGATGTTGTTCTCACAAAGCATTTTTCCCCTCTGGAAGAATAGTATGGGTATGAAGAATCAGATTATGTGGAAGAAATTATTAAAATCCCACCAGTATCCTATGCTCAATCCATTGTCTCATGGAAATAGAAGAAGAAGATCAAGAAATCCAATCTTGCAGAGGTAGCACTCAAAGCTACAAAGAGAAGCAGCACCTGGATCCTTGATAGTGGATGCTCTACCCATATGATGTGAAATGCTGACCTCTTGATGAACATTGAAAATAATGTTGATGGAACAGTACGGTTTGGTAATGATGGTGCTTTGAAGATTAAAGGCAGTGGGAATACTGCTCTCGCCAACGGGGAGTTAAAGAAGACTGAAGTTCTTTATGTGGATGGTCTACGCCACAATATCCTTATTGTAAGTCAACTATGTGACTCAGGGCTCATAGTAACCTTCAATCAAAAAGGCTGCACTATAAAAGGAAAAATAGGAAATTCTATTTTGAAAGGCGGTAGAATAGATGGAAACTTATATCAGGTTGATAGTAAAGTGATATCTTGCTATTTGTCTGTTGAAGAAGAAAAAAATTTATGGCATCGAAGGCTGGGGCACATTAACCAACAAGACATGGAAAAGATATCTAAGCTGAAGATAGTCATGGATATTCCCATTCTAAAACATGAACGGGAAATGTCTTGTGATGATTGTATTCGTGGGAAACTGGTTTGTAGTTCATATCGGCCAAAGAAGAAAAGGGCATTGCATCTTCTTGATCTCATTCATATAGATGTATGTGGCCCAATAAATGTTACCAGAACCTATGGATAAAGGTACTTAGTTCTTTTCATTGATGATTATAGTATAATTGCTTGTGTAATGGTGATCCATAGGAAGCGACAAGTACTTCATTGTATGAAAACCTATCAACGGATTGCTGAGAATGATACTGGATGGACAATAAAAGTCATGAGATCTGACAATGGAGGGGAATACACATCCATCAAGTTTGAAAATTACATAGAAAAACATGGAATATAGCATGAGGTAGCTGCTGTGAGAATTCTGCAACAAAATGGAGTTTTTGAGCGCCGGAATCGACAGGTCAACAATATGGCTAGGACTATGCTGATTGAGTGTGGTATCTCTCGCCATTACTTGAAGGAAGATGTTGAGGCTGCAGTGCACATTCAGAATCGAACAGGGCTTTATATGGGAGAAATTAAGACACCATACGAATTGTGGCATGGAAGGAATCCTTCATTGAAATACTTTCATGTTTTTGGATGCAAATGTTTCATCTGGAATAAAGAAGGAAACCAAGGAAAGTATGGTGACAATGCTGATGAAGGAGTTTTTCTTGGGTATCCAATGAATAGAAAAGCTTAAAATTGTTTCAATAAACGCTTGGGGAGGATTGTGGAAAGAAATGATGTTAAGATCATTGAAGGAAAGACTCCAAATGCTTCAAATAGTATCTATGCTGATGAGATAGAAGATGAGAATGAATGTGAACATGGAAGAAATACAAATACATAAATAGAGGAAGGTGTACAAAACACTCAGGGGTCACATCATGATGTTGACTCAAATGAAGAATCTGAAGTGGAAAGATTGGATGGCAAGAATGTGACTGAACCTCATAAGAAAAATCGAAGAGTAGAAGTTGATCCATCTAACATAATTGGAGACAGGAATGCACATACATAGACAAGGAGTATGAGGAATAACACACCATATACATTTCTGTTAGTTGTGGAGCCATCCTCATTTGAAGAAGCTGTAAAGGATAAATCCTGGGTGAAATCCAAGAATGAAGAGTTAGATCAGATTGACAAGAATCAGACATGGGATCTTGTCCAGAGACCAAAAGGTCACAATGTTATTGGAACAAAATGGATATTCAATAACAAGTCTGATGAGCATGAAAGTTTTATCAGAAACAAGGCTCGACTTGTATGTAAAGGGTATTCTCAGATATAAGGTGTTGATGTTGAGGAGACCTTTGCTCCAGTGGCTAGACAGGAGTCAATCAGGATGTTTCTTGCCATGGCTCTCTAAAGAGGATATAAAGTATATCAAATGGATGTCAAGAAATAATTCTTAAATGGTGTACTCGAAGAAGAAGTCTACATTGAACAACCTGTGGGTTTTCTTCTTGGTGCTGATGAATCAAAGGTCTACAAGCTAAAGAAAGCACTTTATGGCCTGAAACAGGCACCACAGGTGTGGTACTCGAGACTGGATTCCTACCTCAAGAAGCTGGAATTTAAAAGATGAGGATTAGATCACAATCTCTATTAGAAGAATTCTTTGAAAGATCAGTTCCTGGTTCTAGTTTACGTCGATGACATTATATTTGGTGGCAGCAGGCAGAAATCAGTGGATGAATTTTCCAATCATATGTAATCAGAAGTTGAAATGTCAATGATTGTGGAGCTCACATATTTCTTGGGACTAAAAGTGACTCAAAGGAAATACTTCACTTTTATCTCTCAGGAAAAATATGCCAGAGAGCTGCTGAAGAAGTTTAATATGCAAGACTCCAAACCAATGTCAACTCTGATTGCAATTGGAACCAAACTTGGAAAGCATGAGGAAGGGACATCTGTAGATCCCACCATGTACAGAAGAATCATTGGGAGCCTACTGTACCTGACAGTGACACGGCCAGATATTGTCTTTGCCACATGTCTTGCAGCCCGCTTTCAGAGTAGTCCAAAGGAGGAATATATGGTGGCAGGCAAAAAAATCATGCGGTAAATTCAAGGTACACACAACATTGGATTACATTTTCCTGCAGGTAGGGACAGTGAATTATCATCATTTTCTAATGCTGAATGGGCTGGTGATGTAGTAGACAGAAAGTCCACCAGTGGTGGAGCTTTCTATATTGGGCAGAAATGTGTTGGCTGGTTGAGCAAGAAAGAAGAAAGTACTTTTCTTAGTACTTATGAATCTGAGTATATCTCCGCCATAAAGGCGCGCACTCAACTGCTATGGATGAAGCAATAATTAACTGATATTGCCGATGAGGTGAAGCAACCAATGGTGATTTACTATGACAATAAGAGCGCAATTGATCTTACGAAGAATCTTGTTCATCATTCTCGTACAAAACACATTGAAATCAGGTATCACTTTATCAAAGAGAAAGTTGAGCAAAGAGTGATTAGAATGGATCATGTGGGAACAGATGAGCAAGTGGCTGATATCCTAACAAAGCCACTGTCAGCGGCTGTGTTTGAGAAGCATCGATTGAACCTCGGTGTTCGGCCACCTCCTAGTGCATAAGGAAGTTACAGAATTCTCCTCTCCCCATTTGTGATAACTATTTTTATCTGTTTATGGCTATGATGCAGGTTTATGGGGGAGATACTATCCAGGGGGAGTATGTTTTGAGATGAACGAGGGAAAAAAATTTACTGATCTTTGGATTTATTGTCAATGGGGGAGAAAGTTGAATGAAATAAATTCAGGCAACTTCTTTGATGAGAAGAATGAGAAGGAAAATAGTAGAACCCAATTCAAGCCTTTTATCTTGTTTTCTACACCGAGCATTGCTCACGTAGACTTAGAGTGTTGGCTGAGTTGATTCCTGCGTTTTTGGGCTTTCACATAGATGGAGATCTATTGAATTTATATTCTGATTGCCATCAAACCCAAAGGGGGAGATTGTTGGAACCATTGTCTTCTATGCATGATTTGGAGTCTGGTTTGTGTTTGTTGTCAATCATAAATGGAAGTTCGGATCGTGTACCAGAAAATAGATCATACCATTCAATCAGACAACAATATTGAAGGTGGCGTTGTTTCCAAGTGTATTCCGAATTTT
This sequence comes from Viscum album, assembly GCA_963277665.1. Classification (NCBI taxonomy): domain Eukaryota; kingdom Viridiplantae; phylum Streptophyta; class Magnoliopsida; order Santalales; family Viscaceae; genus Viscum; species Viscum album. Next base: position 122,814,301 of record OY728146.1, on the reverse strand, counting down.
TGGGGTCCAAAATCTAGAAGTTGCTGAGCATCGCGAAAAGTGTATTTCCATGAAGATAATAATTTAATATGGAAAAGGCATGAATTTTGCGAAGATATGATGCATGGTTTGGAAATTGTGAAGATCAAAAGAATGGAGGCGGTGAGTCTTCGCGATTACATCAAAGCTTCGCGAACGGAAGATTTGAAGCGCATCGCGGCAGTGACGGGCTTTGCGAGGGATCTTCGCAACGAATGCGCCAAGGAATGGTGACGGTGATACTTCATGATTACGACGAGCTCCGCGAACGGAAAATTTCCATTGTGCTTCGCGATTTTGAGAGATTTTTGGTGGGAACTTTGGAGCTTCGCGATTTGAGATGATGTGGTGCTGACTTCACGTGGAAGGGTCGAGGGTCGGTGGAATCGCCTATAAATACAGGTCGACCCCCTCAAGAGAAGTAGAGAGAATTTTAGAGAAAGTCCTTTACTCTCGGTTCGCAAAGGTCTCTCACGAAGGCAGTGTGCTGCGCGAAAGAGGATCTTCGCGGTGGCTATTATAGCTCCGTGAAATTCATGCGCCCTGTGTTGGCTTAGTGATCTTCGCGAAGAGGCAGGAGCTCCACGATAGCCAAGCATTGTGAAGGCTGGAGCATCGCGAGAGTGCTTCGCGATTGAGCTTCGCGAAAAGGCAGGGACACCGCAAAGGCTTGTTTGAGCTTTTCAAAATTGGGAGCCTTGCGAAGTAGGGTACTTGGTGAAGGCCATTTCCAAAGGTTGTTTGCCCAGTGGACAAGGGAAAAGGGGGTATTTATCAGTGGATGGAATTTGGAATTTAACATAGCATCAATTCAAGACTCTGATGCAATCAAAGTCTCATGCTGAACAGGAGACAAGGACCTTCTTGTCTATCTATTGAAGAGACCTTCACGTCATAAAACTGAGTGAGACTTCACCAATGGTAGTGAGCCTGGGGGAGTCAACAGGAGTGACCCGAGGGAAGCAGTGAGCTATCCCCGAACCTTTGTAAAGGCAGTGAGCCTGGGACAGAGTGACTGTGCCCGAACAATTGTAATCCACAACTAGTGAAGATTAGTGGAATTAGGTATGACCAACATGTTGTCGGCGTATTCTCCTTGGACGTAGCCCTTAGTGGTGAACCAAGTAAAAATAGTTGTGTCGTCTCTCTGCATGTGAATGTTTCATTACTGATCATATCCATCATACAGATTTAATGAGTTACTACCAACGTGGGAACAAGATCCACAACTTTAAGAAGAAAAAGTTGACACCCTGATTCACCCCTCCCCTCTCAGGGTGTCCCGGGGTCCCACATAAATAAGATATTAACTAACTAATTTAAATACATAACACATAAAGTGTGATCATAAATAAAAATATATCCAATATTATACATTATAAGAATAAAATTCATAAGTAAAATAAATTACATTAGGTCAAAAAACATAATGATTTTATGGTTTTTATTATGGAAAAAAATAAGATACATTCTATCAATTTAAATAAAATCACAATGAAATCAAATCACCTTTAAAATTAACCATTTAATCCCATCATGTTTAACAAATTTTTAAAATGAAAATAACAAACATAGTTTCTATTTTAAAATTCGATTTAAGTTGTTTGAACACATCATAATGAATTTAAAATAACTGTGGTTATAATCATTTATAAAATGAGGATTTTGAAAAACTTATTGAAAATACATATTTTTTTAAATTTATGTAAATAAAATTCATTTTTGGTTGTTCGGAAATCAAATTTCATTTTAATGATTAAAAAATACATTTTTAAATTTCTGAAAGCACTTATTAGAAATACAATTTATGGTAATCACACACTAAAAAAATATTTTTTTATGAAAACAAATCACTAAAAGTATTGAATTTTAAATTAAAGAAAATATAACAAACCTGTCAAAATATATCAAGTTGTGTATAATAAATCCCAAAGAACTACTCATTTTACACCAAATGTTTATTAGGGTTTTATTATAATTTTACATAAGGTTTTATTAGAAAAGTGAAATTAAAAATAACATATCACCACTTAAACAATAATTTTTATTGAAAAAAACCATGGAAAATAAAATAATACACAACCCAATTAAGTGTTGACTAACAACACACAATTCTAGACTTACCAGATAACATGAACTCCCACCATAAAGAGGGTGATCAACCCTATTTATGATTTACTTATTAAGTCTCAATGATAGTACCTTCTCCTAACAATAACCCAACTGATTAATCATTATTTCACCCCATTGTTTCACATATCGGACTGAGTACCTAGTAATATGCATAAACCAACATGAAAAAAAATCAAAATGCATACTCTCGATCTCTATATGCTGGAAAATAGTTACAGGGGTGTTATAAATGAATGGGTGTGTTTTACCATTTATCATAACTAAAGTATAAAATAATCAAAACAATCTAAATAAACCAAATTTACATATATAACACCATCAAAGAAATTACATATACTAAAATTATCATGTAAAATAATGATTAAAAACTATAAAAGTCTCAAACTGAGAAAAAAAATAAATCACCAGGTTATAAATGAAATATTTTCATTCCACCACCTTCATTCCGATAAGGAAGAAAAAATAGATTGAATACAATTAAAATAGGACTAATATATAAACATTTAATACAAATTAAAAGAAGAAAACATGGTTTATATTCTCTAGAAGGGTGTTTATAGGTTGTGATCCTAATAATCCCAGTCATATACCACCATGTACTCTATATAAAACCCATATAAAACTAATCACAACCCTATTGTTTGAAAATGATATATAAAATATAAATTTATTTAATGATAAATATTACAATACAAATAAAAATTAAACAAGATATAAATGGATAGAAATGAATAAGTCAACTAAATAAGTGGAAGCATGTAAAATGAACACTAGGGTATAAATTACCAAAAAATAATCTTGGGAACAGACATGGGGGACAAAGGTATAGTAACCTAGAGACACTATAAGGGAATATCTAGAAGTGTACAAGGAATAAAAACCTCTCTAGGGTAATAAATGGAATATGCTGCCACAACCCATTCTTCATTATCTTCATGCTCACTTTTATAATATGGAATACCAGGGGTTGTAGAGTCAAATATAAGTGTGAATTTATTTCCAACTAGTTTTTTAACAACCAGGTATCTTTTTAGTCTCAATCTAAATTAGAATCTAGAACAATTAAATGTTTTTAAAAACAGAATAAAGGCTATATAAATTATGCATGATAGTCCCACAAATATCCAAATATGAATCAATTACAATTTATATCTAATAGAATAGAATATCAATTATCGATGCCCATTAATCCATTTTAATTGCAAGACATGCCTCCCAATCAGTGCATCTATCTTTAATATATAAAAATTGTGATGTTGGATAAAGGGAATAACTTTTCATTACACATTTAACCTTCATCCAGGGTGAATTAAACTGGTTATAAGGTAATTTTAACACCATTTTTAATCAATCCAAAGAGAGAGGTGGATGTCTTTATTGAATCATATTCATGAAAATAAATAACACTTTTTTAACATTAAAAAATATAATAGTCCATGGTTTTTCTGGAGAAAACTTCACATGGTGAAACAATATGAAAGGTAATCATCGAATAATAAGTAGAATGGATCACTACATGAACAAATTTCTTTATCTTTATTATTTATATATAACGATATTGATTCTTAAGCCTCAATATCATCTAGACCACTCAACTTTTAATTCACATCTAAAACAGATGTTGTGTTCCCAAAATTTGTTATTCTTATCAATAATGTGGATACAAGAATAAATCATACTGTAAAATTTAGTAACCCTATAAATAAACCCTTGGAATGGTATGCAAGGGTCGAGAAATATAATAGATTGATAAATCACAATGGGGACCTTATATAATTGAAAAAATATAAATATTCTCTGAAAAAACTTTTAGATATCCTCAACAACCAATTTGATGAAGTTGAATCCAGACTATAAAAAGAATGAGATGATAATATTTTTATGTTTCTCATAAATAGGAAACAGAACATTGAATATAAATTTATATAGGTGGAGAAAAATTATTGGGATAGATCAAGATATTTTTTCTATAATATGGAATATAAATACAATATTGTTCCATGATTTTATTAATGCGATGAGGTTTTTTGAAATCCATAACATACTAATTGTAAAGTGACATACATAAACCACAATGACGTGGTAGGAATATTATTTATGTTATACTTACACAATATTTTAGAAATACTATTATAGGGTATGGAAAAATTATAATATCCAATTAGTTTAAAATAATTATTTTGTTCGATATCATTAAATACAGACAACATCAAGCTTAAACGAACTGTGAAATATTATTTTTTAAATTTGATCATTATAGAATATCCATTTAATTGGTAGGTATGGATAGGATTTACAGAAATATGAAATATATATAAAGTATATAATCAATTGAAATTTGATGTTTAATTCTTCAGAAATAAGAATTCAATTTTGATACACTTATTTATTCCCCGGAAATACATTTTCTTCAAAAGGAATTCTATATCTTATTATGAATGAATATTATAATAAATTTATAGAACTTTTAGGAATTTTATTTTGAAAATGATATGATATAAGAAATTATCATGTGAAAATTTTTTTATAGTGAATTTTTAGTATTATTTTGAAAAATATTTATTTCCAATGTGTTGTTAAAAAACTATTTTTTATTAAAAATTGTATTTGGATTCATGAAATTATGAAGTTACAATTTTTTTAAAAAATTATACATAAAATTATGTCTATTATGTTATAAATATTTTAATTATGTTAAGTGGAATCAATCTTAGGGTCAAATTTAGTTTATAATGTTTTTTTACTTAAGACATATTTTTCAAAAGAAAATCATTATTCATTACATTTTGAGTCTATATCTTAAACTATTTTTCTCCAATTATTTATATTAAACCATTAAATGGCATTAATTATTTTTAATTTGGAGGCTAAAATTTGGTAAATTGGTCCCCCTTATTTTTGGTCAGTATGAATAGTAATAATGGTATATAATAGCCACCACGATATTATAAATTGGGTATTTAAGGTTGAAGATAATATGATAAAGACTAAAATAATAAACCTAAAACATAAATTTATCCTATTGGATGAGTGTAGTTTAGACATGTGTATAGCTGTTTAAACACTCTAGAAAATTGGTGTCATATTTAATTTATTTTGACTATTATAATATTTAAGTAAATGATAATGTCAAAAGTGTCACTCTCTTTCTTTTAATATCTATAATATTTTTTATAGGGATGAAAATAAATTATATTTAGTTAGAAGTTTTTATTTGAAATATAATTTATTTTCTATCATGTTAATTTATTTATAATTTTTAGTGATTAAATAATCACCTTATATACTTAAGCAATACCGACAAAATATTTATTCAATTATTTTAAAAATAAAATAAATTATTCTAAAAATATAAAAAGCAATTTAATTTGAATAAAATAATATGTTACACAAATTTTATAGATAATTATAACATCTAAGTTATGTTTTAATCGATTATATTTTAATTTATTTAATTTTTTGTGTTTTTTGAAATTAAATTAACTGAAATGTTCAAAAAATGACATTGATCATATATCACAACAAATAGTATTTTATTCGATGATTTAAAACTCATAAAATCAAAATGCTCCTCAATTTATTTTAATTTGGTTTAGAATATCCAAAATATTCCATTTATGGACAAATTTTCCTTTTATAGTAACCATTATTACTCTTAAAGAGTAAAAACATTATTATCTTGACAATCGTAAAAAATGGTTAACACGAGTTAAAAAAAGATATGGGTGAAAACATTTCCTATAATTGTGAAACATTTAATATATGAGATTATTTTGACTAATTAATCCTCTTATATTTGAATTATATCAATTTGGATCCATTTTTTCAAGAGTAATAATTTATTTAAATTTAATACTTTGTGAAATTCTAGGAATTCCCTCCCCTCCCTTATAAATGGGAACCTCTTATCCCCATTTCTCCATACTTTAAAATCCTTTTAGTTCTGAAATTAAATACAAATTTTTTTAATAAAATCACTCCACACATTATATATGTAACACCCTGACCCCTCTAGGCTGGAGACGGTGCAATAATTGTGCTATTGGCATGGTTAAAAGGAATGAAAATCTCATAGGAACGATAAGTGTAGTAGTCTTGAAGAAACTAGATACATAGATGTAACACAAATTACATTGAAAAAGGTTACAAGATACAGTACATAACTAAACTAAAAACTGCAACCACACGAACTCAATAAGTGGACTTCTCTTCATCACCTATTGAAGGTAAACAATGAAAGGGGTGAGCTCAAATGATCAGTAAAGGCTAAAAATAGTGGAATCATGAGTAAAATAATAAGTTAATCACAATCAATCTGACATAATCAATTTGGCATAGTGAAGAAATGAATAACTAATGCCATTAATAAACTGAGAATGAAGCTGCATCCATAGATTTTTTCATAGTGAAATCTGCATGGATAATAATAATAATAACTTATAATGAATAAATAGAATGCTTATTAATTGGACATCATGTATTTGGCACATGAAACCAAATTACATTACAATGTTTTAGTTCTTTGGGTAGAAACCCATCTGATTTTTGGAAACAAACTCAAAGGGTTTGTCACCAACTGATTTGTCTCATGAGACCTACCAACGCATAAAGGGGCTATAGAGGGCCCCACCCACCACTGCATTTACAAATCATTATTTATAAATTTATTCAATAAAATAGCAATATTCCTTTTCAATATTAGTAAAGAGTAGAGTATATAGATTAATCAATATTTCCATAGTTAAAATGACGTTCCAAATAAACATCGTAAGTAAAATGATATACGGTTTAGAAAACAAAACATATCCATTATATGATATTATAGAAATTTAATATAAATATAATTCCAAATAAAAAGTGATATCAAATGGGCAGTATTTACACCACATAAGGATAATTAGGTGCACAAAACAAAGTAAGACACAACAAGATAGTAGTTGACACAAAGTTTCTTACCATAGTGTAATCGGTTGAATCATATAACCAAAACTTAATAACCCTAAAATTAATCATTTAATAACATGAATATAAATATAATCATGTTATTATATATAAAATGTTATTACACATATACCACAAACAATAAATAAGTGGAGAACAATGAAAATCTCACAGAAATAAAAGTGAGATGAGAAACCCCTTACAAACATTTCAGCATGGTAACAAGTATTATTGTGAGGTATTTATGAGAGGTAAAGGGGTATTCCATCATTTATATGTCAAAAGGTCATTATGGGGGAGGTGATAAAACATACTCCATCATTTGGAAATAAAAATAAAAGGGCACAACATAGGAGAGATTCTTGAACACAAGTGAGAGATTGGATCCCTTACCTTATGCTTGAAGGTGTTCTTGACTTGTTATTTAAGACCTGAATAAAGAAATCAGGATTATTAATTCATAATTACTGAACATATTATACATGAAAATGATTTATTATAACCCTATTTAGTTCATTCAAGTCCTCTTTGATTAGTTATAAGGTTCAAATTCATTGTTCGGGCTCATTTGTTTACTTGGTTTTAAATGATCGGTTCACTTATATTCAAGTTTGGATAAATATATAAGATGGATGTGGTTCTAAAAAAATGACGCTATATTCTATTAGTGAACATACAGAATATTACTTGGTTTTAAATTTAATTTGGTTATTTAGAGTGAAATCAAATTATTATATACATAACCTAAGTGACAACTGTTTTGGGTAAACGTTGGGTTTGATTACAATGAACATGTTTTGATTTATAACGTAATAACATTTGTAAAAAAGGATTAAAAAACTAAAAATAGGATATATTAAATATATAATAATCTGGTTCAACCATAAACCAAATTGTTTCATGAACAGAATTAAAGATTGTAATAGAAATTGATAAATCGTTGTCCTTGAATATGCTAAATTAGCACATCTCAAACGGTTTTCATTTCTTTCAAACAAATGGTGGGGAAAGAAGATAAGGTAATGAAATAAACCACTAGAATGAAACAATTATAGTAAATTTATGTTTTAGGATTTATCATACTATTATGGTGAGGAAAGAAACAAAAAGAAAAGAACTTAAAAGAATTGAAGGAATTGGAAAGAGGAATTTACCTCTTGAGACTTCATCCTTTGAGAACCTCTTAAGGGGAGATGTTTTGGTATTTTGAAGAGGCTCGGAGCTTTTGGACGTGGGGGAGGATCTTGTTGAGGGACATGGGAAGAATATTGGCAAGGCACAAGGCTTGAGTGGTGTGAGAGGAAGAGGGGTGAGGGGTGCTTTATATATTGGAGGATAGAGGAGTTTTCATAATATTATAATCATTAATTTATAATTTCCTATCAAGACAACCAATAATGATTATTCCATGACCAAGAACAGTAATATATGCATGTGACTTAGAAACAAATGGGATTATAGTAGTAGATCATCATCAATGACTCAATTAATCCATTATTTAGCATTTATTGTGAATTGTCAGATTTTACTATTCATCAAAAATTTAAGTATTTAAGAAAAATCCCAGAAATTCACCCTAACCATTTTTCAATGTGTATATTCCCAAAATGAAGTCCATTTTTCAAAAATAATTTTCTAAATATGATTAATTAAATATTTAGTTAAAATAATTATTTAATCAGAAAACATAAACACTTAAAATATCCATCTTCATTTTAAGGTGACTAAATTCATTTATATATTCAAGGGCATGGATACCATTCAAAAGAGTCATATTGATATTCATAAGGGTAAGTTAATATTCATAAGGGTATGTTACCATTCATAAGGGTAGGATTATATTTAATTAAAATTAATTTAATTCAATTAGACTCTAATTATCATTTTGATCACAACCATGTATGTTAGATTATTAAAATTCAAATCCCAGAGCTGACAAATTTATGATTTATGGCTAGGTTATGGCTATCTCATATAAGTAACCATGTTTTGTTCCATAGAGGCTCAGTGATTCTTGAAATATTAGCTATAACTAAAATGTATTTAAGAGAAACATACTATAAAATGTTTAGGGTGCTACAAAATAGGTCTTATTTTGTGAAGAAAACTAATTTTATAGGGATGAATGTGCCAAGAGAAGGAGGTCATCTAAACAAGAGGATTATATTTTTATTGTTTATTTTAGTTTTATTTATTCTTATACCAACTTATAATATTATTAAAACCTGGTGAAAAAATAGAATTATAATCTTCCATATACTATGATGTTATTATTCTAATGGAATAATCTGTATCCATCCCCTCTTCCATTAAATGGGGTATGAAACTGGTATTCTTTTGTTCAACACACTACCGCCTCACGAACAGACATAATCCATTTTTCATAAATGACACAAATAGATGATTTAATTTATGGATTTAATGTTTATTTATTATATTCATGAAATTATTATCATTATTAATAGATATTATATCAAAATACTTCTTACCTTTCCATCCATTAAAATTGATAACACTGGTACGTGTGTACTACCACATCCACGAAGTGATGTGACCTTCTTTCAAAACCATGACACATGGATACTATGTATAAGTGTATTTAAAGAACAAAATATGGTATTTGTGATATTATTATAAATATTTAACAAAAAATTAACAATTAAATTCTTTCCATTATGATCGTTGAAAAATATAAATGTTACGCCTATGTACGTATGATGTTCCTTGTCCATGATTGTAACATAGTTCCTTTTTCAAAACCATCATCCATGGTTGGTTTTAAAATATAATTCCTGCATAAAAATAATAATCATGTAATTATTATTATTATTTAATGATATCTTTGACCATTGTAAACCTACTAAATTCATATTGGATATATGAGGTGAATATCGTCAAAACATCTGATGAGTAATTAATTTAATAAGTAATTGTGTATAACATGGAAAAAAATAAAGGGAATAATGAACCAAAAAAAGTTTCTTGATAATTTAAATAATTAACATATGTTTATAATTCAATAAGATAAACAAATTATGTGATGAGTCACAATCAAGGTAAGAGACACTTTATTTTAAAAACCTCATTTTAAATGTTTTAAAGATTTGTTTTCTAAATATATTTTTTATCCATGCCACTATTCATTAAATTATTTTATAAATGTATTTATATTTAAATTAAATAATTATAAAGGATATTTTATACATATTTTTATTTTCTTTCTAATTTATTCAAAATTAATTTTTTAGGTATTATATAAGGAATGGTTTGAATTTATTTACAACATAAAAAATAATATTCCTTTTTAATGTATATGATGTTAATGGTTTTTATTACCTATGTAATCATCAACTGATTTTTATCCTCATTTATAAGATACTACTTTTTATTGAATGAAAAATTCCCCTTCCATATTATCAATTCATTTTCACTACGGTTTTTCAATGAAATGAATATTTTGATATCTAGAAATGTTTTTATTATGGTTTAAATGATTAATTATATAATTATGAAAGATTTCATGTGCTATGATATTTTTTATGGATTTTCGAAATCTTTTCAAATTATGTGTGGTTTTTTATTAATAAAAAATATATGGTTCTATTATAAACCAAGAACAGTTAGTTTTATAATAAACCAAGGATGTGTGGTTCTGTTATAAACCATCGACATGTTGTTACATTTTAATCCAAGGACAATTGGGTCCATTATATCCCTCTAATGAAATATTAAATGATTATGTTTTTTCAGATAATTATTATATTCTATACGTAAAATGATATCCGAACATACCTAAATGATTTTTATGATATCTATGGTTTATATAAAAATATTATGATTTCAAGTGGTATATTACTGAGATTTAATTATAAGTAAAATATATGCTTCTTCTTAAGGGTGAAATATAGTTTTATGTGTTGTTTCACGATTTTAATGAAACCATTGTGGGTTTTATATTAATTTTATAATTTGTTATAAAATTATTTATAAAAAACAGTATGAAAATAAGTTGATTTATTGGGATATAAAATATTTATTTAGATCCAAAAGTTTATTTTGAAATGTAATATTTTTATGAGTATTCATGGGAAAATTAATATCTTTATTCCACTTTATGTCCCATAATGATATTTTAAAGATAATCCCAAATTTTAAGATGTTTTTCATAGGGTTTTATGGATGTGTAGGTTTGATGGTGAAGATACAATATGGGAAAAGAAAAACTGGGTTTAGTTAGTATAATTCTCATATAATGTCATAGGTATCATCTTCTATGACTTATTCCTAATAATCTAAAATAAAAAATTTAAAATATCCCTAGGTATGAAAGTGATCCCATATTTCCTATTGATGTTTTATGTTTTAGAAGGATAAAATTTGATCACATTGATTGGTATCCTATCCAAAAATGTAATGTTTATGATTATAGCACTAGATCTGGGTGTGTGAGTGTTGGGATATTATATTTTCTACCAGATAAGGGTTTAGATATCTTTGTATATTAGTATTATTTTATTATAAATTATCTTAAGAGTTTTCTATATCATCATGGGTTTATAAGTTTAATGATGATCATAAGTTCGAAGGATTAGAAACAACTTTTGAGGTTTTAAGTGGTGAGATTTTGAAGAGACTCATTATATTTTAGGGAAATGTTTTCATTTATTTAGGTTTATGTAAACCTTAAATTTAACGTGATGGATTATTTCAAAACAACCCTGTTATATTTTTGGTGACGTATTCTGAAAGATATGAGATAACCTATGAGGTTAAAACATTCTTTCATTTGGATGTTATTAAGGTTATTTGGTGGATGTTCATCATAGTTTTTTTGAATTATGTGGGATCTATTTTAATATATTTTTATTTAATAGAAAACCCACATTTCTGGTCAAAAACCAATGCATCTAGAAAGAAAGTGGGGCTTGAAACCACAGTAGAAGGGAAACAAGGGTGGAATACCTACTATTGGCTTACGCGATGTCCTAGTTAGTATGACATTATAGAATTGAATTAACTGATAAATATTTAGTTGATGTTGATAATATATGTTTTATCATATAGATAAACATGAGACTAAAAAGTGATTTGGTGATTAAGAAATTAATTTTATTTGAGATGAAGATCACTAAAATTTGGGGAACATTATATTATTAGGGTAAATAGAATCTTATGAGATTTTATATGAGTATTACATTTTCAATTATTATTTTGAAGTATATATTATTTTAATGTGGCTTTATGATGATTATAGTTTTTAATGGAGTGGATTAACATATCATAAAAATTATATGGTTAGGTTTATGTGTTTTTGGTATGTTAATTTATGATTGATGGATGTTATTTAGAGATAAATATTTAATTTATCGTTGAAGAAAATGTGAAAAAATCATTCCAATATATGGGTTTCTATCGTAGTGATTAATATTTTTGTGAATTGTAAGGATACTTTTTTTATTGAATGATTTAGTTTAAACTTTGAGTATTACTGTTTAATTTCATAGAATAATGTATTATTTCCTCATATAAAGGATTATTTATTTTGGTAATTAATATACCTTGTCCTAAAAATTATAATTTTGGTTAATGTCTAAAGAAATTAAGAATAAATTATTATCCATTTATAGAATTATGTGATCCATAATAATTTTATTCTAGTTCTTTAGTTATGAAAAATTTATCTTCAATTCTCACTATTTAAAGAAAAATATTTTATTGAGGTAGAAATTTACAAATGGAAGAAATCCTACTACTAAAGTATGTATATTTCCTTACATTCATCATATATATGGTAAAATAATTCTTCAAATTAATGAAAAAGTTCTTTAAATACATATTTTACACCAATACCTTTATTTATGATGAATCAATGTTCTTTTTAACACCTATTTTTTTTGTGGTTATTGACTTTCATAGGATCACTAACTTTATTGTAACTAATGTTCCCTATTACTCTCCATCATTAATTTGGAAATTACATTTTCCTCCATGTCTATATTTTCACTTCATATAATTTTGTATAATTTAGAAACCTCGTATGTGTTATTTTGGAGGACCTTCATACTTATGTGTCTCTCTTTTCAAGTTGAAGTTCTATTAACCCTTTTTTACATTATTGAATGTAAAAAAGGTATTTTAAAATTTCAAACATTTGATTACATTTTTCAATTAAAAATTACTAAGATTAAATTAATTAATGGGTTTGGGAGAATGTAATATCTTGAGATTTTAAAATAATGACTATTTTCAATAGCATAAAAGATACAGAACACTAAACTTAAACAAACCACAGAATATTATTATTTAAATATGATAGTTATAAAAAATCCATTGAATTATAGAATATGAATATGACTAAATAACATATAATATATATATAAATTTTCTAATCAATACAAAAAATAATGATTTATTCTTAGTAAATTGGCAGTCAATTTTTAGTAAAGTTATTTTATTCTTCAAAAATATATTTTCTTAAAAAATGGATTTATAGATTTTTATGAATGAATATTACCATCAGATTTTAGATATTTTATAAAATTTATTTTAAAAAATAATGTAATATTTAAATGACCATGTCAAAATTCCATTAGAGTGAATTATTGTGATTGTTTATAAAATATTAACATTCAAGTGAATAATGGAAAATCTGATTTCTATTGATAATTGTATTTTTGATTCATGAATCTATGAAGATCCATTTTTTTAAAATGTTTTTAAAATAAATTTATCAGAATTATATTTTGAAAAATTAAATTATGTTTATTGGAATAAATTTCTTATTGAATTCAGTTAAAAAAAGATTATACTTAAAAATCATTTTTCTGAAAAACTATTTTCAATTACATAGTGTGTTTTGTTATAATAGTAATTTATGAAACTTATAGAAATTAAATATCGATAAAATTATTTTATATTTATAATTTAGTGGTCCAAATTTGGAATATATTTCTTTATTACATTCGGTCATTGTCAATAGTTCCCATGGTAAATAATTGTCACCAGAATATGGTTAAATCCGGTAATTAAGGTTAAAAGTAATATTAGAATGTCTAAAAAATGACCATATCCCTTAAATTTATCCAATTAGAATATTGTATTTTATAATTTTCTATAAACTATTACAAAATATGAAAACCTGGGGCCATATTTCTTGGATTTTGACCTTTATAAATGAAAAAGATAATGTCAAAAGTGTCACTCCAATGATTTTAATGTCTAAATTTTTTATGATACAGATGAAGATACATTTTTTTGTTTATAAATTTTTATTTTAAATATAAATTATTTTTTATTATGATAATTTATTTATAATTTTCAGTTATGAAATAATTACCTTAAATTTTTATATAATAATGACACAATATTAATTCAATTGTTAGAAAAATAAAATAAGTGATTATTAAAATGTTAAAAGTGTTATAATATTAATAAATTATTGTGTTCCATGAAATTTTTATATATATTTAAATTTTGATATGGTTTTTAAGGTTTATAATCTAATTACATTTATATTATTATGTTTTTGAAGTTAAATTAAATTAATGGATCTAAAAAAAATATTAATTATATATTATAATAAATAATATTTTATTTATTTATTTAAAGTTATTAAAAATAATTCCGTGTCAACACATAGTGGGATATGTTTTAAAAGATAAACCATGGTCCACTTATGAAAAATTTTCCTTTTATTGTAACTTTTTAAACCCTTAAAGTGTAAAAAACTTCATTATCAAGGAAATCATCCAAAAGGATTTACGCATGTTAAAAAAAAGATAAGGGTAAAAAATTATCTAAATGTTGAAAAATTTTATTTTATGAGATTATTAAACTCATAATATTTTTTTATTCTAAAAGGTGACCCCTTAACCTCTTTTCTTCACACTTAAAAATCCATTTGGTTAAAAAATCCATGCCTAATTTACTTAATAACTTACCTACTAATATTCTAGAGGTATTATTTTGGGTGGAAATCCATCCTTAGAGGGATTAAGATGTCAATAAAATGAGGTTTTTCAAAGAAGTGGTATAACCTTTTATCGAATGTTGTTTGATTTATTTTTTCTTATACCTACTTAAAATATTATTCAAATAATATAATAAAATAATGATATTAGTATATTCCATATATTTAGTTGTTATTATGTAAATTTCGTAACTTATATCCATCTTCCCTTCTATCAAATGGATAATGAAACTATAGTTCGTGTGTATGGGAAACTACCAACTAAAGAACCATTGTAATTTGATTTCCAAAAAACCACTCAAAAATAGTTATAATGATGGATTTAATGTTTATATATAATATTATTCATATAAGTATCATTATAAAATGATAATATTCCATTTTTTACCTTCCCTTACATTGAAAAAATGATTACATCATCTGTGCATACTTATGGACAACCACCTCCAGGATGCAACGTGACTCATTTTCAAAACCAATTCACATTGATGTTATATATAAGTGCACATAAATAAAATAAGGTTTTTATGATAAAATTATCATTCTATAAATTTAAAATAATACTTAACTTCATTCCATAAAGATTATTGAAAAACTCAAATGTTACTCATGCATACGTAAGACTTACCTTCTCCATGATGGTCACATAGTTAATTTTTCATAACCATATTCAATGGTTGGTTTTAAAAGTTTAATTATTGTTTAAAAATGATAATTATTTCATATAGATTGTATATTAATTATCATGTTTGACATATTTAACCTTATGAAGTCATTTTGGAGATACGAGCTGGATATCCTTAAAATATTTTATGGGAACTTAATTTTTTAACTATTTTTTATAACATAGAGAAAAATAGAATAAAATGGATAATAAACCTGATAATAGTTCATAAAAAATTAAATAAATAACATATATTTATTATTTAGGGAGATAAATAACCCATGTAAGGATTTTGTCTCCGGGTAAGGGACACTTTACATTATAAACTGTGTTTTAACTATTTTATGATTTATTTTATAAATAATTCTCTTCCTTGTATATACTCATAAAAATTTTGATGTATTTAAATGGGAATGAAATAATTATAATGGATATTTTATTTCTATTGTTAATTTTGGTTAAATTAATTCAAAATATTTTTATATATTTTGTATGGAACATTCTGACTTTATTTACAAAAGACTAAAATAGTTTTCAATTTTAATATACATGATGTCAATTATTTTTTCCACCACTATAACCATTATTTGATTTTGGGATTATATTATAATTTTATGAAATTTTTAAAATAAAATACTCCCTTCCTTATATAATTATAATTTGTGAAAATGGCATCAAATTGAATGTACATTTCAATATTTGAATCTATTTTTTTAGGGGAGCAAGGAATATTTTTATAATTATACCAACTTCTATTATTTATGTTTATGTTATGGTTATTGTGATTTTTTTATGAAGATGGGTGGTTTCAATATAAATCAAGGATGGGTGGTTATTTTATAAACCATGGTTGTGTGGTTCCATTATAAACACAAGGGTTGGTGGTTCAATTATAAACTAAGGATAGATGGTAACATTATAAACCAAGGATGGGTGGGTCTGTTGTGGTCCTCCAATGCCTTCTATAAAGACTGTATTCTCTAAATATTTATTATTGATGATATATAAAACTATGTCCCAAATTATCTACATTATTTATTTATGATATCTTTAGTTTTTATGAAAATATTTTTATTTCACAAGTTAATATATTTAGTATATGTTTAAATGAATGTATATTCTATTTATTATGGGTGAAATGTATAAATTTTTGAAAAAAATTATTAGTTTTTTTCTTGATTTTCAAGAAACCTTTATGAATTTTATGTTCCCTTTAAATTTTTTTATGAAAAATATTGTGAATAGATTTGGGAAGATAATTTGATTTCTTGGGTAATAAATTGATAATTTAGCACCCAAATATTATTTTGAAAAACAAAACGTTTATTGATTATTCATGAACTAACAAATTTATTTATTTATTTTATTATACCCTACTAATATTATTATACTAATCCCACATTTTTATGAAAAATATGGCTTTAAAGATGAGTTGGAATGATTATGAATACATGATATGGGAAAATAAAAGATAGGTATAATAGGAATAATTATACATTAATGTCTTGGGTATCATTATGTAAGAGTTTATCATAATTATCTAAAACTGTAATCCTAAAAGACACTTAGTTATGTTATTAATACCACATTTCCTTTTGATTTTTTTGTCAACTATTTTGGATGAATTAAATAATTAATTTATCAATGGTATTCATAAAGATCCAGAAATCAATGAAGCTATGTATGGTATCAATTTGTGTAACACTTAAGGTCCTGGTGGATTTCATGGTTCATTCATTTCTAGAACTTTGGATATTACTAAAAATAAAATTATTAAATATGTTTTAGAATTTTTCTATAGGGGTTCACTTCCCAGATCTCTTTTTTTCACTCTCGTCTTCATTTCTAAATGAAAATTATTGAGGTCTTTTAACAAGTATTACCCTATATGCATGTTTAATTTTACATTCAATTTTTTAACATTTTTACTTAATAATAGAATAGCATATCACATTTTTACATGATATCAAATGAGAAACATGAATTCATTAGTGGAAAAAAATAAGTTGGGATATTGGTATAATTTAAAAAATTAGAGTATATTTTGACACCAAAAACATATTGGTCTAGAGACTTGGTGACACCTAACATGGATAAAGACTATGAAATGATGTAATGAAATTACATCTTGAGTATTATATTGGGATTTGGTTTCTTAAACTGGTTATATGAACTATTTAAATATCTTTCTCTAAACCATGTTTTTTTCTTACTCATGAGTTACAATTTTATATTCTTCACATTTGTTATGAACCTCTACAAAGGTGGCCCACATTCCCATATTATATTCATTATTGATCATGATGATCTTCATAGGAATAAAAATCATGGTAATGTTATAGGGATATATTCATGTTACATAGGTAAATATGGATTCAATGGTGTCTCACATTGGTTTTTTTCAGATTATATGATTTTATTCACAAATTTAATGAATAAATATATAAAAAAATTCAACAATATTATATATTAATATTGAAAATGGAGTGTACAATACATCAATCTAGACTAGTACTGTGTCTATATTTTCAAAAGTTACACAACCAAGCACTCCAAAATGACAGAATAAAGGAAATTAATAATGATAGGAATATTACACATGGACTACTTAGGCACACATATATGTTACATAATGATCCACCTTAAATATTTTTACGGGATGGTTTCCAATATCTCAACACAAATAAATATTTTAAAAATATTATTTTACCTTTTGAATGTAAAATTACTCGTATTAATTGTGGGGTTTAATTATTAAAATGCACAAAATTTCTATTTATATTTTATGAAAAGATATAAGTTGGGAAATTAAAATAATATTCAATGGTTTCATCTAGGACTCCTATCTATAAGTAAAGAATCATTGGGATAGATTGAATATACTCTCTCAATTTGTTTAATAAGTTGAGATTAATATTAGTACCCTTGAGGATACAATTATTTGCATGTAAGAAAATTGTTATTGGTATGTGATGGAAGTAATCTATCTTTGGGGAATTTTTTTAATGGAATGTGTGGGAGGAACAAACACTCCTTATTAAATGTGTATATCCCAAAATCTATTTTCTGGTGCTATATTTTAATCCATCAACACATCCTTAGTGATTCTTCTATATGTATCATGGGATTAGGAGAGACCAACTATTGGTATGAAAAATATTCTATAAAATTTGTTTACTTCTTAATATTCCTAACTTTATACTTTTCTTTTTTTTATCTTTGATGATCATATGATGTTTATAAAGTTATTACTTTACAATGAGAAAAAATCTATTTTCTATAGTATTCTATTATTATAGGAACCAGAAATATGTACGTTTAAGTATAATGGTTCCATATATTTAAATGGTGAAGGATTTTGTCATAATTTTAATTTTTTTGACATCCTAGAAATATAGTTTTAAATATTAATAAACTTAATAGATTTCTTATCACACAACATCGATGTAAGAGAATTGAGATATATTAAAGAATATATTATTTAAATGTGATTGTCATAACCTATCCATCAAATTGAAGACTATGAATAAGAGTAACATAATTAAGATATATATATATATATATATATATATAAATTTACTAATTACTAGAAATGTATTGGTTAATTATTAGGAAATAAACACAAAATTTTTAATGATGTAATTTTATGCTTTAAACACACATTTGTTTCAAAAATTATTTTTAAAACATTTAATAAATTGAAATTATAATTAATTTATATCAATATTACAAGTTTTGTTTCTTAAAATTAATACCATTTTTGAAATCAAATTATCAAAATTAACACATAGTTAAATATTTGGTTTTTTTAAATGACTGATATTTCAATGAATAGAGAAAAAACCTATTTTTCAATACTCTAATTTTTTTTCATTTAATAAAATAATTTTAAATTACCATTATAATTTTATTTTATTATAAATTTGAATATGATTATTTCCATTTTAAAATGTCTTGTTAATTTAATTTTATTAATTATTTTTTATGTATTTAATATAAGCTTTTTTATACTAAAAAACATAATTTTTCTGAAATAAATTTTCACTTATATTTAAGATTTCTAATAAAGATAATTTATTCCACATATATATGTATATTGAATCCTGAATAATGGAAAAAATATTTTGGAATTATGAGGTTAAATTTTTTTAATAGTTCATTTTATTTTTAGTCATTACGAATAGTAACTATGATAAATATTTGTTACGTCAGTAAGGGTAAAATGGGTAAATGAAAGTTAAAACATTGATATAAGGTATAAAAATGGAACCCATACCTGAATTTATTTCATTAGATGATATTAATTAGACCTATAAATCTCAAATTATGATATATGAAATTTTGGTGCCATTTTTCCTTGGTAGTGACATTTTTGTTATTTTAAGTAAATAAAATTCAAAATTCCCAATTTTTTGGATTTTAATTTCTATTATAAATTTAAATTGTGATTAATAAGTTATAAAAAAATATAAAATATTATTATTATCATAATGAAATTAATTTCAGGTTGTTAATTTTTTTTATTTTTAGTGATTATATAATTATCTTAAATTCTTTCACAACACTAACAAGAATCTTGTGTAAGATGTATAAAAATCAAATTAAATTATGTTTAAAACATCATATATAATAATTTTTGGATTAATTATTATGTAACAGGAATTATCTGTTTTAAATAATATATAATTTATGGATAAATAGTTTATATCAAAATTCCTTTTGTATATTTATGTCTATAAAGTCAAATTAAATGAATACTGTCAAAATGAAATTAATGATATTTTATGAAAAATAATGCTTTATTAAATTTTTAAAAAATAATAAAAATATATAAATTTGATAAGTAGTATGAGAAATATTATGAAATTTCAATCATTTTTGATTTATGAGAAATTTTTAACCTTATAGGTAAAATTAAAACCCCTTAAGATTGAAAATATTATTTCCATTATTAATGTTAAAAATAGTTTTTGAAGGCGTAAACTAAAATATAAGGCTTTAAATCCCACATAAACATATCCATGCTTAGTTTGTTGCGGTGATTTTTACCACATCCTATCTTATCTTATAAATTATATCCACATGGTTCAATTTTATATTTGACATGACCTTTATATTTTTTAAGAAAGATGATAAATACCAAATGTCACCCACTTGTCTTCAGTATGTATAATATTTTTTCATAAGGATGAAAAGTGGTTGTGTTGGTTTGTAAATGATTGTTTAAAATATTAATTATTATTTTTATTATAATAGTAATAAAATTTTAATTTTAATGATTGAGAAATTAATATAGATGGTTATGCAGCGCCTATATATTATTTATTCAATTAACAGAAAAATAAAATTTATAATTTTAAAAAAATATTTGAATTAATACAACTAGGGTGAATTATTTTGTCACATTGATTTTTTAGATTTATATAATATAATAGTTATTTTTAAATATTTATATTTGAATTCCATTTTTATTTTGATGAAATTATATTAATATTAATTGAGTAGTTCAAAAAATGTAATTAATGAAATTTTATAATAAATAATATGTTATTAAATTATTAGAATTTCATAAAAATTCATAAAAATTTTATATTTGTCCCATTTAATGTTATATGGTCAATAATATCAATGATGTTTCACTTATAATTCACCTTTTCTTTTATTATAACATTCTTGGACATTATAGAGTAAAAAACATTGATATTATGGTAATTTATAAAATGATTAATAAGCGTTTAAAAATAAAATATTTACTGTAAAAATCATCTAAAATTGTCCAAATTTTATTGGATGATATTATTTAGACTCATATTCTTCTAATTTAATAAATATGTCAATTTTGTGCTAATTCTCAATGAAACTTAATTTATATTAATTTAATACTTAACGTAATTCCAAGAGTGCCCCTCCCTTATAGAAGGTAACTTATTCTCCTATATTACTAACACCTTTTGAGAACTATTTCTAGGAAAATACATACCACAATACCTTAATAGCTTACTTACCCATGTCTTAGGGATTCATCCATTTGAGGGCTAAGGTATAACCCAACGAAGGTTTCTCGATGAAAATGTATAACTCTTAATCATGTAATTTCAATTTTATTTGTCATTTTTACTCCTATAAATATATGATATTCATTATCAAATAATTTCTAAAGTATCTTAAAAATGATTAATTTTTAATATTAGAATTTAATGCCCTTTTATAAAAACCCTTTTCATCATATGGAAAAAGAAAACATCGCTCATGAATACACATGGACTACCATCTCTATGAAGTGATGCATTTTAGTTTTCATCACTACTCTTTATAGATGGATATGATGATGGAATTACTAAATATATAAGATATTATCATGTTAATCTTAAATTTAATTATTTTTCACCTATATTTCATTCCTTCTATTGAAAAATGGAAACAACGATCGAACATACAAATGAATTACCACCTCGTTGTAGTGAAGTAATTGATTTTTCATCACCTCATTATATTAATTGTTATACAAGGGAATATAATAACTATATATTATATTCATTACATGATTAAAATTTTGGATATTATGGAACCCAATTCAATGTATAAGGAAAATGATTTTTGACCTGAAACATCTATGAGAAAATGTAACAAGGGAATCTTCCTGTCATTTTCTGAATGAGTTTCTTATAATTTTTTTACCAAAAATTAGAAATGTATCTTTTTTTAATGAGAAAGTACATGAATAAAATTTTCTAATAGTAGGATCACTCAATTCTTTGAATATTCCTTTATTAGTTTTCTAGGCTGTTTTAAAATAAATTGTTTTCCGTAATATTTTTGTATATTTTTATACTTTTAATAAGTGATTTAAAAACAAAAAATGTTTTTTATAAAGAAATATTACAAGTAAAATTCTAAAATAATTTTCATATAAGATTTCATAATCTAATGTTTTTTATGTTTTTATGGGGATATTATTCAATGATACCATCTTTATTGTTTATATAGAAGTTTTATGATTATGATTATGATATTTTTATGAACCCCATTTATTTTCCTTGGTTGATTCTATAATGAAATGATTAACTGTTTATGAAATACATTTCCATTCAACAGGTTATGTTATAAGAATATGGCGAAATTTCTATAATCTTATGGAATTTATATATATGGTTTTCATCATGTAATGGGTGGCCCTAAAATTATATTTCTTTATAATTCATTGAGGGAATATTTATATCTCATGATATAATGGTGGCAAACATGTTGATGTACTCAATCCACTATGGAAAAAATGTAGGGATGCCTGATCCAGTTATAGAAATAAATGGTGATGTATGATTCGTTATGATATGAGAAATATGTGTTATTCACTGATCCAATTTTATTTTATGGTCTTGGTTGTTAAACATGATATAAGGAATAATTTCTATACCTATTATAGTGCCAAAGTTTTATGACATGTTTTTAGGATTCTGATTTGAAATTGTGGTTCATCAATGATTATTGATGATTTCTCACTCTTATGATTCATGTATTTAAAATTCAATAGATTTATTTCATGATTCATGAGTATGATCCATGATAAAATGGGTGTGAAAATTTTAAGTTATGATAATAATATCATACCTATATGATTATCTAATTCGTGTATATGATCATCTATTGACGTCTCCCGTCTTTACCCTTACTAAGTATATGAGACCATCCTTCATAATGATTCCTTTATAAAGGTTATGAATAATGGTTTTAAGTAGGCTATGTATAAGAATAAAACTTTTTGGGAAGATATTTGTAGGTTATGTGGAATATATTTCATTAAATAAGAAGAATGTGTACCTATTCTCCAAAGACACTAATCTATTATGGCTATTAGAATCATATTTGTAAAATAAATTGAATATTTATAAAAAATGATATAATATTTATATAGAAAATTCTTGGGTCACTATATTTGGTATCATAGGTCGGTTTAGTCAATAATTATAGATTATTTTTATAGAAATTTGGGAAAACTTCTGAAACGTCTAATTATAGGATATCATCCTGGAGATTTGGTAAAGAAGATATTATGAGGTTTACCAATAAAATACATCCCTATATGGATACTAGCATGTGTATGCTTCTTTAGAATATAATATAATATAATTTATAATTTTTCCAGTTGGTGAAATTTATATTTTATTAAGACCTTTATATTACTTTAAGAAAAGTATAAAAAATGTCCCTCTCTTGACTTTAATATCTCTTATATTTTTTAGGAGGATAATAAGTGTTTTTTGTTTATAAATTTTTATTTGAAATCAGAATAATTTTTTTTCCATTTTAGTTAATTATTTATTTTTTAGTTATTAAATAATTACCATAGATGCTTTCACAATTATGACATAATGTTTATTAAATTAATAGGGAAATAAGGTAAACAATTTTAAAAAATATTAAAAGAAATAAACTTTTGAGTGAATAATTATTTGAGATAATTTTTTAGAAAAATAAAATATAATAATTTTTTTAATAGTGTATATTTCATTTCCATTGTAATATTAATGTCATTAAATTCAAATCAAATTAATAGTTCCAAAAAATGGCATTAATGATATTTTGTAATAATAAATATTTTTTAAAATTATATAAATTTCATAAACAATTTATCTTCATCAAAGTGAATGGTATATGTTTTTAAATATTAATAATGGTCCATTTATGTTCCACTTATCCTTTTTTTATAACATTGGTGAACCTTAAGTCATAAAAAACATTCATATTTTGGGAAATTTTCCAAAGGGTTAATGGGGGATTACAACTAAGATATATGGGTGAAAACATCACCTAAAATTGAAAAAATGTTATTATATGAGTATATTTTAAATAATTGTAATCGTTTATTTTAAATAAATTAATTTTCTACCACTCTATCATAATAAATAATTAATATTAATTTAATACTTTATGCATTTCCAAGAGCACCCCTCACATCACTTATAAAAGGGTACATATTGTCCTATATTCCTCATAAAACTTGGGAACTATATATTTCAAAAAAATTTCCATATTACCTTAAAATATTAATTTTCCATTTTCTAGGGCTTTGGTAAATGTAAAATACCATCCTCTTGAGGATTTAGGTGTAAGCTAAAGATGGGTTTTCAATGAAATGTTATAAATTTAAGCACAATACTTTCAATTTTATTTCTTCTTACACATTATCTAAATATATGTTATCCATTATAAAATAATAAATTAATTAACTAAAATATTCCTAATCTATATATTGAAAATGAGATATCCTTTATCCACCACAATTCAATCATATGTTAAAATAAAACATCTCTCGTGTGTACGAGTGCACTACCACCTCAAACAAGTGATGTATTTTTTTCATCCCCACTTCACATTAATAGATATTATGATAGAATTACTAATTTGTTATGCAATATATGATATTATTATTTTTTAATGTTTAACTATCATTTACCCATATATCATTCTATCCATGGAAAAATGAAAACCCCACTCATGCGTATGTATAGAATTCCATCTTTACAAAGTGATATAATTCATTTTTTATGACTGATTTAATTGAAAGTTTATAAAAATAAAAATAATTATTACATATGAAACTAGTTAAATGATTAATATTATAGATATTTTGGAACCGTGAAAAATTTACAAGGAAAATAACCACCAAACCAAAACATGAATGGGAAATAAAGAAGTTATCACAAAGAACAATAATTTTAATAATAAATTGTTAAGACATGGGTGATACTATGTTATAATAAAATTTTATATGAAATTATATAAATAAGTATGGTTCTATAAAATATTTATAAATAATATATAATTATTATACAGATGGTTTGAATGCATATGAAGTAAGGTATGTTTTTTAGTAAGGTATTTTTTTCTTTGTTTTTTTGGGATACACATTCCATATTCACCACTTGATTCTTTTAGGTGGTGAATATAGTATCCATGATTTTTTAATGATTATTATCATGAAAATTATTTTTATATACATATCTATATATTATTCTATCATTCCTATAGTTTTAATTAAAATGTTTCCAAATTGGTAAGTGATTTTTATCCCAATCCTATATAAGGGATTTTTCATGCATTAATTTCCATTGAGAAAATTATATAATCATTACCAAATAAACTCTATTAATTTTTATTATTATCAATTTATTTTAAAATATTAGTTTATATATCATTTTTCTATCTATGGAACTCAAAATGGTTTAGAAAAAGGTTTTAAAAGAATCCAAACTTATTTTTTCTCTTTCGGGGAGAAAAAAATTTATTCTATATCTATGTTTTCTAAAAAAATTAAATAATGTGTTTGAATAATTTACAATGATTTTTAAAAATATTTTTTATTCACATTTTTAATTTATATATATTTTTTAATTAAATTTCATTTCATTTTTGAATGACGTACTTATGTTTTCTTACTGAAAATTATAAATGTATATTTGTTTTGACGTACATGACATTAAAACAATTTACAACTATAATGACCACTCAATTATTTGAAGAACCATTTTCTTGTTTCCAAGGTTATTTTGAAAAAACATTATATCCTTAGTATTTAATAAATTTCGATATTTTAAATAATTAATTTCAAAATGAAAAGTGTATTTTCCTCAAAAAATATTCTAAATGACTTTTAAAGTCATTCTTAACTATGATTACATCCTTTGATGATACTTAATAATTACTGGGAATATGGTCTAGTGATACCTTCCTTATTATTTCTCTCATTGGTTTATAATTACAATGATGATATTTTTATAAAACACATTTATTTTCAATTTATTACACTATTATTAAATATTGAAATGCTTATGAAAGATTTTTCCCTTACATTGATTAAATTATGATGATATAATGAATATTTTATCATTTTATGGAACACATATATATAGTTTTCATTATATGATGGGTTGGCCTGAAATTATGTACCCCTCTAAGGTATTTAGTAAATATTTACATATCACAAGATAATTATGGGAAATTATTTGATGTGATTAATCCATTATTGGAAATATGTTGTGATTATGAATCTATTATGAGAACTTTCTGGTGATTTCTGATCCTTTATGAATTGGGAAATAAATTTTTATTCTTAATCCACTACGGTTTGATGGTCTTGTTATTTAGACTTGAAATATGAAATGGTTTCGAAACATATTATTATAAGAATATTTTATAAAATGTTTTCACGATTATGATATGAACTTCTAGTTCATGATTGATTAGTGATTATTTTTAAATATTATGATTCATGTATTTAATATTCTATAGATTTATGTTATGATTCATGATTATGATTCATGCTTATGATGGATGATTATAATCCCAGATAAATTATATAAAAACATGTTAAGTCCTTATCATAACATCATACCATTATTTTTATTTTATACATATATAAGAACATTGATTAATATATCCCTTGTTTACCCTTATTAAGTAAATGAGATAACACTTTATTATGTTTCATTTCCATAGGTTATTAGGAAATGTTTTAAGTAGGGTATGTATAAGAATAGTACTTTATGAGAAGATATTTGTGGGTTATGATGAATATATTCCATGAAATAATAAGATTTTATATCTGGTCACCAAATCAATTAAACCATTAGGTACCTTTGGTATGTATTTTTAAAATTTATTGAATATTAATGAAAAATAATTTAATATTTATGTACAAAAATATTGAGTTTCTCTATGTTTAATAGGATATTAATGTTTGGTAAAATGTTCCATGGTGCAACAAGATTCTCGTAGAGTTATACTTCCTTGTATGGAATGTTAATAACAACTCCAAGCCTAAAAATAAATAAGTTAAAGGGCTAGGAACCCAGATAGAAATAAATTCTCTTATTGTGAAAATATAAATAAAGAAATGGGTTTTCATTTGTTCTTTGAATGGGGATTATAGTTCTTCTCGAGGAGTATCATCATAGCCTGCATAGTAATTGAAGATCATATAGAGTCCAAGAATGAGAACATATTTACAAGGACTCAAAACAAAAAAAAAGGATAATTTATGATTCCCAGACCATGTGATGAGTTTTTAGTAGTGTTTTGGAAAATTATGAAGGCCTAAAATGATTCCAGTAATCATGGAATTTTTTGTCTGTTCTCAACATAAAATTGAAATCCATATCACTCATAAATGATATTTGAACATTGACCAAAAGTGTTAATTACCCTAAATTATACAAATTACTTCCACTCTGCATTGTTAGTGAATATAGCGATATAGTATTGGCCCCCAAGGGTGGTGGGTGTGTTGAAAACCTCCTAATTATGGGATCAAATTCAATATCATTAGATAATTCAACCATGAAATGATGTAGGGTGGAGGATAGATATTTGAAAAGATAATATCTATGATCATTTCCTTTAGTGATATTTTGGGTAAGGGAATACTCTCATAGTAGAGGAAAATATATTATTATTGGCCTCAATATTTTCAAATAACAAAATATAAAAATATTTACTGTGGAAATAAACTGTGAATTAGTTGACAATAATCAACATGAGAATATAACAACTTACTAGAAGATCACATATTATATTAGAGATTATTAGTGTTTTATTTATAAAATTATCCAAAAAAAAGAGAAATATGGTGGATGATATGCTTTATTTAAAATTCATATAGGAAAATAACATAATCATTTACATGTGTGTTGGATATCTTCAACTAGAGTGTATGTCAATTTTGATTGGGGATATTCTTGGGATTTACCACTTTATACACCATTAATATTTTTCACAGCATTTCTATCCCCATTAGATTTCATTAATAAAGATACATAATTTTCTTGTTATAGCCTCATTATTCTCTAGAGTGCACCCATGCTGGGTAGAACTATAAAGAAGATGTTTCCATTTGCCATGAATTATTGTGCACTAGTGTGTTCACATATCATCCAAGACTGTAAATATATATTTATCCAATAGACAAATATTATCATTCCTTATAAGGTCATTTTATTAGGAATAACAAATTATATCCACTTATTAGAGAACATCCCTTAACCCTAGCATACTACAAGTTTGAGTCCCCCAAGTACTCGAGGATTCACATGAGTCACAATCAATCCAAACTACACTATAGCTAATTTAATACCCATAAAAATTAATCCTACATGATATTATATAGTTTGAAATATAAATTTATGTTTTATAATCTAAACATCTTTCAAAACATATAGATTTAATTTTAAACACATTTAAAAATTTATTATAATGAAAATTTATCCATATCTATAAAACATCTATATTTAGATCAATGAAAATTTTAAATAAGTTTTACTAAATAAATGAATCAATTACTAAGTGACATTAATGGTTAATAGTCTTTAAAAAATTATAATAAATCATTATAATTCATAGAAGTTTCATTGATTACACCAAAATAATTTCATTAATTAAATTCATGGTATACATTTTGGAAAACACTTTGTGTGAATTTTATAAAACCAATGTATTTATGTACATTTTAAGAAACATTCTCACTGAATTTCTTGATATATAAAATTAGAATAAAACTATAATTATTTAAAATCTTTATATACATAAAAAATCAATAATATTTTTTAAATATTTATAAAACAATTAAAAAATCCTGTATCGCTAAAAATATAAATAAAAAAGATTCACCCACAATTAGGAAAACACTAATGCATTTGAAATCGTATTATCCATGTAATACAACTCATGGGGACCTAAAACGACATATATAATAAATTATAAATAAAAAACAAGGAACATAAATCTATCAGAGTCCTAGATTTTTGAACATTTATTAGTGATTTGTGAGATGAAACCAAACCTTCTAACCAAGTGTGGTTGACTTGAAAAGGAACCCTATATCACTCAAGAGTAACTACCTCATGATTTTAGAGTGCTTCAACAAAACATATAAAACACCTGAAATATAATAACTATATACATGTGATGAGGAGAAAAAAAAAATTAATGAGAAAATAAATAAGTGGAATTTAATAAGGAGAAGGAGAAAAAACCTGCCTCCTCCGTGAAGTCCTTACCAAGAAGCATAAAGAAGGATAATTAAAGGGAAAACTTCATATCCCCCTAAAAATAAAATTATATGGGGGATGAGGATTCCCTATTTTATGTCTCCTACTAAATTAATGTTAATATTATAGTTATTATAATATCAAATTATATTTTTGGAGGTTTACAAACAACATATGACTCATTTAGTATTCTTTTTTATAGTCAACCAATTAGTATATTGAAATTTTCGATTATATGGCTTTAAAAACTCAATATTAATTTTTATATAAAAAAATTATATATGAAACTAGAAATAGGTATGTTTTATAAATAAACATATGTTATGAATTTAATATTTTTTAATTAATTTACATAAAAATGAAATACCAAAAGATAATATAATATAGATTAAATAGAGAATTATATCATGGCTTTGAATATTAGGACAAGAAAACTAATGTTTTAGATCAGCTAACAAGGGATTGTGGTTAGCTCGAAAAATTAAAAAAAAACTATGATATAACAATAAAAAACTCACTGTGTCTTCAAATTAACTGCATGCAATTGAGTCACATGATTACTCTAAACCATTCTCACAACATTTTGGGATTTAAAACTATATAAGATTAGATAACATGGTTACTCCTAACCATGTGTTGATTATGTACCTATAACTGAATGATATTAACACTATGTAATATATTTCAACATAATTTCTAAGAATCAATGTCTAACTATGTGCTAACATGGTAACTTAATTTTTTCCAAAAAGATGAAACTTTAAACTATTTAAATATAACGGTAATATTATTAATAATAATAATAAATTTAATGTTAAATAATAAATGCATGGGGTGAGGTGGGGTGGGGAGTATTACAGATTCAATATTTGATGTATAAATATTAATGGAGATGATATATTATGGTGTATATTCTTTTCACACACCCTTTTACTAGGATAAAGTGAGATATTATGGATCTTACCCAATCTGAGCCACTAATATAGGTATATATTTTTAATCGAACATGCATATATATTCCCTTCAACACCCACTATTATGGGTTGATAAAGATAAAATATATCTTTGTGATAGGTGGGGATATGTAATTCCTCAAACATCTCCAATATATGATAGGCGGAGAATAATAATTTCTCCATCATCCTCGACATGAGAATGAAATGGATGGTAATTTGCCCAATTTTAGAAACTCCTCTCACATAACTATGGGATCAACTTTTAATATGATGCAATATATACCATCTAGTATCATATCTGTAACCCTTGGACATGGGATGATTAAATATATTGTAATATAACTAATGATGTGTATTTCCTCCATTAGATCAATATAAATCTTTATCCAAAGATATATTTATTTCTTCTTGCATCTTGAATTCCATGTTTCCACTATCTATAATGATGATTATCCCCATAAGTAATTTAGAGATAGGTGGAGAATTTTGGTCCCTCCATTATCACATGATTAATGAATGTAATTATGAATTAGGAAATATATAAAGCATATGATATTTGAATATTGTTATTTTCTAATATAGTAATGTTACTCGATGAGTGTGCTGAATGAGAGTCATGGGTTATCAGATCAAGAAAATTCATTATTATAGTTATGCCTAATGATGAAGTTGTAAGATTTGTTTTTTCAAAAACTCTAGTCTTTGTTTATGCATGTTGAGACTAAAGGGTTATGGAGTTCATGGACTAAAAATAATGATTATACTAAGTGTTATTATAGTCACCACTAAAATCATACACACATATTTTTTCCTCATTTCCATTCATATCAACTAATGTGAATAATGAATGATCACGAAGATGGAGTTGGGTGATTGAAGTGGATATCTGGTGGAGTGTAGATCTCAAAACAAATACCACACTCATATCAGTGGTGTATTAAATTTCATATATTCCGGATGTGAAAAATATATCTGATGATTATTGTTATATCAATTTACATTATACAACAGATATTTTCTTATATATATTTTATTTGACTATATGGATTAATTTATGTTTCATACATGTAATGGTGGATTTGGATGTATGATAAAAGGTGGAATGTTTCACTCGAGGTAATGCATCCCATGATTGTGTGGATACTTACATGTTGGTCTCTATCCCTTAGACTAGTCGATGTGGGAATGAGGAGTTCAGTTATTGGTAAACTATGACATGAAATTATCTAAGATATATATAGTATCAATCAAAAACAATTGTGGGGTGTTCTACATTAACAAAAAATATATGCAGTAACAAACATTTTTTCCTTTAATATCAATCAACTAGAAAAATCACATAAATAATTATAAGCTAGATATTATATAGTGGTGAAGATTACACTGACATGAAATAGTGAGTGTTTACATATTAATATTATGACATATGATTAATATTAATTCTAATAAATTCATTGTTAAATGTAAAATAATATAAATTAGAAGCATGTTTAGTCAATACAAGATTGTTTTTTATTTTTACCCAACACATTGATAAATGAAAAAAAATTATGGAAATATTAAATAAATTAAAAATTGATGTATTTTTATTACATTTTTCAAAAAATTAGTATGGGATAGTGTACAGATGAAATTGGAATAGTGAGAGTATCTACCAATGCAGTTGTGACTTATATTGAGGCAAGAGAGTTATAGAAACTTTATAAAGATGATGATGTGGTGGAATAGGAACCGTCTCCAAATGATTAATCTTAATTAGTTGGTTATTTATGAAATAAAATATTTATACTATAAATATATTTTTCATTTTAATTATTGAACCTAGATTATCCCAAATATTAAATTGACCACCGGTAACTGTTTCCATTTATCTATGAATCATCAATGATTTTTCAAAAGTTGAAAGGTAAGAATTTGTTTCATTAGGGAGAGATATCTATCTAACCCTTTTTTAAAAAAATCAATTTTTTCAAATATGAGTTTTATAAAATATATAAAAATAGTAAAAAATACATATTCATCACATTTAAATATAATAACTATAATAATTTTTAGAAAAAAAATGATATAAGAAATAAATTTTTTTCTAGAAGATATAAATACCATGAATGACCACCCTCATACATCTCTCCATTATAAAAGGGAGAATTAAATCCCTAACCAATGAAATATTATGCATCCTATAATAGAAATAAAACTCAATAAAAGAAATTACATGTTTTTTATTGTGAATATGCAGGAGTGGGTATAATGTCTTAGAGGATTTTCCCATGCACTCTGCTCTATATAAGATAAAAATAAATAATACATGTTATAAGTTGCATGATCTATTATATTTTTTACTTATAAAATATATAATAATTATTCTAATTTTATCATCTCACCAAAAAAATTTAGGAGATTATTAAATAAATTACAGACATAAGGACACATAATAACGCATAAGAATTAATTTATACTATAACATGTAAAATACACAAAAGTTGATTAGATATTTCTTAGTTATAATTATCACCCCATATTATAACATTTAGAAAAATTATAAACACTCAAAATGCTTGTAATATATCATATACAAGTGGAATCATGTCATAACATTGTAATCAATAGGAAACCGCTGACCCCTAAATGTGTTAACATATTCTATGGAAACCCTCCATGAGTAGCACAATCATGAGCGCAAATGTTAGAAAGTATCCTAGGTTTAGATTTATAAGTTAAAAATAAAACCATGACAACCCAACTCAGACACCACTCAATTGAAAAATAAGCCTCTCATCTCCTCTATGAATTATGATAGAAAATAATAAAATGTTTCTTGAATTGACTAAAATTTCAATCATAACTTATTCCACATTTTAATATTTAATTATAAAACTAATAATTCTAGTTAGGGAATGTTAACCAAAAAAATTATAATTTAATTCCACCTGATTAGAATTCAAAAAAGGTCATAACTAGGTTGATCACATCACATAAATGATTAAGGCACACAAATGGGTCATTCTCTCATAGAATATTTTAACAATCAATATTGTCCCAATATTAAATATATATAATTCCTTATAAAACTATTTTTAAAATTAAAAAAACAATTTAAGGTTAATAGGGAACTATGTAAATTATTTCACCATGAGTAAGCCACCATACATGCATATTATATCCTATAAATTTTTTTAGCCACCATAGAAAATCACAAAGCAACAATGTTGGGTTGGGATGGCATAAAATAAATTTATTTCCAAACCTAATATAAAGATTAACCTAGGTCATAGAGAACATACGGGGGTCCCTCAATGCCTTAAAAATTGTATATAGTAGTAATTACATGCTTCACACACCTACAATTTCATCACATCATTCATGTTGGTCATAAAACACTCACCTTCACAAGTGTTAATGCCTCAACTCAAGAAAATCATGTTAAATAAAAAAGAGAAATTAGATCACCATCAAACAATAACTAGAGAAAGATAACACTAAAACCAAATATCACCAAGTCATATCCCAGTCCACTTGAAGAATGAATGAAACTCTCATAGATTCACTATTACATCCCACCCCAGTATCATGAATGCACAATGTAAAATCCTTAAAAAGATACCACCTTGTAAACATGCCACATCCCTAGATGAAAACACCTTTGATTAATCATATCGCATTGATTCAATAAAATAAAATATTAAAGAAAAAACCAAATAACTAAGAAAGTCATCTTAAGAAACCCTGAGTAACAACTTATTTTATTATAAGATTAAGAGAATTGATAGTGGAGTAGTGGATAATTAAAGATATAATCATCCATCACCATAAATTTAATGTAGAAAGAAAATAATCAAAGAAAATCAATCATTATAAATAATAAAAAATCCAAAACTATATCCAAGATGAACTAGATCACCTCATTGATCAATACACATTAGATAATAGAATGTGAGTAAACTTTTTTTAGGGTTGGGAGACAAATTAATGATCCAAAATACATCACTGAAGATGATAACTATGAAACATCAATATTTGATGATTTTTTACAAATGAATTTAATATTTTATATATTTTTCATTACACATAAATCTGAGTATAGGTTTATTTATACACAACAATGATTTTAGCTTACATTTCACCCAATAACAAGTTTCTTCTATAGCAAGCATGACATATGACACTCAGATTCAGATAATCCTGAAATAATATTATTATAAACTATCCATTAAGTAGGTGGGTTTGAGTAGTTTTGTTAAATGTATGAAATATAAATATAAATATCCTATTGAATATAAACTTAGATAAAAATTCTTAGTGAATAATAAATAAATTTTTTATATCGTAATTATATCGATCAAAAATATATTTTCTTCAAAAATGTTATTTATTTATTTTTATATGAAAATAATATAATTAATTGCTAGATATTTTATAAAAATTTATTTTATAACACTAACATCGTTTTTGAAATCATTATATTAAAAATAACATATATTAAAATTTTGGGACTTTTTGGAAAATATTGATTTTTCATTGAATAGTGAATACATGAATTTTGTAAAACCACCATTTATTCTCAATAAATTAAAAAATTTAAATGAGAAATTTTGTTTTAAAGTTACTCAAATATTAATTTTTAAATATTTTATCTTAATAATTAATTTTTAAACGACATAATTTTAGATTTTCTTATATGTTTATTTTTTGGTTTAAAAAGGGCATTTTAAAAAAAATATTTTAATGCGCATAATGTTTCTCTATTTTAATTAATTAAAATAAAACATATTGATGAATGTTTTAAATAAAAAATATATATTATATAGAAATAAATATTAATATATATTTTTAATATTTTTATTATTATACATATTGTTAATATAAAAGGATGTTGTACTTGAAAAAAATACACCTCTCGAAAAAATACTTTTTCTTCAAATCTATGTGTTTTGTTTTAAATTTAATTTTTGAAACTTTTATAAATTTTATTTTATAAAAAACACCATTATTAAATTAATCATCTAAAAAACATATTAGAAATTTTTTTTGAGTTTTTTATGAAATGTTTCATTTTATGATGAAAAGTAAAAAATACAAAATTTTACTTTAAACCCGCTTTTTAGTTTAAGTTATTTACATAATTAAATAGTATTTTAAATTGGATTTAAATAAAAACGAGTACAATTATCTCTTTATAATCTAATTTATATCATTTTAATAAGATTTATATTGAAATTGGATATATATATTAGGTGCTTTGGGTTATAATTACATTCAAACACACACACATCAGACAAACAGGCTGGAAATGCTTACCATAGCTCCTCCAATGGGATAACCCAGCCATCAAGAATTATTTATTTAATAAATTTATGTAGGCCCAGTGGGAATGAATCCCATTACATTTACTTAAATCCTAATACAACATCATGCCACCATTATCCTTCCTTCATCATTGGGCATGCATCATGCCTACGTCATTAGTCATGTCACTGCCTATGTCACCGCCTACGTCACTGCCTGCATAGTACTAAATAGTACCTATTCGCAATATGGATTGATCCTAGGGCCTTGTGGACACCAAGAAAGATCCTTTACCCCATGTTTACATGCTCTTAAGTAATTGAAATTAGATATAAACATTGTAAACTTTTTAACATTTTATCTTTGAAAACACGCTTTCTCATCACGTATGTGAGATTAATTTTAAATTACAATTTTAAAATTATGTGAATTGAATTTTTAAAAACGGATTAAATATTTTTAATAATAATAATTTATATTTTCTAATAATTTCTACTTTATTTATTACCAAAATTATTAGTGAAAACAATACAAATTATTTTCTTTAGTCATGGTAAAAATTGATTTACAGGGGTGTTAAACAAAAATATATGGGTTAAAATGACCTATAAACATGTTTAAAATATTTTATGGACATATTTCAACCTAATAATGTATATGTTTTTCATTTGATATATTTATAACCCTTTTGGAATGTGAAAAGAAATGATACACTTTTTCTTTTAATATAATTACATGTGTGCCCCTCACGTCACTTATAAATGGCCAGCCTCTCTCCTAAATTCTTCACACATTCAATAAATTTTGATTTAGATTATACTGAAATAGTTATCTTCCTAAATTCCATCATATAATCCTATAACCCTTATTTTGGATAAAAATTCATCCTCTAAAGGCTTTTGGTGAAAAAATAAAGAGGATATCCAAAAAAGAGGTAATGTTAGTCAACATGCATTTTGGTTTATTTGTTCCTCCACCAACATAAATTATTATTACAAATAGATTATATAAAAAAAAAGAATATTAAAATTATTAATATTTCATTATTTTAAGGTAATAACCTACAAAAATCTCTACTTTCATCAAATGCGTTATAAAATCATCATTCGTGTGTATGATAGGCTATCACATCATGAACCGATGTCATTCATCTTTTCATTACCAACACCCAAGGTTGAAAATATCAGTGGATTTATTATTTATATAATATATTTATTATATTTATTGTGATTTTGTAATTTTTATTTCACACACCATCATACTCTCTATTTTATGGGAATACGATAACATCACTCATGTATACGGAGGACTACCATCTCACAAAGCGATGTGATTTTTTGAAGTTCTACATGGAATTTTTTAAGGATGGTTTTAATAAAAATATTTTATATATATGATATAAAAATTATTATATAATGGTAATATAAATCATTAAATTTTATTTTTCAATCTG
Organism: Viscum album; assembly: GCA_963277665.1. Classification (NCBI taxonomy): domain Eukaryota; kingdom Viridiplantae; phylum Streptophyta; class Magnoliopsida; order Santalales; family Viscaceae; genus Viscum; species Viscum album. The sequence continues at coordinate 122,776,839 of OY728146.1, read as the reverse complement.
ACAAGAAAATGGAAATAGAAATAATGTGTACGAATGACCCACCGTATGCATGAACAATGTATGTCATTTTCTTTCACACAATTTCGTGAGTTACTATAAAAAATATATAATTAGTATATGTTATATTTAAAACATAGTTAAAATTATAGAGATTATGGAACCATGTCATGACCCATCCCCTGGGGCCCATGTCGGGACTACCCCAAGCCGGCCTCCCGATGGCCATAGGATGGCGACTAGCACTGAAGGAATTATCCATTAAGGGGGAGTCATTTTCTTAAGTACCTGTATGAACTCAAAAATGAACATCCAAACCCACTATACTGAAATGTAAACAAGTATGCTACTAAGAAAACCAATAAGAGTAAAAGTACAAAACTGGAAGTAAAGGGGTCATAATACAAGCCCAACAAAAAGACAAGTTCAAGATCCTGAATTCCATTAGGGGTAAACCCTAACTGAAGGGTCGGTGAATGGGGTGTCTCATATTGATATGTAATTACACCTCGTATGTCGATTCCCATTGGGAATCACCTAGAGCTGGGCCACCAAGGTCTATGTTGAAGCGTTTGTCGTCTGTACAAGACACAACACGTCTGAGCGGACATCATGTAGGGGTGAGTAACATAATATTCAGTAAGGACCCAAGAACACAAAGGTAATACACAAAGGGAATTATGAACATATTATACTTCCAAAAGGTACACAAATTGTAGCCTCTAATAAGTACAATCAACAGAGACAAAGAGTCACTAGATTCATCTCACAAAGGTATAACATAATGTATAGAAAGCAAGACTATTATTTGTAATGATGAACATCTTGTATCTCTAAGGGTATCATCCATGATGAGCCACTGTGCTATACTGGGCCATGGAGGTTTGCTCGTCTTCTAGACCACTGAGGTCTACTTGTCTACTAGGCCACTGAGGTCCACTCATCTGCTCGGCCACTGAGGTATACTCGTTTGCATGGCCACTCAGGTCCGCTCATTTTCTGTGCCACTAAGGTCTTCTCATCTACTGGACCACTATGTTCTACTCATCTGCTAGGCCACTGAGGTCTGCTCTTCTGCTGGCCCAATAAGGTCCACTCGTTTGCTCAGTCACTATGGTCCTCTCATCTGTTGGGCCACTAAGGTCTTCCCATTTTCTCGACACTCTGGTCCACTTGTCTATTGGGCCACTGAGGTCCGTTCGTCTACTGGGATACTGAGGCTCGCTCTTTTGTAGGGCTACAAAGGTCTGCTCCTCACTAAGGTCTATTGGGTTCCTACACATAGCTCACCTGATTCTAGGAGAATCTACACCTCAATCCATCAGTTGTATTTCAACTTCCATGAAAACTAAAATGAATTACGTCAAAAGGACTGCCTCATCATGAGGTTCCCAATGTCGTAAATGGCTCATAAATTAGATGCATGATCTGGAAGTTATGCCCATTTTACTAAAAAAATGGTTGGTGGGGTCCAGGACTGGTCCGACCCAACCCATCCTGGGGTCCACCGACTTGACCAAGATCTGACCCAGTCTGGGTCCGACCCAGCCCACTGGGCCCATCCTAGGGAGGCCCGCCTTTTCCAACCCATACCAATCTGAGTGGCCTGGATTTCCATGCCCATTCATTGCAATGGTCACCATATCTACTCCCATTCAATGCAACTCTTTTTGAATGTGACTAACCCTTGGGTCACTGAATGTCCCACCAATTACGGTCCTACTAGACCATAGCCCTTGGCCGCTTGACGTGGCTCTTTGCTACATCTTTAGAAGACCCACCAATGGCAGTTTTCAATGCCCTTATCACCGCATTGTGACCGATTCCACGAGGACCTCCACCACTACGACATACAAGTGCTTTCTTCTTCATGCCACCAGACTTACTCAGGTTGTCCATTTATTGATCCAAAAGTGCCTTTAGGATACTCACGTCATCCCCATCACTACTAGTTGCTCCCAGATGTCTCACTGTCGATCCAGGGGTCTGGTTATGAAGAACACAAGAACACCCCAACGAAGGAATATGTGACTTATTCATGTCGGCCTGATCCCTCCACGTTAGAGTTTAAAAACATCATGGGAGGAGATTTATGAATCTAACCTGGATAACACTGATTCAAAACCCCATGATCAATAACCCTACCGTATAAGTGATGGATACATGGGTCACCTATTCATGGGTTTACTGACATTCATCACTCAAACACATTAATGGAGAAAAAGTAAATTCACTTAGAATCAACCCCCTAACTTGAGGTTGGATCATTCATTGGAAAAGATCACATCATGGTTGATTGTCATTGATTGCATCAAAATTCATTGCTTTATTTCACCACTACATTTGTGATTTAAACTAGTTTTGTATTTAAAGTTAAAAATATTATCTCAAATTACACATCCCATTTTATTCAATTATTAAATTCTTATCACTATTAAACAAGGAAATTATTCTTGTTTTGGTGATTTCATTGTAGGATAAGTGATTTGGAGGGTTGGAGATGATCCAGAAGGGAAATGGGAAAAACAGCGTGGAATCCCAAAGACATATGTACACTTGTTTGCAGATTTCTCAAAATCCATGCATCCAAACGGTTTGAAGTTTTGTGTACCTTTGAAAAAATTCATGGGATACAAATCATCTCAAGAAATAAATACCCAATTATCCCATTAAGGGGTACATATAAAGCAATATATCAAGGGGATAGAATCTAGACGAAGTTAATGATTTGGTTCTATATTTCAGCCATATCTCACACTTTAATCCTCCATTGGCCGCCAAATTTGACATGGAGATAGAAAAAATTCTGGCCTACAACTTTTAAATGTTTTCCAACTCAATATAATGTCATTTACCAACTCAAAACCGAGACACAAGTAGTATCTCAAAAATTGGGCGACCAAAACCACTCCCCATTTTGGCTATAAATTGACACCATGGGAACCCCATTGGGAAGTTTGGATAAGGAGCGATGTGATACCATTTTGGAGTTATATAGTAGTCTGCTCACCACCTTAAAGGTTCTAAAACTACTTATACTCATTGGGGGATCTCTTGAAGCAAGTATCCCTTCATCAAAGCCTTCCGCCCTTTCATGCTTTGTAATATTTATGTTTGCATAAAAAACTTATTTGTTCCTCTTATATTTCTTACATTTTCTTCTATATTTACCTATTTTTCCTCATTTTAATTCAACCTTTATCATCCTATTTGGTAGGTAACTCAATAGAATAATCAATATTGGTTTATAACCTTTCTAAACCATTTCAATTGCAATATGTTTCTATGATGACTACATAAGAGGTTATGAATTGTGTGAATTGTGAGAGCACAACCTTAATCGGTGATAAAAAATCATAAAAGATCAATTTGCAGTGTTCAAATATTATCCCTAAACTCCATTAATAATAATTTAAAAATATAAAATGTGCCTTAATTTTCCACTAATCATAAGATAACCTTAGCACATCAATCAAAGCAGGGTTCTCCTATTGCATGTTCCGAAGTTAGCCTAAGGTTAAATTAATTTCATCTTTTTGGAAAAGTTAATTCTCATAGGGTATGGGATTTAACAAATTATGGGATCATAATTAAGTGGATATTAATTTAAATGGTAATAATTAATAAATTATTTAAGAGGTTGAGTTTGATAGATTATGCCATTTAAATATTTTCTAAAGAAATATATTCTTCTTGTGTCATTTTAATCGAACATCATTTCAAAAATAAAAACAAAAGAAATATACAATATTATTCCAGAAAAATTATTCTAGATTTATAAATAATAAACAACCCCCAAAATTTTAATTAGTTTTTTTATTTCCTTTTATTTATTTTCAAAATACCTTTAATATATTTTTAAATTTACTTCATCCTTTGAGAGACGACCTTGGTCAGCCACTATGTTTCACCTAAGAACTCAATAATAACATATAATTTCAAATCCCCAACAAAAGTGCCTTTCAAATTGGTGTCATTTATAGGGAGGTAAGTAATTAGTTCTACCAATTAGAGAAATTTAATTTATTTTACATTTTATTCTCCTCTTCTATTCTTTTTTCCTTCTTTACCCAATCTGAATTATTATCTTCTTTTCTATTTTCTTCTTCTTCTTTATGGACAATCAAATCAAACTTATAATTTTTATTTTATTATAGTCCAGTTGACTTCTTTTTATTTTTATATTATTTATGACATGAACTAATCCTGAGGACCTCTTATATGTTGACCATGAGATTGAACATAGCCGTCAAGCTCAAATCCGACATTCTCAGTTTACAGGAAGTTTCAACATTCAACTAGTTGGAGAATTCCTCCACTCCAAGAACATTGAAATTGGAAACACTTCTAAGTCCAAATTAAAATAATAACCAATAGAAAAAAACAATAATAATTAACTTAATAGAACAATTAATGAAATGGATGAACTATATATTAATTATCAACCAAATTGTATTGCATACCCAATCCTCGAATCATACTTTGAACTAAAATCTGGGTTAATTAACCTTCTTCCAAAATTTCATGGATTATCTGGTGAGGATTCAAACAATCATTTAAAAGAATTTGATGGGGTATTTTCAACCCCTAAACCAGTAAATGTCTCTAAGTATAAACTAAAATAAGAGCATTCCGAATTTCACTTGATGAAACTACAAATGATTGGAGGTATTATTTATAACCTGAAGATGTAATATGTTGGAATGATTTGAAATGACTTTTATTTAAAAGATTTATTCCATCATAATGGACCAATTCTATTCTTAATGAGATCATAGGGATCAAGAAATCCCAAGGGGAGTCAATGTTTGAGTACTGGGAGCGATTCAATAAGTTGTGTGTAGGATGCCTACATCACCAAATTAGAAAGAAACTTCTCATCCAATACTTCTATGAAGGAATCACGCCTATGGAGAGGAGAATGGTGGATTCAGAGGCTGGAGGAGCATTGGTGGACAGGGCACCAATAGTTTCACTTGCTTTGATTGAATAAATGACCCAAAACTCGTGACAATTTGGCGATCAAGGTACACCACATGTCAGGGGTGTACATCAGGTAAGTCCTTATTCTATTGAGAGTCATTTAATTAATACCAAGTTGGAATATTTTACCACTATGGTGATCCATATTTCATTGGAGTAAAATAAATCCTAACACACACCATCAAGGTCGTGTGGAATTTTCATTGAGACAAACCAACCAACTGAATGTTCCCCCAACTAAAAAAACAAAATATTGTGCTGTAGTGTTTCCTGGGAAACCATATCATCAACGATAAAAACCATATACCCAAAATAAGCTTTATTTATTTTCTCCAATATACAGTCAAGGGTGGAATGATTAATCAGACATGAGGTATAACTCTAGATAACAAAAAATTCCCCCTTTTCAGAAAAACTTCCAGCAGCCTCCGCCTTACCAATAAGTTTTCCAACAACCTATAAAGGACCACACTTTACATACATTATTATTACTTAAAAATTTAAGCACACTTATTACAACATATAACAAAACCATGAAAGGACCGTATAGGTATAGTGTCTTTAGAAACTGGGAATCATAATCAACTGATTCATAAATAATCTACACTGTCTCCCTTTTATTTTATCATATCTAAAGTCCCTTTTGGCATATCTTACATAATACCCTTCATCCTGACCTGGGGAAAAGAAAACATACAAAAGGGTGAGCTCAAATTCTCAGTAAGGTTAAACAAAAGAAATATCAGTCACAACATATTCATAAGAACATTTTATTTTGGAAATTGTAACATGCAAAAATGATCATAATTTCATAACATAGGATAAATCATAGTGGTGAAATGTAATCTCAATAATCATAACATAATACATGAAACATTGTGGCATACACACATAATCATAGAGAATCATTTCTTAGTAGTCAAGACTCATTTCCAAGACTATCTTAGAGGAGAAAGTCTATTTCTGAACCGAGTTTACTCCCCGTTTTAGTCCTGTATCACTGAACCAATTTAACTTATAGTTATAGAAATTTCTATCTCATGAGATATAAATATTTACCCAATGCATTGGAGAGAGATATAGGTCCCACCCCTCTCATAATGATACCATTCTTATGTGTGCCACAAGATCATAAATCATACATCATAGAATAACCCATGTAATAAGAATGGGATTCTTAAACATCATGCCATCATAAAAAAATCCATATAAGATAAAAGAACATCATAAAAAGAATTACATCATAACATAATCAAATAAATCTAACAATAGCGATAGAAATAGAACCCTGTATTATCTTAGATGGAAAATAATTTTGATCAAACACTTGAACTTCATTCTTGAGGAAAATATCCTTTCTATTTCAAAAACATTTTTGCCTTCTCAAAATGTCATACTAAAATAAGTTGATTAAAAATAAACATGAAAACTTGTAAAGGAATCTTCATTGAAATAATGTTCTAAAAATCCATTCAGGCCTTATAAGTTAAAGAAAAACATTCATCTCGTACTTTGGCCGGAAAAGTCAAAAAAGTTACTCGTACTAAAAACGACAAAATATTTCTTTCATATCTTTTACTAAAAACTCATTACAGGGTAAAATTGTATTTAAAAAATTGTATGAGGATAGAAATAATATTATATATTTAGGAAACATGTATTTGGATGATAAATATTCCCCAGGTAATTTTGAAGTATAAACCATCTCGGATAGAAATGAGATTGCGAGATTTTTCCCTTACCTTAGGTTCGAATTGCTTCGTACTTGTCTGAACCTCCTGTGTAATGATTTAAATAATGTTATAGACTTATTTAAGAATTTTACTCATTGTTATGATATAGTATATTGTCATATTCTTAGCTTCTTATTAGTAATATTTCATTGTTACTTGTTATTCAGGTGTTTATTTCTTTTTGTTCTTATGCGTGTTTTGTCGAATAAATTATTATTCTTATTTTTAGGTTATAGATACCTCATTTACAGAATGGTATTAGTGTAATATATATCATATTTATTCATTCAATTCATTTATATAATCATTATTCAATGATGATCATGTAGAAGGAGTCACATCACATCGTGGAGACTGTAGGCCGTACGTACGCACTAGCGATGATATCATTCCCATGATCATAGAATTGTATTGAAGTGTATGTATACTATTTAAGAATCAATATAACTTTAAAATAATAATATATAGTTATTATTTACACCATTATACCCTTCCTCTTAAGGTCTTGGTGGAAAACATATTATACCACGACGTGCAGACGGTATTCCATACGTACACACGCGCAGTGATTTTGTTTTCCTTAGGATGGATAGAAGGTGAAATAGGGTTGTTTCATACATATAATAACATATCAGTATATGAATGATACTGATGTTATTACTTAACAATTAAACAACTAAATAAGAAGAAGTAGAAGAAAAAATAATGTTGAATGAATCAATAATGGACATTACCTTTTCTTTGAAGCCCCTCTTCTTAACCTCCTCTTAGGGCACTAAGGATGGTCTTTGAAGAAGAGCAGGACCTCTAGGATGTTTCTAGGGAAGTGGAGAAGATAATTTGGTAGGTTTTTTCCAAGCATGATGGCTCAATGTAGTGTCAGGAGGAGAAGGAGGAGGTGCCCTTTTATAAGGGAGGATAGGGGCACCTTTGGAAGAACTAAAAATAATATTTTATTATAAAGTCATATTCGGTTTTTAATAGCTCCAAATTGATTTATATCGAAGCCAAGGTGGGTATGGGTAGAAATCACCTCATCCAATATAATTTGGACAAGTTTAGGTTACTATTTTAACCTTATCATTTAGATTTGACTTTAAGTTAAATAATTTTACATATACCATGTCTTCTTGTTTTATTACACTATAAGGTTACAAAACTTACTATAACAAGACAAACGAACCCAATTTGTTCATTATTAATATATATAGCCTTATCTAAGTCATTTGGCCAAACTAAAGATTTTTAGGAATAAAATAACAATTATTAATATAATATTTTTAAAAAAACTTTTTTATGTCAATTTTGGATGCTATTTGGTAATTGATTTTTTTTAAATCATAACTACCTGATTAGTTAGAACAAAGATAATTAAATCAATAATAACATGTCATATTAACCTTTAAAATTATTTTAATTCATAAAAAGTCTCAAATTACATTTATTTGGGTATTTATAATATCAATTATGTTAATATTTCATTAATAAGGTAATTACTGCATCATCATTGTGTCATAAATAAATTATATTATTTAATGTCTAAAAATTATAAATAAAAAACCATTATTTATGAAATCTCTTTAGATTTCATATGAATATTTATAGTCTAATTTATCTTATTTATAACCCTATATTAAAAATGTTTTAGTTATTAAACTTTGATTTTAACTATTTTAACTATCCATTAAATAAAATAATATTAAATGTCCTAATCTAATCTAGGTGGACCTAAATGGTCATATTTTATTCCTAAGGTTGTCTTTGGTCGAATTTAACTTATCCAATATAATTAGTACATGTTTTAGGGTATTAATAATATCATTTTTACCCTTAATTATCCTATTTACTTTTAACTGTGGTAAATAAAAGTAAAAAGTTACTATTCACCAAATATTATTTTCATCTCATTGAACCACATTTCACTTACTGACATCAACCGTGTCTCTCGAATTTTGGAAATTCCATTCACAGGAGCTGTAAAATTATGTTTTTTGTAAATTTACAAATTCTCCTATGAGGTGGGTAAAAGACGGTGAAAAGTTCAATAAAATTTTTATATATCTAATATTATTATAAAATGACTCCAATAAATTACTTTGAACATATATAGGTATTATGTATCAATTTTGACCTAAAATAAATTTAAATAAAATAGAAAATTATTTAAATAAAAAAGTCGGTTTTTAAATAGTAACCTAGTGTTTTCACTATTCATCAAAAATTGAAAGTTTTCAGAAAAATACCAAAATTTCACCCTAGGCTAATTTCAATATTCCAAATCAAAAAATTAAGTCCATTTTGAAAGATAAAATTTATAAAATTTCAAAAAGTGGGTATTACTATTCATAACAGCTAGTTTTAATAATATTTTAATAACATATCGTTGTTTAGTGAAAATCAGTATTGCGTACAACGCAAGCTATTGAGGAAGGCCGCGATTGCGTGTAAAGCCAGCCAAGATAGTGTTGTGTGTAGTGAAAGATTTGTTTGATGATGTATATAACATAAAAATAAAATATTTCTCATAAAAATATCGGGTGTTACATTCCACCCCCCTTAAAATGAATTTCACCCTCAAAATTTGTCACTTTGAAACAAATAGATGAGGATACATCTCCCTAGTCATATCCTCAATCTCCCATGTAGCTTATTATAATTGGTGGTTCCTCCATAAAACTTTCACCAAGTGAGTGGTCTTGTTACATAGGACTTTTTCGCTACGATCCAGAATCACTATCAGTTGTTCCTCATAAAAAATATCTTGCTCCAGCGGCATAACTTCTTAGCTGAGTACATGTGAAGGATTGGGTATGTACATTATTAGGAGAGATACATGGAACACATCATGAACTTGAGAGAGATTCGGTGGAAGCGCCAATCAGTAAGATACCTTCCCAAGACGATCTAGTATTTTGAAAGGAGAAATATACCTAGGGCTCAACTTTCCATTTTTTCCAAATCTCATTACTCTCTTCCAAGGAGATATTCGTAAGAACACTTTATCACCCACTTCAAACTCTATGACTTTTCAATGATTTTCAGCATTAATTTTTTGTTGACTCTGAGCTGCTCTTATGTGTTGTTGAATAGATCTGACCTTTTCTGCCATCTCATCAACAAGATTAGGTCCTAATAGCTTTCTTTCCCCAACTTCATCCCAACAAGTTGTTGTCCTGCATTTCTTTCCATAAAGAGCTTCATAAGGAGCCATCTGAATACTATAGTGAAAGATATTATTATAAGAAAATTCCACCAAAGGTAGGTGTTGATCCAAACCACCTTTGAAATCCATAGAGAAAGCTCTTAACATATCTTCAAGTGTCTGAATTTTTCCCTCAGACTGACCATCTGTCTGAGGATGATAAGCAGTGATGAAACTCAACTCTGTATCTAGAGCATGCTGAAGACTTCGACAAAACTTTGGGGTTAACCTCAGATGCCAATCAGATATAATGGAATGTGGTACTATATGCAATATTACCATTCCTTTACATATATCCTGGCAAGCTAATCAAGAGAGAAGTCCTCTCTAATAGAAATGAAGTCTGCCGACATCGTAAGACAATCAACTGTAACCCAGATAGAATTATTGCCTTTGGATGTTTTAGGAAGTCTTGTGACAAAGTCCATAGTGATGTTTTCCCATTTCCATTCGGGTATGGGTAATGGTTGTAACATCGCCTTTGACTTTTGTCTCTCAACATTAACTTGCTGACAAACCAAGCATCGAGAGACATATTCAGCAACATCTCTTTTCATGCCATCCCACCAGAAGTACTCTTTTAGGTCCCTATACATCTCCGTGCTTCCAGGATGAATAGAGAATGAAGAACTATGAGCCTCATCCAGTAGCTCCTTCTTTAATTCTGGGATGGGAGGAACACAAACCCTATTCCTAAACCATATTATTCCATCACAACCAAGGTTGAATTCAGGAACATTTCTCACCATCTTTTGTAACTCTACATCTTCTTTCTGTGCCTCTTTAATCTTCGCATATATATATGGTTGAACATTCATTTGAGAAAGATAATATTTTTCCCCTTCCATTATAATTCCAAGATCCATCCATTTTAAATCAATAAATATTGGATCTTTTGGGATCCTCATCATGTATAAACTAGCGTGGTCTTGTCGATTTAATGCGTCTGCCACCTTGTTTGCTTTCCAAGGGTAGTAATGAATTGAGCAGTCGTAATCCTTAATCAGCTCCAACCATCTTCTTTAACACATTTTCAGCTCCTTCTGTGTGAAAATATACTTTAATCTATTATGATCAGTATAAATATCACACCTTTCAATATAAAGATAATGCATCCAAATCTTTATTGCAAATATTACCATAGCTAACTCCAAATCATGTGTTGGGTAATTTTGCTCATGGATTTTCAACTGTCGTGAGGCATAAGCTATCACAATATCATTTTGCATGAGAACACACCCAAATCCCTTCTTGGATGCATCACTTTAGATCACAAACCTTTCTACACTACAAGGAAGTGTGAGCACAGGTGCATTGGATAACCTTCATTTCAACTCCTTGAAATTCTCTTCACATTACTCCGTCCACACGAACTTAACTCCTTTTCGTGTCAACCTGGTGAGTGGATTAGATAATCATGAAAAATATTTCACAAAACGTCGATAATATCTATCCAGACCAAGAAAACTTCGGATCTTAGTTACTGTTGTTGGTCTCAATCATCTTTCAATAACCTCTATTTTTGTTGGATCCAAAGATATCCCCTCTTATGAGATTATGTGACCAAAAAATGTAACATTTTGAAGCCAAAATTCACACTTGGTAAATTTGGCATAAAGTTTCTCCTTTCTCAGGGTATTCAATACAATTCTCAAGTGATCTTCATGTTCTTCCTTTCTCTTTGAATAGACAAGAATATCATCTATAAAGACTACCACAAACTGATCAAGATAGTCTCTAAAGACTCTATTCATTAGATCCATGAAGATAACAAGGGCATTAGTAAGACCAAATGGCATCACTATAAATTCATAGTGTCCATACCTTGTACGGAAAGCCGGCTTTGGTATATCCTCCCTTTTAACCCTTAATTGATGATACCCTGAACGAAGATCAATCTTGGAAAAGTATTGAGCTCCACGTAGTTGTTCAAATAAGTCATCAATGCATGGGAGAGGATATTTGTTCTTGATAGTGATCTTGTTAAGTTCTCGATAATCAATGCAGAGTCTCATTGATCCATCTTTATTCTTAACAAACAGAACAGGTGCCCCCCAAGGTGACGCACTATGGCGTATGAATCCCTTATCAAGATTCTCTTGGAGTTGCTTCTTTAATTCCTGCAACTCAACTAGTGTTATTCTATAAGGTGTTTTTGAAATAGGCATAGCACTCGGTATGAGTTCAATTGAAAACTCAACTTCATGATTTTGTGGAAGACCTGGAAATTCCTCCGGAAAGACATCATCAAACTCTCATACAATGGGAATATTCTTAATCGTGAGTTTCTCACCAACCATTTGAGATAAATAACCTTCACTTAGTGGAATCAAGACCCATAAGATGGAAGAAATTTCCACTGGAAGGTTATGTTCATCCTTGCATCGATAGACAATCATAGATTGATCTGGAATATGAAACGTGACTTCCCTTCTTTGGAAATTGATATGATCTCCATATAATGAATACCAATACATGCCAAGAATCATATCAAATTACAATATAGGATGGATTAGAAGATTTGCAGGAAGTACTTTCCCACAAACTTCAATCGGAGAAGAATTATAAACTTTTTATGTGATTGTTGTGCCATTAGCGGTTGTCATAGCTAACTCAACATCTAATTGTTGATGTAATATGGCGGTACCCTTATAAAATTATTCAGAAATAAAATAGTGGGTGGATCCAGAATAAAATAAAACGTTTTCTACTTTAGAGTGGATGGTAAGTGTACCTTTCACCACTTCGTTATCATACTCCACATCGCTGATAGAAATTGCATGTGACTTTCCTTTGTCTTTAGCATTAAGAGTTTTTTGATGTCGATCATCATCAACAACCCTTAGATTAGGGCATTGATTAGCATAATTCTCAATTTCCTTGCACTTGTAACATTGAAGTGTAGGTGGTGAACACTGCGTAGCCTTTTCTTTGTTCACATCACTTGACATCTTCTTCACATCATTGCGGCATTCAAATGCCCGATGACCTTCCATTCCACAATTAAACCATTTACTTGTCCCTTTAACACCACTCCATCCATGTTTCTTTCCACACTTTGAGCATAAAGGAAAAATCATCTTCTTTTTATTATTCTCTTTAGATTTTCCTTTGAATTCCATTTTCCTCTTCTTTTCATACGCATATGACTGATGGGTTACTCCAATCTGCATCTCAACCTTGAGAGCACATCAAACTATTTCCTCAAAGCTATTGAAGTCCCTTATGGATAACTCCCTTAGAATAATTTTTTTTAGCCACTAAAGAATCGATCGATCTTACTCTCAAGTAGGATAATAATCCCAGAAGCGTACCTTGAATGTCTCGTAAAATTTTCTTTGTAGGTACCAACATATTCATCATCCTTTTGATTCAGTTCAAGAAACTCATTCTCCATCTTTGATCGAAGAATATGAGGGAAGTAATTATTGAAAAATAAGTTCTTGAACTCGTCCCATTCCATGGACTCAATTTCAACTCTTGGCCTTGTATTCTTGACAAGATTCCACCATTGATCAGCTTCACCTTCCAAACGATATTCTGCTAATATGGATTTATCATGTTCAAAACTTTAAAGAACTGAAAATATCTTTTTAGTGGTACTGATCCACTATTCATCCACTAATGGATCAGTAGACCCACTGAATGAGGTTGGATTCTGCCTCATGAAGGATCAAATAGAATATTTCTCCTTCCTTTTCTAGTTTGGAAGTCCAGCATGATTCATAGCTTGTGAAAGTTGTGTGAGCATGGCTACAAGATTTTGGATTCCATCTCCCATAACCTTTTGTTTCTCAGAGGGACAATCATTGCATTGCCAGTCGCATTCCGCATTAACACGGTTCCTTTGGGTTCCATCCATTGACTAAAACCAAGAAGAATAGTGTGACCAACACTAATTATATTAGGAAAACCACACAATAAAGAATAAAATTTCACACTTAAGGTCTTATCATAGGTTTTTCATGGCCATTTCTAAAACACTAATATTGTGTATGCCTAGATTTATCCTTAGGGTTCTTATGAAGGCTTTAACATACTAGTTTCCAATGTTTGACTATAACCTCCCTCTGATAAAAACTATAAAGACCCATACTTTACATACATTTTTATTTCTTCAAAATTGAAGCGCACTTATGAAAACATATAACAAAACCATGAAAGGACCATATAGGTATAGTGTCTTTAAAACTGGGAAACATTAACAACTGATTCATAAATCATCTACACTGTCTCCCTTTTATTTTATCATACCTGGAGTCCCTTTTGGAATATCTTACTTAATACCCTTCATCCTGACCGGGTGAAAAGAAAACATACAAAAGGGTGAGCTCAAATGCTCAGTAAGGGTAAACAAAATAAATATCAATCACAACATATTCTTAAGAACATAATATTTTGGAAATCTTAACCTGTAAAATAGATCATAATTTCATAACATGGGATAAATCATAGTGGTGAAATGTAATCCCAATAATCACAACATAATACATGAAAATTTGTGGCATACACACATAATCATACATAATCATTTCTTAGTAGTCAAGACTCATTTCCAAGACTATCTTAGCAGACAAAGTCCATTTCTGATCCGAGTTCACTCCTAGTTTCATTCCTATATCATTGAACCAGTTTAACTTGTCGTTCCATCCATGTCTATCTCATGAGATATAAATCTTTACCCAATTCATTGGAGGGAGATATAGGTCTCACCCATCTCATAATGATACCATTCTTATGTGTTCCACAAGATCATAAATCATACATCATAGAATAACCCATGTAATAAGAATGAGATTCGTAAATATCATGCTATCATAAAAATATCAATATAAGATAAAAGAACATCATAAAAAGAATTCCATCATAACATAATCAAATCAATGTAATAATAGAGATAGAAATAGAACCCTATATTATCTTAGATGTAAAATAATTTTGATAAAACACTTGGAATTCATTCTTGAGGAAAATATCCTTTCTACTAAAAATCATTTTTCCTTTCTCAAAATTCCATACTAAAAGAAGTTGATTAAAAATAAACTTGAAAACATGTGAAGTAAGCTTCATGTAAATAACTTTCTAAAAATCCATTCAGGTCGTATAAGTTAAAGAAAAACATTCTTCTCATACTTTGGTCGGAAAAGTCAAAAAAGTACCTCGTACTGAAAACGACAAAAGATTCCTTTCCTATATTTTACTAAAAACTCACCACAGGGTAAAACTGGATTTAAAAAATTGTAAGAGGATAGAAATAATATTACATATTGAGGAAACATGTATGTGGATGATAAATATTCCCCAGTAAATTCTGAACTATAAACCATCTCGAATAAAAATGAGATTGTGAGATTTTCCCCTTACCTTAGGTCCGATTTTCTTCGTACATGTTCAAACCTCCTGTAAAATTTTTTAAAAAATTTTATTAACTTATTCAAGAATTTTACTCATTGTTATGATATCATATATGTCCATATTCTTAGCTTCTTATTAGTAGTATTTCATTGTTACTTGTTATTTGGGTGTTCATTGCTTTTTGTTCTTATGCGTGTTTTGTCGAATAAATTCTTATTCCTATTTTTAGGTTATAGATACCTCCATTACATAATGGTATTTGTGTAATATATATCATATTTATTCATTAAATTCATTTATATAATAATTATTCAATGAAGATCATATAGAAGGAGTCATATCACATCATGGAGACGGTAGGCCGTACATACGCACGAGCGATGATATCATTCCCATGATCGTGGAATTGTATTTAAGTTTATGTATACTATTTCAGAATCAATATAACTTTACAATAATCAAATATAATTATTATTTACAACATTATACCCATCCAATTAAGGTGGTGGTGGAAAACAGATTACACCACGGTGTAGAGACGGTATTTCGTACGTACGCATGTGTGGTGATTTCATTTTTAGTAGGATGGATATAAGGTGAAATAGGGTTGTTTTATACTTATAATAACATATAATTATATGAGTGATATTTATGTTATTACTTCTTAATGAAAGAACTAAAGAAGAAGATGTAGAAGAAGAAATAAAGTTGAATGAATCGGTAACAGACATTACCTCTTCTTTAAAGCGCCTCTTCTTAACCTCCTCTTAGGGCACTATGGATGGTATTTAAAGAAGAATAGGACCTCTAGGATGTTTTGAGGGAAGTGGATAAGAGAATATGGTAGGGTTTGGCCGATCTTGATGGCTCAATGTGGTGTGAGGAGGAGTGGGATGAGGTTCCCTTTTATAAGGGAGGAGAGGGGCACCTTTGGAAAAAGTAATAATATTATTTTATTATAGTGTCATATTCAGTTTTTAATAGCTCCAAATTGATTTATTTAGAAGATAAAGTGGGGATGGGTCTAAATCCTCTCATCAAATAGAATTTGGAAAAGTTTATGTTACTATTTTTACCATATCGTTTAGATTTAACTTTAATTTTAATAATTTTACTTTTACCGTGTCTTCATGTTTTCTTACTCTATAAGGTTAATAAACTTGCTATAACAAGACAAACGAACCCCATGTTGTTCATTATTAATATATATACACTTATATAAGTCATTTGGAAGAACCTAATATTTTTATGAATAAAATAACAATGATTAATATAATATTTGTTTTAAAAACCTTTATATGTCAAATTTGGAAACTATTTGGTAATTGATTTTTGTGAAAATCATAACTACCTGATTAGTTCTAAAAACGTTAATTATATAAATAGTAACATGTCATATTAACCTATAAAATTATTTTAATTCATAAAAAGTCTCAAAATTACATTTATTTGGGTATTTATAATAACAATTATATTAATATTTCATTAATAATGTAATTATTGTATCATCATTGTGTCATAAATAAATTACATTATTTAATGTCTAAAAATTATAAATAAAATACCATTATGTAGGAAATATTTTTAACTTTCTAATTAATATTTATAGTCTAATTTACCTTATTTATAACCCTATATTAAAAATGTTTTAGTTATTAATCTTTGATTTTAACTATTTAACTCTTCTTTAAATAAAATAATATTAAATGTCCTAATCTAATCCAAGTGGACCTAAATGGTCATATTTTATTGAAAAGGTTGTTTTTGGTCGAATTAAACTTATCCAATAGAAATATGATATGTGTTAGGGTAATAATAATATCATTTTTACTCTTAATTACCCTATTTACTTTTAACCGTGGTAAATAAAAGTAAAAAGTTACTATTCCACAAAAATTAATTTCATCGCATTGAACCAAATTTTACTTAATGAAATCAACTTTGTCTCTCAGATTTTGGAAATTCCATTCACTGAAGCTGTAAAATTAAGTTTTTTTTGTAAATTTGCAAATTCTCCTAGGAGGTGGGTAAAAGACGGTGAAATGTTCAATAAAATTTTTATATATCTAAAATTATTATAAAATGACTCTAATTAATTAATTTGAACTTATATAGGTATTATGTATCAATTTTGACCTAAAATAAATTTAAATAAAAAAAATAATTATTTAAATAAAAAGGTTGGGTTTTAAATAGTAACCCAGTGTTTTCACTATTCATCAAAAATCGAAAGTTTTCGGAAAAATAAAAAAAATTACCCTAGTCTAATTTTGATATTCCAAATCCAGAAATGAAGTCCATTTTGAAAGATAAAAATTAGAAAATTTCAAAAAGTGGGTATTACTATTCATAACAGATAGTTTTAATAATATTTTAATAGCATATCGTTGTTTAGTGAAACTCGGTATTGCGTACAACGCAGGCTATTGAGGAAGGCTGCAATTGTGTGTAAAGAAAGACAAGCTAGTGTTGTGTGTAGTGAAAGAGTCCTTTGATGATGTATATAAATAAAAAGAAAATATTTCTCATAAAATCTCAGGTGTCACACAACCCGAAGGAGATTTGAAGCCCAATAATTAGAAATCTAGCAAAAAAGGAATCCTCCATCCAAGGTAGATTCTAAAACTAATGACATTTTCAATAAAATTTTTCATAATCAATAGAATTATCTAAAGAGTCAAGGTTCAGAGTTGATGGAGTTGAAGACTCAAATGAGCCGGATTTCCACCGCCCTCCTTGAACTGGTAAGTAATAACTATGGAAATATTCCTTCCCAACCTACTCCAAATCCCAAGGGTAATTTTAGTGACTTCACATTGAGAAGTGGGAAGCAAACAACTAATACATATTCACCTATCAATCCACTGGGATTCAACTGAAATCCATAGAAGCCCCATTCAAAACTAGGTGATAAGAAACCTACAGAGAATGATAAATGTATGAAAAATATTAATTATGTTCCTCCTAAAACCCTTCCTTTTCCAAAAAAGAGTTTTCTAAACAAAAAATTTGGTTGAATAGGTAATGAAAAAATAATTTTTGGATACATTCAAGCGTTTTTAGATCAATAACCCTTTACATAAAGCCATCAAGTAAATCACAAGGTATGAGAAATTATTAAAATCACATTGTACCAATAAAAGAGGAATCAATGGAAATGAGAGAATCAATCTTGGAAGGAACGTGTCGTCACTCATTACACCAACTCTATCAATGCCAACAAAATTCAAGGATCTTGAGACATTAACCATCTCATACACCATAGGGGAGTTGAAATTTTCTAATGTTTTATGTGATTTTAGAGCCTCTATAAATGTAATGCCTCACTCTATTTTTGTTCTTTATTGGTTGGTGAGATGAATCTGATAAGAGTAGTGGTGAAGTTGCAAAATAGAGCTACAACATATCTTGTGGGAGTCCTTGAGGATATACTTGTCTCGGTAGGAGACATGATCATTCCAGCAGATTTCTTTGTGATTAAAATGAAGGACAATCACATAAGTTCATGTTCTCCCATTATCTTAGGTAGGCCCTTCCTCAAAATGGCTCAAATCGTCATAAATGTCCATGAGGGTACACTTTCCATGGTGTTTGGAGATGAAGTTTTGATATTTACTACTATGGACTCCATGATGTACCCCTCAGAAGACTATTCTACTTTTGTTATCTCCCATTTGGAACCACTAAGTAAAGACCACGTGGATATTTATCTTCCTATTCTTAGGGATATTATGATCATTGATTATATTTTTATGTCAAAGAGAACTTCCACACCAATTTCAAATGCACATTAATCTCTTAGATTTGATTTTTAAATGGATTCATATCCATATTTTGATCACGTTCACTCTGATTATGACATGGTTGTTGAGTATGGTGATGGGTTTAATGATTTATTCTCCAGTTTTGAAAATGTATATTCTGATACTGATGTTCATTGTGCAAATATTTTAGTTTGTTCAATTTATCCATCCATAGATCACCCCTCTACATTGGAACTCAAGCCATTTCCACCTACTCTCCAATACTAATACTTGATAAGTGGTGAGAAATTTCCTATTATCATTCCTAACAACATTCCTTTTGAACATGAAGAAATACATTTGAATCTTTTGAGGGAGAACATTAAGGAAATCTGTTGGGCCTTGGATGACATATCAGGTATTATCCCCTCCATTTTCATTTATATGATTATTTTTTAGGATGGGGATAAATTAGTTAAGCATCCACAATTGAGACTGAATCTAACTCTTCTATAAGTTGAAAAAAAAATAAGTTGAAATATTTCTCAAGGCAGGTATAATTTATCACATTTCAGATTCCCAGTGGGTATGTCCTATTCAGTTTTTGCCTAAGAAAAGTAGCGTTACTGTTATTAAAAATGAGAAAGATGAGGTAGTTCTAATGAGGGTGAAAAACAGTTCGTGTGTGTGTATTGATTATTGGAAAGTAAATAAATCTACTCACAAGGAATATTTCGCCCACCCATTTATTGATCAAATTCTTGAGAGACTGGATGAGAAGACACATTATTGTTTCTTGGATGGATTTTATAGATATTTTCAGGTTCCTATAGCTCCAAAGGACCTATAGAAGACCCCATTCACCTATCCCTTTGACACATTTCCCCATTTAAAGATGCAATTTGGACTTTTCAATTCCCTAGGTACCTTCCAAATATGAACGATGAGTATTTTTTTATGATTTTACTGAGACATTCATGGATGTATTTATGGATGATTTTACAGTGTATGCATCCTCATTTAATGATTGTATTTGTAGTTTGGGAAATGTTTTGAATCATTTTATTTAGAAGAATATGGTCTTGAACTTTGAAATGTGTAATTTCATGGTAGAGCCTGACATTATCTCTGGGAATATGGTATCAAAACATGGGATAAATGTTGATATATCTAAGGTAAATATAATTTTATCCCTACCCTATCCTTAATGTGTGCAAGATGTAAGATCTTTACTAGGGCGTGCAATATTTTATCAGGGCTTCATCAAAGATTTTAGTAAGATTTCTCTTACTATGTCACAATCACTTCAAAAGGAATATGATTTTCTCTGTGATGATTCTTTTAGGAATTCCTTTGATGAGCTAAAATAGCATCTTACCACTCCACCTATCATACAACCCCCATGGTTAGAGCTTCCTTTTTAGGTTATGAGTGGCGCCTCTAACTTCGCGGTTGGAGCTGTCTTATCTAAATGGGTGGAGGGACGTTCACATGTGATTGAATATGCATCAAGTACACTGGATTCTTCCAAATAAAACTACACAACCACAAAAAAAGAGTTTCTTGTTGCTATATTTTTTATATAAATTACATTCATATTTGCTGGGTTCTAATGTAGATGTTTTTTTGACCCTGCATCTTTGAGGTACCTCTTGAAAAATCCAGATACAAAGCCTAGGATAATTCGATTGATGATCCTTCTTCAAGAATATCTCATTTATATAAAGGACAATAAGGGGTCAGAAACCTATCTGGCGGACCACATGAGTAGGATTACTCACACACTAGAGGATGAAACCATGGACTAGGTACCAATTTGAGACACTTTCCCCGATGAGCATATTTATTCCATCTCAGGTACGCATCATTGGTATGATGATTTGGTTAACTAGATTTTTTTCCTATTAAATCCCTACAAATTTAAATAAAAATTAAATCTAAATGTTAAATAGTGAGTCTAGATTTTATGTGTGGGATGATCCCTACTTATGGATCAATTTTAGTGATTGAGTTATTAGGAGGTGTGTTTTTTATCATGAGTTTGAGTCTGTTGTGAAATTCTATCATAATCTCTCTTGTGGTGGACACATTGGACACCAATAGATATCTAGGAAATTTTTACACTCTAGATTGTATTGGCCAAGTTTATTCCCTGATGCCCATGTGTTTTTTAAGTTGTGCTCACATTTCCAATACACTGGTAATATTTCTAAGAGACATGAGATTCTCCAGCAACCCATATTATTCTGTTATATTTTCTATGTATGGGGAATTGATTTTATGGGTCCTTTTACAATTTAATTTGGTTTCCTGTATATTTTATTTTTTGTTGATTATGTGATAAAATGGGTGGAGGCTAAGGCCACTAGTATTGATGATTCTCATGTAGTTGTGAACTTTTTCAAAGCACAATTTTCTGTAGGTTTGGAGTACTGAAGACCATCATCAGTGACCAAGGGGCACATTATTTGAATCAAAATTTGTCTTCCCTCCTTCAGAAGTATGGGGTGAGACAACAAAAAATCAACACCATACCACCCTCAAACAAATGGCTAGGTTGAGGTTTCAAATTGTGAGTTGAAACAAATTTTGTAAAAAATTGTGCAGCTGAATAAGAACGATTGGATAAAGTTCTTGGAT
The DNA here is from genome assembly GCA_963277665.1 of Viscum album. Classification (NCBI taxonomy): domain Eukaryota; kingdom Viridiplantae; phylum Streptophyta; class Magnoliopsida; order Santalales; family Viscaceae; genus Viscum; species Viscum album. The sequence continues at coordinate 122,755,186 of OY728146.1, read as the reverse complement.
GATGCATTATGGTATTATAGGATAGAATAAAAGACACCCATAGGTATTTCCCTATTCTGGATTATTTTTGGGAAAGCCTATCATCTCCTCGTGGAAGTCAAACACTGGGCTTATTGGGCTCTAAAGAAATGAAACATGGATTTGGCCTGAGATGAAATCCAAAGGATGTTTCAAATTAAAGAGATTGAGGAGATTCTATTGTCATCATGTGAGAACTAAATGATATAAAAGGAAATATCAAAATCATTTCAAGACAAAATGATCCAGAAAATTGAATTTCAAGTTGGAGAGAAAGTCTTGCACAATAGTTCACGACTGAAGCTGATGCCTGGTAAGTTGTGTTCCAATTGGCTAGGTCCTTATGTTGTGACTAATGTTTTTCCTTACGGTCTATTGGATATCACACAATAATACATATTAAGGAGCTTTTTAGTCAATGGTAAATGGTTGAAGAAATACATTGAGGGACTTCCAACTGATGTAGTGGATTTCATCATACTGCATGACCCCATCATTACTTGAGAATAACAGGCTATTCCTAACCCTTTCACTTTTTTTGCCTTTTTATAATATAAAATTATACATTTCATGTAAATATATCATCTCATGGGTTCAAAATTATAAAAATGAAATTTTTTATGTGTGGGGGATGAAACCGTTTAGTTTAGAAATTTAAATTGTTTTCTTATTTTTCAATGATTTTCAAAAAAATTGTGTGTTTTTAAAATTTTGTGTGTTTTTGAAACATTTGAAATGAAACGATTCACATCACCATTTTAAAATCCATACCAATAAGTGAAACAATTTATCCCATGAAACAGAGCTTAAATGAATGTGTAAAATGACTTTGTTTCAAGTTCAAATATTTAGTAATTTCATGAAAGGTACTCTGAATTTTGAATCCCATGCCACATATCAATGTCATTATATTTGAAATAACTTTCTTGTGAGGCTTCTGAACCATTATTTTCATATTCTTTAAATTTACCTCACTTCTTGAGAGAATCAAACCATGCTTAATTTAACCAGAATTTGATTTATTTCGATCATAACTTGATGGTTTTAGGTACTTGTATTTTAAATGATCGAGACATTTATTTTGTATTAAAGCCTTTATTTTATAAGTATCCTTTTTATAATGTACTACTTTGAACATTTAATCATTTTCCCCTTAAAAACCATGAACATTCTGTTAGGATAGCCACATTAAAATCCTTGTTTCCCTATCCAACCAACTCTTGAAGTGAAATTTCATAATCTAGTTGAACTTAAGTGTGGGGGAAGTAGTCTTGTGTTCTGCTACCACATTTTTTGATACTCTGTATCTAAAATTAAATTCTAAAGAGTTGTGTTTGATATTGAAAAAAAATCATTCTGTTAAAAGTTGTGCCTTTTTTGAGCTTTCATGACAAAAGATGTTGTGCCTTTCTAGAGCTTCCCATAAAGAAAGAAAGTTGTGCCAATCTGGAGATTTCATGAAAAAAAACTAGGTTTGACGAGATTTACATTTTTTTTCTAAAATTATGAATTGTGTAAACTTTCCATGAGTTTTTATTATTATAAAGATTAATGGATACTAATGGGAGTGAGGAGGAGACCATATATGAGTGAAAAGTAGAATACTGTAATTTTTCTTTAAAAAGAGTCAAGACCTCCTCATTCAGCCTCATAATTTTTCACATCTAATTCCTACGAACCAAAATCCAGAGAACAACCCTAAAAAATTCCTCATGATAAACATATTTCCTTGAATCAAATAAAGTGGCAATGTAGGAATTTATCCTGCCGATGGTGACCCTTGTATGAGTTTAGATGAGAAAGACATTGCTAAAAAATAGTCATTTTTTATGATGAGAGAAAATGAAAGTGAGGTTAGTGTTTTTTGTGCATGAGAGGAAAAATGAAGGGGAAATATATTGAATGATATAAATGGAGAACATGAAATAATGAATTTTAAGTGTCATGATATCTTTTGTCTCTTGGTGTGGAATTATTGGATCTATAGGATATGTGTTTTAAAATATTTTTTGATTTGATATTGATGTTTACTTTTCACAATTTGCTTTTGGAATACATGATATGAGGTTTTTCCAAAGAGTACAAAAGGTTAAGTGTGTGGGTGTGATCACATCACAACTCACAACTTTATTTCAACCCTACATCATGGTTTTAAACTAGTTTTGTATTTAAAGTTACAAATATTATCTCAAATTTCACATAGAATTTTATTCAATTGTTATATTTTTATCACTGTTAAAAGGGGAAATTTTTCTTTTTTTGGGATTTCGTTTTAGGAGGAGGTGATTTGGAGGGTTAGAGATGATCCACAAGGGAAATGGGCCAAATTTCATGGAATCCCAAAGACATATGTCCATTGTTTTTCACATTTCTCAAAATAAATGTTTCTAAATGGTTTTAAATTTTATTTACTGCTCCAAGGATCATGGGATAAAAATAATATCAAGAAACCAAATGCCAATTCTCCTATTAAGGGGGATATAAGAACCAATATATCCAAGGAATAGAATCCGTATGAAGACAATTATTTGGTTCTATATTTCAGCCATATCTTATGATATCATCCTCCATTGGCTGCCAAATTTGACATGGAGATATTAAAGATTATGACCTACAACTTCATATTTTTTCCAACATGAGATAATTAAATTTATGAACTCCAAGATTATACACAAGTGGTATCTCAAAAATTGGGTTCCCAAAACCACTCCCCATTTTGGAAATAAATTGACACCTTGGGCACCCCATTTGGAACTTCTACCAAGGAGTGAAGTGATGACATTTTTGAGTTATAGAGGATTCCTATCACAACATTAGAGGTTTTAAAACTCATTATACTCCTAGGGGGATCTCTTGAAGAAAGGATCCCTTCATCAAATCCTTCCTACCGTTATTTCTTTGTAATATTTATGTTCGCATAACAAACTTCTTTGTTCCTATTATATTTCTTATATTTTCTTCTGTATTCCCATGTTTTACTATTTTTTTATTCTTCCTTTATCATCCTAATTATTCCATAACTCATGAGTAAAACAATATTGGGATATACACTTTCAAAACGTTTGAAAATGCAATATGTTTCTATGATAACTACACCACCAATGGAAAAGTAGTTCTTCATAGTAATCGATATTACTATCACATTATTTATTCATTTATTTTGAATCAATGGTATACTGTAATTCATATAATATGATAGATTTAGTGTGTTTTTAATTTAATTTAAACTAAGCAAAAAATTGTACAATTTACACAAAACACATGAGGTCAGGAATTGTGTGAATTGTGAGAGCGCAACCTTATTCGGTAATACAAAACCATACAAGATAAATTTTTATTGATCAAATATAATCACTAAACTCAATTAATTATAATTTCCAGAAAGTAAATGTGCCTTAATTTATCACTGACCATAATATAATATTAGAACATCAATCAATGCAGGGTGCTACGATTGCATGTTCTGAAGTTATCCAAGCGTTAAATTAACATCATCTTTGTGGTAAATTTAATTCTTGTAGGGATCAGGATTTAACAAATTAAGAGATCATAATTTAGTGGATATTAATTTAAATTATAATTATTAATAAATTATTTTTGAGGTAGAGTTATATCAATTAGGACTTTTATATATTTTCTAAAAAACATCTTCTAATTGTGTCATATTAATCAATCTTCATTTCAAAAAAATACAATCTTCTTCCAGAAAAATTATTTTAGATTTATAAACTATAAAATACCCCCATAAATTTAATTAGTATTCTTATTTCATTTTATTTTATTTTCAAAACACCATTAATATGTTCTTAAATTTACTTCCTCCTTTGATATATAAGCTTTGTTAGCCACTCTGTTGCACCTAAGTACTCAATAGTCACATATAATTTGAAAGCACCCAAGATAGCACCATTCAATCATTCTTCAATCCTTCATTGGTCCGTTCATCGATCATTGCTTTCCAATTCCAAATATCTAAGGTTTCATAGAAATACTGTATTTTTTCAATGATCCTGTATTAGATTAACCTATTAAATGGATAAATTTCATTTTAGCGTTTCTATTATGCTGAGCCGCAACATCATTACACTATTTCATTTATGAAATATCATTTCTGTAATGTTCTAGTTTCAAAGCCATTACATTGCAATGAAATTTGAAATTTGAATAAAATAAAATAAAAGTTTATTTTATTTTTCCATAAAAAAGTATTAATATATTTTTCTTAAAAATTCCGAAAAATTACTTTCTCCCTTGACCTGTTCTGGTCAAGGTTATGTATTTCTTTAGGTAAATTCATCGTTACGAAAGAAATAGTACCCTAAGATGTTTAATTTGGTCTCCCATTAAGATGTTTCCAAAACTGTGTATGTGATCTATTTTAAATAACCTTAAAATAGTTCAAACAGTTATCTTGGGATCCCTAGGCATCAGAATTAAGTTCCCTCTGAGCGCTTCGTCTCAAAATAATCCCATATATAAAAACAATTCATGGATTTTCTAGGGCATTATATTCTCCCCATCTTATGTCTCTGAATCCTCGTGAACCAAACCAATGGATAAAAAACAAATGGGGGTACTAAGAATGGATCTAAGACTCTGGCTCCCAGTGCTCTCTTGGACATTCTCATGCTACCACCAAACATGCACCAGAGGAATCAACCATCCATGAAGTACCCACTCTTGCTGATTCTTAATCTTCACTAGAAACCCCACAAACATCACCCAATAATCAATGTCAAACTCACCCCAGTCGATGACATGAAATGGATCATATATGTACCTTCTCAACTATGATATGTGAAATTCATTATTCCCCTGGTGCATCTATGGGGGAAGATTTAGGTGGTACGCCACCTCGCTAACTCTACTCAAAACTTGAAAAGGGTTGTTGAATCTTGAGATAACTTGCCACCCCAATCAAATCGTTGTAATCCCCATCATGGTGAGACCCAAAGAAACACATGGTCTCTTCCTCAAACTCCAAGGGCCAATGTATCCTGATAGCATAACACTTCTGCCTACTATGTGGAGTCCTCATCCACTCCTAGATGATCTTCACCTTCTCAGTGGTATTATGTACTAACTCGAGACCCATGAGTGTGGACTCCATTGGGTCTGTCCAACGTAACAACGATCTTCAAGGTTGGCCATATAGTGCTTCGAATGGTGTCGTGCCAATAGTGGAGTGGTTGTTATTATTGTACGCAAACTCCACGAGTGGTTGATGATCCTCCCAACCATGAAGAAAGTCTAGAATAAAAGAATGAGGAATTTACTCTAAACCTCAAATAGTCCTCTCCATCTGAGCATCCATTTGGTTGTGAAATTCCATGATCAACCACACTTGAGTCTCAAACACATCATGAAATCCCTTCCACAACCATGATGTAAAGCGAGCACCATGGTCTGACATGATCGTATAAGGTACCCCATGAAGCCTCACTACATTCTAAACATAGAGGAATCCCAAGATCTTTACTAAACCCTATTCCCAGATGGCTAGTAAGTTGGACGACTTGGTGATTCAGTCAATAACTACCCAAATGTTATTGTTCCCTCTAGATGTGGGGGGTAAACTAGTCATGATGTTCATCAAGATACCATCCCACTTCCACTATGGTACCTCGAGTGGATGAGTCAATACTGATATAACCTGATGGTCCATCTTCACGTGGTGAATAGTTTGGCATAGTGAAATGAACTCCACCACTACCTTCTTCATCCTTGTCCACTAGTACAATCATTGGAGATCCTGGTACATCTTTTTCACTCCTAGATATACCTCCAAAGGGGAGGCATGGAACTCTCTCATAATATCCTCTCGAAACACCACTAGTATAACAATGTTCTCTATAATAAGGAAAACATGATCCCCATATATTGAATATTCATCCTAAGCTTGTCCTGGGGATAATTGAACATGCCAGGCCTCAAATTCAACATCCACAAGCTATGCCTCCTTAACTCACTGTAAGAGTTGGGGAGTGACCACCGTTGACTGAAGATAAGTTTTTCCATCTCCATCCATGAAGGATATATTCATCATTACTAACTTCTCTGACACTTCACTTGGCAACTTCAAAAAGGATCTCCTTCTGACCGCATCCTCCACCACATTTCCCTTCTGAGGAGTATAGACTATCTCAAAGTCGTAGTCCTGGAGGAACTCTATCCAATGTCGCTACCCCATGTTATGATTATTTTATAATAATATATACCTGAGACTTTTGTGGACATAGTAGATAGTAAACCACTCTCCCATCAAGTAGTACTTTCACATATTCCCAGAAAATACAATTGTTGCTAGCTCTAGGTCTTGGGTTGCGTAATTATGCCCGTGCTACCTCAACTTTCAAAAACCGTAGGTTATCATTGCCTACTATCACATTAGGAAACAACCCAGTACAGTCCCTGATGCATCATGGAATACTACATACCCAATTCCCTCCTCAATTAGTCTCAAGATGGGGGTACTCATCAGTGTCAGTATCAGCTCCTGAAAACTTAGTTGTCACCACTCCATCCACATGAAGGGTTTACCCTACCATTTCAAAGCTGATAAGGGTTCTTCTACCCCAGAAAATTTAGGACCGAACCTATGGAATTATCTAGACAAGCCCAAGAAACTCCACACTACATTCACCATCTTGGTTGGCTCCCAATAAAGTGCTACCACAATCTTTGTCAGATCCATGAAAACTCCAACCTCCAAAATGACATCTTCCAGAAAGTGGACCTCTTGAATCCAAAACTGACACTTTGAGAGATTCCTATAAAGATAATGCTCTCATATTGTATCCAATACTATCCACAAGTGTGTCATGTGCTCCTCCTCAGACGTTGAGTACACCAGGATGTCCACAATGAAGACAACAATGAACCAGTCAAGGTAAGGCTAGAAGATCCTGTTTATGAGTCCCATAAACACTACTGGGTAATTTTTCATGAAAAAAGGAATCACCATGAACTCATAGTGGCCATATAAACAAATGAAGGTTGTATTTGGTACATCCTCATCTCATACAAAAAGTTTATGATAGCATATTTTGAGGTATATCTTTGAGAACCATCTCAGTCCCTACAGCTAATCGAAGAGGTCATAAATCTTTGTATGTGGATTCTTGTTCCTCATGGTAACCTGATTCAGGTGTAGGAAGTACATGCATAACCTCAAACTCCCATATTCCTTCTTGGAAAAAAATACTGGGGTTGCCTTGTAACAGCCCGAGATTTTATGAAAAATATTCTTTTTATTTTATTAATGTCTTGTGTTGTACGCTACACCAAAAGGAGCTTTCACAACACACATCCTTGACTTGCCTTGCATTACACGCAATCGCGACCTTCCTCGATAGCGTGTGTAATACGCAATACCGAGTTTCACTAAACAACGATATGCTATTAAAATGTTATTAAAACTAGCCGTTATGAATAGTAATAACCACTTTTTGAAATTTTGTAAATTTTATTTTTCAAAATGGATTTCATTTTTGGATTCGGAGTATCGAATTTAGCCTAAGGTGAAATTTTGGTACATTTCGGATAACTTTCATATTCTGATGAATAGTGAAAATTACTAAATTTTAATTAAAAACAACTTTTTTAATCGAAATTATTAATAGTGATAAATTATTAATTTGAGTGGTTTTAAAGTATATTTAGAATATATTTTTACAATTTAATACAATGTTGGTCATTGGTTGTAATTTCACATTTAAACCAGACATAATCAAGTGTCAATCTTTTGATAGATATTGTTTCTTAAAAACACGCTATTTGTTTTAACAGCGGGATTTAATTATAAAATTAATTAATGAAACTTTTGTGTTATGAATTTGGTAAAATAGACTTCATTTTTGAATTCGGAATATGAAATATAGCTTAGGATGAAATTTTGGCATTGTTCTGAAAAACATCAATTTTTGATGAATAGTGAAACTACTAAGTGGTAGGTTAAAAACTGAATTTTGCATAAAACATAATTTTACCGCTTCTGTGAATGGAATTTCGAAAATCCGAGAGACACGGTTAATATCATGGACTAAAATGTGGTTCAATGAGATGAAAATAATTTTTTGGTGAATAATAACTTTTTACTTTTTTTACCGCGGTTAATAGTAAATAGGGTAACTAAGGGTAAATATGATATTAATATTACCCTAACACATGTCCTAATCCTATTGGACAAGTGTATTTCGACCAAAAACAAACTTAGGAATAAAATATGACCATTTAGGCCCACTTGGATTAGATTAGGACATTTATTATTAATTTATTTAAAGAAGGGTTAAAATAGTTAAAATCAAAGTTTAATAAGTAAATAATTTTTAATATGGGGTTATACATAAGCTAAATTCTATTGTAAATATTCATTAGAAAGCTAAAAGGATTTCCTACATGATGGTATTTTATTTGTAATTTTTAGACATCAAATAATTTAATTTATTTATGACACAACGATGATGTAGTAATTATCTTTTTAATGAAATATTGACATAATTGATGTTATAAGCACCAAAATAAATGTAATATGAGATTTTTTATGCATTCCACTAATTTTCTAGGTTACTATGATATATTAATGTTGATTTAATCAACTTTTTTAGAAAAGTTAATTCTGTTATGACTTTCACAAAAATCATATATCAAATAGTGTCAAAATTGGCACAAAATAGTTTTTAAATCAAATATTATATTACTAATTGTTATTTTATTCCTAAAAATCTAAGGTTCGGCCAAATGACTTAGATAAAGATATATATATTAATAATAAACAATTTTGGGTTCGTTTGGCATGTTATAGTAAGTGTATTAACCATATAGTGAAAGAAAACAAAAAGACACGGTAAAAGTTAAATTATTTAACTTAGAGTTAAATCTAATTGATAAGGTTTAAAATAATATCCAAACATGTCTAAATTTGATTGGTTGATGAGATTACAACCCTATCTCATCTAATCTTCGAATATGAGTCATTGTTGGAGGTTTTTAAGTGGGGTTAGATTTATTATAAATTAATATTTTTAAGAATTCCTAAGGTGCCCCTCTCCTCCCCTATAAAAGGACACCTCCTCTCCCTCCTCCTCACACCAATTTGAGCACTCAAGCTCGGCCAACCCCTGCCCAAATCTCTTCTCCACTTCCCTAGAAACATCCTAGAGGTTCTGGTCTTACTCAAAGACCAATTTTAGTTCCCTAAGAGGAGGTCTCCAAAAGGCGCTTCAAAGAAGAGGTAATTACCGTTACCAATTCTTTCATCTTTATTTCTTCTTCCACTTCTTCTTCTTAGGTTGTTCCATTATGAAGTAATAACATCAGTATCACTCATATACTGATATGTTATTATAAGTATGAAAAAACCCTATTTCACCATCTATCCATCCTACAGAAAAAGAAATCACCGCGCGTGCGTACGTACGGAATACCGTCTCCACGCCGTGGTGTAATCTATTTTCCACCACCACCTTACATGGATGGGTATAATGGTGTAAAGAATAACTATACATAGTTATTAAAACATCATATTGATTCTGATATATTTTATAATTCACTCCAATTCAATTCAATATTTATAGAAATGATATCATCGCTCGTGCGTACGTACGGACTACCGTCTCCACGACGCGATGAGATTCATTCTCCATGTTAACCATTTAAGAATGATTATAAAGTATATATAAGAAATAATAATGAAATATATTACATTATAAAGCTACTGGATTTATGTATATATATACATATGTATGTCATCTACTTACTTCCATTTCAAGACAATAAGGAAAGGAAAACAACGTTCATGCGTACGTACGGACTACCGTCTCCATGAACGGTGTTTTTCATTTTATTTATCTACCTATTATATATATATATATATACTGAATATATATGATATATAAATCATATTTTATATTCTTGAAGTAATTAAATCATGATATAAGTAATGATGATGTCAAGAACAACAAGTCAAAACACCTACGATAAATGAAACGATTTTACCCAAAACGCTTCTTTAACATGAATTTACAAAAGACCGGGTAATATAAAGCCATAAGAGAACAATATATGATATCATAACAATGAATATGATTCTGTAATAAGTCAATAACATTATGTAAATCATTATACAGGAGGTTCGGACACGTACAAAGCAAGTCGGACCTAAGGTAAGGGAAATATCACAATCTCATTTTTATCCGAGATTGTTTATTCGTAAGTATTTACTGGGGTGTATTTTATCATCCACATCCATGTTCCTTCAATATGTAATATTGTTTCCATCCACTTACAATATTTTAAATCCAATTTTACTCTTCGGTGAGTTTTTAGTAAAGAATATGAAAGGAATCTTTTGTCGCTTTTTCATACGAGGTACTTTTTGACTTTTCCGACAAAAGTACGAAGAATGTTTTTTTTAACTTATACGGCACGAACGGATTTTTACGGTTTTATAAAGCCTTATTTTCATGAACCTTCCTCCAAAATATTTCATGACTATTTTTAATAAAATCTCTTTCTTTTAAAATTGTATGATGTTTTGTGAAAAGAAATTGATTTTGAAGAAGAAAGGATATTTTCCTCAAGAATTCATTTCAAGTGTTTTATCAAAATTATTTTCCATCTAAGATAATAAAGGGTTCTGTTTCTATCCATATTTTTACATTGATTTGACTATGTTGTGATGGAATTATGTTTATGAATTCCTTTATCTTATATGAATGGTTTTATGATGTCATGTTGTTTAAGAATCCCATTTTTATTACATGGGTTATGCAATGATGTATGATTTATGCTTTTGTGGCACACATAAGAAAGGATTCATTAAGAGATGGGTGGGACCTATATCTCCCTCCAATGCATTGGGTAAAGATTTTATATCTCATGAGATAGACATGGCTGGAATGGTAGGTTATACCGGTTCAGTGAGACAGGACTGAAACGAGGATTACTCGATTCAGAAAGGGACTTTGTCCACTAAGATAGTCTTGGCAATGAGTCTTGACTAACAAGAAATGATTCTCTATGATTATGTGTGTATGCCACAATGAGTAATGTTTTAAGTTATGATTTCATTTTCACTTCTATTATTTATCCCATGTTATGATATTATGAGCTCTTTTGCAGGTTAAGATTTCCAAAAGCTATGTTCTTATGTATATGATGTGATTGATATTTCTTTTGTTTACCCTTACTGAGCATTTGAGCTCACCCTTTTATGTTTTCTTTTCCCCAGGATATAAAGAAAGGTTTTAGGTAAAAAAAAGGGGAAGATCTTTATGGGAGATATTGAAGATCTTTCACCACGTTTAGAAGATTACGTTCCGAGTTTCCAAAGACACTAAACTATTACGATCCTTGTGTGTGTGTTTTTGTTATGTACTAAGTATTCCGCAAAAGTAATGTAATGTCCATGTACGTCAGGATACGGGTCTCTACAGTTGGTATCAGAGGAAAGGTTTAGTCAACCTTTGGAAACTAGGATGCGAAAACGTTAGTGAGATCCCTAGAGATATTTCTAAGGTATGTCTAGGGATGTCCCTAAGGATAAGTATACGTATAGGATATATTCCTAGAACTATGGTAATGATCTTAGAATTTAACCTAATATGTTAGATATTGAGGGTTCTCCCCCTTTATTATGTTGTTTTCCCTAGCATGATTTTTGCCTCTCACGCTATTCTTTTTGGGTTTTAGAAAATGGCTGGAAACAAGGTGATTCACGATAATGGAGGAAATGATGGACAATGGAATGATATTCTTTATGAGCAACCAAATGAAATGGGATTTGGAAGTCCAAACATCATTATTATGCCGAATCAGCAATCTCATAATATGATCAATAAAGTAAAATTTGGTAAGTTTCCTGACTCGGCTAATAAGAGAAAGATGGAGTTCCATGATGATCATAGAGGAAAGAAAGTTCAATTTCCCCTATGTAAATAATGTGGGAAGAGGCATCAAGGAGAATGTTTCAAGGGAACTGGAAGATGCTTTGGGTGTGGAATAGAAGGACACAAAGCAAGTAAGTGCAAAGGAAAAGGGTCGGTTAACACCATGGATGAGGATAATGGTATTGCTACGACATCAAAAATGGTTAAGTGTTTTAAATGTGGAATATATGGGCATTATGCAAACAAATGCCCTAAGGGAAAGACTCATGAAGAGAATCAGTATGGTCATATGGGTAGTATTTATGTGGATGATGATGAAGAGACTACAAATGATATGTGAGATGAAAGAATTTTTGAAGCTCGGTCAATGGTTTGAGAATGTAGTGGAATGATTACATGTTTATCATGTGTAATTTTGGAATAAAGAGACATCTATGGATTGTTACACTGTTGTCTTTCCTTGTGTTTTGAAAGTATATGATTAATGTTACCAGTATCCATGAAAGGTTATTCAGATATTTTTGGAAATAAGATGATATGCACATAATGAAGACGAGAAAATGAAATGTTTAATAGTATTCATGAGCTCATGATTGATATAAGGACTAAGTGATATCATGGTTTGAGTATATAGAATTTTGAGGATTTTGGTATGTGGAAAGTGTTAACTTTTAACTACACTCATGTTTTCACTAAGGTATTCAAGAGAATACACGATTAAGGACTTTGAATGTTTGGAATGTGACCAACAAGACATATCTTGTGATATGAGGGGATCAACGACAATATTAAATCTCTGGTAATCGTTGTTACTATATTATGAGAGTGGACTGCAGTATTATGTATAAGCCTAAAGATTAGACTGGATTATGTTGGACAAAAGTTAGTATTGTTTAAGGATAGAAGATTTTCGATATTATTGATGGGATGTTATAGTGACGTAGTTTTAGAAAAAGGACAACCTGCAGGACGGGCGACAGCCCATCGCTTCGGACAAGGCTGTAGGAATCGAACCCACAACCGAAGTGCGACTGGCCTTTATCGCCTACCACTGACCTACAGGAAGTCCCTGTTTAGTAGAAACTAGTTTTATTATATTAAGCAGTATGATATATGAAGTATAAGTCCATTTTAGGAACCATATGTGATTAATCTCACTATAGATCGACTTATGTATATAATTTTTGCTAACCTTTTGTTTGAGACAGGTGGAATGACCCGTCATTCTATCACATGATCTGCTAACACTTCACGAATAACAAATTCAACTTCATTTATTTAAGAGATGAAGTGGAAATTGTTAAAGGCACGAACAACTGCGAGATTGTACCAAAATAAAGTAAGTATTTATTCTAATTTAAATTCTTTAACTTTAGGGAAATGATCTTGAAAACCAAAAATGTTGTCCTAGTTCTCTTATACCTGATGAATCAGATGGTACCTTAGATCATCACAAATTTATGGATTTGTGATTACTGGCTTTTCCATAGCCATGTTCTCTACCACTCTCCATCAGAACATGATGGTTAGATTTCTCTTCCATATCCATATTTTCACCTATGTGGAAACCCAGTGATTAGTTTATTTGGGTAATCGTTACATTTCATACTTTAGTTTTTAAAGCCAAGTTTTGGTATTCCCTTTTACGATGTGGGTTTCTATTAAAGAAACTTTCGAATAGTAAACCATTTATAACCCCGACGAATTTCGAGGGCGAAATTCATTTTAAGGGGGGTAGAATGTAACAGCCCGAGATTTTATGAAAAATATTCTTTTTATTTTATTAATGTCTTGTGTTGTACGCTACACCAAAAGGAGCTTGCACAACACACATCCTTGACTTGCCTTGCATTACACGCAATCACGACCTTCCTCGATAGCGTGTGTAATACGCAATACCGAGTTTCACTAAACAATGATATGCTATTAAAATGTTATTAAAACTAGCCGTTATGAATAGTAATAACCACTTTTTGAAATTTTGTAAATTTTATTTTTCAAAATGGATTTCATTTTTGGATTCGGAGTATCGAATTTAGCCTAAGGTGAAATTTTGGTACATTTCGGATAACTTTCATATTCTGATGAATAGTGAAAATTACTAAATTTTAATTAAAAACAACTTTTTTAATCGAAATTATTAATAGTGATAAATTATTAATTTGAGTGGTTTTAAAGTATATTTAGAATATATTTTTACAATTTAATACAATGTTGGTCATTGGTTGTAATTTCACATTTAAACCAGACATAATCAAGTGTCAATCTTTTGATAGATATTGTTTCTTAAAAACACGCTATTTGTTTTAACAGCGGGATTTAATTATAAAATTAATTAATGCAACTTTTGTGTTATGAATTTGGTAAAATAGACTTCATTTTTGAATTCGGAATATGAAATATAGCTTAGGATGAAATTTTGGCATTGTTCTGAAAAACATCAATTTTTGATGAATAATGAAACTACTAAGTGGTAGGTTAAAAACTGAATTTTGCATAAAACATAATTTTACCGCTTCTGTGAATGGAATTTTGAAAATCCGAGAGACACGGTAAATATCATGGACTAAAATGTGGTTCAATGAGATGAAAATAATTTTTTGGTGAATAGTAACTTTTTACTTTTTTTACCGCGGTTAATAGTAAATAGGGTAACTAAGGGTAAATATGATATTAATATTACCCTAACACATGTCCTAATCCTATTGGAAAAGTGTATTTCGACCAAAAACAAACTTAGGAATAAAATATGACCATTTAGGCCCACTTGGATTAGATTAGGACATTTATTATTAATTTATTTAAAGAAGTGTTAAAATAGTTAAAATCAAAGTTTAATAAGTAAATCATTTTTAATATGGGGTTATACATAAGATAAATTCGATTGTAAATATTCATTAGAAATCTAAAAGGATTTCCTACATGATGGTATTTTATTTGTAATTTTTAGACATCAAATAATTTAATTTATTTATGACACAACGATGATGCAGTAATTATCTTTTTAATGAAATATTGACATAATTGATGTTATAAGCACCAAAATAAATGTAATTTGAGATTTTTTATGCATTCCACTAATTTTCTAGGTTACTATGATATATTAATGTGGATTTAATCAACTTGGTTCGAACATTTAATTCTGTTATGACTTTCACAAAAATCATATATCAAATAGTGTCAAAATTGACACAAAATAGTTTTTAAATCAAATATTATATTACTAATTGTTATTTTATTCCTAAAAATCTAAGGTTCGGCCAAATGACTTAGATAAGGATATATATATTAATAATAAACAATTTGGGGTTCGTTTGGCATGTTATAGTAAGTTTATTAACCATATAGTGAAAGAAAACAAAAAGACACGGTAAAAGTTAAATTATTTAACTTAGAGTTAAATCTAATTGATAAGGTTTAAAATAATATCCAAACATGTCTAAATTTGATTGGTTTATGAGATTACAACCCTATCTCATCTAATATTCGAATATGAGTCATTTTTGGAGGTTTTTTAGTGGGGTTAGATTTATTATAAATTAATATTTTTAAGAATTCCTAAGGTGCCCCTCTCCTCCCCTATAAAAGGACACCTCCTCCCCCTCCTCCTCACACCAATTTGAGCACTCAAGCTCGGACAACCCCTGCCAAAATCTCTTCTCCACTTCCCTAGAAACATCCTAGAGGTTCTGGTCTTACTCAAAGACCAATTTTAGTTCCCTAAGAGGAGGTCTCCAAAAGGCGCTTCAAGGAAGAGGTAATTACCGTTACCAATTCTTTCATCTTTATTTCTTCTTCCACTTCTTCTTCTTAGGTTGTTTCATTATGAAGTAATAACATCAGTATCACTCATATACTGATATGTTATTATAAGTATGAAACAACCCTATTTCACCATCTATCCATCCTACAGAAAAAGAAATCACCGCGCGTGCGTACGTACGGAATACCGTCTCCACGCCGTGGTGTAATCTATTTTCCACCACCACCTTACATGGATGGGTATAATGGTGTAAAGAATAACTATACATAGTTATTACAACATCATATTGATTCTGATATATTTTATAATTCACTCCAATTCAATTCAATATTTATAGAAATGATATCATCGCTCGTGCGTACGTACGGACTACCGTCTCCACGACGCGATGAGATTCATTCTCCATGTTAACCATTTAAGAATGATTATAAAGTATATATAAGAAATAATAATGAAATATATTACATTATAAAGCTACTGGATTTATGTATATATATACATATGTATGTCATCTACTTACTTCCATTTCAAGACAATAAGGAAAGGAAAACAGCGTTCATGCGTACGTACGGACTACCGTCTCCATGAACGGTGTTTTTCATTTTATTTATCTACCTATTATATATATATATATACTGAATATATATGATATATAAATCATATTTTATATTCTTGAAGTAAGTAAATCATGATATAAGTAATGATGATGTCAAGAACAACAAGTCAAAACACCTACGATAAATGAAACGATTTTACCCAAAACGCTTCTTTAACATGAATTTACAAAAGACCGGGTAATATAAAGCCATAAGAGAACAATATATGATATCATAACAATGAATTTGATTCTGTAATAAGTCAATAACATTATGTAAATCATTATACAGGAGGTTCGGACACGTACAAAGCAAGTCGGACCTAAGGTAAGGGAAATATCACAATCTCATTTTTATCCGAGATTGTTTATTCGTAAGTATTTACTGGGGTGTATTTTATCATCCACATCCATGTTCCTTCAATATGTAATATTGTTTCAATCCACTTACAATATTTTAAATCCAATTTTACTCTTCGGTGAGTTTTTAGTAAAGAATATGAAAGGAATCTTTTGTCGCTTTTTCATACGAGGTACTTTTTGACTTTTCCGACAAAAGTACGAAGAATGTTTTTTTTAACTTATACAGCACGAACGGATTTTTACGGTTTTATAAAGCCTTATTTTCATGAACCTTCCTCAAAAATATTTCATGACTATTTTTAATAAAATCTCTTTCTTTTAAAATTGTATGATGTTTTGTGAAAAGAAATTGATTTTGAAGAAGAAAGGATATTTTCCTCAAGAATTCATTTCAAGTGTTTTATCAAAATTATTTTCCATCTAAGACAATAAAGGGTTCTGTTTCTATCCATATTTTTACATTGATTTGACTATGTTGTGATGGAATTATGTTTATGAATTCCTTTATCTTATATGAATGGTTTTATGATGTCATGTTGTTTAAGAATCCCATTTTTATTACATGGGTTATGCAATGATGTATGATTTATGATTTTGTGGCACACATAAGAAAGGATTCATTAAGAGATGGGTGGGACCTATATCTCCCTCCAATGCATTGGGTAAAGATTTTATATCTCATGAGATAGACATGGCTGGAATGGTAGGTTATACCGGTTCAGTGAAACAGGACTGAAACGAGGATTACTCGATTCAGAAAGGGACTTTGTCCACTAAGATAGTCTTGGCAATGAGTCTTGACTAACAAGAAATGATTCTCTATGATTATGTGTGTATGCCACAATGAGTAATGTTTTAAGTTATGATTTCATTTTCACTTCTATTATTTATCCCATGTTATGATATTATGAGCTCTTTTGCAGGTTAAGATTTCCAAAAGCTATGTTCTTATGTATATGATGTGATTGATATTTCTTTTGTTTACCCTTACTGAGCATTTGAGCTCACCCTTTTATGTTTTCTTTTCCCCAGGATATAAAGAAAGGTTTTAGGTAAAAAAAAGGGGAAGATCTTTATGGGAGATATTGAAGATCTTTCACCACGTTTAGAAGATTACGTTCCGAGTTTCCAAAGACACTAAACTATTACGATCCTTGTGTGTGTGTTTTTGTTATGTACTAAGTATTCCGCAAAAGTAATTTAATGTCCATGTACGTCAGGATACGGGTCTCTACAGTTGGTATCAGAGGAAAGTTTTAGTCAACCTTTGGAAACTAGGATACGAAAACGTTAGTGAGATCCCTAGAGATATTTCTAAGGTGTGTCTAGGGATGTCCCTAAGGATAAGTATACGTATAGGATATATTCCTAGAACTATGGTAATGATCTTAGAATTTAACCTAATATGTTAGATATTTAGGGTGCTCCCCCTTTATTATGTTGTTTTCCCTAGCATGATTTTTGCCTCTCACGCTATTCTTTTTGGGTTTTAGAAAATGGCTGGAAACAAGGTGATTCACGATAATGGAGGAAATGATGGACAATGGAATGATATTCTTTATGAGCAACCAAATGAAATGGGATTTGGAAGTCCAAACATCATTATTATGTCGAATCAGCAATCTCATAATATGATCAATAAAGTAAAATTTGGTAAGTTTCCTGACTCGGCTAATAAGAGAAAGATGGAGTTCCATGATGATCATAGAGGAAAGAAAGTTCAATTTCCCCTATGTAAATCATGTGGGAAGAGGCATCAAGGAGAATGTTTCAAGGGAACTGGAAGATGCTTTGGGTGTGGAATAGAAGGACACAAAGCAAGTAAGTGCAAAGGAAAAGGGTCGGTTAACACCATGGATGAGGATAATGGTATTGCTACGACATCAAAAATGGTTAAGTGTTTTAAATGTGGAATATATGGGCATTATGCAAACAAATGCCCTAAGGGAAAGACTCATGAAGAGAATCAGTATGGTCATATGGGTAGTATTTATGTGGATGATGATGAAGAGACTACAAATGATATGTGAGATGAAAGAATTTTTGAAGCTCGGTCAATGGTTTGAGAATGTAGTGGAATGATTACATGTTTATCATGTGTAATTTTGGAATAAAGAGACATCTATGGATTATTACACTGTTGTCTTTCCTTGTGTTTTGAAAGTATATGATTAATGTTACCAGTATCCATGAAAGGTTATTCAGATATTTTTGGAAATAAGATGATATGCACATAATGAAGACGAGAAAATGAAATGTTTAATAGTATTCATGAGCTCATGATTGATATAAGGACTAAGTGATATCATGGTTTGAGTATATAGAATTTTGAGGATTTTGGTATGTGGAAAGTGTTAACTTTTAACTACACTCATGTTTTCACTAAGGTATTCAAGAGAATACACGATTAAGGACTTTGAATGTTTGGAATGTGACCAACAAGACATATCTTGTGATATGAGGGGATCAACGACAATATTAAATCTCTGGTAATCGTTGTTACTATATTATGAGAGTGGACTGCAGTATTATGTATAAGCCTAAAGATTAGACTGGATTATGTTGGACATAAGTTAGTATTGTTTAAGGATAGAAGATTTTCGATATTATTGATGGGATGTTATAGTGACGTAGTTTTAGAAAAAGGACAACCTGCAGGACGGGCGACAGCCCATCGCTTCGGACAAGGCTGTAGGAATCGAACCCACAACCGAAGTGCGACTGGCCTTTATCGCCTACCACTGACCTACATGAAGTCCCTGTTTAGTAGAAACTAGTTTTATTATATTAAGCAGTATGATATATGAAGTATAAGTCCATTTTAGGAACCATATGTGATTAATCTCACTATAGATCGACTTATGTATATAATTTTTGCTAACCTTTTGTTTGAGACAGGTGGAATGACCCGTCATTCTATCACATGATCTGCTAACACTTCACGAATAACAAATTCAACTTCATTTATTTAAGAGATGAAGTGGAAATTGTTAAAGGCACGAACAACAGCGAGATTGTACCAAAATAAAGTAAGTATTTATTCTAATTTAAATTCTTTAACTTTGGGGAAATGATCTTGAAAACCAAAAATGTTGTCCTAGTTCTCTTATACCTGATGAATCAGATGGTACCTTAGATCGTCACAAATTTATGGATTTGTGATTACTGGCTTTTCCATAGCCATGTTCTCTACCACTCTCCATCAGAACATGATGGTTATATTTCTCTTCCATATCCATATTTTCACCTATGTGGAAACCCAGTGATTAGTTTATTTGGGTAATCGTTACATTTCATACTTTAGTTTTTAAAGCCAAGTTTTGGTATTCCCTTTTACGATGTGGGTTTCTATTAAAGAAACTTTCGAATAGTAAACCATTTATAACCCCGACGAATTTCGAGGGCGAAATTCATTTTAAGGGGGGTAGAATGTAACAGCCCGAGATTTTATGAAAAATATTCTTTTTATTTTATTAATGTCTTGTGTTGTACGCTACACCAAAAGGAGCTTGCACAACACACATCCTTGACTTGCCTTGCATTACACGCAATCGCGACCTTCCTCGATAGCGTGTGTAATACGCAATACCGAGTTTCACTAAACAACGATATGCTATTAAAATGTTATTAAAACTAGCCGTTATGAATAGTAATAACCACTTTTTGAAATTTTGTAAATTTTATTTTTCAAAATGGATTTCATTTTGGGATTCGGAGTATCGAATTTAGCCTAAGGTGAAATTTTGGTACATTTCGGATAACTTTCATATTCTGATGAATAGTGAAAATTACTAAATTTTAATTAAAAACAACTTTTTTAATCGAAATTATTAATAGTGATAAATTATTAATTTGAGTGGTTTTAAAGTATATTTAGAATATATTTTTACAATTTAATACAATGTTGGTCATTGGTTGTAATTTCACATTTAAACCAGACATAATCAAGTGTCAATCTTTTGATAGATATTGTTTCTTAAAAACACGCTATTTGTTTTAACAGCGGGATTTAATTATAAAATTAATTAATGCAACTTTTGTGTTATGAATTTGGTAAAATAGACTTCATTTTTGAATTCGGAATATGAAATATAGCTTAGGATGAAATTTTGGCATTGTTCTGAAAAACATCAATTTTTGATGAATAGTGAAACTACTAAGTGGTAGGTTAAAAACTGAATTTTGCATAAAACATAATTTTACCGCTTCTGTGAATGGAATTTCGAAAATCCGAGAGACACGGTTAATATCATGGACTAAAATGTGGTTCAATGAGATGAAAATAATTTTTTGGTGAATAGTAACTTTTTACTTTTTTTACCGCGGTTAATAGTAAATAGGGTAACTAAGGGTAAATATGATATTAATATTACCCTAACACATGTCCTAATCCTATTGGAAAAGTGTATTTCGACCAAAAAAAACTTAGGAATAAAATATGACCATTTAGGCCCACTTGGATTAGATTAGGACATTTATTATTAATTTATTTAAAGAAGGGTTAAAATAGTTAAAATCAAAGTTTAATAAGTAACTCATTTTTAATATGGGGTTATACATAAGATAAATTCGATTGTAAATATTCATTAGAAAGATAAAAGGATTTCCTACATGATGGTATTTTATTTGTAATTTTTAGACATCAAATAATTTAATTTATTTATGACACAACGATGATGCAGTAATTATCTTTTTAATGAAATATTGACATAATTGATGTTATAAGCACCAAAATAAATGTAATTTGAGATTTTTTATGAATTCCACTAATTTTCTAGGTTACTATGATATATTAATGTTGATTTAATCAACTTGGTTCGAACATTTAATTCTGTTATGACTTTCACAAAAATCATATATCAAATAGTGTCAAAATTGACACAAAATAGTTTTTAAATCAAATATTATATTACTAATTGTTATTTTATTCCTAAAAATCTAAGGTTCGGCCAAATGACTTAGATAAGGATATATATATTAATAATAAACAATTTGGGGTTCGTTTGGCATGTTATAGTAAGTGTATTAACCATATAGTGAAAGAAAACAAAAAGACACGGTAAAAGTTAAATTATTTAACTTAGAGTTAAATCTAATTGATAAGGTTTAAAATAATATCCAAACATGTATAAATTTGATTGGTTGATGAGATTACAACCCTATCTCATCTAATCTTCTAATATGAGTCATTTTTGGAGGTTTTTAAGTGGGGTTAGATTTATTATAAATTAATATTTTTAAGAATTCCTAAGGTGCCCCTCTCCTCCCCTATAAAAGGACACCTCCTCCCCCTCCTCCTCACACCAATTTGAGCACTCAAGCTCGGCCAACCCCTGCCAAAATCTCTTCTCCACTTCCCTAGAAACATCCTAGAGGTTCTGGTCTTACTCAAAGACCAATTTTAGTTCCCTAAGAGGAGGTCTCCAAAAGGCGCTTCAAAGAAGAGGTAATTACCGTTACCAATTCTTTCATCTTTATTTCTTCTTCCACTTCTTCTTCTTAGGTTGTTTAATTATGAAGTAAAAAACATCAGTATCACTCATATACTGATATGTTATTATAAGTATGAAACAACCCTATTTCACCATCTATCCATCCTACAGAAAAAGAAATCACCGCGCGTGCGTACGTACGGAATACCG
Organism: Viscum album; assembly: GCA_963277665.1. Lineage (NCBI taxonomy): Eukaryota > Viridiplantae > Streptophyta > Magnoliopsida > Santalales > Viscaceae > Viscum > Viscum album. The sequence continues at coordinate 122,732,917 of OY728146.1, read as the reverse complement.
TCTCCACGCCGTGGTGTAATCTATTTTCCACCACCACCTTACATGGATGGGTATAATGGTGTAAAGAATAACTATACATAGTTATTACAACATCATATTGATTCTGATATATTGTATAATTCACTCCAATTCAATTCAATATTTATAGAAATGATATCATCGCTCGTGCGTACGTACGGACTACCGTCTCCACGACGCGATGAGATTCATTCTCCATGTTAACCATTTAAGAATGATTATAAAGTATATATAAGAAATAATAATGAAATATATTACATTATAAAGCTACTGGATTTATGTATATATATACATATGTATGTCATCTACTTACTTCCATTTCAAGACAATAAGGAAAGGAAAACAGCGTTCATGCGTACGTACGGACTACCGTCTCCATGAACGGTGTTTTTCATTTTATTTATCTACCTATTATATATATATATATACTGAATATATATGATATATAAATCATATTTTATATTCTTGAAGTAAGTAAATCATGATATAAGTAATGATGATGTCAAGAACAACAAGTCAAAACACCTACGATAAATGAAACGATTTTACCCAAAACGCTTCTTTAACATGAATTTACAAAAGACCGGGTAATATAAAGCCATAAGAGAACAATATATGATATCATAACAATGAATATGATTTTGTAATAAGTCAATAACATTATGTAAATCATTATACAGGAGGTTCGGACACGTACAAAGCAAGTCGGACCTAAGGTAAGGGAAATATCACAATCTCATTTTTATTCGAGATTGTTTATTCGTAAGTATTTACTGGGGTGTATTTTATCATCCACATCCATGTTCCTTCAATATGTAATATTGTTTCCATCCACTTACAATATTTTAAATCCAATTTTACTCTTCGGTGAGTTTTTACTAAAGAATATGAAAGCAATCTTTTGTCGCTTTTTCATACGAGGTACTTTTTGACTTTTCCGACAAAAGTACGAAGAATGTTTTTTTAACTTATACGGCACGAACAGATTTTTACGGTTTTATAAAGCCTTATTTTCATGAACCTTCCTCCAAAATATTTCATGACTATTTTTAATAAAATCTCTTTCTTTTAAAATTGTATGATGTTTTGTGAAAAGAAATTGATTTTGAAGAAGAAAGGATATTTTCCTCAAGAATTCATTTCAAGTGTTTTATCAAAATTATTTTCCATATAAGATAATAAAGGGTTCTGTTTCTATCCATATTTTTACATTTATTTGACTATGTTGTTATGGAATTATGTTTATGAATTCCTTTATCTTATATGAATGGTTTTATGATGTCATGTTGTTTAAGAATCCCATTTTTATTACATGGGTTATGCAATGATGTATGATTTATGATTTTGTGGCACACATAAGAAAGGATTCATTAAGAGATGGGTGGGACCTATATCTACCTCCAATGCATTGGGTAAAGATTTTATATCTCATGAGATAGACATGGCTGGAATGGTAGGTTATACCGGTTCAGTGAAACAGGACTGAAACGAGGATTACTCGATTCAGAAAGGGACTTTGTCCACTAAGATAGTCTTGGCAATGAGTCTTGACTAACAAGAAATGATTCTCTATGATTATGTGTGTATGCCACAATGAGTAATGTTTTAAGTTATGATTTCATTTTCACTTCTATTATTTATCCCATGTTATGATATTATGAGCTCTTTTGCAGGTTAAGATTTCCAAAAGCTATGTTCTTATGTATATGATGTGATTGATATTTCTTTTGTTTACCCTTACTGAGCATTTGAGCTCACCCTTTTATGTTTTCTTTTCCCCAGGATATAAAGAAAGGTTTTAGGTTAAAAAAAGGGGAAGATCTTTATGGGAGATATTGAAGATCTTTCACCACGTTTAGAAGATTACGTTCCGAGTTTCCAAAGACACTAAACTATTACGATCCTTGTGTGTGTGTTTTTGTTATGTACTAAGTATTCCGCAAAAGTAATGTAATGTCCATGTACGTCAGGATACGGGTCTCTACATGCCTATGGTGAAACACTTGGCCTCATGAATCCCTTCCTCTATAGATCCTCCAGTTATACCCTCAACTCATGAAACTCCATGGGAGCCATTAGATATGTTTGTGTGGATATTGGTGTCATCTCAGGGTACATATCAATGTATAATTCAACATTCCAATGATGGGGTAATCTAAAAACATCCTCAGGAAATAAGTATTCGTACTCATCCACTACTACATGAAAGTCAGGACTCTTCTCGTCTACCGCACCAAGGGTGAGGCTAGCCAACTTGTGAGTGATTGGTTACACCCTTCTCTATGAATGTTTTTCCTGTACTGAAATTGTTCCCCTTTTTCGATAAAGAGAAACTTGGTCTCATATCTGTGGACACACCACACTCTAAGCCTAAAATAGTCAATCTGAGTGTGGACTGTGGGAAAATAATCCATACCATGAATGATGTCGTTAGGCCACAATACTGTAACTAGAAGATCTCAGCCGAAGTTCTTGCCTCCAATAGTAAGCTCGCACTGCTGGAACCAGTGTGTAGTCATAAAATCCCCTACTATAGAAGTCTCAAATCATAAGGATTGAGCCAACAACTGCACTGGAATCTCCACGAATCAAACAAGATTTGTGGCGAGGAAAGAGTGACTGACACTTGTATCTATAAGAACTGCAACTAAGGTGGAGTAGACATATATCGTACCTCTAATCATATCTAGAGCATCTGGGTCATAAGCCCCCATCACCTGAAGCTATCCTCTCTCCTTTCCACCAGCTCCCAGAGCCCATGGTGGACCACTTGGTGGTGGTGGCGGTAGCACCTCGAACCTCCACCCACTACCAACCACTCTTCTTGATCCCCTTCTATGTCAACCTCCCTAAGGAGCTCCCTGTTAGACCCTCTGACTCTACCTCAGTAGTCCCTCAACAATCCTTTGATTGTCTGCACAACGAGTCAAGCAGTCACAAGTCATGTACACCTGACCACCACACAAATTTCACACCATGTTCCTTGGTTGACTCCCTTTTCTATAGGGTACTCTCACAACTAAGCCTATGTCATATGGTCATCCCATGAAGGGCTTGTCCCAATTGGGTCTTAGCCTCAGCTGTCTGTTACCCACTATAGATGGCTCCGCCTCCAGGTGTCTACTGGTAGCTCCTATTTTTGGAGCCTTCTCTTCCCGGATTCTCTCTACATGTATATCTCACTCTAGTACCCAAACCTGAGTAGGGATGCTAAGAAATACCATGGACTCCCTGATCTCTCAGCATAGTCCCTGATCAAAATCCATAAACTAGAAGAACGAGTCTCACACTATGTCTATAGAGTAGCGAGAATTCTCGGTGAATCTCATGGAGTACTCCGCCACTATCATGCTACCATACTGTTGGTGCAGTAGATCCTCTATGCACACTGAGCATAACGTAACTATAAATAACTCCTATCTAAAGAGTCTCTCAAATTTTGTCTAGTTAAGGGTCACCAAATTGTGTTTCTAGATAATTAATCCCCATAATCTCTCCACGGATCCCTAAATAAGGCTCATGCCTTGGACCACCATTCGGTCGAGAGGTGTACCCACAAGGAAGAAGACTCTGGTAACCACCTCGAGAAAATCCTTGACCACCTTGGGTTAGTTTCACCCTTTAACATGGGAGATATCTTCCTCTAGAACTATTTTAAGGCACTTAGCTTGCATGCATACTCTACCGGTATCACTGGTAGAAACAATTGATCAACGGGTGGTGTAAATGCTTGTACACCTCCCAGTGGGGCCATCTCGGGTACTGGTCTCTGTATTGATGCCTCATCACTAGGCGTACCATCCTCTTGGTAACACACTTGAATCCTAGCTGGATATCTATGTGATGGAATCCTGAAATAGATCAATATGTACCACAATAAATAGATTATACCTAGTGATATGACTCTAATTCAAGAAGGAAATGATAACACCCTCAATTCCTATATGATTAATACAACTAGTGTTTTCATGTACCGAGTTAAAAATAAGGATTCAGGGTCTTGGTGTATGGATACGTCAGCCATAATACCAACACTCCACTCTCAGAGCCTGAAAGTTAAACTCGAAACATTTAACACTATTTCCCAAAAACAAATCCATGGACTCTCGGCCTTTAAGGTAGAACTGACCTCCTCTGATACCACTTTGTCATGACCAGTCCATGGGGCCCATTCCATGACTACCCCAAGCTCATCTCCCGAAGGCCATGGGTTGGCGACCAACATAAAAGGCATTATCCTGTAATTGGGAGGCATTTTCTTAAGTTCCTGTATGTACACACACACACACACACACATCCAAACCCACAATGCTGAAAATTAAACAAGCATGCCACTAAAACAACCACTAAGAGTAAAAGTACATAACTATAAGTAAATGGGCCAGAATACAATCCCAAACAAAAGGAAAAATACAATACAATGAAAACCATCTACGGTAAACCCTACACGATGGGTAGGTGAAGGGGGTGCCACATGAAGTCATAGAAGTACGCCTCATCTGTCAGATTTCATTGGGAACCGCCTAGTGTTGGACCACCAAGGTCTCATTTGAAGCGTCTTTCATCTTCAAAAGACATGAAACATGTGGGAAAAGGCTGTGCAGGGGTGAGTAACACAATACTCAGTAAGGACACCAAAACACAAAGGTAATACCAAAAAGGGAATTACACACAAAGTAGACTACCAAGGAGGTACACAAAGTGTAACCTCTATGAATTACATTCGAGAGACATAGAGTCACAAGAGTCAACTCACACAGGTATAACCTAAAGTATAGAAATAAATACTATTAGTTGTAATGTTGAACATATTATACCATCGAGGGACTCATCCCTGATCAGTCGTTGTGGTCTGTTAGTCCACAGAGATCTGGTCGTCTGTTGGGCCACTGAGGTCCGCTCATTTGCTGAGCCACTAAGGTCCACTCATGTGATTTTCCACTGAGGTCTATGTGTATGATGGGCCACTAAGGTCTTATCGTCTTCTAGGCCAATGATGTTCTCTCTTCACTAAGGCACTAGTACAAAAACCATTTTTTACGTCGGTTTTTTTGATTTTTAACGTCGGTTTTTAGGCGACGTTATTGCGAGCGACGTTAAAAATATGATTTTTTACATCGGTTATTTAATAACCGACCTAAAAAATGGGGTAATATAGTTTTTAACGTAGGTTTTTAAAAAACCGACGTGAAATACATTCTGGAAATGGCGATAAGAAGCCATTTTTAAGTCGGTTTTTGAGAAAACCGACATTATAAGTCATTTTTTACGTCGGTTATTTAATAACCGACGTTAAAAGTTATTTTTAACGTCGGTTATTAAATAACCGAGGTAAAAAATGCTTACAATATTGTAGAAAATTTTCTAAGCTTTCATTTGACAGGTCATAGAGCTCAAACGGATTTACGGATCAAAAGTTATGACCATCAGAAGTTTGATATTTTTTTCGAAGAAAGATTGAATGAGCCAACCGTAGCTTCATATTAGAAAGAATTTTTGGATCCATAGGAGGATTTGTAGTTTTATCGTGATATAAAGAATAATCCATCATTATAATAAATTAACAATCGTTAAATGGTATATCAATTAAGAAAACTACTCATATAAAATATAAATCATGGGAAAATAATTACAAATACCTTGATGAGGTCGCGGAAATAAGAAATTGTTGATTCACGTTGAAGATAAAAAAAGTTGATTCGGTGGAACGATGATGGTTGAATGAAATAATCGTAAAATGGTATGTCATTTAAGAAAAAAAATCATAAAAACCATAAACCATGGATGCATGATTAAATATACCTTGACGAGATCGCGGAAAGAAGAAATAATTGATTCGCGTTTGAGAGAAAAAGAGTAGATTTGGGGGAACGATAATGGTTGAAATAAATGATCGTAAAATTAAGATGGGTGTATAATGGAAACATATAATTTAGATTCTATGAGAAAACGCGGTATTAAAAATTTTAGGCGGTAATTCAAAATTTCGATGTCGCGATGTAAAAAAATTGAAATTTCGCGTTCGCGGGATATTAAAATTTTCATTCACGTCGGTTTTATGATAACCGACGTGAAAATATATTAAAATTTTCATTTATTTTTCAGGTCGGTTATTATAAAACCGACGTGAAAAATCAGTCTTCGTCACTCTTTCACGTCGGTTATTAAATAACCGACGTGAAAAATCAATTTTCATGACTTTTTCACGTCGGTTATTTAATAACCGACGTTAAAAGGTATTTTTCACATCGGTTATTTCATAAACAACGTGAAAAGTATTTAAAAAATGTAGTTCATTTCTCAAGCTTTAATTTGACAGGTCAAGGAGCTCAAACGGAGTTTCGGATTAAAAGTTATGGTCTTCTGAAGTTTGACATCCTTAAGACATCGTTTAGAGATGATCAATTTCTGAACGCCATAACTTTTAATCCGTAACTCCGTTTGAGCTCCGTGACCTGTCAAATTAAAGCTTTAGAAATGAACTAAATTTTTTTAAATATTTTTCACATCGGTTATTTCATAACCGACGTGAAAAATCAATTTTCGTGACTTCTTCACGTCGGTTATTTAATAACCGACGTTAAAAGGTATGTTTCACGCCGGTTATTTCATAAGGGACGTGAATAATGTTTAAAAAATGTAGTTCATTTCTCAAGCTTTAATTTGACAGGTCACGGAGCTCAAACGGAGTTACGGATTAAAAGTTATGGCCTTCAGAAGTTGGACATCCTTAAGACATCGTTTAGAGATGATCAACTTCTGAAGGCCATAACTTTTAATCCGTAACTCCGTTTGAGCTCTGTGACATGTCAAATTAAATCTTGAGAAATGAACTACATTTTTGTAAACATTTTTCACGTCGGTTATTAAATAACCGACGTGAAAAAGTCACGAAAATTGATTTTTCACGTCGGTTATTTAATAACCGACGTGAAAAATAATGAAACTTTTAATATATTTTCCTGGAAAAGGATTTTTCACGTCGGTTATTTAATAACCGACGTGGAAAAGTGATGTACCTTAATTTTTAATGTCGGTTATATAATAACCGACGTGAAAATTCAAATAAAATGTATTTTTAACGTCGGTTCTTATATAACCGACGTGAAAAATCGATTTTTAGATATTTTCACGTCGGTTCTAAAAAACCGACGTGAAAAATGGTGACGTAAAAAAATGTTTTTGTACTAGTGAGGTATTCTAGATTCCCGCTTGTAATGCAATTGATTCTGGGAGATTCCACTCCTCAAGCCATTATTAATGTTTAAAAATCCACTAAAACTCACATGGAGTATGTCAAAAATAAATTCTCATCATGAGGGTCCCAGCACTGCAAACGAATTCTCAATCAAATGCACGGTATGGAAGTTATGCATGTTTTACATAAAAAGGACATGTTGGGTGCTGGTCTTGTCTAACCTGGTCGGACCGACTCGACAAAGATCCGACCTGGTCTATTTCTGAACTATCCCCACATAGGCCACCCAGGGTGGCCCGCCTTCTCCAACCCGGCCCATTGTGAGCATTTCGGGTTTCCACTCGTGGACATGGCGAAGATTGCCCGGCCCAGACATGGATACGGTTTCCACGTCTCGATGTAGTGATGGTCACCATGTCCACTCTCAGTCCACATAGATATTTCACCATGTAACTGCCCTGGGTGTCTCCACGGGGGTGACCTATTGCGATCTCGTTGGATCACAACCCTCAAACAGCATGATGTGACTTATGGCCACATAATATGGCTCATTATCATGTCTGATGAAGACATACCACTGGATGTTGTTGGCGACCCCTATCATCATCTCATGGCCGATGTCATAGGGACCCCCACCACCATGGTGCACTGTCGGTGCATGTCGACTATCACATGCGATCGCATCTGCCAATGTTGGTGCACCGACTGTTTCTTCCATGGGCCACCGGACTTGCTCTGGTGGTCAGTTATTCAATGCTCAAGTGCCTTCAGGATCCTTGGGTCATTGCTGCCACTAATACATGCTCCAATATGTGTCACCATCGATATGGGGGTCCGGTAACAAAAAACACAAGACCACCCCCAACAAAGGGATCAAATCCTTCTTCATGTAGGCCTGATACCCCTGTGTTAGAGTTTAAAAATATATTGGGATGAGACTTATGAATCTAACATGGATAAATCTAATTCGAAACCACGAGATCAAAAACCCTCCCACATTAGTGATTGATCTACAGGTCACATGTTCGTGGGTTGACCCATGTTCATCACTCAAAACTACGATTGGGGGAAAAAGAAACTCACATAGAATCAAACACCTACCTCGAGGTTCGATTTTTCATTGGTGAAGATCGCATTGTTGTTGTTCATCGTTCCTCGATCCGTCATTGGTAGAGGTTTGTCAATCGTCGCTCACCAATACCAAATTTCCAAGGGTTCAGAGTAATATTGGACTGTGTTAACAATCCCTTATTCGATTAATCTATTTAATGGAGAAAACATGTTTTAGATTATATATTACACTGAGTCTCAGTGTCATACGCTGTTTAATTTATGAAACAATGTTTCTGTTATGTTCAGGCTACAATTTCATTACATTACAATGAAATTTGAAATTTGAATAATATAAACTAAAAGTTTACTTTATTTTTCCTTAAGAAAATTTTAATATATTTTTCAAAAAAATTCTGAAAAATAAATTTCTCCGTTAACCTATGCCAGTTGAGGTTAAGAATTTGTTTATGTAAAGTCATCATTTTTGAAACAACAGTTCCCTCATATTTTTTATCTAGTTACTCATTTAGATGTTTCCAAAACTGTGTATGCATGCTATTTTAAATAACCTTAAAAATAGTTCAAACAATTATTTCAAGCACACCAGACCTTGAAATCAAGTATCGTTTGAGAACTTGGCCAAGAAATAATCCCATATAAACAAATTACGTGGAATTTCAAAGTAATTACAAACCATGAAAAACTTAATATTATCGCAAAATAAACAACCAAAATATACATGAAAAAAATCAGTTATTTCCTGAAACATAACATTAACATGGAATTGTTTATAATCGGGTATTAAAAGGTTATAAGAAAATAATATATGGTGCGATATATATAAATATTTCCCTATAATATATGTATAATAAAATTTTATTCATTATACAATAGGTGTGAACATGTACGATGATAGTCAAAACTTAAGGTAGGGGATTGTTTGTCTCACTTTTCCTTTTTTGAGATGTATGTTATAGTGTGCCTCTATATTCTATCAAGATGTGTATATACAGACCATTTCACATGTAAAATCATGAATTTATTTACTCTCATGATATTATATGTTCCACTTTATGTTATTACATCATGGGGATTATCATTCAAAGGTACCTAAGTGGTAAAGATTTTATGTTACAATCATATCATTTATGAGGATTGTTTATGATTATTTTTACGATGATAATTTATTATTATCTATATCTCTATAAACTCATGAATTACATTATCCTATGGTTTTAATTTTATTTTAATGTAATAATAAAATTTTTACACTCTTTGATAGTTAAAATAATCAAGAAAATATTTTTAAGAAAATCTGTCATCATTTCTCTGTTTATTTGAATATCCATTTTCTTCTAAAACAATGTTTTCTAAAAATGTTTTCAAAATTTTATTTTTATCTGATGATGTTTAAAATATTTTTTTATCCATGATTTAATTTTTTTAAAAAAATTGAAGGAATTTTTATTTTTTTTCCATAAAATTCATGTTTGGATTTTAGAAAAAATGTGTAAGGAACTATTGGTTTAATATATATAACATAAATGTAACTTCCTATCATGATAACCATTATTTTCTTTAAATCTTAATTTATATGTTTTCAATTTTATTTCAAAACAAAAAAAATTAATATTTTTTATGTCTTAAAATTATTTTTTCAATGTATAATATATATATTTCTAAAGAAATGTTTCAAATGATTGTTAAAAATTATTTTCTATCTAATATGACATTCTTATATGTTACATATGCATTAAAGGGGATATGATCTATTGAAGCCATTCATATTATTTCTTTTAATGGTTTATGTTTTCGATGGAATGATGTTTATGAAACCAATTTCACTTCCATCGGTTATACCATGATACCATTCTTATGAAACCCTCTTCTTTATTCAATGGGTTATGCTATGAAAAAATGAAAAAATGATTATGAAACCTATCACTTATCCACATGTTATGATATGATTAAATGTTTATGAAATCCATTTAATTTCATGGTTCGTGATATAATGATTGTTTTTGGATCTTCTAGCATGCATATATATGGTTTTCATTATGATATGGTTGGGAAGAATATCTCCCATAAATGCATTAGGTAAATATCTATATCTCACGAGATAGTCATGACTGGAAGAGGGATTGAAACTAGTTTAGTAATGGACTTTCTCTGCTATGATAGTCTTATGAGTCAACCATTACTACATTGATGGTTTGGGAACTCAAACCATTCCAATATTATATCCTTGTTAGTCAGACATTAATAATATGGAAATTATGTTATATTCTTATGTGAATTATACATATCTATGTATTATGATAATGTTTTGATCTCATGGATCATGTTATTTTATTCCCTTAGGATTCATGTCTTATGAACTGCCAATATTTATCTCATTACTGCATATTGTGATATTAGATATATAGGGTATATATTTAAAATGTTACAATCATATTATCATATCTTTAGGTTCATGTTATGTGTATGCATCTCCCTTATTTACCCTTATTAAGCATCTAGACTCACCCTTTCAAATGTTTCCTTTCCTCATGATATGAAGAAATGTATTACAAATAATATTTATTTCAAGAGTATTTAATGGTAATATATTTATGGGATAAATTTAAGATATACCATGAATAAATAATATTTCATTCCAACTTTCTAAAGGAACCAAACTATTATGGTTTCTAGGCTAGTACATTTGTAATGTATTTAATATTCATTTAAAGTGATGAAACATCTATGTCAAAATATTATTTATTTTTAATAAATAAACTAATTTAAATTAGAAAATATGGTTTAATGTAACATTATTATTATTTATTTATATTTAATCCAATTAATTACTTTTGAATCATATTTATATTGTATATTAGTATAAGTTTATTTTTGGGTTTAAAAGGGGTTTTTATTCTTCTAAGAACACTTTTAATGTTTGTAGTTGTTCACCATTTTGATTAAAATAATAATAATTAATGAGTAATTTTTAAATGATATTTATATATTATATTGTAATAAATTTTAATTTATATTTATACAATGATTATGATTAAACATAGAGTTGACCTGAAATCATATTGTACTAGAGTGAAATATAATTTTCAAAAACCATTTTTCTATCACATATATGGGTTTTGATTTAAATTTAATTTTTCAAACATTTATAATTTTTTTGAGAAAATTTAATACTTTTTGGGTTTATTAATTTAAAAATAATCATTGTGTGAGGTTTTTGGTTTTTTCTGTACAGGTTTTTTTGATGAATAGTGAGCAATACTGAATTTTAATATAAAACCACAATTTCATTTAAATTATTTATAGACATTAATTATATTTAATTTTTTTAAAGTTAAATTAGTCCAATTATATATCTATTAATATAATTTTGGATATTTAAATCAATTTTAGATTGAAATTGGATATAAAAACTGTGTAACATTTTGAACATTTCTTCTGTGAAAACCTGATTTCTCATAGTGTCTACGTGATTAATTTTAACACACTTATATAATTTAAATGTGTAAAAATGGATTCTAGGATTTTAATCATCATAATTTATATTTTATAATAATTTCAAGTTATGTTTTTAACAAAATGAATATTGAAAACTGTAAATATTATTTACCATGGTTAAGGTAAAAATGGGTTTACTAGGGGTGAAACTAAATATATAATTGTTAGAATGGAAAATATATTTTCTAAAATATATTTTCTGTTCATATTTCGACCATAAAATATCTATGGTTCAAATTTAATCCTTTTTTGACCCTTTTTTCATGTGAAAAACATGGAATAACTTATTCTTTTCAAAATATTATAACTGTGTCACTCACCTTGCTTATAAAAGGTCACTGAATCCTCTATTATTCACAGCATAAATACATTTTGGATTAGGTAATTTTGTCCGAAATAACTTCTAAACTTACCTCCTATCATCTTTGAATCCTTAGTTTGTATAGAAATATTTCCTAGAAAGGCTTATGGTGAAAACCCATGAAGGATACCTAAAGAAGAGGTAACATTAATCAACGAAAGACTTTGAATTATTTATTCCTTCACCTCCTTAAATTATTATTATAACAATCTGATATAATATCCTTAGTATATTCAATATACAATTAGTGTTTTATTTTATGGTTATGACCTACACCAATCTCCACTTCCATCAAAAGGGTTATGAAATCATCATTCATGTGTATGACAGACTACAACATATCAGACCGATGTCATTTATTTTTCGATTATAACTTTTAAATGTTTAAATGTTTATAGATTTATTATTTATATATATATTTATGATTTTTTATGATTTTTGAATTATTATATCACACATACATTCTTAATCTCGTTTTTTGGAATATGATAATGTCGCTTGTGTGTATAATGGACTACCACCTCATGAAGTGATGTTATTCATTCATTATTTACATGGAATTTATTAAGGATGAGTTTAATAAAAATATGTGATATATATAAAATAAATAATATTATTTAATTATAATATATATCATTTAATTTTCTGTATTTCAATCTAACAAGAAAATGGAATCATCATTCATGCATATATATTACCAACCATCTCGATGAATGATGAATTTAATTTTCTATAATTAAATTTTCTAAATTAATATGGATAAGTAAATAGTGAATATATATTATATTTATATAATGGTTAAAAGTTTGGTGATTATGGAACCACAATCAGTATAATATGAAAAAAAATAACCAATCAAAACATACACGAAAAACAATGTAGTTGTTGCACAAAATGTGAATTTAACATGGAATTGTTAAAAAAAGGTTAATAAAAGGATATAAAAAAATCATATAAAGTATGTTATATTGAAATATGTTTATAAAATATATGTATAATAAAAATTTATTTATTATACAGTATGTTTTAACATGTACAATCGAAGTCAAGACTTAAGGTAAGTGATTTTTCTGTCTAAATTTACCCTCTTTGAGATGTATGTTATGTTAGGAATCTATATTCTATGATTAGGTGTATATAAATTCAATTTAACAGGAAAATATTGAATTAATTAATCCTAATGATATTTTAAGTCCCTTTTTATGTTATTCATTCATGGTTTTTGTGATTCAGAGTTACCAAAGTGTTAAAGATTTTATCTTGCAATCTCATTATTTATCACGATTTTTTATGATTATGTTTCCAATGAAAATATATTATGATCCATATCACAATTAAGTCATTAATCTTATTCTCCTATGGTTATTTATTATATTTAATTTTTATAGTACCAATTTCCCACTATTTGGTTCCACAAATAATTGAGAAACAATTTTTAGGAAAACATGACTTTATTTATCTCTTTATTCAAAAATCCATTTTAATAAAAAATCTTTTTTTATAAAGTTATTTAAAAAAAATTCATTATTAATATTATTTTAAAAGACTTTTTTACTCATGTTTGAATTTACAATTTTTTTTTTAAATTTAACATCATGTTTTTTCCCAAACAACACTCATTTGGATTTTACTAAAAATGTAAATGAAATAATTATTTTATGGTGTATGAAATGAACGAAAAATGTCATCATCATGATAATTTTTATACTTGAATATTACTTTATAACTTCTTAATATTATTTACTAAGAAATATTATTTCAATATTTTTTTATGTTTTAATTTTTTTCAAAGAATAATGGTTAATTTCCCCAATAAATGTTTCAAATGATCTTTCAAAATTATTTTCCATATATGTTGAAATATATTGATTTTACCTATTCCTTACTGGGTATATGATCCAAGGTTAATGTTGTTATCCTTTATTTGAATAGTTTATATTTATGATGACATAATTTTTATGAAAAATGATTCTCTTTCACAAGTTATACCATAATAAAATTATTATGAAACCTTATTATTTTACAACGGGTTATACTATGATGAATTGATGAAATGATAATTAAATCTATCTATTTTCTATAGGTTATGCTATGATGAAATTTTTATGGAACCCATTTCATTTTAGGGTTCAGGATATAATGAATGTTTATAATATTCTATCACACATAAATATGGTTTTCATTATGAGATGTGTTAAACCTGTGTCTCCATCCAATGAATTGGGTAAAGATTTATATCTTATGATATATACAGGAATATAATAGAGATCTAAACTAATTTATAAAAGAAACTTTTCAAATATGATGGTATTGGGATTGAAACTTTACTATTATGATGGTTTCGGGAGAGAACTGATTCAAATATGACAGCCATGGTAATGAGCCTTCAATATTCTAAAAATATTTTTCTATAATTATGTGTATTCAAAAATCTATGTCTTATTAAAATGTTATTCTCTCATGGATCATGATCTTTGAATCCCATTTGGTTCATGTATTATGAACCACTAATATTTATTCCAGGACATAAAATTATGATCTATGATATGTAGGTTATGGTTTATAAATATTATACTCATGTTACCATACCCTTATATTCATGTTATTCTTATGTATCTCCCTTGTTTACACTTACTAAGAACCTGAGCTCACCCTTTATTGTTCTTCCATTCCCCAGGATATGAAGAAATGTATTACATATAATATGTTTGTGAATAGTACATAATGGGATGATATTTTGGTCATACATTGAAGATATTTCATGAATTTAAAATATTATTTTCAATGATTCCAAAGGCACTAAGATATTGCATTCCTCAAGTGTTTAATTTTTTAATGTATTGAATATTAATCTAAAAAATGCAATATCCATGTATGAAAATCATGGGATATTATAAGAACCATAATAGAGTAATCCATAAGCATTACATTAGGTTATAATTTGAGTATACTGAGACTAGGATGAACTAACATTAGGGGACAACACTATAATGAAAATCCATGGTCACTTGGATAGGGGAATCAAGTGAAAATACTTTCATGAATCCTTAAATCATGGAATTCCTAAATATTTCAAGAGAATAATTAAGATTGTTCCAATGTTAAAGAATACTCATTGGTATCAAAACAATTATAAAAATGTGTTTAAACTATGTGTTTTAGTTGAATCAACCTCCCAATGAATACTCTAACCTCTAATCATGAAATCCTTAAGTTGATCACATGTTTATCTGTGCATTAAAAAATCCATCAAACCATTAAATCATAAAATAAATCATTTATAGCACTATGGGATTAAATATATCTGAAATAGACGTTGATAACCTAAGAGGGGGGGTATAAATTAGGGTGATCCAAGATTTAATAAATTTTATTTACGTATCAATTTATTTCAAATAATGTTCTATTGTAATAATGAATGATTTTAACTCTAACAAACATTAAATGGACATATTAATATGAAAAAAATAAAACACACATGGAAATATAGATTATACATTTTCTTCACTATACTTGTAGGAAAATTCAATTGGTAATTATGGCATTTCATTGCAAAACTAATTGATGAATGAGGCATTGACCTGCAGAGTGTTTTAGAAATAATAAATGTCATTCAAGAGAAGGTGGCATGGGAAATCTTTGGATGGAATTTTTTAATGGAATGATTTATTTGAGGCATATACTGTGAAGAATGGGAGGAAAGAGACTAAAGATCTAGTGGTATATCTAGTTTAGGTTATTACATGGTTAAACACATGGAAGATTTGATGAATAAAATTAGATGAGTGATTGGGTAATGTTAATTTTTTGAAGGCTTGATGGACTAAGTAATCTCTTTTTTTTGGATTCCTAGCCCCAAAAATCACAATCAAAGAGGCTAATAGATTACTTTATTTCTTTAACACTATTTTTAATGAGGGTTAGTAGGACTTATTTAGGAACATATTCTTGGTGGATGAATTTGACATGTGCGTTTTTCTTGTTCATCATCACATACCTTCAATATAATTATTTGCAGGGATTTGATTCATGTGTTGAATGGGGTTGATAATTTGGAATCAAATATTTAGTCCAAGGAGGTTCCAAGAAAGATGAATTTCCCAGTTTGGAATATTTAAATGGTTCTCTTCCAACAGATTAAAACATACAAAATAAAGGAGTGAGGATGACTTCCAGATGTTAGTGTTGTGTTCTTCCATAGTAAGAATTTTCAAAGAACTTGACTTTCAAGCGTGATTGGGAGAAGGGAATTTGAAGTTTTATAGGGAATATCACAATCATACTTTTGAATTAAGGTTCTATACTATAGGCTATTGAAAATTGGTTTAATGTGGCTGGGTTTCCAAGAGAAGAGATAAAGGTTAGAGTAGTAATTTTTTCAATATTGTGTTGGTATACTTTGGTGACTAGAAAGAAGTTGAGGGAGGATAGAAAGGTTTACCATATATCCTTCAAGTTACACATTATGTTTTTGATCTCATAGATGGGTACTCTTATCCCTTTAGGAACAACCTTGACTTCCTTACGTTGTTTGCTTCTAAGACACTACTCTATTGTAGTGGATAGAAGACTTCATCAGGATCAATGCATCAAATAGAGGTCTATTAATATAAGGCTCAAATTTAATATGGATGGATATTTTATGATATGGGTGATGAAATGTGGTTGTATTGTGCATGAAAATAATGAATTAATGATTTTTGGATTTATTTCATTGTATTGGGAAGGAACATAATTTGATTCAAAGGTCAGAGCATTAATATATCATCTCCTACTATGTAGGTTGTGTAGAATCTCGATATTGGATGTTGAATTTGAATTGGATATGTTGTTTAGTTTTCTTGAAGTAATGGTCATTTTTCCTTGTGATCATTCTTACCTTAAATAAAAAATGTAAAATTATGGTTAATTAGGGTACTCGAGTCAGGAATACATTTAAAGAAGGTAATAGTATGGTAGAATATCTTTATAGAAAGGGGAATCCATGTGAATTCCTTTTTTATAAACTAGGTTGGATCTCTTCTGGATGATTGTAAAATTATTGTATGGGGTGATGCTTTTGGTTCCCCACATTTCATGCCTCAATGAGTGGAGTGTCTTGTTGGGTTTATGTTTTCTTATTTTAATGTAATAAGAAGTTAACTTTCAATCCACACTACACTGGGTTATATTCAAGAATCAAACCCATGGTTATCTATGGGGATTCAAAAATATATTAAAATCACTGTGTCCATAGATACAATATTTAATAAAGGTAACTCCTCACCAAGGATTACTCCATTCCAACAGTTTAAGAATGTTGAAATACTTCCCAAGGTTCACTCCCTATTTCCACTCTATAATAAAAACAACATGATTTTGGGAAACAACCTCTAGAAAAAATAAAATAAAAAACTGATATATATTTCACTTTAAGTGTATATTATGTGAAATGTCCTTATCAAATCTATCATCCTTTCATCACAATCCATATTAGATATACTCTATGTTGTAAGAGTTGATCTAACATCTTCAACACATTCTTTATAAAACTATCATCCTCCTCTTTCTTGAATCTAAATTTGACTTGTTCCTTATTACATAAATTTATAATGTTAGGATGTTTCTTATTCCACCTCATATACAACATAGAAAATATAAAATATTTTCTATGGATGAGACTCTCTATCAGTGAACCAGGTCTTTCAATATTTTTCAATTTTTCCTCTATACGGATATGCGAAGCATGTGATTTGTTCACTTTTATTTTCCATGTTCATTATACATATAGATAATCTCTTCAATAGATATACCTAGAATCAAGGGTGAGGAATTTTATAATTCTTAATTCCTTGTTTCATAAGAGAAACCAAACATAAAATACATATATTTTTCAACATTACACATATTTAAAAATAACAATTCATAAAAAAATACACTACAAATTCCAATAGTTTATTGTTTTTTGAGATCTGAAATAAATTAAACATATTTATTCTAAAAAAATATTCATAATTTATTTCTCTATATTATACATAATATTATTTTTAACTTCCCCATTCTGGTTCACCCTAAAGATTAATTTGAGTGAGTCACCATGTAACCATGGGTACACCTACTTGTAATCCATATATTGCCAAATAGAAATGAGGGTCTTGGGTGTTACTGTGGGGAGACTATATCCTCATATCAGAGTGAAATAACTATGTAAATAACCAAAAATGATCTAAAAATAATCAAATCATAATACACAAAATACGAAATAAAAAAATTAAAGATCATTGAAATATATCAAAAAACACTCATACGGACTTACAATCATGCTACTATACAATAATTGATCGCCAATCAAGAAAATCCCATAAATAGAATTCCTAAAGTAATAAAACTAGAATGAGGATTTATTATTATCCTCAAGACTCACCTCATCATTATCCCTAATACCATTCATTCTATCCTACTCGATCATGAAATATCGAGCCTCTTACCTTCCTAAACCTATAACCAATGAAGACTTCTTGGGGGCCCAAGTGTCATGGAGGCCAGAGTAGTATGTGAGTATAACTCAATAGGGAACCACATATGTCACCTCATACATATCTGGTAAATGAAATTTATTTTCATTTTTTATATTCTCATAAGCATAAATATTTCTTATAAGTGTAAATAATTAATCACCATTGATCCTCATGTTATAAAATGAAAAAAATGCTCGACCATACCTGCTTCGAACACTGCCATAGTATTGAAAGGAATTTCACCAATACTATGGGTTATAAATATCTTATAATTGGCCCTTGTGAACATGGATACATATTATTTATAACCCATGGATCCTAGGAATCATTTTAGTTATATTATAATATTAGATCAGGTTCTAGATCATAGGCGTCACTAGGCATCCCCTATCATAAAACATCAATAGAACATAGGGTGGTAATCCCCAACATCCCACTATCACTAAACTCATTAGGTATAATGAGAAGATTCTATTAATCACTAAAAATATCTCCCAAGATTATAAGGTACAATTCAAGATCATAGGAATCACTAGGAAACTCTCCTGAAATCCTAAGGATCAATTCTTGATCCCATTAATCACTAATAATCCATCTTGTCATCATCAGTACATTTACCGAATCCTAGGGTGGATATCCTTAATGTACATGATCAATCATATCTATATCATATGGTGGTAATCCCTGGAATTTTATCTAATCAAGAACCACAATTTCATAGTGAGGAAATCAATGGAATATATCACTATATATTTGAGGACATGTATTAACCTAGTTACATCTCATGTAAACAATACTAATAATAATAAAAATATAGGATAACTACTTACACATACCATCTTATACAAGTAAGAATATTTATTCAAGTGTGTGACCATTCCTTGTCCCTGATTCCATGATAGGCATGCCTCACTGATTTAGGTACTAAGGTGACACCATAAAACATGACAACCCATTCAAAAAATAACACTGTTAGGGGTATACATAACACTATAGTTCCCACTAGGGTTTTCTAGGAAAAATTGTAGAATGAACATCCTATCTAACTTCCTCTATTCCAATATCTTTTCTTAGACCTATCCCATCACTTATATGGAATAACATCCCTCAACATCATCATATGATTTACATTATGTCCTCACTGGCCTCATAAGGTATGTCACACTATAATTACTGTTGGTACTCATGCACATGACCTATCCAGTGTATACTATCTTGAAACACATATACCAATTGGTAAGGAACATTTAACCCACTCTCAAGTCATCTAGCCTAAGGAATTTAGACATCTCAAGTTCTATCATGGCCTAAACGGGGAAGAAATTCCAAATTTATAAACTTTTTCTACAAGTAACTGTTTAATAGAACCTATACCATGGTCCTATAAAACTATTAATTAATTTTAATTATGTCCATACTCATATGGGTTAATCTTATGTGGATATTTTTTTATAAAAATTTCTCCAACCATTAATGAAAAATGCATCAACCAATTACCCAAGGTCACCTAGCCCCTTGACACTTCCATTATATTTGTGGGAATTATAATTGAAAAATTCATTTAATTAGTACCGATTTAGGTTCAGCTATTACTTATAACATATTTTTAATCAATCTTAATTCATTATCAACCATGGAATCAAAACAGTGTGTAGGGGTCTATTATATCCCTTGACTCTTTGTTCATCTAAACAACAATTTATAAAACAGTTTATTAAATTAATAAACAACTCATTTACTTAAAAGGTTGATCATACATAGGTGAAAATAACACATGTCATATTCCATATAGGTAAAGTTCAATTATAAAAGTGGTATATTCGAGAGACCACCCCCCACATACAATTATTTTTTATTCATAAGTGAATACTAAGAACACTCGTCAAATCATTCCCACGTTTGAACTGTCATCATCCATCAATATGATGCCCTAATGACATGCATAACACTTTAGTTAATTATAAAAAAACCCTATTAATTTTAAAAATAATTCAATAATTCACCTAATTACAATAAATTATAATCAGTTTTACTCATTTTTTTTAGAAAAAATCAGAAATATATTTTTGAACACATTTAAAAGATAAAAAATAAGATTTCTACTAAAATTCATATCATGGAAAAATAAGGGAGTTTATAATATCCAAAAAATGAAGCTTATTATCCTTGAAAAATCATGGTGGTCCTCCATCATCAATATAAAGATATTTAGTTCCTTTACTCATCATTAACTCATCACATTCTTACAAAAAACGACACCTGATCATCCACTATGTAACTCAGAAAATTAGGCATACTATTCCGAAAAACTCAACCCGTCAAATTTTTAATATGATAAGTAATATGATGGTTCCTATATACAACCTTAAATTTTACAATACCATAGATTCATCCCCTAATTCACCACTAGTCTCATAATTTTCCATACTAGAATATTTAGTTTATAAAGGTCGATTTCAATCCAGGATACTCCCCAATATGAAAATTTCATACTAAAATGCATCTCCAACCCTGATCAGTGCAGTTTCTATATTAATGTATCCAATTACATATGAAAACATTAATAAACCCTCATCAAGAAGAATATTGGTAAAAACACCTGGGTGTAGCCACCACCGCACTATCACATCACTCTATCATAATGCCTTAACTTCTAAAGGAATCTTAAGATCATCAAAGAACAAACATCAACATTGATCCCAAAAAATAGTCTAAATTAATAGTCAAATTTTAGAATGGCCAAAATATCTTTCCAAATCCACTCTTGATCAGCGATGATTCTTTATTCCAACTAACACTTGGGTATTATCCAAAATAATGCAAGATTGTTGCTAAAACATTATCTCTACTTAACACTCCATTTGAATTTTAATTCATCTATATTTGAAGGAATCAGATTGAAATTAGATTCAATAGCTCACAAATAGACAAAATATACCTCATCCATAGAATGAAGAACCCACAACTCTACTCGCATGAGGTTATTCTTCCATAACCCACAGTCCATCTATTAATGAATGTAATGACTAGAAATGGTTTCCCTACACTCAACACAGTGTTTAAATGAAACATCAATTATTACCTATTCCCAAATCAAAGGAAACTTCATCCTTTTCAATATACAAAAATTAATCAGGAAATGAGTGTTATAACATCAAATAACTAATAATACACTACACACTATATATATTACATTACACCACTATATGAGTGGAACCTCAACTTGTTCCATCATTACACGGGTGCCGCTTCTCCAGATCCATTATCACACATTTTTTCAATACGAACAATATAAATCCACAATTTTTTTATCATATCATAGTGGTGATAATCACTATTAAAAGTTCATGAATCCAATCCAACAATTATATCATTACTTCCATCGGTCCTGAGCTCGTATATGACTAGTCACTAATATACATTTCCAAAAAACCACATTTAACTTGCATGAAACACCTTGATCTTATCCAAATTTAATGGGTGTATGTTTCCGCACCACTCAGTCAAAAAATATAAATCATAGTTCCTTGAGTTTACCATCATCAAACCAAGGATCACACACGAGAACCCTAACCATACACAAGACACCTCAATCTATTCAAAATGAAATCACACTCCTGTTATTTTTCAATAATCTTGGAATACCCTACATGTCCATTAAAATATCATGATAACCCATAAACTTGACATCATCACTAACAAGAATCATCTTCCCATAGTCTGTCCATCCAAGATTCAACCCTGTAGGATAATGGTCCACTATCTCACGGGGAACCATCCTTGAAATTAACAGGTTCAGGCACTCAACAAGCCTTTCCCTCTGATAGCAAACATCGATACTAAAAGAACTAGAAGTTAAGGTTATTTACAACATTAGATCCCAAGCCATCACTACACATATACAATATACCCTATAGTACCTCTCAAACACAAATATCTTAACTCGAATCATTAAACCACTCTTCTCATTTACGAGGCACATGAATTCATAGGGTAACCTCTCTCATGGGTTACCCTCACATAGCATATCTTATCACAACCATAATACTCATCTAAATAATATATCTAGTTGCTCCTCAAGACACCTGGCTCACCCACCTAGACTATAATATACAGGTCACATAGGCCATTACCCATTGGAAGCAGTCATGTTCCTATCTCAAAATATATATAGAAACTTACATGCCCCAAAACCCATTTTAGGGTTCATATATATCTATTTATATTAGGAATAACATTAAAATTCATTAGTCTAATACAGAACTTATTATCATTGTGCATCCAGATATGTGATTACTCCATCCAGAATCATGATCTCATGTTAATCCTTATTATGTCTCCGCACAATAGAGTTACCCCCTAAAGGATCACTATAAAACACATATATATATAGGTATAATGAAATAATTCTTTGATTATCCAAATCAATTATATAAAAAAATATTCTATTAAGTATAATTCCACTAAGAAATTATTTGGGAAAACACCAAATAGTTTTTTGATAAAACTTTACATAACCAGAGGGATTATCAAAAAGGCATCAAATACCCATTACAACCAATTAAGTTTCATTATTAATACCTTATAAGAGGTAATGGATTAATATTTTTAAGGATTATCCTCCATATGATATACATGATTGGTCATCGAAAGAAAATAAATCACAGTTTAGTGGTGAAAAATTCCACTGACAAGTTATATATGAAAATTTGATATAAGGTGTTGTTGAAAATTTAAATAACTAAACCCACATCATTGGTTGAACCAATCACACAAAATCATATGCATTTCATGTCAATCATATGATCAAAAAATAATTTATGTAATTTGGATTCTTTTCCATGGGCCACGATCCAATGAAACTAAAACACATATATCTAAACTTAACAAAATAATCATTTAAAAAAATCAACTCAACCATAAAAATGAAAATTAGGATTACTATCCTATATATAATGAAAAATTTATTTCATACATGGATATCACATCTTTTTAGATGAATATTTATTGCATTACAAAAATACATCTTTGAGAAATATAATATTTTAGTTCCTTTGGAATCATGGAACACATTCTTTTAATTTGGTGATATGTATTCAACATCTTCCATAAAGATCTTACCCATTATTACACCAACATAAAACGTTTATTTTTAACTTGGGAAAAGTAAACATAATAAATTGTGGTCTTACATGCTCATTAAGGGTAAAAAAAGGGATATATTTTAGCATAACATGAATATAAGGGTATGAGAACATAATCATAACATTTAAAGATCATACCTTTCATATCAAAGATCATATACATGAGTCCTGGAATAAATATTGGCAGTTCATAAGAAATGAATCATAATGGAGTCAAAAGAATAAATCATGAATGAATAAAATATAAATAAGATATAGATTGGTGGTAGGTACCTAAACATGTAATTTCATTCCCCATAAGTGTAGGAACATTTCCAAAACTTTTCCGTGAACTTCATGGGGGCTCAACTTACTGGGAGGGACACACCACCATCCGTAGTCATAGTCATTTGAATATAAGGGATCAAGATTAACTATCTTCCTGTAGTGGATAGATTTTACCCATCTTCCCAGAGTGGACCAGGTTTACCCATATTCCATATTTAATCAAGGGCATCAATTATATTCCCATTATTATTATCTAATGAGATATAAATATTCACTCAATGCATCGAGGGATGGATATAGGTCCCACCCATCAAATAATAAAAACCACACATATGTGTGCCACAAGAACCCAAATCATTGATCATAAACATAAATAAACCATATAAATAATTTCAAAATTATTCTTGAGTAATAACCACATTAAATCATAAATAACATCAAATAATGTTATCTTATAAGGAAAATGGGTTTTGAACGATCATTTGAAATAATTCTTGGGGAAAATGTCCTTTCCATTTTAGACATAAAACACTTTTTAAATCATATCATATTTAAAAAACCTTATTGATTGAAAATAACATTGAAAACATAGAAATTAATCATTGAAAATAATTTTAAAAAATATTTGGAATAATTTTCCTTGAAATTGAGTAAAATATTATTTCAAACCCCTTTAAAACATTTTTAGAAAACATTGTTCTGAAGGGAATCAAATTCCCATGTAAAGAGAGAAAAAAATTACATGTAAAATTATAATTTCATGAAAATAAGTAGATTCATGATACCTCATTTAAAAAGGAATTATATACAAATTATAAAACAATATAGGTGCCTAATATAACATGTGTTTCAAAGAAGGAAAATAGAGATAAAATTATATTTCTGATTTGGAAACTACTTAAACACAAATCTCATGAAAGAGAGACCATAAAATTGATATGAAAATACACATAAATTTTCAGAATAATAACCAAAAAGAACATTCATGTTAGTATATATTCAACAAAGAAGAAACAATTAGTGTATAAGGCATGTGTCCCATAAAAATTAATGTGAGACAAAAATCCCTTACTTTATGTCTTACCTCTCATCATAC
Source organism: Viscum album (assembly GCA_963277665.1). Lineage (NCBI taxonomy): Eukaryota > Viridiplantae > Streptophyta > Magnoliopsida > Santalales > Viscaceae > Viscum > Viscum album. Next base: position 122,707,767 of record OY728146.1, on the reverse strand, counting down.
TCATGAAAACCAAAAGTATAATAAATATAATTTTATTATACATCTATTAGAGAAAAATATTCAATTATATCATATAATATATGATTTAATTAAGGCCTTATATTACCCGTTTATTAACAATTCCTTGTTAATGTTACGTTTCTGGTAATAACCGCTTTATTTTTTGCATGTGTATAAATTTGTTATATTTTTTGTCCTCCTACACATATCATGATTTAATAATTTCCATAATGATAAAAATGATATAAATATCATATATATCTAGTATATATTTATTTATAATAATATTTATAAAATAAAAATATAAAATGAAATAAATTGTTCATAGATGTGGTTGGTCGTACATACTCATGAATGTTGTATCCATTTTCTTATCATATAGATTGAAATAAAGTAAATGAAATATAAATTTTTATATATTATAAGTAAATTATAATTATTATGTCATATATATCATATAAATTCACTAAAACCATCCTTAATACATTCCACTTAGAGTGTGAACGAATCACATTGCTTTATGGAGGCAGTAGTCCACACATCCCCAAACGAAGTTATCATATTTCCACAAAATGGAAATCATGATGGTATGTGTTATATAAAAATTAAATAATATTAAATAAATTATAAATTTCATATATATATATATGTATATAATTTAAAAATATAAATTGCATCATCATTTACAACATTTAAAGGTGGAAATGGAAGAACAAATGAAAACAATTTATGAGGCGGTAATCTGTCGTACACATGAACGATGAATACGTATCCCATTTGATGGAAGTGTTTGTCAGTATAGGTATAACCCATAAAAAATAATATATATGTATATTTATGATAAATAGGTTATTATAAAAATATGAAAAAAATAATTTAAGTTGTTTAAGGATGAAATAAAATAATAACGTTCATTGATGAACGTTACCTCTTCTTTGGGAATCTTCGTTTGATTTGATAAAAAGGAATTATTTGGTTGGATTTATGCCTAAAGTAAATATTTTAGGATGAAGATATGAAATATTAGAGAATATTTATATATATATTGGCTGAACCAAATAGGTTCTTAAGTGTGAAGAAAATAGATGAAGAGGTTTCATTTTATAAGAGATAAGAGGGGCTCTTTTGGAACTTCTCAAAAGATTAATTTATAATAAATTTAATCTCTATAAAAACACTTAAAAAAGTTAATTTATTAAAATATAATATATTATAATGTTTTAATAATATCAACTAATTTATTTTAGATATGTTTTGGAATTATTTGAATCCTTATCATTTATATTAGCTCTTACTTTATCCATTTTAATTGTAACTATGGTAACAAAATTTTCAATACTAAGAGGATATAATTTTAACATATAATGTTTTAATTAGTCAATGAATGGGAAATTTAAGATATATTTGACCACATTTAATCCCATTTCCCTTCTGTAATTTTTTTTCATTTTTAAATAATTTTGTAAAATATTATTTCTATAAAATATTAGAACTATCAATTTTGACACTATTCAATACTTTGACATTAAAAAACTGGATAAAACAAAATAACTTCCAAAAGAATCCATTAATAGAACAATACTATGTCATAATCACATATAAAATTTTTATAGAACATTAATCAAGGAAAATTATATTTCTTTAAATATTTATAATATCATTTAATTTATTATTTCATTAGTTCAATAATTACAACATAATCATTGTGTAATTATTTATAAAAAATATATATTCACTAAAATTTAAAAATTAAATTACATGATTAATATTTTACTTATAAATTTCATAATAATATATATAGTTGATAAAATATTTAATTTGACCCTTTATTAAAAATATTATACTTATTAAAAAAAGTGTGACATTTTATCAATCTTGTTGATTTTAATAATATCTAGGTCATTTTCATGAACAATTTTCCATTAAATAATAAAATTTAGAAACATAGGTAAAAATGGTCGAATTTTCTTCATACAATAATATTTTTACAAGATTTTGGGTAGCTTTCTAATATTTATAATGTTATTTTTACCCATAATTACCTGATTTACCATTAAATATGGTAATAAATATTATTAAAGTTAATATTGCTATTATCTAGGAATAAAAGGGACTTAATTAATAAATTTAGACCTTAAAATTACAAATATTTAATCCATTTTTCAAAATTAAATAAAATTAATTGGATAAAATTAATTTAAAATTAATTTTTTTGATGGAATTTGAAAATGAGTTTTTAAAGTTAATAAGTCCAAATATTTGAAATGTTTTTAAATGAAATTTCTTTGTGAAATTGGTTAAAATGAATTAAATTAGATTACATGATGAAAATTTGTACTAATTATATTTTTAAATAGACTAAAAACATAATTCAATTATATAAATATGTTATACGAAAAATAATTTTTTATTTAAAATTCAGTATTTTCACTATTCATCAAAACATAAATGTTATTAGAAAAATAATAAAAATTAAACCAATTTAAATTTTGATATCCGTATTTCAAAAATGAAGTTTATTTTTAAAAATATAATTTATAATAATTTCAAAAACTATTTTTAATATAAGTTTACCGTAAAAACATGGGAAAACATCCTTTTTGAGAAAAATACTTCTTTTATTTGTAAAATTTTATTTTTTCTTATATCCTATATAGAAAACAAGTAATATGAATATAAAAAATTACATTGAATATTATATATATATATATCATTAACGTAATCCAACATGAGTTATTTATTTATTTATTAGTATAAAACACACTTGAGCATAGTTTTTTTAGGAAAACATTTCCTTTTATTTTAAAAAGGGTTTTATATTAATTTATAATTAATTGGTCAAAAATTTATATATAAATGTGTAAAAAATAATTTCATAGTATAGTTAATCCCCTTCACACTCTCCAATAAAATTTCTATGTTATAATTATTTTTAGAATAATTATAATAATAAAATGATGTTTTTTAGAAACTCAATGTTGCATATAATGGAAGATAAGTTAGTATTTTATATAGTGATAGCTTTAATTAGTGTATCCTATACCAAAATACATTGAAGAAATTTAATTTATTCAAAAAAGATGGTCCGAAAAACTCAGGGTGTTATATTCTACCCCCCCTAAAATAAATTTCACCCCTTAAAAATGTTATTATAATAAAAAAAATCGAAGATACTTATATGTTATTGTATCCTAAATTTACCACACAACTTATTCAAACTGGTCATTTTCTCCACAAAAAGTTAACATGGTATGTGGTCTTGTTTTTTTAACTTTATCTAAAATATCCAAAATTTGGACAAGTTTCTCTTCTTAAAAAGTGCCTTGATCCAGGGGTATGACCTCTATGTTTAGTACATGAAACGAATTAGGTATGCACTTACATAGAATAGAAACATTTAACACATCATAACATGGGAGATATTTGGTGTAATTTACAATGGATATGCTACCATTCCATTACAATCAATAATTTTAAAAGTAAATCGCATCCTTTCAATTTCAAAGTGCAATTCAATAAACAATGGTTAGAGTTTGAAAATTTCTTTGTGGAAAACCCATATCCTAAAAAGGATCGATTAAACTACCTCTTAAAAATGGGGAAATTATATGGTCAAGATCCCCACATAAGTAATATTCCAATTAAGAGGAAATTAGAGGAAGATAAAATCATAGAGTGGGAGGGTATACTAACTATCATGTTCTGATGATGAATAATAGATAATACGGTCATTATAAGGTTAATGACCACAAAAACATGGACCAAATAGGTCTGAAAAATTTCATTGATATCATCTTAAATTTTGATAATAGGACAAAATTTTATTTCAATAATAATTTTGGAATAAATACTTACTTGATTTCATTATATTTTGTAAGAATATTTTCATCCATCAGTTGAAATTTCCAATTCATATCTTACTCAAATAAGTGAGGTAAAAATTGTAATTCCAAAATAACTAGTGGATAATGAGATTTATAATGGAATGATAATTCATTCCTTTAATCTTTAGTTTTCATCACTGCATAATGGTTAGAACATGTTATCTAATATAGATAAATCTTCATATTATGAAACATTAACCTATAAAACCTTATTAAAAGTTCAAAATAATCCTTTTCATAAATGGTTATCCTTCTTGATATTACAAAAGATTAAAATCTAAAATTTTATAATGAAGATAATTAATTTTCTCAAAATCATCTTATCATTAATCTTTCATATATCATAAATCACCCATTGATTGTCACATTCCAAATATGATAATATTGTTATCATGTATTATCTCAAAACATGGTAAAAAATTGAGATACCATAAAACCATACTGAAAAAATCAATGATTTAAAAAATTAACACATTCATCATACTAAAAATTATATAAACCCAATCCTTAAACCACCATATCCTCATATTACTAAAATTTTATAAGGTCATAAATACTACCCTATTTATTATATCACATAATAAAAAATCTATTTATCATATGATTATCCCAAAATCATGCATATATTAAAGGTTATCTTTCCCTTATTTATGTGTTTTCCAAAAACATTACCTTACCACCTCAATCACTTTTCCTGGTTACCAGTACCATTCAACACATGCTCTTAAATTGTTATAAAAAAACTACAGTGGACCAATAAATTGATTATTCATTATTTTATAATAACATAAAATTATTTCTAAAATGTTATTCTTGAATTCCATTATATAAACACTCAATCATTCAACCACTTCATTATGATACTCTACCTCACCAATAGTGATCACGTTTGACTTTCCTTTTTATTTGGCCTTAAGAGGTTTCTGATATTTATCGTCATCAATAACCCATTGATTAGGGAACTAGTAAGCATAATTCCTATTTTACTTACAATTTAATCATTGAATTGTGGGTGGTTCATTCTATGTTGAATTTTAACTATTTTCATCATTGGATATATTTTTCCTATTATTTTAGTAATCAATTACATTATGACCTTGTTTCCCACACTTAAAAGTTTACTATACCCCTTAATATAATTTCATCCATGCTTCTATCAACACATTGAGTATAAAGAAAATCTCATCTTCTTTTCTCCATATTTTTATAGTTTCCATTAATATCCATCTTCGGTTTCTTTTTAAAACAATGAGATCTATATGTTACTCCTACCTCTATTTCCACCTTTATTTCAAAATGAACAATCTCTTCATATCTACTAAAGTATCTTATGGCTATCATCTTTCAAAGACTTTGATTTAAGCCACTAAATAATCTATGAACCTTAATTTTAGGCTGGATGATAATACTAGAAGCGTACCTTACAAGTCTTTTAAAATTTTCATTATTGGTTACTATAGATTAATCATTATTTTTTCATGAACTGAAGAAATTTATTTTCTATTTTTGTATGAAGTACGCGAGTAAAGTACTTATTTTAAGTGTAAGTTCTTAAACTCATCCAAATCCATGGATTCAATTTCATCTTGATGCTTCATATTCATGATTAGATTCCACCACTGGTCTGCTTCAACTTATAATAAAAATACAAAATGAATTTTCAATGTTCTAAAAACTGAAGGATGGAATATATATTTTCAATGGTACAGATGCATTGTTTAACAACATGTGGAACATAATACCCACTAAAGATAGTGGATGATGCTTCATGAAGTACACAACAATTTTTTTTTCATTTATACTCATTTTTAAATCTAGAATGATTCATATTTTATGTAATTGTAGTGGCAGGATTTTTTATTCCATATCCCTTAAAATTTGTATTTTTAGGTGGATAATTATTTCTTTTTCCATTGCATTCATCTTTAACAGGGTTTCATTGGGTTCTAACCATTGACTAAAACCCGAAAGTTTAATCTTATAAACACTAATCATAGTGGTAGAACCATATAATAATGTGAAATTATTTATAATATTTAAATCTACAAAACATAATGTTTAATCCTAGGTTATTAATTATTATTATGATTTTTTTCTGATTTTAACCTATTCTTAGTCCTATCCTTAGAGACATCCGTAGACATATCTTTAGAAATATCTATAGCGATCTCACTATTGTTTTCCCATTCTCATTTCCAACAGTTGACTAAAAATTATCTATGATACCAACAATAAAGACCTAGAATTTTAATACTTGGATATTACATCTTTTTAGATGAATATTCATTACATTCCACAAACACATGCCTAAGGACCATAATAGTTTTGTGACTTTAGAAACATAAAACACATTATTTTAATTTGGATAAATATTTTAAATATCTTCCATGAAGTTCTTACCATTTAGTACTCATATTTAAAAACATTATTTGTAACATGGGAAAGGAAAAATAAAAAAATGTGAGTTCACTGGCTTAGTAATGGTAGAAAAGTGAGATTCATAATCATAATATAATCATTATTGTATGAGAACAAAAACATAACATTTGAAGATTATACATTGCATATCAAAGATCATATACAAAAGCCATAGAATAATTATTGGAAGTTAATAGGACCTAAATCATAAGGGATTAAAAAATAATAAACTATTAATTTAAAACATAAAAGTAAGAAATAGATTTATGATTGACACATAAACATGTAATATTATTCCCTTTAAGTCTAGGCGTGTTTCTCAGACTTATAAGGGAACTTCACGGGGCTGGACCAACTGGGCGGGACACACCACCATCCCAAATCGTAGTCCTTTCTTTATAATGGATTGGGTTTCCCCAACTTCCCATATTAGATCAGGTTTCCCTATCTTCCCATTGTGGATCAGGTTTCACAATGCATCTGAGGGAGATAAATGTCCCACCAGTCAAATAATAAACCCTATTAATATGTGTTCCATAATAACAGAAATCATTCGTCATAAATATAAACACACCATGGAATTAATATAGATAGTAACCTTTAATAATAACCCCAATAAATCATAAGTGACATAAAATAATGTTATCTTATATGAAAAATGTTTTTTGAAAGATCAATAGAATCTATTCTTGAGAAAAATATCATTTCCATTTTTGAGATAAAAAACTACACAAATAAAAACATATTTAGAAAAAAAATTATTTGAAAATAAACCTAAAATATTATAAATAAATATTTTAAAATAATTTTAAAAAAACTATGAAACCATTTTCCACAAAATTTTCTAAAATAACATTTACAATACCTTTAAAATATTTTTAGAAAACATTGTTTTGAAGAAACACATATTTAAAAAAAAGAGAATACCCTTAAAAGAAACTTATAATATCATGAAAAATGTAAATATTTGATACAACATTTCAAATTTTATTTTATAGGTGCATAATATAATATTTCCTCAAAGAATGAAAATTGAGCCAAATTTACCTTACCAATTTGGTATCACTTGAACAATAAACCCCATGAAATAGATATAATAAAATGGAAGTAAAGGATACTTTAAATATTTAGAATAATACTCAAAAAGGACATTTATGCTAGTATATAAACTACACAAATGAAACATGTGGTATATAAGGCATGTGTTCCATAGAAATAAAAGTGATAAAATAATCACTTACCATATGTCTTGGATCTCATCGTACTAGTGAAAAAATCATGTATAAAAATATAAGTTTATTATAAATATATTAGATGACCATATTAAATTATAACAGTTAATATATTACTTACTTGTGGCATTCAATTACCCATTAATTAACTATTCTAAGTTAAAGTTACATTTTGGGTAATAACTGCTTTGTTTTTTACATGTATTTTGATTTGTTATACTTTTTTATCCTCATACTTATATCACAAGTTAAAAACTTTTAGAATTATAAAAATGACATAAATATAATATATATATATATATATTATATTTATTTAACATAATATATAAAAATATATTAATATAAATGGAAATACACCATTCATGGAGACAGTAGGTCATATGTATGCATGAATGTTAGTTCTAATTTCATCTCATATTGAAACAAATAAAGTAAATGAAATATATATTTAAATCCATTATAATTTTATATATAATAATTATTCCATATATAACATATATTTTTACTAAACCCATTTATAATACACTCCATTTAAAGTGTGAATTAATCCCTTCTCTTTGTGGCGGCGATAGTCTACACATCCTAAAAATAAGTTATCATATTACCAAAAAACGGAATTAATGAAGGTATGTGTTATATAATAATTACATAATAATAAATAAATAATAAATAATATATATATATATATAATATAAAAAAATATAAATTACATCATTATTTCAAATATTGAAAGGTGGTATTAGAGGAATGAACACCATCAGTTCACGAGGAGGTAGTACACTGTGCACACAAATGATGATTGTGTAACCCATTTTATGGAAGTGAGTGTGAGTGTAGGTATAAAACATAATAAAAATAATCATAGTCATTTTATGATACTTATGTTTTTATATTATTATGAAATAAAAATAATTTAAGGGGTTTATGAAAGAAATTATACAAAATTGTTTATTGATAAATGTTATCTATTCTTTGGTAATCTCCTTTTGATTTGTCAAAAAGGTGTTATTTGGTTAGATTTATTACCAAATTAAGAATTATTTAATGAAGGGATGTAATTTTGGAAGAGATTTTTATAGATATTTTAGCAAACAAATAGGTTCTTAAGTGTGAATAAAAGACAACAAAATGTTCCCCTTTATAAGATAGGGGTGTAGAATTTATAGAATTTATGAAATGATTAATTTATAATAAATTATATATCAATAAAAAAACCTATAAAAGTCTATTTATTATAATTCAAGATATTATTATGTTTTAATATCATTAAAAAATTATTTCATACAAGTTTTGGTATTATTTAATACCTTATCATCTTGATTAACCCTTATTTATTCCATTTTAATTTTAACTATGTTAATAAATTTTTCAATTTTAAGAAGTTGCAACTTTTAAATATAAATATTTAATTAAAATATAAATGGACACTTTGAGATATTTTAGACCGTATCTCATCCACTTTTCCTTATTTAGTTTTTTTTATTTTAAAATAATTTAATAAAATATTATATTCATAAAATACCATAGGTGTCCATTTTGAAATTATTCATTACTTTGACATTATGAAACTAAATATAACAAGTTAAATTGGAAAAAAATAATTTAATACACACAAATATTTTATAGTAACATATAAAATTCTATTAGTACTAAAATTATGCCAAATATTATTTATTTTAACTTTTATAATATCATTTAATTGATTATTCCATTAATTGAATAATTACAACAATATCATTGTGTAATTATTTATAAAACATATTTCTTCTATAAAAAATAATTTTAAATTTAAATTAAATATATAATCATATTATATTTCATAATAATATATATATTTGGGAATATATTTTATTTTACCCTATATTTAAAATATTATACTTATTGAAAGTATGAGTGTGATATTTTTTTTTCTTTTATTTTAATAATATCTAATTCATTTTCACGGAAACGAGTACATTATATAACTAAATTTAGATTATTATTAGATAATTATAGAATTAAATTCATAAAATAACATTTGGTAAAGTGTTGGGGTGGTTTTGTAATAATTACAATATTATTTTTACCCATATTTACCCAATTTACACATATACGTGGTAATAAAAATTACTACATGTTATTCATATTTTCCAAGAACAAAAGTGAACTAAATAATAAATTTGGACCTTCTAATTACCGATATGGAATCCATTTTTTACAATTATAAACTCATAATGGATAAAATGAATTTAAAATTAATCATGTTGATTGAATAAGAAAACATGTTTTTAAAATGAATAAGTCCAAACAATTGAAATGTTTATATATCCAATTTAAATGTGAAATTGGTTAAAATGACCTAAATTAGATTAATTTAAGTAAAATTTTACTAATTATACTTAATAAAATACATAATTGAATTATATAAATAATTTAGATGAAAAATAAATTTTTTATTAAAATTCATTATTTTTTCACAATTCATCCAAACATGAAACTTATGCAAAATAAACCAAAAATTATATAAGAGTAAATATTGATATCACAATTTAAAATAATAGGTTTATTTTTTCAAAAATAATTTATAAAATTGACAAAAAATATATTTAAAACAAGTTCGTCATAAAAAAGTAGAAAAATGCCTTCTGAGAAAAAAAATACTTTTTTATGTGTAAAATTTAATTTTTTCTTATATCCTGGGTTAAAAAATAATAATATGTTTTTTAAAAATATATTTAGTATTATATATATATATTCATTAATATAATCTGACATGAGTGATTTTTTACTTTTTTTATAAAACACACTTGTGCATAGGTTTGTTTGGAAAAACATTTTTTTTATTTTAAAAAGGGTTTTACATTAATTTATAATTAATTGGTCAAATAATTATTTATACATATGTAAAAAATATTTTAAAAATATGGTTAGTAATATTCATACCCAACATTGTAATCATTTGGTTTTAATTATATTTTTTAAATAAATCTAATAACAAAATGGTGTGTCATAAAACTCGGTGTTTCATGTATTAAATGCTAAAAAGGTGTGATATATAACCCAAGAAATTAATAGAGTTTATTTTTTAAAAAAATAGGTTCATAATAATTTTGATTGTTACACTATCACTCTAGTATCATGGTATTCCCCTCAAGAAAGGTGTTTATAATGCACCCGGTTGAGTTTTATCATAAGTACTAACACATTCCTATGTCACATGTAATAAAAACTCTTTGTGTTACACTATCACCCTAGTATCCTCAAATTCCCCTCATGAAAGGTGTTTATGATGCACTTGGTTGATTTCTATCACATGTTATAACACATTCCTATGCCACATGTCCACCGTATCCCAAAATAGTTTGACAATAAGGAACTCTAATAAATTCTATGATACTAGTCACATAAAGGCTAGAAGCTTCCGACTAGTAGTGAGGATCTGGGGTGTTACTATGGGGATAATATACACTCATAATATAGTAAAATAATAGAATAAATAAATATATATCATCCATAACAACAATAATAAATTCATAGTACAAATAACATCTTAGACAAATATGTTATGTTATTGTACTGATGTAGTAAGAAATCATACAAACTCACACTCATTCCAGCATAAAACAACTAATCACCACCAAGTATATAATATATATATATATATAACATAAAGTAATAGATATTTACTAAATATATACTACCATATCTGAGCCTCACCTTATCTCAATCTTCAATCCTATCTCAGATATCCCACTTTATTATGAAATATTGTTCATCTTCCCTACTAGAACCCATGATTAGTGAAGCCTTCTTGGGTACCCCAATTCTATGGACACCTTAGTAGGGTGTGAGTACATGTTATTAGGGAACCACCAATGGCATCCCACAAAAATCCTATAAATTTTGTGTATTTTCATAAGTGAAATAAACTTAATCATAAATACATTAATGAAGTTCAAATAATTATTCAACATTGATCCTCAGGTTATGAAATGATTTCCAAGATCTACCCTGCCTAATTCAAAGTGATACTAAGTATCCATGACCATGTAAACTACCATGGGGGGAAACAATTTCTATACTTGGAAACTGTAAATCCATCTATATAGTAAGTGTATGTCATGAACAAACCAAGATAACCCACTAAACTGATACCCAATTCAATCATGGCATGGATCAAAGGGTTTTTTTGATCCTCACTGTATGAAGAATTATGCCTGAGTATCAAGAACAATCAAAGGAAATAATTTATCAATGTGAAAAAAACATAATAAAATGGGGGATAATAAATCATAAACATTTGGTATTCCAAAATAATCAACATGGGAAATGTACCATAATATAGATAATTTCAAACCCTAAAACAGAATAAAAATCCAAGTTAGAACATAAAGCAAGATGATCAGAAGTTATTCTCATGGTAGATGGATCTCATAGTTCACCTATCTCAAACAACTCCAAGTTCTAACAATAAATAACACCCACCACCTCATCCTTTCCATTTTCCTAGACCAAGAAAAAAAATTCTACACACACCCAAAGCCATATGTATGGTGTGTGAAATAATGAATTAGTAAGATCTCAAAAAGACATTTCATAAGTAGTCCATATCAGATAAACAAAAATATAACCAACTTTAAATAAAGCTTGACATGAAAATATTTTCACAATTCAATATAGAAAAAATGTTCTAAATAACTTCAATGCAATGTACGAAATAAGTATAAAAGTGAATTTCTATCTAATCAAGCATGTATAAGAATATGTATCAAAATTGGATTAAATAAATCATTTCATAAATAATCTCATGTATAATTCAGTTTCAATAATAATGCCTTTTTTATAATCCTTAGGTTTTTTTGGATCAAGGATCAAGGTTCCACTCACTCTTAGTTAAATATTTCTTATGGTGCGTATACATCCCTAGATCTCAAACCTAGGGGGAATAGAAATCCACCCGAATGAATGAAATCCCTATCCTCATTAATGTTTTGTTTATGTTTTCATCATCAATTAATTTCTAGGTAGAGAAAATAAATTACTCGGATTTATATATTAGGCTACCCACCTAACTACGTAGGCTCTAATGTGCTATAAAGAAATAATTCAATGTATATTCATTAATCTAAAATCCGTTTCATCAATCGTCCTTCATGAATCTCAAAATCATGTTTTAAAACATGTAATATCATTTAAAAAAACATCAAATGGACTCCATTAAAACTCATTTCTTTAAAAGTAAAATATTTCATTCAAATTCCTCAAAACATTTCATGCCTTAATATCTCCATAACTATCTTTAAAGTAATTATTTATATCATTTTATTATTTTAAAAATCATTTTTTTGAATTCATTACCTTATTTTAAAATTAATTTCCTAATACGTTATAATACAAACACATTTAAATTTGAAAATATTTATCAAGAGTCTCAATTCATGCTTCATAAAGCAATTTTTAATATATTAAATGTAAAAAAATTCAACAATGATTTCAATTTATATGGAATAGATTATAAAACCACATACCTTTGGAAAAATTCAACCTCACTAACTTCAAGAACATTTATGGGGGTGAAAGATATATGGTCTCCAAAAACCTAGGTCAACAGAGAATTACTCTAGAAGAAAGGGAGTCATCCTAAGACATTGATTGATGAATGTAAATGAAACCACTTCCTAGAACATAATTGAACTAAAATAAAAAAGGGAGGGAGGATAGAAATCAGTTTAATAGATTGAAAATTAGCCAAAATATTCTTTAAGGACACTCATTAAGGATTAAAATGGCTAAAGTAACCTTCCTAGTAATATTTAGATCCGTTCACATTTTTAAAATTCTGGAACCACCATCACCATGCCCTTGTGTTTCCCAACACAGTGTGGTGGATTTACCAATGATACAGAACACTGGGATTGACCATGACTTAGGGCCAAAGCTAGGAAATTTTTTCATACCACGCCCTACACCATTTTATAGTGGTGGCCATATAGTCTATGGTGCTTATATAGAATCCCTTTTCACCATGATAAATACCATAAGTAGCACTGTTCTTGGTGGATATAACTATTTTACATAAAAGGGTCTAGGAAACATGAGAGCCTCCACCATGGTCGTGGTCTTAGATAGTTTTTAGATGAATGTAAAAAATCATTTTCAATCCAACATGTACCTAAAAATCATAAAATATTGAGAAAATAGTCTTAAATATGATTAAAAAAAAATGTATTACCTAAAATGTGTAGTCATGATGTTATAATTCTTCATAAAATAATTTTTTAGGTCCCCAGAAATCCTCATGAAGAAAAATAGACCATAAATAGATTATTCCATTTCTACATCATCATAATATCATTCTCCCATGTATCAAGAAAATATGAACAATACTGGTATAGAGTCCATATCAAAGGTATATACATTCCATAGAGAACCTTTACTTGACATTAACAATTAAAACTAGCTGCTCAGTGATAGGCATATTAGCTTCCATATCAAGGGTATCCAAATTGAAAATATTAGATGTCTTAAAAAGATATTTATTAATCTATAACATGTGAAACATATTACGGATCAAATTAATTCATTGTGTAATGGTAAAATGGTATTCCACCTTCTAAATCTTATTAATAACATCAAAAGGTCCCACATATCTTGGTGATAACTTCCCTTGATTTCCAATATGCTGGGGGCCAAACTGAGGTATGGCTCTCAATAAAAATTGGCCATCAACCAATAATTTCCAAGGAAATTTTTGATTGTCCACATATGATTTATAATATATATGAGCTATTACCAGCCTCTAAAAAATAATCTATATATTTTCCCTCTTCTCCTAGAGTATACTACGCCTCACTAGGTTTTCTTCAACATTCTCTAACCAATAGAGCGATGGCATACAAGGAAAATTGAAAATGTACAAGAAGTGTTACATTTTTAGGAAACAATAGTATATATTTTCATAGGAAAATTAAATCATCCACAAATGGTAATCCTATGATTCTATAATTTGAAGGACACAAGAACAAAACCTGTCTTCAAGAATCTATATTTCATGTTCTATTTGCCCATATGTCTAATGATAGTAAATTGTGGTCAACTTAATCTAGGATACCATCACCAATTAGAAGACTCCCCAAAATAGATACATGAACAAGGGATCCCTATTATAAGAAAGGGTAGATGGATCTCTGTGAAATTTGTAAATACTCTATCTATATTGGTTCCCTAAGTACAAAATTTTGGTTGTATCAATATAGGGATAAAGTGTGTTGATTAGGTCAATATGTAAATTAACACCAAAATAATTTTTTTTAAATTTTGGTGTTCATCCAAACCTAATAAAAAATCAACTAATATGTCATCGCACTTCCATGTTGGGACATGAATTCCTTGAAATAGACCCAAAGGATTCTGAGGATTGGACTTGATCTGATGACATGTATACAACCATGAAAATATTAGTGATGTCCTATTTCATACCTATCCACCAAAAATGACTCCCTATATCATAAAACATCCTAGTCATTCTTGGGTGAACCAACTACTAGGAATGATGATAATCTCCCATCACAACCTTACCCGTTGGAAAAAGAATGAAATAACGATTCTTGAAGTAAAAAATACACTCAAGACCATTATATTCCAATGATATAATGACTTCTTTATAGTATGGGATGGAATACTCCAAATTATAGTGTCAAAAAAACATTCCCCTTTATAAGGGTGTTAGGATTATTGAAGTTAAAATGTTATATGTAATTATTCCAATTACACTTTCAAATATTCAAATCATCATGAAAATTATATAAATCAATATCTTATGATCGGAATAAATGTTAAACCATTCTCTGAAATTGTAATGCTAATAAATTTTAAGGGGTTATATCATTACTCAATGTTTGAGATCATGTATGTGATATATTTTCTCATATTTTCTAAACTGATGAGAAACATAAGCCTCTATGTGGTCACCCTACTTGAAAATAAAACTCAAAGATAAAAATAAAGAATTAAAAAGACCTTGAAGTCCAAGAAATCCTCTAGAAGAGTGAAAATTAAAGATGAAGTTAAAGGATTCTTTAACTCATCAAAATAAGTAATACATCTCTAATCAAAAATGAGTTTCACTCCCTTATAAGTGATAATAGTTAATAAAGAATCCATCTTAGATAAATCATTTACAAACTGACAATAGAAACCTTCCAAAACAAAACATATCTGAATATCATGGATATTCCATGGATCCTTCCATGAAATGAAATTTTTTTCATTTTTAGGATCAATTCAGATACCATGTTCCAATACCAAACACACCCAACAAATTTACCTCACAAATCCAGAATTTTCAATGTTATAGAAAGCCATAAAAATCGTTATTATTCCAGATATCCAAAACAACTCTAAAATAAAGTACATGATCCTCTGATATTTTCAAATAAACTAAATTATCATCGATAAATAATAAAATAAGAGAGTAGAAAGTCCTATTCATAAGTTCCTTAAATTCAAAAGGTGTGTTTTTTATGATGAATGGAATAAAAAGATACTCATAGTAACTATGCATTTTCTTATATAAGGTATTTGGAATATCAGACTACTTAATCCTAATATTGTAATAACTAGATGAAATTTTAATTTTTGAGAACCACTTCAACCCTTTCAAATTATCAAACAATTAATCAGTATAAGGAAATGAATACTTGTTCATCGCCATAACCAAATTGAGTATTCGGTAATCAACTCACAATATAAGGATTACATCAACCATATTAGAGAAATGCCTTGGTACTACCCAAGGTGACAAACTAGGTTGAATGAAGCCATTGGACATCAAGTCATCAAATATATTTGTTAGTTCCTTCTGTTTAGCTATTTTCATTAGGTAGGTGGGAATAGATATACATTTGGTACCAAACACTTTGTTGATAGAGAACTCCACCACCCTCTTGAGTAGTAAACCAAAAATTTGGAGAAAAACACTTCTGGGAATTCAAAAACTAACAAAGGTAAAAAAAATTATAAAAAGTTTCTTTCTTATTTTAAGAACATACCATGATATCCACCTACCCAACATCAAAAAAGGAAGTCCATATCAACTAGATCGTGGGTTCTATTTTCTTTATAAAACACAAAAATCCCCTTATAAAGTAGCAATGGTAACTGAGTGATGATAAAAGTAAGTATAATCTTTATGAAAATCAATTATTCCATTCTGGTAATGACATCTATAGAAATCATTTCAAGTGATAAAAATTCCTATATGATCTGATCACCGATAAATAAAACATACAAGAGGGAAAATAGAGACCATGTTCTCTCTTCATCTCTAGAGGAATTAAAATTACCATCAGATAAAGCATGGGCTCCATTTTAATATTCAATAGGTCCAAAATGTGTGTTGATAAAAAAATAACAAGAGTCACCAATATCAAATAAATAAATCACAATAGATGAATCAATAGTAATGATCCCTCACATTATGAGAAGACCCATATCACTTCACATTGGACACACATCCACTACAAGAAGTTTCTTCATTCATGATGCATGTGGATATAACCCCAATGTTCTTGAAGAATATGGATATGCTTAAAATACTCTCAGTAATGAAAATATTGTTCCACAATGTGGGATATTAAAAACATAGAAATAACCTATATACATTACCTGATAATCCTTATGATCTACATATCTCTAGTTCCTCTGTGCAAGCATACTCAAAGTTCAAAACCATGCAACCTAGAATATAAGTTAGTGGGACTTTTATATACTCTATGGATAGTCTATAGGAATTATTCTACCAAATCCCACCAATATTATTTCCACCAAAGGAATAATTTCCATTACTATTAACGTTAAAAGAGATACTAAATTTTCCACTTAGAGTGGGAGGAACTCTATTAAACCATAAATTACCATCCATGTCAATTTCCATCATCAGAGATATATCCTCAAAATAATTATATGAAGTAAGCTTCATCATAATGGATTGAGACCGGATATATGATTGAAGACCCACATGAATCCTCTTGGATTTCATCTTCTTGTTCAACAAAACCTCATGTGAAAAATGAGAATGTTCAGAAAAACTATTTGGGTATTGATTCATTGAACAATATGTTTGGTGGAGGATGGATAACTCTATGGACTAAGACAATATAATTGATTATGGATAGAAATGATCTTTAAAAAGAGACATTAAGTATTTTCACTCCAATCACTCATTCCTATTTTCCATAACTATTATATCTGAAAATCATCTTCTAAGCCCCTCAATCATGAAGATGAAACACTTTACCCTAATGGAATATGACTTCTCTATGAAATTGAAGAGTTATTCAATATTATCCAACCAATCATCCAACTCTAAAGGATTTTTTATTCTTAAGAAAGATAGTGGTTTAATATGAATAAAATCAGAGGATTGATATCTAATATCATCCCATTGAGGTTATACCTTTGTATCATGGAATGGGATAGGTAAAAACCCATGGCATAAAGTTTGGATGATGCACACTAATACTTCTGTGAGGCTCTGGTAAACTCGAGGGATTGTTTTTTTCACAAATTTCTCCCTCCAGATGCATGTTCGGAATTTTTCTTGGGGGAATGGTACTATTTACAATTCTTTCATCGGGATACATATCTGTCTCTTAGATGATGAAATTATTTGTTTCATTGTATTCCCTATTTCCAAAGGTGAGTTTCATCCATATCTTATTTAGGGAAATTTTCTCCTTGATCGAATCGGGATGATGGGATGTCGGTTCCTCCTTTTGTGGATTATTCTTCAGAACTCGTTACCTAGTCCGAGTCTCCCTCATAGACTTAAGATGATGTTCATTAAGCACATCCCAATTCCATGTATTCATGGATGCCCATTAATTATGCTACTTCATTCAGGACATTCCAATGGGTCCATTCAGGGAAACAACCTTCGGTCTAGGGAGTAGTCACATTGGACATTGCTCGTGTGTATGGATGTTGTAACACTGATGTGTTTGAGTTTTCCCCTTATGATAGGCCTTATTGAGGGTGAAAATCATGAGGCATCCCATGTCAAATGTGGGGAATTTTATTCCTTATCCTTATCTCTGAGGTTTTCCTCAGCTTCCCATATTTAACATAGGGTATTCCATGAGTTTAATGTCTATCGGAGATGAATCAAACTGATCATAAAACCGACAAAATTAGATTAGATGGGTGAAACCCCAGTAAGATGTATTGATGATGGGGCCAACGCATGGTTAATTCTATGATTGTTGCTGAGAGAAGCAAGAGAGTGGGTGAAATGATCTCACCAGGATTTGGTATCCCGAGTACGAATCAAGATGGATATGGATTGTTGGAAGTGGATAGAGAATGAGATGGGACTTAATTGAGGATGACAGTGATGTTGGGCTAGATCCTTGAAGATAATTCCTATGTATCCACATGGTAGGGAATCAAAGTCCACATAATTCAGTGGGACGATGGAAACCTCAAGAGGTGGCTCGTGTGAATGGACACATGGATGGGACACAGAAGAAGTATTACCTCCAGGTTGGGGCATGAACTTTTTGAAAAATAGAGGCTCAAGGGAGAGGCTAGGATGAGACATGGGTGATGGTCTTGAACCTTATAGATTCTTCCTACATATCCATGTGGTAGGGAAATAAATTGCATGTAGTTTAAGACTGGGGTATATAATCGGGATATACACATAGGAAAAATACCCAACGATATATTGGGGCTTATATGTGGTTAGAAGCTTAGGTTGGTCTAACTCCATGGAGGCGGACTAGAGATATGAGTCCTAGAAAAGGGGAATACAACGGCTTGTCATCTATTGTGGACTAAAATGGATTACCGTTTCATGGGGCTAAAATGGCTTACCACTAGTTGGGGTTGACAACGGCTAACCACTGAATGGGGTTCTGATGGCTTACTGTTGATTGGGAACACAAAGGCTTACCATCGATTAGGGAACACAATGGATTACCGCTGATTGGGGAACACACCAGATTACTGTGGAATGGGAATCACAACTTCTTAATGTGGATTAAGATTCCAATGGATTTCCACTGTTCGGGGTTGCAACGGCTTACTGCAGGTTGGGGATACGACGGCTTCCCACTAGTTGGGATACAATGGCTTAATACTTGTTGGGATCGAACCTCAAGAAGGCTTCCTACATAACATTTCTAGGATATAGGGATCAAACCCACATAATTTGAAATTTTATAGTTTAGCATCATGCTAGACGATAGGGGGGCGTACTGTTTAACTTCATGCAGGATGGGGGTGAACCAGTGTGAAGTGGTCGGGACTGATGTGTGTTGGGCTTGAACCTCAAAGAGGATTTCTACATACCTTGCCTAGGAGACAAGGATCAAAGTCCACATAGTTTTGGATGATTGATATAGTTTAACATCATGTGGGATGACTGAACTAACATGGAGTGGTCGGGACAAGTAGGTGTTGGGCTTGAACCTCAAGGAGTCTTTCTATGTACATTAAATAAGAGACAAGGATCAAAGTACACGTAGTTCGAGAGGTGTTGGAGCTTACAAACTAAGGTGTCCCAAGAAGAATTCCATGGTCAATGTTTACTCTATACCCATGTGAGTCACAATCGATGTGAGAAACAAGAGGTAAAAGAGACCTGACCATCAGGTTGTGAAAGATGCATCCATAGGAAATGGAGTGGGGCTTATATGTGGTTAGAATCCCAAAAAAGAAACATGGGATTATGTGTGGTTAGAAGCCCATGGATATGGTGATTGGGACATACTCAAGGATGGAGGCCCAATGGCGAAAAATTCTATAGGGATAGGGATAGGGTAAAGAAGGTCTTTGTGCTTATCTCTTCTCTAGTTTTTGGCACTGAGAAAGAGAGTAGGAGCAAGGGTGCTACCTCCTGCAAGAAAGGCTAGGGGATTATAACAAGATGGAATCCCTTCCCCACGGGTAGATGTTGCTACATAAAAGAGAATATAATTCCATGTGATGAAGATATCACTATCCTAGAGATGAGAGGGAGTTGATAATTTCAGAGATGGGGCACCCCTGCGTGTATTGCATAGGGAAAGGCTACAGTTTAATGTCATGTGATAAGGATGATGGTGATTGGCAGTTTAACATCTGGTAGCTCGGACAAGGAAAGTTAAATCCACATCCCTCAGACTTACAAAACTAATACCTATCCGCCCTTCGGGAATGGAATGCATCAGCAATTCCAAGGTGAGGGGGTGTTATGGAGTGATCCCCTGAGGAGCCCACGTTTGCATGGCTATGAAAAGAAGCAATAGTCATTAGCGTTCCTATGAAAAAAAGCACGAGTCTATGAAATGCAACATGAATCCCCTCCCAAGGTACCTTGAAATTACTTTGTACAAACCTAGAGGGTCATACCGGAAATGGGTTTTCAAAGAAAATCAGTTCACAAGAAGGGACCTTGTGAAGCTCTGATGCTCCATGTAGTGGATGGGATTCGCAAAGGGGTATGCTTCACAAAGTGGGGTGGCCTATTCTAGGAATAGGGTATAGGTGCATATAAAGGGAGAATCATGAAGTGGAAGGGCTTCCACAGAGTATGACTTTTTGAGAAAGGGTAGCTTTTAAAGAATATCACTATAAATTAATGTGCTTCATGAAGCACAGTGACCCTTCCTTAGCATATGGTTCATATATTCATGGAGGTTAATTCATGAAGCATGAGTGATTTGCAAATACCTGAGCCCCATTAAGGATTTAATTCCTTTTTTTATGGAATGTGGGCTCTATGAAGGTCATCCCTTCTTGAAGAGGGGTTGTATTTGAGCTATGGGAAAGGTAATTCACAATTCTCAAGTACCATGAAGAGATAATTTTCTCAAGGTTTTATAGAGAAAGAGGTGATTCATGATTTAAGAGTTGAGAAGGAAAAAGGTCAGAGTATATGCCCTTTGGGATCAGGGGGATCTCGGTATTTATAGGTGAGGGGTGGCACGTTGTATGGAAAGCATAGTGCGAATCCATTTGGTGCCCCGTGATCAGCCGCAAATTGCATCAAGTTTTCTATAACTATGAATTTGACTGTCATCCTCTCCTCAGTGTGGAGCACTCTTGGGTGCTCTGCAAAGCACTCATAGTGGCTTCTATAAAGCTCAAAAGTCTCACAGGGTTTGATTCGTCTCCCTCCATGGCATGAGGCTTCTGGTAAATTGCATTGTAACTGTGAAGCCTCCTGCCTCTTTTACACTGTCGTGATTTTAGAGGGGGCCTCAGCTTCGCGTCGGTCGAGATGTTTGGTGGGGTTGCAAAAAAGGGTTAGCGAGGAAGCTCCTTAAGAATAGGTTTCTTTTTTATCCTTTCCTTTTGTAATATTTTGGGTTGAAAAAAATCCCCCCCCCCATTAGGTTTAGAGCCAATGAGAAAATGAGGGTCGAATTTTGATGGTAAATTGCCAAAATTTTTAGAGGAATCGCAAAGAAAGACCAGGAAACAAAATCACAATGCAGAGCAACGATGTGCAGGTTGGGAGTGCCACGAAGATAATCCCATATAGGCATGTCATGAATCCAAGGGGGGCATCACCTATAAATAGGGGAGGCTAACCCCACTTTTTTCTTTTCTCATCTTCACATTTTTTGAGATTGTTCTCTCTATTCATGAAGCTCTATGTGCTCTACGATTGCTCTGTGTGAATCAAGCCTTTCTGCTTCGCGGTGCATAGCGAGTCCTTCAAATTCACGAGTGTATGCTTCGTGGATTCTGTCCGAGAGGTCTGTGGTGGGGCTCTGTGACCTATTTATATGATTGAGTTTCATGATTGAAATTCATGATCGAGATCTATGATCTATTAAAAAATTTCAAAAACACGAAGACTGAATGGATCATCAGGGAGCTTCCAAGGTGTCCTTACGGATGCTTCCTAGAGGGATGAAATAGAGAATAACTTGGGTATTAGGAAATATTTACAAAACCATTTGGAAGATGAGTTTCTAGTAAAGTTGATATTAGAGGGTTAGAAGAACTACCCACTATGAAAAAGGCTACCTATGTATGGCATTGGTCTGAGGGATGATGTTTTCATTCTGGAAGTGAGTAGAAACGAGCTAGCCTACTAGTTCTGGAGTACGTTGTTCTAATGACTGTGGTTTAGGGAAACCCATGGTTACAATTGGGTGTATTTAACACCCATCAATGTGGATTTCTTATTAAACCACGTGTATAACATTGACATGAGGACATTGAGGCTGGAGAAATCCCCCCACTATACCACGCCATTCTGAAGGCAGCCCTGGGGAACCCGAATAAGGGGGTGTATAGATGAGTGGTATTTTCTATAGGGTGTTAATTTCATAGATGACTGGGTATGGGCCTACAGGGGTTCCACCTTGTGTGAGGTGTTTGAGGCGGAGATGAGGTGAGTGGGCCTGTATGAGGAGTCTTGGGATTCCCAATTTTACATCTACCAGCTGAAACCACTGATTCCAGAGTTACTGAGTAGGTGGTTTTTGAGGACCAATACCTTTCATCTTCACCATGGGGATGTTGGTATCAGCCTCTGGGATATGCACTAAATCTTAGGGGGGCTGATACTAGGGGAAATGTACGATGAGTTCCTTCCTGCTGTGAATACATGGAAAGACTTGGAGAAGATTCCACCACTGGAAAGGGTATTGATGGAACTGGTGCTAAGGTATGACAAGTAGTCGGTGAGGGATGTACACTTTAAGTGGTGGTTCAAGTAGTTTTATAATTCCCCTGAAGAGAGAAAGTTTCTCATGAGGTATCAAACCTGCCTAAAGGGGGTTCAACGCATCAAGGAGAACTCATATTGGTGACTCTTGGAGGACAGCCAGTTAAAGACATGGGGATTCGGTGTCAGTACTAAGCAATAACCGTTGGTTAGGTTGGCTGCATTCATTTTAGTTCTTATCTATGATAGGATTCTTCCAGTGGGGGACACAAACATGGGTGTGCAGCCGAGCACGTTCATCCTATCATCCTCTTTGGAGACAAGGGAGCAGGTCAACCTAGGAATACCGATGCTCACTAAGGTGTATAAGGTGTTGTATCACAACAGTGAAGGGAAGAATCCATAGAGGATATTCAGGCCGTTCCATATTCTGTATGAGTGGATAGAGGCACATGTTAGGGGTATCTATGAATATATAAACTTCATTTCCCTTCCATGACTGGACTTCTAATCAGCCGTTCTGAACATGGTGGGGAGTTTTCTGATCATGATGACCCTGCAGTTGATGCTAAACCGGATCTGTAAGGCAGATGAGTTCAACTTCACCCATTCCCATTGCCAACAGGTGCGTTTTTTTATAACAGATGGGGAATGTAAAAGCATCGGTCCTACCTCCTGGCATTTTTTAGTGGATTCCTAATGGCACGGGTTGACCTCATGCCTCTCTACAAGACATACACCCTAAATCATTTCGCAAGGAAGTTTTGGTGCATGTAGGGGCTGACCTCGTAGGTTTAATGGGGAGTGCACCATGAGGACCATTCATGTGTGATGATGAAAATGTGGATCATGTTCACTAGAGGATGGGAATATGGGAAATGAGATTCCTCTGCCCACAGTTGTGTATGGGCTGGTGAAGAAGTATTCCAAGAGCTAGGAGGCAGCCTACCAGGGTTGATGCTGAAGCAGTAGACTGTTCATGCCAGTGATGGGGTCCCCGTCAACCATGAGGTTGGCCCCGAAAGGCGGTAAGGACATCTTATAGTGGTGGGCTGCATAGGTGGTGAGAAATGCACTAATTGAGAGGAAATTAGCAGTGGAAAACCTAGAGGTCCTAGAGGAGAAAAGATATCCAGAGGGGAGGCTGCCTAGGGGATTCCATAGAAT
This sequence comes from Viscum album, assembly GCA_963277665.1. Classification (NCBI taxonomy): domain Eukaryota; kingdom Viridiplantae; phylum Streptophyta; class Magnoliopsida; order Santalales; family Viscaceae; genus Viscum; species Viscum album. Next base: position 122,683,423 of record OY728146.1, on the reverse strand, counting down.
ACCCACCCAGGCACCAAGGAAATGGGTGTGCCACATAGACATGCTTGAGAACACTATATTTACAAAGGATTGGGACATCTAGGATGTCAACAAACAATTCATAAACCCATCCAAGATGTGGCAACATCTGAATTACCTTAGGAGGTATTTTCCAGGGATCAGTCCTATTTGGACCAGATTTGTAGTATCCCAGGAAGAGGGGAAGCAGTACCTTGCCGATATAGAAAACTTTTTGCACTCCTGGGTTGCTCCACACCCAATGATGAATTTTGTGAAGGTGTTTCTCGATCGAACGATCCCTCAGAATTTTTCAGCCACCAAATTGAGAGAGTTCTTCCCTCTATCAGAAGAATCAGACGAGTCCTCCTTAGGGGAGGAGGCTAGTGGAGGGAGCCCTCTGTAGAAGGGTGAGGTCGAAAAATCAGACCTAATGTTGGAATAATTTATAGAGGCCCTTGAGGTAAATCCTAAAACACTTCCCCTTAGTCTTTTTCTTTTTCGTTTAGGACTTATAAACTAAAATATGACCTATTCAAGAGGGCCTCATATGAAAAACCATATCCCTCCCAATAGTAGATGTAGCTACGGGAACTTTGGAATCTCCACCTACGGCTACAGTGATTATCATGCCCACCAGTTCCATGAAAACCATGGTGGTCCTTTTTGAACCTTCACCCTTCAAAACCATATATAGAGGGCCATAAAATATGGTCCCAATGGAAACAACATAGGGGAGAGGCCAACTATTTGTTCTTTATAAGTATTCATCAAAGAATTCATATCATTCATCCATTGATCAGGTTAACTGATGTCTGTTCACTTTCTGTATGCGGAGTTCTTCAAATGGTGTGGTCCGCCTTGGCTAGGTTGGTTGGAGCTCCTAGCGCGGCCTTTCCAAGGGGAATGTTAGTGGCCGTGGGAGCGAATACCCAACCTGACTAAACTACAGTACTCCTGATCATAGGTGGGACCACCAGCATAACCAATCCTAAAATCATTAAGGTGGAGTCCAACATTGAGCATAAACCAGACAACATGGGTCCTGACCTACCTGACTAGACACCAGATGAAGATCCTTCTAATGAGTTCTTGTAGGCATTCCCTGCCAATGAACCTGCCGACCCCATGTACTAGGATGAGAGGGCTTCTAATGAAGAGGATAGAAAATTCTTCTATCACCAGTGAAGGAAGATGATCTAGCACTTCATTTGGGAGACCCCTCAAGTTCAATGGATAGAACAGATGGTGAGGTTTCATTTCTGGTTAGGAAAAATGTGCATTGGAGTAGTGGATGTCCAGCATCCTCATATTCTCATCCGAGACTTCATGGTAGAGAAGATTTGGGAGCATGATCGTGGCCTTGGTGTGGGATGAAAATAGAAGAAACCGGTGAACATCAAGAGGCTCCAAGAGGCTGAAAATGAAGTTCATTGATTGTGGGAACAAGTGAACAAGTACTCCACTTTCCTTGTTGCACAATCAAACCTTGTGTCACACATAAAGTCCTAGCTAGCGGAGGCTGAAGAACGGATGAAGCAAGATTTTGAGGAGATGGCTATCATCCAAACCAATGAGGAGCAAGCCTAGATTGTGGATGTTGAACTACGACTCATCACTGCTAAGGAGGAGAAGGAGTTAAACTGGTGACAACGGATACTGGATGACACAATCCAAAGAGTGGAAAAGCTATAATTCTCTATTGAACAGGTCAACCAATCCATGTGATGGTCCAATCCTTGGGTGTTTCAATTCATGTAAACTATTAAACATACATTCATAATTTGATTTTTTATGATGGATGAATGTATGAGTTCCATTATGTGTTTTGGTTTACTGCATTTCCACCACATTTGTAAAATATCAAGTGATTAATCACTAAGCTCACATGGGTCATGCCCTATGTGAGAAACAAGGGATGACTACTTAGTTATTCCATCCGAATATGAGATTAAAGACCAAGAATCAGGCATCCATGGATTGAACAACCAATATAGATTTCTAGGAACAAATAGAGTAGGCTAACTGGAGGATGAAGTTATCATAACAATAGAATTTCCATTTTCCCAATGTGATGTGGTGAACGAGTGGGGTAAAGCCAGGGGTGTTAGAATCAATCCGAACAATGGGGAGTGGAAGGTGTGAATCACGACACTGAAAATTAAGAACACTGTAGGGATGACATGACAATGAGGGATAACTATTGACCATGTCCAGAATATAATATCCCTATTGTGTTAACCTGAAATGGGGATAACATATGTGGGTCGACCGCTAACCATGTTCAAAACATAGGGACTAACTCAAAATGTCATCATTTAGTCTTCTGGAACATTAGCCTAGGACTATATGAGAGCCATAGGCTGAGCACCCATACTGTTAGGGGGTTCCATAAGATATGGAAGAGGATGAGGGTCCAAATAAAGGGTACAAAAAGCATGAAATGTGGAGTGATGGATTGTTCGAATAGAGTCCAACACTCTTGAAATTACACCACCATGCTGAAAACACATTAGGTGGGTGCATCGGTCTGATCAAGGATCATACCTACTTCCAAACAGGACCTCTCTGGTAAGTACCTAGAATTATTATTAGTTTTACGTCATACCAATAATGACGATATACATGAAATTTAAACATTTTATGGTGGGGATGGTGAATATATATTAATGGACCAAGGTCTATGTACAAGGTGAATTGCCTGGATGTCGCTATATATCCGATGAGGATGGGAACCTAGCCAAACATAGTTCTCGAACACAGTGTGGTCAGAGACCAACATTGGTTGGTGGAATCCTCTATGGTGAGAAAGCTGATGCATCCTATAATTTACATGGGGCATCTTGAACTTTTTCAGTGTAGAACATTAGTTTAATATCATACTTCAAGGACATGTGGACTCGTGTAGTTTAATATTATACGATATGATGAAGAGTGAAAGGGGAGATCCCAAAAAGGGAGTATGTGATGCGGTAGCTATAAACCCAATGGGAATGAGGACATAAGGAGTCTGTACCACACCACACATTCCTGGAGGATTTTTTTTAGTTCAGGGTACCAAATGTTAAATTTAGGGTTGGCCCAAAGGAAAGTGGTCAGGTGTTCATAAGTATCCCATCAGGATAAAAATAAAGCCGTGCATAGTTTTGGGATCACAGTTTAACGTCTTGCTGGAGGAAAATCCTGAATGAAACATCTACACCAGTATAATCCCCACCAAAAATACTAATCCCAAGTGAGTCCTGATCATTGTGGGAAACAAAGAGTAGTGATGGGACTTTCTTTAATTCATTGGGGTGAAAAAATGAGTGTGTTAGAATTCTACTTGAACATAAGGGAGTGGAAATTTGTGAATCACAGCGCCTGAGATCTGGATCACAATGATGGTGGCGTGATGATAAAGCATGACTATTGACCATGTTCAAAACACAACAGCCACTTCACGTTAGCCTAGAATGGGGATATACAAATGAGGGTCGACCACTGACTATCTTTGAAACACAGGACCTGTCGAAAAATGCCGTATAGGGTCTTCTGGGGCATTTGACCAAGACGGTAGGTGATTCAATATGGCATTCGAATAGGCCGTAAAGGGGGTCCCTTTAGATATGGAAGAGGATGATGATCCAAATAAAGGGGTCATGAAGCGTGTACATGAAATGAGGTAATGTCCATTTGATAACTCCACACTTTGGGTTCCTTGCCATAATGCATTCTAGTACAACAATAAGACATGTTAGATAGAGGAGGTCGAATCCCTTTCCAAGGACAAGGGTTCTGGGGTCTCATGCTCCTAACTTAAGGTCATAGAGTTTACCATTAATAGGGGACCTGTTTTGATGGAATGTTCATAGGGTGGTGAAGTAGCCATGTTTGATGTGTAGCTCCCATAAAGAGATATTAGTTTAGGGTCATAGAACTCGGCCCAGGTTGAGAAAATACAAGGGAGGTGCATGGTGCAGTTGTTTCAAAACCCTACGTGAATGAGATCCCAAGAGGTACTTGCCAAACCACATGTTCCCAAAAGAGCTCAGGCCAAGGGGCTAAAAAATGGGCAAGATTTAAGATTCATTGGGATGGATCCGTGGACGGAATGTCTGGGTGTTCTTACGTATCCCATTAGCATGGGAATCAAGCCACACATAGTTCTAAATGTGCTCGTTGGATCTTAGTTTTAATGTCATAGAGATTGGAACATAGCTAGAAAATAGGGAGGGAGACACATGGTGCGTTAATTATAAATTCTAACATGAATGAGGATGATAGGATTCCATATCACACCATGTGCACCCTGGGGAGGTTTTAGGTCAGGGGACCGAAAATGAATGTTGGGATGAGCCTGAGGAAAAGTGTGTGGGAATTCCTACGTACCCCATGATGATGTGGATCAATCTATACATAGTTATAAAACCAGCATGGTAAGGTACCAATTCTAGGGACAATACTGTCGTGCGGGTCTGGCCCACACACCAAAAGAAGCGGCATTTGATAGATCTTGTTTGTTCATTATGATGGATGTATATTTTATTTGTGAAGCGATAAAACTAGGATGGAGAATCCAGGCATCGCTATAGAAATCTATCCATTTACATGCTTTGAATAATGGTATATTGGATAACCACTACCAAACATGATGTCCCCTTAAGGGAGGACATCATAATGCAGTGCCATTTTTTGTCATGTAGCCAGGATGATAATGTGATAGTTTATGGTCGTATGACAGGACCGACCCCTAAATTTTAACGACTTGTAGTAAATACATAACAATTTAAAGTCATGTGAGACCAGGAAGCATATTTGAGAGTCATGTGGGTTGGAAACATACATAAAAGATTCGGTTTTTGTGGGGAATGTGCATGAAATGATAAATCATACCCGACATGGATGAGGTTGAGGTCCACACCACACCACACACAATTATAGGGAAGAAACTTTAGGCCAAGGGGCTAGAGAAGGCCATAGAATATTGGGATGGACCCATGAATGAAATGTATTAGTGTTCATAAGTATCCCATGAGGATGGGAATCAAGCCATACATAGTTCTAAAAGTTCATTTTAATGTATTTCGGAACAATCGGTAAAATATAATAGCACCATGAAGGGGAGTGCATGGTGCATCTGTTGCAAACCTGATGTGAATGAGGATATACTCCTACACATGCCACACCATGCAATCCTGTGAATGTTAGGGACAAAAGTCCGAACAAAAGAGGTAATTAGTGGAACCTGATCTGGTCTAGAAGACAAAATTCCCATGCTTTCCTATGTATCGTAAGAGGATGGGAATCAATATGTACATAGTTCTAGGAGATGTGGTCCCTATGCCTTAGGTAAAATATGTCGAAAGATCTTAATTTAAGGTCTTAGAGCTCAGACAATAGAGAAGAGAGACTCATCCAAACGAGTGAAAACCTCGACCAAATCCTTAAGCCCACCTAAACTAAGCTTGATGTTGGAAACAAGGGCGGAAAAGTACTTTGCAACATGTTGAATACATGAAAATGGGAGAATGGTGTGGAGACCTGAATGATGCATCACTATGGCTTTATCCTCCTTATGTGCAAAAACGCACCGAGGGATAGAAACAAGAGTGTCGAAATTTCACTTGGACATGATGGAGTGGAAAACAATGTAACACCCTAAGGATTTGAAAATAAATATAGAATGAAATTTTATAATCTCCCCATTAAACACAACTTTGCCTCTTCTATGTTTTGAATTTGAAAAATGTTCATCTAGAGTTGTGTTCAGTAAGTCATTTGGATTCTAATAGAACAAAATTGATTTATGGTGAATAGTAACATACCCATATGAATAGTAATATGAATATTCATATGACCCTTATGAATAGTAAATAATATTATTATTTTATTTTATTAAGGAAATAAGATAATCAGATCTTAATTGGTTTTCCAATGAGAAAGAAAACTAGTTGCACTTTAAGATTGTTATTTTTCGAATTAACTATGACATTATTTAAAAATAAAATTAATAATTTTTAGAATTTTTTTTAATAATGGAATTTATTTTTTCATTCTACATGTTGAAAAATAGTTAGGGTGAATTTTGGGAAGTTTTTTGTAACAGTTGATTTTTCAGTGAATAGTAAAAAATACAGTTTTTAGTTTCGATGTGTTTATGACATCATTAATGATTTAATAATGATGTCACAAATCTGGTAGACTTGTGTATAGTTAAATGAGATGTTGGGTTTCCCAAGTGGATTTAACCATGGGAAAATACCATGGGCAAGCCCATGGTTTTGCAAATACCACCCATGAGGTGTCCCTTGTAAATTATTAAAATAATCCCAAACTTTTCATATAAATACCAACTCTTACCTTCATTGAATTCATTACCAATTATCCCTAGAGTATGATCTGGCCTCCTTACCTTGATATTAGTCCTCCCAATGTTTCCTCAAGCCCCCAAGGTCCCAACCTTCATGTTTTATGGGTTACTCTACAAGGTAAGAAAATTCTCAATTTCATTCTTTTTCCCTTTCAAGTTCTTTTTTATGTGGTACATATTTCAAGTTTCCATACCATGTTATTATTTTTATTCTTATTAATGATATAATCTATATTATGATTCATTTCTGGATATGTGACCCCTGTCCCCTCTCTTTTTAATATTTTCTAAAAACATGTTGCGTAGCCGTCAGGCTGCTGAATGTTTTTAAGCGATTTCAAAATTATTCTTTTATTTTGAGTTCTTTATTTATTATTTCTTCAAATCTTCTTAACCAAGAGGAATGAAATCTCCAGAATCTTTTATATTATGTATTTACTCATTTTTAGAAGAAATTTATCATCAATCTTCTTCTTTTCCCCAACTTGTTCAATGAATTAAAAACATTGTCCGTGATGTGTCGAATTACCGACATCGTAGATGATGTGATTTCAATGTGCATTAATTATTTCATGTATGCTCATGAAACCATTTATATGGTTGAACCAGGTTATAAAATATGTTTTATGACTCACCCATAGTTCTGTAATTCTTTGGTACTCATGGTTCTAATTATAAAACAAAATGAGGTTGTTATTATCAAAGAACCACTAAAACGATCTAAACGAACATTATTAATGTTTTAACTAATGAATCATCATCATGGTATATAACACAAAATCATTATAAGATCATTTATATCTCCCTAATTTCCTTAATAATATTTATTAACAATTCTGTATCTTTAACCATGTTTCAAATAAACTTTCATTCATGGAAACAAGTAAACGAACCATGAAAACCAAGGGAGAAAATGCTTCAAAAACATGAAAATTGAACCAATTGAACCCATATAAAGGGACAATAATGAACATAATAAGGTTATAATAAATCAATTAAATTTATAGGAGGTTCTATAAAAATTAAGTAATGATGACAAATTTGATTATTCAGGTCATTAAAACAAACGAAGAACACACTCGAGCATAAGGTAAGGGGTTTCTCATCTCACTTTCATTTCTGTGAGATTTTCATTGTTCACCACTTATTTCTTGTATGTACTATATGTGTACTGAAATTTGATATATAATAACATGATTCTATTTATATTCATGTTATTCAATGATTCACTTTATATTTATTAAGTTCTGGTCATATGATTCAACCGATCACATTGTTGTAAGGGTCTTTGTCTCAACTACCTTTTCATTGTGACTAACTTTGTATTGTTCAACTAATAATCCTTATGTGGTGTACCTACTTCCAATTTGAGATCAATTTTCATTTGAAATTATATTTATATTAAATATTCATAATCTCATGTCTTGTATATGTCTATTTTCTAAACTGTATACCATCTTACAAACAATGTTTACATGGGAAGTTATTTTAATTATAGAAATATTGATGAATCTGTATACTATACTCTATACAGATATTAAAAAGGCATATTTATCTTGTATTGAATCAATGTATAAAGAATTATTTGGACATTCAGTGGAGGGTGGGTCCCATTATAACCCCTTGATGCATCGGTAGGTCTCATTAGACAAAACAGTTTGGCGATAAGCCCTTCAAGTTTTTTTTCCAAAAATCAGAAGGGTTTCTACCCATAGAAATAAACCATTTTTATGGTATTATGGTATCATGTGCTAGATAAATGAAATCCAAATAATAATAATTCTCTTTATTCATTATCAGTTATTATTATTATCCATGAGGTTTTTCACTATGACAAAATCTATGGATGCAGTTTAATTCTCAGTTTATTAAAGGCATTAGTTGTTCATTTATTTACTATGCTGTATTGATTATGACAGATTGACTGTGATTAAATTATTATTTTAATCATGCTTCAAATATGTTTAAACCTTCCTAATAGTTTGAGCTCACCCCTTTTATGTTCTACCTTCAATAGGTGATGAAGAGAAGATATTTTATTGAGTTCCTGGGGATGACGTTTTTTGTTTTTTTTTTATGAATTGTATTTTGTAAACTTTCCCAATGTAATTTGAGTAACATCTATGTATCTAGTTTCTTGAAGACTACTAGATTGACCGTTACTTTTGGATTTCATTCCTTATAACCATTCCAATATCACAAGTAATGCACCGACTCCAGCCTAGAGGGGTCGTGGTGTTACAGTTGGTATTAGAGGAAGTTTAGTATAAAACATGGAAAGTAGAGTAAGAAATGTATAGTAGGGAACAAAGACCTATGCTAGAATCTGAGGATTAACATACAATAATGTCTTGGTATTTTGATAAGGAATATATTATGTAGATATTTTATGCAATACATCCCTTTCTGGATATGAGAAGGTAGAGGCGGCTTTGGCACAGATTCATCTAGGGGTAAAACCTCAAAACACTGCTTTGAGCTAGACTCGAACAAGAATTGGTGCAAGAAAATGGGCATTGCTTCACTCTTGGTTGCTACACTCCTGGGGGATATTCTTAGGATAATTCATATTTTCTTTACAAGCCATTATGAAGGAGTTAATGCAAATTTTTCCTCAGAGGAACCTTGATTATAATATTAGCTATGCATAGAATTTCAATCTATGTTCAGTGATTTTCTATTTAATATTCATAAACAAATCTAGTGTATCCCATTATTTAGAAATTTCATCTAATGGAAGAAGGGGAATAAATACTTGTGGGCAAGGTAGGGATCTCCCTACTGAGCAATTCAACACAATCAACGTTGAAGCAGATCAGATCATGACCATATTGGGACAACATACACAAGTTGTAATGAATAACCATTCAACACCTGTGTTGGATCGTTTAATGCAACATAAGCCCCCATATTTCAGTGGGACTACTAATCCCGTGGTTTCTGAACAATGGATCATGTCACTGAAAATATATTCATGGAATTAAGATTTAATGAAAATGAAAAGGTAGTACTGGCAGTATATTGTCTCAAGGGAGACACTGATCAATGGTGGTCCCTGATTGAAAATACCATAGAGGAAGAAGAGATAGAGGATATGAAATGGAGGAATTTTAGAAAAATATCCTTTGAAAAATGTTCCCCTCATGAGCAACGAACTGAAATGAAGATGAAATTCATTTGCTTGAAACAAAGGGAAGAAGACAGTGTTGCAGAGTATGATGCTACCTTCACAAGGCTAGCCAAATATTCTGTGGATTACGTACATAACTCAGTGGAAAACGTTGATCATTTCTTTGAACATCTTAAGCCAAGTCTTCCAAGGGCACTGAATTCTCAATAATTTTCTTCATATGATGAAATTGTACCAAGTGCCATCAAAACAGAGAAGGAATTTTCTAGATCAATTTTTTAAAGGAAACCAAGATAAGAAATGGTATTCTAATAACAAAGGAAAAGGATAAGATCCAAAGAAGAGAAAGGGAATGAATATTTTCCCATTATGTGAGAACTGTGGAAATAATCATCTCAGGAAATGCTTGAAAGGCATGGGAGTTTACTATAACTGCAGATAAAAGGGTTATGAATTTGATGAATGCAAGGGGATGAAATAATTCAATGATATTCAATGATACAATTGCAGAGATATGGGAAACTATGAAAATGAATGTCCTAAGTTCCAAGGAAACATGCCTCAGAAAAATACAAGAGAGCAAGGGAGAGCCTATAGCGACCCATAATTTAAATACATGGTTAATACTTCAAAATTGAAGCATAATTATTACAACATATTACAAAACCATGAGAGGATCGTATAGGTATAGTGTCTTTAGAAACTGGTAAACATAAACAACTCGTTCATAAGCATCTACACTGTCTCCCATTTATTTCATCATATCTATAGTCCCTTTTTGGCATATCTTACTTAATAACCTTCTTCCTGACTTGGGGAAAGAAACATACAAATGGGTGAGCTCAAATTCTCAGTAAGGGTAAAAAAAAAGAAATATCAATCACATCATATTCATAAGAACATAACATTATGGAAATCATACCCTGCAAAAGAGATCATAATTTCATAACATGGGATAAATCATGGTAGTGAAATGTAATCCCAATAATCATAACATAAAACATGAATCTTTGTGGCATACACACATTGTAGAGACCCGAAGCTTGACGTACATGGACATTACATTACTTTTGCGGAATACTTAGTACATAACAAAAACACACACACAAGGATCGTAATAGTTTAGTGTCTTTGGAAACTCGGAACGTAATCTACTAATCCTGGTGAAAGATCTTCAACATCTCCCATAAAGATCTTCCCTTTTTTTATACCTAAAACCTTTCTTTATATCTTGGGGAAAAGTAAACATAAAAGGGTGAGCTCAAATTCTTAGTAAAGGTAAACAAAATAAATATCAATCACATCATATTCATTAGAACATAACATTTTGGAAATCTTAACCTGCAAAAGAGAGCATAATTTCATAACATGGGATAAATCATAGTAGTGAAATGAAATCCCAATAATAATAACTTAAAACATGAAACATTGTGGAATACACACATAATCATAGAGAATCATTTATTGTTAGTCAGGACTCATTTCCAAGACTATCTTAGTGGACAATGTCCCTTTCTGAACTGAGTCACCCTCGTTTCAGTCATGTTTCATAAAACCGGTATAACCTACCATTCCAGCCATGTCTATCTCATGAGATATAAAATCTTTACCCAATGCATTGGAGGGATATATAGGTCCCACCCATCTCATAATGATACCATTCTTATGTGTGCCACAAAATCATAAATCATACATCATTACATAACCCATGTAATAAAAATTGGAATCTTAAACATCATGACATCATAAAACAATTCATATACGATAAAGGAATTCATAAAAATAATTCCATCACAACATAATCAAATCAATGTAATAACAGGGATAAAAAGAAAACCCTTTATTATCTTAGATGGAAAATAATTTTGATAAAACACTTGAACTTCATTCTTGAGGAAAATATCCTTTCTACTTCAAAAACACTTTTCCTTTCTTAACATGTCATACAATTTTAAACTAAAAGAAGTTGATTAAAAATAAACTTGAAAACTTGTAAAGGAAGCTTCTTGGAAATAATGTTTTAAAAATCCATTCATGCCGTATAAGTTAAAAAAACATTCTTCTCGTACTTTTGTCAGAAAAGTCAAAAAGTATCTCGTATAAAAAATGACAAAAGATTCCTTTCATTTCTTTTACTAAAAACATACCGAAGGGTAAAATTGGATTTAAACAATTTTATGTGGATGGAAATAATATTACATATCAAGGAAACATGGATGTGGATGATATAATAAACCCCAGTAAATACCAAAGTATAAACAATCTTGGATAAAATGAGATTGTGATATATTGCCTTACCATAGGTCTGATTTGCTTCGTATGTGTCCGAACCTCCTCTTCTTTGAAGTGCTTCTTTGAGACCTTCTTTTAGGGTACTAAAATTGGTATTTGAGGAAGACCAGAACCTCTAGGATGTTTCTAGGGAAGTGGATAAGTGAATTTGGCAGGGGTTGGCCGAGCTTGAAGGCCCAAAGTTGTGTGAGGAAGAGAGGGAGGACGTGCCCTTTTATAAGGGAGGAGAGGGGCACCTTTGGAAAACTAAAAATATTATTTTATTATAAAGTCATGTTTGGTTTTACATAGCTCTAAATTGATTTATTTCTAGTCTAAGGTTGAGATGGGTCGAAATCCTCTCATCCAATAGAATTTAGAGAAGTTTAGTTTCCTATTTTAACCTTATCATTTAGATTTAACCTTAAGTTTAATAATTTTACTTTTACTGTGTCTTCTTGTGTTCTTACACTATAAGGTTAATAAACTTAATATAAGAAGCCAAACGAACCCCAAATTGTTTATTATTAATATATATAACCTTATATAAGTCATTTTTCCGAACCTTAGATTTTTAGGAATAACATAAAAATTAATAATATAATTTTTGTTTTAAGAACTATTTTATGTCAATTTTGACACTATTTAGTAATTGATTTTTGTGAAACTCCTAACAGAATGAGAAGTTCGAAAAAAGTAAATTAAATCAATACTAACATGTCATATTAACCTAGAAAATTAGTGGAATTCATAAAAAGTCTCAAATTATATTTATTTTAGTATTTATAACATCTATTATGTAAATATTTTCTTAAAAAGGTAATTACTGCATCATCGTTGTGTCATAAATAAATTAAATTATTTAAAGTATAAAAATTACAAATAAAATACAATTATGTAGTAAATCGTGTTATCTTTCTAATGAATATTTATAGTCGAAATTATATTATGTATAACCCTATATTAAAAAAGTTTTAGTAAATAAACTTTGATTTTAACTCTTTTAACTCTTCTTTGAATTAAATAATAATAAATGTCCTAATCTAATCCAAGTGGTCCTAAATGATAATACTTTACACTTAAGGTTGTTTTTGGTCGAGATACACTTGTCCAATAGGATTAGGACATGTGTTAGGGTAATATTAATATCATTTTTACCCTTAATTACCCGATTTACTTTTAACCGTGGTAAATAAAAGTAAAAAGTTACTATTCACCAAAAATTATTTTCATCTCATTGAACAACATTTTACTTACTGACATAAACCGTGTCTCTCGGATTTTTGAAATTTCACTCACAGAAGCGGTAAAATTAAGTTTTATGAACAATTCAATTTTTTTTAACTACCACTTAGTGGTTTCACTATTCATCAAAAATTGAATGTTTTTAGAAAAATACCAAAAATTAGGCCTAAGCTATATTTGATATTATGAACTAAAAAATGATTTCTATTTTACCAAATTCAAAACATATCAGTTGCATTAATTAATTTAAAAATTAATTCTCGTCGTCAAAACAAAAGGCGTGTTTTTAAGAGATAATAACTATCAAAAGATTGACACTTGTTTATAACTGGTTCAAATGTGAAATTACATCCAATGACTAAAATTGTATTAAATTGTAAAAATATATTCTAAATATACTTTAAAACCACTCAAATTAATAATTTATCACTATTAATTATTTCGATTGAAAAAGTTGTTTTTAATTAAAATTTAGTAATTTTCACTATTCATCAAAATATGAAAGTTATCCGAAAATCACCAAAATTTCACCCTAACCTAATTTCGATATTCCAAATCCATAAATGAAATCCATTTTGAAAAATAAAATTTACAAAATTTCAAAAAGTGGTTATTACTATTCATAACGGCTAGTTTTAATAATATCTTAATAGCATATCGTTGTTTAGCGAAACTTGGTGTTGCGTACAACACACGCTATCGTGGAAGGTCGCGATTTCATGTAATTCAAGCCAGGTCAGTGATGTGTGTTGTGAAAGCTCTTTTTCGTGTAGCATATAACACAAGACATTAATGAAATTAAAAAGAATATTTTTCATAAAATCTCAGGGTGTTAAATTCTACCCCCCTTAAAATGAATTTCGCCCTTGAAATTCGTCGGGGTTATAAATGGTTTACTATTCGAAAGTTTTTTTAATCGAAACCCACATCATAAAAAGGAATACCAAAACCAATCTTTAAAAAAAAGTATGAAACGTAACGGTTACCCAAATAAACTAATCACTGGGTTTCCACATAGGTGAAAATATGGATATGGAAGAGAAATCTAACCATCATGTTCTGATGGAGAGTGGTAGAGAACATGGCTATGGAAAAGCTAGAAATCACAAATCCATAAATTTGTGACAATCTAAGGTACCATCTGATTAATCAGATATAAGAGCACTAAGACAACATTTTTGGTTTTCAAGATCGTTTCCCTAAAGTTGAAGAATTTGAATTAGAATAAATACTTGCTTTATTTTGGTACAATCTCTATGTTGTTCGTGCCTTGAACAATTTCCACTTCATCTCTTAAATAAATAAAGTTGAATTTGTTATTCGTGAAGTGTTAGTATGACAGGTCATTCCATCTGTCTCAAACAAAAGGTTAGAAAAAGTTATTAAATATACATAAGTCATTCTTTAGTGTGATTAATCATATATGGTCCCTAAAATGGACTTATACTTCATATATCATACCGCTTAATAAAATAAAACTAGTTTATACTAAACATGGACTTCCTGTTGGCCAGTGGTAGGCGATAAAGGCTAGTCGCACTTCGGTTGTGGGTTCGATTCCCACGGCCTTGTCCGACGCGATGGGTTGTCGCCCGTCCTGCAGGTTGTCCTTTTTCTAAAACTATATTACTATAACATCCCATCAATAATATCGAAAAACTTCTATCCTTAAACAATACTATCTTATGTCTAACATAATCCATTCCAATCTTTAGGCTTATCCATAATACTACAGTCCACTCTCATAATATACTGAAAACAATTACCAGAGATTTAATACCATTGTTGATCCCCATATATCATAAGATATGTCTTGTTGGTCACATTCCAATCATGTGAATACCTTAATCATGTATTCTCTTGAAAAATGAATACCAATTAAACCTTAGTGAAAACATCAATGCTGTCAAAAGTTAACTCTTTCCACATACCAAAATCTAAAAATTCTATATACTCAAACCATGATATCACTTAGTCCTTATATCAATCATGAGCTCATTAATACTATCAAACATTTCATTTTCTCTTTATCACTTCATTATGCGCATATCATCCACTTTCCAAAAAATATCTGAATAACCTTTCATTGTTACTCATACCATTCATCATAAACATTCAAAACTTAAGGAAAGACAACAATGTAACAATCCTTAGATGTCTTTTTATTCTATAGTACAACATTACACTTGATAAACATGTAATCATTCCACTACCTTCTTAAACCATTGACCGAGCTTCAACAATTCTTTAATCTCACATATCATTTGTAGTCTCTTCATCATCATCAACATAAATACTTCCCATACGACCATACTGATTATCATCATGAGACTTTCTCTTAGGGCATTGGTTTGCATAATGCCCGTACATTCCACATTTAAAACATTTAACCATTGTTGATGTCGTAGCAATACCATTATCCCCATCCATGTTGTTAACTGAACCTTTTCCTTTGCACTTACTTGCTTTGTGTCCTTCTTTTCCACACCCAAATCATCTTCCAGTTCCTTTGAAACATTCTCCTTGATGCCTCTTCCCACATGATTTACATAGGGGAAATTGAACTTTCTTTCCTCTATGATCATCATGAAACTCCATCTTTCTCTTATTAGCCGAGTCAGGAAACTTACCAAATTTTACTTTATTGATCATATTATGAGATTGCTGATTCGGCATAATAATGATGTTTGGACTTCCAAATCCCATTTCATTATGAAGAATATCATTCCATTGTCCATCATATCCTCCATTATCGTGAATCATCTTGTTTCCAGCCATTTTCTAAAACCCAAAAAAGAATAGTGTGAGAGGCAAAAATCATGCTGGGAAAAACAACATAATAAAGGTGGAGTATCCTCAATATCTAACATCTTAGGTTAAATTCTATGATCGTTACCATAGTTCTAGGACTATATCCTATACGTATACTTATCCTTAGGGACATCCCTAGACATACCTTATAAATATCTCTAGGGATCTCACAAAAGTTCTTGTATCCTAGTTTCCAAAGGTTGACTAAAACTTTCCTCTGATACCAACTATAGAGACCCGAATCTTGACATACATGGACATTACATTACTTTTGCGGAATACTTAGTTCGTAAAAAAAACACACACACAAGGATCGTAATAGTTTAGTGTCTTTGGAAACTCGGAACGTAATCATCTAAACCTGGTGAAAGATTTTCAACATCTCCCATAAATATCTTCCCTTTTTCTTATACCTAAAACCTTTTTTTATATCCTGGGGAAAAGTAAACATAAAAGGGTGAGCTCAAATGCTCAGTAAGGGTAAACAAAAGAACTATCAATCACATCATATTCATAAGAACATTACATTTTGGAAATCTTAACCTGCAAAAGAGAGCATAATTTCATAACATGGGATAAATCATAGTAGTTAAATGAAATCCCAATAATCATAACATAAAACATGAAACATTGTGGCATATACACATAATCATAGAGAATCATTTCTTGTTAGTCAAGACTCATAGCCAAGACTATCTTAATAGACAAAGTCCCCTTCTGAACCGAGTCACCCTCGTTTCAGTCCTATTTCACTGAACCGGTATAACATACCATTCCAGCCATGTCTATCTCATGAGATATAAAATCTTTACCCAATGAATTGGAGGGAGATATAGGTCCCACCCTTCTCATAATGATACCATTCTTATGTGTGCCACAAAATCATAAATCATACATCATTACATAACCCATGTAATAAAAATGGGAATCTTAAACATCATGACATCAAAAAAAAATTCATATACGATAAAGGAATTCATAAAAATAATTCCATCACAACATAATAAAATCAATGTAATAACAGGGATAAAAACAGAACCCTTTATTATCTTAAATGGAAAATAATTTTGATAAAACACTTGAACTTCATTCTTGAGGAAAATATCCTTTCGACTTCAAAAACACTTTTCCTTTCTTAACATGTCATACAATTTTAAACTAAAAGAAGTTGATTAAAAATAAACTTGAAAACTTGTAAAGGAAGCTTCTTGGAAATAATTTTTTAAAAATCCATTCATTCCGTATAAGTTAAAAAAAACATTCTTCTCGTACTTTTGTCGGAAAAGTCAAAAAGTACCTCGTATGAAAAATGACAAAAAATTCCTTTCATTTCTTTTACTAAAAACATACCGAATGGTAAAATTGGATTTAAAAAATTTTATGTGGATGGAAATAATATTACATATCAAGGAAACATGGATGTGGATGATAAAATACACCCCAGTAAATACCAAAGTATAAAAAATCTCGGATAAAATGATATTGTGATATATTCCCTTACCTTAGGTCCGATTTGCTTCGTATGTGTCCGAACCTCCTCTTCTTTGAAGTGCTTCTTTGAGACCATCTTTTAGGGCACTAAAATTGGTCTTTGAGGAAGAAAAGAACCTCTAGGATGTTGCTAAGGATGTGGAGAAGAGAATTTGGCAGGGGTTGGCCAAGCTTGAAGGCTCAAAGTTGTGTGAGGAAGAGAGGGAGGAGGTGCCCTTTTATAAGGGAGGAGAGGGGCACCTTTGGAATAACTAAAAATATTATTTTATTATAAAGTCAAGATCGGTTTTAAATAGCTCCAAATTGATTTATTTCGAGGCTAAGGTGGGGATGGGTCGAAATCCTCTCATCCAATAGAATTTAGAGAAGTTTAGGTTCCTATTTTAACCTTATCATTTAGATTTAACCTTAAGTTTAATAATTTTACTTTTACCGTGTCTTCTTGTGTTCTTACACTATAAGGTTAATAAAATTACTATAAGAAGCCAAACGAACCCCAAATTTTTTATTATTAATATATATAACCTTATCTAAGTCATTTGGCCGAACCATAGATTTTTAGGAATAACATAACAATTAATAATATAATATTTGTTTTAAGAACTATTTTATGTCAATTTTCACACTATTTAGTAATTGATTTTTTTGAAAATCCTAACAGAAGGATAAGTTCGATCAAAGTTAATTAAATAAATACTAACATGTCATATTAACCTATAAAATTAGTGTAATTCATAAAAAGTCTCAAATTATATTTATTTTAGTATTTATAACATAAATTATGTAAATATTTTCTTAAAAATGTAATTACTGCATCATCGTTGTGTCATAAATAAATTAAAATATTTAAAGTATAAAAATTACAAATAAAATACCATTATGTATTAAATCTTTTTATATTTCTAATTAATATTTATAGTCGAAATTATATTATGTATAACCCAATATTAAAAATGTTTTAGTAAATAAACTTTGATTTTAACTCTTTTAACTCTTCTTTGAATTAAATAATAATAAATGTCCTAATCTAATCCAAGTGGGCCTAAATGATAATATTTTACACTTAAGGTTGTTTTTGGTCGAGATACACTTGTCCAATAGGATTAGGACATGTGTTAGGGTAATATTAATATCATTTTTACCCTTAATTACCCTATTTACTTTTAACCGTGGTAACTAAAAGTAAAAAGTTACTATTCACCAAAAATTATTTTCATCTCATTGAACCACATTTTACTTACTGAAATCAACCGTGTCTCTCGGATTTTTGAAATTCCACTCACAGAAGTGGTAAAATTAAGTTTTATGAACAATTCAGTTTTTTTTAACTACCACTTAGTGGTTTCACTATTCATCAAAAATTGAAAGTTTTCAGAAAAATTCCAAAAATTAGGCCTAAGCTATATTTGATATTATGAACTCAAAAATGATTTCTATTTTACCAAATTCAAAACATATCAGTTGCATTAATTAATTTAAAAATTAATTCCCGTCGTCAAAACAAAAAAGCGTGTTTTTAAGAGATAATAACTATCAAAAGATTGACACTTGTTTATAACTGGTTTAAATGTGAAATTACATCCAATGACAAACATTGTATGAAATTATAAAAATATATTCTAAATATACTTTAAAACCACTCAAATTAATAATTTATCACTATTAATTATTTCGATTGAAAAAGTTGTTTTTAATTAAAATTTAGTAATTGTCACTATTCAACAAAATATGAAAGTTATCCGAAAATCACCAAAATTTCACCCTAAGCTAATTTAGATATTCCGAATCCATAAATGAAGTCCATTTTGAAAAATAAAATTTACAAAATTTCAAAAAGTGGTTATTACTATTCATAACGGCTAGTTTTAATAATATCTTAATAGCATATCGTTGTTTAGCGAAACTTGGTGTTGCGTACAACACACGCTATCGTGGAAGGTCGCGATTGCGTGTTATTCAAGCCAGGTCAGTGATGTGTGTTGTGAAAGCTCCTTTTGGTGTAGCGTATAACACAAGACATTAATGAAATTAAAAAGAATATTTTTCATAAAATCTCGGGGTGTTACATTCTACCCCCCCTAAAATGAATTTCGCCCTCGAAATTCGTCGGGGTTATAAATGGTTTACTATTCAAAAGTTTTTTTAATCGAAACCCACATCATAAAAAGGAATACCAAAACCAATCTTTAAAAAAAAGTATGAAACGTAACGGTTACCCAAATAAACTTATCACTGGGTTTCCACATAGGTGAAAATACGGATATGGAAGAGAAATCTAACCATCATGTTCTGATGGAGAGTGGTAGAGAACATGGCTATAGAAAAGCTAGCAATCACAAATCCATAAATTTGTGACGATCTAAGGTACCATCTGATTAATCTGATATAAGAGCACTAGGACAACATTTTTGGTTTTCATGATCATTTCCCTAAAGTTGAAGAATTTGAATTAGAATAAATACTTACTTTATTTTGGTACAATCTCATTGTTGTTCGTGCCTTGAACAATTTACACTTCAACTCTTAAATAAATGAAGTTGAATTTGTTATTCGTGAAGTGTTAGTATGACAGGTCATTCTATCTGTCTCAAACAAAAGGTTAGCAAAAGTTATAAAATATACATAAGTCATTATTTAGTGACATTAATCATATATGGTTCCTAAAATGAACTTATACTTCATATATCATACCACTTAATAAAATAAAACTAGTTTCAACTAAACAGGGACTTCATGTTGGCCAGTGGTAGGTGATAAAGGCCAGTCGCACTTCGGTTGTGGGTTCGATTCCCACGGCCTTGTCCGACGCGATGGGTTGTCGCCCGTCCTGCATGTTTTCCTTTTTCTAAAACTATATTACTATAACATCCCATCAATAATATCGAAAAACTTCTATCCTTAAACAATACTATCTTATGTCCAACATAATCCATTCCAATCTTTAGGCTTATCCATAACACTGCAGTCCACTCTCATAATATAGTGAAAACAATTACCAGAGATTTAATATCATAGTTGATCCCCATATATCATAAGATATGTCTTGTTGGTCACATTCCAATCATGTGAATACCTTAATCATGTATTCTCTTGAAAAATGAATACCAATTAACCCTTAGTGAAAACATGAATGTTGTCAAAAGTTAACTCTTTCCACATACCAAAATCCAAAAATTCTATATACTCAAACCATGATATCACTTAGTCCTTATATCAATCATGAGCTCATGAATACTATCAAACATTTCATTTTCTCTTTATCACTTCATTATGCGCATATCATCCACTTTCCAAACAATATCTGAATAACCTTTCATTGTTACTCATACCATTCATCATAAACATTCAAAACTTAAGGAAAGACAACAGTGTAACAGTCCTTAGATGTCTTTTTATTCTATAGTACAACATTATACTTGATAAACATGTAATCATTCCACTACCTTCTTAAACCATTGACCGAGCTTCAACAATTCTTTCATCTCACATATCATTTGTAGTCTCTTCATCATCACCAACATAAATACTTCCCATACAACCATACTGATTATCTTCATGAGACTTTCCCTTAGGGAATTGGTTTGCATAATGCTCGTACATTCCACATTTAAAACATTTAACCATTGTTGATGTCGTAGCAATACCATTATCCTCATCCATGTTGTTAACTGAACCTTTTCCTTTGCACTTACTTGCTTTGTGTCCTTCTTTTCCACACCCAAAGAATCTTCCACTTCTGTTGAAACATTCTCCTTGATGACTCTTCCCACATGATTTACATAGGGGAAATTGAACTTTCTTTCCTCTATGATCATCATGAAACTCCATCTTTCTCTTATTAGCCGAGTCATGAAACTTACCAAATTTTACATTATTGATCATATTATGAGATTGCTGATTCGGCATAATAATGATGTTTGGACTTCCAAATCCCATTTCATTATGAAGAATATCATTCCATTGTCCATTATATCCTCCATTATCGTGAATCATCTTGTTTCCATCCATTTTCTAAAACCCAAAAAAGAATAGTGTGAGAGGAAAAAATCATGCTAGGGAAAACAACATAATAAAGGTGGAGTATCCTCAATATCTAACATCTTAGGTTAAATTCTATGATCGTTACCATAGTTCTAGGACTGTATCCTATACGTATACTTATCCTTAGGGACATACCTAGACATACCTTATAAATATCTCTAGGGATCTCACTAAAGTTCTCGCATCCTAGTTTCCAAAGGTTGACTAAACCTTTCCTCTGATACCAACTGTAGAGACCTGAAGCTTGACGTACATGGACATTAAATTACTTTTGCAGAATACTTAGTACATAAAAAAACACACACACACAAGGATCGTAATAGTTTAGTGTCTTTGGAAACTCGGATCGTAATCTTCTAATCCTGGTGAAAGATCTTCAACATCTCCCATAAAGATCTTACCTTTTTTTTATACCTAAAACCTTTCTTTATATCCTGGGGAAAAGTAAACATAAAAGGGTGAGCTCAAATGCTCGGTAAGGGTAAACAAAAGAAATATCAATCACATCATATTCATAAGAACATAACATTTTGGAAATCTTAACCTGCAAAAGAGAGCATAATTTCATAACATGGGATAAATCATAGTAGTGAAATGAAATCCCAATAATCATAACATAAAACATTAAACATTGTGGCATACACACATAATCATAGATAATATTTTCTTATTAGTCAAGACTCATTGCCAAGACTATCTTAGTGGACAAAGTCCCTTTCTGAACCGAGTCACCCTCGTTTCAGTCCTGTTTCACTGAACTGGTATAACCTACCATTCCAGCCATTTCTATCTCATGAGATATAAGATCATTACCCAATGCATTAGAGGGAGATATAGGTCCCACCCATCTCATAATGATACCATTCTTATGTGTGCCACAAAATCATAAATCATACATCATTACATAACCCATGTAATAAAAATGAGAATCTTAAACATCATGACATCATAAAACAATTCATATACGATAAAGGAATTCATAAAAATAATTCAATCACAACATAATCAAATCAATGTAATAACAGGGATAAAAATAGAACCCTTTATTATCTTAAATGGAAAATAATTTTGATAAAACACTTAAACTTAATTCTTGAGGAAAATATCCTTTCTACTTAAAAAACACTTTTCCTTTCTTAACATGTCATACAATTTTAAACTAAAAGAAGTTGATTAAAAATAAACTTGAAAACTTGTAAAGGAAGCTTCTTGGAAATACTTTTTTAAAAATCCATTCATGCCGTATAAGTTAAATAACATTCTTCTCGTACTTTTGTCAGAAAAGTCAAAAAGTACCTCGTATGAAAAATGACAAAAGATTCCTTTCATTTCTTTTACTAAAAACTTATCGAAGGGTAAAATTGGATTTAAACAATTTTATGTTGATGGAAATAATATTACATATCGAGGAAACATGGATGTGGATGATAAAATACAACCCAGGAAATACCAAAGTATAAAAAATCTCGGATAAAATGAGATTGTGATATATTCCCTTACCTTAGGTCCGATTTGCTTCGTATGTGTCTGAACCTCCTCTTCTTTGAAGTTATTCTTTGAGACCTTATTTTAGGGCACTAAAATTGGTCTTTGAGGAAGACCAGAAACTCTAGGATGTTTCTAGGGAAGTGGAGAAGAGAATTTGGCAGGGGTTGGCTGAGCATGAAGGCTCAAAGTTGTGTGAGGAAGAGAGGGAGGAGGTGCCCTTTTATAAGGGAGGAGAGGGGCACCTTTGGAATAACTAAAAATATTATTTTATTATAAAGTCAAGTTCAGTTTTAAATAGCTCCAAATTGATTTATTTCGAGGCTACGGTTGGGATGGGTCGAAATCCTCTCATCTAATAGAATTTATAGAAGTTTACGTTCCTATTTTAACATTATCATTTAGATTTAACCTTAAGTTTAATAATTTTACTTTTACCGTGTCTTCTTGTGTTCTTACACTATAAGGTTAATAAACTTACTATAAGAAGCCAAACTAACCCCAAATTGTTTATTATTAATATATATATAACCTTATCTAAGTCATTTGGCCGAACCTTAGATTTTTAGGAATAACATAACAATTAATAATATAATATTTGTTTTAAGAACTATTTTATGTCAATTTTGACACTATTTAGTAATTGATTTTTGTGAAAATCCTAACAGAATGATAAGTTTGAAAAAATTTAATTAAATCAGGACTAACATGTAATATTAACCTATAAAATTAGTGGAATTCATAAAAAGTCTCAAATTATATTTATTTTAGTATTTATAACATCAATTATGTAAATATTTTCTTAAAAATGTAATTACTGCATCTTCGTTGTGTCATAAATAAATTAAATTATTTAAAGTATAAAAATTACAAATAAAATACCAAATGTAGTAAATCTTGTTATATTTATAATGAATATTTATAGTCGAAATTATATTATGTATAACCCTATATTAAAAATGTTTTAGTAAATACACTTTGATTTTAACTCTTTTAACTCTTCTTTGAATTAAATAATAATAAATGTCCTAATCTAATACAAGTGGGCATAAATGATAATATTTTACACTTGAGGTTGTTTTTGGTCGAGATACACTTGTCCAATAGGATTAGGACATGTGTTAGGGTAATATTAATATCATTTTTACCCTTAATTACCCTATTTACTTTTAACTGTGGTAAATAAAAGTAAAAAGTTACTATTCACCAAAAAAAAATCATCTCATTGAACCACATTTTACTTACTGACATCAACCGTGTCTCTCGGATTTTTGAAATTCCACTCACAGAAGCGGTAAAATTAATTTTTATGAACAATTCAGTTTTTTTTAACTACCACTTAGTGGTTTCACTATTCATCAAAAATTGAAAGTTTTCAGAAAAATACCAAAAATTAGGCCTAAGCTGTATTTGATATTATGAACTCAAAAATGATTTCTATTTTACCAAATTCAAAACATATCAGTTGCATTAATTAATTTAAAAATTAATTCCCGTCGTCAAAACAAAAGGCGTGTTTTTAAGAGATAATAACTATCAAAAGATTGACACTTGTTTATAACTGGTTTAAATGTGAAATTACATCCAATAACCAACATTGTATTAAATTGTAAAAATATATGCTAAATATAATTTAAAACCACTCAAATTAATAATTTATCACTATTAATTATTTCGATTGAAGAAGTTGTTTTTAATTAAAATTTAGTAATTTTCACTATTCATCAAAATATGAAAGTTATCCGAAAATCACCAAAATTTCACCCTAAGCTAATTTCGATATTCCGAATCCATAAATGAAGTCCATTTTGAAAAATAAAATTTACAAAATTTCAAAAAGTGGTTATTACTATTAATAACGGCTAGTTTTAATAATATCTTAATAGCATATCATTGTTTAGCGAAACTTGGTGTTGCGTACAACACACACTATCGTGGAAGGTCGTGATTGCGTGTAATTCAAGCCAGGTTAGTGATGTGTGTTGTGAAAGCTCCTTTTGGTGTAGCGTATAACACAATACATTAATGAAATTAAAAAGAATATTTTTCATAAAATCTTGGGGTGTTACACACATAATTAGATAGAATCATTTATTATTATTCAAGACTCATTTCCAAGACTATCTTAGTGGACAAAGTCCATTTTTGAACCGAGTTCACTCCTTGTTTCAGTCCTGTTTCACTGAACCAGTTTAACCTACCGTTCCATCCATGACTATCTCATGAGATATAAAATCTTTACCCAATGCATTGGAGGGAGATATAGGTCCCACCCATCTCATAATGATACCATTCTTATGTGTGCCACAAAATCATAAACCATACATCATAGCATAACCCATGTAATAAAAATGGGAATCTTAAACATCGTGACATCATAAAACAATTCATATAAGATAAAGGAATTCATAAAAATATTTCCATCAACTCAATGTAATAATAGGGATAGAAACAGAACCCTATATTATCTTATATGGAAAATAATTTTGATAAAACTCTTAAACTCCATTCTTGAGGAAAAATATCCTTTGTAATTCAAAAGCATTTTTACTTTATTAACATTTTATACAATTTTAAACTAAAAGAAGTTGATTAAAAATAAACGTGATAAACTTTTAAAGGAATATTCTAGGAAATAATTTTTTAAAAATCCATTCATGCCGTATAAGTTAAAAAAACATTCTTCTCGTACTTTTGTCAAAAAAGTCAAAAAGTACCTCGTACGAAAAACGACAAAATATTCCTTTCATATCTTTTACTAAAAACACACCAAAGGGTAAAATTGGATTTAAAAAATTTTACGAGGATATAAATAATATTACATATTGAGGAAACATGGATGTGGATGATAAATATTCCCCAGTAAATTCTAAAGTATAAACAATCTCGGATAAAAATTGAGATTGCGAGATTGTTCCTTACCTTAGGTCGGATTTTCTTCATAAGTGTCAGAACCTCCTGTATAATGATTTGAATAATGTTATTGACTTATTCCATAATCATACTTATTGTTATGATATCATATATGGTCATATTCTTAGCTTCTTATTAGTAATATTTTATTGCCACTGGTTATTCGGGTGTTTATTACTTTTTGTTCTTATATGTGTTTTGTCGAATAAATTCTTATTCTTCTCTTTAGTTTATAGATACCTCACTTCCAGAATGGTATTATTGTACTATATAACACATTTATTCATTAAATTCATTTATATAATCATTATGCAATGAATATCATGTAGAACGAATCGCATCACATCGTAGAGATGGTATTCCTTACGTACGCACGAGTGATGATATCGTTCCCATGATCGTGGAATTGTATTGGAGTGTATCTATACTACCTAATAATCAATAAAACTTTAAAATAATCATATATAGTTATTTATTTGCACCATTATACCCATCCAAGTAAGGTGGTGATGGAAAATAGATTACACCACGGCGTGGAGACGGTATTCCGTACGTACGCACGCGCGGTGATTTCGTTTTCCGTATGATGGATAGATGGTGAAATAGGGTTGTTTCATACTTATAATAACATATCAGTATATGAGTGATACTTATGTTATTAATTCATAATGAAACAGCTAAATAAGAAGAAGTGGAAGAAGAAATAATGTTGAAAGAATCGGTAACGGACATTACCTCTTCTTTGAAGCGCCTCATTGAGACCTCCTCTTAGGGCACTACAATTGGTCTTTGAAGAAGACCAGGACCTATAGGATGTTTCTAGGGAAGTGGGGAAGTGAAATGGGCAGGGATTGGCCAAGATTTAAGGCTCAAATTAGTGTGAGGAGGAGAGGGAGGAGGTGCCCTTTTATAAGGGAGGAGAGGGGCACCTTTAGAAATATAAGAAATATTAGTTTATATTAAATCCTAATCCCACTTAAAAACTTCCAAACTGACTCATATCCAAATATTAGATGAGATAGGGTTGTAATATCATCAACCAAAAAAATTTAGACATGTTAGTAATTTATTTTAAAAATTATCAACTTGATTTATCATTATTTAACAATTTAATTTTATTTGTGGTAATAATATTCTAAATTTTAAATTATTATAAATAATTACATATGTTTTTTGAGTTTTACATAATTTGACACTTTATGACATTTTCTACCAAAAAAATTTTAATTTATAATTTTTAAATATTTTTGTGATTTTTAAACAATTTTATAATATGTTATTTTTATTAAATAACAATAGTGTCAATTTTGACACTATTCATTTATTTGAATTTAAATCAAATATATACAGAAGATATGTTCAAAATAAAAGCTTTAATATATTCATAAAATGTCATATGTATCTAGAAAATTATTTTAGAACATTAAATAGTTCATATAATATTTATTTTAATATTTTTAAAACAATTTATTTGATATTTTAATTAATAAAATAATTTCAACACCACAATTGTGTCATAATTAATGATAATTATTTAATCCCTAAAAATTATAAATAAATTCCTATGATGTAGATAATTGTATTATATTTTTGGAGACTATACATTTTTGAAGTTTCATTAAGTTTATCACTAAATTAAAATTATTATACTTATAATATTTAAGAAAGTGACATGTTGTCACATTCTTTGGTTTTAATAATAATTAAATTATTTTCATGGACAAAAGTCTATTAAATGAATCTAATCCGACCCTTAGGTGATATGGGTCGACCTTTAGTCATCCAATAGGATTTTTGGTAGGTGTTATTGTAATTTTATAATCTTATATTTACCCTTAATTACCCGATTTACCTTTAACTACGGTAAATAAAATTTACAGTAGTTACTATTCATAATGCCCAAAAATAAAAAGTATCCTATTAATATAATTTGGACCCACTGATTCCAAATATGGAATCCATTTTTCAAAATTCAAAACAAATACGTTTCAGTAATTAATTTAAAATAACTCCTGTTGTTATGAAAACGGGTTTAAGAAGTTAAAACATTGCCAAAGATTGAAATGTTTTTACCTATGAATATAATGTGATATTAATTCTAATGACACACATTATATTAAATGGTAAAACTATATTCTATTTATACTTTAAAACCATTCAATATTATAATTTATCCATATAAATTATCACAATGAAAAAAAATTAATTAAAAATTTGCGTATTATACTATTCATCAAAATATGAAAGTTATCAGAAAAATATCAAAAATTTATCCAAAGTAAATTTTTATATCCTGATTCAAAAGAAGAATTTTATTTTTTCAAATTTAACTTATAAACATGTCAAAAAATAGATTTAATGTGGGTGCCCCATCAGAAGGCGGCAAAACTGCATTTTTTGAAAAATACTTATTTTACCCAAAAAAATTATTTTGTTCTCTTACCATGTTCTAGAAAATGTGTAAGATGAATAATAATGTTATAAAATTCAAAATGTAGTTAATACTATTCATAACAGCTAGTCCATAATAATATATCATTGTTTAGTGAAACCTTGTATTGCGTACTACACACGCTATCGAGGAAGGTCGTGATTGTGTGTAATGCATGCCAAGTCCGTATTGTGTGCTGTGAAAGATTTATTTGGTGTTGCGTATAACATAAGACATAAAAAAATATTTCTCATCAAATCTCAGGGTGTTACATTCTACCCCCCTCAAAATGAATTTCGCCCTCAAAATTCGTCACTTCGTTACAAACAGATGAGGATACCTCTCACTCATCATATCCTCAAGTTCTCATGTAGCTTCTTCTAATCGGTGGTTCCTCCATAAAACTTTCACCAAGAGAGTGGTCTTGTTCTGTAGGACTTTTTGGCTACGAGCCAGAATTTCTATCGGCTGTTCTTCATAAGAAAGATCTTACTACAGTGGTACAACTTCTTAGCTAAGTACATGTGAAGGATCAGGTATGTACTTTCTCAGGAGAGATAAATGGAACACATCGTGAACTTGAGAGAGATTCGGTGGAAGCGCCAATCAGTAAGCTACCTTCCCAACACGATCCAGAATTTCAAAAGGACCGATATATCTAGGGCTCAACTTTCCCTTCTTTCCAAATCTCATGACCCTCTTCCAGGGAGATATTCGTAAGAAAACTTTATCACCCACTTCAAAATCTAAGTCTTTTCTTCGGTTGTCGGTATAATGTTTTTGTCGACTCTGAGCTGCTCTTATGTGTTGTTGAATAGATCTGACCTTTTCTGCCATTTCATCAACAAGATCAGGTCCTAATAGCTTTCTTTCCCCAACTGCATACCAGCAAGTTGGAGTCCTGCATTTCTTTCCATAGAGGGCTTCATAAGGAGACATCTGAATACTGGAATGAAAGCTATTATTATAAGAAAATTCCACCAAAGGTAGGCGTTGATCCCAACCACCTTTGATATCCATAGAGCAAGCTCTCAACATATCTTCTAGATTTTGAATTGTCCTCTCACACTGACCGTCTGTCTGAGGATGAAAAGCAGTGCTGAAACTCAACTTTGTATCCAGAGTATGCTGAAGACTTCTCCAGAACTTTGAGGTAAAACTTGGATCTCGATCATATATAATAGAAATTGGTACTCCATGAAATCTTACCACTTCTTTTACATATATCCTGGAAAGCTGATCTAGAGAGAAATCCTCTCTAATAGCAATGAAGTGTACAGACTTTGTAAGATGATCAACTATGACCCAGATAGCATTATTGCCTTTGGATGTTTTAGGAAGTCCAGTGACAAAGTCCATAGTTATGTTTTCCCATTTCCATTCTGGTATGGGTAATGGTTTTAACATCCCCTTAGACTTCTTTCTCTCAGATTTAACTTGCTGATAAACCAAGCATCAAGAGACATATTTAGCAACATCTCTTTTCATGCCATCCCACTATAAGTACTCTTTCAGGTCCCTATACATCTTCGTGCTTCCAGGATGAATAGAGAATGAAGAACTATGAGTCTCATCCAGAAACTCCTTCTTTAATTCGAGAATGGTAGGAACACAAACCCAATTCTTGAACTTTATTATCCCATCACAATCAAGGTTGAATTCAGGAACATTTCTCACCTTCTTTTTTAACTCGACATCTTCTTTCTATGCCTCTTTAATCTTCACATGTATATATGGTTGAACATTCATTTGAGAATGATACAATTTTTTCCCTTTTATTATAATTCCAAGATCCATCCTTTGTAAATCCATAAATATTTTATCGTTTGTGATCCTCATCATGGATAAGATATCATGGTCTTGTCGACTTAATGCATATGCCACCTTGTTTGCTTTCCTAGGGTAGAAATGAATTGAGCAGTCGTAATCCTTAATCAGCTCCAACCATCTTCTTTGGCGCATATTCAGCTACATTTATGTGAAAATATACTTTAAACTTTTATGATTAGTATAAATTTAACACCTTTCTCCATAAATATAATGCCTCCAAATCTTTAATACAAAGATTACCACAGCTAACTCCAAATCATGAGTTGGGTAATTTTTCTCATGGATTTTCAACTGTCGTGAGGCATAAGCTATCACCATATCATTTTTCATAATAACACACCCCAATCCCTTCTTGGATGCATCACTATAGATCACAAACCTTTCTCCACTACAAGGTAGTGTGAGCACAAGTTCACTGGCTAACCTTCTTTTTAGTTCTTTGAAATTCTCTTCACATTCCTTCGTCCAAACAAACATAACTCCTTTCTGAGTCAACTTGGTGAGTGGATTAGATAACCTTGAAAAATATTTCACAAAACGTCGGTAATATCCAACCAAACCAAGAAAACATTGGATCTCAGTTACTGTTGTTGTTCTCGACCATCTTTCGATAACCTCTATTTTTGTTGGATCCACAGATATCCCCTCTTTTGAGATTATGTGACCCAAAAATGCAACTTTTTGAAGCCAAAATTCACACTTGGTAAATTTGGAATAAAGCTTCTCCTTTCTTAGGTTCTTTAATACAATTCTCAAGGGATCTTAATTTTCTTCCTTGCTTTTTGAATAGACAAGAATATAATCTATAAAGACTACCAAAAACTGATCAAGATAGTCTCTAAAGACCCTATTCATCAGATCCATGAAGATAGTAGGGGAATTAGTAAGACCAAATGGCATCACTATAAATTCATAGTGTCCATACCTTGTACAGAAATCCGTCTTTGGTATATCCTCCCTTTTGACCCTTAATTGATGATACCCTGAATGAAGATAAATCTTGGAAAAGTATTGAGCTCCGCGTATTTGGTCAAATAGGTCATCAATGCATGGGAGAGGATATTTGTTCTTGATAGTTATCTTGTTATGTTCTCGATAATCAATGCAGAGTCTCATTGATCCATCTTTATTATTAACAAACACAATAGGTGCTCCCCAAGGTGATGCACTAGGGCATATGAATCCTTTATCAAGATTCTCTTGGAGTTGCTTCTTCAATTCCTGCAACTCAATTGGGACCATTCTATAAGGTGTCTTTGAAATAGGAAAAGCACCCGGTATGAGTTCTATTGAAAACTCAACTTCATGATTTGGTGGAAGACTTGAAAATTCCTCCAGAAAGACATCATAAAATTCCCATACAATGGTAATATTATTAATCATGAGTTTATCTCCAATGATTTGAGATAAATAACCTTCATTTAGTGGAATCAAGGCACATAAGATAGTAGAAATTTCCACTGGAAGGTTATGTTCATCCTTGCATCGATAGACGATCATAGATTGATCTGGAATATGAAATGCAACTTCCCTTATTTGGAAATTAATATGAGCTCCATATAAATAAATACAATCCATGCCAAGAATCACATCAAATTCCACTATAGGAAGGATCACAAGATTTGCAGGAAGCACTTTCCCACAAACTTTAATCGCATAAGAATTGTAAACTTTTGATGTGACTATTGTTCCATTAGGAGTTGTCACAGCCAACTCAACATCTAATTGTTGAGGTAACAAGGTGATGCCCTTAGAAAATTCATCAGAAATAAAAGAGTGGTGGATCTAGAATCAAATAAAACATTTTCTACTTTAGAGTGGATGGTAAGTGTACCTCTCACCACTTCGTTGTCATACTCCACATCGCCAATAGTAATTTCATGTGACATTCCTTTGTCTTTGGCCTTAAGAGTTTGTTGACTTCGATCATCATCATCAACCCTATGATTTGGTCATTGATTGGCATAATGCCCCATCTCCTTGCACTTGAAACATTGAAGTGTAGTAGGTTCATTCTGTGTATCCATTCCTTTGTTTGCATCATTATACATCTTCTTCCCATTATTTCGACATTCAATTGCCCGATGACCTTCTTTTCCACACTTATAACATTTTCTTGTCCCCTTAAGACAATTTCCTTCATGTTTCTTTCCACACTTTGAGCATAAGGGAAAACTCATCTTCTTTTCTGTGTGGTCTTTAGATTTTCCTTTGAATTCCATTTTCCTCTTCTTATCAAACCCATGTGACTGATGGGTTACACCAATCTCCATCTCAACCTTGAGAGCACATCGAACAATTTCCTCATAGCTATTGAAGTCCCTTATGGCTAATTCCCTTTGAAGACTTGGTTTTAAGCCACTAAAGATTCGATCGATCTTACTCTCAGGTTGGATATTAATTCTTGAAGCGTACCTTGCAAGTCTTGTAAAATTTTCTTCGTAGGTACCAACGGATTCATAATCCTTTTGCTTCAGTTCAAGAAACTCCCTCTCCATCTTTGTTCGATGAATACGAGGGAAATACTTATTGAAAAATAGGTTCTTGAAATTGTCCCATTCCATGGACTCAATTTTATCCCTTTGCCTCATATTCTTAATAAGATTCCACCATTGATCAACATCAACTTCTAAACGATACACTGCTAAGATGACTATATCATGTTCAGAACATTGAAGAACTGAAAATATCTTTTCAGTGGTACTGATCTATTGTTCATACACTAATGGATCAGAAGACCCACTGAATGAATGTGGACGCAGCCTCATGAAGGATTCAACAGAATGTTGCTCCTTCTTTTGCTCATTTGGAAGTCCTGCATGATTCATAGCTTGAGAAAGTTGTGTGAGCATGGCTATAAGATTTTTCATTCCAGCTCTCATAACGTTTGGTTTCCCATGGGGACAATCATTGCATTTCCCATCGCATTCCGCATTAACATGGTTCCTTCAGGTTCCATCCATTGACCAAAACCAAGAAAAATAGTGTGAGAAACACTAATTATAATAGGAAAACCACATAATCAAGAATTAAATTTCACACTTAAGGTCTTATCATAGGTTGTTCATGGCCATTTCTAAAACACTAAGATTGTGTTCTATGCTTAGACATATCCTTAGGTTTCTTACTAAGGCTTTCACATCCTAGTTTCCAAAGGTTGACTATACCTTTCCTGTAATACCAACTATAGAGATCCATACTTTACATACATGGTTAATACTTCAAAATTGAAGCATACTTATTAAAACATATAACAAAACCATGAAAGGACAGTATAGGTATAGTATCTTTAGAAACTGGGAAACATAAACAACTGGTTCATAAAGCATCTACAATGTCACCCATTTATTTCATCATATCTATAGTCCCTTTTTGGCATATCTTACTTAATAAACTTCTTCCTAACCTAGGGAAATAAAACATAAAAAAGGGTGATCTCAAATACTTAGTAAGGGTAAACAAAAGAAATATCAATCACATCATATTCATAAGAACATAACATTTTTGAAATCATACCCTGCAAAAGAGATCATAATTTCATAACATGGGATAAATCAGGGTAGTGAAATGTAATTCCAATAATCATAACATAAAACATGAAACTTTTTAGAATACATACATAATCATAGAGAATCATTTCTTATTAGTTGAGACTCATTTCCAAGACTATCTTCGTGGACAAAGTCCATTCCTGAACCGAGTTCACTCCTCGTTTCAGTCCTGTTTCACTGAACCAGTTTAACCTACCGTTCCATCCATGTCTCTCTCATGAGATATAAAATCTTTACCCAATGCATTGGAGGGATATATAGGTCCCACCCATCTCATAATGATACCATTCTTATGTGTGCCACAAAATCATAAACCATACATTAGAGCATAACCCATGTAATAAAAATGGGAAACTTAAACATCGTGAAAACATAAAACAATTCACATAAGATAAAGAAAGTCATAAAAATATTTCCATAAAATCAATGTAATAATAGGGATATAAACAGAGCCCTATATTATCTTAGGTGGAAAATAATTTTGATAAAACTCTTGAACTCCATTCCTGAGGAAAATATCCTTTCTACATCAAATTTTTTTTCCTTTCTTAACATGTCATACAATTTTAAACTAAAAGAAGTTGATTAAAAATAAACCTGAAAACATGTAAAGTAAGATTCTTGGAAATAATGTTTTAATAATCCATTCATGCCATATAAGTTTAAAAAAAACATTCTTCTTGTACTTTTGTCGGAAAATTCAAAAAGTACCTTGTACGAAAAATGACAAAATATTCCTTTCATATCTTTTACTAAAAACTCACTGAAGGGAAAAATTGGATTTAAAAAATTGTAGGAGGATATAAATAATATTACATATTTAGGAAACATGGATGTGGATGATAAATATTCCCCAGTAAATTCGGAAGTACAAACAATCTCGGATAAAAATTGAGATTGCGAGATTGTTCCTTACCTTAGGTCCGATTTGCATTGTAAGTGTCCGAACCTCCTGTATAATGATTCAAATATTGTTATTGACTTATTCCAGAATAATAAGTATTGTTATGATATCATATATGGTCATATTCTTAGCTTCTTCTTAGTAATATTTTATTGCTACTTGTTATTTGGGTGTTTATTAGTTTTTGTTCTTATCCGTGTTTTGTCGAATAAATTCTTATTCTTCTCTTTAGGTTATAAATACCTCATTTCCAGAATGGTATTAGTGTACTATATATTATATTTATTTATTCAATTAATTTATATAATCATTATGCATTGAAGATCATGTAGAACGAATCACATCACATCGTGGAGACGGTATTCCGTACGTACGCACGAGCGATGATATCATTCCCATGATCGTGGAATTGTATTGGAGTGTATGTATACTATTTAAGAATAAATAACAATTTACAATAATCATATATAGTTATTTATTTGCACCATTATACCCATCTAAGTAAGGTGGTGATGGAAAATAGATTACACCACGGCGTGGAGACGGTATTTTGTACGTACGCATGTGCGGTGATTTCGTTTTCCGTAGGATGGATAGATGGTGAAAAAGGGTTGTTTCAAAATTATAATAACATATAAGTATATGAGTTATACTGATGTTATAAATTCATAATGAAACAACTAAATAAGAATAAGTGGGCAAATAAATAAAGTTTAAAGAATCAGTAACGGACATTACCTCTTCTTTAAAGCGCCTCTCTGAGACCTCCTCTTAGGGCACTAATATTGGTCTTTGAAGAAGACCAGTACCTATAGGATGTTTATAGGGAAGTGGGAAAGTGAAATGGGCAGGGATTGGCCAAGCTTGAAGACTCAAATTGGTGTAAGGAGGAGAGGGAGGAGGTTCCCTTTTATAAGGGATGAGAGGGGCACCTTTGGAAATATAAGAAATATTAGTTTATATTAAATTCCAAACCCACTTAAAAACTTCCAAAATGACTCATATACAAATATTAGATGATATAGGGTTTTAATATCATCAACCAAAAAAATTTAGACAAGTTAGGAATTTATTTTAAACATTATCAACTTGATTTATCCTTATTTATCAATTTAATTTTATTTGTGGTAATAATATTCTAAATTTTAAATTATTATAAATAATTACATTTGTTTTGTGAATTTTCTATAATTTGAAACTTTATGACATTTTAGACCATATAAATTTTAATTTATAATTTTTAAATATTTTTGTGATTTTTAAAAAATTTTATAATATGTTATTTTTATAAAATTACAATAGTGTCAATTTTGACACTATTCATTTATTTGAATTTAAATAAACTATATACAGAAGATATGTTTGAAATAAAAGCTTTAATAGATTCATAAAATGTCATATGTATCTAGAAAATTTTTTGAGCACATTAAATAGTTCATATAATATTTATTTTAATATTTTTGAAACCATATATTTGATATTTTAATTAATAAAATAATTTCAACATCACTATTGTGTCATAATTAATGGTAATTATTTAATCCCCAAAAATTATAAATAAATTCCTATGATGTATATAATTGTATTAGATTTTTGGATACTATTCATGTTTGATGATTCATTAAGTTTATCACTATTGTAAAATTATTATACTTATAATATTTAAGAAAGTGACATGTTGTCACAATCTTTGGTTTTAATAATAATTAAATTATTTTCTTTGAAAAAAGTCCATTAAATGAATCTAATCCGACCCTTAGGTGATATGGGTCTACTTTTAGTCATCCAATAGGATTTTGGCAGGATTTAAGGTAATTTTATAATCTTATATTTACCCTTAATTACCCGATTTACCTTTAACTGTGGTAAATAAAATTTACCGTAGTTACTATTCATAATGCCAAAAAAAAGTAACCTATTAACATAATTTGGACCGATTGATTAAAAATATGGAATCCATTTTTAAAAATTCAAAACAAATAACTTGCATTAATTAATTTAAAATAAATCTCGTTGTTAAGAAAAAGGGTTTTAGAGGTTAAAACATTCCCAAATATTGAAATGTTTTTACTTATGAATTCAATGTGAAATAAATTCTTATGATATACATTATATTAAATGGTAAAAATATATTCTATTTATACTTTAAAACCATTAAATATTATAATTTATCCATATAAATTATATCAATGAGAAAAGTTGTTTTTAATTAAAAATTAGCGTATTTTTACTATTCATCAAAATATGAAAGTTATCAGAAAAAAATCACAAATTTATCCAAAGTAAATTTTAATATCCTGATTCAAAAGATGAATTTTATTTTGTCAAATTGAACTTATAAACATGTCAAAAACTATATTTAATGTGGGTGCGCCATCAAAAGGCGGCAAAACTGCATTTTTTTAAAAATACTTATTTTACCCAAACAATTTATTTTGTTCTCTTACCATGTTCTAGAAAATGTGTAAGATGAATAATAATGTTATAAAATTAAAAATGTAGTTAATACTATTCATAATGGATAGTCCATAATAATATATCGTTGTTTAGTGAAACCCGGTATTGCGTACTACACACACTATCGAGGCAGGTCGCGATTGTGTGTAATGCAAGCCAAGTCTGTATTGTGTGCTATGAAAGATTCATTTGGTGTTATGTATGACATAAGACATAAAAAAATATTTCTCATAAAATCTCTGGGTGTTACAGAGCCTATGCGATTAAAACTACAGAGTTTAAATTTCCAAGTGATGTGGCGTCAGGTACTTTAATTTTTTCCTCAAACTTAGCCAACACTTTATTTGATTCTGGATCATCGCATTAATTTATATCCTCTCTATTTGAAAAGAAAATTAGATATGTCCAATTTTATTTAAGAAATGAGTTGTCAGTCAAAACTCCCATGGGATGTATCATTTCGACAAAGGCATGTCAACTAGTCCCTCTCCAAACACCAAAACGTGCTTTAGTTGCTAAAATTATCATCATACCCATGACTGAATTTGATATAATTCTCGGTATGGATTTTCTATAAAATTATGATGCGAGGATTTATTATAATAAAAAGGAAGTTACAATTTTTGAAAATGGTGTATTATCCCTGTCTTTAGGGAATAAACTTCTCCACCTGATTCTTATCTATAACCACCCCCAACAGCTCTATAGAATGCAATACATGTAGAGGAAGATAAAACAATATATATGGGAGAGGAAAGAAATCTTAAAATTGAATATGTGCACATAGTGAATGAGTATATTGATGTATTTCTAGAGGATTTACCTGGACATCCTCCAGAGTGGGAAGTTGAGTTCTTTATTGATTTAATTCCTGATGCAAGACCTATATCAAAGACTCCCTTTAGAATGTCCATAGTGTAATTAGTTGATCTAAATAAACAACTAAGGGATTTGAGTGAAAAAGGATTTATTCGACCTAGTGTTTCTCCATGGTAAGCCTCTGTCCTCTTTTTCAAGAAGAAAGACCGATCCATGAAGCTTTGCATTGATTATAGGGAAATCAGTGATATTACAATAATGAATAACTATCCTATTCCCCATATTGATGATTTATTTGACCAACTTCATGGATCTCTAATCATTTAAAAAAAATTCCTTCGATTCAGATATCATCAACTGCGTGTGAGGAAGGAAGATATTTCGAAGAAAGCATTTCGAACCAGGTATGGGCATTATGAGTTTACAATGATGCCTTTTGGACTGACAAATGTACCCTCTATTTTCATGGATTTAATGAATAGTGTTTTCAAGGAATATCTTGATAAATTTTTTGTGGTATTCATCAATGATATCCTGGTATACTCAAAAAGCTATTCAGACCATGAGGATCATTTGTGAACTATTCTGAAAACACTTAGAAGAAATCCACTATATGGGAAGATTAGCATGTGAGAATTCTAGCTTCAGTCAGTTTCTTTTCTAGGCCATATTGTCTCTAAGGATGGAATCCTAGTCTATCCTGCAAAGAAAAAGGCAATCCAAGAATGGCCCACGCCAGAAAACATAACTGAGGTACGCAGTTTTATTGGCTTAGCAAGTTATTATCGGCGTTTCGTGCCAAATTTTTCCCGACTGGCTAACCGCTAACGAAGCTCACATATAAAGGGGTTAAATATGTTTAGGCAAAATATTTTGAATAATGTTTTGTAAAACTGAAGAGAATATTATTCAATGCTTCTATATTGAGTCTACCATCGGGGAATGATGGGTTTGTTATTTATACTGATGTTTCAAAGAAGGGACTGGGTTTTGTACTTATGAAAAATGATGAGGTTATTGGTTATGCATCACGACAGATAAAATTTCATAAGCAATAATATCCTACTCGTGATATTGAGTTAGTTTCTATAATCTTTGCTTTGAAGATATGGAGACATTATCTTTATGGAGAAAAATGTGAGATTTGTACTGATCACAAGAGTTTGAAGTATATATTCTCACAAAAAGATCTCAACATGAGGAAAAGGATATGGCTTGAACTACTCAAGGATTATGATTTCACGATACACTACCCTCAGGGAAGACAAATAAGGTGGCAGATTCTTTGAGTAGAAAGGATCATGGAGTTTTGAACAAGATGAGAGTTGAAAGGGATCCTATTTTCATGGATCTAGTAAAGATGGATATGGGAATAACCATGGACAGTGAAACATAAATGCTTTTTCAAATGGTTTCCAAACCATATTTACAAGAAAGGATAACAAGTTCTCAAGTTGATGATAAAGAGTTTCAAAAGAAGATTAAAGTTGTGAATTATGGGTGATTGAGTGACTTCGTATATGAAGATGGAAATTTAAAATTTAGGAAGAGACTTTGTGTTCCTGATATACCTGATCTAAAAAGGGAATTATTTTATGATTCTTATAGTTCCAATTTCTCTATACACCCTGCTAGCACTAAGATGTACAGATATTTGAAGGAACATTTTTTGTGGGACAACATGAAGAGGGAGATTGCTGATTTTGTGTCAAGATGTATGGTTTTGAACAAGTGAAAGGTGGAATGAAACAGCCTAGAGGAGAGTTGAAACCTCTTCCCATACCTGATAGGAAATGGGATAATATCACGATGGACTTTGTCATGGGACTACCAATGACTCCTAGAAGAAACGATGCAATATGGGTCATTGTTGACCGTCTTACCAAGTCAGCACATTTTCTTGCTATAAGAGAAGATCTACAACTTGGATGTATAGAAAGAATATATATTAATGATGTTGTGAGACTTCATGGAGTACCCCTATCGATTGTTTCTGATTGTGATCCACCTTTTACATCAGGATTCTGGAAAGGTCTTCAAAAGGCCCTAGATACTGATCTTCATTTGATCACTACCTACCACACACAAACTGATCTACAATTAGAATGGACTATTCAAACATTGGAAGATATGTTGAGGTCTTGTTAAATTGATTTTCAAGGCATGTGGGATAAGTATTTACCTCTTGTGGAATTTTCCTACAACAATAGATTCCATTCAAGTATTCATATGGCACCCTATGAAGAATTATATGGGAGGAGATGTCATACACCAAATTATTGGGATGAAGGTTGTGAAAGAAAGCTCGTGGCCTCAGAACCTGTGGAAGAAACAACAGAAAAGGTAATGATTATCCATAACCATATGAAAATAGCTCAAATTAGGCAAATGTTCTATGTAGATACCAGAAGGAAGGATTTGGAGTTTCAAGAAGGAGATCACGTTTTCTTAAAGGTATCTCCATGGAATGGTATTATATGATTCGATAAGAAGGTAAAGTTAAGTCCAAGGTACATCGGACCTTTTGAAATTCTAGACTGAATTGGAGCTGTATCCTACAATTTGGCAGTGCTGCCAAGTATCTCCATGGTTCACAATGTGTTCCACGTGTCAATGTTAAGAAAGTACCTGCCAGACCCAACACATGTACTCACTTATGAAGAAGTAGAACTTGAGCGAGAACTATCTTATTGTGAAGAGCCTGTCAAGATTCTTGATACTAGAGAAAAAGTATTGAGAAATCGGATGACTCATCTGTAAAGGTTCTGTGGAGGAACAATAAGATGGATGAAGCAACATGGGAGTCTAAGGATCTTATGTTGAAGACATACATGAATATTTTTAGGAAATATTTTGTGAAAGTCGAGGTTTAAATTTTTGAAAAGAGGGGAGAATGTAACACCCCAAGGTTTTGAAAATAAATATATGATGAAATTTTATAATCTCTCCATTAAACACAACTTCGCCTCTTCTATGTTTTGAATTTTGAAAAATTGTCATCTAGAGTTGTGTTCAGTAAGTCATTTGGAGTCTGATAGAACAAACTTAATTTATGGTGAATAGTGACATACTAATATGAATAGTAATATGAATAGTCATATGACCCTTATGAATAGAAAATAATAATATTATTTTATTTTCTTAAGGCAATAAGATAATGAGATCTTAATTAGTTTTTCAATGATAAATAATACTAAGTGCACTTTAAGATTGTTATTTTTTAAATTAACAATAATTTTATTTAAAAATTAAATTAATAATGTTTAGAAATTTTTTTGAAAACTTGATTTCACTTTTTAATTCTACACGTTGGAAAATTGTTAGGGTGAATTTGGGGAATTTTTCTAAAACAGTTGATTTTTAGTGAATAGTAAAAAATAAAGTTTTTAGTTTCGGTGTGTTTATGACATCATTAATGATGTAATAATGATGTCACAAATCTGGTAGACTTGTGTATAGTTAAATAATATTTTTGGTGTCCCAAGTGGCTTTAACCATGGGCAAATACCATTGGCAATCCCATGTTTTTGCAAATACCACCCGTGAGGTGTCCCTTGGAAATTATTAAAATAATTCCTCACTTTTCCTATAAATACCAACTCTTCCCTTCATTTAATTCATTCACAATTCTCCCTCAATGAATCTAAGTCATCCTTATCTTCATAGTAGTACTCCCAAGGTTTTTTCAATCCCCAAAAATCCCAACCTTCAAGTTCTATGGGTTACTCTACAAGGTAATAAAATTCTCAATTTCTTTCTTTTTTCCTTTCAAGCTCTATTTTTTGAGGTACATCTTTCAAGTTTCCATGCCATGTTATTATTTTTATACTTATTCTTTATCTAATATATATTATGATTCATTTATGGATATGTTACCCTTTTCCCCTCTCTTTTTAATATTTTCTAAAAACATGTTGCGTAGCCGTTAGGCTGCCGAATTTTTGTAAGCGATTTCAAAATTATTCTTTTATTTTGAGTTATTTATTAATTATTTCTTCATCACTTATTACCCAAGAAGAGTAAAATCTCTAGAATCATGTATATTCTCTATGTTCTCATGGTCATGATAAATTCATCATCAATATTTTTCTTTTCCCTCAATTGGTCAAGGAATTAAAAACATTGTCCGTGATGTGTCGAATTACCAACATCGTAGATGATGTGATTTCAATTTGCATTAATTCTTTACAGTTTGGTCATGAAACCATTTATATGGTTGAACCAGGTTATAATATTTGTTTTTTTGACTCACCCATGATTCTTTAATTCTTTGGTACTCATGGTTCTAATTATAAAACAAAATGAGGTTTTTATTATCAAAGAACCACTAAAACGATCTAAACGAACATCATTAATGTTTTAACTAATGAATCATCGTCATGGTATATAACCCAAAAACATTATAGGATAATTTATATATCCATAATTTCGTTAATAATATGTATTAACAATTATTTATGTTTAACAATGTTTCAAATGAACTTCTATTCATGGAAACAAGTAAACGAACCATGAAAACCAAGGGAGAAAATGCTTCCAAAACATGAAAATTGAACCAAATGAACCCATATAAAGGGCCATGAATGAACCTAATAAGGTTATAATAAATCTATTACATGTATAGGAGGTTCTGGGAATATTAATTAATGTATCTAAATTTGATTATTCAGGTCATTAAAACAAACTAAGAACACACTCGAGCATAAGGTAAGGGGTTTCTCATATCACTTTCATTTCTGTGAGATTTTCATTTTCCGACACTTATTTATTGTATGTGGAATATTTGTACTACCATTTGATATATAATAACATGATTCTATTCATATTCATTTCATTCAATGATACACTTGATAGTTATTATGTTCTGGTAATATGATTCGACCGATCACATTGTTGTAAGGGACTTTGTCTCAACTACCTTTTTGTTGTGACTAACTTTGTATTGTGCACCTAATAATCCTTATGTAGTGTACACACTGCCTATTTGAGATCAATTTTAATTTGAAATTATATTTATATTAAATATCCATAATCTCATTTCATGGATATGTTTGTTGTCTAAACTATATACCATCTTACATACGGTGTTTACTTGGGAAGTTATTTTAATTATAGAGATATTGATGAATCAATAAACTCTACTCTATATGAATATTGAAAAGGAATATTTATCCTATATTGAATCAATGTATAAATAATTATTTGGACATGCAATGGCATTTGGGGCCCGCTATATCCCCTCGATGCATCAGTAGGTCTCGTGAGACAAAATAGTTTTGCGACAAACCCTTCAAGTTTTTTTCCAAAAATCAGAAGGGTTTCTACCCATAGAACTAAACTATTTTTACAGTATTATGGTTTCATGTACCAGATACATGACTTCCAATTAATAAGAATTATCTTTATTCATTATCAGTTGTTATTATTATTATCCATGAGGTTTATCACTATGACAAAATATATGGATGCAGTTTCATTCTCAGTTTATTAATGGAATTAATTGTTCATTTATTCATTATGACGTATTGATTATGTCAGATTGATTATGATTCACTTATTATTGTACTCATGCCTTCAAAATTTGTAAACATTACTGATAATTTGAGCTCACCCCATTCATTTTCTACCTTCAACAGGTGATGAAGAGAATATCATTTATTGAGTTGCGGGGAATGTCGTTTTTAGTATTTGTTATATATTATATTTTGTAAACTTTTCCAATGGAATTTGAGTGACATCTATGTATATAGTTTCTTCAAGACTACTAAACTGATTGTTCCTTTGGTATTTTCATTCCTTCTAACCATACCAATATCACAAGTAATGCACCGACTCCAGCCTAGAGGGGTGAGGGTGTTACAGTTGGTATCAGAGGAATTTTGGTAGAAAACTTTGAAACTAGAGTCGAAAATGTATAGTAGGGAACAAAGACCTAAGGTAGTATCTGAGGATTAAAATACAAGAATGTCCTAGTATTTTGATAAGGAATATATTATGTGGAAATTTTAAGAAATACGTCCATGTCTACATACGAGTAGGTAGAGGCAGCTCTAGCACATATGTATCTAGGGGTAAACCCTGAAAACATCGCTTTGAGCTACACTCGAATGGGAAATGGTGCACGACATTGGGCTTTGCTGCACTCTTAGTTACGACACTCCGGGGGGATATGCTTAGGATAATTCATATTTTCTTTACAATCCATTATGAAGGAGTTAATGTAAATTTTTACTCAGAGCAACCTTGTTTATAAGAATAGCTATGCATAGAATTTCAATCTATGATGAGTGATTTTATATTTAAGATTCATAAACTAATCTAGTGTATCACATTATTTAGAAATGGATTAGAATGGGAGAAGCGAAATCAATACTCGTGGGCAAGGTAGGGATCTCCCTATTGAGCAAGTCAACACAATCAACTTTGGATCAGATCAGATCATGACTATACTAGGAAAACTTACTCAAGTTGTAATTAATAACCATTCAACACCCATGTTGGATCGTTTCATGTGGTAGAAGCCCCCATATTTCAGCAGGACTAATAATCTCGT
The DNA here is from genome assembly GCA_963277665.1 of Viscum album. Classification (NCBI taxonomy): domain Eukaryota; kingdom Viridiplantae; phylum Streptophyta; class Magnoliopsida; order Santalales; family Viscaceae; genus Viscum; species Viscum album. The sequence goes on along the minus strand of OY728146.1, from coordinate 122,639,142 downwards.
GGTTGCTGAGCAATGGATCAAGTCCCTTGAAATGATATTCATGGCATTACGATGCAATGAAAATGGAATGGTAGTACTAGAAATATATTGTCTCAAGGGAGATGCTGATCAATGGTGGTCCTTGATTCAAAATACCGTGGAGGAAGAAGAGATAGAGGATATGTAATGGAGGAATTTTAAGGAAATATTCTTCGAAAAATATTTCCCTCGTGAGCAACGAACTAAAATGAAGAGGAAATTCCTTGGCTTGAAACAAAGGGAAGAAGACAGGGTTGCAGAGTATGAGGCTCCCTTCATAAGGAGAGCCAGGTATGCTGTGGATTATGTACGTGACTCAGTCGACAAGATTGATTATTTATTTCAAGGTTATAAGCCAAGTCTTCGAAGGGAATTGGCTTCTCAATCATTTTCATCATATGATGAAATTGTATCAAGTGCCATCAAAACAGAGAAGGAATATTCTAGATCAATTTTTTTAAAGGAAACCAAGATAAGAAGCAGTATTCTGATAAAAAAGGAAAAGGAGAAGCACTAAAGAAGAGAAAGTGAATGAATAGTTTTCCATTTTGAGAGAACTGTGGAAAGAATCATCTCGGGAAATGGTTGAAAGGAAAGAGAGTATGTTATAACTGTGGATAAAAGGGTCATCGATCTGATGAATTCCTGGGGAAGAAACAATTCAATGATATTCAATGCTACAATTTCAGAGAGATGGGACACTATGCAAATGAGTGTCCTAAGCACCAAGGAAACATGCCTCAGAAAAATTCAAGAGTGCCAGGGATAGCTTATGCGATTACAACCATGGAGGTTGAAGTTCCTAGTGACGTGGTGCCGGGTACTTTAATTTTCTTCTCAAACTTAGCCAACACATTATTTGATTATGGATCATCGCATTCATTTATATCCTCTCATTTCTTCCAATAGAATTAGATATGTCCAATTTGATTTAAGAAAGGATTTGTCACTCAAAACTCACATGGGATGTATCATTGTAACAAAGGCATGTCGACTAGTCCCCTTCCAAACACCGAAACATGCTTTAGTTGCTAACATTATCATCATACCCATTATTGAATTTGATATAATTCTCGGTATGTATTGGCTCTCAAATTGTGATGTGAGGATTTATTGCAAGAAAAAGGAATTTATAATTTTTTAAAATGGTGTAGAATCCCTTGTCTTTAGGGCAGCAAATTTGCCACCTGATTCTTATCTAGAACCACCCCCAATAGTTCTATTTAATTCAATACTTGGAGAGTAATATAAACCAATATCTACGGGAGAGGAAATAAATCTTCAAATAGAATATGTGCACATAGTTAAAGAGTACATTGATATATTTCCAAAGGATTTACCTGGACATCCTCCCGAGTGGGAAGTTGAGTTCTCTATTGATTTAGTTCCTGATGCCAGACCTATATCAAAGACTCTCTATATAATGTCCAATGTGGAATTAGTAGAGCTAAAGAAACAACTATAGGATTTGATTTAAAAGGGATTTATTCAACATAGTGTTTCTCCATGGGGAGCCCATATCCTCTTTGTCAAGAAGAAAGATGGATCCATGAGGCTTCGCATTGATTACAGGGAAATCAATGCTATTACAATGAAGAATAAGTATCCTCTACCCTGTGTTGATAATTTATTTGACCAACTTCATGGAGCTCAATAATTTTCAAAAATTGACCTTCGATCTGGATATCATCAACTGCGTGTGAGGAAGGAAGACATTTCGAAGACAGCATTTCAAACCAGGTATGGCCATTATGAGTTTACAGTGATGCCTTTGGGACTGACAAATACACCCTCTATTTTCATTGATTTAATGAATATAGTTTTCAAGGAATATATTGATAACTTTTTTATGGTATTCATTGATGATATCTTGGCATACTCAAAAATCTATCAAGACCATGAGGATCATTTGCGAACTATTCTAAAAACTCTTAGAAGAAATCCATTATATGGGAAGTTTAGCAAGTGTGAATTCTGGATTCAGACAGTTTCTTTTCTAGGCAATATTGTCTCTAAGGATAGAATTCTAATTGATCCTGTAAAGAAAAATGAAATCCATGAATGGCCATGCAAACAAACATAACTGAGGTACGCAGTTTTATTGGCTTAGCAGGTTATTATCGGTGTTTCGTGCAGAATTTTTCTCGACTGGAAAACCCGCTAATGATGCTCACACATAACGTGGTTAAATTTGTTTGGACAAAATATTGTGAATAATGTTTTGAATAAATGAAGAGAAGATTAGTCAATGCTCCTATATTGACTCTACCATCAGGGAATGACTGGTTTGTTATTTATAGTGATGCTTCAAAGATAGGACATGGTTGTGTCCTAAGGTTATTTCTTATGCATCACGATAGATAAAGTTTATGAGCAAAACTATCTTACTCATGATCTTGAGTTAGTTTCTGTAATATTTTCTTTGAAGATATGGAGACATTATATCTATGGTGAAAAATGTGAGATTTATATTGATCACAAGAGTTTGAAGTATATTTTCTCATAGAAAGAACTCAACGTGAGGAAAAGTAGATGGATTGAACTACTCAAGGATTATGATTGCACGATACACTACCACCCATGGAAGGCAAATAAGGCGGCCGATTATTTGAGCAGAAAGGATCATGGAGTTTTGAACAATATGGGAGTTTAAAGGCACCCAATTTTCATGGATCTTATAAAGAGGGATATAAGAATAACCATGGAAGATGAAACATCAATTCTTTTTCAAATGGTTGCCAAACCATCTCTACTAGAAAGGATAACAAGTTATCAAGTTGATGATGAGGAGTTTCAAAAGAAGATTAAAGCTGTCAATGATGGGAGATTGAGTGACTTCATATTTGATGATGGAATTTTGAAATTTGGGAAGAGACTTTGTGTTCCTGATATACCCAATCTAAAAAAAGAATTTTTGGATGATGATCATAGTTCCAATTTCTCTATACACCATGGTAGCACTAAGATGTACAAAGATTTGAAGGAACATTTTTGGTGGGACAATATGAAGAGGGAGATTGCTAATTTTGTGTCAAGATGTATGGTTTTTCCACACGTGAATGTTGGAAAGAAACAGGCTAGAAAAGTATTGCAACCTCTTCCCATACATTATTGGAAATGGGATAATATCACGATGGACTTTTTCAGGGGACTACCAATGAATCCTAGAAGGAACAATGCAAAATGGGTCATTATTGATCATCTTACCAAGTCAACAAATTTTCTTGCTATAAGAGAATATCTAACACTTGAACGTCTAGCAATAATATATATTAATGAAGTTGGGAGTCTTTATGGAGTACCCCTATCGATTGTTTATAATCGTAATCCATGTTTTACATCAAGATTCTGGAAAAGTCTTCATAAGGACCTAGATACTGATCTTCTTTTGAGCACTGCCTACCACCCACAAACTAATGGACAATAATAATGGTCTATTCAAAAATTTGAAGAAACATTGAGGTGTTGTTCAATTGATTTTCAAGGCATGTGGGATCATTATTTACCTCTCGTGAAATTTTCCTAGAACAATAGCTTCCATTCAAGTATTCAGATGGCACTTTATGAAGCATTATATGGGAGGATATTTCTTACACCAACATTCTGGGATGAAGTTGGTGAAAGAATTCTCGTGGGCCCAGAATGCATTGAAGAAAAATGAAAAAGGTGAAGATTATCCAGAACTATATCAAAATAGATCAAATTAGGAAAATGATCTATGCAGATAACTGAAGGAAGGATTTGGAGTTTCAAGAAGAAGATCATGTTTTCCTAAAGGTTTCTTCATCGAAGGGTATTTTATGATTCGGTAAAAAGAGAAATTTAAGTCCCAGGTACATCATACCTTTTGAAATTCGGGACCGTATTGGAGTCGTAGCCTACTGTTTGACAATGCCACCAAGTCTCTCCAAGGTACATAATGTGTTCTATGTGTCAATGATAAGAAAGTACATGCCAAACCCAACACATGTACTCACTTATGAAGAAGTATAACTTGAACCAGATCTATCTTATTGTAAAGATCTTATCAAGATTCCTGATACTAGAGAACAAGTATAGAGAAATCAGACGACTTTTTTGGTAAAGGTTATGTGGAGGAACCATAATATGGAGGAAGCAACATGGGAGCCTTAGGAGCATATGTTAAAGACATACTCGAATCATTTTAGGTAATATTTTTTGAATTTTGAGGATTAAATTTTCTTAAGGAGGGGAGAATGTAACATCCCAAGGTTTTGAAAATAAATATAGAATTCAATTTTATAATCTCTCCATTAAAAACAACTTTGCCTCGTCTATGTTTTGAATTTCGAAAAATGGTCATCTAGAGTTGTGTTCAGTAAGTCATTTGGAGTTTGATAGAACAAACATGACTTTGGGTGAATAATAACATAACGATATAAATAGTAATATGAATAGTTATATGACCCTTATCAATAGTAAATAATAATAATATTTTATTTTCTTAAGGCAATAAGATAATGAGATCTTAATTAGTTTTTCAATGAGAAATAAAACTAATTGCACGTTAAGATTGTTGTTTTTGAAATTAACTTTGACTTTATTTAAAAATTAAATTAATAATATTTACAAAATTATTTTTGAAAAATGGATTTCACTTTTAAATTATACACATCCAAAAATGGTTAGGGTGAATTTTGGGAATTTTTCTGAAATAGTTGATTTTTCAATGAATAGTAAAAAATACATTTTTTAGTTTCGGTGTGTTTATGACATCATTAATGATGTAATAATGATTTAATAAATTTGGTCAACTTTTTCATATTTAAATATGATGTGAGGTGTCCCAAGTGGATTTAACCATTTGAAAATACCATCAGCAAGCCCATGGTTTTGCAAATACCACCAATGAGGTGTCCCATGGAAATTATTAAAATAATCCCTCACTTTTCTATAAATAACAACTCTTCCATTCATTTAATTCATTCCTAATTATCCCTCAACAATTATATGGCCTCCTCACCATCACAGTAGTCCTACCAAGGTTTCCTCAGGCCCCCAAGGTCCCAACCTTCATGTTCTAAGGGTTACTCAACAAGGTAAGAAAATTCTCAATTTCTTTCTTTTTTCCTTTCAAGTTCAATTTTATGTGGTACATCTTTCATGTTTCCTTACCATGTTCTTATTTTTCTTATTATTCTTTATCAACTCTATATTATTATTAATTTCTGGATATGTGACCCTTGTCCCCTCTCTTTTTAATATTTTCCAAAAACATGTTCCGTAGCCGTTAGGCTGCCGAATTTTTGTAAGCGATTTCAAAACTATTCTTTTTTTGAGTTCTTTTTTTATTATTTCTTCATATTTTCTTACCCAAGAGGAATTAAATATCCATAATCTTTTATATTCTGTAATTTCTCATGTTCATTAGAAATTCATCATCAATCTTCTTCTTTTCCCCCACTTGTTCAAGGAATTGAAAACATTGTCTGTGATGTGTTGAATTACCGTCACCGTTGACGATGTGACTTCAATTTGCATTAATTCATTCAATTATGGTCATGAAACCATTTATATGGTTGTACCAAGTTATAATATAAGTTTTATGACTCACCCATGGTTCTTTAATTCTTTGGTACTCATGGTTCTAATTATAAAACAAAATGAGGTTGTTATTATCAAAGAACCACTAAAACGATCGGAACGAACATCATTAATGTTTTAAATAATGAATCATCATCATGGTATGTAACCCAATATCATTATAAGATCATTTATATCTCCATAATTTCGTTAATAATATTTATTAAAAATTCTGGATGTTTAACCATGTTTCAAATGAACATCCATTCATGGAAACAAGTAAACGAACCATGAAAACCAAGGGAGAAAATGCTTCCAAAACATGAAAATTGAACCAATTGAACCCATATAAATGGAAATGAATGAACCTAATAAGGTTATAATAAATAAATTACATGTATATTAGGTTCTGGAAATATTAATTAATGAATCTAATTTTGATTATTCAGGTCATTAAAACAAATGAAGAAAACACTCGAGCATAAGGTAAGGGGTTTCCAATGTCACTTTCATTTCTGTGAGATTTTCATTGTTCGCCACTTATTTCTTGTATGTGGTATATGTATACTACCATTTGATATATAATAACATGATTATATTTATATTCATTTTATTCAGTGATTCACTTGATATTTATTATTTTCTGGTCATATGATTCAACCGATCACATTGTTGTAAGGGACTTTGTCTCGACTACCTTTTCATTGTGACTAACTTTGTATTGTACACCTAATAGTCCTTATGTGGTGTACCTACTACCTATTTAAGATCAATTATAATTTTAAATTATATTCATATTAAATATTCATAATCTCATTTCGTGGATATGTTTGTTGTTTAAACCGTATACCATCTTATATACGGTGTTTAATTGGGAAGTTATTGTAATTATGGAAATATTGATGAATCCGTATACTCTACTCTATACGGATATTGAAAATAAATATTTCTATTGTATTGAATCAATGTATAAAGAATGTTTTGGACATTCAGTGGTAGGTGGGGCCCACTATAGCCCCTCAATGCATCAGTAGGTCGCGTGAGAGAAAACAGTTTGGTGACAAACCCTTCGAGTTTCTTTCCAAAAATTAGATGGGTTTCTACCCATAGAACTAAACCATTTTTACAGTATTATGGTTTCTTGTGATAGATACATCATATCAAATTAATAATCATTATATATATTCATTATCAGTTATTATTATTATCCATGAGGTTTCTCACTATGAAAAAATCTATGGATGCATTTTAATTCCCAGTTTATTAATAGAATTAGTTGTTCATTTATTCACTATGTCATATTGATTATGTCAGATATATTGTGATTAACTTATTATTGTAATCATGATTCCACTATTTTTAAACCTTACTGGGCGGTTGAGCCCACCCATTTCATTTTCTACCTTCAAAGGTGATGAAGATAATATCTTTTATTGAGTTCCTGGGGATTCCGTTTTTAGTTTTTGTTATGTATTGTATTTTCTAAAATTTTCCAATGAAATTTGAGTAATATCTATGTATCAAGTTTATTCAAGACTACTAAACTGATTGATCCTTAGGTATTTTCATTCCTTCTAACCATTCCAATATCACAAGTAATGCACCAGATCTAGTCTAGAGGGGTCGGGGTGTTACAGTTGGTATCAGAGGAAGTTTAGTAGAAAACATGAAAACTAGAGTATGAAATGTATAGTAGGGAACAAAGCCCTAAGGTAGTATTTTAGGATTAAAATACAAGAAAATTATGGTATTTTTATATGGAATAGATTATGTTGATATTTTAAGCAATACATTTCTATCTGGATACGAGCAGGTAGAGGCGGCTCTAGCACAGATGTATCTAGGGGTAAAACCTAAAAACAACTCTTTTATCTAGACTCAAACGGGAACTGCTGCACGAAAAAGTGCCTTGCTGCACTTTTGGTTATGAAAGTCCCAGGGGATTTGCATAGGATAATTCATATTTTATTTATAAGACCTTATGAAGGTGTTAATGTAAATTTTTCCTCAGAGGAACCTTGTTTATAAGATTAGATATGCATAGAATTTCAATATATGTTGAGTGATTTTATATTTAAGATTCATAAAATAATCTAGTGTATTCCATTATTTAGAAATAGATTCTAATTGAAGAAGGGGAATCAATCCTCATGGGCAAGGTAGGGATCTCCCTACTGATAAAGTCAACAAATTCAACATTGGATAAGATCAGATCATGACCATATTGGGACAACATACTCAAGTTGTAATGAATAACCATTAAACACCCATGTTGGATCATTTCATGTGGTAAAATCCCCCATCATTTAGTAGGACTACTAATCCCATGGTTTCTGAGAAATGGATCAAGTCACTTGAAAAGATATTCATGGTGTTAAGATGCAATGAAAATGAATAGGTAGTACTGGTAATATATTGTCTCAACGATGATACTGATCAATGGTGGTACCTGATTCAAAATACCATATAGTAAGAAGAGATGGAGGATATGGAATGGATGAATTTTAAGGAAATATTCTTCAAAAAATATTTCCCTCATGAGCAACAAACTGAAATGAAGAGGATATTACTTGGCATGAAACAAAGAGAATGAGAGAGTGTTGCATAGTATGTGGCTACCTTCAAAAGGATAGCTAGGTATTCCATGGATTACGTACGTGACTCAGCTGACAAGATTGATCATTTCTTATAAGGTATTAAGACAAGTCCTCAACGGGAACTAGATTCTCAATCATTTTCATCATATTCATGAAATTGTATCAAGTTCCATCAAAACAGAGAAGGAATTTTCTAGATCAATTTTTTTAAAGGAAACCAAGATAAGAAGCGGTATTATGATAACTAAGGAAAAGGAGAAGCACCAAAGAAGAGCAAGGGAATTAATAGTTTCCCATTATGTGAGAATTGTGAAACGAATCATCTCGAGAAATTCTTGAAAGTCAATGGAGTCTGCTATAACTGTAGAGAAAAGGGTCATCGATCTGATGAATGAAAGGGGAAGAAACAATTCAATGATATTCAATGCTACAATTTCATACAGATGGGACACTATTCAAAATAGTTTCCTAAGCGCCAAGGAAACATGCCTCAGAAAAAGCCAATAGAGCAAGGGAGAGCCTATGAAATTACAACCATGGAGGTTGAAGTTCCTAGTGACGTGGTGGAATGTACTTTAATTTTTTCCTCAAACATAGACAACACTTTATTTGATTCTAGATTATCGCTTTCATTTATATCCTCTCAGTTTGCCAAGAAAATTAGATATGTCCAAATTGATTTAAGAAAGGAGTTGTCAGTCAAAAGTCCCATGGGATGTATCATTGCAACAAAGTCATGTCAACTAGTCACCCTCCAAACACCAAAACGTGCTTTAGTTTCTAAACTTTTCATCATACCCATGACTGAATTTGATATAATTCTCAGTATGGATTGGCTTTCCAATTATGATGTGAGGATTTATTTCAAGAAATAGGAAGTGAAATTTTATTAAAATGGTGAAGAATCCCTTGTCTTTAGGGAAGAAACATCGCCACCTGATTCTTATCTTGAACCACCCCCAATAGCTCTATTGAATGCAATAATTGGAGTGGAAGATAAACCAATATCTATAGGAGAGGAAAGAAATCATCAAATTGAATATGTGAACATAGTGAAAGAGTACATTGATGTATTTCCAGAGGATTTACCTAGACATCCTCCAGAGCGGGAAGTTGAGTTCTCTATTGATTTAATTCCTGATGCAATACCTATATCAAATACTCCCAATAGAATGGACACTCTGGAATTTGTAGAGATAAATAAACAACTAGATGATTTGAGTGAAAAAGGATTTATTTGACCTAGTGTTTTCATTGGGGATCCCTTGCCCTCTTTGTCAAGAAGAAAGATGGATCCATGAGGCTTTGCATTGATTACTGGTAAATCAATGATATTACAATAAAGAATAAGTATCCTCTGCCCTAGATTGATGATTTATTTGACCAACTTAATGGAGCTCAATACTTTTCTAAAATTGACCTTTGATCTGGATATCATCAACTGCGTGTGAGGAATGAAGATATTCCAGTGACAGCATTTCGAACCAGGTATGGGCATTATGAGTTTATAGTGATTCCTTTTGGACTGACAAATGCACCCTCTATATTCATGGATTTAATGAATAGAGTTTTCAAGGAATATCTTGATATCTTTTTTGTGGTATTAATCGATGATATCCTGGTATACACAAAAATCTATGAAGTCCATGAGGATCATTTCTGAACTATTCTGAAAACTCTTAGAAGAAATCAATTATATGGGAAGTTTAGCAAGTGAGAATTCTGGCCTCAGTCATTTTTTTTTCTAGGCCATATTATCTCTAAGGATGGAATCCTAGTTGATCCTGCAAAGAAAAAGGCAATCCAATAATGGCCCACACCAACAAATGTAACTGATGTAGGCAATTTTATTGGATTAACAGGTTATTATCAGTGTTTCGTGCAGAATTTTTCCCGACTTGCTAACCTGTTAAAGAATCTCACACGTAAAGGGGTTAAATTTGTTTGGACAAAAGACTGTGAAGAAAGTTTGGAATAACTAAAGAGAAGATTAGTCAATTCTCCTATATTGACTCTACCATCGGGGAATGCTGGGTTTTTTATTTATAGTGATACTTAAAAGAAATGACTTGGTTGTTTTCTTATGCAAAATGATAAGGTTATTGATTATGGATCATGACAGCTAAAATTTCTTGAGCAAAACTAACCTACTCATGATCTTGAGTTAGATGCTGTAATAATTGCTTTGAAGATATGGAGACATATCTCTGTGGTGGAAAATGTGAGATTTATACTGATCACAAGAGTTTGAGGTATGTTTTCTCATATAAAGAACTCAAAATGAAGCAAAGGAGATGGCTTGAAATACTCAAGGATTATGACTGCATGATACACTACCACCCGGGGAAGGAAAATAAGGTAGAAGATGCTTTGAGAAGAAAGGATCTTGGAGTTTTGAACAAGATAAGAGTTAAAAGGGATCCTATTATCATGGATCTAGTAAATATGGATATAGAAATAACCATGGAATGTGAAACATCTATTATTTTTCAAATGGTATCCAAACCATATTTACTAGAAAGGATAAAAAGTTCTCAAGCTGATGATGAGTAGTTTCAAAAGTAGATTAAAGCTGTGAATGATGGGAGATTGAGTGACTTAGTATATGAAGATGGAATTTTGAAATTTGGGAAGAGACTTTGTGTTCTTGATAAACCTGATCTAAAAAGGGAATTGGTGGATGATGCTCACAGTTCCAATTTCTCTATACACTATGGTATCACTAAGATGTATAGAGATTTGAAGGAACATTTTTGGTGGAAAAACATAAAGAGAGAGATTCCTGATTTTATGTCAAGATGTATGGTTTTTCAACAAGTGAAAGTTGGAAGGCAACAGCCTATAGGAGTATTGCAACCTCTTCCCATACCTGAGGGGAAATGGGATAATATCACAATAGAATTTGCCATAGGACTACCAAAGACTCCTAGAAGAAACGATTCAATATGGTTCATTGTTGATTGTCTTACCAAGTCAGCACATTTTCTTGCTATAAGAGAAGATCTACCACTTGAACGTCTAGCATGAATATATATTAATTAAGTTGTGTGACTTCATGGAGTACCCCTATCGATTGTTTCTTATCGTGATCCACATTTTACATCAATATTCTGGAAAAGTATTCATAAGGCCCTAGATACTGATCTTCATTTGAGCACCACCTACCACCCAAAAACTGATGGACAATCAAAATGTACTATTCAAACATTGGAAGAAATGTTGAGGTCTTGTTCAATTGATTTTCAAGTCATGTGGGATCAGTATTTTACTCTCTTTGAATTTTCTTACAATAATAGATTCCATTCAAGTATTTAGATGGCACCCTATGAAGCATTATATGGGAGGAGATTCTGTACAACAACTTGCTGGGATGAAGTTGGTGAAAGAAATCTCATGGGCCCAGAAATTGTTGAAGAAACAACAAAAAAGGTAAATATTATCCATAACCATATCAAAATAGCTCAAATTAGGTAAAAGAGCTATGCAGATACCTGAAGTAAGGATTTGGAGTTTGAAGATGGAGATCACATTTTCTTAAAGGTATCTCCATGGAAGGGTATTATATGATTCGGTAAGAAGGAAAAGTTAAGTCCCAGGTACATCAGACCTCTTGAAATTATGGACTGAATTAGAGCCATAGCCTACCATTTGTCAATGCCTCCAAGTCTCTCCATGGTTCACAATGTGTTCCACATGTCAATGTTAAGAAATTACATGCCATACCCAACACATGTACTCACATATGAAGAAGTAGAACTTGAGACATATCTATCTTATTATGAAGATCTTATCAAGATTATTAATATGAGAGAATAAGTATTGGGAAACCAGAAGACTCATCTAGTAAAGGTTCTGTGGAGGAACCATAAGATGGAGGAAACAACATGGGAGCCTTGGGAGCTTATGTTAAATACATACCCAAATTTTTTAAGTAATATTTTATGAATTTAGAAGTTGAAATTTTTGCAAGGAGGGGAGAATGTTACAACCCAAGGTTTTGAAAATAAATATAGAATGCAATTTTATAATCTCTCCATTCAACACCACTTTGCCTCTTCTATGTTTTGAATTTCAAAAAATGGTCATCTTGAGTTGTGTTCAGTATGTCATTTGGAGTCTTATAGAACAAACATGATTTTTGGTGAATAATAACATGCCCATATGAATAGTAATATGACCCTTATTAATAGTAAATAATAATAATATTTTATTTTCTTAAGTCTATAAAATAATGAGATCTTAATTAGTTTTTCAATGAGAAATAAAACTAATTGCACTTTAAGATTGTTATTTTTAAAATTAACTTTGAATTTATTTAAAAATTAAATTAATGATATTTAGAAAATTATTTTTTTGAAATGGATTTGATTTTTTAATTCTACAGGTTGAAAAATAGTTAGGGTGAATTTTGGGAATTTTTCTGAAACAGTTGATTTTTCAGTGAATAGTAAAAAATACAGTTTTTAGTTTTGGTGTGTTTATGACATCATTAATGATGTAATAATGATGTCATAAATCTTTTATACTTGTTTATATTCATATAATATGTGATTTTTCCCAGGTTTCTTTAACCATGGGAAAATACCATCGGCAATCCCATGGTTTTGCAAATACCACCCATTCGGTGTCCCTTGGAAATTATTAAAATGATCCCTAACTTTTCCTATAAATACCAACTCTTCATTTCCTTTAATTAATTCCCAATTCTCCCTCAAATAATATTTTCACTCCTTACCTTCATATTATTCCTCCCAAGGTTTCTTCAAGCCCCCAAGGTCCCAACCTTCATGTTTTGAGGGTTACTCTATAAGGTAAGAAAATTCTCAATTTCTTTCGTTTTCCTTTCAACTTCTCTTTTATGTGTTTCATCTTTCAAGTTTCCATACAATGTTCTTATTTTTATTCTTATTATTGATCTACTCTATATTATTATTCATTTCTGGATAGTTGACCCTTGTCCCTTCTCTTTTTAATATTTTCTATAAACATGTTGCGTAGCCGTTAGGCTGCCGATTTTTTGTAAGTGATTTCAAAATTATTCTTTTATTTTGAGTTCATTATTTATTATTTTGTCATATTTTCTTACCCAAGAGGACTTAAATCTCTAGAATATTGTATATTCTATATTATCTCATGTTCATGAGAAATTAATTATCAATATTCTTCTTTTCCCCCGCTTGTTCAAGGAATTAAAAACATTGTCCGTGATGTGTCGAATTACCGACATCGTAGACGATGTGATTTCAATTTTAATTAATTATTTCAAGTATGGTCATGAAACCATTTATATGGTTTAACCAAGTTATAATATATGTTTTATGACTCAAACATGGTTCAATAAGTCTTTGTTACTCATGGTTCTAATTATAAAACAAAACGAGGTTGTTATTATCAAAGAACCACTAAAACGATCTAAACGAACACCATTAATGTTTTAACTAATGAATCATCATCATGGTATATATCCCAAAATAATTATAATATAATTTATATCTCCATAATTTCTTTAATAATATTTATTAAAAATTCTATATGTTTAACGATATTTCAAATGAACTTCCATTCATGGAAACAAGTAAATGAACCATGAAAACCAAGGGAGAAAATGCTTCCAAAACATGAAAATTGAACCAATTGAACCCCTAGAAAAGGCCATGAATGAACCTAATAAGGTTATACTAAATCAATTTCATGTATAGTAGGTTTTGAAAATATTAATTATTTAATCTAAATTTGATTATTTAGGTCATTAAAACAAACGAATAACACACTCGAGCATAAGGTAAGGGGTTTCTCATCTCACATTCATTTCTCTGAGATTTTCATTTTTCTCCACTTATTTATTGTATGTGGTATATGAGTACTTCCATTTGATATATAATAACATGATTCTATTTATATTCATGTTATTCAATGATTAACGTGATATTTATTATGTTCTGGTCATATGATTCGACCGATCACATTGTTTTAAGGGGCTTCGTCTCAACTACCTTTTCATTGTGACTAACTTTGTACTGTGCACATAATAATCCTTATTTGGTGTACCTACGCCTATTTGAGATCAATTTTCATTTGAAATTATATTTATATTAAATATCCATAATATCATGTCATGTATATGTTTGTTTTCTGAAACATATTCCGTCTTACATACAGTGTTTACTTGGGAAGTTATTTTAATTATGGAAATATTGATGAATCTGTAAACTCTACTCTATACGGATATTGAAAAGGAATATTTATCTTGTATTAAATCAATTTATAAGTAATTATTTGGACATGCAGTGGAGTTTGGGGCCCGCTATAGCCCCTCGATGCATTAGTAGGTCTCATGATACAAAACTGTTTGGTGACAAACACTTCGAGTTTGTTTCCAAAAATCAGAAGCGTTTCTACCCATAGAACTAAACCATTTTTACTGTATTATGGTTTCATGTGACAGATACATGATATCCAATTAACAATAATTCTTTTTATTCATTATTAGTTCTTATTATTATCCATGAGGTTTTTCACTATGAAAAAATCTATGCATGCAGTTTCATTCTAAGTTTATTAATGGCATTAGTTGTTCATTTAATCACTATTCCATATTGATTATGTTAGATTGATTGTGATTCACTTATTATTTTACTCATGATTATACTATTTTTAAACCTTACTGAGTGTTTTACCTCACCCCTTTCATTTTCTACCTTCAATAGGTGATGAAGATAAGATCTTTTATTGAGTTCCTGGGGTTGTCATTTTTAGTTTTTGTTATGTATTGTATTTTGTAAACATTTCCAATGTAATTTGAGTAACATTTATGTATCTAGTTTCTTCAAGACTACTAAAATGATCATTCCTTCAGGATTTTAATTCCTTCTAACCATTCCAATATCACAAGTAATGCACCGTCTCCATCTTAGAGGGGTCGAGGTCTTACAAACAATGTGAATCATACAACCCCCATTTAGGGATTTACAGGGTTAGTGTGATGTTGGAGGATAACTAGTGATAGTATTCTAAACATAACATCCATATTGTGTGACCTGAAATGGGAACAACAAATGAGTGTTGACCGCTGACCATATTCAAAACGCGTGACTTCTATCAATTTTTAATTTGAGATCCTCGAGGTCGTTGGCCTGAAATGATAGGATAACCCTTAGGCCGAGCATCTGTACCATTCTGGGGTCCTTTTGGATGGGAAAGATGATGAAATCCCAAATGAAGGTGAACATGAGGCCAGAAAATAGGCAATAACATGTGTATGTAGAATCCAACACTCTTGGTCCTGAACCAAAGTGCTCCTAGGCATGTTGTTGAACTGCCAAAGAGGTCCAAGGGGCCCAATTCATGAGTAGGCAACTTGAAAAGATGAGTATAAAATGGGGGGAGGAAGAGATCTTATGAGGTAGAGGTACATGGCATGGCTATTACCACCACGTCATGAATTAGGATGTAAGATCATACAACACCACATACCTCCTCCCATGTAACTCAGGTCAGGGGGCCAGAAAGATGAGGAGGTTTTCAAGAAATATGGCTGGAGCTGAAGACTAGATATCTGGGCAGTCATTCATATCCCATGAGGATGATAATCAAGACGCATGTAGTTCTAGAATACGTTGTGTAGTTTTACGTCATGAGGAAATGTTGCAGATAAGGGTATGGTATCTTGATGAGGAATGTGCATGACATGGTGAGTAACCCGATGTGAATGAGGACATACACCAATACCGCATCGTACAATCCTGATATGAGAACTAGGTCCAGGGGGTGAAAAGGTCGAGGGATCTAGAATGGGAATTCCCAGCCAGCTTGTAGTTTAATGTCTTATGATGAGGATAGTGGTGATATTAGTTTAAAGTCATAGGGCTCAGACCATAGATACATGACCCTTTACGTATTTATTTCCTTACAAAATCTCATAATCGCACATGAGAAATGCTCAGTGGGGGAACAAGGAATAGGACCAGGCTCTCCCAAACATATAATGGTGTGACAATGAGGGAATGAGATTAGGAAGGGTCAATACCTACCAGATCAACACTCCTACCTGAGGCAGATTGGTTTTTAAAGGGATATTAGGAAAAAATGATTCATTGCACCCAATATTTGGGTTATATAGGGGTGGTGAAAACAATGGAGAATGGTTGTTGACTACATTCAGAACACAACATCCACATCATGTGACCTGGAACTGGAAATGAGCATCGACCGCTGACCATATTTGCAATGTGGGACTTGTATCAAACTGTCATCCCAACTCCATGAGAACGTTAGCCTAAAATGGTAGGAGAGCCCTAGGTCCTAGCATCCATTCTGTTCGAGGGTCATTCTGGATGCGAATGATAATAAAGACCCAAATAAAGGGAATGTGTGACGCATGAGTGTGCTTGTGTAGTCTGATGTCATACGGGATGACAAAAGAGGTGGAGATCTCAAGGAATAGGGATACATGGTGTTTTCATGATGAATTAGACATGAATGAGGGAAAAAGACTGCACCACACCATGTGTTTCGACCCAATGGGAGATCCTGATGTTTAGTGTTGGGCCTATGGATGAAATTTCTAGGAGTTCCTATATATATCATGAGGATGGGAATCAATCCATACATAGTATTAAAAGGGACATGAAGTTTAACATTGTGTGGTTCGGATGTGGGAGGAATGGAGAATGAGTAGGGGAATATGGCGCGATAATCGTAATCCTGACATGAGTGGGGGCCAAAGAATCCTACACTACACCAAGTTGTATCCTCCATGAGAACTAATCCTAGGGGGGATAGTCAAAGAGAAGAGTTTGGGGGATGAAAAGTAAGAAGAGGGGTTTGAGCATTCCTACATATCCCATGAAGATTGGAATTAAGCCGTACTTAGTTCTGAAAATTCATTTTAACGTCCTGTGGGACGATGGATAATGGGAGATCTTAGTTTAATGTCATAGAGCTCAAACCATAATGATATATCTTCTGCCCATACTTTCAAATCATGTAGGATGAATGATGAGTAGTTTTATGTTCATCAGTTTAGACGAATCACACATTTTAACGTCATGTGGTGAAGACAAAATAGTTTAAGGTCATGCATGACCATATACAGTTTAACGTGATGTGGTACGACATACATTTTAAGGTCATGCGGGAAAAATAAGTAGTTAAATGTCTTGCAGGACGTAACAGTTTAAGGTCACATAGGACCATATATAGTTTAAGGTCATGTGGGACAACCTATAGTTTAATGTCAAGCAGGACAAAAAATCAGTTTAATGTCTTTTAGGATGTAATAGTTTAATGTAACACCCGAGACTTTTATGAGAAATATTTTGTTTTTTATAAATCATCAAAGAAATCTTCTACTACACACAACACTAGCTTGGCATGCTTTACACGCAACCGCGGCCTTTCTCGATAGCTTGTGTCGTACGCAATACCGAGTTTCAGTAAACAATGATATGTTATTAAAACAAGCCGTTATGAATAGTAATAACCACTTTTTGAAATTTTTTTTTTCAAAATGGACTTTATTTTTGGATTCAGAATATCGAAATTATCCTAGGGTGAAATTTTGGTATTTTTCTGAAAACATTCAATTTTTGATGAATAGTGAAACCACTAAGTTGTAGTTAAAAAAACTGAATTTTTCATAAAAGTTAATTTTACCGCTTCTGTGAGTAGAATTTCAAAAATCCGAGAGACACGGTTGATGTCAGTAACTAAAATGTGGTTCAATGAGATGAAAATAATTTTTTTGTGAATAGTAACTTTTTACTTTTTTTTACCACGGTTAAAAGTAAATTGGGTAATTAAGGGTAGAAATGATATTATTATTACCCTAACACATTTTCTAATTCTATTGGACAAGTGTAATTCGACCAAAAACAAACTTAGGAATAAAATATGACCATTTAGGCCCACTTTGATTAGATTAGGACATTTATTATTAATTTATTTAAAGAATGGTTAAAATAGTAAAAATCAATGTTTAATAACTAAATCATTTTTAATATGGGGTTATACATAAGATAAATTCGACTATAAATATTCATTAGAAATATAAAAAGATTTCCTACATAATGGTATTTTATTTGTAATTTTTAGACATTAAATACTTTAATTTATTTATGACACAACGATGATGCAGAAATTATCTTATTAATGAAATATTGACATAACTGATGTTATAAATACCCAAATAAATATAATTTGAGACTTTTAATGAATTCCACTAATTTTATAAGTTAATATGACATGTTATTATTGATTTAATTAACTTTTTCCGAACTTATCATTCTGTTATGATTTTAACAAAAAATCAATTACTAAATAGTGTCAAAATTGACATAAAATAGTTTTTAAAACAAATATTATATTATTAATTGTTATTTTATTCCTAAAAATATAAGGTTAGGCCAAATGACTTAGATAAGGTTATATATATTAATAATAAACAACTTGGGGTTCTTTTGGCTTGATATAGTAAGTTTATTAACCTTATAGTATAAGAACACAAGAAGACATGGTAAAAGTAAAATTATTTAACTTAATGTTAAATCTAAATGATAAGGTTAAAATAGGAACCTAAACTTGTCTAAATTCTATTGGATGAGAGGTTTTCTACCCATCCCCACCATAGCCTCAAAATAAATTAATTTTGAGCTATTTAAAACCGAACTTGACTTTATAAAAAATCAATAGTTTTAGTTATTCCAAAGGTGCCCCTCTCCTCCCTTATAAAAGGGCACCTCCTCCCTCTCTTCCTCACACCACGTTGAGCCTTCAATCTCATCCAAACCCTGCCATTTTCTCCTCTCCACTTCCCTAGAGACATCCTAGAGGTCCTGGTCTTCTTCAATGACCAATTTTAGTTCCCTAAAAGGAGGTCTCAAAGAAGCACTTCAAAGAAGAGGTAATATCCATTACCGATCCTTTCCAATTTATTTCTTCTTCAACTTCTTCTTCTTTAGTTGTTTCATTATGAAGTAATAACATAATTATCAATCATATACTGATATGTTATTATAAGTATGAAACAACCCTATTTAACCATCTATCCATCCTACGGAAATTGAAATCACCGTGCGTGCGTACGTACGAAATACCGTCTCCACGCCGTAGTGTAATCTATTTTCCACCACCACCATACTTGGATGGGTATAATGGTGTAAATAATGACTATATATGACTATTATAAAGTTATATTGATTCTGAAATAGTATACATACACTCCAATACAATTCCATGATCATAGGAACGATATCATCACTCGTGCGTACGTACGGAATACCGTCTCCACGATGTGATGCGACTCGTTCTACATGATCTTCATTTCATAATGATTATATAAATGAATTTAATGAATTAATATGATATATATTACAATAATACCATTCTAGAAATGAGGTATCTATAACCTTAAGAGAAGAATAATAATTTATTTGACAAAACACGCATAAGAACAAAAAGTTATAAACACCCGAATAACAAGTAGAAATGAAATATTACTACTAAGAAGCTAAGAATATGACCATATATGATATAATAAAAATAAGTATGATTCAGGAATAAGTCAATAACATTATTTAAATCATTATACAGGAGTTTAGGACACTTACAAATCAAGTCGGACCTAAGGTAAGGGAAATATCACAATCTCATTTTTATCCGAGATTGTTTATACTTTAGTATTTACTGGGGTGTATTTTATCATCCACATACATGTTTCCTCAATATTTAATATTATTTCCATCCACATACAATTGTTTAAATACAATTTTACCCTTCGGTGAGATTTTAGTAAAAGATATGAAAGGAATCTTTTGTCATTTTTCTTACGAGGTACTTTTTGACTTTTCTGATAAAAGTACGAGAAGAATGTTTTTTTTAACTTATACGACATGAATGGATTTTTAAAACATTATTTCCAAGAAGCTTCCTTTACAAGTTTTCATGTTTAGTTTTAATCAACTTCATTTAGTTTAGAATTGTATGACATGTTAAGAAAGGAAAATTATTTTTGAAGTAGAAAGAATATTTTCCTCAAGAATGGAGTTCAAGTGTTTTATCAAAATTATTTTCCATCTAAGATAATAAAGGGTTATGTTTTTACCCCTATTATTACATTGATATGACTATGTTGTGATGGATATATTTTTATGAATTCCTTTATCTTATATGAATTGTTATATGATGTCACGATGTTTATGATTCCCATTTTTATTACATGGGTTATGCAATGATGTATGATTTATGATTTTGTGGCACACATAAGAATGGTATCATTATGATATGGGTGGGACCTATATATCCCTCCAATGAATTGGGTAAATATTTTATATCTCATGAGATAGACATGGCTGGAACGGTAGGTTATACCGGTTCAGTGAAACAGCACTGAAACGAGGGTGACTCGGTTCAGAAATGGACTTTGTCCACTAAGATAGTCTTGGCAATGAGTATTGACTAATAAGAAATTATTCTCTATGATTATGAGTGTATGACACAAAGTTTCAGGTTTTAAGTTATGATTATTGGGATTACATTTCACTTCTATGATTTATCCCATGTTATGATATTATGATCTCTTTTGCAGGATAAGATTTCAAAAAGTTATGTTCTTATGTATATGATGTGATTGATATTTATTTTGTTTACCCTTACTGAGCATTTGAGCTCACCATTTTTTATGTTTTATTTCCCCAGGGTAGGAAGAAGGTTATTAAGTAGAATATGCCAAAAAGGGACTCTAGATATGATGAAATAAATGGGAGGCAAAGTAGATACTTTATGAACCAATTGTTTATGTTTCCCAGTTTCTAAAGACATTATACCTATACGGTCCTTTCTTGTTTTTGTTATATGTTGTAATAATTGTGCTTCAATTCTGAAGTAATAACAATGTATGTAAAGTATGGGTCGTTATAGTTGGTATCAGAGGAAAGGTATAGTCAACCTTTGGAAACTATGATGTAAAAGCCTTAGAAAGAACCCTAAGGATACGTCTAAGCATAGAACACAATATTAGTGTTTTAGAAATGGCCATGAATAACCTAGGATAAGACCTTAAGTGTGAAATTTTATTCTTGATTATGTGGTTTTCCTATTATAATTATTGTTTCTCACACTATTCTTCTTGGTTTTAGTCAATGGCTGGAACCCAAAGGAACCGTGTTAATGCGGAATGCGACGGGCAATGAAATGATTGTCCCCCTGAGCAACCAAACGTTATGGGAGCTGGAATGCAAAATCTTTTAGCCATGCTCACACAACTTTCTCAAGCTATGAATAATGCAGGACATCCAAACGGGCAATGGAAGGAGCAACATTCTGTTGAATCCTTCATGAGACAACGTCCACCTTCATTCAGCGGGTCTACTGATCCATTAGTTTCTGAACAATGGATTAGTACTACTGAAAAGATATTTTCAGTTCTTCAATGTTCTGAGCATGATAAAATCATCTTAGCAGTGTATTGTTTGGAAGGTGATGCTGATCAATGGTGGAATCTTATTAAGAATATGAGGCAAAGGGAAGAAATTGAGTCCAAGGAATGGGACGAGTTTAAGAACTTATTTTTCAATAAGTACTTCCCTCGTATTCTCCGAACAAAGATGGAGAAAGAGTTTCTTGAACTGAAGCAAAAGGATGATGAATCTATTGGTACCTATGAAGCAAACTTTACAAGACTTTCAAGGTACGCTTCTGGTATTATTATCCAACTTGAGAGTAAGATCGATCGATTCTTTAGTGTCTTAAAACCAAGTCTTCGAAGGTCTTTCGCCATAAGGGACTTCAATAGCTACGAGGAAATCATTCAATGTGCTCTAAAAGTTGAGATGGAAATTGGAGTAACCCAACAGTCATATGGGTTTGATAAGAAGAGGAAAATGGAATTCAAAGGAAAATCTAAAGAGCACACTGAAAAGAAGATGATCTTTCCCTTATGCTCAAAGTGTGGAATGAAACATTGAAGGAGTTGTCTTAAAGGGACAAGTAAATGTTTCAAATGTGGAATGGAATGTCATCAGGCATTTGAATGCCGCGATGATGGGAAGAAGATGTCTAATGATGTAAACAAAGGAAGGGATACACAGAATGAACCTACTACACTTCAATGTTTCAAGTGCAAGGAGATGGGTCATTAGGCCAATAAATACCCTAATCCAAGGGTTGATGATGATGGTCGACGTCAACAAAATCTTAATGCTAAAGACAAAGGAAAGTCACATGAAATTTCTATCAGTGATGTGGAGTATGATAACGATGTGGTGAAAGGTACACTTACCATCCACTCTAAAGTAGCAAATGTTTTATTTGATTCTGGATCCACCCACTCCTTTATTTCTGAAGAATTTTCTAAGGATATCACCTTATTACCTCAACAGTTAGATGTTGAGTTAGCTGTGACAACCCCTAATGGCACAACAGTCGCATAAAAAGTTTATAATTATTCTCCGATTGATGTTTGTGGGAAAGTGCTTCCTGAAAATCTTGTAATCCTTCCTATAGTGGAATTTGATGTGATTCTTGGCATGGATTGGCTTTCTCTACATGGAGCTCATATCAATTGCCAAATAAGGGAAGTCACATTTCATATTCCAGATCAATCTATGATCATCTATCGATGCAAGGATGAACATAACCTTCCAGTGGAAATTTCTTCCATTTTATGGTTATTGATTCCACTAAATGAAGGTTATTTATCTCAAATGGTTGGTGAGAAACTCACGAATAAGAATATGCCCATTGTACGGGAGTTTGATGATGTCTTTCTGGAGGAATTCCTGGGTCTTCCACCGAATCGTGAAGTTGAGTTTTCAATAGAACTCGTACCGGGTGCTTTGCCTATTTCAAAGACACCTTATAGAATGGCCCCAATTGAGTTGTAGGAATTGAAGAAGCAACTCCAAGAGAATCTTGATAAGGGGTTCATACGCCCTAGTGCGTCACCCTGGGTAGCACCTGTTATGTTTGTTAAGAAGAAATATGGATCAATGAGACTCTGCATTGATTATCGAGAACTTAACAAGATTACTATCAAGAACAAATATCCTCTCTCACAAATTGATGAACTATTTGACCAACTACGCGGAGCTCAATACCTTTCCAAGATTGATATTCATTTAGGGTATCATCAATTAAGGGTCAAAAGGGACGATATACCAAAGACGACTTTCCGTACAAGGTATGGACACTATGAATTTATAGTGATGCCATTTGGTCTTACTAATGCCCCTGCTATCTTCATGGATCTGATGAATAGAGTCTTTAGAGATTATCTTGATCAGTTTGTGGTATTCTTTATAGACTATATTCTTGTCTATTCAAAGAGAAAGGAAGAACATGAAGATCACTTGAGAATTATATTAAAGACCCTGAGAAAGGATAAGCTTTACGCCAAATTTTCCAAATGTGAATTTTGGCTTCAAAAAGTTGCATTTTTGGGTCACATAATCTCAAAAGAGGGGATATCTGTGGATCCAGCAAAAACAGAGGTTATCAAAAGATGGTTGAGACCAAAAACAGTAACTGAGATCTGAAGTTTTCTTGGTTTGGCGGGATATTATCGACGTTTTGTGAAAGTTTTTTCACGATTATCTAATCCACTCACCAAGTTGACTCGGAAAGGAGTTAAGTTTGTATGGACGGAGGAATGTGAAGAGAATTTCAAGGAGTTGAAAAGAATGTTATCCAGTGCACCTGTGCTCACACTGCCTTGTAGTGGAGAAAGGTTTGTGATCTACAGTGATGCATCCAAGAAGGGATTGGGGTTTGTTCTTATGAAAAATGATATGGTGATAGCGTATGCCTCACGAAAATTGAAAATACATGAGAAAAATTACCCAACTCATGATTTGAAGTTAGCTGCGGTAATATTTGCATTAAAGATTTCGAGGCATTACCTTTATGGTGAAAGGTGTGATATTTATACTGATCATAAAAGTTTAAAGTATATTTTCACACAAAAGGAGCTGAATATGCACCAAAGAAGATGGTTGGAGTGGATTCAGGATTATGACTGCTCAATCCATTACCGCCTTGGGAAAGCAAACAAGGTGGCAGATGCATTAAGTCGACAAAACCATGCTAGTTTATCCATGATGAGGATCACAAAAGTTCCAATATTTATGGATTTACAAAGGATGGATCTTGGAATTATAATGGAAGGGGAAAAATCTTATCTTTCTCAAATGAATGTTCAACCATCTATACATGTGAAGATTAAAGAGGCACAGAAAGAAGATGTTGAGTTACCAAAGAAGGTGAGAAATGTTCCTGAATTCAACCTTGATTGTGATGGGATAATAAAGTTCAGGAATCGGGTTTGTGTTCCTCCCATCCCCGAAGTAAAGAAGGAGCTGCTGGATGAGGCTCATAGTTCTTCATTCTCTATTCATCCTGGAAGCACGAAGATGTATAGGGACCTGAAAGAGTACTTCTTGTGGGATGGCATGAAAAGAGATGTTGCTGAATATGTCTCTTGATGCTTGGTTTGTCAGCAAGTTAAAGCTGAGAGACAGAAGTCTAAGGGGATGTTACAACCATTACCCATACCCGAATGGAAATGGGAAAACATCACTATGGACTTTGTCATAGGACTTCCTAAAACATCCAAAGGCAATAATTCTATCTGGGTCATAGTTGATCATCTTACAAAGTCTGCACACTTCATTGCTATTAGAGTGGATTTCTCTCTGGATCAGCTTGCCATGATATATGTAAAGGGAGTGGTAAGATTGCATGGAGTACCACTTTCTATTATATCTGATAGGGATCCGAGATTTACCTCGAAGTTCTAGTGAAGTCTTCAGCATACTCTGGATACAGAGTTGAGTTTCAGCACTGCTTATCATCCTCAGACAGACGGTCTGTTTGAGAGAACAATTCAAACTCTAGAAGATATGTTGAGATATTGCTCTATGGATTTCAAAGGTGGTTGGGATCAACACCTACCTTTTGTGGAATATTCTTATAATAATATCTTTCACTCCAGTATTCAGATGGCTCCTTATGAATCTCTCTATAGAAAGAAATGCAGGACTCCAACTTGCTGGGATGAAGTTGGGGAAAGAAAGCTATTGGGACCTAATCTCGTTGATGAAATGGAAGAAAAGGTCAGATCTATTCAACAACACATAAGAGCAGCTCAGAGTCAACAAAAAAGTTATTCCGACAGCCGAAGAAAAGACCTAGAGTTTGAATTGGGTAATAAAGTGTTCTTACGGATATCTCCCTGGAAGAGAGTCATGAGATTTGGAAAGAAGGGGAAGTTGAGCCCTAGATATATCGGTCCTTTCGAAATACTGGATCGTGTTGGGAAGGTAGCTTACCGATTGGTGCTTCCACAGAATCTCTCTCAAGTTCATGATGTGTTCCATGTATCTCTCCTGAGAAAGTACATACCTGATCCTTCACATGTACTTAGCTCAGAAGTTGTACCGCTGGAGCAAGATCTTTCTTATGAAGAACAACCAATAGAGATTCGGGATCGTAGTGAAAAAGTCCTAAGAAACAAGACCACTCGATTGGTGAAAGTTTTATGGAGGAACCACCAATTAGAAGAAGCTACATGGGAGCTTGAGGATATGATGAGGGAGAGGTATCCTCATCTGTTTGTTACAAAGTGACAAATTTTGAGGGCGAAATTCATTTTAAGGGGGGTAGAATGTAATACCTGAGACTTTTATGAGAAATGTTTTGTTTTTATAAATAATCAAAGGAATCTTTTACTACACACAACACTAGCTTGGCTTGCTTTACACGCAATCACGACCTTCCTCGATAGCTTGTGTCGTACGCAATACCGAGTTTCAGTAAACAATGATATGCTATTAAAACTAGCTGTTATGAATAGTAATAACCACTTTTTGAAATTTTATTTTTTCAAAATGGACTTCATTTTTGGATTTGGAATATCGAAATTAGCCTAGGGTGAAATTTTGGTATTTTTCTAAAAACTTTCAATTTTTGATGAATAGTGAAACCACTAAATGGAAGTTAAAAAAATGAATTTTTCATAAAACTTAATTTTACCGCTTCTGTGACTGGAATTTCAAAAATCCGAGAGACATGGTTGATGTCAGTAAGTAAAATCTGGTTCAATGAGATGAAAATAATTTTTTGGTGAATAGTAACTTTTTACTTTTTTTACCACGGTTAAAAGTAAATAGGGTAATTAAGGGTAGAAATGATATTATTATTACCCTAACACATGTCCTACTTCTATTGGAAAAGTGTAATTCGACCATAAACAAACTTAGGAATAAAATATGACCATTTAGGCCCACATGGATTAGATTAGGAAATTTATTATTAATTTATTTAAAGAAGGGTTAAAATAGTTAAAATCAATGTTTAATAACTAAATCATTCTTAATATGGGGTTATACATAAGATAAATTCGACTATAAATATTTATTAGAAAGCTAAATAGAGTTCCTACATAATGGTATTTTATTTGTAATTTTTAGACATTAAATAATTTAATTTATTTATGACACAATGATGATGCAGCAATTATCTTATTAATGAAATATTGACATAATTGATGTTATAAATACCCAAATAAATATAATTTGAGACTTTTTATGAATTCCACTAATTTTCTAGATTAATATGACATGTTAGTATTGATTTATTTAACGTTTTTCGAACTTATCATTCTGTTATGATTTTCACAAAAAATCAATTACTAAATAGTGTCAAAATTGACATAAAATAGTTTTTAAAACAAATATTATATTATTAATTGTTATTTTATTCCCAAAAATCTAAGTCTCGTACAAATGACTTATATAAGGTTATATATATTAATAATAAACAACTTGGGGTTCGTTTGTCTTGATATAGTATGTTTATTAACCTTATAGTATAAGAACACAAGAAGACATGGTAAAAGTAAAATTATTTAACTTAATGTTAAATCTAAATGATAAGGTTAAAATAGGAACCTCAACTTCTCTAAATTATATTGGATGAGAGGAGTTCGACCCATCCCCACCTTAGCCTCAAAATAAATCAATTTGGAGCTATTTAAAACCGAACTTGACTTTATAATAAAATAATAGTTTTAGTTATTCCAAAGGTGCCCCTCTCCTCCCTTATAAAAGGGCACCTCCTCCCTCTCTTCCTCACACCACTTTGAGCCTTCAAGATCGGCCAACCCCTTCCATTTTCTCCTCTCCACTACCCTAGAGATATCCTAGAGGTCCTGGTCTTCTTAAAAGACCAATTTTAGTGCCCTAAAAGGAGGTCTCAAAGAAGCACTTCAAAGAAGAGGTAATATCCATTACCGATCCTTTCCAATTTCTTTCTTCTTCAACTTCTTCTTCTTTAGTTGTTTAATTATGAATTAATAACATCATTATCACTAACATACTGATATGTTATTATAAATATGAAACAACCCTATTTAACCATCTATCCATCCTACGGAAAATGAAATCACCGCGCGTGCGTACGTACGGAATACCGTCTCCACACCGTGGTGTAATCTATTTTCCACCACCACCTTACTTGTATGGGTATAATGGTGTAAATAATGACTATATATGAATATTATAAATTGATATTTATTCTGAAATAGTATACATACACTCCAATACAATTCCACAATCATAGGAACGATATCATCACTCGTGTGTACGTACGGAATACCGTCTCTACGATGTGATGCGACTCGTTCTACATGATCTTCATTTCATAATAATTATATAAATGAATTGAATGAATGAATATGACATATATTACACTAATACCATTCTAAAAATGAGTTATCTATAACCTAAAGAGAATAATAATTATTTATTCGACAAAACACGCATAAGAACAAAAAGTTATAAACACCCGAATAACAAGTAGCAATGAAATATTACTACTAAGAAGCTAAGAATATGACCATATATGATATCATAAAAATAAGTATGATTCTGGAATAAGTCAATAACATTATTTAAATCATTATACAGGAGTTTTGGACCCTTACAAAGCATGTCGGACCTAAGGTAAGGGAAATATCACAATCTCATTTTTATCCAAGATTGTTTATACTTTAGTATTTATTGGGGTTTATTTTATCATCCACATCCATGTTTCCTAAATATTTAATATTATTTCCATCCACATACAATTTTTTAAATCCAATTTTACCCTTCGATGAGTTTTTAGTAAAATATATGAAAGGAATCTTTTGTCGTTTTTCGTACGAGGTACTTTTTGACTTTTCCGACAAAAGTACGAGAAGAATGTTTTTTAACTTATATGGCATGAATGGATTTTTAAAACATTATTTCCAAGAAGCTTCCTTTACAAGTTTTCAAGTTTATTTTTAATCAAATTCTTTTAGTTTAGAATTGTATGACATGTTAAGAAAGGAAAAGTATTTTTGAAGTAGAAAGGATATTTTCCTCAAGAATGGAGTTCAAGTGTTTTATCAAAATTATTTTCCATATAAGATAATAAAGGGTTCTATTTTTACCCCTATTATTACATTGATATGACTATGTTGTGATGGATATATTTTTATGAATTCCTTTATCTTATATGAATTGTTTTATGATGTCACGATGTTTAAGATTCCCATTTTTATTACATGGGTTATGCAATGATGTATGATTTATGATTTTGTGGCACACATAAGAATGGTATCATTATGAGATGGGTGGGACCTATATCTCCCTCCAAGGAATTGGGTAAAGATTTTATATCTCATGAGATAGACATGGTTGGAACGGTAGGTTATACCGGTTCAGTGAAACAGGACTGAAACGAGGGTGACTTGGTTCAGAAATGGACTTTGTCCACTACGATAATCTTGGCAATGAGTCTTGACTAATAAGAAATGATTCTCTATGATTATGTGTGTATTCCACAAAGTTTTAGGTTTTAAGTTATGATTATTGGGATTACATTTCACTTCTATGATTTATCCCATGTTATGATATTATGATCTCTTTTGCAGGATAAGATTTCCAAAAGTTATGTTCTTATGTATATGGTGTGATTGATATTTCTTTTTTTTACCCTTACTGAGAATTTGAGCTCACCATATTGTATGATTTATTTCCCCAGGTCAGGAAGAAGGTTATTAAGTAGAATATGCCAAAAAGGGACTCTAGATATGATGAAATAAATGGGAGGCAAAGTAGATGTTTTATGAACCAGTTGTTTATGTTTCCCAGTTTCTAAAGACACTATACATATACGGTCCTTTCTTGGTTTTGTTATATGTTGTAATAAGTGTGATTCAATTCTGATGTAATAACAATGTATGTAAAGTATGGGTCATTATATTTAAGGTCATTTAAGACCATATACAGTTTAACATTATGTGTGACAATATATATTTTAATGTCATGCGAGACAACAAATTAATTTAATTTATAATAAGACATAACAATTTAAGGCCATGAAAGACCATATCTTACTCGAGAAAAGTAATTCTTAAGGAATTTAGAATTGGTGGGGGAGTTATACATGCCCCATCCATTGTAACCTAGGAGTGTGTGCCATTGGGATAAACCTTGTGAATGATGTGATTTCCATTTCATTTTGGATCTAGCTTAGATGGTTTCTGATAGAGAAAATATTTTCAATTAATATATATTTAATATCATTGTTTTAAACCCACAAAATTGTTCCTCTAAGATTAATTGTTTCTTTTTTATGATATTGGTGGTATTTTGAGATGAATAGTAAAAAAGGGCCATTTCGGCTTTTTAACAGTTTTAA